>WBMQ01000002.1:0-2400000 GCA_016630905.1 Capillidium heterosporum | reverse complement strand
GGGCAACTTATTAGGGGCTGGTATGCCCAACCGTGCTCGACTAGCTTCTAGGTCCTCGGTCATCTTGTCGATGTTACTACCTCTTGTCAACTTGACATACTTTATGCTGTTGGGTCCTTCCGTCGGCACTTTCTTCTCAACCGATCCTAACGTTTTGAACTTTGTTGCCATCATCTGCCCAGTAGCTGCCATCTACCAAGTATTCGACTGTGTAGGTACGACTTGTGGTGGTCTCCTAAGAGGTCAAGGCAGGCAGAAGGTAGGCGCCATTGTCAACTTCATCGCCTACTACGTTTTAGCTATCCCAACTGCTTTGTACATGACCTTTATCCTGGATTTCGGAGTTGTTGGTCTATGGTATGGTACCTGTATCGCTTTGACCATCTCCAGCACTGCTGTTGCCCTGTACGTCCTATGCCTCACCGACTGGCAGGAGGAGGTTAGCTTGTGTTTCAAGAGGTTGGCCGTATCTGATTCGCCTTCCAGCTCGGGCCATTAATTTATTAAAGTTTTTCTGTTTTCATACATTGTTTTAGGGATGTCGCTTCTATTACATCCAACATTATTAATTTTGTGTTATGCCTGAATTTTTTCTCTTTCTACGTAAGTCAAAGTTGCACATGGATTCTAGATCAATTAATAATTCTGGCTAAATGTCGTTGTGATTTGAACATTTGTGATGGGTAAATGCAATAAGCTTTGTATGTAACGTGGCATCGGCTTTAAATTTGAAATTGTACTAAATGGAAGTTAATATAGATTACGGTATTAGCTAGTATCATTTTGAATGGAGAAGATATAAGATATTTCCGATACCCATGCCTTTGAATGGTCGTTCTTTGGATAGTGGTGGTAGCCTATGATATGTAGGCTATCATAACCTTCTGTTATTTCATATATACTAATAAAGTTTCTTTTGAAATACCATGCTAAAGTAGTGTTGAAATATGTGCCATTACTTATTTACAAATACAAACTAAACTCCTACTTTGTAAAGCATAAACTAACTATAGCTGAATTTTATATAGTTATTTATAGACATTTAAATATATACATATGGTTTAGAGTAATTAAATCCACTTAATAGTATACATATATGAGCTTGGGTACCTTATTTAACTCAAATATAAAGCTGCACTTTTAAAGGGTTTCTATTGAAAAATGAGTGGATAAAACGAGAAATCAATACATTTTCAATACAGTTCTTTGAACTCAACTTAGCGTACAATAAACTTATATTAGACTGAACTAAAATTTAAGACATCTGTGGATCCACTCCTTTTATAGCATATTACTTTAAAATATTTCGACATCGAATGTTGCCCTTTACCTTTTTTCTTTACAAACTAATAGCATCAACATGTATATTCGACTTAAAATACTAATTCTACTCCTACTCAGTAATCTGTACGTGACAAAGGCTACGTGTGGAAGTAAAACCAAAAGTAAATGCCCTTACCACTACCAAGTGTACCAACCCTACACATTGAAGTTGGAAGCAGACTGTAAACTCAACCAGGTCGCTGAGAAGGTTGGTATGGCAATCAAAAACTACGCCATCGCCATCGAAAATTTGAATCTTGAGAACGTGTACCAATACAACAGCAAGTTTAATTACAACGACAACACTAGCAGCAACAAAGAAAAGTGCAAAAGGAAGCAACTAATTAAGAGGGACGCCGAACCGTTCAAGGATTATAACTTGCCTCCTATAAGGAGAATCGTATCGGATAGCCTGCCGGACTTCTTAAAATCGTTACCCCGTAATCGATTCTTCCCCAGGCCCGAAAACTTTGGCAACGGCAGCGACGATAGCTCAAGCAACAACGAAATAAACTCATTCAAAGAGAACTTGAGTACGATTGATTACTTTGCCTACTACGGAAACTTGGTCATCGGCAAACAGAAGTTCAAAGTAGTGATGGATTCGGGTTCCAGCGACCTTTGGGTAATCGATAAAAGTTGCGTAAGTGCCCAATGTAGGAACAAGACCAAGTTCGATGTTGGAAAGTCCACCACTTTCATCACCGACAATCAGAAGTTCAAGCTGAACTACGTCAGTGGTACTATCGATGGTATAATCGGCAAAGATATCGTCAACTTGAATAGCTTCAGTGATCAGGAGCAGACTTCAGAAGATGATGCTGGAAAGTTAACTTTTGGCTTAGTAGACAGGTTACCAGCTGATTTCGTAAACCAGACCTACGACGGGATTTTAGGACTAAGCTTCAGCCCTAAACTTAGCAAACAGGATATTCCCCTCAAATACCTTTTGGATAAATTGGAGCACAAGCAGTTTTATGGATTTTCCATATTTTTGAACCGGATTCCCTCTTCCACTGGGAAAAGCGTCATCAGCAACCAAAACGAAAAGCTGGGCGGCAGTTTGAGTTTGGGGTACATCGATAAAACTAAGTTCAAGAGGAACACCAAAATGTTATGGCTGAACCTACTCACCAAAAATTCGTCACGATGGGAGTTGAAGTTGGATACGACGTCAGGTATCACCGTCACCTACAACAACGGTAACAAAAATACGCTGGAAAACAAGAATTTGGCCAAGAACTTCCCCATTCAATCCAAAACCGTACTTCTTGATACCGGATCGCCCGTAGTAGCACTACCTCAATCTGAACTCAATTCCATCCATAAAGCTATAGGTGCTATGCCCGACATCAACAATAACAACTTGACCTTCGTCGTCAAGTGTAATAGCCTCGACCTACCGACTTTAACTTTTGTTCTAGATTCGCAGATAATTGATCCTCAAAGTGAAGATCCCAACGATGGCAAAGTCAAAATCGAGTTGGCTCCCAATGACTATGTGATTCGGGACCCCCATGATATCAACAGTTGTATGTCGGTCTTTGTACCTTTACCCAACAACTTGAACTTCTGGATCTTGGGCAGTCCTTTTTTGAGAGCTTACTATACGGCTTTTGACTTGGAGAAAAGAAGAATTGGAGTGGCTATGACCAATTAAAACGTATTACAATACAATATTTTAAGTTGATGTGTATTTTCTGATGGTATTTAATTTGATGTGTAAATAAATAGAATTGTATGAATATATTCATAAGATAGGTACATAGTCTTGTAAAAAATGCACAGCTAGATTACATTTCCAACAAAAATACGAGTTTATGGTAAGGTAATCTTGTTCAACTTACGATTTAGTCTGAAACTTAAAAGTACATGAAACAGATCCAGGTTAGCACCTTACCTTTTGATGCTATGGGCTATCTCTTTAAGCATATTTATAGAAGTTTTGGGATATATGTGTAGTATATAATAAGGTGCTGTGATACCGTATAGGCAAAATTAAATATAGGCCCATTTTTTATTAACCATAGCTATCTCGTACTTGAATTAAGTTAGGTTTTGCTACAAAGTGATAGTAGCTGATGATAAATTTAGTTTCCTATGGCCTCAGTTATAGACTTTGTAGTTAAACTTGTATATATGAGTATAGTAGTTCTAATTAGAGCTATACAGTAGTTTGCACCTAGTCTTTTATAAATAGGTTTATAGATGCTTATAGATCTGTTACTTGTAGGAAATTCTATACTTTTGATTTTATGATAATCCTAAAATTCCTTTTTATACCTGTCTAAGCCCACATAGCTTCTGGTAGGCTCTATCTATTAAATCTAATCAATTTAGTACTACATCCGTTCAAGTTGAATTAGTAACCTATCTTGCAAATGTCCTATATAAAGTTGTTAAACTCAGCTGGGATAAAGGTAGTACTTGAGTTAAAAGAGATAATAAATTTAAATATAAAATATGTATCTTGTACATGTATAAACAAGCGCAACAAGTTTATAAATGATGTTATCAATCCATTTGGTTTGCTTAGCTAGATTCTAGAACCTAAAAATAAATACAATTTAGCAAGTATGTATACTCTATTTAGATTGAACGACTACCGATATATAACATACCAGTAGTGGAATGAATGTACCGATATCAAAATGATTTAGACCACTATATTACAACCGATTGTATACAACTGCCTTCAACATTATAACAAACCTTAAACTAACATAAGAAAATTGCATTAAAGTTAATAGGTAGGAGACTAGTATTAAAAATCAAGAGCTGCTTTCAAAAGGTTATTGTAAACTTTAATTAGCCTATAGTCTATGGATATAGTCCAAAAAATATATAAATAAAAAGATATTATTATATAATAGCAACTATAAAATAGCCTGGTTGTATATTATTTCTATCAGGTCACTATCAATTAGAAACTTATAACTTTCTTATTTTGAATTAAGTTATAAATAGTTATATATATAAACATTGCAAAAAAGTATAAAATAAGATGTTAGGAATGACATTGTATGCTCCGAAATATGACGAGGTACTGTGACCTAATGGATAAGGTGGCTACCTACAGCAAGAAAAATACCGAAAAACGATGTCAAGTCAAACCCTACTAGCCCCTTTAAGGTCTCAATCAGATTTAAATTCGACACAACACACCCTCACTACTGTTACAGGCGCCTCAAATATCCAAGAAAAGTGATGGTTTTGAGATACAGATGTAGCTAGAGGTGGTTATAGTACCGAATCCAAGATGATAATGGCTCGATTGCTGATGCCATCGCTGCTGAATTGATTGGAGGAGACAACGAAAAGTTTAACAAGACTAGGTGGCTTGGGAATAGTTGCATGATGTGCCTTAATTTGCTATGGAGCGTGGTTTGGACGATAACAATAAAGTTTAACACTTGATTTTACGATGGGATTGTACAGTTGGAAATGCAAATAAGAGATAAAAGGACATACGTGAAAGCATAGCAGATTTACAATAGGTTTTCGAGCTATCAGTTCAGATACAAATTAAAATACATTTAATTTTCGAAATAATACTAGGTTCCCATCAGCCACCATACATTTATTTAAAGCTGCATATAAAGGCTTAGAATATATGTGTTTACCAATGATTTAATTGATAAGAATGTCGATGGTTATATAAAACTAACCTTCGCTACCATCAGTACAAACTTCATTACAAGTTTCCAGTAGTTTGATAGTAAATTTGAACACTTTAGACTTTGGATACACTGAAGCTGAGGAACTAAGATTATAAAGCCACCAGTCCAACTGGCATTTTAAGCGTAGTTTAACCATACAGCCTTGGAAAATAAAAAACTGAACGATCGACCAGCCCATTTAATTGAAAATAGATGCATTAAAAGGTATGCATTTGCACATTCGATAAGCAAGCCTAAATCGATGGTGAAGGACCTTTTAGATCTGATATCGACGCCTTTGACGTACGAGCCAGATTTTTATTGATATAAATAGAGCCTTCAGAAAAAAGGACATGGAATAGCTTGAAAGAGCTGATTCAACGGTTGAAAATCAGCCAAACAGGTCCTGTGGCCCAATGGATAAGGCGTGTGCCTACGGAGCACAAGATTCCAGGTTCGATCCCTGGCAGGATCATCTTTTTGCTCTTTGGCGGTGCCGCTTTTTGTTTTGGTGCCGGGGAACCGCTAAACGCCCTCAGCATAAACTTTGGCTCCTCCAAGTTTGTGGGCTTCAAATATCTTATTGGCTTTACCTGGGTGGTTGGTAATGGCCTTTAAGCGAGTTACTGTATTAACATTCCTTCCAAGCTATGTGTGCTGATTTTCGATGGATGGTCTATTAATCAAAGGTGCTATGAACCGACTAATCGAAACAAAATAGACTGTAGTAAAGCTCTATAGCTCCACTAGAACCAATTCACATACATTTGCTGGGCCTCTAGATGTATAGCTTATCAAGTAGTAACACTGATTCCAATACAGCCCAATGGATCCAGTGGAATGTTAAATAAGTCGTCGTTGTTCAGACTTCACTGTTGGTAACCAATCTGGAAATTTGCTTTACTATGCAGCTCAACAGTCTTATGCATATATATACAAATTTCCTAATAAAACTTGTTTACTCGCTGAGAAAGTAGTTTGTTCTACCGTATGAGTTACTGTGGTAAGCATATTTAGGAAGGCTTTCAAGCTGTGGTTGGATAGGTGTTGGTTTAGTCGACATAAAGTATCGAAAATAAATGGTATAGTATAAGCTAAATGTATCATATACCTATCCAATCAATGTACGCATGTTGAAAGAAAAGTATTGTCAAGGCAGCTGCATCCCAACTTAATTTAGTAGATAGTAGCCAAGAGTTGGTTTACAAACTGCCTAGCAGTCATCCAATGCATTAGAACGTTTCATAATCAGCTCATTACATTTAGCCTTATAAAGTTGCTACCTATTGTACTGTGCCTTAAGTATAGCAATCGATCCAACTCAGCCTATGTCTGTTACACTGATAAACTATTCATCTAACTAAAGGGACAGGGTTGGCTACTTTCATTTGCAGTCTTCAACCTATAATCCACAAAATGTATATTACCTAAATATTTGAAATTTTACTTTGGTGTATAGTTTCGCTTCCATATACTTATTTTACAACGTCTTCTAGCTTCAAGTAGAAATCTAGGGAATTATCTACAATTTCGCTAAGAAATATTTTACAAAAATATAAGATATAGAATCCTAAATTATCTTAAACTTTGAAATCCAAACTTAAAATTTCAAGTGTTGGTTTACATTTCATTAACAAACTAAGCCAAATTTCCTATAGATATTTCCTTTGATATTTAAGTGCTATTTTCATAGAATCGATTTAAAAAGTTGGCAAGTTTTAAAAAAATCTATGCTAAATTTATATTTTGAATACTGCTAATAGAGTTTGCTAAAATTAAATTTTGATTTGAGTGAAACTTCAAAGCTGAATGAAAATGACTCAGGGATGTTAGAAAAGAATTCTTGAAAATAGTCATAGGTTTGGCTATAGCCTACTAATTGACAATACTGTATAGACACGTTTTACAAATCAGTTAACCATATGATAAATCTTTACTGCAGGCTTATCGAACTATTAAACTTTATAGCCTAGCTTTATCTGCCTTATGCAAAAGTATTTCTATAAAATGATGGCTCGTTCATATTTTACGTACGAAAGTATCCCATGAGCTAGACACTTGACAAGGGTACTGATGGCAGATAGAAAACTAAAGGTAAAGTTTTGGCCTACCGTCAACTCGTGGTAACAAGGTATTATCAAAGTACTCATTTGAAAGGCCATGCTTCTCATCTGAGTATTTGAATATAACCTTATGTTGGTATTTAAATTCCACTAAACAAGCTTCAGTATTTTCTACTGGTTCAAACATCCACAAAAGCAAAACTAAGGTATATCACATGGATAAGGACTTTGAGGAGTATCAGATCGTATAAAAATTTGAAATGTCAGTCGTCAACTTCTTTGTAGTCACCTGAACGTAAGAGTTAATTTCTGGTAAAGAATTCGCAACTCGTAAATAGAATTGACAATGTAGGGCTGCATACTGATAATTGTACAGAAACCTACTCCCTCTAAAAATAATTAGCCAAGGACTCAATCGTGTATAAATACCATCAACCAACTTCAGCTTGAAAACAAAAATTAAAGATGCAATCCACTCAATTCCTCACCCTCATTGCTTTGCTAGCTACTTCCATCGTAGCCAACAACGACAAAGATCTACCTGGCCCTCCCGCCCGTATCGTAGGTGGTTACGAAGTTAGCCCAGCCTTCAAGTACAATTGGATGGCCTCCATCCACAAGAGTGGTCGTCACTACTGCGGTGGAAGCTTGTACAACGGTAACACTTTAATTACAGCTGCCCACTGTACAACTGGTGTCGATACCGACTTTGAAGTATTAGTCCACCGCCACAACCTCTCCAAGACTGACGCTCAGGAATCGGGTAAAAGGTTCAAAGTTGTCAAGCGTACCAAGCACCCTCAGTACACTAGCTCTGGTTACCTCAACGACGTAGCAATTTGGAAGCTGAGCAATCCTGATACTACCCCCACTGGTATTTTACTGGATGACGGTACTATCGGTGGTAACCCTGGAACTTTATTCCTAACCGCTGGATGGGGTACCACTTCATCGGGCGGTGCTGTTTCCACAATTTTGCTGGAGGTCAAAGTCCCTAACTTTGACAATGCTACCTGTGTTAAGAATTATGCCGCTAGAGGATCCAAAGTAACTATTGAGAACCAGATCTGTGCCGGCTACCCCGAAGGTGGTAAAGATTCGTGCCAAGGTGATTCGGGAGGTCCATTATTTGTAGTCAATGATGATAAGGCTACTTTAGCTGGTATCGTAAGCTGGGGTATTGGATGTGCTGGTAAGAATTTACCGGGAATTTACTCGAGAGTTGGTGCTTTAAATAGCTGGATCAAGGCTAACTTGAATTAAGTATAGTAAAGTTTTGATATGCGAAATGTAATTTGATATTTTATGCTTATAAGTTCAAGAGTATGTATGATTTATTGTTAGTATATAAACAGAAAATATAGTAGGGCTGTTATATGTCGATGATGTGCATATAATGTTTCGAAGAAAGGTATTTCTACTTGTACTTGCATCTATAGAAAGTTAGGTACCGATAAATACCAGAGTTTATTAGTGGATATGGGCTTAAGCTATTGAAGCGAGGCAATACTTGCTTCAATTTTGTAATCCTTTAATTTAAACTGAAGTTTGATTTAAAACTGTTTGTAAAAAGTTGAAAAGTTTTATCCTATTTCTATTTAATTTATCCATAAAAGTAGCTTATCAGTTCAAATAATCGTAAACAGCTTAAGCGCTTTGACCAGCTTTTTGGAAAGTTCAATCTTAGAAAAAATTCAACCAAATTTAGGCTGCAAATTGGAAAATTCTCATCTGCGATTACCAATTCTTATTATAAATTTAAGCAATCAAACTTTGAGCGTACATTTGGCAAGAGTTATTTAAGGAAATCAGATCAAGTTGTAAGAGGAAATTTGACTGGTACGATATATAGTAAATAATCAACACTTCAAGTACTCTTATGCTAAATATATATACTATATAATATAATGCTTTATCACATATATATAATAATAATAGGTAGTAATAGAGATTCAAAATAATTTGAGGTGGGGTTTATAGCATTGTTTATTTCTTTAGTTACAACTTCGAATTGATGAATAGGTGGGTTGTCATAGACGTGATGACTCTAGTAATTACCGCTACAGCTATCAATATAGATATTGGGTAAGATTTGACATTGTGCTATGCTGCATTTTAAGTTTGTGTAAGAAGTTATAGGCTTCGTGTAAGGTTTTTTATCTTCCTTGTATATATTGATTGACGGTACAACTTCGATTAATTAATATCCTCTTTAACTTAATTCGCTAGTAGCTATATCTTTGGGATTACAAATTGAGGTTAGGAGGCAGAAAGTGGAGGTGTTTATATACTTGAAGATCATGTTAGATCGGGTGGAAGAAAAGGATTGTTCAGGGATGAACACTATGTCGCCACTCTGAATAAATATGAGAATTCACCACAGCCGCGACCTCCACAGCTCTTCAGCTTCTAATTTAACAAATTTGATGTTCTTCTGGGAATCCAGATTGAGTTTGAAAATGGCGACTATCCTGAATGCTTGACTGAAGTGCTTCTTCATCTTAGTGCAGTTGAACTGCCATATTTCCTCTAAAAGAAATATTAGCAATGCTATACCCTCTTTGCTTGAGTTGCTATAGCAATGAATAAGCACAGTTTCGATTGATATAGTTTCATCCAAATGTTTGACATTTCTCATATTTGAATAGTGTAAAGTGTTTAAAGATATCGAAGCAAAAGTGCTTGAGCAGTGACATTTCCACACTATGTATTAATTTGACTAGAAAATGTGGTTCAGCCAAAATTGTCAGGGTTGAGCTTAGTGTAGTAGAGTTCTACTTTTTCTACCAGTATGTCGGGTATTTTGAAACTACTTGGATCTACGAATCCATATTCTGTATAAAACTGCCTTTCATTTTCAATCAAATACAGCTGAATTATCTTATTCAAATAAAATATTTCTTGAATGGCTTCCAAGCTGGTATCCAACAAGTACTTTATAAATAAAGTTTATACTTCTCTCTTCTTTTTGCTCCTACTTCTCATTCTTTGCACCATCACTTGAAAAGTTTGCAATTTCATATTGACTCACTTTAAATAGCATACAAAAATTGATTACAGAACCTATATGTAACTCATGCATACCCTTAAAATCTACTGACTTGGGTTCGATAAGCTAGTGATAGCTTTTCCATTACCAATGTTTCCAAGATTTGGATATACTTATCCATCACTTCTTTGAACAACTTTAATTGCTTGAAATGCATGGTTATTGAGAATTGGATGTCACTTTCAATCTTGATACTTGATACCAATAATGATGAGGTTAGTGTATAAAACATAAGGTATTGAATATAGTGTATTTTAAGCTCGGTTGGTGAACTGATTTCCACATTTATTTTGACTTAGATGTGCATATATTTTCTAATGCTTGTGTTTCAGATACGATGTGTTGTTTTCGAAGGTAGTATCAAATTTATAAACTATGATAGCTCAGAAAATTTTGAAAAAATAACACGTAATTCAAAACAAATTATAGCTTATAGTTTTAAGTTCTTTTAGGATATTTTATTAGGTTGTAAGAGTTTTTGAGCTAGTATTATATTAGAAAAGACAATATTATACATCTTTATATATATATGCCGATGAAAAATATGAAAATTTATAGTTGGAATGTATGTATTTGCTGCTATTTTGGATCTTCTTGATTATGTGAGCAGTACTCAATTTTCATCCTTTAAAACCCACTCAGCAGTTTGAAATTGGGTACTAATACCTTGTAATGACACTTTTGTCATTGCCAATATTTCTCTATTGCAAATACACCAAGCTAAGGGTATATATAGATATAGGCAGTGTTCTTTAAGGTCAATTATTGTAACCTGTCTTATACAGAAATAAAGTTTAGTAGGCTATCATATTTTTTAATTAAGGCATGGATGCAAGATGAAGCTGCTTACCTTCAACTAACGCACCTCATATATAAATTTCTATTCAAAAACTATACATATGAGCCCACAAGGTTTTTCAAGCAATTTTAAAAACTTTGATTTACTTATAAGCATAATAGAGTAGTGACTCGATTCTATAGAATTGCAGTATTAAGAGGACGGTTACTCCATAGGCCTAATTTCGCTATTTCTTTTAATTTACTTTCTATTGAGGCTGTATCTATAATAGAGTGTGGATTCAAAAAACTCTCAATATTTCTAAAAAGCATAATTAGAAGGGTGAAGATCAGAGGCTTTTAGGCTTTAATAAATAAAATATTGAAGTTGCACTATATATTTGAAGGTTGTGTTGCTTGGTACATGTAAGATCTATATGTTTGGTAGTCAAATCATCCCAAAAGCAATTGAACAAAGTTCAAGAACTGTCGCTGCATATATACAGCAAAACTAAAAAGATAAGCCAAAACATACGACCAAACTACAGTTATACTAAAAACAATTTATTGCAACTCTAAAAGTTAAAAATGAGACTAGCTACCGATCTTGAAAGGGTGAGCCTCGGTATTGAAGACCCAAGTATCCAGATCCCAGTAGCCTTTAGGGGTAAATATCAAATACAAGTACTTCATAGTCTCGGCCATGAAGAAGGACTCCATGCTAGTCGATCTGATTCTTCCCAGGATTCGGATCGTTGACATCTCTGTACCCCGAGTAAGCTGTTTCCGTCCTCGAATATTTCTCCAGACTTTGAAAGATGTTCCAGGCCCAATCCTGGTACTTTTTATCACCAGTAGCCTGATAGGCGTAGAACAATGATTCTAAAAGCTCAGGCCGTAGGCCATTTGAAGGCACTCTAGTAACTACATCCAAAGATTTGCCGAAACCTATCACTTCGGGACCTAGCCCAGTCGTTGTCGTGTCGTAGATATGGTAGAAAGATTCCAATAGCTCTAAACCGAGACGTAGTAGGTCCTCCCTACCAGTAACTTTGGAAGATAAAGTTAATAAACCGGGGATGAATAAGGTCAAATGGTCCATGGTCTGCTTGTAATATCCTAAGCTGTCGATCATACCTATGTACAAATAGTCGTTGTAGCCTCTGCGTATCAAAGACTTTAACCCAATCATCGACTCTTCGAACATCTTCAAGTACAAGTTGCGATCACCCTTATCACCCATAAGAATGTACAGTTTCAACAAGTACTCGTAGTAACTGTCACCTAAAGCACCAAATGTCGTCTCGTTTGTAGAAAATTTACCCGAATTGACGTCTAAAAATACGGGATACAAACCAACTTTAGGCTTAAACAGCAAATTCAACTTCTCGTATACCTTCAACGCCTTTTCTTTATACTTTGGGTTCTTGGTAATGGTGCTCAGCCTGGTAAATTCCAATTGAATAGTACCGATCTCAGCTAGTATGACTTGGTTGCCCAAACTTTGCTTACTATTGTCGTTGAAGTTGATCTTGTAGTAGGGGTAGCCGCTTGGTGAATCGAAAGCTGGCATCAAAGCGTCGGCCAGTTCAACTGCTTTGTCTAAGAGGATCTTATTGTTGCTTAGATCGTACCCCGATATCAATCCACCCAGGAATCGAATAACTGTCTCGAAGAATAAAACAGGGTACTTGGATTTGGAGAAATTGATTGTTTTGATGTGCTCGACGCAAGCTTCAAACTCCTCTTTGAAGTCAAGAATGTATAAGGTGCTTAATGAATCAACTAATGTGGCACCCCAGCCTTGGAATCGATCGTTGACAGTTTTGTTGGATAAAGGACCTACCTCGTCACTACCGAAGGCGTGTTTTTTGTAACCGAACCAGGCATGCGCTACTGCTGATCGAATGGAACTCCTTCGAAATTCCATGGTTGGATCGTCATTAGGTGGGTAGGTTGTTATACCTTGAGTGGGGAATTTGGAGTTTGGCTGTTGACTTGATAGGCCTGTTATCAGTAGTAGAAAAGTTGGTAGAAAGGTCGGTAGAAAGGTCGTAAGTAATCTCATATTAGGCTGTGGCTGCAAATGGTTGAGGTTGATTAATTAGGTAGGTGATTGATTCTCTATATCGATGTTTAGATAGATTTGGTACTTTTGAACTGATGATAAAGTTAGCTAGAATACAAAAAGTTAAATGAAATTGTAGATACACACATATATATAACCATGTTCCAATTATTTCATAGTCTTGATATTCTTTTAGAAAAGTATGAAGCCAATGTTTCCCAGATTTTTCCCCATCCAAATCAATTTATGGGTAGTGGCTGCCTTATTTTTCGAGAAGATTTGCAATCTATTGCACTGCCCAATTTTAACGAATCTTGCTCGGTTGAAATTTCAATCCTACTTCCTATACCTATTAGAATAGCAAATTTATCTACTTCCAAGTTGATCACTCTAACCCGTTACCACTTACCCTTTACAAAACATTTACTTTACTTTGAATTTTGTAAATTGAGGGTTTCAAGCACATTACTGATATCTAATTTCATATACTTTATAGATGTATAGTTGATATTGATGGTGGATTTTAATCCGCTATGGTAGTATTGATTTGTATTTGTTGTTATATAGACTGCCAGTTTAGATTTGAAGGTTTTTGGCAATAATATAAAGTTTCAGTTTTCATTGACTTAGAATTACTAGTATGAATAGCTGAAAGGTAAGTTAAACTATCGGGAAAATCACATATACAACCTGATTTTACTTGATAAGCTCAATATCCTTAGCTCTGAAGACGGCACCATTAAAGTTAAAGAGGAAGGGAGTCTCCGAAGCTTCCTATTTCTAGGATATACGTAGAGCCTTTGTAAAGTAAAAGCTTACAAGATAAAATTTAGTATATTAGTGTTGCTAATAAGTTTTACTATAATCTTCAAGCTGATGTGATGGTTTACCTATGAGTTGAACCATCCCATTTTAAAATACTTTGGTGTTGGACTTCACCAATTAAATAAGTTAAATTCAAATAGTAAGGTCTTGAAGAGTACCTTTATATCTACTCGAAGTCAGTGTTGAAGGGTTTGTATTTGGATCTTCTAGTACAAACGCTTAACTAGATTTCGTTTCATTTGAAGAAGTTATATCTATTACTATAAACTTTATACATAGTTTATGGTATTGCTGAGGTTTTAGATGTGAAGAGTTGTAAATCTATTAATCAAGTTTCCAAATGTTGATGTAGTAGGTGGTTTGAATATTAATTGACTTGTACAAATGGTAAATGTCAAGTGCTAAAAAAGTGATCAGCAAGACACATATAGTTATATTACATTAAGATGTATATATCAAATAAATATCCTATAGTTTCCAAAAAGCTTACTATAGTAAATGCACCATTTCGGACTAAATTTTTTTGGCCAATAAGTCTTTATATAGGACAGGGGTATTATATTTATGAGATCACAAAGTCATTAGGATGACTTTGGCTTGTATATAATACACAAAACAGGCTTACCTTTTTAAGTTTAAAGGGGTGATGCGTACATAATTATTAATCACAATCCATCAAACCTAAACAATAAATACCTTCGATAGGTATATTTACTTTCCATCTCAATAAATTAAGCTTTCAAGAATGTCTCCCACCTCAATCGACAAAGCAACCAAAACTAATGTAAATACCAAAGCATCCGGTAAATTATAAAAGCATTCTACAACAGCTCACTATTTTATGTAGACTCGAAGCCAATGGAAGATTACAACAACCGATCCCTCTACCAAAGGCTTGTCAACTTGGAAGGATACACTATCATACGGGAACTCGGTAAACTAAATTTTTAGCATATATATTTATGTTTATTTTATAGAATCCTTTAAAAAACTGGTTAACAGTCCCCAAAGCGAGTTTACATTAGTGGACTTTGGTTGTAGTCACGGTTACAACACCATTTTACTTTACAAGAAAATATTAACCGACCTGACTTCCAATCAAAATGAAAGATCTTTCTACGTCTACCTCAACGATTTACCATCCAACGACTTTGGTCAAGTTTTTAGATGTTTGAACGATACCGACATTTCCTACAACTACCTGTCCCAGTTTTCAAATGAATCTAGCTACAAAGTCAATACCTTTATCATCGGAAGTTCATTTTACGAACGTATTTTACCTAAAGGATCGGTAGATTTGGCAACCTCCTTTTTCACACTACACTGGTTACCTAGTACCCCATCCTTATCCAAGACTGTTGTACCCAGTATCCCCTACGTCACCAACGAAGAAGCAGCCCAGTACAAATCTATCGCCAACCAATCTTTAACTACCTTCCTCAAACATAGGGCTTTAGAATTCAAAGTAGGAGGTGTTTTAGCGATCAGTATCATCAGTTTCCCTCAACTTTCCGATTTACTCAACACTACTTGGCAATCCTTTGTAATTAAAAAGAACCTCAATCATGAAGACTTTGAGGAATTAGTGTTTCCCATCTATTGGCGTACTCAAGATGAGTGTAGTCAATCCTTTAAAGAAGTTGAAGATGCATTCAAGGTCGTTTACAGCCAACTTCAAAAGGAGAGCCAAATAAACTTTGATTCTAAAGCGGTACGGGCCGTCGCTTACAATAACATGCTCTATAAACTGAAGGAATCCAACTACTTCAAGAGTGATGAGGACACGCTTAAATTTGTGGAGGAGTTTATGGAGATGTTGGATGCCAATTGCCCCGAGTTTAAAATGGATAGTCATTTAGTTGTACTGGAACGCATTTGAAGAATACATGTTGATTTAAAGCCTTTAAACTATATCGTTTACTGGTGTGCCTTATGTAATTTATAAACATATTTCGGTTTCTATCTATAATTACTTGTTACTTTGAATACATACATTATACCAGCAAGATAAAAGCGTAGAGCATTTCTTTAGATTTGGATTTATTGGTAGGAAGTAACATCAGGTCAATAATATATCAAATATTTCCATCTCAGTTGATGAATTCGATGTATATAAATGACCTTTTACTCGTCAAATTGGAAAGAGTTTTGGCAAATCAGAAATATTGTTTGGAAATATCGAATAGAGATAGCATTTGGTATTCTACAGCGACTTTTATATTAGTGTAGTAAATGTATATTATATATAGGGTAAATGTAGAATATATTACTTGTATATGTAGTGTTCTATTTCCAGTTTAATTGTAGGTATCCTCAGTCAGATAAAAGGGATTCTCTTATGGAGCTACCAAATTTACCCCGTTTCATAGGTCATTTGAAAGATCTCATTGAACTTTAACTAATAGTAGGAACAATAAGGTGCTATAATTGGTGCTTTGTCCATGATACACTAAAATAGTTTACAAGCCATGAGCAAACGCCTATATGATAGTACTGGATCTTTTAAGGCTTTTATTGATATTTATTAAAAGATAAATATATACTACAATGCAACCAAAATGAGTATAAAGAGAAAATGTTTGATATCATTGGGACAATCAAGGAAATTCAAAGCTAGTGGTGGTGACGGCTGCTAACTGCATTGATCCAAAAGTAACAGTAAATCTATACACTATTCTTCATTTCTATCGGTGAATATATGCTAGGGTGTATAGAAGTATCTTCTCGGAGATAACACTTGAGTATCATCTTGAACTATGTATACAGATTGGTAACATTTTCGAAACCTACTTAAAATGCTGAACTGTCTGTTTTAGTTGTATGTCGAATTTACCCGAAATACTTTATTTGCTAGGAAAGTCCCGTCGGGTGTTTTGCTCCAAATGTTTGAGTGACCATATCCTATAAATTTGTAAATACTTTCAAAAATAAATTATATCCTACATTTGATATACTATTCTGTTTAGAAAAACTGTGTACTTTTTATAAACTATATTTATAAAGATTACACAGTTTTTCTGAACAGTTATATTTTGCTATTAATTTCTCCTTTCCTTTTATTTGATTTGCCTAAAATTGAATAATAGTCAGCCAATCTTTACTACATACAATTTATTCTTTGAATTTGTTCAGCACCTAGTCCAAAATTTTCATCTGGAATAGGAGGATGGGTATCTTTTCCCTTTTATTTAAAGACACAATTTTAGTATTAAACTTTCAACTCACATATATTTCACATATACCACGTTTATATTCGACCTTATGTATGTATTTATTTTTAGTAAACCTGGATTTACAACAACCTATATTCGAAATATAAGCATCAGCAAATATATACATACTTGGATCAAAATAAATACACAAGCAAGCCTACATCCAAACTTAAATATACTAGATTCGATACCCAATGTTCTCGACACCAACCACTCCATCACCAGCGCCAAATGCTGAGATTGAAATTGCTATACGACCTTCGAAACGCATACGCTTCAAAAAGCCAAGGTCATGTATAGAGGTGACATACAAACGCCTCCAAGATTCGGAGAGGTTGCTGAGAGAAAAACTAATCTACTTAGAAGACTACCTCCAGTTTATAGAGCTCAGCTTCAAAGGTAGGCAGAGGATACGTATATGTCAAGCACGAGTAGCTTTCCTAAGGTATATAAGGTGGGTTCAGGTCAAATCTCAACACTTTCAAAATATAGTGCAAAGGATGAGAAGTGATGAGGGGAGTAGAGATGAAGACAAAGTTTTGCTTTTAGAGTGCTTGCAAGATGTGGACCTGGAAGTTAGCCAACATACGTACTGTTTAAACAAGATGTTTCAACTACATTTGACTAGAGTTAAAAGGCAGCTTTATATAGGAGGCGGGGATGTAGATTCAATTAAAGTTTTAGGACCGATTGAAGTTTATGGTTTTAAACTATCTGATATACTGATAGAAGGTATAGAGCTTTACTGCACCAAACTCGACCCTAACAAGTTTTGGCTCGATTGTAACTTCCTAATAGAAGTAGTCCACAATCCAGAAAAGTCATTGCTCAAACACCTTCTCTTCGATACCTTTTTTAAACACTTTGTCATTTCTAAACACGGAGCAAATCGCAGGTATTTAAATGAAACTATGTCAGTTGAAACATTACTCCCCCACTGCTACAATAACCCTAGCAGGGAGAGTATAGTAGCATTGATGTTTCTATTCTTGGAAGAAGCGTGGAAGTTCAATCTCATCAAGCTGAGGACGTACCTCAGTATGGCATTCCGAATGGCCGGTATGCTCAAACTCAATCCAGATCACCAGGATAGTACCAAGTTTATTAAATCTGAGGATAACGAACAATGGAAGGCGCAGTTGTGGCAAATCCTAGTATTTTCTCACAAGAACGTGTTTGCATCGGCTTCAGCACAACCTTTTGCTCCCACAAGAAATGATATGGCTTTCCAACACTTTACTACATCCACCTTTTGTTCCCCAACCTCAATTCGTAGCTTTAAAGGCACGACCTCCAATAAACTATACCGAAAGAGGGGTAAATCAAACGAAACCATACTCTCAGTGCATTTAAAAAAGGCGATTAGAAGTACTCTGTACGAAGCAGGCAATTTTTTGCGAGGCAGCTTGAACAAAAGTATAGTGCAGCAACAAATACTGTTGAACTTCATTGCCAAGCACTGTGGCAGTGACCGATCAGATCAAAAAGTCGGTATCAGTATTTCAACTTACCAAATAGAAATTTTAATCAAGGAGGTCAATCTCGCCATCAAGGCTATCCCGTTGGAATTTAGTACCCCTACAGTCACCTACAAGCATCATCTACACAATCGTATGCTCCTACAACCCTTCGAATACGAGCGACTCTGCCTGGTTGCCTCCACCTATCATCAGCTTCTCAGCACCAAGATCTATTTGTACTATCCATTAGCTCGCACTGACCCTCAACCTCAACTTCTCGATGATCCTGGCGGGTGGGTTCAGATCCTAGATGCAGCCGATAAGCTCCACCTCTTCTTTACTAAATTCTTTGATACGTATCTCACGGCTGATAAGCCCTCCACAATTCAATTTATCAATTTCGCATACGTGTTGCCGGCCATCTACACCTACCTCAACTGTGTAATCCAGGGGGCAGCTTCCAGCTTTTTCTATCAAAGTCTAGTGGACCGAACCAAAGCCCTTGTGATTGGTTTAGCTACCATTGCTTACTCGAAGCCAACTATTTTGAGCTTAGAAGCCGTATACAAGAAGTTAATCCAAACTTTACCCAAGTTTCCTCTGCCAAAGCCTTACGAGATATGGATAGATGATGTCGATACGAGCTGTACCTTTTAGTAGACAGTAAAGTTTTGCTGCTATTTGAGTATAGTATAATAAAAGTTTTGATATGTTTATATGTATTTATCGAATTTGGGATTGAAGAACTGATGTTCTTATACATAGTATATTACCACTTGGTGATGTTAACATGTAGACTCAAGCATTAAATGTGGTTAACCTACTCTATAGCTATTTCATCAAATTTATAGTAATGTACCTCGAAACTGAGAACTCATCCTGTATCCAATTCACCAACTTCTACGATATGTTATCGTTCATAAGTCAGTCAATACTTTTATGCTCTAAAATATTAGAGTAAGGCATAGATGCTTTAGAAGCGATCTTTTACTTGGAATAGGTTATTTTGAATGCTAAATGTGCTTATTAGATGTTAATAAAAGTTCTACCTAAACTATATCAGTTATAAGTAGATTCAAAGATAGTTTTTTAACACATATATATATATAATTTGTCTTTTTTGGAATGATACAGTGTTACTTTTTACCTAGTCGATTTTTAATTTCTCTATTGATGTTTGCTATAGGCATATCAAGTTTTTGACAGTAAATTTTACAAATTATGAGATGCGGGATTTTCAAAGTAAATGCATATAGCCATTAGTGTAAGCTAATAAAATGGTATAGTATGCTTTGATTTTACTAATCTCCCTGACAAAGTTTCAAACCTTGTCGTTTGCACTTTATATATTTTGCATGAATCTATTGTATAAATTGGTATATAGAGTCCGTCTGAATCACATTTAGAACTAGCAATATTTATAAAAGGTACTAGAAGTATTACTGATCAGAAATACTAAAAGTATTCTAAAAAACTAGTTAAATTTTTATAAATTTAAATAGTGTTTAGTTTTTCAGAATAGAATTAACATTTAACATTTAACATTCATTTCTGATCAAAGCTACACATTTGAGAATTTGCTGAGCTTTATTTCAATAAAAATATAGAAATATCAATGTTTGAAACACTGGCTTACCAAAATTTACATGTTTTGAACTTCAAGAAATATGAAAATTAGTACTTCAACTGGATATGAAATACGCTGGAGCGAAAACATATAACTTCTACACCAACTGTTTCAACACACAGCAACAGATTTGAAGGTGAAGATCAACCTTTGATTACCATACGTCGCAGAAAATCAAGGTCATTCAAGGAGTTGGCCAATATACGTATCCAAGCTTTAGAGACTACGCTGAAAGAAAAGATATACTACCTACAGCAATATATCCAGTTTGCAGAACTCAATTTAGAAAGCTTTGAAGGTGGACAAGGAATTGACTTAGGTTAAATAAAGGTAGTTTTTATTAGGTATTTGAAGTAGGTCAAGATCAAATAGCAAAACTTTCGAATTATACTACAAAAAATGAAGCGAGATAGGATTATAAGGAATAAAGGAAAAGTTGTACTTTTAAAGTATTTGCAAGATATGGACTTGGAGGCTAATCAACAAACGTACTGTTTGAATAAGATGATTCAACTGTATTCGACTAGAAAGCAAAGGCAACATTATACAAGAAATGTAGATGTAGACTCAAGTTTATGGAATCAATCGAATTTTCTAGGTTTAAAATATCTGACATTGGTATAAGGAATCAAATTCTACTGCAACAAGCTCAACCCAACAAGTTTTGACTCGATCATGCCGCCCTAATCAAAATAGTATACAAACCAGAGATGTCGCTACTCAAGTATCTCCTCTTCGACACTTTATTCAAATATTTCACTATATCCAAATGCAATTCTTGCTATAAATGTTTGGATGAATTCGTCTCAGTCAGAGCATTACTATCCCACTGTTACAACAATCCTAGCAGGGAAACTATAGTTGCTTTGATACTCCTCTGCTTAGAAAAAAATTAGAAAGTTAGTTACATCAAGATGAAAGTGTACCTCAGCCAAGCATTTCAAATGGCTGGTATCTTCAAATTAAACTCAAACGGCCAAAATAACACCAAGTTCATCGCTTCAGAAAATAGCGAATTATGGAAGTTGCGACTATGGCAGATCCTACTGTTTTCCATAACGTATTCGCATAAGCTTCAAAACCACTAATGGCCTCCATCAAATCCGATATGACTTTCAAACATTTTACCATCTCCACTTTTTGTGCTCCAACTTCAATCTGTAGCATTAAGGATACTGTGGTCAAAGAAGTAGGCTAAACAAAAAGCAAGCTACTCGAAGTCATACCGTAAGTAACTATCCATAGGGAAGATATTAGAACCTTGTGCGAAGTATGTCAGTATTTGCGTAGCAGTTTGAATCGTAGTACAATACAGTGCCAAATTCTAACCAACGTCCAAGTCGAGCGCCACAGCTGTGACAGCTCGATCCAAAAGGTCTACTTTAACTTGCCGATTGATTGATTTAAAACCTTGGCCAAAGAAATCTACGACGCCATCGCGGCCACTCTAAAGCGGTATATGATCCCCACTATCGCCCTCGAATACTACTTCTGCAATCATATGGTCCAATAAACTTTTGACCTCAATGAGTTGTTCATGATCCCGTTCACATATCACGAGCTTCTAAACGGCAAGATCTACCTGCATTACTCGCTGGCACTTGTTAACCCCAATTCACAGTCACTTGAGAATATAAACACGTGGGCTCAAGCTCTAAGTGCAGCTGACCTGCTCTACAACTTATTTGTAAAATTTGCTCCCATGTATCTATCGGCTGATAACTAATCTACCATCTAGCTCGTTAACTTCCTCAACATACTGCCTGTTATATACACTTATATAAACTGCGTAATTCAGGAAGCGGTTATCGTCTACCGCCACCAAAACCTCGTGTATAGGACACATCAACTTGTGGATGATTTGGTAGTAGTCATTAATTTGGAGTGGGCTATCCTGAGCTCGTAATGCACCTATGAAAACTGGTCTAAACTCTATCTAACTTTGTCCTCGAACCATGTCAGGTACAACTGCGATTTAAGGTGGATAGCTGACATGAATATAGGCTGTACTTTCTAGTATATAATAAAGGTTTAGTTGGGCTTTGAGTTAAGAATGTTAAAGTTAACTATATTTATTAAGCCAATAATTGAAACCAATGCTTTTATCCATAATGTATTATTTTAAATAAAGTAACACCAGGTAAATTCAAAGTACTACAAAGTAGCTTTCAATCGCAAACATGCACCCAGTTAAGAGTACTGAATCTTATGAAGGTTTATTATGGTACTCTAAAGAAATATATCTCCATTTAGATGCAGCAAAAGTGAGCGTATAGAAACTAAAATCAGGATAGGGTTTGTATAATCCAACTACCCAAGATTGACAGTCAAAATCACTATTAGTAGCCTTAATTCAATGATTAGTGATAGAACTACATTTCAGATTTTCCCAATGTTCAATTTTTATCAGGCAATGCAGGAAGCTTATATTTGAATCACTGGCATGGTCAAAGATCTACGTACTTTGAGTTTATATAGTAGGAAAGGAGGCTTTATCTCCAAATGGCTTGAAATCTATGATACCAGGTTCTCTATCAAGCATAAATAATTCAGGAACTAATAAATGACCTATTATTCTAGGAACGATAGACAGGTAAATCAGTTCTATATGTAAAATTCCGAATGAAATTTCAGACTGGAGGCAATAAATAAAAGGCATCTTAATCTTGATCCAACTCAGTATATAAAATTTTTGGACTAGTACTGTAGATTTCAAGCTAAACACAAAATTCACGAAAATCGAAATCCATGTCTTATACATCGATTATTTCCTCGAATCAAAGTAGCGAATGCGAAAATACCAATCAGCCTTTGCAACCCAGGCCTTTCAAGAAGCCAAGATCGTTTAAAGAAGTGGCCGAAAGACGCATCCAAGTCTTGGAGACGCTACTGGAAGAAAAACTATCTTATCTAAAAGACTATCTCAAATATATCGAGCTTAATTTAGACATGATTGATGATGGACAAAGAATTCATTTAGATCAAATGCGAGCAACTTTTCTAAGATACCTAAAATGGGTCAAGGTGAAATCACAAAGCTTTCAGACGACAGTACAGTGTATGAAAAGTGGAGGTAAAAAGAGGAGGGAAGGGGAAATCTTACTTCTAAAATGCTTGCAGAATATGGATTTGAAGGTCAGTCAACAGACGTACTGTTTAAACAAAGTGTTTCAACTACATTCAATCAGAAATAGAAGACAACCTTATACATGGTATGGGAATGTAGATCTAAGTAAGTTTATGGGACCGATCGAAGTCTATGGATTTAGAATATCTGATATACTGACAGAAGGCATCGAACTCTACTGCACTAAACTTGACCCCGACAAGTTTTGGTTCAACCGTACCTTTTTAACCAAAGTGATTCACAGCCCGGAAAAGTCATTGCTCAAACACCTTCTCTTCGACACTTTCATCAAACATTACGCCATATCTAAGCGCGGTGCTCACTACCAATATTTAAATGAAACGGTATCGATCAAAATGCTGCTGCCTCTCTGTTACGGTAACCCCAGTAGAGAGAATATAATAGCCTTGATGTTCCTCTGCCTAGAAGAAAGCTGGAAAGGAAACAATGTCAAGATGAAGGTGTATCTCAGCCAAGCATTTAGGATGGCTGATATTCTCAAGCTGAACCCAAACGATCAAATTGCTGTCAAATTCGTTGCTTCGAAAGGCAATGAGTCGTGGAAATCGCAACTATGGCAGATCCTAGTATTTGCCTATAACAACGTATTTGCGTCGACTTCAGAACCATTATTGGCCCCCACCAAATCCGACATGACTTTTGATCACTTTACCACCTCCACATTCTGCTCACCAACCTCAATTCGTAGTCTTAAAGATACTGCTGCCAACGAAGTAAGCCAAACAAAATATAGTTCACGAGAAGCTATACCTTTAATAGATATGCCAAAGGAGGATGAAAAAATTCGATGCGAAGCTCGCAAATATCTACGTAACAGTTTGAACCGCAGTACAGCGCAACGTCAAATTCTAACTAACGTCCAGGTTGAGCACTCCAAAACTGACAACTCGATCCAAAAAGTCCATCTCAATCTACCAGTCAACCAATTTAAAACTTTAGCTAAAGGGATCGACGATGCCATTAACGCCACTCCAAAGCAGTTTAGAGCTCCTACTATCGTCCCTGAGTATTTTATATGCAACCACATGATCCAAGGATCCTTCGACCTCGAACAGCCCTTCATGGTCACTTTTACATACCACGGACTCCTCAACAGTAAGATCTACCTACACTATCCGTTGGCACTCATCGACCCCGCACCACAGCAGCTCGCCGATCAATACGCATGGACACAAGCTTTAAGTGCGGCCGATCTACTCTACGAATTTTTTGTCAACTTCATAAAAATGTACCTAGAGGCAGATAGTCCATCTACCGTCCAGCTCGTAAACTTCCTCGATATGATGCCGGCCATCTACACCTACCTCAACTGTGTCGTTCACAAGGCGGTCGACACCTCCCATATCCGAAAATACTTTGATAGAGCGCAGAGACTTGTAGATGATTTGATATCGATCATCGACTCAGATAGGGCTATTTTGAACTCTAAGCTCGCTTATGAGAAATTGATAAAAACTCTACCAAACTTTGTCCTCCCTGATCCTTTTAGGGTAATAGTGCTTGGCAGAAACGATGTGGCCAGTTTTGAAGGTTGACTTGCTAGTAAATAAAACTCGACACAATACTATAGCTTTGTACTTTTGATGAGCATTGATTCTTCAGCATCTGATATATATTTCGTTTACAAAACCTTCATAAAACTACCTAAGAAAAGTAAATTTTGAAGGAATTTAATTCACTCTGTAGTATCAACTTCTATCTGCATACATACTAACAAAACTATATTTTACAGCTTTAAGCTGAGCTTTTCCAAAGCACCTGTACTGCTATTTTTCAATTGAAATTTGTATAGGAAATTTAGTAAATTTAAAGGAAATCAAGAATTCTTTTTGTAGTAAAAGTTTTGGCTTGAGAAGCTATTTGCTTAAAATCAAATTTCATACAACTTTACTTTGAAATCACCAATGATAAATCCAAAGTTTTCATAGGTATATCGTCGCTTTGTTGGTTGCAATGCGAAGTTACAGTGGGTCGACGAGAATGGTACCAATATATTCCAGATATCTCCGATAATTCTACAATGCTTTTAGTATAGTAGAGTCCAAATACCAAGCTTGGCGGTATTGATTTAAAGGTGGCTTAATGTTAAGCAGCTTGAATAGTAAGTACATACTAGCGAAATACTTTTAGTGTAGGGCATATTATTATAGAATTTAGCTGATTAAACTCCAATCATCAAATTAACTTACACTGCTATCATATCCTTATTTAGCACATCTACTTTGATAGCAGTTCAAAATCATATAAAAGGCTAATTACGTTTGTTTCAAGAATTCGCTAAAGTTGAACCCAAGTATAACTAATACTCAACGATACTTTATGAGTATGAAAGTTGGGCGAAAGTTTTCGAATATAAATTCAATATACTGAATTTTTACAGTGGCTTACTAATGTTCCTGATACAATCACTATAATTTATTAGAATCTTTAAAATAGTAGATGCTGTCTTTAAGTATGTATACTTCAGTATTGTTATTAGTATCCAACGATGTCATCAAGCTTGGCATCCCAATCCATTTTTGAAATGTATTAATGAATGACTTTTCAGATTTCCATTTTTATATATAATCCGTCTTAATTTAATTCCTGATTTATATTACAAGACTCCACTGGGAGCTTCGTACGTTCAAGAATTCTACAATTTCAAGCACAACTTTGCCAAAGACATCTCAATCAGTACATTGAGACTAATAAAGACGCTTTCTTGTTAAGTTTAGGCAGTTATTCGCCACATCTGTTCCATTAGATGGTTCAAAGCCAATATGGACGCTTTCTTACCAAATCAAGGCATACGTGCGCTAGAGGTACCGTGAGAAATTTGGAGGTTAATTAGTGGATTAAATGTTGAAATTACCAAATAGGTAGGCAATCTCCGCTCATATTCTCACCAAATTCATATAGGTAGTTTATCAAATTTAGCATAAATTCTGCCTTATAGAAGATAAAAGAATGCTGTAGAACTTTTGTATTGACTTTAAATTTATAATTACTAAATATTGGCCATAAATCGGCAGTATAACTTTGGCATCGCGGTATTTAGGAGCTGATGACGTTGGAGGCAATCCAAACCTTTCTTATGCTATTAGGCCTAGATACTCACTACTGTAGATGAATAGCTGTTGCTTTTCTAATAGCGAAAAAGGTGTCTTTTTGAATCTGTTGAGCTACAATACCGACAACATGCCTAAACATCCCCAGTGTTCTGTATACGTAATAATCGTTTTAAAGCTAGATACCGTGGATTGAAGTGACTATAAATACGAGTAAAACTAACCTTGAAGTGGATTATAATTCGAAAATCATGTGCACCACAGAACTTCACCTACCACCACCTTTGATAAGCAAACGCAAAAGCAGTAAAACCTCCCTAGAACTGATCCGCCCCAACCTACCAACCGCCTACAAAGACAAAGCTATAATACGCATCAAAAGACTGGAAAGCCTACTTATGGAGAAGCTAGTATGTCTGGAAGACTACTTGAGCTTTATCGAATCCGATCTAAGTAGTTTCAAAGGCGTCAGGAGAATGCAGCTGAGCCCGGTGCGGATGGAGTTCATAAAATACTTCAAATGGGCCAAGATCCAGTTCGAAAAGTTAAAGGTTATGGTCATAAAGATGAACAAGAAGCGGGGTAAGGCCAAGGAACGAGAGAAGGAGCATTTTTTGAATTTCATCCTAAGTGTAAGTTCGGAAGTCGATCGGTGGGAGTACCTTTTAGATAGGTTAGTTCAAAAACATTCCGCTAGTAGTCCAGCTAGACGCTATTCGGAAGAAGCTATCATCATCGCAAGCAAGTACATGGGACCGATAAAAGTACATGGTTTTCATTTATCCGATATTTTGGAAGAAGGAATTGAGCTCTACTGCACCAACCTCGACCCCGATGGCTTTTGGCTTGATCGTAGATTTTTAATTATGACATTGAAGGCGCCCGAACCATCACTGCTCAAGAACATACTCTTTGACACTTTTTTCAAGCATTTTGCGTTATCCAGGGATGGTGCCCTCTACCGACATCTATGTGTAACCTTGCCAATTGAGACTTCGCTTCCCCACTGCTATAGCAACCCTAGCCGAGAGAGCATAGTAGCTCTCATGCTACTTTTCCTCGAAGAGGACTGGAAGTCCAACCTGACAAAGATGGAGATCTACCTTAGCCAAGCTTGGAGAATGGCCAATATGCTGGATATAAACTGTGAAAACGCAGATGGATCTGTCTTCTTAGATATCCATAGTACTCAACTGTGGAAGTCGCGCATGGGGCAGGTGCTGACCTTCTTTCACAGCCTAATATTTGCAAAGAGACATGGACCCGGCTCCATCTCGACCAAATCGAAGAGAAATTTCCAATATCTCACCTCCTCGGCCTTCTTCTCCCCAACTTCCATCCGCTGCTTAAAGTTTATGGTTGAGAATGAGCTTGAACAAAGCGAATCCATCAATTTTAACTCAGTACCCAAGGTTCAACTCCAAAATATGGACAATGTAACCCAAGCTGAGACAAAGAACTACCTGCAACGAAGTTGGAATCTAATTAGGATCCAATGTCAGATGGTAATGAACCTTTGCGATGAAGATTATGCCATATCCAATCACAATCAAAGCTCTTATCCCAACCTATCTACTCAAGAGTTTAAAAAGATGGAGAAGGAGCTTGATCGCGCCATTGATGCCACCCCAAATCAATATAAAGCTTCAACAGTCGTCCCCAAGTTCTACATATGCAACCAACTGCTAGGCCGATCCTACAACTTCAGATATCCCTTCCTAGTCGCTTTAGTATACAACCAACTCCTTGTCCACAAGATAGCCTTGTACTATCCACTAGCTCTTATTGACCCTCAGCCTCAACCGTTTGCAAATCCAAGCTGGTGGGTATCAGCTCTAAGTGCAGCTGACAAGCTGTACGAATTTTTTGTCCCCTTTCCATTCAAATATCTGAAAGTCGATAAGCCATCCACAATCCAACCCATCAACTTCGTCGACGTGTTACCAGCCATCTACACCTACCTCAACTGCATTATCCAAGGAAAAGTAGATAGTTCACTTTACCAAAGTTGTTTGAAGAAGGCACAGGCTATCATAGATGGGCTGGAATCGATCGTCTTCTCTAATAGGGCTACTTTGAATGTTAAGTGCGCCTATAAGATCCTGATGCAAGTCTTACCCAACTTTGAGCTCCCCAACCCTTACAAATTGATATTACGCCCTATCTAAAACCATAGTTAAACTGTATAGCATTGGTAATTAATCTGAGTATATCAAGTAAAAACAATAGTTAGCTTTGTATTCATCAATGTTAGCAATATACTAACGCCGTATTTAATCCAAAACTATATAAAACTGCTTGAAAATAGCTGTAATTCCTAAATGAGTCCAACAAGTTATTTAAAATTTATAAGCTGCAAAGTTCTTAATCCTCTATCCAACTTCAACAAAATCCAACTGAAATCTGCCTCTAGCCCTACTCATCAGCGTAAGGGATATGCGTTCCATTATCGGGGTGATTGGGATCAAATCTAGGTTTAAGCTCACTTCCTAAACCATCTAATGTTAAATCGGAAACCAACTTGGTAAGTTCCTCTTCCCTCCGTAAAGATTCATTTTCTGTCTATATTTAATTAAAATACAAACAATTGTATAAGTAATTATGAAAAATAAATATAAGTCTACCTTTTCAGCAACTTTACGTACCAATTCCGGTTGGTACTCCCTAAAAATTTCAATTAGAAATTCATTTAAAGAGTTCGATTTAGAAAAAATATGGTACTTGTAGTATTCTTCTTTGGCTTCATCGACTGCTTTGAAGAAATCTTCCATGCCGTCACCGGTAGCTGAAGAAACTCCAACCGCCTAAATAGCTTGAAATTAAAATGTTAAGTTAAAACTTGAAAAGTACCCTTAAGTGGCAGTAAAACTCATCCAACACCAAGCACATAGAGTGCATAAAGCTGGACATGTAGGTTGTATCTTTGGTCAACGCCTCCTGGAAGGTTTCAAAATCCTGCATCCACTCCTTGGCGAACTCGTGGTCCTGTAAATCGGTCTTGTTGAAGACGATGATGAAAGGTAGCTTAGTCTTGTAGAGGATGCTATTAAAGCACATAAATTTAAAAGGACAAGGATGAAAAAAGTTACGAGCAAGCGTATAACATATTGGACATGAAGGTAGCAGGTCGTGTAGTCCTTGGGGTATCGATGATATAGGCTATGACGGTGGGGTGAGTTACTGCTAAAGCTTCAGTTACGATGGCCCCGCTGGCCGACCAGGTGAAGATTTCAATTTGGCCCGGTGTATCTACCAAGATGTACCTACAAAAATCGGTTAGTAGTATTGTTACTAATAAAGTACTCTAAGTTGTCTCCCTTCTTGTCAATAAGGTCCAACACCTGATCAAACTTGGTGGTAAACAGATTTAAACTGGTCAAGATGGCACCATTTGGACCTAAATTGTAGCTTTAAAACAATAAGCCGAGGTTAGGATGTTTTCTAATTGGAAAATAATCTACTGGTCCATAACCTCCTTGTAGTCTATAGTATCTCGAATATCAATATTAGGGGAATAGCTTAGATTATTAACGGCTGGATCCAAGTTGATGGCGTAGGGAGCATTCTTCTGACTATGAAGGTAGGTGTTTATCCTCTACATTCAAAATATTATTTGAAAATATTTTTTAGAAATGGAATTACCTGCATGAAAGTGGTTTTGCCGGAACCAGCCATACCAATACATAAAATTACAGTTGATTTCTTTACTTCAGTTGACATCTCTTCTGTTCTTCAATATATATCTAGTTGGATTTTTGATTCAATTATATTCTACTTTAGCTGAAAGCTATCCGTCTATCCAAGTTGAAATTCCTAACTCTTATTTTGGGAACAAAGCAATCCAGTAAACGCCTACAAATTCCATCAAAAGTTTACTTGAGCTAATGCTTAGAAAAATTAGCCAATAGGAGACCTTATCTACATCACTGCCTCAGCATAAAGCTCCAAAGCCTGACAGAAAAAAGTTTATCAACGTAACACCAAACTCGACAATGGACAACGTATCGCAAAATCCCAACTTGAGCAACCCCTATCGACCCTACGCAGAGCTGGACGGTATTAACAGCTCCATGCTCAATCCCTACCTCCTGCCCAAATCGAGCTTGGACAACTTGGAGTTGGATCCCATAAACTCCAACGCTCGAACCAAACATTTGTTGAGCTACGCCCTCATGAAGTTTTTGACTACCGCTTTAGCTTCCCCCTTTGAAGTTGCCCAAACGTTGTTGCAAGTACAGCATCTCCAACTTACTGATGAGAATTTGATACCATCGCCAACAGAGGAAGATAAGAGCTCAAGCGAAGTAGATATATATTTCAGAGATATTTAAGCTAACAGTGAAAAAATTAGGATAGTGACGACGAAGACTACAACAAATTTTACAATGAAGGTGGCGAAAACAACCCGAGCTTACAGTCAGAAACCAAGTTGAAGACCGATGCCTTTGGCTACTTGACAGAGGAGGAAATCAATCCATTTGGCCTACAACCCTACCACCTAAAACCTATACCTTCAGGGGTCTGGTCCATGTTGAAGGCCTTGGTCGAACACCCGGACGAAGGTGTATTAAGTTTATGGAAAGGTAATAAGTCTTGTTCTATTTTATACATTAATTTTGAACAATAGGCCAGTTCACGTATTGGATCTACGACATGGCCCAGTTCTTCTTACAACCCAGCTTGGAGCTAACTTTGAACGACGCCTTCGATCTGTACGACGATACGATCCCACTGCAGCATCTGGACCAACCCATCCCCAACCTACTAACTTTGGTAACCTCCAACCTGGTAGTCGGTCTGCTACTCAACCCTTTGGAAGTGATCCGTACTAGGTAATCTATTCGTCCAGGCAAGAGTAATTTACTTATGTCACAACATTTAGGTTGATCGTCCAATCTAGTGCCAAGAACCACAAGAAATACCATGGACCCATTCATGGGCTGATGACGATAGTCTACGAGGAAGGCTGGTCGGCCCTCTACTCAGGCCCTGATATCTATGTCAGTGGTTTGTACCATTTGCTCAACCCCCTTATCCAGCATTCGATCCCATTACTCATCGACCGCGTCCTCAATGTCACGCCTGGATCTAGTCCCCTCACTTACAGTCTGCTCGAGCTGTTGGGAGCTACCTTGCAGCTGACCGTCACCTTGCCGTTGGATACGGTACGTAAGCGTCTGCAGTTGGATTCGGCTCCCAAGACGGCTGGTGTTGACGGACGTTCCAAGTTCACTTCGGTGGTACCTATTCGTGGATTACCCTACTCGGGAGCTTGGGACTGTGCCTATAGAGTTGCCGTCGAGGCTGTCGATCCTACTGGGGTCAAGGTTGGAGCCAGTGGGTTTGGCACACCAGCTGCCAAGTTGAGCTATCAGAAGTTCGGAATCAAGGCATTCTATAGAGGGTTTTCTTTGCATACTTCCGCCAACACTTTCACTTCGATGGTATCAGCTTTCACTGGCATAAGGGATGATGGCGAGTGGTAGTTTTTCAAGTGTTTAAAAATTATGGAGGTGAACTATTAAACCTTTAATTTGAGTTTTTTGACAAGTTGTTGAACTTGTTATCTTTGAAATTAATGTATTCTTTTACAATACCAACACTTTATCTGCCTATAAATAACAATTGATACGATATTTGTTTTTAAAAGGGAAGCTTCGACGCTTGGTCTTTCATAGAAATCAAAAATTAGATATTATATTTATTGTTATTTTATCCTCTAATCGGAAACCACCACCTATTGAAGACCAAAGTTACCACTATACCTACCCCTACCACCACCACCAACAGAGTAACCAAGCAGTATTTGAACTTCAACTTCCAAAAGTGACTACAGTCCCTACCTTTGAAATCGAACGATCCCAACCTACCCAACTCCAAATCCAGGGTATTTGGAGATCCCGTCCTACTACTACTCCTAGAACTTCGCATCTTAGTCAAATTCAACTGGTACATAGCTAAAAAGTACCCTATAATCCACATAGGGAAGAAGAGGAACCCACTTACAAACAGTAACTTGTAGATACGGCTGTATCTACTTTTGAAGGCGACATCTCCTTCCAAATTACGATTGTTTAACTCTTTTTCTTTACGGTCATCAAAAGTACTGGTATTAATACTAGGTAAAAACAAGTTGGGGGTACGGAACTGGTTATCAATAGGTAAGCTACTCTTACTACTTAAGTCGTTGGTACTGCCGACATTATGGTAGTTGTACGAGTAGAAGTAAGTGACGTTATTGCTGAAGCTTACCGAAGTTGCCGTGAACATAGCTTGCAGTTCGTAGATAGTTTGGTTGCTAGTCTGCCTGGACATGTTTACTACATCCTTCTTTATGCTCTCATCACTAGAACTTAGGGACTCGTCATCGGACGAAGAACTTGTAGCTGTAGGTGGATCTAAGCTAGGTAGCTGAGGTAGTGGCGATTTATAGTTCAAGTTCAAGTTCAACTTCTCCAATTTAGCTTTAGGTGGTAGGTTTATGAGATCCAATTTGTTGAGGTTGTTTACATAAACATCCGTTTCCTTATCGTTCATAGCAGCTAGTTTGTTGAGGTGGATACTCTTGGATAGCAGCTTTAGACTTTTGCGTTTACTAACGACACGGTTGTGGAACTTCTTGTGGGGCCTCAGTTGGTTCGTCTTGCTGATGTTAACTTTGGTTACAATCTCACTACTCTTGATACTGCTACTGACACTATTAGTGGATTTCTTGAGAGGGAGGGTCTTGTCAATCTTGAAATTCTTGACGCTTTCGTTGGAACCTATACGCCGTACGTTTCGATTACCATTTTCGTTTGGAGTACTGTCATCAGTAATCCTCTTAATCTCAGGCAACTTTTCAAACTTGTCAAACTGGATCAGTGGCTTGATGAAGCTGGAGTGGAATTTGAAGTTCGTATGGCTGGTAGTCATAGTATCATTCGTGGTGGTAGTAGTACCTTCTGAATAGGATTGGCTCATCAGCATAGGCCGCTGTAGCATATGTTTAACGGGTACCGGACTCGAGCTTATAAAACTGCCGGATTGAGTAAACCTAGATAGTGGAATAGCCTTGGGAAAGTTGGGGTAGAACTCGGCTCGGTACTGGGGGTGAGTCAACAGCAGTGGTATAGGTTTGATCTCGTTGGTGAAATGTGAGTTGCTGAAATGCGGGTTGTTGAAATTGGGCATGTTCGCATAGGCAGATTGGTTTGATAAAGCGTTTAACCTACTAAACCTGTTCAAGTTGTCGTTGGTCATGGCCCTATTCATATTTGGGCTTGGGATCGGTAAAGCTTTGGATCGATTCGATACTTCAATTATCTGAGCTCTGGTTGGGATTGCCCGCTCCACCTGGCTTGGAGTAGATTGAACTTTTGTTAGCGCCTGGCCTCTGCTATTAACTTTACCGCCATCCAAACCTTCATCTTGCAGTTTATCTCGGCCCTGAGCCACGTGGAAACTTCGAGTTGGGAAGTTGCTCAACGATCCCGGCCTCCTCCCAATAACTGGTGTTTTAGCATCCTTGGGCTCGGGTTCTACTGCCTTGTTGACTTCTGAGCTCATTCAAAAGTTATCTATACTTTTTAAATCTAGATCTAAAGGTGGTTGGAATATAGTCAGATAATTGCCGTCTAGGATTAAATTGGTTGTCTATCGATAGAAACCTTGTCTAAAGATTCTATATTGTCAAAGATGTATTATATTAAATAAAGGAAGGGGAAAGTTAAAAAGCCATGAAATTTTGGAATGAGGTATATTAGATCCAAAACTATTAGTTTAGCAATGGAAAGGCAATAACTAAGTATCGATTGGAAATAATCAAACTTTATGATTAGTTTGATTTGCTTTGATTGAGGGCTATACACTTTAAATATATGAAGATTTATCAAGCCTATACAATATTTTTAAATGAGACAAGGATTCGATACGTTTCCTTTAAAATCGATGTTACAGTTTTCACTATTCTAAGGTGGCTTACATTTTAATTCGAACACTCCAATTCCAATTGAGTTGTAAGAAGAGTAGCGTCAGAGACTTGATTAGAATTTCAACGGAATTTCTTTGAAAATGACAATACTTGAAAAGCTCAGTCTAAACTTGGACAAAATTAGAATTTCCAGATCTGTTCCAAAATATGTACCTAAGTTTTATAAATGTATTTCTTTGGCGGAATAGCGTTCGGTTCGAACAGTTACATATCCTTGACTTTTGTCAAGCTGTAAAATGTGGTTCACCAAGTCTATCTAATTTTAAATCTAAAGACAAGTCGATTGCTTATGTAAATCTCAAATCCATGTCCACTAGTCTAAATGCATATATGTATTACTAACAGCTTCCTTTCAAGAGATACATTCTACTGATATATGTAGCCTTAATATTAAAAAACAAAGTAAGCATCGGAAGTCGCCAGATTTATTTACTAGCGTTGAAGATGTGGTATAGATTGCAGATGAAGATGGACAGGGTAGCGCATTAGAGACGAGAGTATATAGAAGAGCATAGACGAGATCCAAGAAACAAGTTAAATGGAATTTCCTATGTCAAAAAATAAGTGACCATCTGTCCTATAGGGAGGGGCAGAAATAAAGTGAGATTGTTTAAAGGGGTAGAGGAGACTGTCCAGTGAAGGGTCTTAGTTGGTGGCGTTGAGGTCGTAGTTCTCACTATTGCGCTTGATGATTTCGACCACGGGCCCAAGAAGACGTACAAAGGCCTTCTTACCGAGGGTAGCGCACTTCAGGCGTCCACGGGCGCTAACAGTTGCCTTTCTGGGTTTATCGGTAAGGAGGGCCAACTCTAAAATAAAAGTTAGCATCAAAATCAAAAAGTAAAGGTTACCTCCAAAGTAATCACCCTTCTTCATGGTAGGCAGCTTGTGTTCCACACCGTTCTCATCAACCTTGGTTACGGTAGCCTCGCCCGATTCAATAATATAAAAGTTTTGTCCGTTGTCGCCCTGCTGTATTACGATCTCGTCGGTGTTGTAGATGATGGATTCCAAAGCGTCGGCAATCTTGTGTCGCTCGTAGGGTTCCAAGTTGGCGAGGATGGGGACCTCTTCTAAGAAGCTTTCGTACATGCGTCGTTTCCGCGAGGTACGTTCCATCAAAATGCGCCTGAAAGTTACTCGGTCCAAAGCCCAGAGGGTAGCTTTTTCGGTACAGCGCACCGTAGCTGCACGAGGGGCGTTGTACATGAGAGCCAGTTCACCAAAACTGCCACCAGGACCGTATGATAGAACTTTGACTTCGGGTTCATTCTCCTTGGTGACGTAGACGTCCAGGTGTCCCTGCTCTACAACGTAAAAGTAGTCACCTACACCACCCTGTACGATAACGTCCTCGCCTACTTCGACCTTTTTCTCCGTCATAGCGTCGATAACGTCCTTATACTGGTCTTCGTCCAGATTCTTGAACAAAAAGTTGAGGGAAATCGATTCCTCGATGCGAGCCCTTTGTTCTGGAGTCTTATCGACAAATATTTTAACAAACTCGCCATCCTTCGCTGGGGCCATAGATTCAGCGCTTATAGATGTACGTCTACCTCGTGCGTAAGTGGGTGGCTCAAATGGCACGTCGTCATCGTCGCTAGAGGACAGCAAAAAGCTATCGTCGGGGTCCAACTCCGATAGAGTCTCGTTTCCGGATAAATAAACGTCGCTCTCTTCCGATGACTCGGGTTCGAAATTGGTTCTAGGTTCCGGTTGACGGTAGGAAGTAGTTTGCAAGAAGGGCTGAGATTGGAATGAAAAGCTGTTCTGGGCAACAGGGGCAGGTTGAACTTTGGCTAAAAGAATAAATTTATTTTAGCGAAGGATCTTATATTAATTGAAATAGATTAATAGATACCTGAAGCCAAAAGCTTGGAACGCTGCTCTTCTAGTTTCTTGTTGAAGTAGGTGGCACAAAATTGGTAAATGTCAGTGGGCGAGGCATTATTTAATTCTGAACGTAAAGAATCGCACACTGAATCAATTGAAGGAAACATTTCTTCAGCAATTGGGGGAGGTTGTAACATATTAATGGGAAAGTAAGCTACTGAAAATTAATTGATGCTTCCTATTTAGTATATCGATACCTTAGTTCTATAAATATTGACAAGTAGGCCAGTTAACTTCAATAAACTTTGGTATCTAAAATGGCGTTTTAATTCTAAGACAATCTTTTCCTACCCAAAGAGATCAATTAGTATCAATGTACAGAGTGTCCTTTCAAGTTAAACTCCAAACTACCTCCTCGCTAACTATCCAGCTTTAAGTTCACCACCTACCCTTGAGAATTTGCTTTGTCGTAATGGCTGCAATAGCCATCAAACTATTGGATGCATTTAAAAGGATGTTTCAAAAATCTATCTGATTTGATGGCAATTACCTAATTTATCCCAATTTGACAAGTTCAATTAGTTTTATAACCAGTTAAATCGAAGTTTAGATAGCTAGATTGGGATGGATACTTCACCAATTCATTTGCTATTCTATTCGGAAATAGAAGCGTTTAATGTGGCTAATTTATATAAATAGCTTAAGCTATATTCTCTCAAAGACTCTAATAATTTCAAACAAAGTAACATCTAAGATTGGAAAAGTTATGCAAATTTAGAAGCCCTAAACCCAGTTTATCCAATAGTTTAGAATTAATAGCACAATAACCTTATCTTATTGGGTAGCAAAGTGTAATTTATAGATACCCTTTAAATTAGTATAGTATCTCGGTTCGTTCAATATAGTCTATCTTATATTAACTATATATACTAAAATCAAACTATATTAGACGGACAGAAGCAATAGTAAGAAGTTCAATAGATATTCTATATAGTGACGACCAGAAAATATATGATATAAGCTGCCATTTGGTACTATCTAATTGGATCAGATATATAATTATAATATTAATCTCGTCATCTAAATTAACTTTTGATTTAGCATCCTTTATAGCACAGATTTCTAAATTAAACACAGGTTAAAAAAGCCAAAGATATTGGCATTAGACTATTTTACTTTGAGTAGTAAAGCCCTTTTATCAACATTATTTTTATCTGCTATTTATATTACCTACAAAAAAGAAAGATATGCTTTTTAAAAGCCAAACGAAGGAATAGCTATAGACACTATTGTCCAACTCAGTATTTTCAATAAGAAATATACCCAGGTTTAACTAAACACTATTCAACTTGATACGCCATATAGTACAGATAGAAATACTTTTCTATGTTGTTCATATAATCTGATTTTGACCTTTACGTCTAGGTAAATAGGGCCATAAGGGATAAGTAGAGACATTACATATTTCTAAACAAACATCAAATATACCATATAAAGTTGAACTTATTACACCATTCAGATAAATCAAATAAATTATTACAATAAAGCTTATAACAAATCACCCAACTATTTTGATTAAATTGCAATCCAAGTTCCAAAGACGTAAGCAAAATAAGCAACTCAACCCAGAATTGAAAGTTAAACTTGAAGCCTTTTCAAAGACAAACAGATATGAGCGAAGCCAACCAAAAATACGAGTTATCGAGACAACTATCTGGCCATGTAGCTGATGTAAACACCCCATTTATCGTATCAATTGTCCTCTAACCAACATTTCTTTAAAATTTAGGTGAAATGTGTTAAAGCAGTTGAACCAGCTACCATAGTTTCTGGATCTAGGGATAAAAAGGTGTTGAAATTCGACTTGGCAACTGGAACCATGAACTTCTATTCAGGACATTCCAACTATGTCAACAGCTTAACTTATTTGAGTACAGAGCCTGGTAACTTTAGTAAAAGCAACGTAATTTTAAAACATAATTGTAGGATATTTAGTCAGTGGTAGTAGCGATAAGACGATAAAACTACATTCCGTCTTATCAGAAGGCGAAACTGCTATGAGCTGGGTGGGCCATACCGACAACATCTGTAGTTTAGATTTACTTCAAGATAATCGGATCGTTTCTTCTTCATGGGACAGGTAGATTCATTTTATTTCAAATACTTATTTTCAGGACCGGAATAATTTGGGACTTGGAAGGAAAGCCTCAATTTAGGTTAATTGGCCACAGCCAAGCGGTATGGGCCATAAAAGCTTTGAAATTTAGTCCCTACCCTTGTATATTAACTGGAGGTGCCGACAAGCTGATAAAGGTGTGGAGTTTGGAAGGGAAGCTATTGAATACATTCCAAGCTCATAGTGACTGTGTACGTTCCATCGATGAGATACCTGGGTTTGGTTATGTAACTTGTTCTAACGACAGGTATAGTTTTTTGCTAGCATCTGACCTAACTTCCATTTAAAAAGCACTATAAAAGTATGGTCTTACGATCATATTGAACAGTACCAGTTGTACGGACATACTTCTTTTATATACAGCGTCAAGGTGCTCCCAACTTCTACCCCCAAACGTATCGAATTGGTTTCTGGTGGGGAAGATAGATGTATCCGTATCTGGTCCGGTAAATCGACTATTTCCATTATATAGCCTCTTAACAGCTTCCATAATAGGTCAAGAATGTATTCAAACCTTAAGCATCCCATCTCAATCCATCTGGTCGGTAGATGTCTTTGAAAACGGGGATATAGTCACCGGTACTTGCGATGGGATAGTACGTCTCTTTACCAAAGACCCCAGCCGTGTAGCTGATGTCAGTGAACTTGAGGTAGAACTTTGGCTTCAGCAACCACCTTGTTAATTAGTATGTTATAGGTTTATCAGCAGGCAATTGCTTCCCAAACATTGAACAAATCACAGGTAGGCAGTGTTGACCCTAGCAAGTTGTCGGATAAGGAGTCTCTATTAGAGCCGGGGAAGAAGGAAGGTCAAGTTAAGATGGTCAAGGAGAACGGGACAGTCGTGGCCTACCAGTGGGATTCCAGCCAAGGTTGGGTCAAGGTAGGGGAGGTTGTAGATGCGGTAGGTTCGGGGCGTAAGCAGCTCTACCAGGGCAAGGAGTATGACTATGTATTTGAAATCAATATGGAAGATGGCCAACCCAATCTCAAGCTTCCTTACAATGCCACCCGTAAAGTTTGTTATATTTTACTTTGTTAACATTTAAAATTAGAAAACCCATTCACCGCTGCCATGAACTTTGTAACTAGTAACGATCTGCCAGTTAGCTACGTCGACCAAGTCGCCGATTTCATCACCAAAAACTCGGAGCCGGTCCAAATTACTAGTAACCAGGAGTACTCTGACCCATACACTGGTAGTCTACTTTTCTAAAAACTAAGCTTACATAATTTTATCATAGGTGCGTCTCGTTACGTAGCCAACCAAGGTAAATCTGTACAAATAGTTAAAGCCGAACCTAAGGAGGCGTCTCCCTTCCCCATCAAAGACAAACTCAAGTTTCCAGCTGGTGATGTCAAGAAAATAGTCGGCAAGATTTTGGAATTTAATGGTGAGGTACAAAAGGTAAATAGCTGAAGCTTTATTTTTGCAGTTCTAAGCTTAGTCCCTTTATTAACATTTTTTTCATTTTAGGACCTTCAATTAGAAGGCGATAGCTTAACTCACCTGCAGGCAGCTTCCGCAGATAAATCCCTCCCCAAGACTGTCTTTGTCCAGCTACTATCTAAAGTCAAATCATGGCCTCTAAGCTTGCGCTTCCCTATCGTCGATCTACTACGTCTGACTGCCTTAACTCAGCCCTGGTACACCGAGCCCGAATTTGACTTTTCTTATATCATTGGTAATGCCTTACAGTTCCAAGAATTGAGCCAAAACATCGACAAGACTAAGGACACCTTACTCCTACTCACCTTCCGCTTGATCACCAACATCCTCTTCCGATCGGATAATTTTACCACCTACCCTATAAGCGTAGAATTCCTACTCAAGCTGGTCAACACCATCCTTCCCAACTTATCAAACCTAAGTGTCAACTCAGCAATCGGTTTGGCTTCCATATTAGTTAATATTACCAACTTGAATACCAATTTATCCATCGATCTGTACTTGCAGTTGCTTCGCCTTACTATTGACTTCTTAAAAGGCATACCCAACGGTAACGAGGAAGCCAACTACCGAAGTTTGGTTGGGTTAGGTAATTTGTTGGTTAAAGTCACAACGAATAGTAGTTTGGACAGTACTATTAAAAAGGAGGTGCAAAACTCGGTAGAGGAAGTTGTTGCTACCAAATTGGAAATTGGTGGCAAGGTTGAAGTTCTTGGCTTACAGCTACTGCAGTTGAATTTAGAATTGATTTAGGCGATTGACGTTAAGTTTGTGTTGCGGATTGATTTCAAAGTACTAAATCAATTTTTATGACTTTAGTAAAGTTTAGTTTTCATCAGCAATAGTTTGTAGGTAATTGACTATTAGCACTAATTTACATGCATAGTTTAAGCTTTCAGCTTATATTTCAAAGCCACCTGCATTATATACATCCGTTTAAATCTGTTACTCAGGTTCTTTATTGATAGTTTACTTTATAAAATATTAACTGGGTTTTCAATATTTATTTGCTATTGTCATTTGGTTGTTATACTAGTCTTGAGTAATCTACTTTCCACCCGAATCGAATATTAGCATATAAAGAGATATAGAAATAAAATTATTTATGAAATTTGAGTTTTCATAAACGTTCAATAGTTGTATGAAATTCTATTAGAAATCATCCATTTAAATATTAAAAAGTAGTTTTTTCATATATCCAATTTGTGATTTATATTATTCATGTTTAATATAAGTTAAAATATACGATAAATCGTAAAGTATAGAGTGGATTTGAAGTGATCAAAGTCTAATTTTTGTTATATATATTTCCAAATATCCACTCAAATAGTTTTAATTCAGTAATTTATTAGAATGAAGTTTGTATGACGTATAAAAGTTTGTAGGATTGCAAATTTAACCAAAATTTTGTAAATAAACTTTTTATTTCAAAAGAAGCAGATTTCACAGAAGACGATGTATCTAAGAGATTCAGTTTAATTCAGCATGGATCAGCTTTCAAAACTCTCCAGAGAACTTTTTAGAGGTAATTTCGATGATGGATAAGGAAACTCAACCAACAGTTTTATCAGTTTACAATACTTCAGATTTATGCAAATTTGGAGCAATACTTTTCCTGGGATCCTAAAACCTACAACAAAGAGGCGTTATAAACATATAATCAATAAATTCAACAACTATATTAGGAAAGCCAGATTAAAATTTGACAAATCTAGTAGGCCAGAATTCAACTTATTTCGCAATTTGGTTTCTTATAAAGATAATGTAGTTAGTTAAGAGTATTTTAGCAAGATCCTAAATAGTGGATTAGATAAAGTTAGAAGGTTGGAGTTTTACAGTTTGCGAATTCAATCAAATATGAGAGAACCAAACGATAGACCATTAGGTATATCAGCCATAGGACCTTTACTCTCCAACCTGAAGGTATTTAGTTTAGCAGGAGTTGACTTGAATATTAATATGAATTGACTGAAAGAAGTCCGTATGCCCAATATAACCAGCCTATCGTTCAGCCTAACCAAGTTTTCCCAAATTGAATTCAAAGTAGTTCAATCGACTTTCCCGACTTGAAAACCCTCTCACTATCTAGTAATGATGGTTACTATAGGATTTTTTCGTATCCGGTGTTCAGCTTAAAGCGCTTGAATATCTGCTTGGAATTGATGGCTCCTATCTTAATTGCTTCCATCGGTAAGTGATGTCCCAACATCAAATTTCTATCACTGTCCATGCAAAATTTAGGAAACAACTATGACTATAGCGGCTATGAAGGAGCGGAGGAAGCTTTACCTTATTTTCTAAGTGTAACTTAGCTGGGAATTACAGTATATGAGGGGTTTATAGGAGATTTACAGTACTTGGAGAAGATTTTCAGCAAGCGATGTCTTCTAAAGCTTGAAAGGCTCGAGTTATCTGTAATTTTGAGTATATATTTTTTAGAAGGATAGGATATAAGGGAAGACAGCAGTAGTTGATATTTTTCAAGTGATAGTAGGCTTTGACCCAATCTTGAAGTACTGAGCATGCCCCACCTCGCATTTGAAATTGTTACCAAGCTGCCTGCACTACCTAACTTGAAGGTACTTCAACTTTCCGTCGAAGATTGTGGTGGAAAGAGAGCTATAGAGCAACTTTTCAAATTCCTACCGAACCTGGAATGTCTATACTTCAGTTGCTCTAACCTCGATACAACATTATTGGATTTTGATCCCAGCTTAAAATTTAAACAACTTAGCCTCGAACGCCTCGACAAGATAGACTTAACATTCACCAATTCCTTAACTAAATTATCCAGCTTACTGATGCTCAAGTTATTATTCAATAAAGATGCTAGTAATACAGAGATAAATTTTTAACTACCAGTCGCTTACTTTCCTGAACTACTGTTTGAAGTTCCAATTTACACTTGCCGAGTTAAAGCTGTGGTTCATAGCTAACTCACCGTGCCTTTTTAAACTTGAGTACTGTAATAGAAATGATAGGCAAGGCGAATTCCGAGCTGAGTTCTTTCATTAGGATACCGTATGAAAGTAAAGTATAAACATTGTATTGGTTTTTATATTTAAATTGATACAATTATATTGTTATTTTTATCTTTCTATTCAAAAATTGATTTCTAAACTATATTATAAAAGTTTATATTTTATAATAATCAGCTATACTTAATTTGCTACCGTTAATAAATACATCATCATCAAGTATTTCCTTAATTTATTCGTATAATCTGTATTTGATATAAACTATAAATACAAAAAAAGGAAATAAAGTATGTAGCTTTCTTAAGAGTTTATATATAGAGGATTTTACATTTATCAAAAGGCCATAGTTCCACTATTTAGTCATTCAATTTCTTGATAACCATCGCGATGCAAATAAATATTGGTAAAGATCTGAGCACCAGTAGTTAAGCCTAATATCCAACCAGCAATACTAAGGTAGAAACCAGTACCAAATCGGGTGCCAATATAGAAGGTTATGGAGGTCATGTTGAGGTAGGCTACCATAGACGTACTAATAATAGAAGTTAAAACTACCAAAACTTGGTTAGTATCAACAATTATATAAGCAAAACTTACCAAATAAACCTATGGAGGTTACAACAAACCTGGAGGCTTTAACTTGCCACTCTGTCTTAAAGAAAGTCAAATATACAAGCACAGCCAAATTTAGAAAGACCAATACGGTTGAAGCTATGTAGATGGAACGTAGTAAGGACCAAGTCGAACAGAAGCCTTTGACATCACAATCGCCTAGCAAAGGATCGGGAAAAGGTTGACAGGTGGAAACTAACAAAGTACATTTTTTAAAAAGACCGTAGGTAACCTCGTAGTCCAAAGGTGGGGAAGCAGTATAGTTTAACCAGTTAGTACTCATCAGACTTATCAAGTTGAGTAGCAAAGCTGTGAACTGTTGTAAAGTTAATATAAGGTAGTTGAATGTCAGGTGTTGTAGTGCCATTGTTGATGTGATTTAGTTGATATAAAGATGCAGATGTATGGATAGACAGAGTTGGAATTTGAGCGATGGGTTGGTTTGGAATTGATCTAAGATAAATTTCATCATTGAACGTCACTTTATATCTAATTTAAATTAAATTCAGAACAATTGAACTATCCAGTGGCACGATTGACTAGCACAAAGTTGCCAGGTATAGTGATGGGGGCCACACACCCTACCTACTTGGCCAATAAACAATTTATAAACTCGAGACTTTTTGGCTTTTGCTAGTTATCCAGTTTGAAAGTGGTAGTAAGCTGAAAAGTCCTAGCTAAATTTTGGAGCCAAAAAGTCACACACTTACAGAAAATTGGATGTAATGCTCTACATTCATTAGCAAAGTTGAAGTAAAAGTCCGCAACAACCTCCGTCTCAAGACATACAGCTGAGCTTCTCGACTTGGAAAGGATATTGTGGCTAAAATGTCTTTGAAAATAGGTAAAAGTACCGAAAGCATAACTTCACTTTCTCACCAACAGCTCTACCATTGGTGAGGTTTTACAAAGAAGGTTCGAAATTATAAATTAGGGGTTTCAAATCTATTGTAAACTACGTCAGCTTGGCGAGCTGTCAAAAAGATAGAGAAACGAAAGTAACCAATAGCAGCGCAACATTAGGGGCCTACCTTAGTAAATCCTTAAATTTGACAGGCGGGGAGTGGGGGTACAAAAGCCAGTAATAAGCTGAGCTCGACGTTAGACTAAGGAGCTTAAACGCTGACTGGCTCTGTATTAAATTTATGAAATCAACTTTACAATCATGGGACTGCTTTTTTGATCCAGTGACGATTGGCATAGACTGTAGATATAGCCTTCAAGATTTTAAGCGAGCATGGCAAAGTTTCATTGGAAGAGGTATAAAAGGAGGGCAAGCACCAGCTTCGTCCAACTAATTTCAAAGTTTATCAAGATGATGGGACTGGACCAGAAAAAAACTATCGACAAGAAACTTATCTTCGAGGCCTTGGACCTCAAGGAAGAGAACTTGGGTGTTTACCACGGCGAATGGGCTGGTAACGGTGAGGTCGTCGAGAGCTTCAACCCTGCTACTGGTGAATCCTTGGGAAAAGTTAAAACGGTAAGCTACTATATCTGGTATTGTTTGCTAATGATATCTACTATTTAGGGTTCGGTTGAAGATCTAGACTTGGCTATCACTAAAGCTCACGAAGCTTACTTGCAGTGGCGCGAGGTACCTTATTTTATAGTTCTATTTGCTGACAGATGGTGTAGGTTCCCGCTCCTAAACGTGGTGAAATCTTGCGTCAGATCCGTACTGCCCTCCACGAGAAATTGGAACCTTTGGGTATGTTGGTCAGCTTGGAAATGGGCAAGATCTTAGCCGAAGGTATCGGTGAAGTTCAGGAGTACATCGACATTGCTGATTACGCCGTAGGTTTGAGCCGTATGCTCAACGGACAGGTCGTTCCCTCTGAAAGTAACAGCTTGGCTTTGTATTAGTACTAATTTAATCACTAGGACCTGGTCATTTCATGATGGAGCAGTGGCAACCTCTTGGTGTCGTCGGTGTCATCTCTGCCTTCAACTTCCCAGTGGCTGTCTACGGTTGGAACGCTGCCCTTGCCATGGTCTGTGGTAACTCAGTTGTATGGAAGGGTGCCCCCACCACCAACTTGACCTCGGTTGCTGTCACCAAGATCATTGCCAAAGTACTGGAAGCCAACAATTTACCCGGTGGTTTAGCTGCCTTATGTACTGGTGATGTCGATGTCGGTAAGGCCTTGACCTCGGACGATCGCGTCAAATTAGTATCCTTCACTGGTTCTACCAAGGTTGGTAGACAGGTTGCACAGGTCGTCCAGAACCGCTTCGGTAAGTTGATCTTGGAATTGGGTGGCAACAACGCCATCGTCGTCATGGAAGATGCCGACCTCGAATTGGCTTTACGCTCGGTCCTCTTTGCTGCCGTAGGTACCTGTGGTCAAAGGTGTACAACTACCCGCCGTCTCTTCCTGCACGAATCGATCTACGACCAATTCATTGAGAAGCTCATCGTTGCCTACCAGCAGGTCAAGATCGGAGACCCCCTCATCGACGGCAATTTGTGTGGTCCCCTCCACTCCAAGCTTGCTGTTGAAAACTTTGTTAAAGGTGTTGAGTCCGTCAAGGCTCAGGGTGGTAAGGTCCTTTTGGGTGGTGAAGTGCTAAGTGACCGTAAGGGTAACTTTGTCCAACCTACCATCACCGCTTTGCCCCACAGTGCCGAAGTTGTCGCCGACTGAAATCTTCGCCCCTATTTTGCATACCTTCAAGTTCCAGACTGTAGAAGAAGCTATTGCCCTCAACAATTCAGTCAAGCAAGGTTTAAGTTCCAGTCTCTTCTCCCAGAACCCAGCCACTATCTTCAAGTGGGTAGGTGCTGCTGGTTCGGATTGTGGCTTGGTAAATGTCAATGTACCTACCAACGGAGCCGAGATTGGAGGTGCCTTTGGTGGTGAGAAGGAGACCGGTGGAGGTCGCGAGTCTGGTTCCGATAGTTGGAAGCAGTATATGCGTCGTATGACCACCACCATCAACTTCTCGGGTCAGCTTCCACTAGCCCAAGGTATCAAGTTCGAGTAAGCTTGGGATCTTAACTCTGCACCTTCATCTATTCCCCTTTAGAAAAATATTTACTTCTATTTTCTTGTTTTTTAAATAAAAATTACTATCAAGTTTTGCTGTTAATAGATTTTAAAATGTCTTGGATATTTATTGTTATCAATATATGTTACTATAGTGAAGATCCTGTTCAAATACCTATCAGGTACGACTTTACATTCAATTCTAACATTATTTAACAAAAACTTAGGAATTCTACATAATATTACTATTGAAGCTTTAATTTAAAACTATTCAACTTAGATTCCCAGATGTTAGTATAAAAGTGCTCTATTTTATAAATTAATGGAGTACATAGGATTAAAAGAATGTAAACAAGATTTCTTAGATTTTGCTTTCAAATCACCACAATCTTGGATTTGAATAGTAAAAAATCTTTAAAACACCAACTTTGGATTCAAAAATGGTGCTATGTAAAGTCCTGATCCAGACTTCCTCTTGGCTTTCATTTGCCCTATCGACCTACATTTATGATTGATCTTTTCCAATTCCTATTCAATCAACTTTCTTGCCAGATTTTCTTTCAACTTTTGATGACGAATTTGGCAGATTTTTCCTTGTTGGTTACTCCAAGTACGAACCACTACACTATCCAAAGTTCTTGATACGTAGGTGATACATATACACATACATCTTATATTGAACAATGAGTCACGATTATCGACAGAAGCTTTGCAAATCATAATATTAGAGCATGATATAAAAGCAAGGTTTCTTTTCCTTTTGCACATCATCAATCATGGCCATTGAAATAGCAATCAATATAGAGAAACTCAGAAACAGAGACCAGTTCCTTTGGTAGATATTTAAAGTTAAATAGTGTAGATTAACTCCATCCTCAAATTCTTCAGTCACCATATCCAGATGTTCGAAGTTCTCAAAGCTAAAGCTGAAGGAGAGTTCAAAATACAGCTAAACTTAAATATTTAGCTGGCTAAAAGTATAATTATCATCTTACCTGATGATAACACGAAAGAAGGAACTTCCTACAAAACTTCACCCATGGATATTGCCAAAGATATATCAAAACCATTCATCGAAAAGACTGCCATCCCAAAGGTAGTTCTTTTTCTAATGAATTCAATTAAAGAAACGAGGTTGGTGGTGAGCTTTTTGATTTGAAAAGACCTTTAGAAAAGTCTTGTAGCTTGGATTTATTAGCCTTGGATGACGAAAATGATAAGTTTGAAAAGTTTCTATAAAGCTTAGTATAAATTTTATTAGCCAAAAAGGCATTCTGGCACTTCAATGTTCATATCCTTGGCGAAACCTGTGAGCGTCATTTTGGTTGCTACCTTTGTATCAGTCCTCTCATCAAAAATGGTTTCTACTACGAAATGAGTATGGGAGAACGATATTTATCCTTTTCAGCTCTCATTGATTAAATTTATCAGTGTTATTTGCTCATATAATTATCCAAATCTCAAAACTTTGGTCAAGGATATCGTCAAGGAGAAGTAGAAGTTCGAGTGTCTTGTAATTAGCAAGGCTGACCTATTAGAGGTGTTTAAACACAATCCTTACAAATTCCCATTATTAACGACAGGATCGTCAATAACATCTCGATCACCGTGTACTGATGTGATCTTCTCATCAGTCTATGCCATGGTTCCCACATCCTTTATATTGGGAAGATTAAATCTTTCGTTATAATTAGGAATTCCGACTCCTACTTCCTGAGAGATTCCAACAAAGGCTTGTTGCAGCGTTTGTACGGTATTTCGTTCCCCAATAGTAAGTAAATGATCAAGTATAGGCATTCCTTGACCAAAGCAGCTAAATATAATCATCGTAAGATCGAAATTGTAAGATTTTAGATTTTCTAGTTAAATTTTTTGTTAAGAACGAAGGCTATTCTTTGAAGATTTCTCCCCCAGCTCCAGCTTCTTTTTGCCTCATGGTGCTCGTATCTACAACATTTTGATAGACTACACTAGGGTAATTATTGGCTAATTTTACGTTGAACTGACCTCTCAATAGCCTGAGTACCGTAAGTGTGGTTTCCAAGGGATTATTACACCCAACATCTACGACGTCAAGCTATTGCAGAGCTCGGGCCACTGGGACAATTACAAAGACGATACGTTCATTTTCAAGCCTGTGAACTGCCCTAGCTAGAAACTGAGATAAACAGTTGCTTCAACTTCTTGAAGGTGATATACAATGTGCTTGGTTTCACTTTCGAGTTGAACTTATCTACCTGTCCTAAGAATTTCATCGGTGATATCGTAGTCTGGGGCCAGGCTGAACAGTAACTGGAAAACGCTCTCAACAATTTGAGTCTCCCTTGGAAGTTGAACCCAAGCGACAGTGCCTTCTACAGACTTAAGATCGATATCAAGATCAATGGTGCCTTACACTGCAAGTTCCAATGCGCCACTATCCAGCTCGACTTCCAATTACTTTTACATTTCAAGTCAAAATGCTGTACTGCTGAAAAAAGTATATCTAAGAAGCCTTCAGATGGTAAGAAATCCTACCTAGAGTATGGCTGAGAAGTCTTCAAACAATGAGAAATTTAACTAGAATGCTACTAAAGAGATCTCAAATAATTTTAATATCTATCAGATTCCTGTTATTATCCATCGAGCTATTTATGGCTTCATCGAACATATGATCGCTATCTTGACTGAGAACTTCGCCGGTAAGTGAGTATTGTGGTTATCTCCAAGACAAGTTTACGTCATTCCCATCGTCCAGGCCTTGAATGTGGCTAGGTCTTTTGCCAACAGTGACCTCGGTGGAGATATTTTGAATCTGAAGATTCGTAACGCCAAACTCATCCAGTACAACTTTATCTGTGGTAATATTTAGTTTTTTAGCCAACTAACTTTGAATAGTTGTCGCTGATGAGGAAGAATCTAGCAATTCGGTTAATGTAAGAAACCGTGATGATTAAGGTACCAAAGTGAAAAGGAAGACTTTACCCTTGAATGAATTCATCGTCACCTTGAACAGGATTAAGAAGGTTAAATCTATCAAGAATCAAGTTCCTTCGGATGTTATTGAGGAAGGTGAGAAGCAGCAGTAAACATTAGTTTCATTTATTGGATTCAATTTACTACTTTTGTTATATATATCAAGTTTGGAAATATATGTTAAAGGTGCACTATAAAAATTATTTAAACCGTTTATTATTGTAATAGGTGGGTTCTATTAATATAAGACAGCACTGATGATATGCTTAAAAAAGTTGACCGTAGCAAATCCTGGCATCCGTAACTAAAAGTAGCATTACTACTTGTACAGATAGCTAAAAGAAAAATCGATCAAAGTAAAAAACTCAAAGAAAAAGTAAACTTTATTCCAAGACAATGGTAGCACCGGCAGCTTCCAAAGCCTTCTTGAGCTTCTCAGCTTCTTCCTTGGGTACATCGGTCTTGATAACCTTAGGGGCCGACTCGACGAACTTCTTAGCCTATAAAGTGTCAAAAAAATTCCCAAAAGAAGTTTACCTCAACCAAAGTAGCGTTAGGCAAAAGACCCTTGATCTCCCTGATAACCTTAGCTTTGGAAGCGGCGTCAAACTTCTCTAATTTGACAGTGAAAATGGTTTTCTCGGCGGGCTTCTCCTCCTATTTTTGAAAATAAATAAGATGAAAGTAAAGAGGCACTTACAGCAGCGGCAGCTTGAGCAGGGGCAGCGGCAGGAGCACCAGCGGCAGCACCAGAAACTGGCATGGCAATTTCGGATATGTTCAATTTAACCTATTATAAAACTATCAATATATATATCAAAATTTTTAAAAGATTACTTTAAGAGCGGAAATGAGGTCAGCAGTTTCCAACAAGGTGAGCTTGGAGATCTCCTCAACCAATGAGTTGACTTTAGGTGAGACGGGGACCTGCTCACCAGGAACTTCCAACTTGGCAGCGTCGGTAGTGTAACTCCTTAAACCAGAATTGAAACTTGAAATACATTAGCTTTACATTTCCCATGAAGGTGTACCTTATTCTAGTGATATTTAAGCTACGGCTGAATTTACGGATTAAAGACATCTTCTATACGATTTAAAAGTTGAGGTTATTGATTATCACAGGTTGTTGTATAGTTACCTATAAAATACTCTATTACTTTAAACTTTTTGAGATAGGTGTTCAGGCTTTCCAAAGTTCTTTATAAAATTTGGCAGAAAAAATTTTCAAACATAATCGCTGATTGGACTTGATGAAATCGCTAGCCTAAAAGATTGAACTTTGATAGAATTATTCTCTTATTCTTGACGAACCAAAATTTTTTCGCTACCCAGCTTCAACGAACGACATATACAATGAATTGCGATGAGATTATATGGAAGGTAGTTCATAACAAATTCTGCTCCTTTAAAGTCAAGTAAGTATTGTTTTTAATCTATTTACTAAATACATTTAAACTAGGTCTACGACCCAACAGTTCTGTAAAAATGAGTACAACGTCTCCGGTCTATGTAACCGTTCCTCATGCCCTTTAGCCAACTCACGATATGCAACAGTTCGAGAGATAGAAGGTTAGTTCTTTTGTAAAGCATTTTATTTATAAGTACAGGTTCCATCTACCTATTTGTAAAGACGGCCGAGCGAGCTCACAGCCCAGCCAAACTGTGGGAGAAGATAAAGTTGAGCAAGAATTTTGAACAGTCCATCAAGCAGGTATACTTTAGTTTATATAAAACTGTAAAAACTCATCTTTATATAAACAGATAGATGAAGAGCTTATTTATTGGCCAACAGCCGAAATAAACCGTTGCAAACAGAGGTTGACGCGAATTAAACAGTACCTTATCAAAATGCGCAAGCTAAAGCTTAAGAATGAGTAAGCTTTTTACTAGAAATTGCCACTAATATAATCTATAGGCCTACCCTCGTCCCCATCAACAAGAAGATCGAGAAGCGTGAGAAGACCAGGGAGCGCAAGGCTGAGTCGGCCGCCAAACTGGAAGCTAGCATCGAAAAGGAACTACTCAACCGACTCAAGAACAAGGCTTATGGTGATGAGCCTCTGAACGTCAACGAAGAAGTTTGGAGACAGATCCTGGAGGGCGACAAACTTGAGTTAGAAGATGATCAATCGGACTACGAAGAAGAGTTGGAAGAGGAACTTGAAAACGAGGTAACTTTAATCCAAATAATTCCCTCCTAAAAATACAATAGAGGGAATTTGTCGATGAACTATCGGATGACATTGAAGATTTCTTTATGGAAGCATCAGACGTAAATAGTTTTCCATTTCAACTTACTAACCACCTCACTTTTAGTCTGAGGAAGAAAGTGAAGAGGAAGAGGAGGTTTCTAAGAAACGCAAGATAAAATCAAAGGCCCAGAAGAAAAAGCAAAAACCCAGGATCGAAATCGAGTACGAAGAGGAGGAAGAGAATCAACGTCAACTGCATTAATCGATTGGGATCAGTGCTCGGTTGAGTTGCTAGCTTGTAAGCTATAGAGTTTAAATCATCGATAAGAAGACACGCTATACGATATAATTGTTAATTCTAACGTTTTTTAAATTAAAACATAGATCAAAATTAGGCTTATTTATATTTCCACTTGAAGTTAGTACTGCTTGTATTGTTTTAAAGTAAGGCTCGATGCTTTCTGTTATTTGGTAGTTGGATAGCTATGTATTTTGTGCAACTGCTGATGTACACTCTCTTCATTCTATTTATAGGTTTTTATCCTCGGAATATCGCTCAACTATATAGGATTTAGAATATATTTGCTTTAATATCGACAGTAAAGTCATTATAACTCTAGTCCTCAATCTTGTAGGTTTGATTCTATACAATTGCACAAAGTTTCTAATAAAACTTATTAAAATATGCCTATAGTTTAAAATTTTTGATGCCAAAGCGGAAAAATTCAAAAAGCTGAACACCATTGCTATAACTTGGATTTATTAAACCTACTATGCTGCTCAAAAGTCTTGTACCAATTTCGCTTACTACCTTAAATTTTAAAATGCATCAAGTAAAGTTATCATATATATTGTGGGCTAAGGAGATGTATGCATAAACTAATGTTTTTACTGCTTGTATTTTTAGTATATTTTAAAATGAGAACTATCAACAATGTAGCCTTTAAACTTCAGCTAAATATAGAATTCTATTCAAGTCAATATAGCTCTAATCATCGATAGTAATATATCTCAATAAAACACTTGGTTTTATCCATGAATAGCTACTATATATATTGCCATTGACAAATAAACTGGCATTAAAACCAACCTTTAAATAGCGATCAAGTAAGTGCTATACTAACCAAATCACCTCAAGCAAATAAATAAATATAGTTTTAACTGATTTATACTTAGATAAATTGCAGTTTCTACATATAGTGAAATTTATTTTACAATTAATGCATAGTTTATCCCATTGCAACCTAAGCCAGGCTTCATAACTTTCAGGATTTACACCAATTGCTCTCAGCCTTTTGAATGAGGCACGATTTCTTTGAAAACTGTATTGAAAGATGCCAACAGTTTAAACAAAACTGCTTCAGGCGAAAAAGGTTGAGAAAAGTTACAGGCAAGTAATATATATAAACCTTTTTCTATTATTTTATGCATATAATTATAGCACTATATAAATAAAATTTTGATTTTAAATATATATTTTAGCTACGTTTCAAATTTATCTTTGTACAAATATGGCACAATTAACATCCATTCTAGAAATTTATCGGAATTGAAAATTGAGTTTCATTTGCAAAGTTGGCAAACTATAAGTTCTAATAAATCTCTGATCCTTGGAGAAACAGAACTAATGTGGATATCAATTAGCATCTATATCAATCTAATCAACATAGGCTACAGGGGGGTATGTAAGCTTTTGCTTAAATCCTCCTATGCAGCCACTATTTGATAAACTCAAGGGTTTAGCGAAAAAACATATAGTTAGCTATTGGCCAGGAAGTTTCTGTCAAATCCTTTATGATCACTTGCCATTTGGCTTGAGTGAGGCGAAAAGGGGGCCACCTACAAACCTTTTATAGGCTTAAAGGACGGTACTTTATTATAAATTTATAGTTTATAGCAAATGTAGGCACTACGGCCAACCCTTAAGGAGGTTGAAGGGTACGCTTACTTCAAAGGAAAGCAGGCTATCATTAGGGATGCTTCAAATTTGAGGATGAATGTGAAACTGTAAACGTCACTTCAAAATTTGTTGCTGAAAACAGTATAAAAGAGACGACCAAAAGTTAGAACTTGAGTATAATTAAAATGACTTTCTTCAACCAGACTTCTCCCTTAACTCAGCACCATGACCAGGCTCACCACGACATTGATCGCAGCGTCTACGGTCAGACCTACCCCCAGGGTCACCAGAGCTACGAGCACCAGCGTCACCACGAGGCCTTCAACCAGGAATCCCAGAACCTCCGCAATGTCCACCAGATCCTCGAGCAGGTCCAGCGCTCCCTCCAGCAGGAGACTCAGGGTTACTCTCACCCCCAGAACTCGCGCCAGATCTCTGAGTTAGTCCACAACCAGACCGAACAGAGCCGTCAGTTGATCCAGCAGGCCATCCAGCACGCCCAGATCCGCAAGCAGCAATCCACCTCCCCCGTTGAGCAGCAGGTTTACCAGCACCGTGAACAGCAGCTTCACCAGCTCGCCGAGGTCAAGGAACAGATCCGTCAACTCGTCCAGCAGCGTCTCTACAACCAGGACCACCACCAGAACCAGCAGTCCGCTCACCAGGTCATCCAGTTGGCTCAGCGTGCCCAACAAATTACTCAGGAGCTTTTGAGCCAGAACCAGGATCAGCTCCGTCACTTTGGTCAGCAGTGGGGTCAAGGACAACAATGGGGCCAAGGACAACAGTGGGGCCAAGGTTTATACAACCGCCTCTCTCCCTACGGTCAACAAGGTTTACACGGCCAAATTTCCCCCCTCTGCCAGCAGGGTATGTGCCAGCAGGTTACTCCCCTTTGTCAGCAGGGTCTTTGCCAGCAAGGCTCTCTTTTAGGTCAGCAGGGTCTTTTCAACCGCATCAGCCCTTTCGGTCAGCAAGGTCTGTATACCCAGACTCCTTTTGGTCAACAGGGTTTGTTCAACCGTGTTAGCCCCTTCGGCCAGCAAGGTCTCTTCAACCAGCAAAGCCCTTTCGGTCGTTTCTAAGCCCTTAAACGTGTCTTTGGTATTAAAGTTTGTCCTGCACTACTTTTAAGGTTAGTCTCATACATTCCTTTATTTTAATTGGATTTTTTAGCTTTTACTATACTTTAATGGAATACATTGCAAACACGTTGTTATTATAAAGCTATATATAGTCATTTAAATATTCCAACTTCTATGCTGTATATTTATTCCTTTATCAAGTTTAGATGTATCTAGTCACTTGTTTCATGCTCTTAATTCACTAAAATGTGTTTTAGAAAAAATATATAGTTGTCTCGATATATTAATATAGTACAAGGTGCTAAGAATCTAATATTGAAAGATGTTACGTTTCTTTCTACTAAGGAATAAAAATATAGGATAAGTGAAAGGTATTGGTGCTTGATACAAAATTTACGACTGTGATAGTTGTATATTCAGCTATGGAAAGGAAAACTTATACTAAAGGAGTGTGTAATGAATTATAGCAATCATCAGATATAGTAAGTCAGATAAAGTTTAGATTTGACTTCCAAATTTCAATACAAACAAATAATATAAATCTAGCATCATCATAAACTTGGATATCGATGCACTATTACAAATAAAAAAGCCTGATAAAAAGGTGATACACTTCACCCTTAAAGGGGAATTAAGAGTGTAGCCGTATAAAATTAGAAAGGTTGTCTCCAAGGATGGTGCAGCTTTGAGGATGTAGGTAAAGTTTTATGTCACTCTAAATTTATTGGAAATATAATATATGAACTAAAGGAAACTTAAACCATACCAAAATACAATATATATACAAAGGTTCCATTCTATTATTAGATATCTCCTTTAACCTATTGCTACGATCAGTTCCATAACAACAGTTGCCGTAGTATTCACATTCAAACCTACCTCTGGGACTACCTAGACTATGAGCACCAACGCTATCACGAAGCCTTCCACCTGAGTTACCACTATAGCCAGCAACTGGCTTATCTTGTCATATAATTCACTAATCATGGCCTGCACATCAGTTAAGAGTTCTTGCATTAGGATCTTGAACTGTACCATCACCTCGACCAGCATCACAGCCAAGACTTGCATAGCTACCAATCCCACTTTGACCAGCAATGTTGATAACCAATTCCTTACTTCTCAACAATGGCTTACGGGAATCGGGTTTCCCCTCACTTCTAAAAGGGTTTGCTCAGCCACCTCAACCTCTTTAATCAACATGGCTGGATCAGCTAGTTCACCTACTTTAGTCACTACGATTCACCTAACATCCCAATCCGTTAAAAAAGCTTCCGAATACTGGAATGTGCTCTTGGTATTAAATCTTACCTTGTACTATTTTTAAAGCTTGATTGTACTTATATGTTGATAATTTAAGTATTGTTAAAAGCTATATATATTGAAACTAAATTGTAAAAATTTATTGATTAGTATACGCTATATTATACTATTTACAAGCACTTTAGTAAAGTATAGCCTTACACTGTATACATCTTATTTGCCAATAATGTTAGTTTTAACATGAGTTTATAATGAAATTTGGTAGCATAGCTAGCTATATTGCAAATAAATGTATTTAAGTAAAAGCTAATATTATTACCAAACTATCGGGTTAAATTACTCTTGGTTTCCAAAAATATATCTTAATTTTATCCTAAAGCTGAGTAGAACACTTGCTATCTTCGTTCAATGCCTGATGTACATGTAGCTTACAACCATTACTTTTACTCACTATACCTCAAAGTGCTGGAAAATTGTAGCACTTTACAAATAAAAAAGCATTAAAGATGAAATACTGAATTCTAAACATGGATATCAAATTGACTTTTTTATTAAAAGCAGATGTGTACATGTATCAACAAAACATATCATTTTACCCAATTAAAGGTATTTAGAAAAAAGACTAACCTACTAGAAGTTCAAAAACAATTTAATCTGATATATACGTAACTATAAATGAACCTTAGTACATCCGCTCTCCACCAGCTCAAATCCAGCTGGATTAATTTCTATCCTAGGATCAGTTCTTAAGCTTACCAAAGTCATCTTTGGCCATAGGATGTAGCATGATCTGACAAGGAGTTTTCTTGCTGTGGAATTTGTAACCCTAACAACATAAATAAGTAAAAATAATAGTCAAAAATTTACCTTGGACCAGTCGTAACCAAGGGCGTAGGCTACTAGCGTATTCTTAGGGTTGAGGTCAAGGGCAGTTACCGGCGTACAGTGGGAGGAAGTACCCATGCCACCGATATGAGTCTGCACCGTGTAAGTAGCGTTCCTAGATCGGTCGGCCCCGTTCCAGAAGATAAAGGTGCCGTCTCCACCACCCGTCACCATGAGGGAGCTGTTTTTGGAAGAACACACGACGTTGACGGAGTAGGCCTTGTTAGCGGTTTCACGGTGGCACTTGAATGTAAAGTCGTATGGTTTGTTGTTGACGTAGTTCTGGTTGGGCTCCAACCCTTGGATAGCAGCACGGCCATCAATCCCGCCAACCAAAAAGCCGCTGCGTGGTTGCGTAGTCACTGAGATACTGGTCAACGGGTTTTTGAGTTTGGTAGGTAACGTCTATAGAGTTAAGTAAAGAAAATAAGATAATGATACCTTTGCTAAGTTGAAGGGGTTGTTGAGGTCTACGCAAGCAATCTCATTGTTGGACAAGGCGGCTGCCAGTACTGGGTGGCAGGCGTCCATACTTATAACCCTTCCCGGTAGATTTATAGCCCCGATTGGGGTTTGCTGTCTCAGATCCCAGTACTATAATTTTAAAAAACGGAAGCAAAAGTAAATCTTACCTTGATCGTCTTGTCCCAAGAACCAGTAGCTAGTATATTTGGTCCGGCCCATATGACCGAAGATATAGGAGAGTCGTGTTTGGCAACGTCTTGAGGCTTGCCAGCCTGCACATCGTAAATTTTACCAAAACAATCACCACCACCCGATGCTATTTTGGTACCATCCTTTTTAAAAATACTGAGTAAAAAGTTTTATAAAAGATTTTACTGGGCTGAACTGCGTCGAAAGTACGGGTGCTTCATGGTTGTACATGGCTCTACCAATGGAGTTGCCATCGTCTGAAACTTGGTAAATTCGTACCTTGGGTAGGATGAGTACTTGAAAAACTAGGTTGGTTTAGTTACCGATTTGTCCCACGAGGAAGCTGAGAAGAAGTCACTAACTGGTGAAAAGTGGATTTGGGATATGGTGTCGGTTGGGTTTTCAGCTATCTAATTTTTACAAAAGATGAAAAGGTCAGTTGTATAAATTTACATTTCTGATAAAAAGACAAGTAACTTACTTTAGCATCTTTAGTGTTGGACTTTTTGCCGAGTGAAGCCATTTCGTCTTGATAGGAATTCTTTCTTGGTTTTCAAATTGAAGGTGAGGTTGTAGAATTCGTTCACACTTAAAAACTTGGTCCACAGTTGAGCTTTGCCAAATTGTTGAGCTTGATTTTGAACTTGCTCAACCAAATCAAACTTTACGTCAAAAAATTTCAAGTTTGTGCTGGATGGATTATTAGTACTATTTTGTGCCGAATTAATTGTATAATAATAGAACTTTAGTTTGTAAATATAAGTTATTAATTTGGAATATAGAAATTACTAAGATTGTCCCAGTTTCAGAACAATTCTAATAGAACGACATATTAATAGGCAAAATTGGCACAGAAAATATATTGGCTTGTAGATTGTAATAGGACGGTTTTTGATCATTATAATTTGAAGATATATGTATATATTTGTCAAATATACAGTTTCTATATACAATTTATCCAAACATATTTATTTACCAGTAAAGGCATTAGTCTAGTATTATACTTCCCCCTAATTCGTAAACCTTTGCTCAAGTAGATATAATGATGTTTACAAAGATTCTATCCCACTTTTATCAAAGACTTTAATGCTCTATAAGCCAAATTGACAGCACTATTTATAAAAATAATATCATAGTGTTGAATATTAAATGAAAAGGCACAACCCATTGTACCACTAAACTTCTATAACGGATTGCCAAACAACTACGATCCACTGAAGCTGAGTAAAATTAATGATTAAGCAATTGAATAAGCTCGATAATTAAATAAGAATGGAAAAATTGGCTTGAACTAGGCTTATATCACGATAATGAATAACATAAACAATTTCACGTACTAGATACCACCCACAATGACACGGGCCTTTAAAAGGCTGATGAATATGACAGAGATTAGCAAGTCTCAATTCCAAAACTGAAGACCATCGGACCGAAAGAAACAAGAAAATGAAATTTCACACCAGTTCAAAGCGATGACTAAGTAAACCAGGTCCAGTAAAACCAAGACTTTAGAAGTAAGGAGTAGGATGGCAAATATAAATACACCAAAATTCCAGAGTTATAGAGTAGGGAAGTCTAGATCCTGGGCATTTAAATCCTTCTCCCTAAAGTTGAATATCAAACTGTTCAACAAAAATAGGCGATTGCTTCCAATCAAGCTTATAAAAATTGTATCGTATTGTTGAACACAGTAGTAGGAAAATTCGAACCTGGAGAAATTGGGCCCTTGAACCGATGACGCTAAAACTCTCCCAAGAAATTTTACGGAAAGTTTGGACAGATAGCAATAGCAAATTTGAAACTTTAATTGTATATAGTTTACGCTAATTATAATAGAGTATAGTGCAATATAGTATAATATAATATAGCGGCAGTTGAATAAACTTAGTAAAAATTGTAAAATAATTGAACATGGCAAAGTGAATTTATTAGTTTAAAGCTTTGTCTGGAAGGATAAGAGACCACTCCCCATCTACCAACGACTTCAACGCAAAGTATCTTTACCATAGCCTATAAACAATAGGAAGAGTTTCTGGTCCATGACACAAATAGTGAGTTGATCCATCGTTGGTAGTGGAAGAGAAGAGGAGTGAGGGAGAAGTGAGTGAAGGTGGGGGAGGGGTTTAAAATTTATTTTATAGTTCATATTCATAATTACAATAGTTGGCACAAGTTCATCAAATAAACCTTGCTGCAAGAAATATCAAATTCTTATTAAATTAACTGGCATACAGCATAAGCTTCCCCGATTGAGTCGTAGCTAAAGCGTTGATATCGGTCTGCAACTCCATAAACTTCAACTTGCCATCGTTCGTCCGATAACTTAAACTTTCAAAGTCATCGCCGATGCGCTGACAGACCTTACTATGCAAGTCGTAGTTGGTAGTCCCCTTATCGAGCTTAAAAGCGAATATCTCACCGTTGTAGTGGACTTTGACTTTGAGGTCTTTGGAAACGACGCTAGCTTTGCCAGTACCTTGGGCCTTCAACGTCTCGCGGAAAGAAGGCTTGACTTGGGTATCGATGGAGGACTCGTAATCCCTCCTTCGCATGCGGAAGAAGCTGCGGAACAACTCGGTGGCCTGCAGATGTTGGGGAAGTAAGAAGAGCTGCTGGACGTAGAGGTCCAAGTCGATCCTCCTTTGGATAGTTACTTTCTCGTCAACATTATCTAAAGGTCCTGGCATGAAGGGTAAAATCCTACGTTCTCCAGTACGTCCCGCCTCTTTGGGGAACTGGCCCATCATAGCTAAGTGGAACTGGTAAAAGTCATCGTAGTCCCTATATAAGGTTCTTTGCACCTTCAAGCCTTCGAAGCGCAGCTGCACGATGAAGGTAAACTTATCTTCATCGGCTATGAAGGAAGTGACGTGAGCCGTATCTAGCGGTAAGTTGGTGTTGTTGGTGTTGGAGGCTGCGCTGGCATAGTCCATTATTATGCTTTCGATGGGGGTCGTAGGCATGGCCATGTAGCTGCTCGTGCAGCTGGATGGTGAGTTGGATTCGAGGCTGGGGATGCTGTGTACGCTCAACTTTTGGGAGGCTAAGGATTTGGCTTTCCACTCATAGACCGATGGTAGACTGGTCTGTCGGCGTCGTAAAAAGGCATCGAGATCGGGGATAACATCACCGTTGCTGGGATCGCACAGTTGTAGGTAGGCGACCGGGACCAGGCCCGGGTCACACTTCTTTATCAAAGGTTGGGCTACAAACCAATCGTCGGTACTACGTGCTAGCACCATTAGTTGGTCGCCCTGCTCAAAACCGAGTTCGTCGCTGCGTTCGGCTTGGAAGGTATATAAAGCTTTGGCATAAACAATGGAGGTCGGCCTCGAAGTATTCGTACTCGTATAAGTCGAAGTCGATATAGTTGAAGGTAAGTTCGATCGGTTCGATAAATTGGAGACGGTACTGATGGTGTTGACTACTTCGCGTCTCGGAGGCGTTGCTGTTGGAGCGAGGCTTCTTTTGGATTATTTCAAACAAGCTGACGGGCACTAGACCCACCTTGTTGTTGAGTGGGTTGCAGACCTGGTAGAAGGTGCTGCTGTTCTCACTACCAATTACGTGGAAGAAGTCGCCTTGGAAGAAGCTCAGCTCCTCGACCCTACGGGCGTGGTAGTCGCCGATGGCCTTGATAATAAGCAAGGGTGGAATGTTGCAGGGTGAGATGTTGGAGCCGGAGCTGGTCTGTCGGTGGTGTTTTCCTTGTTTGCGCAAAGGGTTCAAAGCTTTCAACATAGTTCAAGTTGGTAAAGTCGAAGTAGGTTGTCGTCTTAGGTTGGTAAAATCGCTGTATAAATGATCCTAAGGATCTACTGAAAAGTTAACCTTGAACTTTAAATCGGATAAAAGTAAGAAGTAAAGAGATAAAGAGCTGTTAACAGCACAAGTTTAAAAAGGATTGGTCGTAGTGGGTGTAAAAATATAGGCTTTCAAACTATGGAAAGGGTTTTGGGGTGATGAACAAGATTCACTGTTGGCAACTCAACTTTCCAATTTATAACTTGGAGTCTGAAATTGGCTGATCAAAAATATTTACCAGTACCAAATGCGCTTGACGTTTGGGATTTCTATTTGGTACCCAAAATCTTGCCAATTCCCAAGCTTTCATTCGATTTGCAAATCGGTAAAAATAGCTCTTTGACTTCATTACCTTTAATGAGTGTCAATCTTTCTAAACTTGGTTTTACAAAGTTCAGGCTTATCCTTTGTAAAGAATTCAGGTAAATGAACGCCATTGCTGCCTTGAGGCTAAAGCCACTAGTCCTAATCACAAACGGTAGGCAGGTATCCCTTTTCTTTACTAATGTTTGGTTGCTTAGCTTTCTTACTACTAAGAACCGAACCTTTGATTCGTTGGGTTTGAGCATTCTATTCGTTGAATTGGGTTCAAAATTTAAGGTTAATTTTCCGAATACTAAGCTGCTCCCAATTTAGTGTAGTCTATAAATGCGATCTTGAAAAGTTACCAAGCAATCGCAAACTTTTTAGCAAAAGTTTAACGGTTAGGCTGTGATAAGCCTCTAGGATTAATCTAAAACCAGATGTTGGAGGTTTGAATCCTATGTCAGTTGTACTGATGGTCTGGAGTGGGGCTGTGGAGTTTAGTCCCACTACCGTGTCTAAAACTTTAGTCTGTTCTATGAATCTCCATCCCCAAAGTGCCACTTCATTCCCCAACATTTTCGAGCTTGAGAACGGTCAGCTACTGTTTTAGCACGCACTTGAGGTGGAGATCCCATTTCAAATTTCATTTTAGCAAATAATTGGTGTGAGAGCTTTTAGTCTGGGATGTTTATACTTTAGACTGCATTGCACGTTCTACCCTTTTGGTATGAAAGTCAACAGTTGCTATTTCTGTAAAATATTGAATTTTTGGACTGATTTTTGTGGTTTCAAATGGTATACTATTCGAAATTAACTATGGAATTAGTGCAGGGCTTTTATAAGCTTACTTATAAGTATAGTACGCATCCTTTTCAATTAATTTTGAACAAAGTAGTAGTCCATCTACAATAAGCAACGAAATCAAAATGTAGGCCAGAGTTTTTATCCGTAATAGGGATATTTCTTTATTATCTACCAATTTATATATTTCCTATTTCATCCTAAAACTAATAGAAAGGCTTCTTTGTTGACTACAACAAACTTATTCCAATATGGGCTTTGTTGGGTGTTATAATGTTTTCACAGTTGTTAGATGTACAATCCATCGACTTCAATTGAAATGTCGAACTCAATAGAGAAAGTATGTGTAATGAACCTTTTTAATTAGACACTAAACTTATTTCAGCAACTTATAACATAGGATGGAGAGATAGCCATAAGTCAGCATGTCCTGCTACTGAAATTGAACGTTACATTTCCAAAGTAAAAGCCAAAGATGAATAAGTTGGTTACTGCTGGCATTTCCAATGCAGTTACCCCTAAAGTCAAATTGGCGCAACTAGCACAGGCACATATGCTTAAGCCGATCATCCAATTTAAATGGGGTGTTCACATTCTAATTATAGCGCAGAATCTATACCTAATCTAGCCCAAACTTCACCCACCACCTATTCGCATTTACCAAACATTTTAAAATAGAGTCCAATGGTTGACGTATCCACCACATCTATACGATGGATAAGAGGTTATTCTGGAAGTTTATTTGGCCTCAAAGTTAAAACTGGAACCAGCTTGCTTGAGATTTTTAAATTTCAACTGTTTGGGATGGACATGTCCGGAAATTTTAACCACCAAGCTTACACTTTGGGATGTTGATGCAAGCACACTCCGATCGAAGCCAGTTGTGGGCTTACATGTTGTCAGGTTCCAGTTTGAACTTACTTCAGCGTGTCGGAGTGATGTGCTTCATCCTTGACCAATGTAGCTAAGGTCCACTCTTACTGGGTTCATAATTTAATTAACTAAAAATACACACCTGGTAACGCTATGCAAGGCGGTGTGTATATTTTGCTGGGGTTTTGCTATATTTTAGTATAGTTGATTTTTTCTACAATGTACAGTGAGCTACAGCACTAAAAGATATATATGTTGATAGTAAGGTGGTAAAAGTCACTTTACTTCACTCGTGGTAGTAACTTCATTTTGAAAGGACATTGTGCTATGAATAACGTTAGGCAGCACACCTATCTACCCCAACATTTTATATTGTATGCAGATGGACGTATAGTACTAATGATAATAGCAAGCAATATAGATAAAAGTACACTTATATATCAGTGAAAGCTATATTATATCACGCAATATGGAGAAGTAGCAACAGATTGTATACTTGAGTTAGCTATTACACTTTTATAAGTTGATTAAATCAATTGAAAGATAGTATCCCATAATAGTGTTTCTACTATGTGACATGGGATAAACTTTTGTATTGAATATATGCATTAAAACTATGGAAATACAAACCCAGTATGCAATCAGGATAGTTTATAAATATATTCATTCAAAGAAATGAATCAGTATCACTATGAAAGTATTTTTAATATAATTCAAGAATGCATTAGTCCTAAATACATTAGGAAAATACTAATACTAAAACTTAAAGCAATAAAATACAAGACTAATAAAATATATAACCAGTGTTATAGCTAAGCATCAAGAATTTATTGAAATTAAACTTTACTACATCTTAAACTCCACTGTAAAGGCAGGCGAACTGAACCCGAGTCATCTTAGTAGCATTAGATACAACCCGATCCACTTGCTTCTGGACGTTAGTATCCAAGCCACTGGAGATGGGGTGAGACTTGTAAAGTTGACCTTCGGTTAACGTAAAAGTAGCCAACCGGAAGTCGGCCCGGATGTCATCGTTGAAGTAGGCATCCAGTACCGTTTGGAAGAACTTCAACTCGACGTAGATCTACAAGCATGTTAAGTTCAACTAAATTTTGTAAAGTTACCTGGAGCCCAAATGACAGCTCAACCTGCTCCAAGAGGCGTAGGCGACGTACCAGCTGAGTAGCACAGTTACGTAGCAGCTGGGTCAAAGTGCGTTTGGTCAGCTCTTTGGTTAAAGTCACTGTCTGGGCGTGTAAATCGACGAACGTCATCAATACCTGGTAAAGGTAGGGGCGGATCTCTATAGTTGAAAAATTTAGGGTCATTAATGGAAAGCTAATTTACCAATGGGCAATTTGTCACCGTTAGGCTTGAAATTTACAGGGTCAGTTCCAAATTTGAGTAGCTGGGTGATGGGCCGACCTTTGAGCTGTAAAAGTTGGTCGAACATCTGGCGGTCAAGAGCCTTGGCTGCTAGTTTAACATCCTAATAGGGGTTAGACTTTGAAGTCCAAATTCAATGTACCGCAAGATTGAGCTGCTTGGTTAGTTTCATGGAGGTTCGGAACTTGGCCTGGAGGTCAGGGAACTTGGCCGAGAACTGGTGGCATAGGTTAAGTCCACTGATCAGCCGCTGCTTCCAAGTTAGGCATCACTGGTATTGAAAGTAAGTTTGTGGATGTTGTCCAAAGTCGTGAGGTTGGCTGCTACTAGACTAGGAAGAGCTGACTCTAGGATGGCAGGGTCCTGCCTGTAAAATCATATTAGAAAGATATTTATGAGCTTTCACTTACTTCAGGGCGTAGCTCTGGTACAAGAGTTTCCATGAGATGGAAGCCCCGCGTTAATCGTTCGATGACTCGGTGGTGGAACTGGAATTGGGAGGTGACAATCTGGTTACCTGATTTGGATTGGTAATCCAATGCCATGGCAGCCAAGATCCATCCTTCGGTAAGCACGCCAACACAGTCCAGACGTAGCTTGAGGGCCAGTGCGCGGAAGAACTTGATTAAACGTTCATTCTGAACCAGCAACTCGAAAGTAACTAATCCCTGGACCAGATCGGTAACTAACCTACCCATATAATGGTCCACCACCAGTAGGCAGCAGGTATCGGGGAGTGAAGGCAGTAGTACCAGCTGGTTCAAGGCCTGGATCTTATCGTAGTTTGGGGTCTTGCTAAATGCGGGTAGGTTAAGGTTGGCCGAGTCGTTGAACAGCTTAGTCAAGGTGATGGCAAGTAGGGCTAAAACTTCCTCAACGATATGCTTCCAAACTTTTTCCAGATCTCTGCCGTCAAAGCGAGCCTAAGACAGACGTTAGTGATGGTTCTTGATGTATATGTTACCTGGTAGGCTGGATCGGCTTGGAAGGTCTCTAATAGTCGATGCAACTCGGGTAATAGCTTGCCTATGACTTCAGCCAAATTACTTACTAGTCTAGCTGAAAGTTGGAAAGGCAGGGCTTGTGGCAACTTTTCAACTTTGACAGCCAAACTGGCTTCACTCTGGTTGGCTAACAGCTCCAGTTGACTCCTGTGTAGTGGGAGTTTGATTTGCAAATTTGCTTCCTCATCCTCACCACAATTAGCGGGTAAAGGGTAGTCATTGTAGTGGGCTAAAGGTTAGAAAATTCAAGAATGTAATTTACCGGTTAGTGCTTCAGCGTGGTCCTGGAAGCTCTGTACCATGTAGTCGATTATCCAGTTCCTCTGGTTGTTTAGGTAGTAGAGAACAGGATCTTCTTTCGAACCTAGCTGGATGAGGTAGCTGCACGCAATCAGTAAATATACGTATTCAATTATATATACCCGATATAGAGTATCTGTTGGTCAATTTCGAGCCACTGGTTATCCAATTTCTGAGTCAAGGTCAAGTTGACTTTCTCCAAGCTTAAGTTAACCGAAGCCCAGATGCTGTTGAACAGACCATCCAGTTGAGGGTTGTTGTTCAGCTTAATTAACTGCTGACCCTTATTAAAGTCCTTGACAGCCAGCTCATATTTGGACTAAAACTTGTTAGTACTTACTAGATAAGCAATACTACATTCTTGGCATATTCTAAAAGCGAGTTGGGTAGATTGAAGAAAAATTTGTATCTCTCGATAGTAGTTAGAGTTGATCGGATAACTTCAGATTTAGTAGTTCGCTCGACAATTGGGCCGAAGACCTCCTGACTGCGTTGCTCCGCCTCTATTTATAATATTAACACTTGGTTGTATTCAGCGGTACCTTTTAAAGTTTGAAAGTAAGGTCGAGTCCCAAAGGCATTTTCCTTATCAGTGCCATTGTTTATCATCTCCTTGTAGAGATCTACAAAAGACTTGAGTTTAAAATTTTAAAAACAAATACCATCAACTGTGTTTTTTGCAGCAACAAAGGCATCAAAGTTGCTCTGTACTAGAGATCGTAATGATTCGGTGCGTTCACCCATATCCAGCTTTAACTTACTTTTCCCCGATTGAAGGTTCTGAAATGGCGTAGACTTGTGTACCGTACTCAGAAACCTGATGGCGTCAAAGTTGGAACTGGTGAATGAGAGACTGGGATCTAAACTTCAGTTTACACGGTATTGAACTGTTACCTGTAGCTAATATCTCCTTGTCGTCCAATGGAATATCGCTATAATATAAAATTAAAATATTATATAGGAAAGGTTATTACTTGCTATTCTCATAGATTCCTAAAGGATCTTTAAACTGCAATTCGGACTTTGTCGGTTTAAGTGAAAAGCTTTCGTTGAAATCGACATTACTAGGGTTGGTGGGTTCGGAGTCCCAGCTGGTACTGTAGAAATCATCAAGCTTATAAAAGTTGACAACTGTAAGGTCAAAATTATTATACTGCTTTTTACATAAGCTTACGAGTTTCTACCGATTGCTCTTTGCCGACCTCAACGTTCAATAAACTAAACCTTGAAGTTGCTGTCAAGTCCATAGTTGAAATTAGTGTTGTAGTGTTGTCAAATTGTTGGTTTAGTTGGTGATGTAGTTGTAATTGAAATCAACTCTTGAATCTAACCATCAATTGGGAACAATTGGATAAACTGCAAAAGACTTGTTGAAGCACCCTAACATATTAAGTTAAATGCAATCATCTATTGCTTCTATTGGTTATGAATCACTCCAATTCTCATCTGCTAAACTAAAAACCAAAGGCTAAAAATTTTAGAATCCCAGTTTCAAACCCCAAGCTTCTCAAGCCTAGCAAAGAGTCCCAACATCATGCTCCGCAACCTACTCAAATTTGCAAACCAAAATTTAACTCGGAGCTACAGTTCGGTATCAAAAGTCCCCCCGGTACGTAGCTTATACGCCGACGTCAAAAGTCCATTATTGAAGGGGATACCCAAGGTAACAGCACTAGCCGACAAATTCGAAACTTGGGAGGAACTGTTTACGGCAGATAGACAATCTATGAAGGCCAAGGGTCTCACCTGCCAACAGCGTAAGAGTATACTTAGTTTCTGTCACCAGTATAGATTGGGCGTCGATCAACTGAAAACTAAAAAGCACAAGTCACCCCCCAAGTTAAAGAAGAAATAAATTTTCGATAGAGGTTTTTAGAAAGGATTTTTTGAACTTGAATCAAATATCTATAGGTACCTTAAATTATTTTCATAGCAATTTTTTACTTTTAGTATTTTCTACTGTTTGAATAGTTGCAATTTCATGTTCCTATGTTAAACATGCGTCTATTTACACTTTATTGCAGCACATTGTGAGATTGATAATTCGTCTTTAGTTTATTACTGCAGCTGATTATCAAGTACTTATAGCTTCTTTTGATAGTTAAACTTCAAACTCTGTTTTCTATAAATGTAGAGTCCGTATGATTTGCCATTGTTTTAATAATTTATCAAATTTACAGATTTCATATATATTTATGAATATTGCTTTCAATTATTTGAATATGAAACTAATAAAGGGTAAGATACATCACAAGCAGTTTATCTTACTTAATATACCCTAATTATCCATCGATATAGATTCTCAATAAAATGTATGTATAGTATTTCCTATTTGAGTAGCTTTACAATAAATTAATCCAAATCTATAGTATATAATAAGCTGTCACATGAATGCCTTACTTTGCTATAAATGACTTTGGTATACTATTTTCTTTCCATAGACGAGTATGATATATCCTCTGCCATCACCGTCTTTTAAAACTCATACCAAGCCAGGCTTCCTCCAGCCATCCGCTACCTTTGTTATTTTTTGACGAAATATCTTAACACCCATCTATATTAAAATTTCAAGAACTTGGTGCTACACCAGGGTCTTAAAGCAACTATCTACTCCTTGCTAATAGAATATACTTTGATGATTAAAGCCTTTAGGACAAGTGATCTTAAAACCATTTAGTTGATTCAAAGTTAATAAAAGTCATAGTACATGCCGTTTAAAATATAAATTTGGAATAGCTATATTAAAAAACTATTAGATATATAGCTGTGTAAATCGCTTTATAATAAGGATTTGTACACCTTATCTATTGCTAATCTAAGCAATTTGGCCAAAAAATCACTTGAGCAAATGCATATAAAATGAACTAAAGCTAATAGTGCAAATCAAATTTTACTGATAAGGATGGATCAAAGGCTTAGAAGCGACCAAAGGGAGAAGCCTGGTTGTATAAACCCTGCTGACCAAAGGGAGAGACCTGGTTGTAAAGACCCTGCTGACCGAAGGGGGTCTGGGAGATACCCTGGAGACCCAAGGGGCTAACACGGTTGAAGAGACCCTGCTGACCGAAGGGGGAGGTCTGGTTGTACAAACCCTGCTGGCCGTAAGGGGAGACTTGACCGAAAAGGCCTTGCTGACCGTAGGGAGAGAGGCGGTTGTATAAACCTTGGCCCCACTGTTGTCCTTGGCCCCATTGTTGTCCTTGACCCCACTGCTGACCAAAGTGACGGAGCTGATCCTGGTTCTGGCTCAAAAGCTCCTGAGTAATTTGTTGGGCACGCTGAGCCAACTGGATGACCTGGTGAGCGGACTGCTGGTTCTGGTGGTGGTCCTGGTTGTAGAGACGCTGCTGGACGAGTTGGCGGATCTGCTCCTTGACCTCGGCGAGCTGGTGAAGCTGCTGTTCACGGTGCTGGTAAACCTGCTGCTCAACGGGGGAGGTGGATTGCTGCTTGCGGATCTGGGCGTGCTGGATGGCCTGCTGGATCAACTGACGGCTCTGTTCGGTCTGGTTGTGGACTAACTCAGAGATCTGGCGCGAGTTCTGGGGGTGAGAGTAACCCTGAGTCTCCTGCTGGAGGGAGCGCTGGACCTGCTCGAGGATCTGGTGGACATTGCGGAGGTTCTGGGATTCCTGGTTGAAGGCCTCGTGGTGACGCTGGTGCTCGTAGCTCTGGTGACCCTGGGGGTAGGTCTGACCGTAGACGCTGCGATCAATGTCGTGGTGAGCCTGGTCGTGGTGCTGAGTTAAGGGAGAAGTCTGGTTGAAGAAAGTCATTTTAATTATGCTCAAGTTCTAACTTTTGATCGCTTCTTTTATACTGTTTTCGTCAATAAATTTTGCAGTGACGTACACTTTTTGCATACGTATTCAAACTCAAATCATCCCTAATAACAACTTGTTTATTGCTTTTGCATATATTATATCCTTTGTGCTCCCTTAAGGGTTAGGAATAGCGTTAAAAAGACTTTTATGATATTTTGGATTTTTAATAAGGGCGTAAATGTATGGTGCCTATTAGAACTGCTGTTTGGTGCACGAAGTAGCGATATATTGCACCATACTAAACTACCTAGCAGTATAAACGCTACCCCTTTTTCCCTGTTCCTTACAAAGCTTACGAAGCACTCCATCCCTAAATGTATCTGTCGATATCATAATTTCAAAAGATTATGTGAACACAAATGGCGATGTCGTAAAACAAGCTTCTAACCCCCTAGTCCAAGATAAGAGCTACAACTTTATAAAACCCTTACCTACCATCGAAATAGATTATTCGATTTCAATACTTCAATTTCACTTTGAAAATTAGTTCAAATATCTGATATATTTTCTTGTAATCTATTGGAATAAGATTATAGCCAAGTATCGTAGAACTTTTATATGTAGTTGGTGTAAATATCCTTATAAACTAAATATATTTAGGATATTTATTTGAAACTAGAGGTCGAATATGAAGATTTACATTTTATGAAAGCATACTCCTTTTCATAAAGTCAAAGATAAATTTCATAAATAATATAAATCAAGATCACTCATCATACAAGGTAGTATATTCAGAAAAATTGACATTATTCTACTCAACTAGAGTAAATCTGGGCGAAATTAAACTTTGTTACATTCTCAAAAGCTTACATGACTGATTACGACTGTTTAAATCTCCATCCCTATCATTTGAGATGCTTATTAAAAACCTATAACCTTCAGCTTTATGAACTACCTTTTCAAACGCCATCAGGCATGCAGTTTTGTAATGAAGAAACATAACTCTGTCTTTAAAGCAGGGCTATGCTCTTCATCTATCTATAAAGCACTTCATCAAAGTAGATGAGGAATTTGAATTTTCCAAACTTTTTCAATGAAGCTAATTCTCATATTAGGTCAGTTTATTAAGCCCATTTTTACAGAAAGATATAAAACTCCCATAGTTGAAACAAATGATAAATTATTGTAAACTATATGCTACCTTTGCATATAATATTTAAACATATCTATCTGCCAATTCAGCTGTTTACAGTCTTAACAATGTATCAATTGAATCAAACCACCTGTTCTTCGACCAAATTCAACTTCAGCTCCATAAGATAATTTCTTCTAGGCTATTCTTTCAGACCAGCTTCTTAGCGTACTTAACACTCCTACCTTACCTACTATTTCTAAGCTTTATCTAAATCATCGATTACCAATACATATCTCACTATCACCATCATATTGGCAATACTTCCAACTTCTTCAAACTAGCTGAAACCAAAGATTTCCTATACTTTTCAAAAATGCCGATTACTGGCATATTGATACACAAATTTATATATAAGTATAGGATTCCAGGAAGGATGCTGTGGGAAAACATCAGCTCCAACAGCCTGAGATTCAAACCTATGGATCGTAAAGAAATACCAGAATCCAATAAAACCCTTAGCCGATTATTTAAGGAAGCCCAACCAACTTGAATTCAAAAGGAAACCGCCTACAGTATGGTAAGATCTAGTAGCAACTTTTGTAACAATGGAGTTTACGGGACTTTAGTCTATGGAGGATTCTACTTCAAAACTGAAACCGACTACCGGCCTTTAAGTTTGAATAAAGGGTATCCCTACCCTACTAAAACTCTCGGTTGCTTGGTAATCTTGGACGACAACGAATAGGTTCCTACTAAAAGAGGCCCAAAGGTCTGTACCATTCCTACCGTTCTGCGACCATCTATAGACATAAACTCTATGTAGTTAGAAGGCACAACTACACCTCCAACACTTTAGCATCTTTAACTCATATCAACAATTATGACTTAAAGAATACAGGCTAAAAAATTGGCAACATAAATGGCGCAGTTCTAATATCCCTACTAGATTTTAAATCAATGTTTAGAGGTCATATAGTCTACTTTTATTGTAAGGAGGGGTGTAGCTACACTGAAAACTACTTCAACTATCAGGAGTGTATATATATATCTTAAACCTAATTAAACTTCGATGAGAGCCCATAAAAGTCGATCAACTCGACTATATAAACTTATTCTACTGGACATCTTCCAATAATAGGTAGCTATATCACTTTGATAGAACCAACATTCTAATAATAGCAGAGTACTATTACGATTTATTTAATCGTAGGGTAAGTTTGATGCGGTGTTGCAACTTTGATGAATTTCGAGTATGAATCGAGGATGGATTCTTGAGAGGTAGTGAAAAGCACAGAGTTAAAACACTAGTATAGTTGAGAAGATTTACCTTTAAAATGAAATATATTAATGTGATCCAGTTAGAGAGGGCTATGCCTTTTCAATTTTTATTTATCGCTAATTTTAATTTGGTAGGCGATTTATCTACAGTATCCCTTTCAACAGAGTCACCACTATCCGATAGAAACTATAGTAAGCTTTATTTACATAACAAATTTACACCTACATATAAATTGTTAGTAAATAAGTTAAATTACATATCTTCCAAAATATAAATTTTCAGATTTATTCTATTCTATAGCAACCATAAAATGACTACTCTTACAAATTTTCCTTCATAGCCAATTTCATAAAGGCAACTTTGTTAGCCAAATCCTTCAGGTTCTGCGAATTGGATCTACCCGACCCATGACCCGACTTCCAGTTGATGTACAACATAACTGGGTTCTTTGCCTCTCTATGCAAGTTTTGGATGGTAGCCGCCAACTTGAAACTATGTAACTTGGAGACCCGATCGTCGTACTCGCCAGTAGTTATCCAAACGTGAGGATAAGTACGTTCCCCTTTAGCTTTCTTAGCCAAGACGTTGTGCAGCGGTGAGATCTTTAGGATGTTATCCAAATCTTTACGAGTCCAGTTTGCGTTTCCGTAGTTGGAAGTCCAACCATCACCGACGGTAAATAGCGGGAATCGGATAAGGTCGTGAACACCAACTTCAGGGATGCAGCCTGCCAATTTGTCGGGAATCTGGCTGCAGACTACAGCCGCCATCAAGCCACCATTGGAAATACCGTGTACGAAGGTAGTTTTAGGACTACCGAATTTGGTTTCGGGGTTGGTTTGGAAAAATTGAACAGCAGCAGCCATATCGTCGTAGGACTTTTGCTTGTTGAAGTGGTTCCCGGCTTCAAACCATTGGTCCCCACGTTCGGAGCCTCCACGAATCAAGGGTAAGGCGACTACGGCGTTCTCCTTTTCGATCAAATAGGTCCACAAGGGGTTAAAACTGGGCCCAGTTTTACCTTTGAAACCACCGTAAGCGTAAAGGAAAATGGGATTTTTACCGTTGGGCTGTAGCCCTTTACGATGGGTATATATAACGGGAATATCCTGCCCATCGTTAGATTTGAAGGTAGCGGACTTTTGCACGTAATTGGAAGAATCGAACCCGGGGATCTTATCCTCATTGACAAGTCGCGTAGTCTGGGTGTTGAAATTGTAGTTGAACTCTTGGCTTCGTGCAATAAAGTTCTGCACCTTGTAGTTGATTTCAGAATCATCCCAGTTAAAAGTTATACCATACATACCGCCGAACTTTGTGGGGATGGATTTGATGTGCTGGTAGGTGTGTAGGTTGAAATGTTCCAATTTGCTGGTACCATCCCATAGGTACTGACATAGAAGTTTATCGAATCGGCCCATGGTTACACCGACCAACATTTTATCAGAGTACTCGGGGATGAGAGGGATGATAGTATAAGGATCGCTGATCTTCACTCTAATGAGGCGGCCATTAGGTGCTTCGATGTCGGTCACCAAGTACATATAGTCACCTCGGACTGCTATCAGATCCTTTTTGGCATTGGGATACTGCGGTAGGACGGATGTCAAGAGGTTGGATTTGCTGCTAGCATCTTTGATGAAGACATTAGCTTTGCTAAAGTCGGAGCCCTTGATGATGAACAGCCCTAAACTGGAGTTCAACTGTTTGTACTCACTACCACCACCCATAAGTTGATTTTCATTGAAGAGGTGGGCGTTGGAGGGACCGTCAACAACCAAAGTATCCGACAAACTTCTTGAGAATAGGGAGTGGTAAAGAATACCTTCATAGACACTCTTCTCCGTCTCCAAACCAGCTTCATCTTCACTTACGTCCTCTGGTTGCTTGTATCGGTTGTAATAGAATCCCTGGCTGTCATCACTCCAAGTGATCTTGGAGTTGAACTTACTCCACTTCAACTTCAAAGGTAGTCTTGTAGCTTGGGCATCGGTCTGGATAACTTGGATTTCTTCCCAGTCGCTACCTTTACGGTACAGGTTAAAAGCGATAAATTTACCGTCAGGGGATGGAAATATATTGCGGATAGCGGTATAAGTTTGCTCGTATTCCAAATCTGTGTTGACAATTGTTTCGTACTGGCCGTTGACGTAGCGCTGCAAGTAGTTCTGCTCGTAGGTTCCAGGGTTATACAGAGCGTAAAGTACGTTGTTGACATATTTCCAATCACCATACCTGGCAAAGCTGTTCATTTCCTGTAGGCGGTTAAGGATCTGGGGCTTGGTAGGTTCTTGGGCGAATGAAACGTTCTGCGAAATCGTGCTGAGCTAACTCGAAGATACGGGTCTTGGGGTTACGGTGGGTTTCCAGGGCACGGTAAGGATCTTGGATTTGAGTACCAAAGTAGTCTTCGACAACGGAGTCATCGCGGGGGAAGGTATGATAATTCCAGGATCCGTCACTAGTCTTTAAGTTGAAATTGGCTGCTCGAGCTGGGTTGGATTTGGTGACATTTTGGGAGGGCAGGGCTGAAGTACCTAGGATAGATGCTAAAAGAACTAGACTAGTTATGTGATACTTTGAAAATTCACTCATCTTAATCAGTGGGTCTTGGTAGTGATGGTTCATATTTATGAGATTGAACTACCGCTATATATACTATAGCTTTTTATAAAACGCCTTCCAGGTATAGGATCTAGAACCGGAGGTATCGTAACCAATATCGCTAGATACCTATAATCCTGTAAACACAATCTCCTATTACTATTGATAACACTATAATAGTATTTTATACATGTTCCAGCTTCTAAATCTCAATGATGTATTGATTTTGAGTTCAAGGTAAGCCAAGTCGTAAAATTTTTGAGCCATTGTGGTATTTGTCCAGCTACCGAAGATTCTATTGTTTGCATGATAGGAACTATTTTATACCTGATTGGGAGTAGGTTCCCAAATGAAATTCTGGAAGGGATTGGTAGATTTAGTTTCGAATTAACTGGACTACATAATAATGAAATTTTGATTAAATAGTATATTTAATTTAGAACGTAATAGGTTAAATCTTAAAAGTCCGATGCTGATTGAAAGTATGACTGATGGTATAAAGGTCGAGGAATTGGGTTGATGAGTCTAAGAGAATTCTTATCAAAGCTATTTGGGATGAAATGGTATATCTATCTGCCTTATGTAAAGAATTAATTTCTAAATTTCGTGGTACCTCATCTACCATATTACCGAATATATTCAACCATTTGAAATGATAAAGTTTACTTATACTCAACACAAAGAAATGTCACTAGCTTCGTTTCTCTATACCAAGTCTCCATGGTAGGTTGTATAAGTTTAATATAGTCCCATTCTAAATATATATTTCTCAAGTTTCTAAAAAATTATACAGGTATTTAGATTTTCTTCAACACTATCGACACAAAATTTACTCGCATGGTAATCGAAGCAATGATGAGCTGACAGAAAGGCCATTATACCTAATTGAAAAGTATGTTGATCAAAGCTACTCTTATATTAGATGTGAATAATGTACTAATCCTTTAATATCTACTAATGCCATATTAGTACTGTACAGAGTTCCAGGAACCCCTACTTGATTTTTAAGTTATCGATCAGACTAATCCACCGGGAACACCAATATTCCAATTATAAAGTAGTTTATATACTTTGAAAAGGATAAAAATCTATTTTGACATAGCTATATTGATGCTATTTACTGGCGATGAGTATATAGTATACAGAAATGATAGTAAAGCTTATATGATCTATATACAGGTTACTGTTATAAAATAGGCTTTTAAATGAATTAACGTATTAAGGCTTTCTCAAGAGTAGAGGTTAAGCTACTGATATAAAGAGTTCAGACCAAGTATTTAATTGTTCATGCTGTTCGATAAAGTTGATCTAAACTAAAGTTTGCCACTCACCACCTTTGATTTTATTAACGGTGGTTCCAGCATCCCTCAAAGGGTATACTCTTATATATTAGCCTAAACTCTAGATTTGTGGTGGATTGAAAAGGTCAAACAAAACCTTAGTTTAATGTATATGATGAAAAGATTTATAAAATTTTGGTCAGCTTTCAATACAAACATTATTCTAATACACAGTACTATATTCAAAAGCTTAAAACCTTCGCCAAATAAGAGGAAAAGGAATTGTTTTATTTAGTTGGATTACCGTCGACAAGTTAGCGCTTCAATTTAAAAGTAGGTGCTGGGGTAAAGAGAATGAAATGGAACAAAATTTCCACATTGGAAAACTAAGGTAACTTTTACAGGCTGCGATCCCCTTTGTTGGGTGATAGTCCCGGGTAGTTAGCAACAGCGTCGTTGTACATCATCCTGCATGTAAAAATAGTTTTGAACAATTAATTTTGAAAAGCCTGTTTCGATATAGTAAAAATAAAGCTTACGTTCTAGGAGCATCGGGTCGGTAATCCCAGGCGTCGGCGTGGCCGTACATCGACATAGGACCCTTGTCATACCCTGGTATCCGCTCGACCGGCTTGGAATGAGGTTGGAACCAGGTACCGTATCGAGGGCTGAACTGGTACCGCTTCTGCAATTCACAACTCGAGATGTACCTTTACATAAATTAATTTACAAGCCATCAAAAAACAAGCTACTGTTGGTGTGTCCCATTTTGCGAGTAGAACGCTTGGAACAAAACGTCCGAGTTGGAGTGCTCGGCGAATTTGGGGTCCCAGTAAGCTTCCGAAGGTTGGACAGGGGGTTGTGGTGATGAAACGTAGGGCTTGCCGTCGTTGTATTGTTTTGGACTTTAAAATATAAATACCGTTAGTAGGTAGTTGGAATATGGTATATAGATTGAAGATAGTAGAAATAAAAAGTAAACTTACGGGTCAGGTATCAGCTTTGACTATCGGTTTTAGAATTCCAACGTTCAACATGGACTGGTAGTAGTCGTTGGCCTCCTGAGCCATCTCCTCTTCCTTGGGCGACAAGTTTTTGAAATCCTGGCTCTTAGAGATTGCTTCCATCAAGCTTTTTACTACGGAAAGTTAGTATCATATAGGGGTGCGAAGGGTACGTTTAGATCTATATTCGTTATGCTCTATCTGTAAATCCTTAATGTAGTATGGGAACGATAGCACAGCTGGTGGATCACTGGTAAGTGGGGTCGACTTTGTTGCGCTAGAGGGGGATTCATTGGCAGGTTCAGGTGGCGATGTTGAACTTTTAGACTTTGCGTTCGTAACATCATTTTCTACAAGCATTAGTAGTGATAATTTACATAGTGTTACTAGAGTAAGCATCCTTGGCAGCACCGATGTTTCTACGGTCGTCCTGTAATGCAGCACCAGCAGGACTCTTGGAAGGAGTAGTTGGAATACTAGCTCCAGTAGCCTTTTTGACGACGGAAGCCGCCGTTATAGTTGCCATGGAACTGCTATTTGTATGCTTGGATTGCACTTTACTATCGTAGCTACTATCGACAGAGCTACTGGGCTGGTGCTGCTTGTTTTTGTCCGATACTGAATTTTTGACGACATCAGCTAGTGATAATGTTGGCTAAGATATATAAATATATGATGAACTAATGAAATTCTACCGTAGTATTCTCTTCCGAACCTTTGGAGTTTGCGTCTTTGGATCCAACTACCATCAGTTAAATAGACATAGTACGAAACAATACCTTTTTTGACGGAAGTCACCAAAGTTTTCTTAATTGGAGAGTTGGGAGAGAGACTCTGAGTCTTTTTAAGTGTGGGGAACGGATCTCCATTTTTATCTTTAGGCTCGTTTTCTAGTATGTTTTAGTCAATAAGAAAATATTTATTTTACCTGCAAGGCTTTGGACAAGGGTAGAATCCGGAGGTAGCTCCTTAGTCGATGGTGTCGACGGTAGACTTTTGGCTGATGCTTATTAGTAACATACAAGTGTTAAATATACTTGAAGCCTTCTCATCGGACTTTTGAATCTAAAAACATATAAATAAAGATTCAACTATATAGCTTACGGATTTCGACTTGTTTTTAGGCTTCTCGGGCTCTGAGAATAGCTGTAATATTGGTCAGTATTTACTTGCACCAAAGTATAGCCAAGAAATTTACCTCTATTTGAAATGATTAATGAAATTTATAAAATAGACTTTACTTTCTTCATCCGCTTGTTCCAAGGCATTTTGGGCGATCTGATGGTCATCCGTAATTACGTTGAAAAGCTCTTCATCTTCTTCCAAATTCAACTCATCGTAAATCCCCTCATCTTCCTCAAAGTCCTCCTCCTTAAGTACTAGTTAATATTTGAATTATTTGAAATTTACCTGACTAGCTTCTATGTAGTATTGGACGTTATCTTTTATTTCGTTAATCTAGTAACTGGTAAGAATGTGCAAATTAATAAATATACCCTTTCTGAAGAAAGATGATCGTTAGCAAGCATTCGCAAAATTAACTCCAGACGGCCTATATGGAAGTTATGCCTTTCTATAAGCTCCTTTAGGTGCTTGTACTTTTCGAGCTTGTTCTGGTCGACCTTCTTCTTTTTTGGTGTTATGGCCAAACTTTCAGCTTCCGATTCCATCTTCTCAATTTGTAGGGAAAGTAGACGTACAAACTCGCTGAGCCATTCAGAGGTCTCATGCTTCTCTTTCTCCTTCGGATCCACCTTTTCCGACTGCATTAACCCCTCTTTCGAATACGCCTTTGTCTTCATTTCCTTCTCTATGGCTTTAAAGCGTTCCATGTACTATAAAATATAGAGTAAGGATAGAAAACAGAAAAATAAATACGGTTTCGACGAGTTTACGCTGCTCTATAACGACAGTCTTGTCCTTAACCTGGGGATCGCTTGCGTAATTCTTCATTGTATCACGGCACCTCTGCAGCTTCTTAATTTCCGTTTTCAAACTGGCTTCATATTTATTAACCATGTTTGGATTGTTTGATGCATTCATCTTTTCTAGGGTGTCATTGAAAACTTGGATCCCCTCTTGGATCTTTTTAACAACCCTATCAATTTCAGCTAAAGTACAATAAGTAAAATGTATCTTATACTAAACATTATATAAAATTAAGTTACCTTGCACCTTTCGACTTGTCATTTTCTTTAAATTCTACTTTACAGGATTACTCTTTAACTACTATATACCGTACAATTGGGAGACGTAATTCTTTTGGACATAGAAGTTTTGTAGTTCAAGTGTTCGTTTCAACTTAACTTAATTTTGTTTGTAGGCTGGAGATGCAAAGTAGCTTGTTAGTCTTTGGATAGGGTAAAAAGAATGTATACTCGCACGCTTATTGGTGTACTAGTAAATACACTTTCAAGTGTAAACCTTCATAGCCAATCGCCTTTGTTATTAATGATTGCTATCTTGTTTTACACATTCATCATTTCATCAATTGCTTATTGGATAGTGTGTTTTAACATATAAACACAAATCAACAATCGCACATCAATTTATAGTATTGGCATTTATTGATTACTTTACTAAAGATAAAGTGCCTATTCTACAAGATTGAGTAAAGTTTATTTCAAAAAAATGCATCAAAAACTCTATATTAATTGCACTATAACTTCATATATATTGCTAGTTGTAATGCAGTTGATTCGAAACTTATTTGGTTTATCTTTTGAAATGGATCCCATCACTCCTTTACGCCGTAAACCACTATATAACAGGATATTTCTTGAAGAAAGGTAATAAACCCTATTGTTACTTTACACCGCTAGCACATCTAGAATTAAAAGTCAAATTTATATTCTACCGCTAATATGAAAGCTGTGCAAAAGTTATGGCTTTCATCCTCAAATAGTGCTTTAGTAGTACATTTTAAGTATTCTAATTGGCACTATAGCTAGGAAGTTGTATAAACAAATGTTTATAAAATAGATTAAAGATGATGACAGTTTATCACTCATGGTTATGAGAGCTTTTTTGGAATATTAGATATAGCTGACTTGTACTATTTAAATTCGACAAGCTAAACTTGTCAACTGATGTTTTAAATAGCTGTGTGCTGTAGACTATAACACAAATAAAACTAATCCAACTAGCTTGAAGGTATTTTTAAACAAATGATATATAGAGCCGGTTTTGTGGTATTTTATTACTGGTATAGTACAATTCTATCCAAGAGCTCATTACAATACAGTAGAGATGATAAAGTTAATCAGCTACCTTTAATAAGTTTAAAGCAACGATGCTACATTTACGACTTCATCTCAGGCAGATGTATAAAAAAGCTAAATAACCGCCTATAAGAGATGCATCAAACACCAAGCTTCCATTATTTCATTAGAAAAGTCCGATCAGGTCAACCTGCAACCATTTATCCATCTCTACTCTCCGACAAATTAACATCACTACCAAACCTATGATTATCTTACCCATAATCCAAACATAGTATAGTTCAAAATCTATTAAATAACCCATCACCTCCAAAAAATTTCTACCTTCATGATCTTCCAAAGAAAGTTGTAACCCAAATAAAAAGTCCGTAACTCCGTCACTTCCGTCCAAACTCTAAAAAGGGGGATTGTAAGTTACAAATTGTCAAGGTCAAAAGCAAAAACAAAGGAAACATTTCCAACCACTTTTAATTCTACATCCTACAACATTATGGCCGAAAAGTTGGACGACGAAGCCATCCCCTTGAAGTTCGACTATGATAATAACCGGGTGCCTCAGCCCAACGATGACTTACAACCTCCCATCCGTGAGAAGGGTGAAGAAGCAGACCGCCTGAACAAACTCTACGACGTAAGTGATGCGCCTCCACCCAACTCGCGCAAGTACCAAGAGTACCAAGCGAGACGCCGCAAATCTTTACGTACCGTTGCTCTGCAAAGTGGCAACCTAGTCCTTGACTGTAAAGTCCCCAGCCAGGTTCTAGAAGGCGTACACTACCAATCCGGTGAAGAGTTCACCCACATGCGGTACACAGCTGCCACCTGCGACCCCGATCAATTCCTCCAAAACAAATTTACTTTACGGCCTGCCTTGTATGGCAGATCAACCGAGCTATTTATAGTAATGACCATGTACAACGAAGATGAGAATTTATTTATCAAGACCATGTCCAGCGTAATGAAGAACGTCAACCATTTATGCCAACGCAACCGCTCACGAACTTGGGGCGACCAAGGTTGGCAAAAAGTAGTCGTTTGTATAGTAAGTGACGGCCGTACCAAAATCAACCAACGTACTCTCAAAGTATTAAACCTAATGGGCGTGTACCAGAGCAACGTAGCCCAAAACTCAGTCAACGGCAAACCAGTTACCGCTCATATCTATGAGTACACGACCCAAATTTTAGTCGACAAGGATTTCAAAGTTAAGAAGGATGCAGTAGCTGTACCTGTGCAAGTCCTCTTCTGCTTGAAGGAGAAGAACGCCAAGAAGTTAAATTCGCATAGATGGTTCTTCAACGCCTTTGGCCCAGTACTTTCCCCTAACGTATGTGTCTTAATTGACGTAGGTACCAAGCCTACGTCGACTTCCATCTACCATCTGTGGAAAGCTTTTGATCGGAACCCTGATCTAGGTGGTGCCTGTGGTGAGATTTACGCCGAGTTGGGAACGGGATGGACTAAGTTACTGAACCCATTGGTAGCCGCCCAGAACTTTGAGTACAAGATGAGTAACATTTTGGATAAGCCTTTGGAGTCGGTATTTGGCTATATTTCCGTTCTACCTGGTGCCTTTTCAGCTTATAGATACAACGCTTTACAGAATTCGGAACCAGGGATAGGCCCTTTAGCCTCCTACTTTAAAGGGGAAGCTATGCATGCACCAGGTGCCGATGCTGGGATTTTCGAGGCCAATATGTATTTGGCTGAGGATCGTATCTTGTGTTTCGAATTGGTTGCTAAGAAGAAGTGTAAATGGGTGTTGAAATATGTCAAGGTAACCTATTTAATTTCATGTTTCTTTTACTGACGTTTTTTTAGTCGGCAGCTGCTGAAACGGATGTCCCTGATACACTACCTGAGCTAATTTCACAACGTAGACGTTGGTTGAATGGCTCATTCTTTGCAGCTTTCTTTGCCACCTTCCACTTTTACAAAATCTTCAGTTCTGGCCACTCCAACTTCCGTAAGGCAGCATTATGCTTCGAGTTCTTTTACAATTTTGTCAACATGGCTTTCTCTTGGTTCTCTCTGGTAAGAAAACTTTTACAAACGCAAATACTAACTTCAAAATAGGCAAACTTCTACCTGACCTTCTACTTTTTGGGTATATCGGCGAGTAAGCATGTCGAAGGCCAAGCAGGGCCTTTTGGTAATGGTAAAGCTGGCGAGTACATCTTCCCCATAGTACGTTACCTCTACTTTATGTCGTTAATATTGATATTCGTCTTGGCGTTGGGCAACCGACCTCAAGGGTACAAGTTGATGTACACAATAGTAGTTGCCTTGTTCGCCTTTATTATGATCCTAGTCACTTATCTAGCTATCTTCACGGTAGTCGTATCCTTCCAAGGAGTTACACCATCGACCTTCTTAACGCGATTAAGTGATAACGCCACCTTTAGAGATATTGTCATTTCTATGTTATCGACCTATGGATTGTACATTATCAGTTCGGTAATGTTTTTGGACCCCTGGCATATGATCACTTCCTTTGTACAGTATTTATTGCTACTACCCTCCTTTGTCAACATCTTGATGGTCTACGCCTTTTGCAACACGCATGATGTTAGTTGGGGTACCAAAGGTGATACCGGTGTTGCTCATGCCGATGGGCACGTCCAATCGCAACAAAATGCTCAGGGTGTCGAAGTTGCTAAGGTGTCTTTAGCCGATGATGGCGAAGCTCTCAAGGCCGAGTACGATGCCACCATGCTCGAGTTGCAGAACCCACCCCCTGAAGTCAAGTCTAAACGCGATGCCAGTACCAAACGTGAGGACAGTAACAAGCAGTTCCGTACACGCATCGTTCTAGCCTGGACTTTTACCAACGCGCTATTGGTTATTATATTGACCTCCAGTTCCTTCTTGGGTATTTTCAAGACAGCTGATGCTAGTTCTACTTCGTTCAACCCGTATCTGACCTTTTTGTTCTGGTCGGTAACGGTGATTGCTATAATTAGGTTTTTGGGCTCGTCGACATATCTTGTTGGTAGGTTGATTTGGGGCTAATATATGTAATAAATTTGTAAATATACGATTGGAGTTATATATGTACTTTTGGATTTACTTTGTAGCTATAAAAGCTATATTTGTCATAAATAAACTTATTGCTACTTTCAATCCACTCATATAAGAAAACTTTTGAATTGGCAATATTGTAAACTATTTACTAGTCAGAAATTTCTCTATACATGGTTAAAGTACTGATGTTTATGCCTTAAATAACACATCAACTTTTTTTAATCTATGTTCAGTACCCAGAGATGCCATTGAATTTGGACCTCAAAGCTCTGACTACCTAAGAACCTCCCTTTTACAGCACTGTCTTTACGGTCCCACAAATTACTTGTCTATCACTAGATGATTGGGGATTTATAGGAATTGTAGTAGATTTCCTGCTGTATTTGGCATGGATATGGACTAAAGCATGACGTTTACCAAGCTTCTACAATTCTTCAAAACTTTACCAGTTTCGTAGTCAAAAGCTTATAGACTCTTATCCATTAAGTATATACAATATTTGTCTTTTATTGGTTGCTACATTTTATTTGAAGAAACAAATGCAATTGCAGTCAGTTAGAATTCATTTATATAAGGCTTCATCCATTACCAAATCCGTTTACTTGCCAAATACCACTATGTCAGACCTCAACTCCAATATTCAAGAAAAAGAAAAAGACGCCTCCAATGACGAGATAATCACTCCAGTCGACTTCATAAACCGACAACTAGAACTGGAAGCTGAAGCTCAAAGTGTGCTTCCTAATGACTTTTCTAAATGTACTTATTCCATGGGTCCGTTGAACCAGAAAGTGTATGTATGTACGACTTGCATAAAATCTGGACAAGTTAAAGCTGGTATATGTTACTCCTGTTCAATAAACTGCCATACCGACCACCAACTTTTGGAATTATTCAACAAACGAGACTTTATCTGTGAGTGCGGTACGTCTAAATTTCCAATACAATGTAGTTTGATAAATAAGGGAGAGCCAATTTTGAGACCAACCGTCATGACGAACAAATACTCGCAAAATTTCGACAACCTCTACTGCTGGTAGCTTTTAAATTAAACAGCTTAAATTTATAATCTCTTTTAACAGGTGCTCCAAAACTTACGATCCGGATGTAGAAGAAGACGTTATGATACAGTGTATCGACTGCCAGGATTGGTTCCATGAGAAATGTATCAACTCGGTAAGCATTTAGTATTTCTTCATCTAATTTATTTATAGGATGTAGAAGATGAATATGAATTCATCTGTAGCACCTGTTGCTCGAAGCATAGTCTACTTTTGGACTACGCCAATGGTAAAGAGATAAAAGCTCTACCTCACATAATGCCAAGTAAGGATACTAGCAACTTGGACCTACCTCTACAGAATCTTGACAAAACTGTTGAAGATAAAACAGATGTTGAAGCAAGCCAACCTATCACAAATCCCTCCAACGAGGTTGACAAAAGCTTATTAGAAGTCACAATAACTCCGGGAGATACACCTTACGAAAGTATCAACGTTAAAAGAACACTAATCGATACTGAAGCTGCAACCATGAAAAGAGATCCCCATGCTACAATAGAAGTTATAATGCCTCCTTTGAAGAAGCTGGCTACTGATCTCCAACCTATCAAAACTAACACGTCTTGCCGATGGCAAGGTACTTGAATTTTATTACTCATTATAACCCAATTTAGTTGATAGACACAAGGATACGAGTGTCCCCTACAATCTATTTCTAACCGATAATTGGCAAGATCTACTATGCACATGTTCAGATGTAATTTGTATTTTTTACATCAACTAATCTGGCTTTAAACTAACTAGTGTCTCGAGAACTACAAGAACCTTAATATGACCCACCTCTTGAATCCCGAACCAGAGTATGAACCTGAAATCGATGAATCCTTGGGTAAATTTTTTACAAATTGACTTTCTAACAAAATGTAGGTGTCTCTAGCTACGAAGCTGGTATGGACCGATTTAACAAGCTCCCTCACTACCCAAGCCATCGATATTGCATCTCACATTGCTAAGGTACGTGAGAAGCTTAGGGATTTCGTCCGTCCGTTCGCTGAATCTAACAAAGTAGTTACCAAGGAAGATGTCGAACAATTCTTCACCAAGTTTAAACGAAAGTGATGCCTTTACTTTTATATATATAACTGTAAATTACTCAGTATAGATTTCTAGCCATAAGTTTTATATCTTATAAACTTTTGATTTGGTATTTTATCGCTTTAGTTCCTAAATTTAAAACTCTTAGTTGTTAAGTAGGGCTCTGATAGTAGGTGGTATACCAACAAATAAACAACCAATGCATCTACAAATGAAAAGAAAACTAAAAGTCGATAATATTATAAAGTATTCGAATCTCATCGATTGCTGTACGACTCCTAATAGGGCTTATACCTTTTGAATTGGACTTTAAAGACGATTAGACCATCGTCTAAATAGGTTGTTAAGATCTTGAATTACAGCTTTATCCTCTATAAGTATCACTAAATTTCGAACCGTTTATTTTAAAATATAAAGTATAATAATCTATGACATATATTAGTAAAGTTCTCATTCCTTCATCATTATTTACATTTTCTATAGTCAAATTAGAAGTATTTACAACTAAATAGTACAACACCCAGCACTTAGAAACAATAACAATTTATTGAAGCATATAAACTACCTTCTTAAGCAGTAGCCTTACTCCTCATCGTGATGTTTAGGAACAATCTAAAACTATTAGACAAAACCATCGATAGACAATTACCTCGACCCAGTAGTTATCGGGATCCTTGATGAAAGCGATATGGCGCATCCTACCATCCTCAAGACGCTTCTGGAAGGAGACTCCCAAATCGGTGAAGCGTTTACAAGCTTCCTCAATGTTGTCAACTGAGATGGCTAAATGACCGAATCTATTTTTCAAAAAATTTTAACTTAATATCAACATTGCAACTAAAAGTAAATCTTACCCTTGAGGATTGTTGTTACCGTTATGGTAGGCAAAGTCCTCCTTATGTTCAGTTCCCCAGTTACTATATAAAAATTACTATAAATTCAAAGCTAAAAGGAAATACTGAGTAAGTTCCAAGACACCGGGACGGTTAGCAACAAAGTGATGTAAATCCTTCTTTTCAGTTGGTACTACTTCGCCTTGGTTGAGGTAGGCCAAGAAGTACAAGGTGAATTGGGAGTTTCTCATGTACAGAGGTTCTTAAAAGCCTAATAAAGCATGTTAACTAAAAGAGGAAATTCAAAATAGATTTACTGCATGCCGAGGATATCCCTATAGAATTGTAAAGACTTTTGAGGATCCTTAACTCGGATCATGGTGTGGTTCTTTTTTTAAGAATAGCAACATTTTAGTGAGGGCTTTGAGAAAAGTAAACTTACAAAGACGAAGCCTTGGGTAGCTTGAGCGGTAGTACTCATCTTGGCTATGTGTTGAAAGCTGGTAAAGAATTTGGTCAACCTGAGCATCTTTTGGAAAAGTCTGGATTTGAAATCCATCAAAACTCGATAATTGTGATATCATCGTGCAAGTATACCAAAAGTTGCTAATTGGAAAATGATAAACATGACGCCAAAGCTCTTGGAAGGGATGGCAGAAATTATTGATGTATACTTTTCAATAAGAGTTGCTTGAATTTTTGGATATTATTTGGTCCATTTATAAACTTAAGTTTAACATATTTATGTTAAGAATGCAAAATTTTAAGGCTGATGGAATCAGTTTTTTTACCTATTTTCAATATTTGCTAATAGAATATACGCTCAAAGCTCATTTAGTAGAAGTTGTCAAGGAACAAGGTAGATAAGTCAATAAGGAAGTCTTATTGGAGTTAAAGGTATGTCCACCTTCAGTTCTCAATTTGAATTGATATTATTCACTAAATTTAAGTATTGATGCTATTTTAATCTGCGATGAAAGTAATCCAACCTTCTAAATAAACCAACTTTTTCATATAGAAAAGAATGCTAATCGTCTTGACAAACAAACACTACCTTTCTACTTAGCCTACTATCCAAAAAAACCAGGTTAGATATTTTTAGATCTATTTAGAACTGCTAACTATGGTTGTTTGATACATTGCTCTATATTCCAACAGTAACAAAGTAAATTTAAACAGAAAAGCTAATGAAATTGTGTTGGGCAAACTTTACTTAGCTTTAAGTTTAAAGTGTATTAAAGACTATATACTGCTAGTTAATCTAGGTTTCTAACAAAGGATGTACTTTCCTTTATCAATTTAAAGGGATATCTATTGGATACATTGTTATCAATTGAATTCTACCTCACTCACTCTAAAGCTCTTTACCCTCACTCTAAACCGGAATAGTATAATTTTCCATTTTCACAGGCTATTTCGCTAAGGACACTAACTATATTTGAAAGAAAATTACCATATATATGCATTCCTTGTTGAACTTTGTGTGAATTCTAAATTCTAGTCTCCCATCCTAACCCCTGAACGAAACTATATATCCATCATTTTAAAAGCACTAATAATTTTGGATGGCGGTATTACATTGTAAAAATTAGTTATACCTACTGTTTAATGGCCTTTTCTAACTTATAACTTGGATGGATATTTGAAGTTTATAAATTTCTGATATGGATTGAACGTATCCCTGGAAATACTTTAAAATTAGATGCAAGATGCTATAATCAAGTTATTTATAGGTGCTGACGGACAGTCTTTACTAATTGGTAAGTTGAAATATCCGTAGATAGCTTTTATATAAAGTATTTTACTACTCTGATTGGAAAAACAAAGGAGATTTCCTACAAGTTGGAGCTGTAAATTTTCAAGAATGTCAAAGCCGAGTAGTGAAAAAGTCTTTAGGACCTAAAGTCCTTCCCAAGTCTAGTGGACCATCCGTCGGCTTGCAAGGTAAGCAATGGCATCATTTAGCCCAAAAAATTTGGATGCAAACTCAACCTGATGACCTTCTGCTATATTGGTTTCACCTGCACCCTACAAAGTCCAGCCAATCAAAAGCATCTCGGCGCAAGCTGACCTAACCTAACCAAAACTTTTACAGTTCCTTACCATATCCGAAGGTTGAGGCTCCATAAACTAAACAATGAATCTTTACTTTTATAGTTCGTGCCTGTATCATAAATAGATGTGTTTGAAGCAAATATCCTATTGTTAAAGTTTATCTTATCGTAAACCTATAGAGGGAGATAGTTTAAATCCACACCTTGATGGATACTTTGTTCGTAAAAATTTTTGACAGGCTTTGGGTTGGAAGCAATAAAAATTTTAAAGGTCAAATCCGTACATGTTTTTATAGGTGCAAGTCAACCTATAATTGTGAAATTTGGACGTGGCAAGGTAATGACTATATTTTAGTAATAGACGCTCTTTTCATTAGTTGTTCTAGATATATGTGTTGGTTTTTTATAGCTCTTTATATTAGAATGGCTATAAATTTTGGATGAAGAATATGGCGGAACTTTCGATAAGTTTGATAAGTTACACCTTTAATTGTTCATTTATATACGAAGGTTAAGACTTTTAGACTGCAGTTTGGGTTGGACGATTAGACCACTATCCCAATATTAATAATGGAGGTTTTTTCTACATGTACTAAGCATCGCTAGCCTTTAAGAATGAACTCATCGTATTTATACAGTAAGTTGAACTTGAAAGTTCGAGTTAATATTTTAACGTATAGTGGTTATAAGGGGTTTTGAAAGATGCTATAAGGAATAAAGAATTTAAATATATCTATAATTAAAGCGTATAAAAAGAATGGTACTTGAAATAATATACATACCAAAACATTCAAACTTTATAACTTAACGGAAAAACTATATTTTATTGAAATTGATGTAGTATGTATTGGATTGGATCAGGTTGGAAATTAAGTTATCAAGGTAAGTTATTGTAAAGTGAAGTTAGATAAAGGGAGAGGAGAACCGGTATCAGTAGTTTAGGATGAGGTTCATTTCGGAGGAGGTGATAAGATTATATTCAACGGTGATGTCGGTCTCGTCCTTCAAATGTCGGACCATAAAATCGTCTAACTGCAGTGATAGTTTCTTTTTAGTCACTCTAAAAACATTTATAACGGCGCTGGAGTGGAACTGCAGCTTGGAGGACAATTTCTCGATGAGATCATTTACAGTTAGGTGATCTAAATAGATGGCTTGGTACCTAACCTCACTCAACAGCTTGACAAAGAGGCACAGCTTGGATCTTGGACGTAAATGAGGGATATATTTGGGGTTGATGTTCAAAACCTCTTTAGGGTCAACTGTTTTCTCACTACGCAGTAGCTCATCCGATTCCAGCGATAGTATAAAATCCTCTTCGATGCCCATATCAAAGTTGGAGGTGTATTCCTTGAACTCGGTAGTAGGGAAGTTGGGCGCAAACATAAGTAGAGGCTCGTCGACACTCTTCAATTTCATCTTCTCCCAAGTTTTGTCAATGTGCTTCTGGTCATCCTTGTTCTTGCGCTCAGCCCCCTTATCCCTAAAAATGCGGATTTTGCAGTAGCTGCGCTCGTAGACCTCCATATCTTGGATCCGGTGGATCATGTGTAGGCGCATGGGGATACCCTTAACCCCCTTGATCTTGCTAAAATCGGTGGATAAACAGTTGAACTTGAGTAGCAGCTTGCACCCCTTGGATCCGTCCCATTTGAAGTGAACACGATCAAAGCTGGAAGTTTCGACGTCGTAGATGTCCGTTGAGAACTGCCGGTCCACCTCCATTGCTGAGCAGTTGTCGATACGGACCTGCTGGTTGAACCAGATGGACCAGTAAGTTCCCGCCATCTGGTTGTGAGCGGCGTCGTAGAACATGAGTATGAGAGTTGAAGTCACTTCCCCACTGTACTGCCTTTTATCAGATATGCTTATGGTATATTGCTGCCCTAATTATTTGAAAATATTAGTCTATGTAACGTAGCTTGCTGGTTACCTTTGTTTATATAGGTAAGTGGATGTTCTTCGGGTCTAAGGGCAGAGGCTGTTTGAGCTTCTAAGTAAGTTTCGAACCGGAGGGAACTAAAAAAGTTAGACTTTGAATGACAATACAGGTTACCTTTTGAAAGGGTTGTCACCAGGGGCGTTTTGAGCCCTCGTATTTGTCTCTATTGGTTGGGGGGTAGGATGAGGTTTCTGTATCACCAAGCTGGGTTGGGAGTAGTCGGTTACGTATCTAGGCATATAACCCGTATTATAAGCGATACTGTTGGCCATTTGAGACTGTGGCAAACTCTGCGGCTTGAATTGATAAGCTTGGGGTCCAGCCAAGGGTCGTTCGTATGAGTATGTTTCGTAAGGGGCGTTGTTGGGGAGGTAGGGGTTGGTCGGGTGGTTGTTAGCTTCCATACGTTGGTTGGCTTCGAAGTTGCTGTTGAACTGGGGCATGAGGTTGTAGGGAATGGGGGTCTGGAACGGGGTGTTCTGGATGTCGCTGTCCTTGGAATACAGAGCCTCGTAGTCCCTACTGTACTCGAGTTTAGAATTTTCCATGCAGTGCAAACTTCTACTTGGAGTAACAAAATTTACAAGCTGAATAAAGTAGTGCAAATAAATTTAAAAAGCAAGTAGTTTTCACAGCTCCAATCTTAAAAGTTGGCCCAATGTTTGTTCAAGGGATAGCCATAACCAAAAGGGATATGGCTGCTCACAAAGCTGCGTGACCACCCAATTTATCCACCTATGACTTCCCAATTAATCAAATCAAATTTGCCATCTTTTAGGGATGGAAAACGTCAGTACTGATATCAATTTTTGAAAATGAATTGTATTTATTGGATGTGTAGTCTTAGATTGGTATAATGGCGGGATAAATTTGAACAATCAACTGCTTCCTTCCCAAAAGTTGCAGGCAGTCCTACCAGATAAGTTGTACTATTCTTGAAATTTGACCAAGTTAGGAACGCTTGGTAGAAGAAACACTATAAAGCTTCGTATTTGAGTAATGAAGTCTGCGTTTAAGTTGATAAAATAATGCCTTAATTAGTCATAACTTCTTGCAATTTTTTGGTATCTACATTTTCAATATATACTTTCCGAAAATATATAGCATTTACTATGTTACTGCTTTTTGGTGCTCAAATTCGGATTCGGCATAGAATTCAACGGTTTGAAACCAATATTATGCCTCGACAATATATGGATTTTAGACGAATTAAACCCCTATTCGATATAGCATTTAAGCTCTATATCTTTAGTATATCTTTCGAATAGACGTGACAAGGGAGGCTTGGACTCATTTTGAGCTCTGTATCGTATAAAACCAAGTATAGAAACTGATAAGGACCTTTATTTTCAACATACTCCTTACTTTGATTCGTGTCAAAGCAATTAAAAATCTTAGACATAACACATATATAATGCTATAGTTGGCCTATTTTAATATAGAAATTGTAAAAAATTGCATATGTAAAGTAAGCATATAATGCATCTACTATAGGCTACAACTATACTATTAAAAGTATTTAATCTATTGTAGATGAGTTAGTTTATAAGCCGATAGGAAACATCTACTATTAAAACCCGTACATTTATATACTTCAGTTAGGCATGTATTAAAAAATAAATTTGGCATATTTAGATTATACTGAACTTCTCACTCAACTAGTAGTAGCCTGATGTTAAAAAGGTTCAACAACTGGTTAAGTAGCAAACTAAATACAGCTCGATACATTACATACTTATTTTCTTGTATGAGTTGTGGAGCGATCAGAAACCTTTCAACAACCTGAATCAGTCTGGTTGTAAGCGGCACCTCTATAATCAGGAAATGGTGTTTAGCATTTTAGAGATATTATTCAAAACAACTAGTCATAAATCCCGATTCCAATGTTATTTTAGCTCTCTACTGTTTAACTCGTTTCTTGGATATAGATGTCATTTCAAATTACCTTCCTGAATCCAAAGAGCAAAAGTAATTGAAAGTGCGGGTTAATTTTTAGCATATATATCAAACTATATTGATATTTTAAAAAGGATAGCTACTATCAAATCATAGTTATCTTTAAAAGAATAGGTTACTTTAAATGTAACTTCAATATAAGTTAGCAGCCCTGCTCAACTTTTTAGCTAGATAACATCAGTGAAATTTCGATTAGTAATATAGCTGCGATCAAAATCTACTATATGATACAAGTTTCTTTCAAACTAGGTAAAAGACGAACTAAACCCAACAATAATATTCGAATCCACCATATTTGTACAATGATCTATTTACATATAGGCATCAAACTGCTCCTTCTATAAGATAAAAACTTTTTCATTCCTATTCCTATACCCCATAAACATCTTCGAACAAAGACTTTTTGAATAGAACCATCTACAACAATCAGGTTAACCGGACGGGACTTTCCGAGTTTATATAATAATAACAGTTAGGACGGATATCCGTTAGCCGTATACATTATCTAAATAGAATATCCACTAACTTCATCTAAAACTGAAATATGGATGTCAGAAATCATTCAGATGTTTACTGCTTAGGAGTAAAGGCAACTGACCTGTATATTAATTTGAACCCAAAGCAAATGGTCCTTTCATACTAAATATAAACTGGTTGGAAACTAATTTTTGAAGGGTTGTTGCTTCGATTCGAGGGGTACTACTTTATATAGTTAATCTTTGATGTATGGGATAGAACATCTGATAGGAGGTGCCATTTAACACATATATGTTAATTAGGAAAGTCAAGTCCGATCCATATAGGTGAATCACTCTCATCTATAGAGCTAAAAGTTTTGAATAAATATTAGTTGGGAAAGTCCCGTCCAGTAATCAAAATATAGAAAAACTAGTTTTTGAAAAATAAGCTATACTTGGTTTTTAGTTTTATACCGTGCAACAAGCTGTTTAAATTCTTTGGTCTTTATTTCGACGTTCTAGGCCTTTGGTTACTACAAGGTCGATGTACCGACATGCTGATGGTAGGAGATCAAATAAAAATACTTTTGTCCGTAACAAAGCTTTTCGGACCTTTCAGTATGTTTTTCTATTGAGAATTGATGCTTCGATCATAACATCTAAGGGGTAAATATATAATTTCTAACACCTTTGAAAATTTTGATATACTTGAACTTATCCTTCATTTATAAACCAATTTTTAGGTAGGGGAGCCACTTTCATTTAACTATCTGCAGCCTTACAACTAGCGCTTTTAATTTATTAGAGGTGAGTCCAATAGAAATTTTGGTTAAATGGTGTTGTAGCTAGAATTGGTCATAGAGTGGTTGGCTTTTTCCAACTCACAGTAAGATATATTAGTAAAGTGTACTTGAAAATTTTGGAATGTAGATTTGCATATACAAAATCAAATATCACTAAGAGGAGTATGTGTCTTTTAATTACCCATATTTGAAGATTTTGACTACTCCACCTAGTTCTTCAACTCCTCGGGGCAGTCGGGCTGATTCTTCCAATCAGCCTTGATGAACGGCTCCAATACCTTCAAGTTATCATAAACCTTTTGAATTTTAGGGAACTTGGTCATATCAACTTTAAACCTATTGGAACCAAAAAGATTAATCACATATTTAAATGTCTAAAAATTTTACCGTTCAGCATTGTAGACCTGAGGGTAAAGGCATAGGTCGATAAGGGTAACTTGGTCTCCGAAGCTATAGGTTCCAGCTGTAGTTTCCAACTCCTTCTCTAAAGCTATTATAAAGATCATTAGTTTTAATAAAGTAGCTAAAATTTACCTTCGAAGCCTAAAGTAATGAAATGGTTGGCCCATTCAACTTTAGTATCGCCAATCTTCTGGAGGACTCTCAAATTTTGGACCGGTTGGATGTCGGAAGCTATGATGTAAGCTAAAGATCGTACCTATATTTTATAAAAGACAATTTTAGCATTTATTTGTTAATACACCCTTACTTTAGCTCGGTCGGCTGCACCTTTAGGTAAGAGAGGACTGACATCTTTACCATTTTCATTAAAATCTTCATCATTTAAAAACAATACCTGGGTAAGTCTCCTCCAAGTATTCCATAATAGCCATAGACTGGGTTAAAACTTGTCCGTCGATAAGTAAAGTTGGTAAAACGGCGCTGGGGTTCAGCTTCTTGTACTCTTCACTTTTCTTTTAATCAAATCAAATAAATTAATAAAGTTATAAAAACTAATAAAGATTTACCTGCTCATCCTTGAGTAAAGCAACTGGGATGTTAGTGTAGTCGATCTCCTTCAAATTTAAAGCGATACGGACACGAGCTGAACATGAGGAACGGAAGTATCCGTACAAAGTTGGTTTTATAGACTTTATAAAAATGAATAGTAGTGTTAAATTGAAATACAATATATATTATAGAATTACCGTAATTAACATTGCTAATGGAGACTAACTTTAAGTTGTGATGTGATAAACTTGACAGAAATCGAACATGAAAATTTGGAAGGTCCAAAAGGTAAATAGGGTGACGTAGTTTTAGATCATTTAGATGATTTCAAGAATCTAAACTTTAATAATCCAGAAATTTGAATGGATTAATTAAAATTAATAAAATAGGCAAGCTGTTTTAGATATATTATTTTCAAAGGAGATATACCTGATGAAGTTCTGCCTTGGCTATTCCGTTGATATATCACTGCCACTATCGTCTCGTACTTGACAAGTTTAAATTTATAACTTGCATTAGCTTTAAACCATCCAGGAAGATTATAGCAACTATCATTTGGTGCTGACCTATTCCATAAGGAATATTAATTTATAAGCTCGATAGTAAAACCTCCAACTTTCCATAATGTTATTTGAATAGAATTCAGATAGATGTTAGCAAAAAATGAAAACATAAGCAACTAAATGATAAACTGCTGACAAATATCAAGGATTATCAAGCTATCCCAGTGAGCTACATCTTGAATTTATTTTACAACATCAAGCTCACCTCTATACCAAATTTCATCAAAAACTTAGTAAACTACAAATATTTTAAATATATGTACCAATATTGTCCTAAAAGGACATGCTAGAGTCTCAATTTTACAATAAAACAGGCATTTCTCTAAAACTTTTACTTTAACTTTTCAAAAGAACTCCTTCCCGCCAAAGTACGTTCTCAATACTTCTGGAATCCGAACCCTACCATCTTCCACCTGATACTGCTCCAAGATCGCTACAATGGTTCTAGGGATGGCACAAGCAGTCCCATTGACGGTATGTACGAAATTATCAGAGTTATTCTCCTTACTGGCCTTTGTCTTCTCCATCCTTATGTTCAATCTACGGCTTTGGTAGTCAGTACAATTGGACGTACTACTGATCTATAGTATTTAAAAATAAAAATTGCGATAAGGCACGACATTCAAAATAAAAAGTATACCTCACCCCACTTGTTTTGACTCGGTAACCAAGCTTCGACATCAAATTTGCAGTAAGCACTGCTCCCTAACTCTTGGGTTGGCATGTTGAGTACTCTTTATATACAAAAGTTAACTAAAATATATATAATAAAAATATTACCTAAAGTGCAACTTCAAAGCGTCAAAGAACTCTATTTGGAACTTTAATATATTTTCCACTGTTTGTTGCGAAGTTTCAGGAGTCGTAAATGCAAACAACTCCACCTTACTAAACTGATGAACCCTATATATTCCTCTCGTGTCTTTACCTCTAGCTCCCGCTTCAGCTCTAAAACTATGTCCAAACGCTACAAATTTATCTGGCAAACTCTCCTTTCTTCAGCACTTTGTCCATATGGTAAGCGGCCATAGGTATTTCAGCGGTAGCTACCAAGTTGAGTTCAGGTTTCTCTTTCTGAAGGTTGGAGTTGGTAGTTACGTTAAAGTTCTGACTGAGTTTGGGGTCACGAGGTTGAAACCCACACCTTTCTACAATTTCTGGCTTTACTAGATCGGGAGTTAAGATGGGTTTAAAACCTTTAGATAGAGCCATGGAAAAAGCAAGCTGGACTAGAGCCAGTTCTAGCATGGCACCCGAGTTGATGAGGTAGTAGAAGCTGTGACCACTGACTTTGGCTGCCGATTCTAAATTTAGCATGTTGTTGTTTAGAGCTAGTTCTACATGATCCTTGGTAGTTGGGTATTCAAGCCGTTCGTTGTGGATAGCTAGGACTTTAGCTTGATTTTCATCGCCTATAGGTGTATCAGGGTGGGTGAAGTTGGGGATGGAGCTAGCTCTATCAAAAACTTCACCTTCCAACTCTTGGAGTTGTAGTTCTAATTTGGTCAACTCTTGCTTGTTTGATTTGGCATCTTGAATAACTTTTGCCTTTTGATCCTTATCTAAACCTTTCAGACTTAAAGAAAGTTGGTTCTGTTTGGCTCGAAGGTTGTTAACCTCGTAATGCAATTTGCCATAGGTCGTGTACTTTTCGATTAACGTATCGACATTTATGTCTTTGGAGAGATTGCGATCGACTATCGACTTTCGAAGTTCATCGGTACGTTCCTTAAAGTCTTTAAAGTTGTAGTGGGGTTTCGCTAAGATGGTTCGCCTGCTGATGTAGTTGAGTAAGGTAAAGGGTTTCGTCGTGCCTCTAAGCAAGTGGGGTGTCAACATTCTATTCTATTTTTCGAAAATTTCTTGAGCTTGGTAGATTGTGATTTCAGCAAAAGTTTCTAAAATCAATCAATGTTTGCAAAAGCTTGTAAAATGGATCGCTTTGAACATAAAATTTGCTTACTTGAAGTTTTTATATAGGTAGACATGTTGAATAAAATATAGCGAGTGCAGTTACATCCTGCTACAATAAACCTCTAAATTGGTAGGCGGTAATGGTAGTTTAAGTTCCTACTTTAATCGATTTGATAAACCAACAATTCTATTTGGCCAAGAAATCAATCATATCTCACTTAATACCATCTACATTCATCTAATATCAACAAAATCCATTACTTACTAGTAAAATTGATAGGTATAGAATATATAAGCAGCTATACAAACAATAAATTATAGGCTCTAGTTAATACAATGAATATATACTACATGTCAACTAAATAGTAAAATTCTATCTAAAAAGCTTAAACTCATCAATCTAAAAGTATATTACTTTATTAACGTATATTAAAGAATAAATATAATATGAGAACTCTAACCTTTCGACGACTTCAACTTAATTCCATGAAGTCTCGCTACCTTAAACTTAGGTAGAGCTTTCTGCAAGACCTGCAAAGTACCTTTAGCAACCAAGGTACTGTGCTGCGACTCGACAATAGCTTCCAACCCCTCGACCAACGTTCGAGCTTTGCCCACATATCCACCCAATAACCAACTGGCAACCGCTTTTTGGGTAACGCAGTTGAGGTAGGTGTAAATAGCCGGTAGCATATCACCGAAACTGATGAGTTGTGAGGCCGACGGATTTGGCATACCTAAAAACCTACTAATGAATAAAACGAAAAAGTCGTATAAGCGGTCGGCGGTATTTAAAACTTTGTTCCAGGATAATTTATCACCTAGGACTTGCGGTTTGGGGTCAATGAGAGCTAGGGGGTAGTACAGTGAAATCTTGAAGGCAAGTAAGCTGGTGTAGGCGTAGCCAACCATGTAGGGCTGCTCGAGGGCGAAACTTTTGCTTACCATGTGATTGCACAAATAGTACTTAGGTATAACAATAGGTTCAAGGTATCTTTTAGGAGTTTGCTCGATAGCCCGATCGATACCTTCGGCAATACGTAAGAATTCCTCCTCGGGTAAATTAAGATACTTGTTGCCAGTTTCATCGTCGCATCGTAGCTGTTCGGCATGGACGTTCAGAAGTGCTTGAATCTGGGCCATGCTATCCTTCAATACGTTCCGGAAGTAGCGCTTTGATTCTTGCAAAGCTTCTTGATCGACTTCCTCAATTTGAACGCGGGGAATGATGTCAATTTTAGTACTATGTTCAATTCGAATCTCATTCTCGGCAATATTTTTGAGGCTGCGGATCGAAGTGGGGAAGCAGTAGGTCGACGTGTACAGGTGTTCAAACGTCACCTTGGCTTTGGTACGAGCCAAGGGTAGCCCAGGTACGGCGGCGAATGCCGTGTTATGGGATAGTACCAATGTCTGCCACAGCTGTGACTTCCACAACGTCTCACCTTCAGAAGCTTGGTCAATACTAGCAGTGGGGTCGTAGCTGTCGGGGTTCAGACCCAGCATATCGGCCATCCGAAACGCTTGGCTGATATACAGTTTCATCTTAGTAAGGTTGTATCGCCAAGCTTCCTCCATGGCCAGAAACAGTAGAGTGACTATACTTTGTCGGCTGGGATTGGCGTAGCAATGGGGTAATAAAGTTTCGACAGGGGCAGTCTCATCTAGGTACTGGAATTTGACACCATACTTTTCAACTGCTATATGCTTAAAGAAAGTGTCGAAGAGTAGACGCTTGAGCAAGGAATTATCTTTAGAATATATGATTTCAGTTAGTGCAGTGCGGTCAAACCAAAACGCATCAGGGTCGAGATTATTGCAATAGAGTTCAATACCTTCTTTCAAAATTTTGGATATCGAAAGATCATCAGTTAATATTGGACCTATGTATCTGTTCGATACTATGTAACCATCTTGCGTACAAACTAATCTTGGACTTTTAGACGAGTATTGTTGTACCAACCTGTTTAAGAAGTAAGCTTGTTGATCAATTTCCAAATCTATACCTTGCATAAACTTAAGTTGCAATAGGTTACTTTCCTCCCTACTTCTCTTGCTGCTCTTAGACTCCTTCAATATAGCTTGGAAGTTTTGAGATTTACTTTTGACCCACATTAAGTACCTTATGAACGCCCTCCTTGTTGGCTTTAAATTTGAGTTTTCTCTATCTCTAGGTATATATAGATCAGATTCAATGAACTCAAGGTACTCTTTCAGACGGCTTACTTTCTCCTCCAGTAATATTTCTAAATGTTGGATGCGGAAAGCTGCCCTGCCTTTAAAAGATCTGCAAAGGTTGGTACAGATGGGTTGTGAATTATCATTGACATTTATAGGTTTACTAATTGAAGGTGGGGTTGGAAACAAATGCGGTCGATCCATAAGCGAATGTCGATTTCTCTAAAATACTGCAAAAGTCTTCAAGATTGTAACTCTGTTTTCTTAAAGCTGATCCAAGCCAATAAAGAAGCCATTTTAGGAATACTGATCCCTGGTAAACCTTCATGGTTTGCTTACAAGTCAACTTGATCCAAAACTAGGATATTTCATAAGAAAAGCACTAACAGTTTGGAAATTTGAAAGATATAGTTAACTCATTAAATAATATCATGAATTGGCATCTTACAGGTTAAGCGATTGCTTTAACTCTAATTACTTCAATTATAAAACGATATATATAGAGCCCGTTTCAAAATGAGTAGCACATAAATTCGATTTAATTGTACTATAACTAATAGTTGTGGCTATTTTAACATACAATTAATTTGTGATTTTAGTATTTATTTTAAAATGAATTATACTATATATATAAAAACCATATTAAAATATTAGATGGACACATTTCAAATGAACATTCTAACCAACTTAGCCTACTATCGACACTTTGTATAAATTACAAGAGCATTACATCCCGAAACGCACCTATACTACGCACCTTTATTCTACCTTTGCTAGCCTTGATAAAGTTTACTTTCGGATCCGGTTCAAAACCTTACCTCAAGACCTTTCAAATTACAACACCATCTCAAAAATGGCTATAATCACGTCAACATATCATCAACTACCGTACCAAGCTCTATTGTCAATTCAACCCAACTTCAAGATTTTATTACCTAACACTCTCCTCCAAAATCCTTATGTAGTTGATCCTAAAGTCTTCAACCATATACTTATTAAATTGAAACCACCCTGCTATAGCAGTAGACTCCCATAGTATTCAGCACCAAAATTGATAGATATAGGACCTTTCAAAATGATTTGATGAAACATCTAAAATAAAGATTTACTCATAATAAAAGGATGAAAACACGCCACCAGTAATTATTTTAAAATTTAAAGCCAACAAAAAATATACAAGTATAAGCTAAAAGTCAATACATATACTACAATAGATATGTACTCTTTACAAAACACTAAACATTTACTAATATATATTAAAATAAATAAAAACTCTAATTTTTCAATGGCCTGAACCTAATTACATAAGGCTTCGGCAACTTGAACTTCTGCAAGGCCGGTTCCAACACCTCCAAAGCACCTTTGGCATCCAAAGAAATATGTTGCGATTCGACAATTGTCTCTAGCCCCTCAACCAATGTCTGAGCCTTACCTAAATATCCACTCAATAGCCAACTATCTACGGCACCTTGTATTATACAGTTAAGATAAGCATAAATCGCCGGCAACATATCCCCAAAGTTGACGAATTGGGCGGCCGACGGATTTGCCATACCCAAGAACTTGCTGATAAACTGAACGAAGAAGTCATGTAGTCGATCGGCAGCATCCAAAACCTTGGGCCAGGATTCTTTGTCCACAAGGACTTGTGGCTTGGGATCGCTGGGCGTCAATGGGTAATATAAGGAGATCTTGAAAGCAAGTAGTCCAGCGTAGGCAAAACCGGCCATATAAGGCTGCTCGAGGGCGAAACTTTTACTTACCATGTGGCTGCACAGATAGTACTGAGGAACTACCGTTGGTTCGAGGAATTTCTTTGGAGTCTGATCGATGGCCCGGTCAATACCCTTGGCGATACGTAGGAACTCTTCAGGTGAATTTAGATATTTGTCCTCAATATCACCATCGCATCGGAGTCGTTCAGCGTGGACATTCAAAAGCACCTGAATCTGCACCATGCCGTCCTTTAAAGCAGTTCGAAAGTATCGTTTCGATTCAGCCAAAGCCTCTTCATCGATTTTCTCAACTTGAATGAAGGGAATAGTGTCAGTCGTGCTATTAGCTCCAGGCTGAGTCTCACTCTCGGCAATACTTTTGAGATTGCGAATCGAAGTAGGAAAGCAGTAGGTCGATGTGTACAGGTGTTCGAACGTCACCTTGGTTTTGGTATGAATCAAAGGTAGCCCGGGTACGGCGGCAAACGCCATGTTGTGAGAGAACATCAATGTCTGCCACAGCTGCGACTTCCACAGTTCTTCACCTTCAGAAGCTTGGTCGATATTAACGGTGGGATCGTAGCTGTCAGGGTTCAGACCCAACATATCAGCCATCCGAAAAGCTTGGCTGATATACATTTTCGTCTTGGTGAGATCGTACTTCCAGGCTTCCTCCATTGCTAGAAATAGTAGCGCGACTATACTTTGTCGGCTGGGGTTGGCGTAGCAGTGCGGAAGCAAAGTTTCGATGGGTGCAGTCTCTTCTAGATATTGGAATTTAGCACCGTACTTGGTTACAGCCATATGTTTGAAAAAAGTGTCGAAAAGTAAACGCTTGAGCAGTGTTGTCTGAGGGGAATACACAAGTTTGGTAACTGCAGTACGGTCCAACCAAAACGCATCAGGGTCAAGATTGCTGCAGTAGAGCTCAATACCTTCCTTAAGTATTTCGGAAATTAGGAAACCATCAGTTCCTATCGGCCCCATGTGCTTACTAGATATTAGTTGGTTACCTTGAGTGTAAGGTAGTTTCGAGTTTGATATCGAGTATTGCTGCATTATCCGATTTAGAAGATACGTCTGTTGGTCAATTTCTAAATTTACATTCTGCATAAATTTTAGCCACATTATGTTACCCTCCTCCCTACTTCTCTTGTTGCGTTTGGACTCCTTCACGATTGTTTGGAAATTTTGGTACTTTACTCTGACCCACATTAAATACCTTACAAATGTCCTTCGGGTTGAATTTGAACTTATGCTATCTAAATTGGACTTTACGAACTTGAGGTGCTCTTCAAGGCAAGAAAGCTTCTCCTTTAATAGATTTTCCAATTGCTGGATGCGGATAGTTGCAGCACCATTGAAATATTTGGGCGGTTTGGCACGAATGAGCTGTGAAGAGCTGTTGACATCTACAGGTTTGTTACTTAAGGATAGTGTCAAAAATAGGCTTAATTGGTTCATAATCGAAGGTTGATTTCTAGATATATAAAAGAGCTTTAGAGAAAGCTGTTGCTAGGGTTTTGCAAAACAAAGTATGATTCTTCAAGTTAACCAATTATTTAATACAAAATTACATTTTTTGGAAAATAGAAGCCATGATTCGTTTTACAAAACATTACTAGCTACTATAGTTTCCTCATCTTTGAACGCTGCTACAGATTGACCGAAAGCCCATTTTGTGGTCATTGGTTTCAATCAGATTTGTGGTTTTACATAATCTATCAACGAAATGCTTCAGTTATGAAGCGAATAGTCTAAAATATGCAATACTATACAGTTTGTAGGATACCATTATTGATAAAGCGAGCCTATTCAACAGAAATATCAGATGGAATAGCCATTTGTAATCCAAATATTTAGTAGATGCTTTTAGAATATATACTTTGAGTATAACAAATTGAAGTATTGATATCAGCCAGTAAAGAAAGTAAATATAGCAAATTATATGCTTATATCAAAATATTTAATACAAAGTTGAAGCTCAGAATCAAAAACAAAATGTGTTATTTAAAGATATATATTGTTAAAAAGTATGCTAAAATGAAGGTATAGCAGCACCCTCTATCATTCCAACGATTGCAATTTGATAGCATAAGGTGCCGGCAACTCAAAGTTGGGTAGAACTTGCCACAAAATCTCTAGAGCATTCTTAGCATCCAAAATCGTATGGACGGACTTGACAATAGTCTCCAATCCTTCGATCAAAGCCTGAGCCTTAGCGAGGTACTCACCGAACAGCCAGTTATCTATGGCACCTTGGATGATACAGTTAAGGTATGTATAAATGGCAGGTAGCATATCGGTAAAATCCATCATCTGAAAGGCGGACGGATTGTCCATGGCTAAAAACTTGCGGATGAACAGGATAAAGAAGTCGTAGAGTCGATCAGCAGCATGCAAAACTTTGGTCCAGGACTCCTTATCAGCTAAAGCCTGGGGTCTAGGGTTGATGAGAGCTAACGGATAGTACAGCGAAATCTTGTAGACTAATAGTCCATTGTAAGCGTAAGAAGTCGTATAAGGCTTTTCAAATGCAAACCCTTCAAGTATCATTTGATTACATATATAAAACTGAGGTAGGACAGTTGGGTCAATATACTGTTTAGGGGTCTTTTCAAGAGCTAGGTCAATACCCTCCTCAAGTCTTAGAAATTCGTTTCGAGGTATGCTGGGCTGCTTGAAGCCTATTTTATCACCGTTCCGAAGCTTTTCAGCATGAACATTCAACAAGACTTGACTCTGTTCCATGACACCCTTCAGCATATTTTTGAAGTACCACTTAGCCTCATCCAACGTTTCCTGGTCGGCCTTCCCCACTAGAACAATGGGAATGGTGTCAATTTTGCCATCATTTTTGAGTCGATTCTCGCTCTCAGCTATATCCTTGAGACTACGTATGGAGGTAGGGAAGCAGTAGGATGCCGCGTAGATGTGATCGAAGTTTATCTTAGTTCTGGTATGGACTAGAGGTAGTCTCAATGTAATGGAGAGCATGGTGATGCGGGTAAACATAAGGATCTGCCACAACTGTAACCTCCAAAGCTCTTGGTCCTCAGAAGCTCGATCGTTAACTACAATGTAGTCATGGGAATCGGGATTCAACTTTAACATATCTGCCATCCTAAATACATGGCCGAGATAAAACTTGGACTTTATATCGTTGTACTTCAAAGACTCATCTAACCCTAAAAATAACAGTGCGATTATATTTTCACGACTAGGGTTGGCGTAGCAGTAGGGGAGTAAAGTTTCAATGGAGACGGTCTCATTTAGATATTGGAAATTGGCACCATATTTGGTTATTGCCATATGCTTGAAGAAGGTATCAAAGAGTATATGTTTGAGTAGTAAGTTCTCTTTGGAATATACGATTTTTGTTAAGAAAGCACGGTCGAGCCAAAAGGCATCGGGATCGAGGTTATTGCAGTAGAGCTCAATACCTTCCTTGAGTATTTCGGAAATTAGGAAACCATCGGTTCCTATCGGCCCTATATGCTTACTAGGAATTATATAGTTACCTTGTGTGTTGAGTAGCTTTGGACTTTTAATCGAATACTGTTGCACTATCCTATTTAAGAGATGAGTCTGCTGGTCGACTTTCGAACTTATATTACGTATAAACTCTAGATGCATTATCTGCCTTTCCTCCCTACTTCTTTTGTTATCCTTAGACTCCTTCAACATAGTTTGGTAGATTTTTGCCTTATTTTTGACCCATACTAAATACTTTATAAATGCTATTTTGGCTGGACTTGAGTTTATACTACTCTTACAGCTAAACCTATCTATATCGGATTCTATAAATTTAAGATACCCTTCTAGATAACTCAGCTTTTCTTCCAATAGAGATTCTAAAAGCTGGATACGAATGGTTGCTTTTTCCTTGTAGGATTTTTGTATATTGGCACTGATGAGCTGTGAAGAGTTGACAACATCCATAGGTTTATCGCATGAGGACGGGGTTGAAAGGAAGTGTAATCGATCCATAACGGATTGTTGATTGCTATAAAGAAATAAAAGAAACTGAAGTTTGGTTGCTATCTGATATCTTTTCCAAACCTATTATTTATTGGATATTTTATGCAATAGCAGGTCTTCATGAACCTATTGGCTAAAGTTAATAAATCAAATTTGTAGAATTACTAGACTATCTGTGTTCTATTGGATATAAAGGTAACTTTTACTACTCAAACACATAAAAGAGAAACAACTAAAATTGAACAGTTTTGATATAAAATATGTATTATATTGAAAAGGACATTATATATAAAGAATTAATTAAAAGTATATATTTGTCGGTATTTTAGTGAATTTTGTTCTGGTGATTTATAAGATTACAAGAACGGCACTTTTAAATCACCGTTCAAACTTATTGTATAAACTATAATGAGATTCACTAGAATAAAGTTACACTTTCCAGCTAAATGTGCAGTCATCTATAAAATGAACAGTTAGTATAGTTATATAATAAGGCATTTAATAATTGTGTATCTTCAAAGTGATTATACAGTTAGTATGGTAGTTTAATATTGGACTGTATAACTTCTTAGTTATAAAGAAACTGTACAATAGTATACTAGTTATTTTGTATGTAAACTAATATGTAGTTTATAGAATAATACAAAGTTGATTTCTAATTGAATTGATAGGAAGAGCTTATTTAATTACTAGCTTAATGTGTAATAGCTGCATTTAAATAGATTAGCCAATAAATTCGAAATAGTATTGCCAATTTGCATAAACCATTTTACTACAAAACTACTTAGTAACTGCATAATAGATTGAATAATCTGCAATCATTTGTTGATTACACAAAAATCAAATGCCTTTTAATTACGTAGTTACTATAGCAATTAGGTAGTCACTAGTAATTATGCAGTTGCTATAGTAATTACTAGGTTTCTCAATCTATTATGCAGTTACTAAGTAGCTTTATAGCAAAGTAATTTATACAAATTAGTATGGTTTCTATGGAATTGTAAAGCCATTCCACAAATATAGGCTTATATACAGTAAGGTAGCAACTACATAGTGTACACTTTTTTAAATAGTTTACAGAAGTTTACAAGTTTGTTTAGGTATTTACTAGTAATCTGGAATCTACTTAGATATAAGATGAAATACTATTAAACTGAGTAATTAAGCAGTATTAAACCTATAGCACATTTTCCTATTAAATATCAATTAGGCTATTAAGTAATTATCAGCTCATTTATAAATTATGTATTGTTCTACATATAAAACTGAGCAACTACGTATTTACCGATAAATGATTTCTTAATTCTACTGTTTGAGTGCTAGGGATTAAAAGTATATACTTGACAAACAAAAAAACACTAGGCTATATTTGAAGCCATTAGATTAGGAACTTATACACTAATACAATGTTTAATACCAAGTTAAAATAAACAATTCCAAGAAAAGTGTCCTAATCTTTTGACAACTTCAGCTTAAGGACATAGGGTTCTGGTAGTTTGAATCTAGGTAATACTTTTTTCAATATGTTAAGCGAAGCTTGAGCATCCAAAGTTGTATTTATAGATTCGACAATGGTCTCTAACCCTTCGACTAAAGCTTGAGCCTTACCTAAGTAGACACCAAACAGCCAATTATCTACAGAGCTATGGATGATGCAGTTGAGATACGTGTAGATGGCCGGTAACATGTCGGGGAAATTGGCCATCTGAACGGATGACGGGTTCTCCATACTTAAAAACTTTCGAATGAACAGGACAAAAAAGTCGTAAAGTCGGTCGGCGGCGTCCACAACTTTTATCCAGGACTCATTGTCAGCTAAAATCTGAGGCCTAGGGTTTATGAAAGCCAGCGGGTAGTATAGCGAAATCTTGTAAGCAAGCAGACCGTTGTAGGCAAAGGCTATTTTGTAGGTATGCTCGAATGCAAAGTTTTTAAGCATCATATGGTTACACAGGTAGAACTGGGGGACTACAATAGGTACTAAATACCTTTTGGGCGTCCTTTCGATGGCCAAGTCGAGCTCCCTCTCAATCTTTAAAAATTCGTCCCTAGGTATATCGAGATATCTGTCTTCAACTTCATCGGTGCTTCTAGACTGCTCGGCATAGATATTAAATAGCAATTGACTCTGCATCATACCACTCTTTAGAACGCTTCGGAAGTACTGCTTAGCCTCATCTAAAGCAGCTTTATCGGCCTTTTCTACTTTGACAATGGGAATGGTATCGATCTTACCACTATTTCCAAAACGGTTCTCATTTTCGGCTATATTCTTGAGGCTGCGAATCAAGGTAGGATGGCAGTAGATCGAATTGTAGATGTGTTCAAAAGCCATTTTTGTCTTAGTACGAACTAAAGGCAGTCCAGGTATGATGGAAAAAACCATGTTGTGAGCGAACATCAACGTCTGCCAAAGCTGTGACTTCCATGGTTCCTCGTTTTCAGAAGCCTTATCATCAATTATGATATGGTCATGGCTGTCGGGATTTAGCCCTAGTATATTGGCCATCCTAAAGGCTTGCCCAAGGTAAAGCTTAGTCTTGGTGAGATTAAATCTCCAGGTCTCTCCCAATCCTAAGAACAGCAGTGCAATTATACCTTCCCGACTGGGGTTGGCATAGCAGTGGGGAAGTAGAGTTTCAACGGGAGCGGTCTCATCTAGGTATTGGAAGCTAGCACCATACTTGGTTACAGCCATGTGCTTAAAGAAGGTATCGAAGAGTAGACGCTTAAGCAACGAGTTTTCTTTGGAATATACAAGTTTGGTTATGGAAGCTCGGTCGAGCCAAAATGCTTCGGAGTCGAGACTAGTACAGTAGAGCTCGATGCCGTCCTTGAGTATGTCAGATATCAAAAGACCATTGGTTTCTATCGGCCCTATATGCTTGCTTGAAATAATACGATTACCTTGTGTGCTGAGTAGCTTTGGGCTTTTAACTGAATGCTGCCGTACCATCCGGTTTAAGAGGTAGGCTTGTTGGTTGATTTCCAAATTGACACTTTGCATAAAATTTAGCTGTAATAGATTGTCTTCCTCCCTACTTCTCTTGTTGCTTCTAGATTCTTTAACTATAGCTCGAAAGGTTTGCGATTTGTTTTTAACCCATATTAAATACCTTATGAGCGTCCTCCTGGTTGGTTTTAAAGTTGTACCATCTCTATATTTAACGTCATCTAAATTGGCTTCTATGAACTTGAGATACTCTTCCAGGCAGCTTATCTTTTCCTCCAGGAGAGATTCTAAAAGTTGGATGCGGAAAGCTGCTTTATCCTTATAAGATCTCTGTAGGTTGGAACATAAGGGTTGAGGCGTGCCATTTATACTTGTAGGCTTGTTGTTTGAGGTTGGGGTTGAAATGAATTTCTGCATATTCATAATCGTACGTTGATTTCTATAGAGAGTTGTAAGGTTCTTTTGAGTTGAGCTACAAAAACATTATTTAAGGCTCTATCTTTCGTTAGCAAAACAAACTACCATAAACTCTACTGGCTAAAGTCAATAAATTTATTGCATTTTATCGAATACAGTCAAAAGTAGTCTCCAGAATTTAAAGTGTAAAAAAGTATATACTTGATATAAGAAAATAACGGATATAAGCTGTTTAGATAGATAAATGCAAAAAAACAACATAGTTGAAAATATTACTAAAAAACTATACAACAAATTAACATTTAATAATAGAACATAATAAATAACTGTAAGAAAAGCACTCTAACCTTTCAACACCTTCAACTTAACAATATATGGTTCAGGCAATCTAAACTTCGGTAGCACCTTTTCCAAGATACCAAGAGAAGTTTGAGCATCCAAAGTTGTATTTACTGATTCAACAATAGTCTCCAACCCCTCGATCAAAGTTTGTGCCTTGCCAAGATAGACACCGAATAGCCAACTATCTACAGCACCTTGGATAATGCAGTTGAGATACGTGTAGATAGCCGGTAACATGTCGGTAAAGTTGATCATCTGGACAGCAGATGGGCTTTCCATCATTAAAAACTTTTGGATGAACAGGATGAAAAAGTCATACAGCTTATCAGCAGCACCTAGGACTTTGATCCACGATTCCTTAGAGGCTAGAGCTTGAGGCCTGGGATTGACGAGAGCCAATGGGTAGTACAGCGAAATCTTGAAGGCCAAAAGTCCATTGTAAGCAAAGGCCACCATGTAAGGTTGTTCGAATGCAAAGCTTTTGAGTATCATATGGTTGCACAGATAGAATTGAGGGACTACCGTAGGTACTAGGTACTTTTTGGGTGTTCTTTCGATAGCCAAGTCGATCCCTCTCTCAATCTTTAAAAATTCGTCTCTGGGTATAGCAAGGTATTTGTCCTCAACCTCATCATCGTTTCTTGACTGCTCAGCATGGATATTCAGTAGCACTTGACTCTGTACCATACCACCCTTCAACACGTTTCGGAAGTATCGACGAGCTTCTTCCAAAGCCCCTTTGTCAGCCTTCCCTACTTGGACGATAGGTACGGCATCGATCTTGCCACCGTTTCCAAAACGATTCTCACTCTCAGCGATGTCTTTGAGGCTGCGAATCGAGGTAGGGAAGCAGTAGGTCGACGTGTAGAGGTGTTCAAAGGTCATTTTGGTCTTAGTACGAGCCAACGGTAAGCCAGGTATAGCGGCAAACACTGTGTTGTGGGCGAACATCAGGATCTGCCACAGCTGTGACTTCCATGGTTCCTCGTCCTCGGAGATGTTGTCTCCAAGTGTGGTATGGTAGTGGGTGTCGGGATTCAGCCCTAGCATATCGGCCATTCTGAAAGCTTGGCCAAGGTAGAGCTTAGTCTTGATGAGGTTAAATCTCCAAGCCTCCTCCAAACCTAAAAATAATAATCCAATTATACTTTCCCGACTAGGGTTGGCGTAGCAGTGGGGAAGTAGAGTTTCAACGGGAGCGGTCTCATCTAGGTATTGGAAGCTAGCACCATACTTGGTTACAGCCATGTGCTTAAAGAAGGTATCGAAGAGTAGACGCTTAAGCAACGAGTTTTCTTTGGAATATACAAGTTTGGTTATGGAAGCTCGGTCGAGCCAAAATGCTTCGGAGTCGAGACTAGTACAGTAGAGCTCGATGCCGTCCTTGAGTATATCGGATATTAAAAACCCATTGATTCCCACAGGTCCTATATGCTTGCTAGAAACTATATGACAATTTTGGGTATAGAGTAGGTTTGGACTTGTCGAGTACTGCTGCACCATTCGGTTTAGAAGGTAAGTCTGTTGGTCGACTTCCAAATTTATACTTTCCATAAACTTTAGTTGTGACAGTTCACCTTCATCCCTACTTCTCTTTCCGTTCTTAGATTCCTGTAACATAGCTTGAAAGTTTCGAGATTTATTTCTGACCCACATTAGATACTTTATGAACATCCTCCTAGTTGATTTCGAAGCTATGTCATCTCTACTTCTAAAATTACTTAAATCGGACTCAACGAACTTGAGATATTCTTCCAGACAGCTTAGCTTCTCTTCGAGTAATGATTCTAAAAATTGGATGCGCATAGTTGCCTTATCCTTGTAAGATTTACGTCTGTTGGAACGTACAAGCTGGGAGGTGTTGCTGACATCTGTAAACTCGTTGTTTGAGGATGGTGTTGAAAAAAAGTTTGGTCGGTCCATAAGCGGATACTGGTTTTTCTATATGCCGAACAGGATCTTCAGGTAGTATCAATAGTCTGCTGTTTCTTTCAAAATAGAGAAAGCCAAATTATCTTAGCAAGCTTTATAGACATCCTAAATATTGCGTATCCAGTTAAAATCTTCAAACTTGCAAAACTATTGGCAAAAGTTTAGTTGCCTTTGTTAAGCTGAACTTTGAATCCATCAACCTCCATTTGTCAAGAAACCCTTCAGTTTGTGATCAGATAATAGTTTCGAGTGGTAGGAAAGCTTAGGCGCCAGGATCATAGAACAGGAGTTACTATGTATACTAACGGTACAAATGTATAGTACAAGTACAAAGTAAATACTGGTAATAGAATTAGATTTTAATAGCCTAAAGCAAATCCTTCAACGAAACTATGAAGAAAAGTAGTAACAATCAAAGAATAAAGATTTAATAACCTTTTAAGATATATAAACTGAATCACAATCACTCAACAGTATACAACCCAATTTTATGGAAGATAAAGTACTGATCCAAATATTGTAAACACATATAGCATATAAATTCGATCTATAAAATAGGCTATATTTTCATAGGAGTATCAGAGCTACTACATTTCTCCTACTTGGGTTAGTATAATGGTGAAAAGTAGCTTCTATTATGGTCGTCATATATAAATCTTTTATTGATATATCGAAGAGGAGGTATCTGCGTAAGGACTATTCAAAACTCTTATCGCAAATTTATAATTGAGTCGGAGTATATACGAATTCAGCTTGTTACAGTAGAGCTCTATACTTTGGCTATTCCAGTAATAAAAATCCATCTGGTTCAATCAGCCCCAACAGTTCACTTGATGTAATATCGGTGCTATCTGTACAGTGCTATACTAGCTCACCTATCGAATACATTTGAACTTTTTGAATAATAAATACGATTATCCGTCCCAAATATATTTTCTGTACGAAACTTTATCATAATAGCTTGCCTTTTATCATATCCAATTTGCTAGTTCACATCTTGTCCACCATAACTCGAAAGTTTCCCAGCTTTTGTTATACCTAGTCCAAGTACCTTATAAACAATATCCTAACTGGATATGTATAATTATCACCTCTTCCTTAAATTATTTGAGATGAGGTTATACAGTTCAAATACGCCTCTAGGTAATGCAAAGTTTCCAACAAAATAGCTTTCAATATTTAAATACATATCCCATCCTTGACCACTTTCCGTTTTTATTCTAATACTGCCAGAAGCTCAGCTAATAGTAACTCTATTGAAGGAAGAGCTGCATATGGATATATAACCCACAATATTACCTGCTTGTACATAACCTTTTTTATTGAATCAATATTAGTTACAATTTTCATTAGATTAGATGTTAGTCCTATCAAGATTTCAAATCTTAAAAATTCAAACTAAAAATTACAAACTTAAAATATATCTATTGTAAGGTCCAAGGGGGTGCCGTTGAATCCAACTAATGATGGTGTCATAATGGGAGCGTATGACATGAGAGGTTGGGACAGTAGAACCAATGCCGACCACAGCATTGGTAATATGAATCACCCAAAGGAGGTAAGTCCAAAGGGAAGCGAAGAAAGTTTGAACGGAGTGAGCTAAGAGGGTATAGAAGTTGAACCACATATTCGCACGATCTAATAACTAAAAGGCTGACCAGGAACAATACTTTATTCGTAGACGAGACAGAATCAGGCTGTCAGAGACAGCTATGGCAGGGGAAACAGATCAGGCTGTCAGAGACAGCTATGGCAAGGGAAACAGATCAGGCTGTCGCAACAGCTATAGTTGATGGTTGAGATCAAGAGGTGAGTAACAGCTATTTAGAAAATAGCGAGGTGGAACGTTGTCAAGATACCAGCCTTCAATGGCATTCCAAGGGTTTAAATACCCTTTCGGTATCTTGGCAATACTTGCTGAATATCCGAATCCCGATATCAAAATGCTATGCTGGTAATAGCTGGGGTTCCTAACTTATAGCCGAGATTACGAATATGGGAAATTGTCAAGAATATCTAATAAATAGAACAGATTTCTGTTCGAAACTAGATATAAATGGAAAGTAGAAAATCGAAGATTGGTAAGGGAAAGAAAATAGTATAGTGTGCAAAGAAAATTGGTCGATAACCTTAGATTAGGAATTGTAACAACCAGGGTTGTTACATCTATCAAGACAAAAATAGATACCTTTTTGAATTTTAGATGCAGCTTTTAGGAATACTTACCAATACATTATCTAAGTACAATAATGGTTATTATTATATTTGAAAAATGAGATGTTAAGTTTAAAAGCTATAATAAATAAAAATTAATTCTAAAACTTTTAAATACAATAGAAATAGAGCTTAAATAATTAAGTAGATTGATTACATTTAGAGTAACTATTTGTAGCATGTGAATATATTAGTATGAAATTTAGAGCAAGTACTGCTTAGGTTAAAATGGTATACTTTACTTTAATTGGTAAAGGTTTTTAAGAATTTTATATCAGTTTTTAAATAGAACTGGTAAAGATTTTATTTAAATACAATAATATTAGAAACTATTATTAGTTTAGCAAAACAAGCATAAAAAATAAAAGGATTAGGTAATAGATATAAGTATAAATATAGGTTTATTATTTAAACTTTAAATAGTTTCTAAACTTATATATAAAGAAAGACTTTAACTTTGAGGTTTAAAAGTTTAGTATAGCTAAAATGAATTTAGTCTAAGATTATATAAAGCTTGATATAGTTAAGCTAAATATAATAAAGTTTGAGATTTAAGACTTAAGTATGGTTTAATTAAAATTTGTATAACTAACTATAGCTAAAGTTTAGATAATAGAAATAAAAGTAGAATTTTAGATATTTGAATTGGAAGCTACTAAGTTTAAAACTATATAGTTATATATTTTAGACTTTAAAATTGTTAAACTTACTAAGCTTTAGAAAAAAGATAGAAATTTTAAATAGTTCTACTTATATCTAACTTTAATATCTTTGTATTTTTTTTAAATAATTAGTATGCTTAATACCAATATAACTATTAATATAGAAACTTAGTAAATTAGGTTATACTAGTCTTAGATATTTATTTTTTTACTTTTAGATACATTGTTTAATTATATATATTATCTGTTAATTAGAATTAATATATTTTTATTTTTATAATAAGCTATTTTATAAGACTAATAGAGATATTCAGTATAACTTATATTTAATTCAGGCCTAACCTTCCTCTATTTAAATAAAATATAAATGAAGTTAATAATATAGCTAGAATTAATACTTAGTCTTAGCTTTAAAAGATAAAAAACTTTAAACTAGATATTTAATTAAAGCTATTTACTTTAAAAAGCTAAACTAATACTTATATTTGGAAATTTTAATATTAAATTATAAATACTAATTCTAAAAAGAGGAAAGTAGCTAATAGTTATTATAAAAGAAAGCAGCATTATTAGTATTTTCATTTTTAGTTAGTACTTTAGATTAGGATTAACTACTTTTTATACTCTTATGCTATCTTATTTAAAAATAGATTTGCTAAATACTTTAGTATATTTTCTAACTAATTAGTTAAAACTTATAGCTAAGATTAAAGCTTAATTATTTTAGTAAGTAATCTAGATACTTTGTAAATTTTAAAAACTTTATTAAATATTCTAAGATACTTACATCTATTCAAATTCAAAATATAATCTAAAAGAAATATCTGCAAAATACTAAGGATATACATTTGAGTACTTGGACATTAATTTATAAGTAGGCCAAAATTGGTACTAAGCTGACTAGATAAGTTAATATCTAGATAAGATAGGTAATAGTCCCTCAACCTATTTGGTACCTTTTAAGTTTAATATATATATATAAATATATTGATCAAAGGCTCAAACTAGATTTAAATTTCCAAACCTTTGTTATATACTAATTCATATAAAAATGTAATGTTTAGGCTTTTATAAGTGATACCATCAAACATCTATCTAAACTAAGCCTTTTCTAATACCACAATTAAAACGAAACCTATACATCCACTTTAAGCCTTCTTTATATATCTCTACATCTAGCTTACAAAATAGACCCAACGTCTATCAAATAGAAATCACATAATATAAATGCTTCAACTTCCATTCAAATTTTATTAAAAAAGCTATGAAATTCCTTTTACCTCTATTCCTAATCTCCCTCACTATAAGCATCGTCTACAACAGTTGCCAGCAACCTGGCCAAATCGCCATGACCTTCGACGATGGGCCAAGTCCCTACACTGGCAACCTTCTCAACATCTTGAAGGAAAAAGAGGTAAAGGCAGCCTTTCATTTAACTGGTGATTACCTTGATGTACCTTACATTACCGCCTATGTAAAGCAAGCCGTACATGACGACCATCTCATAGGTATTATCAGTAAGACTGATATCAACAGGGTTGATACTGATAATTCCACCTTCTACGATAATTTACAGAAATTACAAGACAAGGTTGAAGGTGTAATAGGCTTTAAACCTAAATTCTTGAGAGTACCTTACGCCGTTTCGTACAAGAAGGACGTCATTGAGAAGTTGGAATCTTTGGGATTCACCATCACTAGCCACAACTTGGATTCCAAGGATTATCTCTACAAGAATGCCGGTGATAAGAGCTCTATATTGAACGAGGTTAAAAACCAGATCAATTTTATCGTACCACCAGCCAAAGGTTCTTTTATTCTATCCCAGCACGATGCTGTTTCAGCTTCTGTCAACCAAAGCGACAATGTTATTGATTTTTTGAAGGATAAAGGATATAATTTGGTCAGGCTGGATAGCTGTATTAACGTGATTTCAGATAGTAAATTGAATAATGAAAGTAGGGATAAAAAAGGGAAGGAGAAGGGTGATAAGGACACTAAAGACAACAAGGAATTGGTGAGTAGCAATAGCTTCTCTAGACAAAGCCATAAATCCAATAGCTCCCATATTAAAATTAGTTGGTTGGTTGGATTTACAATCATCGTAGTATCTCTACTTTAAAATAAAGTTGATATTTTATTTACATATATATCCTTTTACTTTTCTACACTTTAAATTTCACTATGTTATATTTGCTGGTAAAATTATAAGTGTAAGTATACATTGGATGTTGAGTGTTACAGTTGAATCATTTTGAAATGATTAAAATTTTAATAGACAGGAAGGTGGATGGCAAATGACAATTATAAGTAGAAGTATAGGTTGAAATTAGGATGCTGGTTTTATAAAGTGAAGCCCAGTATAAGTAGCTCATTTCTATCCCATAAGAAACTTTATTTAGATCTTCATATCCCATCCTTGACCTTACCGTTAAGCATTAGTTCATTACTTTAGATAACTAGTATTGCTCCGTCACTTTCATTCCGATTATAATCCCAATCCTTACTACTCGAAACTCATTATTAAAATTGGTCTCCAAAACGAAGAGTTGCTCTTAATTCCCATAGCCACCAAGTAATATATATAAATTTAGTATCACATCTAATCCAAAAATTGGTTTGAATATTGAGTTGGTACCTGTCCTGGTAAGCCACATGTTATAAAATGATTATTCCAACTTCTATACTCAATGTTGGCTGGTCGCCCTCACTGAGTGTTTAACTACTGGCTTGGACTTCTAGTCGAGTGGATTCGGCATGGGACGTGACATGTGTATCGTGTTGTGGGCTGACTAATATAGATGCGGCAACTGCCCTACAATTAAATCTAATAGAAAAGCTTTATTCTTGCGACACTTCTAGTTAGGAACCCTTAAAACTTTATAATCAACCTAACCCAAACTTAATCTACGACTAGAGTAAACTCAAAAGAAAGGTCTCAAACAATTCTGATAAACCGACTCAGAAACTCTCTTTTCCTCTATTGATGAAAGCGATCCAGAAGCTCTTTTTCCTTCCCTCTTGTTCTTTCACTGTCCTTTCTGTTCTCCTATTTGTTTCTTCTGGTTTAGTGGTCTGTTTCCCGTTTTTTTCCTCTTTTCCTCTCTTTTCCTCTCTCTTCGTTTTGTCCTCCTTATATGGTAGATCCGAAACAAGGCATAATTTGGAGGCTTGTCAGTGAACTCTTTTCTTAATGAACCGGAGAGTCACTATCCTAATTACTGCTGTCCGCCTCCGCATTTTGGACTCACTTTCTCTGCAAGTCAACAATCAGAGAATCCGGCATTAAGTCCGAAATCCCAAACTTACCTTAATAGAAAATCGGTCTTAAGTAATTTGAGCAACTTCGCTATTAGTTAGAATGTATACTAATGAATGGTAGGTATTTCAAAGCGCAGGGATGAATAGATAACTGTATAACCTCAAAATACTCTGTCCAGTAGTAGCCAAATCGTAGGTTTCTTATGAAAAACTAATGTTCCAATGTTCAACATCCAACTTAGCCTGAGAGCTAAGTTGACACTCCCCTGCCATTGTGAGTCAACCGATCTTTTACTGGCCGGTTTGACCCACAAATTCCTTAAGAAGCTGGTGGTGGATATTGGCAAGTACTCGGTTGTCCGTAATATTTTGAATGCTATAAACTGATGGTTTAACCACTTCTATAATCCTGCAAGGGCCGATCCAGCGATCATACCGGTTGTTGGATGCCATTCCCTTGCGTCGGAAATCATACCAAACTAGATCTCCTATTTGGAATCTGGAAGGCTTAGGCTTTCTCTTTCGGTTGTAGTACTGGTTGGTTTTCATTCTCCGCAGAGCTTGTCTGGCGGCGGCAGCTGTGTGGATGGCTAGTAGTTCGTTGGCTAAGCTAGCTGTGTGCTGAGCTGGGGTCCCTCGCAATTCTGGCTCCATAAACGTAAGATCTTCAGGGGTCTTGGCTTCGCGACCATATAGCATCTTAAAAGGAGACTCTCCGGTGCTGGCATGAGGAGTCATACGGTAAGCCGAAGCTGCTACGTGGAGGAACTTATCCCATCGTTGGCTTTGCTGGAATGTGAGTTTGTCTAAGATCCTTTTGATAGATTGGATGACCCGTTCAGCTTGACCATTGCCTTCCGGGTGATATGGTGGGGACACTACCTGTTCGATGCCATACTGCTCATAAAATTCCCTGACCCTTCCTGATACTAGGGCCTTAGCTCCATCATTGACAATTTGATTTGGGCATCCATGACGAGCTATAATGTCCTCTTCTACAAACTTGATCATCGCCTCTGATGTGGGCAAACTGACGGCTTTAACTTCAATCCACTTAGTGTAATAATCAATAGCCACTATCATTACCTTGTGACCCCGGTCACTTCGAAGACCTGGCTCTGCAAAGTCTAATCCCCATACCTGCCCTGGTGCCATTGGGCTATGTCCTCGGAGAGGTCTAAACACCCTTCGGGGGTTACGGGCTTGGCAGATGACACATCGTTGGACCACTTGTTTGGCCAAGGTTTCGAGGTGGGGAATATAATACTTTCTCTCGATAGCTTTCTTGGTCTTCTCAACGGCAGCGTGACCCTGTATACGTCCGAATGGTATAACTCCTACTAGCTAGAGTTTATTACGATTCGGGACCAACACGCGAGATTCCCCCTGGTGGTCTTATGTCCTCTATCTCATTTTCCGCTGAAGGTTCTCGGGTGAGAATTGTTGGCTGAATTTCCTGGCTGGCCATTGCAACTAATCGGGATAGTATATCTGGTACTATCATTTCGGATCCTGGTCTGTGGACAATGTCGAAAGTGTACTGCATTAGAAATTCTGCCCACCGTTGGATTCGACCCACTAGTTCTTTTTTGGAATATAGGAATGCCAGGCTGGCATGATCTGTGATCACTATAAAATGACTCCCATGAATATAATGATGCCATTTCTTGATTGCCCATACTACTGCTAATCCTTCTCGATCTGATGTTGTGTAATTCCTTTCTGCTTTTGACAACGTCTTGGATGTATAAGCGATGGGTAGCCGCCCCTCAGGAATTCTTGAACCAACACAGCACCCAATCCTACTCTGCTAGCATCTGTTTCTAGCCAGAACTTCTTCTTATAGTTAGGATATCGAAGGATAGGTGCCGTAGATAGTGCTGTTTTAAGGGTTTCAAATGCTTGTTGGTGTTGCCTTTTCCATTGGAACCTAATATCCTTTCGAGTTAATTGGTATAAGCAATCGCACTTTTGGGCATAATGCTCAATGAACCGCCGGTAAAACCCTGTCATCCCTAAGAAACTTCGGATTTGAGTGATATTCATTGGTGATGGCATGTCTCGGATCCCTTGCACCTTTTCAGGGTCAACCCTTACTCCTCCAGTGTCCACTACATGTCCCAACAGTTTGACTTCCTGGTGGGCGAAAAAACTCTTTTTCAAATTGACCTTGAGATTGCATTGGATGAGACGGTCTAATACTTGTCCGATATTGACGATATGATCTCTTCATGTCTTCGAAAAGATGGTGATTTCGTCAATGTAAACTAAACAGCAGTCCAACCCAGCCATTGCTTGATCCATTAAACGTTGGAATACTGCCCCTGATGTTACCATATCTATTGGCAATACTAACCATTGGAATAGACCTACGGAGGTCTTAAACGCTGTTATTTCTTTACTATCGGGGTGTAGGGCCATCTGGAAGTACCCTTTGGTCAGATCGATGGTGGTAAAGAACTGAGCACCATTTAACATTTCTATGTGCTCTTCTACTCGTTGGATTGCGTAGGATCTGATGGGCTCTTCGTCATTGATCCTGATTTGATACTCCTCTTTGATTCGACCAACTCCATATTTGTGTTGGCTGACTGCCAACACCCGGTGGTATAAAACCTGGAACAACTGCTGAACCTCCTCTTCGGAACCTACTCCCTTCACTTTTTCGTGTAGAATCTCCAGCATCTCAGGGTTCAAATATATTGAGGGATTCTGTGATTGGGAAATCCACTCCAACCTCAGGTGTTTCAAGAGGCTACACTATTAGTGTACCAACCCTTTCCTCAGGATTCTACTATCGATAAATCCTCTTCTATTTCTACATAGAATGCTTGATGTGGCTCTGGGATATGAATGAGCCTACTTAGAGGGGTTTCCATCCAAGGGTTGCCAATTGCCTGGGCCATAACAACTGCTGGCCTAGTCAACTATTATTTCTGGCTCCAACCGAGTGTAGCTGTGACCCTTCTTTGGTCCTTCGGGGGTATATAACGAGATGTTCCCTGTACGATTTGTGCCACCCTTATTTCGAGCTAACCATTGAACAGCTCCAAAGGGTGTCGTGACTGCCATAGCAGTATGGAGTACTGGATCTGATGGCCCTTGGTGCTGCAGCCAGGCTTCCTGGTCGTCAATGTCTTCTACTTTTCCATTACCTCGCCGTGGCGGTTTTGAAGCTTTTTCTACTAGCTGTTCGCTGATTCTGTAGGTGATCAACCGCGCAATTCGCTGTCCCAGCCGTAATAGTTACCTGTTCTATTACTTTCGTTTTGAATGATAACCTTGACTGTACTCTGGGGTCCTTGATCAATTACTCCTCCTGTCACTACTAGCCCATTACCTATCGCCGTTCCTGACCGGGAAGAAATTCCTCCATACATTCCTGAGGGAATGATGGCTTGAACACCTGTGTCAAAAATCTTTGTTCCTCCTGGTTCGACTTGTCCGTCCGCTAAGGCATGCAATTCATCTCCTGCTGATCCGTATGACCCTTTAGATGGCATCCGTGCCCTACAGTCTTTGAGAATGAATTGTATTGGTTCCTCCAAATGAGTGGCTTCCAAGGCTGTTGCACCTTTTGTAAGTCGTGATTGATTGAACATTGGGATAGAAACTGACCCTATAGTGACTATATCTGTAGCGCAGTCAATTATTGCGCCTACTCGCTTCAACCAACTCATTCCTACTAATATATCATAGTGACCTCCTGGTAATACCACTGTTGGAATTTGAGCTGTTACTCCCTCAATAGAGATGGTAACTTTTTCAAAAGCCTTACGTCGTTCCTGACGAGGTGAGGTCTCCTGCTGTACTAATGGCAATAGGTACCTCCCCATCCTCGATCAAGTGGGATCGATCGTAAAACCCTTGGGATAGTACTACTCCGCTACATCCGGTGTCAATGATAATTTGGGCTGGGAATCCATCCACCACGCCTTTTACTGATGCTGCATAATCACTGGACCAAATGAACTGCTGTCCTGCAAAGAAACCTCCTATCTCGAATTCTTGGAATAATTGATCTAACTTTGACCAAAGTTGAGGATGTTCTCGTGCCGTATCTAATGGGAGGGTGATTCCAATTTGAGCTCCTTCATAAGCATTATCCGGTAATTGGAAATGACCTAAATGTTCTACCATCCGTGATGAACCCTCTAACCGCTCTGTTTCATCTCCTATTGATGAAAATTGGTTCCTTTCCTCATCCCTGGGTTGGTCTTCTTGCATCTGGTCCTCCTCCAATAGTACCGGTTGTATCGCTGATTTCTTGCCCATTTTCCCTTTATTGCCTCGAGATAGCCCCTTAGGTTCTTGAAGAGGTATCCCTTGGTCACTCTGCCCTACAGATACTGTGCTGCCCTCCATTAAATCACTGTTTTGGCCATCTGCTGTATTTCTGGGGCTATAATGGAGGTTGCTACTGCTTCCTTTATCCTGAAGATCGTTTCTCCCAACCATCCCGGGGTTCATTGGAAAATAATGAGGTTCAGGTTACATAGCTTCCTCTGCTTGCATCCGGGTCTCTTTCATTTGTCTTAGCGAGATTGATCCTGGAGTTACTGTCTCCGGAAGAGAATTCATCATTGGGATAGATATTTCAAACCTTGGCTGTAACCTTGAGGGTAATTGTTGGGCTACTACTTCTTCCAACTCCTCTCTGACCGTCAATTGGTTACTATACTGAGTTCCTTGACTACTTCTGCGATTTCCAACTGTATGGGCTGGCGCAGAGTATCCCGACCCTTGAGGGGGCATATAGTCTGATGGTTGCGCTCCACTGTAGGGTTCTCCTCTATTCCTGATGTTTTCTCCTGTCAGTTTAGTCCTCAATCTTGCTTCTAATACTGGATTTCCTTCAGCCCTCGCTAATTGCCTACGCAATTCCTTGGCTTGGGACCGGGTTAATACAGCATAGCCCACCATGTCTGGCGGATCTTCTTGCGGTCTATTACTTTGAGGACCTCCAGTACCGCTTACTAGGGCCCTCTCCCATTTCCTGATCTCCGTGGTGCTCTACACTGCCGGCTCATGTGGCCTACCTAGTTGCAGTTATAACAACGGGGGCGGAGATCTTTTATGACTTTTGTGAATTCCTTTAGAACCTCATAGATTGTATCCTGCCTAGCTTCTGGTGGGTTTTGGGTTGTTAGGATGGTGACGTGAGGAGCTTGATAGTCAATTGGTACCTCTTGTGGTCTTGCTACTGGGAAATGGGTTAAACTAGCTACCATAGCTTGGGAATTTGGCCATAACTGGTCTGCTTTCCGGCACGGATCATCTAGCAACCATCTGCGATTAACTTCTGTAGCTACTTGTATAACTTCCTTTAAGGGTTTACAATTTTGGCTATGGTCTAAGGTCCTGGCCCTTAAAACCTGGTTTAAGAGAATCAGCAAAGATCACAATGAGCAAGGACTGGGGCATCGTCTCAAGGATGTGGGTCACCTGGTGATCAAACCGAGTGAGATAGTGTGATAACTTTTCATTGGGTGTCTGTCTCATTGTGCTGAGATGTCTGATTGCCTCTCCTGCCGATTCGGTGGCTGTGAAGTGGTCCAGGAACCCTACTCTCAGCTGGGGCCACGTCTCATCTTGAACAGATAGTAGCCAGTTCCATAGTTCGGAATCGATGTACATGGAGAAATTTGTAGTCTTCTGGTAATCGTTCCACTCTATAGTGTTGGCTTGTTGCTTATAGATCTCAATGAAAATTCCCGCCACAGCTTCGTTACCGTTGAATCGGGCCATTCTCAAACCCTGAGGTTGATAACCCCGATATTCATCCTTTTTACTAGCCTTTTGATTATAAGTGTTGCGGTTTCTTCTTGCATCTATATCAGCCTGTTGTAGCCCCGTACAAGGCTCCATTGTTGGCTGGTCGCCCTCGCTGAGTGTTCGACCACTGGCTTGGACTTCCAGTCGAGTGGGTTCGTCCTAATCGTAGATTAAGGTTATGTTAGGTTGGTTATAACGTTTTAAGGGCTCCTAACCAGGAGTGTTGCAAGAATAAAGCTTTTATATCAGATTTAATTGTAGGGCAGTTGCCGCATCTATATTAGTCAGCCCACAACACGATACACATGTCACGTCCCATGCTGAAGGACTCACCAAGTTCGGCCGAACCCACTCGACCGGAAGTCCAAGCCAGTGGTTGAACACTCGGCGAGAGCGACCAGTCAACACTTAATAACTTTAGTAGACTGAAATTCCAATTGAGACGCCAATGGAACTTTATATTGAATCCAATATGGACAGCTTTCCTGTAGTTAAAGTTTTGCCATAGGGAAATTGAAACTCATAACCTTACCTTTTAAATTTGATTTATTCTTCATACCATCATTCTCTGTTACTTTATCACTCAACATCAATCTTAAAAATAACTGATTGGAAAAAAGGTGTACTAAAGAGTATCTGTAAGAAATGTGTATGCAAATGTGAATTTATTATTATGCCTTGAAATATAAATTTTATATCTTCTAAGTTAAGCGTTGAGGACCGGTTTACCAGCAAAATTGATTTGTAGATTGCGAACTGACTTGCTCAACCCTGCAAACTTCAACTCGTTCTCGGTGGACATCTGATTGAATTCGTTGTCGTTACCAGTTGGATCGGCATTAGCACGTCGCATCAACTTCTCATTTGGCAGTGCACTTGAACTTACCAACAAAGCTAGGGCTGAGAGGATGGTAATGGAGAGGATCTTCATGGTATTAATTATTTAGAGTTTCTTTTATCAGGATTTGGTTGCTATGGGAATTTGATGGCTTTTATACTATGTTTGGAGTTGACGTTTAAAAGTTGTTTGGGATAAACGTTGACTTGAAAATTTACTATTGGAAAGTTGAAAGGAAATTGAGTTTTCAAAGGCAGTTAATGTTGAAGTACTAACATAAATTTTGGATGTTGTAAATTAAATATGATATTGCAAAGGGCGGTGGTTGATGGGATCTAGGATATTAATCCTCGACCTTTTGGCTATAAAACAATTTTACTTAACTGATAACATTCTTCAGTGAGCTTTCTTGGAATTTCTCGACCGCAGAAATTGAGGACAAGGCCTGCAATTTGCCATTTTGTTGTGGTATTTCAAATACCCTAACACTGTCTTACCTCTCAAAGGATTCAATCACTATTTATACCATCTCATTCCTTGACTATCCATCCAACCATAGGCAATTGTAATCTTATTGTGATCTGGAACTAGACCAATACTTTCCATTATAAGCTCCAGAACTTCATCTTACAAGCCTACGTTTAGGTCTAACAAATTACCCGAACCTTCCCTCCAACTTCCAATTTTGATTTGGCCTAAATTCAAATCAAAAAGTCACCTGAATCACATTCAAACTCATTTCCATTCCAAAAAGTAGATTTGACAGCTCTTCGTTCTTTGTGAAGTTTTACTTTTTACAACTTACTATGTTTACTCGTACTTTAACCAACACTTTTAAAAAGGTAGCTTTTATATATTTAGTTGGTAAGTTGAATCTAATTTTATATTTAGACTGCTCGCACCAGCCTAGTCCAAAAAACTATCCAACGTAGTTTAGTTACCGATGGTGGTTACAATGTAGCAGGTTGCTGGCCTGACTGAAGAACAAGCTCATGTAAGTTTCTAAGATTTGATTTAAATTTAGCTTATTTATATATATCTTGGATGCTTTAGTTTAGAGAAACTATCCATGACTTTGCCCAAAAGGAGATTGCCCCAAGAGCTCAAGACATCGATAAAAACAATGAGTTTCCAGCTGTAAGTTATTATTTTATTTACTGTACACTTATAACTGTAGGATCTATGGAAAAAATTGGGTGATATGGGTCTGTTGGGTATAACTGCACCTGGTAATTTATATTGTAAATTTCGTTAATCTAATTCTACCAAATCTTAACAGAAAAGTTTGGTGGTCTGGAGTTTGGATACCTGGATCACGTCATCGCCATGGAAGAAATTTCCAGGGCCAGCGGTTCGGTTGCTTTAAGTTACGGAGCCCACAGTAACTTGTGTGTCAACCAGATTGTGCGTAACGGTAGTGAAGCTCAAAAGGAAAAGTATCTACCCAAGGTACCATTTTTAGAGGAAATTTATTATGCTAACGATATATACTTTGTAAAAGTTAATTAGTGGTGAACATGTAGGTGCCTTGGCTATGAGTGAACCTGGATCCGGATCGGACGTTGTATCCATGACTTTGAAGGCCGAGAAGCAGGGCGATAAGTATATTTTGAACGGTTCCAAGTTTTGGATCACCAATGGACCCAATGCCGATACCTTAGTTGTCTACGCCAAGACTGATCTCAAGGCTGGTCCTAAAGGAATTACCGCCTTTATCGTCGAGAAGGTACATACTTTTTAAATATATGGTGATACGAGTGCTAATTTGATTTTTAATGTTTAGGGATTCAAAGGATTCTCCACCTCGCCCAAGTTGGACAAGTTGGGTATGCGCGGAAGCAATACCTGCGAATTAGTCTTCGAGAACTGTGAAGTGCCTGGTAAGCATCTTGTTCAAGACGTACAATTTATTGATTTTATTAAATGCAGCCGAGAACATCCTTGGTAAGGAAGGACAAGGCGTCTACGTATTGATGAGTGGCTTGGACTATGAACGTCTAGTACTATCCGGTGGCCCATTAGGGTAAACTTCCACACTCATCCTTTGCAACACTAATATTTTTAAAATAGTCTCATGCAAAACACCTTGGATATCGTCTTACCTTACACCCACGACCGCAAACAGTTCAATACTCCCTATTGGTCAATTCCAGGTAATATTTTATAACTTGGCTAAGTTTATAGCGATACTAATACATGTTTTAGTTGATGCAAGGCAAGTTAGCCGACATGTACACCAAACTATCCGCTACTCGATCCTACGTCTACGCCGTCGCTCGGGCTGCCGATGCTGGTAAATCTTCCAACAAGGTAAGCTTTACATCCAAATTAAACCATATCCTAAGCCCTAGCCCAACCTAACACTCTTCTTACAATAGGACTGTGCCGGTGCCATCCTCTACTCGGCTGAGAGGGCTACTGAAGTCGCCTTGGACGGTATCCAATGCTTAGGTAGCTTTGAAAAGTTTTTAAAATAGTAGTATGCTGATATATTTTTGATAATTAGGTGGTAACGGGTACATTAATGACTACCCTACCGGACGTATCTTAAGAGATGCTAAGTTGTATGAGATTGGGGCTGGTACTTCGGAGATCCGTCGTATGCTCATTGGCCGTGAGTTCAACAAAGAGTTCCGTCAGTAAACTTGTTTGATTGATTATATATTTTTACTTTTTGTATATTATGGAATGAATATATTTAAGTTTTTTAAATAATGTTTGATTTTGACATGATCGATATGATTGACTTATTATAAATCCTATATATATTATATGAAATAAAAGAGCCTTATATCTATATAAACTTTTGATATTTAAAGTTCCTATTTTGATTCATTTAAAACTTTACCAATGAAAACTTGATTGTAAAGTTAGACTTGGATTGCTGGAGTTTCAACTTGATATGTTTGTTGAGTCTTGCTGCATTTGGGAGGTTTGTAGTTCAAGTGGACCGGAAATTTACTCCTATGGAGGCATATTTTGGGTAGGATTTTTAGAATTGAACAAAATCTGCTAGAAATCTATATTTACAAATCATACATCTCATTCTTTAACATTGTCGGTCCGCCATCAATATAGAACTAAAACAAAACTGCAAAATGTGCTATACAACCGTTCATTACTTTATCTAAGGAGCTGCAGTCTATCAAGCTATCTAATCTCAAGTTTCCGATAGGTTGAACTTCCCTCCACAAACCCTGCAATTTCCAATTCAATTGAACTTCTTTATCTGGCTCAACTTCCTCTACAAATCAGCTGATTGGTAAGATATCAGATTACCGCGACGTCATAACCAAAAAGTGATTTCCGTAAAGGAGTTTTACAAGCTATAAAAGAGCTTGATTGGTAACCTCGCTTACAAAACTAAAGAAAATCAATTAACAAATACAAGATGGTACGCAAATTTTTCGTCGGAGGTAACTGGAAGATGAACGGGTCCAAGGCCCAGAACGAAAAGCTAATCGAGCTCCTCAACAAAGTTGAATTCGACACCTCCAAAGTTGGTAGGTTTTTAAAAAGCTTGCCATTGGGTTTTAATTTTAATTTTAATAGAGGTCGTTGTAAGCCCAGTTGCTATCCACTTGGAACAGGTACGTTCTGCTTTGAAGAAAGACTACGGTGTCGCCGCTCAGAACTGTTACAGTAAAGCTTCTGGCGCTTACACTGGTGAAGTTTCGTAAGCTATTTCATCTTACCATTTCAATTTCAACTAACTTTTGCAAGCCCTCAGCAGCTCAAGGATGCCAACATCGAATACGTTATTCTGGGTCACTCTGAGCGTCGTGCCATCTTCAACGAGTCCAGCGAGGTAACCTTACTAGCAAAGCTAAATCTAACTTTATGTATATAGTTGGTAGCTGAGAAGACCAAGTTCGCCTTGGACTCCGGTATCCAAGTTATCCTGTGCTGTGGTGAGACTTTGGAGGAACGAGAACAAGGTAAGACCGAACAAGTTGTCTTCGAACAATTGAAGGCCGTTGTCAACGTCGTCAAGGATTGGTCCAACATCGTAGTCGCTTACGAACCAGTCTGGGCCATCGGTACCGGCAAGGTTGCTACCCCCGACCAGGTAACTCCACTTTACATTTTCATCTCCTTACCACTTCAACCTAGGCTCAGGAAGTTCACCAGCAGATCCGTGCTTGGTTGAGCAAGGAACTTGATGCCAAGACTGCTGAAGCTACTCGTATCATCTACGGAGGTAAATTTTTAAATTCTAAAGCACTTTTTTTAATTTTAAATGAAGGTTCGGTCAATGGTGGCAACTGCAGTAACTTGAACACTCAGCCTGATATCGACGGCTTCTTGGTTGGTGGAGCTTCCCTCAAAGCAGAATTCGAAACTATTGTCCAGGTTTACCTACAGAGACCTTGACTATCTACTATAGGTTTGATCTCAATGTTATAAATTAAATTGTTTGAATTGTAGCTGAGAAGATATATTTTTTAGCTGGGTTACACTTTTAGTATTTGTTTTTAGTTTAGCTTTATAATCTCAAGTACATATACTTGATGGAGTGATACCGCCATGGTATATAGTATAAATAGACTCGATCTTTTAACGGCTGTTTCTAACTACTGACACATATTTAGTGATCAGGTGTAAACCAAGTGAACAAAGCTATACCTTGCTTACGTATTAATAGAGATAAAATATATAAGTGTATATAGCCAGCATTTACCTTGAATATGGCGTTCTTTTAAAGTTGGGCTAAGTTTAAGGTAAAGTAAATGCTACATATAATACAGCTCAAACTAATAACCTTTCAATATATAACTTGCAAGTCAAATAAAGTATTTAATCACTCTATCAAGTTTAATATATAATTTAATAAAAACCTATAGTTTAAATAATAGTCCTAAAGACGCTATATGTAGTAGATAATCCAAAGCTAGTGCTGATAGAAGCGGCAAAAATTTTGGAGGAAATATAGGATATGTTAAATTTGCACTAACAGTCGTATAGGTTTGGATTGGATGCTATTTAACAGAAATCAATTGTATATCATCATTGTATTGCTAATTATAAAGCACATATATAAAAACAACTTATAAATGAACAGGTATTTTATAAAAGTAACCATGAAATATATCCTTTAGTATTAAAAGAAAAGCTAAATAAATCACTGACGTTTGCCACTGGCCGCATCCTGTACCTTACCAAGGTAAGCGTCAATAGTGGGGCTGTGGTGCAACATGAAAGGTCTGAGGTACAAGCTGTAGATAACTTCGGCACCCTTTTATAACATTAACCTTTAGAAAAATAAAAATAGTTACTCTGGTGTAAGGAAGGAACAACCAAATTAAGAATCCAGTCTTGATGAGGAAGTAGAAGGGGAACCAGTACAGTAAATAGTCGGTAAAGTACTCGACGGTGTTGAAAAGTCCAACGACACACCTAGAGCTTAATAAGCAAAAAAACAAGTACCAAGCTTACCAGTAAGTCAACCACTGCTTATCATCATCCTTGTTGGGGCTTTCAATGGCCTTGAAAGAGGCGTAAGCTAAACACAAACAACAAAATTAAAAAATATTTCCAAAAACAAATTACCTGGGTAGACCCAACCGAGCAAATTAGTCAAAAGGGAACCGGCCAAGTTAAATACGATAAGAACGGTAAATACGGCAACTACACCACCAACCAAGTGAGTCTTCTGGACGCCAGTAGCTTTCTCAGCTTGAATGAAGATGGGGTACTGCGATAGCTCCTTGTCCAGTTGTGCTTGGTACTGCTTTACTTTGTCCATAGTTTTAGAAAGTTGAAAAGTTTAGACGTTCTTTGCTGCAACTTTACACTTTTATACCTATTTTCTATGAAATTGTTTCACCCCTTTTTTGGGAATTTACCGTTGTTGGATGACGAGTGTAGGAAGTTGGGATCTGGGATTGGAACTCAGGGGTATTTCAAGGATCTGGTGGATAGGGAAGCTTATGAGAGTGAAAGCTAATTGAATTTAATGAGTATATTTGTATATTAGGTATAAGGTTATAGAATATATATGATGATAGTAGTATATATATATAGGATTAAATTTTTTTGAACTGAGCTTCTTTTAGTGTCGTATAACTTGTACTAATTTTATAAGGCCAAATTACATCAGCCTAACATTTGGCCGCGGAATGTTTGATTGTAAGATGGCTTATACTTTGGACGCACCTGATTCCCGTGATGCCAACTTCCTTTATTGAAACGACCTAGAAGGAACCTACTAGTTCCTTTACGATTAGTTATCACTCACAACTTCTTTACCATTATCAATACTCTTACGTTTACAGCTTTTAATTTTGAAGCCAATCAAGTGAACATTAGCAAACTACAAGATGAACTTCATCCTACCTAACGGTGTTCGAGCCAAAAATCAATCGAAAACTTACCTTCAACTTCCAAGTTTACCTTTTAACCAGCTTTAGTTGACTAGGATATGAACAAAGAATGAGTCAATCAGCGATACCAACTACATCCCACCGATCTGCGACAATTGTCATGACATTAAAAAGAAATGTGGTTGAAGCAACCCATGCTCAAGATGTAAAGCAAAAGGTACAGATTGTTTAACCAACCGGGAACTTAAAGCCAATCGAGTTATAAAAGAAAACGGTCTGTTTCTCAAGTAGCTTTTCGTTTTGGCACGCAAGCGGTCCTCCAATTTGAAATTTTTAAAAGGTAGCGACAAAGGTGATGGCATTTAAAAAGAGGATTTAGGTAGCACTAACAATTTTAAATCTCACTTGACAATTTTTACTACCAAAAAGAGTTTAATTACCTACAACTTGAAGCTTAGTTTTGTGGGGTTGAAGATGCCCAAGTATAAGCTGCTATTCCTTGTCATTGGGTTAGTTCCCGATAGTAGGATAATAATCCTAAAGTTCGAGTTGGAGGATATTGCTGCTTTGTGCAATATGATACCCGTACTAGCCTCATAGAATCTTTTTAAAAGCACCGGCCTCGATATATGAGAATCTAAAGTCGATAGGAACTCGTTTGACTCAGCATTAGAGTTAATAAAGCTAAACTACGGACTTTATACAAAAGCTATTGATGCTCACTTTAAACACTACAACCTTAGCTTATCTTTGTTCACCAAGGCGTAATTCTTTGAAGTAAAACAACCGCTTGTACCTCGAATGTATCGTGTAATTGTGCGAGGCCATCTTTTTGGAGGGTAATGCGAATTTGGAATTTCTAATTGACAAAGTGAAGATGTCTAAATTCAACCTGGAGTTGGTACAAGCTTTATATATCGCTGACAGTGGATTACGATCCCATTCCTTTACGCTACTGTTTGATGTACATCGCAACTTGCTTTACTTACTTTACCAACTAGTTTTACATCCAAATTGCAGTTCCTTCAACCTGGGTAAAAGGATGATGGTCAAGCGTTGCTTAGCTATCATCTCAATTATAGACTTTCTTTGCTTTAGATTCTCACATCATGGTCAACGATGCCCGTTTTGATCTCGACATTTCTTCTCTGTACAACAGTTTGGATATACTGGATTGTACAACAGCTTGAATATATATGCTACCAACTTGAGATAAACATATTATTTTAAATAACTTCTACCAGTATATCAGCCGAATGGCCTTCATGAGGAAGTTTAGCATCCTCTACGTACCCGATACTCACCAATACCTAACCAACCTACAGAGCCAGTTCTGAATGTTATTGATGGACAGTTTAATGGAGTTCCAAAAAATAAAGCTATTTTGTAAAAAATTTAAACTCAATCAGTTGGAGGAAAATATAGGTGCATTCATAGCATTAGCCATTATCCAGTCGGGGATTGACTACCTCCAAACTTACTCCAAAGACATCTATGACTACAGAGTAGTTACCAACGAAGATCCGTATTTAAAATGAAATAAGCTCAAATCAGCTTTGAACCCTAAACCAGGTGCATCAGAGCTGAAGTTAGTTTGGGATTATTACAACAAGATATTGTACAATTCCAAGTTGGAGGACAAATGCTTGTCGGCAATTTGACTCTACAATACTTGCAAGGCGTTGAGCTTCTTGGTGGAAACTTGTCGACTCCACAAGGACTTTGCCTCTCAAATTATTGATGTAAATGTTGTTGGCCTCGAATCTATGTTCGATCTGTCTTGCTTGGGATAAAATTCCGAGTATAACCTAAATATAGTTATGGATCTTGCAACTAGATACAAGGTAAATGTCGGTGCGCTGATAAAGCTGATTATGATTGGGATTGTGCAGATAGAAATAACCTCATACCATTTTTATGAGTATATATATAATATACATCAAAGATTTATATACTATGGATGATTGAGTATATATATAATTAGATTGCTTACCTTTACCTTGCTTTCAACAGTATTTTTTTCGTGTATCAGTATCAAAGTTTTTGGAGGTAAAAGGTATGTGCATCGATGTTATAAGCTTATGTTAAATAAATAGATATGTTTTGTAGAGCTTGCGATATAGATATTTAAGATATATAGATGATATAACTAAATACAGATGAAGGTTTATGATTCAAAGCCTTAAAAAGTATACCAATTTGCTGTATAGATATGCCATTGTATACCAGTACTAACTTAACACAGTAGATATGCAGTAACTTGGTGAAGAAGCTACTTTAGCTTTTGCAATTTATAAATTCTTTCAACAAAAGGTACGATGTACTCTATATCGCCTCTACATTTTACTTATAGAGTTTGTATCCAATTTGATAAATATTTCTAGTGAAAGCTATGATTAGCTCTATCACACGACTATATTTAAAATGGTATGGTATGAAATTAGCCAAAATTTTATTGAGCTTATACTGGAAACATACAAGCTAAAATACTGTAAACCCAGGGCAACTGTAAAAGGCACTTCAAGGCTTAACATCTATTCATCGGTCAAACTGACAGTTATTTATAAAACGAAAGGCAACATTCTTGAACTTTTATGTATCTAATAGCTAGGTGTTATAGGGGTTAGTGAAGTTATACACTAAAACTTTTAACAACACAATATTCAACTTTATAGAACAGTCCTGTTTGAAAATACTACATTAGTCAGAATCAAGCACTGCAAGTTTAATGCTAAATTGCAATCCAAGTAGTTTTTTACTAATTCCATCGTAAAAATATCTAGTACACTTGAACAGAATGGCAATGGCCTGCAGCACTTATTCTAACCAGTTTATTTGTCGACACCCAATCCCAAACTTTTGTTTAGCATAAATTTACGGCTATCTAAACAATTCAACCTTGAAATTTAGTCAACTTCCAATTTGCACCACCCACGACCAACATTTAGAAGCATCAAGGTTTAAATATTGGATAGATTACATTTCAGCGTTAGATAAGTTTTGTAACAGGATGCAGAGGTTGAAAGATATTTCCAACAGCTACAGAGGCTTCTTCAGATGCCGCCCTTCAGCAAGAAAAAACGTAACTTTTAATGACATTAGCTTTAGTTTTATAAAATCCGTTAACACTTATGTTGTTAGCGGTTATTGGCGTATGTGCAGTCGATGTGAAGGCCCGTTCCAAGCCTATGCGTAACATTTTGAACCGAATAATTGCAAATGATGAGTTCGATGTCATTATCTTTGGAGATAAGGTTTTGTTAGACGAAGGTAGCTTTTTATCACATTGACATTTAAACAATTTATTTTGTATGTAGCGGTCGAAGATTGGCCAAACTGTGATATATTGATATCCTTCTTCAGCTCCGGGTTCCCTATCGACAAAGCGATTGAGTACTTTGAGCTACGCAGCCCATTTTCAGTCAATGACCTGTACATGCAGAAGGTACTGTTTGATCGACGTTTAATCTTGATGATATTGCAACATATTGGAGTACCTACACCCAAGCGTTTGGTTGTAAATAGAGATGGTGGTATCAAATTGGAGCCCGAAGTACTTCAACGACTTCCCCCTGAGATTCAGGAAAAGATCAAGAGCCAGACAAATACTGAGCTTATTATAATCGATCAAGACACGATTAAAGTTAATGGTGAGATTTTGGTCAAGCCATTTGTCGAAAAACCGGTCGACGGTGAGAATCACAACATCAACATCTATTACCACTCTTCGACTGGTGGAGGTACACGACGACTATTCCGCAAGATCGCCAACCAGAGCTCTGAATTCTTGCCCGATCATAATGAGCTGCGTATGGAAGGAAGTTACGTCTATGAGCAATTTGTTGATGTTGACAACCCAGAGGATGTTAAGGTCTACACTGTTGGTCCCGGCTATGCCCACGCAGAGACTAGAAAGTCACCAGTTGTAGATGGTGTAGTACGACGCAACGTAGATGGCAAAGAGATGCGTTTCGTCACCGAGTTATCCGACGAAGAGCAGGAAATGGCGGCCAAGATCTGCATGGCATTTGGTCAACGTGTCTGCGGCCTCGATATGTTGCGAGCCGGTGGAAAATCTTACGTAATTGATGTCAACGGGTGGTCGTTTGTCAAGGGTAACGACCAGTACTACGATGAGTCAGCCTCCATCCTACGGGAGATGTTCCAATCGGTCTCCACCCAAAAGTGGTTCTCATCGTTCATTAAGAAAGAGGCCAGCTACGAAAGTTCATGGACTTTGAAAGGTTTCGTCTCGGTGTTCCGTCACGCCGATCGTACTCCCAAGCAGAAGCACAAGTACAAGCTCAAGACTTTGGACATCGCTATGAAGCTTGGTGTACAGCGTGAGGAATTGATTTTGAGGAACCAGAACGACATCACCAACTTTGGTGCTCTTGTCCAGGAGTGTATTGACGCTGGTAGCGAGGAGATTAAGCCGTTGCAACAGATTCAACTGATCCTCAACAAGAAGGGCAGACTCCCCAGTACTAAAGTACAGATTAAACCCAGCAACGACAAATTCACCGGCGAACTGCAGTCGATCCAAGTGATTATCAAATGGGGTGGAGAGGCAAATTTTTTGTTAGCTTTGTTCTAATTGTTGGTTTAGTTTACTCATGCCGCCATCCACCACTCGTCAGACCTCGGTGAGAACATGCGCAAGGATTTAACAATTATCAACAAGGCACTATTGGAAGATGTACTACTGTACTCCAGCTCCGAGCGCCGAGTCATCGCCACCGGTAATTATTTTCATCATTATCTACTAATTTGAATTTTAGCGGACGCATTTGCAAAATCGTTCTTGAACCAGGAGAGCCTAGCCGATGATTTCATCACCATCAAGAAGGAGATGTTAGATGACAGTAACGACGCCAAAGAGCAGATGGACTATGTCAAAGCCGAGCTGCGTGAAGTTCTCAAAAGATCTTCACTGGAACAAGCACCATTCCCCGGCGTCGAAGATCCCACCATGCACCCGCGTGTTCTAGCCGATGCCATCAAGGCGGCCTTGATCGAGCTACGCACCATCATGCGTAACAATTTCTCCAATCTACCCACGTTAGAAGACTGGTGCTGCAACGACAACCCCCAACTGTTCAAGGAGCGATGGGAGAAACTGATCTTAGAGTTCTGTGACGTCGAGGATACCAAGTTTGATCCCGGTAAGGTTTGTGAGCTCTATGATTCGTTGAAGTACGACGCTTTGCACAACCGCGACTTCTTGGAGCAGGTATTTGCCACACCTGATGGATCGTTGCAACACCTCAAAGTGTTGTACAAGAACGCCAAGACTTTCTTCGACATGATCGCACCGCGTGAGTATGGCATCACCGACTCGGAGAAGTTATCTATAGGTATGCTGACTTCGGGGCAGCTGCTTAAAGCTATCGTCAAGGAATTGACGGCTTGTAAGGAGGGCGACCGTCCGGCTTCGAGACTTTACTTCACAAAAGGCAAGCTTATTTTGTAAATTTTGTACTGATCATATATTTAGAATCTCACGTCCACACGTTGTTAAACATTGTCCTCAACTGCGGTCTACCCATTCGCCTCAAACCTGAAGATATCGGCGAGATGGACTGTACTTTCCTTTCCTTAAAACACATTACTAAACCATAATGATAGATTTAGCCCAAATAACCTTTGAATTGTACGAATGCCAACGTGAGAACCAGACTAAGGAGTGGTCGCTGCGTCTTGGATTTTCTCCAGGTGCTCACCACTCTTCTATCATGGACTTGCAGATGGATGACCGCCATGCCCTTTCGGTAGCTCCAAGACGCGATCTGACCGATCACATCCCCTTAGATACCGCTTTAGACCAGTTCAACGATCTATTGGCTACTGATTTTGTAGCTCAACCTATCAGTAAATATATTGAGCCTGATCCTAGTTTCTTGGCGACTACACCAACTACTCCTACTTCGACTATTGAGAAAGTGTTGGAACCAGTTGAGTTACAGTTGAATTAGGTTTGAATAGAGATTAAAGGGATCGAATAGATAATTTTGGGTTTTGCATAGTTGTACTTTTGGGATATTTTACACCTTTAAATATGCTTATTGATACTGGTTATAATATATACATATTTGATAATTGATATGCTTATGCTATGGTATATCTTGGCTAATACTGGCACTGGATTCTTGAAATGCTATACGTTTGAGCTGATGATAAATATTTATGCTTTATGTATATTATTAAACTACCAAAAAAATTTAACCCATATATCCAATATAATTTTCCTATTTAGTGCACATCAACTACTTAGAAAAATGCATACTAAAAAGCACTTTTATATACACTTACTACTATATATTTGAGTTTTTAATTTTGATTGTAATTTGTACTGAAAGGGTACTTTAGCAAAGTATATATCTTATATTTCCGAAAAATACAGTTTTGAATTGCAGGTAAAAGATTTTTAAAGCTAATTGCTATATAAGAACACTAATTTACATTAAGAACGTATAGTCTGGAATTTAGAAATAAGAATTAGATAAAGAAGCAGCACCTTTCTATATAGATTTAATCAAACCCTAAGCCTTCTGTAAGGTCGAATGTAGGTGTGAAGCCCTTGAGAAAGCACTTCGTGTACATTCTTTAAGGATTTCCAAGTCTAAGTGCACCCCACCTACCTTGCTGGAGTAGACTATCGACTTGTCATCGGACTTTACTACCAAAGTTAAACTGCCAGCACTGGCATCTTCTTCTTCGGCAGTTGGATCAGCCATTATCTTGTCGCTAACGCAAAACATCAGTTTATATTATTTTAAAAATTCTACCTATCAAAAATAGCAAAGGAAAGTGGGTAGATGTTCAGCTTCGCCTCTTCATTTAAAAACTCGAAATAAGTATCTAGGTTAGGATCGCACTGAACGATACCTTCATCTTCTAAAATCTCAGCCTTGGGGAGTTTGACTTTTAGAAATGGTTAGTGAAAGTAGTGTTGAAGTAAAAAACTACGTTTGTTGAGGGCGGCGACCGCTGCCAACAAGGAAGCATCAAATAGGTTTCCAGCAGCAGCAAGGCAGACAACATCCAAATAAAGACAATAAGCAGCTACTCCTTCTTGTATACACAAATTTTCTAGACTTATAAGGTTGGATCTATATACCTTTAAGCATAATAGCTTGGAATAAATTTACTTGACTAAAATTTGATGCAGTTTGTCAGATAGCACCATCGCCACTTCACTGGGAGGTCCTGGTTTCAGCTTTGAAGAGCATAATGGACCAGCCTCCACATTTACAACTATTGTTTCGATTAATGCTGCTCATACAGTATTTAAAATTACCTAAGAAACCCTTATTGGGAGCACTCGTTGAAGGTTCAGCAATTTCTACCTTGATACCAGCAACCGCTATTGTCGACCCTAGCTTTACAGTTGAACTACCTTCAGCAGAATCGATTGTGTCTAAATGATCACTTGTATAAGTCAATGTTGAAATTTGAAATTGGTAGTTGAAAATTATATTTATAAAATAAACTCCACTTTACTTGAACTAATAGTAACTGGTCTCGATTTGCTGAACTCTCTCCCGTCCGGTCGAATACCTTCGTCGTAGAACTTGTAGAGGTACTGCTTTGGGTGTAGCTTTAGAAATATGTCGGCTTTGCTCTTTAATGTGGAATCCATCACTTGGGTTGAAGGCTAAAATTGTTTTCTGCTCAGGTTTATCAAATCTATTCAAAGGAATTGCAGCATCTTCTGGAAAAACAGTCATTTGATTTGAACAAATAACCTACCTTCACTTTCTAATTTATTGGTAGAATAGCATTACTCCAATAGAAATCTGGGAACTATATACAGATTCATCTTTCCACTACTTGATCCTTTATACGTAACATCTTTAGCTTCTTATTGTAGATATAAGTATGGAGTCTAATATCCCACCATCCACGCCTCTAACAACAAACTACTACCAACCAGACAGCTACTCGAACCCTTCCAATTCAGCAAGCTCAAGCGACATAGAATCTTTAAGAGTACTATGTAATAAACGTATAGCAACTTTCGCGCACTTGCATAGGGTACTTGAAGGAAAGAGTCATTATTTCAATACTGTTATCATTATGAAGGAGGAGATAGCTAGTTTGTACGACAATAATAAGCTCAAAAAGCGGTAATCCATTTCATAATACAACATATTAATTATTAAACCTTATTCCATCTACAGCTCAGTACAGTACTTTACCTTAGGTTCCAGTTTGGGCCCGATAGTCGACATAACCCACCCCATAGATTTCAGTAAGGCTTTAGCAACTTTATTATCCGAGTACGACGGATACCTGAACTCAGATGGGGGTAAACCTAAACGTTTACAATTTTTCCGAAAGAGTCGAACCTTAGTACCCAACTTCGAAGACAACTCAAATAGTTCAGGGTTGAACAGCAGTAGTAGTTCTACCGGCTTAGGGAACAGCGAAGGTGAGTTTATGAATTTGGATTTGAAGAATATACCCTTCGATTTGGATTACTTGCAGGTCTTTTACGCCCTCTGCAACATCATCTGCGTCGTCTACCATAAGATAATTGACAACATGAAGGTTCCAGTACCGCCTAACTATGTTGAAACTATGTACAAAGTTGATGTCAAATTCAAGGTACGATACTTTTATTTATATTTTTGCTGAGATGTATATCGTCCTTAGAAAATCATAGGCACGGTTACGAAAGAACTGGACGGAGTCGTTAGAGCCTCCATAAAGGAGGAGTTGGGAATTATCGACCCACTGGTTTCGATGAAACAGGGCTATCAGTTTGACGATTGGGATGCTATGCCTCAGGTACTGTTTTATTAGCTTCAAATTTAACCTGTGTTATTAGGATCATTAATTATAAGCAAACTCACATATTTTTCGAAAATACCTATTTAAAAATAAATACTTATAAAAGTATTCCATACTTTAACTTATTATTAAGGCAATCCATAGCGTAATTTGCTTGTTTATATTGTGATCAGCATTTTTAATTGCTTTACATTATTCACACCGTTATTCAAATAAGGATATATATCAATAAGCACCAAATATGTTGATTCGATACCATCCTTAGCTCTAAAGTTGACTCGAAGTAGTTAAATTACACGCTTGAAATTTTCTTCAACTGATATAGCTTCTAAAGTTTGGAACTCAACACTTTGAGTCTACTACTTATATTTGCTTCATTTACCAATCTACTAGATAATATTTTAATATCGTGATTAGGATATATAATTTTCAATTTAACAAATTGATGAAAATGTGTGAAAAGTATAGTTTAACGAACATAAATAAATATACTAGATTCAGAACTAAATTTTCTATTGTTGTTAAGAATTGTACTTTGTATAAATATTGTTAACTAGAAAGATATATTTTATATGGCTCGGAAGTTTTTGTTAGATTAGCTATATATAGAGACACTTCAATACTTTACACTTAAATTAGAGACAATAAAGACAGTGATGGCTGACTAAATTACTCAAATTAGCTGCTCATGAATAGATGGGATAAGCATATCTATGTAGACACTGGAAGTGATTTATTAGGAATCTTTATTCAATTTGAATAATCGTTCTTTTGCTATCTTATAGTGAACCTATTCTTTACAGCATAGTATAAGTGCTACACTTTAAACAGTCCTTTGACTTTTGCTCAAAGCTATAGCACTAAATGTTGCAATTATATAGATCGTTTATTCAAAGTTTACCCACCTTTAATTTCTATTTCATCTATCAAAGGCTAACTGCATGCACCTCATCCCTCAACTTTGTATTCCACACAATAATACAAAGTGTGTTATTCTTTCCATTGTTGGAAATAGTGTAAATACAACCAGGCACCATATAAGCCTACAATCCAACCTAGAAAAGCCAATATATTAATCTGCATCATCTTGTGGGTTTAATCCACTCTACCATTCAACCCTCAGTTATGTTTGAACTAGTTAGCAAGTCATACTAATGACCATCAGTTCGCTGCGGTTCTGTTCAATTTTTCAAAGGTCAGTAGACATTGAGAATTCCGAGTCAATTTCATGCTCAAAATATCCAACCCAAATCGATATTTTAATAGATATGTATTGAGTACGATACTTTGATTAAAAAGTATGTAATAGGAGTGGTTTTGTAGCAAAAATTATATTATACAGGATACTTTAAATGTATATAAGTAGACGTTTCCCTCTAAAAAAGTATATATCCTTCAGTATCCCTTCCCCCCTCCCTTTAGATCCAATATAATGAAAATCATCAACCTCATCCTAACTGCAGTCATTGCCGGTCAAAGTTCTGCCCTAACTATTCCCAATTTGAATCACGAGATTGCTAGACGTGAGTATAATGTTAAGCCACCTGCCTATCCAGTTGAAAACGTTGATGAACCTAAACCGGAGATACCGGCTGAAAAGCCAGAGCCCCCTAAGTACCCTGTTGAAGCTGTGGATCAACCTAAACCGGAGCCTCCCAAGTACCCGATTGAAAAACCGACTGAACCTAAACCGGAGCCTCCAAAGTACCCAGTTGAAAAGGTTGACCAACCTAAACCAGAACTCCCAGTGGAACCTAAACCAGAGCCTCCAGTTGAGCCAAAACCAGAGCCTCCCAAGTATCCAACTGATAAGGTCGATCAACCAAAACCTGAACCTCCAGTTGAGCCAAAGCCGGAATTAAAACCAGAGCCACCGGTTGAACCAAAGCCGGAACTCCCTGTCGAAAAACCAGTCGAACCGAAACCTGAACTTCCAGTTGAGAAACCCAAGTATCCAATCGAAAGTGTTGATCCACCCAAGGAACCGGAACCTAAAAAATGCAAGACCAAGGTCGTCCATAAATGTAACTCCAAGACAGTCGTAGATGAACCTAAAGTTCCAGCCGAAAATAAGGAAAAGGACTGCGAGGAGACTGACACCACCAACGTTGAAAAGCCTAAAGAGGAAGTCCAAACCCCCAAGTACCCCGTCAATGTGCCCGAAAAGCCAAAGGAAAAGGTAGAGGAGCCAAAAACACCTGAAAAGCCCATCGAAACACCTGAGAAACCAAAGGAAGGCATCGACCAAAATAACGTTGAGAAGCCTGTCGAAGAGCCTAAGACTCCTGAAAAACCTAAGGAGGAGGTAACTACTCCTAAATACCCAGTCGATGTACCCGAGAAACCTAAGGAGCAGATCGAAGTACCTAAGACTCCTGAGAAGCCCAAGGAAAACATCGATCAGAACAATATTGAGAAGCCAGTTGAAGAACCCAAAACTCCTGAAAAGCCCAAGGAGGAAGTAACTACTCCCAAATACCCCGTCGATGTACCCGAAAAGCCAAAGGAAAAGATTGAAGAACCTAAAACTCCTGAAAAGCCGGTCGAAATCCCTGAGAAACCCAAAGAAAACATCGATCAAAATAATATTGAAAAACCGGCCGAAGAGCCCAAGACCCCTGAGAAACCTAAAGAAGTAACTACTCCCAAGTATCCTGTAGATGTACCTGAAAAGCCAAAGGAGAAGATTGAAGAACCTAAGACTCCTGAGAAGCCCAAAGAAAACATCGATCAGAACAATATTGAGAAACCAGTTGAAGAACCCAAGACCCCTGAGAAGCCGAAGGAGGAGCCCACCCCTCCCAAGTATCCAGTTGAAATCCCTAACAAAGTTAAGGAGCAAGTTGACGAGCCTAAAACCCCTGAGAAACCTAAGGAAGAACCTACTCCCCCCAAGTACCCAACCGAGATCAAGGAACCCCCTAAGCCTGAGGAACACAAGTATCCCGTCGTACTTCCTTAACGGTTCGATTGGATAGTATAATCTTCATCGCTTCTTTTCTCTCGTTCTTGGTTAAATAAATTTATATTTGGATAATGAGTTTAACACCGTTTGTGGACTGTATAGTTTAATATTTATTACTGTAGTTAATTTAATAATAATAGTTTGATTAATGTTGGTCATGTACATTGATTATTAAACTATACAAAAGCTTATGTATATTAGGCAGGTTTATATCGGTATACCAAGCTTCGGCATCAAAAATGGATAAGCCATCATATATTTTGTAACTAATGGCACTTATCTCTAGTAAACCATAGCATGAGCCAATAGTGAAATGTAAACTTTCAAAGAATTTGTGATATATTGATAAAAATTTAGTTCACCAGTATTGGCTTAGTTGGTGCTCTGGGACGAGGGTCAAGTGTTGAAAAACTACACTGCCAAGCTGAAGTAGCAAATCAATTTAATTATTCTGAATATTTATAACCTACTTGCATTTTTGAACCGAAAATAGAAGACTAGTAGATCTACAAAAACATTTCCCTACCATTATTAGTTCATCAACCAGCCATCCATTTACCTATCACATCCAATATTCAAGCACTCAATGACTACTTCTAAGTGTATTAAGGCACTTCATTTTCTCAAACTAATGTAAATCTTACTATAGTAGCATATAAACTCAACAGGTTCCCTTTACTCATGCTCCTTCAAACTTAAATACAAACTTTGGCACTTTATGGCCAACCTACTCAACATTGATATTGCAAACTTAAAACTAGAAGATTAGTTGAGGCTGATCTTAGCTAGAAAACACTTTCATCAGCTTACATTACCCTTCATGTTTAAGAATGTCAGTAACTTTATGTACTTACGTATGCACTGGCACGCCTCGCCAAAAGTGAACTTGAAGGCCAAAGAATTTATACTGAAGTACAAGTTTATCAAGAAATCCTGTTCCGCGGAAAGGACCCTTACATTATCGATAGCCATCTACCAAAATTTGAGATCCTATAAGATAGCATAAGCAACTGAGGTTACTTTAGAAACTTCCTTGCTGACAAATTTGAATACTACAGTCATCTCAAAGACTACTGTATAAATATGTATTCTGCTTGTGACGTTCCTGACGAAATCATATTAAAGTTGCAGGACCTAAAGAGGCCCTCGATAATGTGTATTCTAAACGCTGGTTTCCCTTTTACTAGGTATACCAGTCAAACTTTGATGGCACTTTCAATTAAGTACAACTGTTTGAGTATATTCATTCTTGAGACTATTTGAAGCAATATGCTCAGCTTAAAGATCTTAGTTTTAAGCGAGAGAATTTCAGGCATTTTAGAAGGTCCTTTACTGATGTTCAATTGTATAGTCAAGCTGCAAGCCCAGCTTTCTGGACCAATGCCTGAATTGACATTTAATTATATCTCCAACCCAGAGCACTGACTAAATTTTGAGAAGTTTACTGCATCAATTAATTTGTAAATTCCTTATTATTGAAAGTAGCTGAGATAAGCTAATAAATTTAATCGATCTGAGTATATACAGCTATAGTAGTAGCAGATATGACACGCTTTCGAGTATATTTGAATTCCCAGTTAAGCTTAAGCGTTTAAAGCTGAGAGATGCTTTTAAGTTGAGTGATTTTAACTTTTCTCATAACTGCTTCCAACAGCTCCAGATTTTTAGACTACCTAATAGATTTCACTTTTGATTTCGCTAGATGAATAGCTAACTTGACTAAATGCTATAGTCTTTCCTTCGTTTGTAGAATTAGTGTAAATACTGAATCACATCATCTAGAGCTTTTCGTCAACATGATCTTCCCCAGCTCACTGTCTTTTTATTCGAGGTATTGACAATGCTAATATTTGGATGAGCCTGAGCATTTCGACTTTAATAAATTCGGTACTGCTTTTTATTATAGATACATCAACTTTATATATGTTGTAAATACACTTTCAATTTTAGTTAGCAAGTATTCGTAGACTATAATTATATGTTGAAATAGCCAGCTAGGTATATATAAAAATAACTTTTAATAACTATTAGGCACACTTTATAATTATAATTAACACCAAACTTGGCGCATTTATAAAAATAACAACCAGATGTCAGTATATATAATCATTCAGGATATCATCAACAACTTTATATTTCGCAAAACGGACTTCATTTTAAAGAACCATATACAATGGCAACCAGCATTCTTATAAAGGCATTCAACATTTTATTACTAAATTTTAAAAAATATAGTTATTTCAACAAATTTTGAAGGGGCCATTGATACCTAGCCGTATGGTTAACTTTGGCAGAATAAATAGAATGGTAGAAGCTAAATATAAACTATTGGCAATGTTCATAACTACTCATTGGTACATCTTCAAGCTCATAAAAAGTATAAAATTACCAAGCTGAAATCCAACTCAATTTTAGCACAGTATCGATGCCGAGATAGATCGGCAGCCTATAAAACCTGAGCTCTATACCTTCACAAAAGGTAGATCAACGTTTAAGCGATACTATTTTTTCAAAAAGATCTTTCAAACTCTACGATTCATTGTAGGTAGGCCTATCAAAAAACCTATACTATTAATATAGAATACCTTCGTTAATAATGAAAATTGATCTGCTTGTAAAAGCTTATCAACTAGAGATAGTATCTGTTAACCATTGACTTCAAACATGTTATTTGACATCCTTTTATCTTGGAACTAGGGTCAATGGGTAAAAGGTAGAAATGATGAGGCTGTGTCGAGAAAAAAAAGATGACCAGTACCGGAGTCGAACCAGTAACCTTTCGATCTGGAGTCGAACGCGCTACCATTGCGCCAACTAGCCAATTCATGTTGACTTTTTTAATATAGGTATATATCTGTTATGATATTTCTTTACGATTGAATCTCGATTTCGATGGCTTTATTTCTTTAAAAGTTTAGATGTATCTTGGTAGGGGTATAGCAGGTACTATTTAGTCACCTTTGGATTAATATATACAGCTCTTTTATTTCTTCAGTATAACTGCCCATCGATCTATTTTGTATATTTCAGTTACCAATAAATATTTTGTAGATCGGTTGGTACCGACGTTACTTTTACTACCTTTCTATTTGAACGTGCTTGACCCAAACCTAGTAATATTTGTAACCTAGATAAGAAAGCAAATTCCAAAAGTCTGTCATATCAGAAATATGGGGAAAGTTTGTCTATACGTTGAATAGGTGTTGTAAAGTTACTGTACTTTTCCAAGCTTTCTAAAATGGGGATTTGGAAGTGTATTTTAACCGGTTTTGGCAATTATTAGCTCCTTTAGGTAAAGGGACAGGGAAGTTGGAGTTTATAACCTATTGAGAAGTTGGATGGTGTATAGTTGTCCTTTGAGAATTTTATGAGAAACTTTGGGTAGTAACCAGAAACTAATGAATATACCAAATGAAAATTTTTTATTATGAGTTAGTTCGATTTGATAGTATGGATCAAATATTTTACTAGGTGGCGATGAAATTTTTAAAAAGGTACTAAAAGTCATAAATATATACTGTACAGATGGGGTTGGTTAGTTTTTTGGCTTGAAAGATGAAAGGGGTAGTGCATCAGTAGCAGTTGAACTCCATAACCCGATCGATATCCAACCGATCCTTGGGGCACAGCGTCAGCATATTCATGACCAGCTTGACCATACTACCCTTGACCTTGAATTTAGACAACCTACCCTTACGATTTAACTGGAACTGTAAAAAATCAGAGTCACTGGTCTTGGCAACTGACCAGGGGAACTTGCCCGAGACCATAGCTACATAGATAACTCCCATGGACCAGATATCGGCTTTGAACGGGTTGTAACCACAAGCTTTACAGCAGTTGCATAGGTTAGGTTGGTCGTACCTATAGTTGACGGTCTCCCAAATTTCGGGGGCTATGTAGGGATCCGAACCACATAGACCGCGGACTTTGACTTGGGATAGGAAGCTGAAGCTAGATTGCAGCCCGTAGTAGTTGGAGTAGGTGGACGAAGTTGAGGATCTCCAGCTGCTACGTAGATCCATATTCTGCTTACTACATTCTCTACAGCTGGAGCTTAAAGCATTGGAATATCGCGAGCTGGTAGTGGTAGAAGTACTGTTAGGGTTGAGGCAGATAGCTGAACCGAAATCCAAAATCTTGAGTTGACCGTCGAGGCCAACCCCCAGATTTTCCAACTTCAAGTCGCGGTGAGCGATACCACATTCGTTGTGCAGGTAGGCTACCCCAGCCCCCAGTTGGTGGAAGTACTCCTGCATGTCATTCTCGTTTAGAACCTTCTCTTTGACCAACTTGAACAGGTTGATGGGGCAGTACTCCATGATAGTTACTATTTGATCCTGGTGCTGGCAGATGTCAAAGGTGCGGATGACGTTCTCGTGGTGAAGTTGAGCTAGCATGCAGATTTCGTTGGATATTTTGGTTAAAAACTTGGTGCGGTTGTACTTTTGGTGCGAGGTACACGGTTTCTTGAGGTAGGCTTTGGCGGCATAGTCGTTGAAGTTATACTTGGATTTCACTAGGAATACGGTGCCACTCACTCCCCTACCCAACTCCTGGCTAGTCAGTTGGTACCGCTTTGTCAATTTGGAGTTGGTCAAGTCGTTCAAAATCTTTATCGGGTCGTCCTTGTTCTTTTTGTTCTTGGTTGGGCTCTGGAAGAGCTTGCTGAAGTTCTCGATAGTCTTGGATTTGGTTTCCGCTTGCTGCTGCTTGGGCAAAGCTTCGAACTGGAAGCGGGAAGGTATTATGGTGGGGCTAGTCGAGGAAGCCGTCGAGGAATGGGACGATGACGAGGTAAACTCGGACTCGGAGTCAGTCGAGTACAGGCTACGGCGTATGGCGTATCGGTCGTATCCACTGATACGCTTTAATGAGTCTTTGCTAAAGTCTCCGTAGTTCTCTAGGTTGGCGGGGTCGGCGAGTCGAAATGGTTTGCTCAGAGACATTATTCGTTGGTAAAGGTATAAACTGGGATCTAAATCTAAGTGGTGCTACTCTACAATTAATTAGTTGGAAACTCTATGTATATTATGTCGATGTCAATGAAAAGGAATGAGTTGAGGATGCTCTACATAAACTAATAATTTATTTTAGGTTGGGGTAACTCTACCATTTTATAGCCAAAATCCAAGTTGAAAGAAAGCAGTTAAATTTAAAATAACGTTTGAACTCAATTGTAAAATTCGACTAACCAATTTGTTTACTTGAGAAGCAAACTTATGGAGAGTTGGCAGTTCTATTGACTTTATTAGTTAACTTTGATACCAACTAGCACAACCGGTACACTTTAGGTTTAGTAACCAGTCAAAACTTGAAGAGGGCTTGCCGGACGTTAAGAGCTGCATAAACAGATTTGTTAGGCAGCTAGGCTTTACAAGTTGGATTTTGCCTCTTATCCAGGACTAGAATTGTTGGTAGTGTTGAACTTGGATCAACGAAACCCAATCATCGAAAGCATTGGTTGAAAACAAAGGTTCTCTCGTATCTAAATTATCGCTCTTAATGATTGTAAGCTTAATGGGTCACGGGAACCTATTAATATACTTTACAGATTACAATATACCTTTATATATCCCCGAAGATTGGGTTATAGAACTTATACTGAACGATCGGATCCTTGTAAACATTTCTCCAAGTGTACCAAGGTTCCCCATATTGGAATTTTAAAAGGATAGTAAAGCAGCAGTATCGATATTCCTTTCACCTCCATAAGCATATATGTGGCACCAATATATATAACAGTAACTTTATGAATTGTAGATCTGAAGTAGATATAACCCATTTTAAACTTGCTTGAAATTTGCGGTAGAGTGGTTCAAACTACCAACCCCAATTACACCTGGCCATTATCCGGTAATACTTGTAAGAATTTGGTTTAGTCAAAGGGTTAAGAATGTTCTATACAATGAGATATATCGGTTGGAGGACATGGTGTGCGTAGTTAGTTTGGTAGTAATATTCAGTTGGGGGCTGGGTTAGGTCATAGTCTGGATTAGCCTTGAGGATGATCATCGTATTCTGCACAAGTATGGCTGTTGACTATTATTTTACCTTTAAAGAACACTTCTAAAGCTTGTCTTTTGAACATTCGCTACTTTTAAGAACAAATGTGCTACATTACATTGTATATTTTTTGATATTAACCTTCATTTGTTGGCATATATTTGGTTTATATTCAAGTATACTTTAAGAATTTGAATGGATACTTTACAGCAGATAGTTATATTATATTCAAATACAATAGCAGCTTGGCTCGTACAAATTTGGATATACATTTGATTTATATAAGGTAAAGGAATACTAGTGCATCCCATCAACTAACCAAGACTATTCATAGAAATTTACATTTATAAAAAATATTTGGCTATTTCCTTCAAAGGATTTAAATATTTATCGAATCAATGAAACAGTTGAAAATAAGGTTAAAACTACAATTTTGTATTATAGAGTAAATTTGGTTATTCGGTTGATGTAGAAGTACTATTCCTTGACAACTTTGCTAAAATGTATAGTTATGGCTTTAGGATATGAATATATTCAATTACAAATTGCAATTAGAATGAATTTTACATTTTAAAATATTAAAGTAACAAAGTAAAGAAAGTTAGTAGATATTGGTTTCGTAGTGTAATGGCTATCACATCGGATTCTGATTCCGTTAATCCGAGTTCGATCCTCGGCGAGACCTATGTTTTTTGCAATATATATGAGATACTGAAGGTATCCATATGCTTTTTGAACAAGACTGCCTTTAATATATCGATTCTTATCCAAATTTCTAATGAAAATGGAGTAGTTAGCATATTTTTGCGATGGGCTACTTTACAAGTTTATCTGGATTTCAACTTCAGATTTGCCTTTGAATCAGGTATTCTATATCAATCAAAATATTTTGGTATAATGCTAATTTAAAATGACAATTAAGCTATCTCATGGATGTTTGTACTGAGTTGATGTATGAGTTTAATGTCGAGATTACTAATCTAAACATTTAGTTACAAATATTGCAAACTATCAGCTCCTATTCTAAATAGGTTCATCAAGACTTGCGACATGAGGTCAAGGATGCTTACAAATTTCGAACTGGTCCCTTCGGACTAATTTTTGACCCGATTATAGAAGATACCTGGTCGGCTTTTGGCAATATTCACCAAACTACCACCTTTTAGAATACGGGGATTAGTATAGTTCCAATAAACTAAGGCTTTAGCGATGTTTAATTTGCCAACTAAACTTTGATGGACAGCCCCAAAAGTTTATCAGTTCCAAGTCTTGCATTTGAATTCTTTCCTTCCAATTTAGCTTTACAAGTCTAAGGGATAGAGTTTGCTCCACCATCATCAGAAAGTCCAACAATTACCCGAGAAACCAGAACAGAGCCTAAAGGGCATGTGTCCTTCCAATTTTATCAGATAAAGTAATATATATAAAGGCATATTGCAACCCAAAATTTTCTTTTTATCTTAGTAAAAGAGCAGTAGTTTTATCACAACGTAGAAGCAGTAACGAATATGGAAGTAGCTCAGCAGATTTTGAAAGACCAAGTGGGAGTGCAATGCTACAACTCCGTCTTAACCAATGGGTTGTTAGGATCCAACTGTATGAGCTTCGTATTGAGTAAGGTAATAGGGTTGTCGATAACCATTATAAGTTCCATGATAAAACTCCCTCAGCTTGTCAAGATGGTGAACAACGGCTCAGCTAAAGGTGTCAACAAAATCTCTTTACTCATTGAAACGTTAGCTTTAACTATTATTGTCTGTTTCTGTAAATCCAACAGCCAAGCTTTCACTACCTATGGGGACGCCGTCTTTGTCCTAGCTCAAGACGTCTGCTTAATGCTGCTAGTCTTATATTTTGAAGGCTCGAGTGTTAACTTAGTAGGGTTTGTCGGCGTGTATGTAGCTCTTAACTACCTGCTATACCAAGTTATAAGTTTACCCGTCTTAACTTCACTGATGGTCTTACTTTTACCTATGATGCTATTTGGAGCTGTACCTCAACTAATGCAAAACTATAGGGAGAAATCCATTGGCCAGCTTTCAAAGGCAACTATTATCTTACAATTCTTTTCAGCATATGGTAGATTTTATACTAATAGTCATCGAGGTGAAGCAAACGTTGGCTTTGGTAGGTTCTTCTATGGGTGCCATATTACAGACCGTCTTATTCATTCAGGCCCTCGCTTACGATGGCGCACCAGCCAAATTGGAAACTAAGGAGAAGAAGAAGGAATGAGGTAGATGTTAGATAGGTTCGATTTTTACTTGAAGTAATAATTAAATTCTACTATTCGATATTTTGGTTGTTTATATATATATCAAACTTCCCTACTAATTTATTTTTACCATGTACAATTAATATAACTACTATTATATTTCAAACACCGCTTTTTAGTAACCCTAGCAGCTACATTTTAAGAGTATATATAGCACCACTTATTAATTTACATATCCTTATTTAAAACTTTATATATTTATGTATGCTCAAACCTTCTAGTTTAGTAGTCTAACTAAGCACATGTAATTCAAACACATGGATAAATATAAATTTACAAGGTATAAACAAATATATGCAATTTAATTTTATATAGCTTATAAGTAAGCATTTGAAAACTACTCACAAGAAGTAGGCCTATGTTTCTGCCCTTGCAACTATAGTGTTTTTTCTTGTATGAAATTTAATAGTGAGCAATACGAAGGAGATGTAGCAACTTTGATATCACCTTTGTTCTTATATTATTGTCTAATCTTATTAAAGTACAATTGTAAAAGCAGACCATAAAAATAAGACAGGTGAAATACTTTTTCGTTCTGAAAAATTATGTACTATTTTATAAGCTTAGGCTTACAAAAGCACCCATATTTCTGAACATAATAATATCAGATTTTTACCCATAGTAAAAGTTGAAAACGATCATATGTAGATCTGGTGGTGCTTTCCTAACACGTATAACTATCAGATTATACTAAAGCACTTTACATCAACCTGTACAGCTCCCTTGAAATATATTTATCCTCCCAAGCCACAAGGAACTTTTAGAAATTGTCCTATAAGTGCCGATAGAATTTGCTAGTCCAGGATCAATTTTAGGAAGGTAAATCAATATATTGGGGCTTAGCCTAGTTAATTCAAGTCATCTTTCGATGTGGTGGGTGTTACCGTCACTACGTTCATATATAATCGCTGTATATTTTGCTGGAATTGTAGCTAAATATACATTTTTTGCTGAACGATAGCGTTGTTCCTCGAGTATAAATCGACAAGCCTAATTGGAGTGATTGCACTGCAAAGTTGGAAATGAAGTACTTGCAGCTTGGAGCTAAATTTAGAAACTGAGCTAGATAAAGATTTGCCCTGAACAATTGACTTTTGACACTTTCAAAAAATGAGCGATAGTTCAAAGAACAGTAGGAGCCAGTTCCTCAAACTCGACTTCATATGTAACCCAGTATCCGACGTTACGATTGCAACCGACGAATTAACGACCAAAGAAGTAGGTCCATCCTATAATATTAACTTCTTGCTCAACGACACCCCTTCCAACGCCCATTTGAGTATAGATACCCAGGTAAGAACTAAGTCCAATTGGGTTTATTTCTAATATTTCCAATTTTGCAGTCAAAGGATACTACCTCCAACGATGCACAAAGTTCAAAATATACTACTGATGGTATGTTGCAGCGTACAGAAAGCAACCAACCCTTCAGCAATACTTTTACTGCGACTTACGTTACAAGTACAAGATCGCTGCCCGACATACTTGAAGATAAAGGCGACTTTGACACCCAGAGAACTGGAGCCGATGCATCTATTATTTCAACTTCTCTAAATGCACCTTTACACTTCAATAACCGCCACTACGAAAGTACCGACAACGCGGAAGGCGAGTACCCCGATACTTCTGAAAACGATGACGAGAACATGTTTATGCAGGGGGAAGAGAGTACGCACCTAGTACGTTGCGAGTGGGCCTTCTGTTCCGCTGAATTCAGCAACTCTCAGGAACTTATACCCCACATCGCTAATCTGCACGTTGGTGGCAGGGAACGTGGATCCAAATGCAAGTGGTCATCCTGTAACCAGGACCAGCACGGTTCTGATCACCTCTTCCAGCACCTTACTGAGAGTCATCTGGGTATAAAGCGTATCAAGCTGTCCTGTCAGTGGAATGGGTGCTCTAACAACATGTTTGGTACCTTTGACGAGCTGACCGAGCACGTCGCCCAGGGCCATATAGGAAGTGGGAGGTCGGTCTACGTGTGCAACTGGCAGTCATGTACGAGAGCTGGTAGGCCTTTCAAGCAGCGACAGAAGGTTATGCGACATCTCTTAGCCCATACAGGAGCTAAACCGATCCGCTGTGCCACCTGTTTAAAGCGGTTTGCCCACCAGACCGACATGTCACTGCACTGAACGCACCCATACGGGAGAACGACCGTACCGATGTAACGTGCCTTCCTGTGGCAAGACGTTTTCTATATCCGCATCGCTGGATACTCACATACGTACCCATAATGGTATATTTTACTTTTACTTTCACCTTTAACTTACATATTCAACTAGGCGAGAAACCATACAAGTGCGATGAGAAGGATTGCAAAAAGGAGTTTACCGATCGGTCCAACTTTAGGAAACATGTAAGTTTTTTGATACTTAGTTTAATGTTAACTTTCCATTAACTTTATTTGCTGTTTCTAGATATTTACCCATACCGGTGAGAAGCCTTTCAGATGCCCGAATGACCCCCCTTGCCCCAAGAAATTCGCCCGGAGGGACCAGGCTTCTCGGCATCTCAAAGTGCATCTCAATAGCTCAAGTGCTAACAAATAGGGATGGCTTTGTAGATCTATCTTATTTGTGACTTGTTTTACTTTTTTGGATAAGAGTCGGTTCTACAATTCTTTATTTGATTAAATAATTTAACTTTTAGCCATGTTCTTTTAATTTTTATATAACATGTATATTGATATATCAACTGGGATATGAAATATATAATTTTTATTCAATATAATAGGGCTATATTTTCATGTTATATATATCTGGTCAACGATAGTTGTCTCACCACCTTGCTTTATAGCTGGGCCTTTGATTTAGAACCGAGTGGATAGTTGATGTGCCCAAATCATTTTCATAAAGTTAATCAATTGATCCCTTTCCATGGAAGAGTTTTTGTATATATATAGACACAAGAGTAAAACTTTAAAATGTATTGAGGTAGAGCAGGAGGTAGTGCTGGAGCTATATAGGGTAAACAACTATTAAATATAATGTACATATGTGCAGTCAAAAATATTTACAATCAATTCGAACATGATTTAAATGTAGTATAAGGTTTATAATAATATATTACAATTCTTTTAAAATAAATGAGCCTTTACTAATAGATGGTGACTATGTAATTTCTAAAGCATATAACCTAAGCAACATGTTTATAAATAGCTAGATATATAACGTTTATTACTATGCCATTAAGAAAAAAGAAAGAAATACATCCCGGCTATCTTCAACACCCCTTACCGAACAGCCTCGAAAATATTGCGTCGTGCAAGAACCAACTGAAAGCGTTCACGTAAACCTGCAGGACCGCCAAGAAGTAGGGGGGTTGTGTTTTGAACAAAAACATGTACAAAGCTGCTGTACCGAACGTAGGGAGCACTAAAGGCAATAGTATGATAAACATCAAAAATTTGGCTAGGGTCTGGCTTTTGCTTTCTGTCTGGTAGTATGGCAAATTCTGCAGGTATTTCTGATAGTTATCGGTCAGCTTAAACTCATCGGATCCTTCGATCAGTAGATTCAGGTACCTGTGACTAGGTCTGAACTCCCGACTCCTGTTTTTGTAGTGGAGCGTCAATCCATCTACAGTCTCCCCAGTATTCAACTTGAGTTTGATATTGATGGGTTGATACCCAATATCTTTGTAACCGAAACCGCCTTCGCTGAACTGGATCTGCTTGAACTCTTCCTCTGTTACTTCATGGGCGACCCCTTCAACACTACGCTTTGTTGTAAAATTCCCGTTGATGTAACTTTCCTCGTCATCGTAAATCAATTCAAGTGGGGCTACATTGGCAAAGCTAGGTTCGATATAGGGTAGGCCAGGTATATCGAAGGTTAGTCGGTAGTCTTCGCCAATCGCTTTTAGTGAGCGGGTAGGGTGGATGCCTCGTCGTGTAGTTAGAACTTTGGGATTCATGTTGGATCCGTAAGCTGGTATGTAGAGTTAGTTATGGAAAATATGCTTGGCTTACCGAAATACCAAACGCGCTTGCTAGTCATTTTCTTATTCTTGCAATCTGCCAAACTGTTTTGTTGAAAATTGAAATAAGTTGTAAATGGGTGGCTCGACCATCCTTTATATAGTGTATGGCATGCTACTTTACAGTATAGGATCTACTTATTACTAATCCAGTTCATTTTTATCACATCTTCGTCCTGGAAGCCACTTATCCTAAACCGATGGTAGTTTGGCATAAATTAGTTTTAATCTTTGCTATAAACTGCAAGTAAAAGCCCAAAATTGGTTTGGGGCTAATCTTTACCCGACAATTGAGCTTTCTCAAAGCCCGAAATCGGAGATATAAAAGTTGCGGAACAACCCAGATTTAGGATTTGTTTAGAAAGTATAAGGAAACTAGGAGATGTGGTTGCTACGAAGTATCAGTAGAAATCAGACTATATCTCATATAATAAAAAATTTACGACATGTTTGCATATATAAATAAAAGTGAGTACGCTCCATACTTTAGAATTACTGACCCAAAATAACGTTTCTATAAATCGTATAGCTAAATGTTTGAGTGGCTACTTGACATTTTCTGGTTAACTAAATTAATAAGGATGATGAAAGTAGGTCCAGCCAGCAACTTACCTATTGGGTCGAATGCACTGCTACTTTGTCACATTTCCGGTATCTGCAATTGGACTTTTTAGCAAACTTCGAGTCAAAGAAGTTGCGGATATAAAAGAAATGTAGTACTCTGAATATAGGTTATTTCGGTTAATTTATATAGTTTTAGTCTTCATTTCTACCCAGTAAATACAATAGATATATGCCATCCTAAGTTTAGTCAATGGTTGTCAAAGCTACTAAAGGTATATAAGTCAAACTCAATAAGACTTTCCAAGAAATTGCTAAGTGCTCCATGTCTAAAGATAAATATGATGAATATAAACAGTTGAATAAATTACATCAACTTCAAAATTTACTAGTTCGACAATTTATAGATTAAAACGCATATAAGGTAGTAGTAATTTTGACAAGAGGGTCATACGTAACAATGGCAATAACTTAAGGGCTCAATTTTCAATTCCTGTTGGAAAGCCTCGAAAATATGGAGTCCCTCCCAAATCCACTTATACCTTCCCTCTTGACGATCTCATCGATGATACAGCGCACAAACTTGGTGGTGGCTGAGACATTCTTACCCATAGATTTACGTAATGGGAAGCGTAGATGATGTTCCCCTGACTTTATGATGTCCCAAGTCATTGGAAAGTTTATCTCAAAGTTCTCAGCGTATATTTGCATACTATTAACAAACTTTTGGTAGTAGAGGTTGGTGTTGTAGAGGATTTTAGACTGCTTTTCCACCAACTTTTTGACGGTTGAAGAGTTGAGCTCCTTGCGATTTTCCTTTTTGTACTTGAAGTAGTCTTGTAAGATCTCAGTCTGGTTGCCGTAGGAGATAGCTATCACTAGATAGTAGAGTCCTTTGATGTGTTCGGCATGCTTGATGGGGGGTAAGTTCTGTTCAATCTCCTTCATGTTGTTGATGGTGTCGGTTATCCTGGAAAGCTTTAGGTCCATCGAGTAATCGGTATACTATTTTGAAAAGTACAGCTAGATTTAATGGAACTAGTTCTTGAAAACTTACCTTGAAGCACTCGTTCTGCTCACATAGCAGTAGATTGGATTCCAACTGTTGTAGGTAGCCTTGAACTTTCGTTTCGGAATTGGAGTTGGAATCCAAACTCTTGGTTTTAAATAGAGTAGCTTCGTTTCCAAGGCTTCAAATAAAACAACTGTTTTAAAATAAAAATAAAAATACAAAAATTACCTTTCAAAGAGGTCTTTTCGAAAGACCGTGTCGGCATTATGCAACAGCTTGTTGACATTTAGCTTTTGGAATTGAGCCATATGCTTATAGGTAATCGGCTTGTTCAATTCGGTGTTGTGTATTATCTTCTCTACCTTCTTCGAATCCCCCAATATATCTAAAAGTGAATCTTTGGATCGGGTGTTGGGCACCGATATGTTTTTAGATGCAAATGAAGAGTAGATATCCGGATTCCTTTGTCGAAGTCGGGTATTGGTCGATCGTATTTTGTTGAAAATGATACCATGTTCTCCACTACTAACTTCCATACCTCTCTTTACCTGAGCCCTTATCGATTGTTCGGCATTCCTGACCCTCTTCTCAAGTTGTTCTTTGGACATTTCTATCGTGAAGTGAAGGGTGGCTGATAAGCTGATATTTTAGTATTGTTTCAACGTCAAAGTCGATCGATTTAACCAATAAAAGTTGAACATTTCCGTTCAATAGATTGGAAAAAGTTGATAAGAAATATACTTTGAAGTGTCCAATCGTGTTGGTAATTTTGGATTGATTACTGACCAATCATTTTGTCTACCAATACTAATTTACCTACCTTGAGTTTAAAAATGAGAACCAAAATTTATATCTAAAGAGAAACAAAGTTCCTATACTTTGTAATGGGTTATTAGAAGAAAGATATAACACCTGTGCTTAGCTATAAAGTATATTGATAATGATGTGTTTTATAAAGCCATTAAAAATAATGGCGTATTAATAATTTCGGCTTCAAAATGAAACTTATTACTAAAGCTCTTTCAACAACCCTCTATCTCCAAAATATTGAGCAAATATATAAAGAGAGATGGATTATATAATTAGTATAAACTTCGTTAGTGTTTTCAATTGCAAAACATCTATATATTCACACCAAGCTTATTGCTATGGCACTGTATTATGGCTTCCGCAGTACCTCCCTACATTTAGTAACATAAAGTAGCTAATGAAGCATCTTAGTTTTTCTAATAAAGGTATCCTATTTGTTTATTTCAAGCATTTTGAAAACTTATAAATTGATCAGACCTAGCCTGAAATTTTTTGAACAATAAGGTTCAAAACAAAACATCCTAAACTCCAGTTTAGTTTTTGAACTTAACTTGGGTTTTAGTGCACAACCTTTTTATCTTTAGTTTACCATCAACCTTTTGGCAAAGAGTTATACAAGCTTAATTAAGAATGTCTGGTCCACCTAGTAAAGACGATACACCTGCTCAGATCGAAGCTAAGCTTAAGGAAATGAACATCAACGCCCCTGCCTTCGTTCCCAACGCCAAGGCCAAAGAGTTCGTACCCAGCTTTTTAAAGAAACCTGCTGCTCCTGCTCAGACTGGTAATTTCTATTCAAAGTTTTATTTTCTTCTATATTTGAAGTTATACGAGAAATGCTAAATTTTAATTTTACCAATGTTAGTTTCAATTGGTTCTAATGGTCCCGCTAAATCTCGTAAAAAATTTGTCAATTTTATTGATATTAACAGTATTTGTAGTTTCGATCGGTTCAAACGGACCTGCCAAAGCTGGTATTTTTATCATTATTAATAGACCCTTACTTATCTCTTAAAAGTTTCTATCGGTTCTACTCCTTCCAAATCAGGTACTTTGAGTTTATTTTTACTTACTAAATCATTTTAGTGTCGATCGGTGGTTCTCAGACAAGCTCCCCAGCTACTCCCTCTACCCCTACTGAAACCAAGCCTAAGGAGGAAGCTAAGAAGGAATCTGCTACTGCCAAATCCCAAGCAGCTCCTAAAGCCTCAACTAAGGCTCCCGTCGTCCCCAGCTCGGTCGAAGCTAACGCCTCCCCTAAGGAGGAAGTTATCGAAATCGACGACGAGTACACCCAGGAGTTTATGAATGATATGTACACCGAAAATATGAACGTCATTTTCATGGGTCACGTTGGTAGAGTCAATACATTTTTTATAAAGCTAATTATTGTGTTTTAGATGCCGGTAAATCTACCATGGGTGGTAACATCTTGTAAATTTGCTATTTTTACATTAGCTGACATGTATTCTAGATTTTTAACCGATATGGTTGACAAGCGTACTATGGAAAAATACGAACGTGAGGCAAAGGAAGCTGGTCGTGAGTCCTGGTACTTATCATGGGCCTTGGATCTTAACGCTGAAGAGCGTGCTAAGGTATTCTCAAACTAAAGATTAGTGCTTATAATGTTTAGGGTAAAACAGTAGAATGCGGCCGTGCTTTCTTCAAGACTGACAAGCGTCGTTATACTATCTTGGATGCTCCTGGGCACAAGAATTTTGTTCCTAGTATGTTGGGTGGTGCTTCTCAGGCGGACGTCGGTGTTCTGGTAAGAATATACCTCAGCAAGCACTTGCTTAGCTTCAACCCATAGGTTATCTCAGCCCGTAAAGGTGAATTCGAAACTGGATTCGAGCGTGGTGGTCAGACTCGTGAACATGCTGTCCTCGCTAAAACTTCCGGTGTAAACAAACTCTTCGTTGCCATCAACAAAATGGATGATCCTACCGTCAACTGGGATAAAGCGAGGTTAGTCTATTCTACATTTATTTGAACTTACACGACATAGATACGATGAGATCGTTGATAAGATCACTCCTTTCCTCAAGGGAACTGGCTACAACCCTAAGACTGGTAGCTTAACTATAATTCCTCAAATGTTTAATTTCTATATTTAGATGTCATATTCTTACCAATCTCTGGTTACACCGGTGCCAATCTCAAGGATCGACTCGATCCTAAAGTCTGTGATTTCTACAGGTATACTTCTCTACGACAAGTCAATTTCTAACATTCGTAACAGTGGCCCTTCTTTATTAGAGCACTTAGATAACATTAAGACTGTTGATCGTCAAATCAACGCACCTTTCATGATGCCCATTATGGAAAAATTCAAGGTGCATTAATGACATTATATCGCCAATTTAACGTTATATTAGGACATGGGAACCGTTGTCATCGGAAAAATTGAATCTGGTCATATCAAGAAAGGCCATAGTTTACTTGTTATGCCCAACAGCCGTAAGGTCGAAGTTGCTGGTATCTGGATTGAAGAGGAGGAAGTTGAAGTTGCCGCTTCTGGTGACAACGTCCGTATCCGACTCAACGGTATCGAAGATAAGGTAAGAAATTTTAATTATGACCATCTAATCAGAGTTTAGGATATCATGCCTGGGTTTGTCCTTTGCTCCGCCAAGAGACCAGTCAAGGCTTCTAAGCTATTTGAAGCTCAACTTGTCATCTTAGAGACCAAAAACATCATCTGTGCTGGATATGGTGCCGTACTTCACTTGCATTCTATCACCGAAGAGGTCTCCATTAGTGTAAGTTTAATCCATCCTACCCCTACTAATTAAGTTTAGCGTCTTCTACATCTAATCGACAAAAAGACCAACCGTAAATCCAAGCGTCCCCCACCGTTCATCAAGAAGGGCCAGAAGGTTATCGTCGAGCTGGAAACGGAAGGCATCATCTGTGCTGAATCCTTTGCCGACTACCCCCAGCTAGGAAGATTCACCATCCGTGACGAAGGTAAGACGGTCGCCATCGGTAAGATCAACAAGGTCTTGGAGTCTCCTACAGCCTAAGGCGTATAGATGCAGTTTCAGCGGTTAATTTTATAAATCAGCGAAAGTTATTGGGATTTAATTGAATTTTTTACATATTGATGTTTATGCTATATAGTATTGATTTACATTTTGTTCAAACAATAGTGGTATCTAAACTTATATGCTAATGTGATGGATATATATTATATATATCTTCCTTTATGTGCAAAACTAGCATCATTTGTCTTGTACAGAAGCGTATACTATCTGTATACACATCTTCACTTCATAGTCCTTTAATTAATCCTGGTATGTATAAATGCATGTCAAATTGCATCAGTCATATACATCCTATCACTAAGACTATAATATAATTGTTGTTTAAAGTTGTCTATATTTTCCATTTACATCATGCATTATTTGATGTATGTGAGGCCATTAAAATCAATAGAACAGCCAAACTTCAGCTAAAGCATTTTTGAAAGCCGATTTCAAGAACCTTAACAGGAGTTTGAAGATCATCAGGTGCTCCATAAACAACCATCAAGCTGATCAAGTCTTTTGAATGGCAAGCCTGTCTCTAGATATGTGTTATACATACAACAGTTAGAGAACCCTATTCTATAACTAGGTTATAGTCCTCTATTGTTAATTTAAATACTTTACATATGTTGAAAATATCTTATTTTAGTTCAGTATTGTGTTTGACTGGCTAGTATCATGAGAACAACGTGATATATCTTGAACTATTTCATTACCCTTCATTTAAAGCTAGGAAATATCTTTTCCTAACTATACCTTGACAAAATCTACTGCTCATAGACTATAGCTAACTGTATATACGATAAGCACTATTTAAAAACATAGTGCAACAAGCAGTAAAGGAAATTTAGATTTCTGTGTGAAAATCTAGGAGGAACTCCAACAAGTTATACTTATACCAAAATTAGAAATTTTGGTCATGTTCTTTTGCCACGACTCGATTTATAAGATAGCCAAAAATATTAGGTAAGTAGAACCTTAAATTGCAATAAACGTTACATATGCTATCGAATTTATCCAATAGTTTAAACTTACTATATAATTCGAATACAAAAATAAGGTTAGAGCGGGTAAATCAATAAAACTTGAAAAAGTAGTCACAAAACATAACGAGCTTCAATATGAGAGTGGGAAGCTGAAGATAGCACCAAAATAAAGGCTATACGAAGACAGGATACAGAATATAAAAATTTAATACATATGCAAGTGGTATTTATAATCTTAACTTGAAAGATATGAAGATCCACAGCGGTTGAAGTCATTAAAGAAGGGTGAACAATATGCAAAGGTAACCCTTACTCCTTCTTGAGAGCCGAGGGTAAGGTGGGTAAAGTAGTGTGGTTGATGATGGGTTGGGGACTCAAGCTGAAATCCAATATAGATAACGTGTTCAAGTCGAACTCCAAGTCCTGCAGTTTGTTCAAGTTGGCTTTTATAGCTTTGTTAGTAGGTAGTCGGATGATCCTATTGCGACCCAAATTGAATCGTACGTGCCTCGTCATTTCTCTTTCCCTCAAGGCAGTAGATTGAGGCATCTGAGCTATCATGGTTTTGGTTACTTTACTGGTAGACATGGCGGTTGTTTATATGGAAGTTAAAGGAAAAGTGAAGTGTTTGTTACAAAAGTGTTGCTAGTAGATTTTAAGTTAAAAAGGAAAAGTAGGAGTTTAAGCCTTATATACTGCATAGGTTTGAGGTGAAATACTGGAACGAGTTAAAACTTTAGTTGAAACTTCTAATCAAGTCATTCAACTGTGACTATTCCTACGTCGAAACTGCGGGGTTTGGACCAGTAGGATAATTTATTATGGCTATTTATAACTAGCTATTGACCAGGCCCAACGCTTCATTTAGAGCATGACGTTTTATAGTAAAATGACAAGTTCTAATTGACTAATTATCCAATTGTATGGACCCATTTTCGAGATTCATGGCATCGAATACCAACTTGCCATCAGATTGACTTGGGGACGACCTGTCCCCCCAATCACAAACTTGAGAGCGCCGTTTGATTGTAGATTTTTCTAGAAGAATATTTATAAGGAAATGTGACTCACCTTAACCAATTTGATCATCAGGTCAATAATTTGGACTTTGGCCTTGTGCTTACGTTTTGCCTAAAGAATTTGGATGTTCTTTTATGCTTATTGGGGAGGAGGAATGGCCAATCGTTGGCTTCGAGTTCTTATTTTGGTGCAATTTAAATTGTTGAAATGATAGTAAACCCATCAAATTTCTCTTTCCAATTTAAGCATAGTTTTAAAAATTGGGAGGAATTGATGAAATTGGAAAGTTCAATTTGCAACTACAAATTTTGTTTGCAATTTTACCTATTTATCCGGTTTACTATAGTCAAAAGTTGGCAAATTTCAGCTAGTATTGCTTCATATATCTTAGAAAATTGCTAATATTTCGAGAGAATTAGCTAAAATATAGAGTTGCTTTATAGAAATTTCGAGATTATAGCCAGTATATAATTTAATTTCCAAGCTAGTTAGGTATAATAATTTACAAAGTTTTTATTAACGCTATACTTATATGCTTTTAAATATTTGTAAGAATTTAATCAAATAGCCATATTTATTAATTTATATGTATTTAAAGTAAAAATATTTTAATACTTAAGCACTTTTTTATTATTTCAAAGTATAATATATCTTATAGTATCATATCACATTTAAATATATTTTACAAAGCTAAAGTAGTGGATTATACTACTATATTATTGTATTCATAAACTATTTACTAGTTTTATTTAAACTATCAATATGTTTAGTTTATAGGTTTTTTAGCTATTCAACCTTAATCTTGAAGAAAGGTGACATCAAATCTTAGTTTTCATCAGTGCACAAAATAGGACAATTATAGTTCAGCTATTAGAAGCTTTGTTCTGAAACATTCTTAAAAACTGTTCTTTTATGTATTATTAAGAAACCTAGCATCATCATCATCACTAAAATTCTTTTTGGAGTCACTTCAAATTTGAACCTGCTTTAACTTCAAACTCAAAAGATCCCAAAGCTTTTCCTATAAACTAGCCTAACTAATATCCCCAAGCCAATAATGGAGGTAGAACCCATTGAGACAAAGTTGAAGCGGCTGGTCAACATATACTGCCAAACGAAAGTTTAGAGGTAAATTTTACTGTAGACTAATTGTTTGAAACTAAAAATGCAAATTTCATTTTAAAATATATCTAGATCAGGCTATAAATGAACAGGATTGTAAAAAGATAAATAGCTTCTGTTTAACTTTATTGAAAAGGTATTTTATTTATTAATGCATCTTTAAATTTATATTTATTGTTCAAAATATGTTAGTCGACTTAATCCTATAGTAGAGGAAAATGAGCTGGTTATCAAAGACCTAATTAATAAACGACGTATTTATTTGAGTGTTAATAGTGAGCTAATAGTTTAATAGTTATCAAACTGAAGTCAGATACTCTGCCTAACACAAGTAAACCAACTAGAGAAGGGCTGACCAACGCTTTGAAATTTTCCAATTTGATTGAAGAGATTAAAAGAAAGGTAAATTGCTTTTTAGCTTTATTTAATAGCTAAATTTTATTTTAAACAGAGAGTAGGAATAAATCTATGGCCAATACTATACACGTTACTCAGCTTGTCGGAAACTAAATTTAACTACAGTAGTTACAGCTCTAGGTCTAGCATTCCAACAAGTAGACCATCAAATGTAAATGATTTTTCAAGTTACTTATTCTAAAATGAACTGTATCTTTAACTTTAGCTCGAAGTTTTGAGAAGTATAACAAGTTTGAAGCGGATCGAGCCGGGTACCGCCAGTCGGACTTCAACGGGGAGAGAGCTGCTAAAGCCTGGTAAGCCCACGAGTGGCGACGGAAAGTTACCGCCCAATTTAATCCCTCAGAAGCGAGGTAGGGAAGCAATGATGGTTGCATCAGCACCAGGTTGGCCCCTCTTCCACCTTATTTGTATTTTTTGTTTTTTGCAGCGTTCCTTTACTTTAAAACTCCATCCCACTCCCTAGAAATTGTTTCGACCATCAGAACTTATACTTTTTATTAGATGCTTCCTTCACCAAAGAATCGGTTCTAATCGTCGATTTAATCTACATCTTCCAGGGGATCGATGGCCAGATTATAAAGTTCGACCCAATTACCGACGGCTGCGTCATCGAGGAGCCAGGCAAGCTGACGCGATCGACACTCGCCATGGTTTATAAGCTTTTTGAGTTAGGGTTTCTATTCAAGAAGATCAACAACTATGTCAAGACACAGCGACAGCGGATCAAAAGCCTTCCACTCAAAGAGCTTCAGCAATCGCCTAAAAATAGCTGCAACAAGTTACAGTGCGCTGACCTAGTGACTCAGAGTTTCAGTGCCTTTCTTCAAACTTCTCTTAGCGACTATTTTCGATTGATAGCCGTACTCGACAACCGGGTCACTCATTCCAACCCCAATTCTGATTCCCAAGAAGAACCCAATCAGAAACTTTCGTTGCGACGACTTCTAGTCTGGACTTTGGAGCCTTTGCAGAAGTTTCGAGTCCTGGCCAATCTCATTGACACCGTGAATCAGTTTGGTGGAGGTGCTTTCCTATCCAAGGTCCACACCTTCACCAACCACGGCAACGCTGATGTCAAAACTTATGTCGAATTCATTCTCAAGCAGATCAGCAAACCTTTCTTTGAGATGCTACGGAAATGGGTTTATGAGGGTGACTTAGTAGATCCTTACTTTGAGTTTTTTGTCAAGTGCTGAAGAGGACTGTTGGAGCCGACCAGGTCTGGCATCGCAAGTATAAGTTGAGAAAGGATATGGTACCCAGTTTTTTGAACTTGGAGTTGGCCCAGAAGATTCTGTTGATCGGGAAGTCCATTAACTTCATAAGGTACACCTGTAAGATGCCGGACTGGCGGTTGAGCTCTACTATAGTAGATCAGTTCCCCAATTTCGAGTATGGGCATCTATCAATGCATCAGCAGTCGATCGATAAGGCATATAGTGCGACCTCGTCCCAACTTCTCGAGCTACTGTTCACAAAGTATCGCTTCATGGATCATCTAGAAGCATTGAAAAGGTATCTTCTTCTAGGCCAAGGCTGATTTTATTCAGCACATGATGGATAACTTGGTCACCGATTTGTCGAAACCTGCCACTGCGTTACACCGCCACAACCTCAACGCTATACTTGAGACCTCGATCCGCGGCTCCAACGCCCAATTCGACGATCCTGAGATTCTCCATCGACTTGGAGTCGTCATTCGCCCCATTGTAGGCAACCAGAAGGGATGGGACGTCTTTAGTTTGGATTACCACGTCGATGCTCCCCTAGATACGATCCTGACCTCGACGACAATGAGTCAGTACTTGGAGTTGTTCGACTTTCTGTGGAAGTTGAAGCGAGTCGAGCATACCTGTTCCACCATGTGGCGTCGTCATATGTCGGCTTCCAAAACTTTGGGTCGATGCCCCGAAGTAGGTAAGGATCTCCATAGGAGCTATGCTGTGACTTCAGAGATGATTCACGTTACTTATCAATACCAGTATTATCTGCTATTCGAAGTCATCGAATGTGCTTGGAAGGATTTAGTCGAGGTCGTTAAAGGTAAACCAGAGGATGGCTGAACCTACGCAAAGCGATTTAGATTTACTAATTGAGGCCCACGAAAAGTATCTAAGTCACGTATTGACGAAAGGGTTACTGAGTTCACATAAATCTGATACAGACCCATACAAGTCCCTCCTAAGAATGTTCAGTGCCTGTACTCAAGTACCATGAGGCGCAGCGCGACTTGATCAACTACTGGGCTAAATCTAGCAAAGAAGGCACCGGTCCCCGCCAAAACTGGTACCGGTAAAGGACGTCTTCGGCCGCTAGTTGAATCTACTATAAGTCAGTTGATCGAGCCTCCTACTCCGACCCTCAGTGCTCTATCGTCCAACGTTAATTCACCGACCCCAGCTACCAATCGCACCTTGGAAGGGATCCGAGATCGACTCAGCCTTGCTACAACCAAGTTCCAAATTGAAGTTGCTAACTTGGTAAGGTTCTTGGCCATGAGTAGTGATCAGGATTTGCGAAGCTTGTGCTTCCGGTTGAACTTCAACGAAGTTTATTCAGGAAGTATTGAAGGGATAAACCTCGCTGAGTAGCTTTAAATAAATATACATAGCTTTGGTTCTTGGATAGGTTAATGTATATATTTTATAAAATTTTTAGCTTAAAGACAGTAGTATCCTTCATTTCTTAAGAAAATAATTGCTGTATACAAATCCCCAACTCCCCCTTTCTATTGAGTTCTCTAAAAAGTGATGTCATCCTAACAAAGAATTCTCAATCCAGCTACAAAATCTTTCCAATTTAAACTTTGCTTTCTTCAGCTTAGAACTCAAGACAATGCATACACGGCGAGAGTACGACTACCGAAATAATAGTCGATCAGACAACAGTCGACATGACAGCTCACGAAACGAAGCTAAAAGTTGGGCTGGAGTGAAGCCTCCACCAAGTTGTTTCCAACCACCACTGAACCGAAGAGATTTCAATGGGGTGTCACGACTCAATAACTATAAAATTTTAAATAAATTGGGAGAAGGTACATTTGGGTAAGTGTTTTGACAAAAACTAGTTTTTGTAACATTATTTTGTATTATGGTTTTTAAAATAGAGAGGTACATAAAGCTAGACATATTGACAGCAAGAAGGTAGTGGCAATGAAAAAGATACTTATGAAGAATGAGACAGGAAGGGGTAACTTTAATTTATTAGTTTACTTTTATTGAAATGGGTTAATTGAAGATACCTATAACTGCTCTACGTGAGATAAAGTTGTTAAAAAGTTTGCGACATCAAAACATCTTAGAATTGATAGATATGGTCTCAGTACCAGGTAATTTTACTACTTTCCTTTACTTATTGAGGTAGCCAAGATGGATGGTAGCTGTGGTGCTGAACTGTATATGGTCTTCCCCTACATGGACCACGACCTCCTTGGCCTATTGGCTAATCCACGTATCACCTTCAGTACCGCCCAAATCAAGTGTTACATGCTACAGCTATTGGAAGGGCTTTGGTACCTTCACCAGAACAACATAATACACAGGGATCTCAAGGCATCCAATCTGTTGATTGATAACGATGGAAGTTTGCGAATAGCTGATTTTGGGTTGGCACGGCCGGTCCATCCTTCTGTTTTGGAATATACGAACTGTGTGGTGACTAGGTGGTATAGACCTCCCGAGTTATTGCTTGGGGAACGAAGGTATACCTTTGCTGTAGATCTGTGGAGTGTGGGGTACTGCCTTTTAATTTTTAGTGATACTAACGACAAATAAAGGTGCGTGTTGGCCCAGATGCTGCTGAAGGAACCTCTGTTCCCAGGTTCGAGTGATATGGAGCAGATGCACATAATATTTGACCTGTGTGGGGAACCTAACGACGAATCGATGCCTGGCTGGAAGCAGCTACCCGGCTGCGAGAGTATCCAATACTTCCCCACCAAACAGCGTCGTATCGCCCACAAGTTTGCCAAGTAATTTTTTCAGAGAACAATTGGCGTTTACAATTTGAAATAGATACGACAAGCTAACAGTGGACCTTTTAGACCAGTTTTTGAAGTTGGATCCAGAGCGGAGGATTACGGCTGAAGAGGCATTGGATCACCCCTACTTCTTCATGCAGCCACTGCCGGCTGAAAAGCTAAGGTAAATTTCTTTAAAGAAGTTTTAATTCACCTATTCTATGTAAACTAGTTTACCAAAGTATGAGTCATGCCACGAGTATGATATCTATCTTAACCAGGACAAACGTCACCGTGGGAACCAAAACCAAAACCAAAGGCCGTATGGTACTCTTCGAAATGATGGGAATTTAGATCGTGAAAGGGAGAGGGATCGTGATAGGAATAACCAAAGATTCAATACCAACAACAATAGAGAGCGAGAGTTCAGTAGGAGGCTCTAAGCTTCGCTTCCAATGTTTTATATAGAAAATAAATCAAAATAAAGTAATGCTGTGTATTTTTAAAAGATTCCACTTTCATTTTTATTACTACCGATATCTCTCTCAAGCATGTTTCAAATCATTCTCCTCAGGTTTGAAAAGTTCCTTTAGAACCTGGTCAACGACCTGCTGCAATCTCAACTTTAGTAGCTTGACCTCCTCCTGCACCTTGGCCTTCTCAAAGGTACCTTCGTAAGGCGACCCTTTCAACTCGGAATAGTACTTAATCTTGGGTTCCGTTCCAGAAGTACGTAGCGTAATGACAATAGATTCAGTATCTTTAGTCAAGTAGAAAGTGATCATCTGGGTGGAGGCAGAAACTGGCAGCTTGGGCTTGAGGTCATCTTGGGCCGAGTCATAACCTACCGTTAGATCGATGATGCGAGTTACATCAAAGCCAGCAACTTGAGTGGGGTAGTTGAACGTACCTTCGCTGAACTCGTTAGGTCCCTAAAATCGATTTAGATAAGAAGTTGTATAAATGTACTACCATGTGATAACGCATGTTATCGAACAATCGCTTGGTAAGCTCGGGGTCGTAGCACAGGTAGTAGGAGTTGGCATCGACAAAGACACCGTACCTGTGGTATAATTCCAACAAGTGGTCGTAGACCGACTTCTTACTCAAGTTAAGTCGGGCAAGTAGATCCAGGAAGGTAGCTAGAGCGGATACACCATCCTTGTCATAGACGATATCGCCGACCATGTAACCGATTGCCTCCTCGTAGGCGAACAATGGGACCAATCCTTCAGATAGGAGTTGCTGGGCCCGGTTACCCAACCATTTGAAGCCAGTTAACGTCTCCTCAAAGTGGAAACCTTCAACCTGAGCCATCGACTGCAGCATTTTGGAGGAGACGGTAGAAGCTAGCATCAACGCTTTGGATCCTAAACTAAAGTAAGTCCATTTTGCATTTTAGGATTATAAAAACTTACCGACGTGCTTCTGCTTAGACCACACCTGTTCGGCCAATAGTGTACCCAACTGATTACCAGTGAAAGTGACCCATGTACCCTCTACCTTCTCGGCGATAGCAAACCGATCGGCATCTGGGTCATTGGCTAAGACAACCTTGTGGTCCAACTTATCGGCCAACTGGATAGCTAGGTCCAAAGCTCCCTTCTCTTCGGGGTTAGGGAACTTAATGGTTGGAAATTCGGGATCGCACTCGATCTGTTCAACTACGGGGTGGAGGTGGTTGGCCGGATACTGGATACTTTCCAAGGCTTTACGAACGGGAGAACCACCTACACCATGCATGGCTGTATAGATGACGTGGGGTAAATCTTCCCCAAAGTTCAAGTTAGCTAGACTAGCTACCCGCTCAAAGTACAGATCCCACATCTTGGAGTGGGGGTCGATGCAGTTGGGGTCACTGTCACATAAGGTAGTGTCCCAGCTCTGGGGTTCGTAGTGAACTTTGATCATCTCAGCAATACCGGCATCGTGGGGTTCTACGATCTGGCTGGCGTTGGACCAGTAGACCTTGTACCCGTTATCGAGTTTGGGGTTGTGGCTCGCTGTTACCATGATACCGCAGCTGGCACCCAGAGTTTTAATACCGAAAGGGACTAAAGGTGTATGTACGATGTTGGTATACAAATAGACTTTGAACCCTAGGTTGAGGAAGGCAGCTGCTGAAAGTTTGGCGAATCGCTCCGAATTGTAGCGGTGATCAAAACCAATGACAACACCCATATCCTTGCTGTTAGGGATCTGTTCGAGAACGTAGTTGGCTAGACCTTGGGAAGCTTGGATAACGGTAAGGTCGTTCATTCGGCTGAAACCGGCTTCCATACGGGCACGTAAACCTGGGTTTATATAGTGAGTTGCTTGCCAACTTGGACAATGTATAGAGTAGAAGAGAAGAGATTTACTTACCGGCGGTGCCAAAGGTTATGGGTTCACGTAGCAAGTTCTCCAACTCGGCTTCCTCACCACGTTTTACCAGGTCTTCGATGGTGCTGCGGGTGGTTGGATTCTACATTTTAAAAAAGATGACTAAGCAAAAAACCTTATTTAATAAATTACCTTGTCGAGACGTAGCCACTCCTTAGCCAAGTCGTAGATAGATGTTCTAGTCGTACTCATCTTTTTCTTATTTCTATAGTTTACTCCGTCGATTAATTACCGTGCTGAGCTTTGGATATGATTTTCAAGTTCAAAGTTCCAATTTTCCTATCGCTCAAAATTTTGGATTGGAGTGAAGCTGTCAACAGTTGGGCTTTGCTATACCGCTAAAGTAAACTTTCCAATCGAATGGCAAAATCACAACGATTAGCAAACTTCATTGGCTGGATCCTTGTGTTGTCATAGGCTTGAGAATAGAAATAGCTGAGAGTTGTAGGATGAAAATGAATATAAAGAAATTGTGGTGAAAGGATCCGTTCCTATTATAAGTCTAACCAAGGGTAGACCCAAAGCCGCATACCAGGATAGTTTATGAAAGATATTTGCAAACTTTGATGGATTGCTCGAGTTGCTGTAGGTTGTCAGTATATCATCTAGAAATATAACATGTAGGATATACAGCACTATCATTTAACTTTGATTTGGCTATAAGGATATGTATAAAAATGAAGACGTAAATTGGAGTAATTATCATTAATCAAATGTTGATGGATTTAAAGTTTATTAATTTAGTATATATCGGTAATATCAAAATATTCAATAAAAGGTATGTACATGCTAATCTTTAGCTACCACTTACAACAATTGTCACTTGTATTCTTTAAAATAAACTGCTACACAGTCAAGTATATATTTCCTTTTTAAAATTAGCAATCTATATACTCAGCTATCACCTTATTCACAGCTATTAAATCAAAACAAACTTTAATAGGATTAAACTATTAACCAGAAGGTCCAAAATACCACCACCACATAAATATTAAATAAAGTGTGTCCAACTGCCGATCCATAAAACATCTTCTCTTAAAAGCAGCCTCAACTCTTAAATTGAGTTAGCCATTGCAGCAACCATGAATGACAGGAACCCTATATATTATTAAGATTAGAGTTGATTTAAACTATGTATGTTAAAGGTTTAAAATATTTACCAGGATGACGGTCCGCACTGCCAACTCCAGCTTACGTTTGAAGAATTTGCTGATGATGGGGTTCAGCCACCTGTACAGCCAACTACAAATAATATAAAGTTAGTGACCCATCATGACTTGTAAAAAACTTACTCATTTTTGGTCTGCTTCAATGCTATCTTAAAATCCTTAACTTCGGGATCCACCTTGACAACTTTGAACACGCGAGCCAACTGCAGTCCATTGGAATCTTCATTGGTGTCATCATCAGGACTCTTCCTTGTTCTCGGTAGATGCAACATTCTGGTAACCATCAGCAGTAAGTGTAGCTTGACTGTCCTGTATAGTTTTGGTAACTGGGCAGAAAATAGTTTCGTTAGGTAAAGAAGGGACCAAGCTGTAGAGTTCGATTTGTGTTTTGGTTGTAACCACCTCCTTGATATCTTTTAAAATTGGTGAAGAATAAGGTTAGTGGTGAACATTTTAAACTTTTATAGATACCTATATCAGATTCCAATTGCTGGGCGTAGAAGGTTCCTTGGTCAGTCAGGTCCCCCTTCCAGCCCTCTAGACCTACATCAGTACGAACATCGACATCCGAATCCTCGTTGTCTACTTCTATCTTGGGTATAGAGGCATCGGAGTCATAGTCGATGAGACTGGAGAAGGGATCGATCGGGGTGGCATCATTATCTTCCTTCTTAGCGTTCATTTTGGCACCCAGTTCAGGTTCAAGTTCCTGTCCAGGTATGGCAAATAAATTATCTACAATGAAGGTGCCCGGCTTGAAGTCGACTGGTTCACGGTTGGTGAACTTGTTTATTTGATCCAAAAGTAGGTCAGGGTCGGTCGTCACTCTCACCACCAACTTGAGATCCAAACCTTTGGGACCAATGGTCACGTCCATCAATCCTTTCTATAGTATTCATGGTAAATGCTACTGCTATCATTTTTGAAATAAATTACCTCCTGGAACTTTGGGGTTATAAATCTCTGGAATTCAAATTTGACGTCGTTGGCTTCTGCTAGAATATTCTTTCTAATTGAAATAGCATTAATAGCATTTATCTATCAAAATTTACATTTCAAGCTGGAAAAGCTTAGTATTCTCAACGACTTCATAATCCTGGTTGGCACCTGGTTCCAAAACTTTGAAGGTAATCTGATCGGGCTGTACGTTGAGGCAGTTTAAGACTATTCCATCCAATTTTATCGTACAATTGCTGTACGTACTACAAAAAGAACATAAGCAAGTATAGCCATAAATAAAAGTTACTTTTCAACCGAAGGCAATTTTAAACTCTCTAACTTGAACACCAGTAACTTTATAAACTCTTTGACCAACTTTTCGACTTGAAATTGGTCTTTGAGCTTTAATAGATCTTCCAAGTTGAACTTTGACTTGAAACTTTGGAAGGTATCGGCATTTAGCTTCAACTTCAACAGTGGATAGGTCTCTAAGATGGAGTGGAACTTCGTTTCGACCGCTTCCAAAAGGACCTTGTACTGAGGTTTCTCATTGAAATCTACACTGGATTTGAACTTTAGAACTACCAGGTCGAATAAGGTTTCCAAGCTGGCATCTTTCAAATCAACTTTTTGAAGGTGAATCTGCAATTGTTGTTTAAGCTCGATAGGTAGCGGGAACAGTTCGATAAGTTCCTTCAAAAATGGTTGCTCAACTTGACCTTCGTACTGGTTGTTTTCAACTTCATTTGTCAATAATCGGTCTACCTCCATTTTAAATTCTTTATTTCTTTGGAAGAATGGAGCCTTGGAGTTAGGAGATTCTGACGATTTTATTTCCTACAATTTAGGACTTGCGGAATAAATAGTATAAAATTCCGTTTCTAGACATACTCATTAGAAAAGTATGTGGAAATTCAGTATAAGTATAAACGGTACTATATAAAGGTAAACACTGCCAATACATTTAGATTTTGTTCTATATACGAAGGAAAAGGTAAAGCCTTGCTGTTACTTATTTACAACTATAGAATGTATCAATTATAATCATTACTATAGGTAATTACATCAGACTTTGTTCATACTAGTATGCTTAGTCAATTAGAATTGGAAAAATATATTCCTATTCAGAATATATATCCCATTTCATGCAGATTAATGACATCAGATTTGAATATATGAAAGGAAGTTTAATTACAAGATATATAAGATGTTTATAGAATGAATATATATAGGAAAATTCATTTCAAAATAGACTAAAATAGTTTATAGTTTTTTAATAAGATTAAAGAAATTTGTTAAATGTAAGGTCCAGCAGCATCTCCCTAGGCTTTACAGTCTGTCAATATCTCTAACCGACTCCATGCCAGTCCATTCCAATATTCTAGTTCTGTCGACTCTGCTCCCTGGATGTACCGTCTTAGGGATTTGCTTCTACCACATCTATATCTTACCAATGATCATCTCTATTCAAGCTACCCAAAACCAATCAATCTCTGTCACAGAGAAACAGGTGGAAGAAGACTCAACTGAAGTTCAAGAAGTATTGGGCTTAGTTAATGAAGCCACTACTACTGTACTGACCAAAACCATGCCTGAAGTTAACACCGTTGCTGCCATGAGTACTGTGGCTAACCGAATTACCACCACTCAAGCTGATCCTATCCAACTGGTTAACGTTATCCACAAGCCCCAAATAGCACAGCATCCGTTCCCCCAGTTCAATAGGAAAGAGGGGATAGATTGAGACTTGGGTACAGATTGAGGCTGATAGAGAGGAAGCCTATCAGGTGGTAATTGAGCGATAATCAGTGCTACAGTGTTCAGATCAAAGGTAGAGATTTGTTGATAAGTCAATATTGGCTCAAAAGGGCTGATTGTATTGGTAACATTAACCACCTAAAGAAGGTGAGATCCAAGGGTAGCAAGGATCGTTAAAAGGTAATAAATGGAAAAGATAGAGGAACTAGACCACATAGTATTGCTATGCTGAAACAAGGATATGAGCAAGGCTAACTTTATTCAGAGACTAAGGAGCAAAATCAAACTGCTAGAAATAGCTATGGTTAGGAACAGGGGGTAAGTAACAGCTATAGAATAACAAAGTGAAGCGTTGTCAAGATACCCACTTTGAATAGCGACAAAAGGGATTTAAGTACCCCTTTGGTGCCTTGGCAATAGTTATAGCAGGAGGATTAGATTTCCATCCACAATTAACTATTCTATAGATTACTTAAGGTTTTGCCAGAAAAGTCCATACTAATCCAAACTACTACTGGTGAGTTTACTATTGCCAAAGCTCTAGTATTCAATGTTCTGCTGTTAATGGTAGGGATTCCTAAGTAGTCATCAGAACTAAGAAAAAGAATAAAAGTGGAAAAATGTCTAGTATAGGGCATATTCGGAACTAAAATAGTTACGAATTATGAATTGAAAACCAAAAATTGATAAAAAGAAACTAGCAAGAAAGAGGAAGTCGAATGAGGGAGTAGGTCTATGATCTTATAGTGGGATTGTAACGACCAGGGTTGTTACATTAAATTAATATCCTAGTTGGATTTAGTTTATTTAAACAAAATAGGTATGCAATTTTAAAATTATATTAGCTAAAATTAAAAAGAATAAATAATTTAATTATATTTGTAACAATCAAGATTGCTACAGAATTTAACTTATTGGACATCTATACTAAGCTTTTAGCTTAGGACTAGCTATAAGTACAATATATGGTAAGATGCTATATAACCTGTCATTTTTAGATCTTTAGGTATTTATACCAAAATTGATCGAAATTTAGGCAGTAAGTTTCAATTGCATCCAAAAGTTCTAACCTAGTTAACACTATATTAGATAAGTTGAAGTATCTACTTAAACCTATAAACTTTATAGCAAAGTCTATTAGGCTACTTCCTATATTACTTTTATTATACAAAGTACAAATTTTTATAGCGAGTATCCTTTTACTTTAGAAGGATCGTCTATTATAAAAAATGATAGGAAGTAATCTTTGAAGATAGTGTTCTCAATCAAAATCTTACCTTAACTTTTGGCATAAAAGAAATGTATTTGGAGAGATACAATATACCACCTGTATAAAATCAACAAAACAAAGCAATAAAAACAAGAGGTTTGGATTTGTTTTACAAGCCTGAGGCCAGCCCGAAAAACTTATTGTAACTAACAAATAACGATATATGATACAGACTTTCAGTAGCAATTCTATGACTGATGGTTTGGGTTCAATCTAAAATAAAATTGGTTCAATTAGTGACGAAATAAGTTGACAACAAACTAAAATTTCCAACAAAGCTGATCAGCTACTTCAACTCGACAAAAAGTTTGTCAAGTAAAAACAAAATGGAATGTTCCATCTGCTACTCAAGTCTATATCAGCATCAACCGAGCCAACCTGACAACAAACGAAACCGAACTTATGACCAATGTGTTGATTTTACAAAGTTGTCAATAGCTTCTTGTAAGTATTGTATTCATTCACTAGTTCTTAATTTGGGAATTAATATCTTTAGGTGGCCATATGTTTCATACCAACTGGTATTTTAAAATATATATAAAACTAAATATAAACTCATATTTATTTTCTTTTTAGTATTGAACACTTCATCAGTATGTTTAAAAGGACTAAGTATTGCGCTCAATGTTACGAACCAATAGCTCAAGTCATCTCCTTATCCAACATCTCCAACTTTCAGTTAAATTCAACTACAGCGAACCAAGGGACAACTTACTCAACCCCAATAAAATCCAAAAGTATGCTATTGAAACTCAAGATAGACGATGTGTGATAGAATTGAAGACTTGTGTAGACCAACTGGAAACTCAACTCCATCAAAAGGAATTAGGAAATGAAAAATATGATCCAACAAAAGGATGAAGAGTTCCACTTGGCCCTACAAAAGATTTCGGCATTGGAGGGACAAAATAGGTATCTCATCGAACAGGTATGCCAACTTAAGAGCAGTGAATTCAACTTGATTGAGGAGACCCAAATGCTGCTGGAAGAACTTGTAACTTTCGAAAGCCTGGAGAAATGTTGGGTCAAATTCACCAAGGATAAGGAAATTAACTTTCAAAGGAAGTTGAAGGGGCTTACCAATACGTTGGCAAGTAAGGATAAGGAGATAGAAATGTTGAAATTGAAGTTGAGAAAGAAAAATTTGCAGATACAGTCGTTCAAAGGTAAGGCTTTCTTTTTTATTGAAGTATATTCATACTGTAAAATTTTAGTTAAGGAACGGTTGAAAAGTCGAAGATCCAACTTAGTTGATATGAAGCTTGATTCAAGTGCGAGTAAAGACTCCCCAACAACTTATCTGAACCTTGAAGTTAAACAGGACCTTGACAACCTATCCAAAGTCGATGAAAAAGTTTCAAATAAGGAGACTAGTTTGAAGGGTATCAAAGTAAAGACCAAGATAAAGGATAATCCCTTTGATATCAAGTTGTCATCCACCTCATCTCAAGTTAAAGGGAATACGATTGCCAATAATCAAAAGGAATTCGACTTCAATTCAAACAATAAGCGAGTAGTCATCTACCAACTAAGTAGCCTTCCAACTAAGAAGGACAAGCTGATATCAATCGATGGTTTCAAAACTTTAAAAGTTGAAACTAGTGCGGTTTATGGGAAATTTGTTCAAAGTCAAGTAAAGAAGAAATGTATAGAGTATTTGAAAGGTCAAAGAAGCTGGCTAGGCACCGATGTTAAAGAAGGTGAGGGGCATTTAGATGATAAAAAGGATGATCTTGCAGCGATCATTGGGTTTAAAATGGAGATTTGATAACGCTGAGTGGTGAGTTTGAATAAATAGCCGGCTTATCGTTGGTTTATAAGTTTGTTTTGTACCTGTCGTCGCCCCAATAGTTTTCTTTTAGAACTTTTAAAAGATATTGTAGACTATATAGCTTTAATTCTTTTAATTTATATATTAATAGACTATTTTTAGATTAAAAGAAAATTTTAAATGGAGATTTAAGCTCACCATATAGAGAGTTGGAGTTGACGTGGTTCTTTTGATAAAGTAGAGTGGATTTTCAATTGACATTATAAGCATTGAATGTTTAAATCGGTTAGTAAAGTTGGTTGTGGTCTATGCAACAAAACTTGAATAGGATAGAGTAAGCCTCACGGTATAATTTTACTTGTTAAATATGCACCTATAAGTGTTTTGAATTTGTAATAAGATTTTCAGTTGCATGTGCATCTATTAGCACCAATCTATATGGAATTCCTATTAGAATCTAGTTATTATAGTTCTAGCCACTTTTCATCAAGGATATGAAGAGATTTACATTTCAATTTCAACCATTTACCGGCTATTTCTTGAATATTTGGATGGGTGCAACTATGCACTGGAAGAAACGGCACATTACTGTATTTCAATTCTGCTTAAGTTTTCATGGTAATTGGCACATGGTTATGATCAGTTTACCAATAAGTTATAACTAGCGACTTCAATCAGGTTTTGCCAACTGAAACATTTATCCTATCTATTTGGTGGAAAAACTTAGAGCCGACATTCCCGTTAAATCAATTTAAAAGGATGGCAAAGTTTATAGAATACCAATCAATTCTAGATTGGTGTGCATCAATTGGATTAGCTTTCCCGATAGATTCGATCCAACTAACAGTGCCAATAATTGCTATAAAGATATTGCAGATGTCTAGCGAGGATCCACCAATAATTCCCCAAAGAAATAGTGGTTATCATTCGAAATTGAAGAAGCTTCTGTTACCAAGATAATAAAAGAGCCTATCCAATTATCTTGAAATAAACTAGTGAGACAAGCATACTTTATTGGCCAGTATCGCATATACAGAAGCCCTAAACCTCGAATAATTCGGCATAAGAAGTGGTCATGCGCAAATTGATGATAACATCCCCAAAATCCAGAAAATTTCAATAACCCCAGCTTCTCACCTTTCAACTTCAATTCAGTTCAATTCTATTTTACTCATTTTTAACCGATATACAACCTTGTCTTCCAAACAAAAAGCCACTTTAACTTTCATACCTCAAGCTTTTAAAGTCCATATTTTCCATACTCCTTATCTTCTCACCAACTCTCTTTACTCTGCATAAACTTTAAAACCTACAACTACCTGTACATTTTTAACCTTGAAATAAAACTAAACACAAACCAAAAATGCCAAAGAATGTATTACAGCACTTGAAGAACTTGAGACCACTGAGCTCAACTTCAACCCCCAACTTTGCAACTAGTCTACCCAGCTACAAGATGGCCAAGGTTTTACCCGACAAATCTATTCGAATGTTATTGATTGGTGCACCGGTAATACTATATATTATGCGCCTCTGTATTAATCTATTTTTGTACTATTTAGGGTTCAGGTAAAGGTACCCAGTCGGTACGTATCAACACCGACTTTGGTTTAGAATCAATAAGTTCAGGCGACGTCTTACGTAGGCATATCAAAGAAGGCACACCAGCTGGCAAAGTGGCCAAGGAAGTTATATCTTCGGGAGGTACATATATATTTGTTTTATTCCTTGTTTATATTTTTATATTAGCTTTATTACCCGACGATATCATGTTATCGGTATTACAGTCGGAACTCTCCCAACTCGCTAAAAAGGTACTTTTTTAAAAGATTCACTTGATGCTAACTATATTTCCTACATTTTAGAACTGGTTGCTGGATGGCTTCCCAAGGAACGTAACCCAAGCCAAAGCTTTGGACGAGAAGCTACAGGACAAAGGGGATGATATCAATCTAGTTATCCACCTCGATGTCCCCGAAGATGTCATTTTATCGCGTATAGTTGGTAAGACCTTTAAACCCCTACCAAACTTTTCTAACTTTAGTATTAGATCGGTGGGTACATGTACCATCTGGTAGGGTTTACAATTTAAGTTACAACCCACCTAAAGTTGCTGGTATCGACGACATCACTGGAGAAAAGTTGACCAAACGCGAGGATGATAACCCGGTAATTGACAAATATAAAATGTTGATGCTAATTTTTATTTAGGAGGTATTTAAAAGACGTCTAGATCAATTTAAGGATCAGACTACGCCGCTCTTAGATTTCTATAGGGAGAAGGATGTACTAGTCAAGATCTCTGGCCCCACTTCTGACATTATCTACCCTAAGATCAAGGAGGAGATCGCTAGGCGTCTTTTCCATTGAATAGGCTGAAATTTCAAGTCGTAATACCCAAGAGTCTTTATATTGATGCATACGTTCGTTGTTGGCTTTTCCTCTTCCCTCCTACCCACAAATTGTTGGATAGGCTCTCTCTTATCCATCTACCCTTTAGTAGTGGCTCACTTCCCTCTTATTGTTTGGACAGATAGGCTTTTATTAAACTTTTATATCGGTTTTAATAAACTTACGCTTTTTAATTATATAGTTATATCTCATTTATTCTCTGAAGAAAGCCTCATTAGTTGTATAGTTGTACTCCACTTTATCAGTAAGCCTATTGGAAGACACTACACTTATGTATAGTATTGAAAGCTCAAATAACTTTTACAAAAATAGATAGTCATCTAAGTGAAAATGGTCATATTCCTGATCTACAAATGGATAGATGTGGTCAAAGATCTGATCAAATTGTAGAATATTCTTTATATAGCTTTATAAGATGCAGTATACCAGTATATTAGTTCGACAACTAATCTAAAGTAAGGTTAATTGCGAGATGGCCTACAAAATAAATTATATATTACAATTGAAAATATATGATCCCCTTTTTGAAATTTTAATTGTAGTGTTAACAGTAGAAATTTCAAAAGTATAGAAATAAAATATCTTCAAAAGATTTAAATAAGAAATACTATGGTAGGCATCTAATGAAACTTAATTCAATGACACCATCTATATAAATTAAAAAATATGCAAGCTATCCTCTGCAGCAAATTAGATGCTTTAAAATATGAATCGTATCAGGGCATAAAGAAACATAAAACTCTTGGCCAATTTCAAAAAATAGACTTACTAAGCTGGGAAAATTGTTTAATTTACTAGCAAGTATTGCGCTATACTTTAAGTCTACCAAATTACCAAAGTTAAACGGTAGGCTTTTGACCCTACAGTACAAATATTCAAAGTTAGCATTTGCTTAAATAGAAGTAAAAAGTATTACGGTGATGAGCAAGTAGTACTTGTAAGTGCAAATGACAGAACCTACACCAATGAGACCACACAGGACGCTGAAGATGGCCTTATCCTTGGCACCACCTTTGAGATAAAGTAAGGTGTGACCGGGTTTCTAAAATTTTGATGAAATTTAGGAATTGTGTTTATTGGAGAAGAGATCAAAATATAGGGGACGGGAAGCGTTGATAAACATACCTGGAAGAAGATCTGCTGTTCGCGGATACGGTTGGGAGCGTTGAATACCATCTTTATAAAGAACTAACGTTTGGAAACCTTTCGAATTTTCAAAATTTTGGCCTTTTCTCAGATATCGAATCATAGATTAGCTAATTGAGTTCTATCATTCGATAATTTAGTGCCAAATCTGAAACTTATACCCAATTGATATCCAGGCTTCAAATAAATTAGCTAATTTGGATAGATTTCACATTTCTATTGGAAGGGTAAATTTTAGATCAATTAGATTAGATAAAGGTGTTTGAGTTTCGTAAGCTGGAATTGAAAGACGAATAGTTTCTAAAGTGGAGCTTTGAAGAAATTGAGGTACTTATCATATACTGTCGTACCTACCTTCAAGTTTCGACAGTTGGAGTAGGGAAATAGTAGTACAATAGTTGCATTTTGTTAGGTTAAATAGAATCAAAGTAGATTTAATATTTTTGGAAAATTATTCACATCATTGCTTTATACAGTAGATATAGACATCATATATCATATTCAAAGGACTATAGGTGTATTCCAACCTTTCGAATTATCAGTAAAGTGCTGATTGATAAGATGGAAAGGTGTATATAAAATTTTAATGAGTATGCTAATTATATTCAACTATATCTACAGGAATAACACTACAAAGTATGATATGGTTTTTAAATCGATATATACTTAAATGAGCCTCAACAGCCTTTAGCTTAAAACTCATATATTTTTAGAAATTTTTACTATGGAAAAGATACATCCGCCTTTGTCCTTGAATGAGTTACTAAAGAAGCTTGATATAGTTTAGCCAAAATATCAAACTTGAAAAGAAGACAATTAGAACAAGACATATATTCTCTTGGCTGGGAATCCCTCACAACAACGTAGCTAAAAAGATTCTATTAATAATCCTTCCACAATCAAACTTTATAAGCCAGTTTATACCATCTATATATAGTTCTTCAATGTTAGTCTAACTTGAGCTCAAAATCCAACCATAGTTGTTAAACCAATTTAGTATATCCTCAATTTATATTTTCCAATTCAGCCTATATCGATGTCGATGGAAGGTCTGGCAGCTTAGGCTTGAAGTGGTAGTTCTAGTGCATAGTTAAACCGAAGTATAGTTAGGGAAATAACTTCCTACAACAAATATAGGGCTTATAGATGGCCCACTCTTATCCATTCTTTTTATCTAGCCCATTGATAAAATCCAACAACTAGTTTTACCAAGTTGAAGGGATACTATGCATTTTAGTAAGTAAGTAGGACATTTTGGCTTAGAAAAGGTATATTGGATATTCCAATCTACATATCCATCAATTGAAAAAAATCAGATGATTTGATCCTATTCTATGAACCTTCAAATTTCTTTACCACGTTCAAGAGCTTACCTGTCCACCCATCCAAAAATCGGTTAAAATTTGTGTGACCTCACCACTTCGCTTTCAAAAGTTTAAACGTGGTAATTTAAGCTATCGTCCAATACCGGATTTAAATAATCGAAATGGGAAGCTGGGCGACATCTCTTTCAAGAAATCTCAGATCAAAATTTTCATATCTAGGTGCATCAAATTTATATTCCCACCATCTACAACCCTCAAGAATAGCAACATTTAAAAGGCATCGAAACGCTACAGCTTTGTAAAATAAGAAAGGCTTGAACTATGGATAAAGATACCCAAGGTCAAGCACAAAGTCCAAAGAAGCCCAACTTTATCAACTTAGAAAGTGGTATAAACCCCTCTTACTACGATGCTATCACCAACACTTTTGTATCTCCACCCACCTTACAAGCGGAAGAAGTTACCCCACTTTTACCAACTAACCGGAACTCCATCTCTCAAGTCGACTTGAACTACTCCACTTACCCCGAGCACCACGATGACCAGTTTACCAACACGTAAAGTTTTTATTCAATACATTTAAAATAATTTCCTACAACAGTGAAGACGATCTAAACTCGTTAGATTTCTCGACTCCCCAACCCAACTTCGCCAAACACTTCAGCTGGTCTACGCCACCCGCCCCTAAAATCAATGCTAATGCCGCCATCCACCGCTACAATACGGCAAGAAGGGGGAAAAAGGACAAACGAGTAAACTCATCCACTTCCTTTAGTTCCTTCCAAAGCACGCGAGATTGGCTGAGACGAGATACCGGCGTCTACGACGAAGACAAACCGGACTTGGTCATGGAAAATAACGGTATCCGTGTATGGTATGACGATTATACGACTATAGGTAGCTTCCACTTTTGAATTTTATTTAAATACATCTAAAAAGATTGGATCCACGACTACGTCAAGGAACGGGTACGTCTGCGTAGAATCCGGGCACTACCCGGGTTCAGCGGTTGGTTGATCAATACTTTTGACTCCAGCCAGGCTTGGTTACTAGTTACCATGATAGGGGTATGTTGTGGGTGTGTAGCTGCTCTCATAGGTATAGCTACTGAATTCCTATCCGACCTAAAAACGGGGTACTGTTCCACTAACCTGTTGTACAACCGAAACTTCTGCTGCTGGGGTAGGGATGACTCTAAATGCTACGATTGGAAGTCATGGTCTCAACTCGTCTACTTTGGACCTAATGATTCGGCGAGTTGGTTGGATTTTCTATTTTACTTTGGATTTGCCGTTTTATTCGCTATGAGTGCCGCTATTTTGGTCTACTGTACGGCCGACCCCTACAAGAGTTCGAAGCGCAGGAAGGCGGGTGTAGTTAAATATTATGCGGCCGGGTCGGGGATCCCTGAGGTAAAAACTATATTGGGTGGGTTCGTCATGCGTGGGTTCTTGGGTATCCAGACTTTGTGGGTCAAATGTGTTGGTCTGGTAATTTTACAAGAGTTGCAGCTTTTCTTATTAGTTTTACCTGTAGGTTTTAGCAGTAAGCTCGGGTATGAGCTTGGGTAAGGAGGGTCCATTAGTACACATCGCCTGCTGCCTAGGCAACATCCTATGCAGATTATTCGACAAGTACAATAAAAATGAGGGAAAGCGACGTGAGATCTTGTCGGCTTCGTCGGCAGCTGGGGTGGCGGTAGCTTTTGGAGCTCCTATTGGAGGCGTCCTGTTCAGTTTGGAAGAAGTAAGCTACTACTTCCCCTCCAAGACCATGTGGAGATCCTTCCTGTGTGCTTTGATTGGTGCCATGACCTTGAAGGTAAATTTTCAATCTAGCTGCTTCAAAAGCTAAGTTACAAATTATAAAACAGATTATCGACCCATTACGTACTGGTAAGATAGTCATGTTCCAAGTTACCTTTGACCATGGGTGGCACACTTTTGAGCTCGTCTCTTTCTTGATCATCGGGGTCTTCGGGGTAAGTGTTGATTCTTTTGTTGAACCTAAATTTGGAGTAGGGAGTTTACGGTGCCATGTTCTGTAAGCTTAATGTCATGTGGACCAAGCTGCGTATCAAATCCTGGATGGGCAGGAACCCAGTGTTGGAAGTCCTCATGGTCATCACCTTGACTGCTTCCTTCAACTACCTCAATCCTTTCACCAAGTAAGTAACTTTGAAATTGTGGTGCTGACCTGTTTTTAGGATTGGTGGTAACGAGCTGATATCCGAGTTATTTGCAGAGTGTACTGGGCCTAGTAATCGTGGGGATGGTTTATGCATGTAATTAATTTTAGTGTACTATCATTTATAAATCTGCATGGTAGTACCCAGTTGACCGAATACCGACATATAATCCACCTGTTAGGCTTTGCCATCTTGGAGAAGTTTTTGTTGACCGTCATCACCTTTGGCATCAAAACTCCAGCTGGGATCTTCATACCCTCGATGGCCATAGGTTCCTGTTTTGGCAGGCTACTTGGGCTGGCTGCCCAACGTTGGCAACAGTAAGTTGAGCTATAAGTTTGCATTTAAATAACGGTTAAAATAACCAAGGACCTACCCTACCCTTGCTGTATTTGAAGTTTGTGGTGAACCCGGTTCCAACTGCTTTACTCCAGGTGTCTATGCTATGGTAGGTGCTGCTGCCGCCCTAGCTGGAGTTACCCGGATGACTGGTAACATACCTTTACCTACCTCCTTTACTAATGTTCTTGTATAGTTTCGTTGGTAGTTATCATGTTTGAACTCACCGGTTCCTTAACATACGCCCTGGTAATTTACAATTACATCTCTACTTTAAACTAACATTTGCACCAGCCCATCATGCTCTCAGTTATGGTATCGAAATGGGTAGCCGACGCCTTGGTTCGTCCCAGTATCTACGACAGCTTGGTCGAACTCAATAACTATCCTTTCCTAGACAACAAGCGGGAGTACATCCACACTCGAGGTCTCAACATGCTCTTGGAGCGCAATCTCGATGTTATTCGATTGGAAGAAACCAACACAGTAGCTAGCCTGCGAAATAAGATTGAGACTTTGACCACATCCAGTTACCCCGACGGCGGGTTTCCCATCTTGGATGGTACCTTGCTGGTTGGTTATATCGCTGCCAACGAGTTGGAACATGCTCTAAGTATTTATTTACCTGATGCCCGTTTACTAATCCTACCTTTCTTAGATGTAGCTACTTTAACTGAAGACTCAGCCCCCTGCCACTTCCAACAGCTCAACCACAGCAATACCAACCTCAGCGATTCGGACCGCCTACCCAACGACTTTACAACCTACGTCGATCATGCTCCATTAACTGTCAACATCAACGCTTCTATGGAAGTGGTATTGGAGATGTTTATCAAGTTGGGAGTACGCTACCTCTGTGTCATTGAGCATGGTAAATTCGTTGGGTGTGTCAACAAGAAACAGCTTTTAGCCTACCTCCATGAACTTGGTGACGATTAGTTTTTGTGGGGAGTTGAAAACTAGACTGACTTTGGGTTGGAAGATAAAGCCTATGAAAAACAGCATTTTGGGATATATTAAAAATAGTATAGCGTGCTTTATGAGATTTTTTATAAAAGTACTTTTATGTTGGGAGATGGGATGTAGTTTTGATGCTTATATATAAGTTTTAATTGCACTTGGATATATGGAGTTTTGGCACTTAAGGTATAGTAGCATGCACCTTTTTTATATAATGAGGCTAATCCTCAACATGGGTTCTTGAGAATCCTGTTCGGTTTATTTAGGCTGAATCTTGAGTAGCTTTTTCCGATAATATTTAGTTGCCTCTTCTTTTCCAAGAATAAATTTATTGAGATGGTAGTGTTTACTTGTTTATATATGTTAAGCTTTGATGTATTAAAAGCTTGATAGTATGGATTTTAGCAATATTTGTTGATAAAGTAGTGCAACTGCTTTTATTTGATGTTTATGAGATTTATAATACATCAAGGGCTTTATATATTAAATAGTGGTATTAAATTTGGGATCTATGTAAATAGCCAAAGCCATCAGTTAAGGACAATTATATATAAGCGTTGTGTTTTGCTCTAGGTAGATGTGGTCAACCAAAATCTTACAAGCTAAACTAAGTAAACCGATTACGTCAATCAAAGTTTATTTAGCTTCAAACTCTATGGAAATCCAACTTTGCTTTTAAAATTGTAAACTTCAATTCAACTCAACTTGAAAATGTCTAGCTTTTGGTATGAAGGTGAAGAATCAACCGGTGCTTTACAGCTAGCTGCTGACCTCAACCTACCTCTTATGGTATTCGCAGCAGGTAATTCTTTAGATTTTGTTTGATTTAATGTTTAATGAATGAATAGATGATAGTACCCAATCCAACAACTTTGATAAAGTATTTGCTTCCGGCGCCGTAAGTTTACAATTCTTTCAATTCATTTATTTTTATTGAAGACCGATCATATTGTCAATGGAAACTTTGTCGCCTTGAAGATCGTAAAGGGAACTAAAGACTTTGAAAGCATGGCAGCCCTAGGTAATATTTTTAGTTGTAGACCGACCTTACAAACCTTTATAGTTCAAATTGATCAGATTCCATCGGTCTCCTTATTCCTGTACCATATTTTTTGTTGTTTAGAACTAATGTTTTAAAGGAATAGGGAACTTAGAGGCCGCACCGATATCTGCGACCCCGATAACGGGAATAAATTAGCTGATGAGTTAGCGTCTGCTCTCACCATGATAAAACGCCTAGATTCTGGAGAAGATATTCAATCCATACAAGATTCCCTTGATCCTTCATCCTCTAATACGCTCAGTTTGAAGCCTTTAACCGAAGAAGAAAAAGCTCAAAAAGAGGCTGCGTAATATTTTATACTTGGTTTTTATCTTAACTTCTACATAACATTTAGTTTGAAGGAACGTTTAAAGGAGCTGCGCGAAACTCGTAAAGTTAAAGACGTCGAGGTAAATAAGCCAAAATGCTATTATTAAAATTAATAGAAAGAGAAAGCCGATGAGGCTTACCGTCGCGAACAGGGGCGTATAATAGCTGAAGCAAAAAAGTCTCAGCAGGAGAAAGAAGCTAAGCAAATCTTGGATCAGAAGCTAAAGGAAAAACGTGAGGATATGGAGGCTCGTCGTAGGGTCAAGCAGCAGATTGAGCAGGATAGGCTCGAACGTGCGGCACGTAAGAAGAAGCAGGAAGGTCAGCTTGCTGAATCAGTAGCGGCATCAGCCTCTGCTTCGATCCAGCCAACCGCTCCTAAATCGTACATTATCATTATTACATCTTACTAAAATGCTTAGCGTTCCAACCGTGTGCAAGATTGGACTACGCTTCCCCGACAACTCTGTCCACCGCTTAGAATTCAAGCCTGAACAAACTTTAGCTGAGGTTCGCCAACACGTCTCTGACTACTTTTTACAATCTGCTGGAACCCATGTCAACTTCCAATTGGCCCAAGGCTTCCCTCCAAAAACTTACGTGGCTCAAGATGATTCGAAATCACTGCTAGAGTTGGGACTCTGTCCTTCAGCCGCTTTAGTTGTCAAAGTAAGTCATTTAGTTTACAATTTTGATTTACTCATCTTGAATTTGAATATAGAGAATGTAATACATGCGGTCGATTAATAAAATACTTTTTATTATTTTCTTTTGTAGTTTACTTTATAGGCCGGTAACAGACTATGGCTAAATATTGTCTAGTTAGGGATTAGAAACTATCTTTTTGAAAGAAATGCAACCAAAGTCTTGTATAAGGATCGAGAGGATAATTCCTTAGGCCTTCATCATGAACTATACAACTTGAGTACACAGTATTTAGCAGAACTGAGAGAAATCTCCAATGATAAGGTTGAGCACCAGGCTGAAAGAGAAATCTAGCACCTCATTTACGGCTCTTTCAACTACCTAGCTACAATCTGTATAATGTATCACCTTTTCAATAAGTCTGATAAGCACCTTCTACCTCCAAAATCATTTCTAACCAACTCTATTGACCATATTCCTAAATGTAAAATTGAAATCAAAATATCAAGTGGAGCACAACATCATTTGTAGTTCTTACAGCCACAGCTTTAGCTACTTTTCGGGACTATTTCAATCAGATTTTTCAAGGAGTGGCAGGGAAGGCTGACTCATTTCTTTAACGCTTCTATCAATTCAAATATTGAGTGTATGAAGGAGCTGCATTTGGAATAGCTTGGACTATACCCATTTATGCACTTGGCCAAGGCTATTTCACGTACTTAGAGTATCGTAGTAAGATGATGCTGGTTTATATAGGGTAGTGCTGGCTTTATATACATGATGTTATCAATAAATAGTTGGGTTTGAGAGCTGTAGTATAAAGCAAATTATTTAAGTTATGTATGTTATATGTATTTTCATCAGAGATACTGCTATTGCCATGATTATCCTTTTACTTTATATACAAATATAACAAGCCTTGAAGTTTAAACTTAGTTTATATGTATGTACTAGCAAAATACTAACCTTATTGCCATCTTTTAAATGACTATATATAGTCTATAAAACAAACTTTTAATAGACCCAATTGTAATTCTAAATACATAATGCACCTCCATACGATAGATATTGACGTCAATCAATCAGTCTTCTTTACCAACTGCTTTCGTTTCAACTCCACCATCAAATTGACGACTACTCTAAACAGACATACCTAAAGAATAGTATATGTGAGTAAACATATAATACCAAGAAACCTTACCACAACCACCGTTAAATTGAAAAGTAGAGGCAAAGCATAGACAATCGATATAAAGTTCCCTCCCTCATCAAAGTAGGTTGGTATGGAAGAATAATTCATAGTTTTTTAAACCAAAGCTGTTTATAGCATTCGATAGTATTATAAGTATGGCTAAATGGTATAGATTGAAATAGATGAGAGTAGTTAGTAAGTATTCGTATTGATAAAGATAAATATATGTTTGAATAGCTTTTACCTAGCAGACATAACTTGAAAAACAAAAAGCTACTGTTAGTTCTCAACAACAATATGGATAGTAAAGATAACATCAAAAAGGATATCAAATAATAGAATGTGGGTTGAAACCAATCTAAACGAAACCAAAGTTTATAATTTGTATGTATTTACTATAAATTTACCTATACTGTTGATAAAAAATCTCAAGTCTTTTAAAAGTTGTTGGTAAGCTAAACTAACATTTTGGAAGCTGAATACCTTTGTAAACTCACTAAGTTGGTCAGTTAATTCTTCTAATGTCGACATATTTCCAACTAATGCTTCTTTTCTTTATGTCTTGAAATCGGTTTTCTCCACTTATACTCGAAAGACAAGTGGGTTTATTCCTCAAGGTAAAGCTTTGAAGCTTTCTACATGATTTCATTGGTTTATTTGGTAAGCTTATAAATTTGACAGATTTTGGTGATCGAGTTGGTGCTTTTCAAAGAATAGTAAAGAAATTTTGAATACAAATCGATTTATATAAAGAAAATGGAAGCTCAACTAGATGAAGTAAATTGTTGTTAAATATCATTTTTGAAATTTATTGTTTGTAGTTGTTAGACTTTTTATTAGATCCTAAACCAGAGGTAATATATCAAATTCAATTTAATAATTTGCTAAATCATCATTCTATTTTACGTAGGTTCGTGAGTTAGCAAGTGAACATATAAAATCATTCTCCGGCAAACCTAACAAAGAGGAAGATAAGTGGATAACTTCCTACTTTCAGGATAGAAACGATAAGGTGGTTCACCCTATGATGATGTTGATGGAGCTGGATTGGAAGACTTTCCCAGTAAGCTTTAGAAAATTTGCTTATATTAAACACCTTTTTTACAATTAAATAGAAATCGGCCTATAATTCAGTATCCGCTTTGACCAATTTGGCTACTGATCCAAAATTGGCAGAGTCTATAGCGACCGACCACTTCTTAAAGTTTCTGTTGACGGTGCTGAAGGTACTTTACTTTGCAATTATTTTGATAGTTAATATGGCAAACTTTTGCAGGAAGAAAATACAGTTATCGCTGACCACAGTTGCATGTTACTATCCAACATGAGTAAACATGAGCCTATCGCCATAAAGTTAGTACAGCTGGATTTGTTGGAAGATTTGACGTTCATTTTTGTAAGAGGAGTCAACAAAATGTTCAACAAGCAGGCTACCTATGATTTTTTGGCTTCCGTATTTGCTAACGTATCGATCGTAAGCTTTTTAAATTTATACAATATACTTTATTGACATTCATTTGTATAATATATAGTTCCCAAAAGCTAGGTCTTTCTTCTTGGAAGTTTCTGAGAAAGATAACTTGCTACCTATTACCAGGCTAATGGTCTTTACCGAGCATAGCTCCTTGATCCGTAGAGGTGGTGTAATTTCCGCTATCAAGTATGATACATTACACGTGCTTAGTTTGCTTACATTCGCTTTCTTATTAGGAACTGTTGCTTCGATACAAAATACCACGAGCTGTTGTTGACCGAAAATTCCGATTCAGATATCCTGCCCTACCTACTACTACCTCTGTGTGGTCCTGAACCTTTTGATGACGATGTAAATATATATTATCTATTTCTTTATTTAATGATCCAATGTATATTATTTTAGGATAGCGAAGGTATGCCCGTTGAACTCCAGCTCTTACCTGACGACAAGAAAAGAGAAGCTGATCCCAAGCTGAGGCTATGCTTAATTGAAGCCCTTGTACTGTTGACTACTACAAGGGCTTGTAGAGAGATTATGCGGGCACGAAAGGTCTATCCCGTAATGAAGATGTTACATCAAGCCGAAAACGATAGTAGTGTATGCCAAGCCATTGACGATGTTGTACAGATGCTGATGCGAGATGAAACTAAGATCCAGGAACTATCAGATGATGCCACTCAGCCCACTGTTGCTGAAGATGAAGATGAGGATATGATGATTGAGGAGATTTAATGAGCACCTTTTTGAAATGGATATATCGCTCCCTTTACAACTGAAAGCTTCCAAGATAGTGAAATAAACCTTTTAGGTCAAGTGATTCAGTTGCTTTATATAAAGTTTAATTTTTGGAAATGATAAGTTACACAAGTATATTGTGTTTAAATGAAAAGTTAAACCGAAGCTTCTCATATTGTGGGCTTATTTAAATAGGAGAAATTGGTGACTTACTGGTCAACTGAATCTCGATTTATAGATTCAGATGGCATTAGAAATATACTTTAATCTTCCTTAGCTACGATAAAGTATAAATTTTAAATATATCAAAGACTAAGAAAGTGCTAGTAAAAAGGGAAGTTAAATATAAGTACCAATGCTAAAACTTTTCACTCGATATAAAGGGAGATTAGTTGCAAATTGTAGCTTAATTAAAATTAATTAATAGATGCTCATCATCAACGAGGTGGAATAAAAAGATAACTTGACTTTTATAGCCTTAGCTCAAATATCATCGTTTAATAGATAATACTTAGTTATAAAGCATTTTACCTAATTAAAAGCAAACAACTAAACTAATGAAAGATACTAAAACTTTAAAAGGAATAAAACATATAGCAAACTTAATTACCTTTACTATTCCAAACTTTAATTAGCTAGCTTAACTAATACCTACACCAATCAATCATAATACCTACTTTTGATAGTCCTATATTTTTTCAAAAAGTACAAGCTTTCCAGCTCCTTGACTACAAAATTTCCTTTCTCGATAGCATTATCTATGTCTTCAGTGTTGGATAAGTCCTTATTCTTCATAAATACATTTTTAGTTTTATCTCGAAACTGCTCGTAAGTTAAACTTGGATAGTTCCTACCTAGGTACAGAAGCTGCTTGTAGAGGTTGATTACTTCTTGTCTTCGATGCATATATTGATATTTTTCTTGGAGATTAATGAGATGGAAAGGTTGACGTAGCTTTATTTTGTTTGTAAACTGGTGGAACTTTGGATGAAAAATGCTCCAGCCAATGAATTTATTGTAGAATCTATCAATAGGTGATTGAGCTGATTCCTTTATATTTTGAAATTTTACTTGGCTACATGTTATGTATAGCAAAAACTTGTAAAATAGCAGCTTCTAATACTGCTTCCAAACAATAAAATACTTTGGTTTATATATAACATAAGTTGAAAGTAGAGTGCAATTCTCAAATATACTATAAACAGTTCATAATGAATGGATTTTAGACATTAAATATATTCCTTACATAAAATTATATATGTAAAAGGTAGCTCTCTACAATATGAAGAAGCTTTTTTATTGTGATAGCCAATTCCAACTTTTCTATGGTTTAAATAGCAATTTAGTTTATATCTATAACTTGGATAGTATAATTTGATTTACTCGTATAGCCGTACACTCACATTTGTATTGTAAAATAAAGACATAAAATAATAAACCAAGCTATTATAAATATGTGTTAAATGTATTACCTAAAATACTAAGACTTGGTAATAAATTTAGATAAGGGAGATCTATGATTCACAGCACTTGAATTTCTAACTCTGCGAAAAGTTAAGGAGATCCTAGTATCCCTATTCAACTCCACCACTTCATCTTTACCTTTACCATCGATATCGGTAAAAACACTTGTCAAGTTAAAGTTACTAACCTCACCAACTAAAAACCTATCTATCGAAATCTCTTCAATACTATGCAGATAATCGGTATAAATATTTGCACCCATAAGCACTAACGACCTCGGTTCTAAAAGTAGCTGGAAAGAAGTATTAAACTGAGAAGTTGGTTTTGGTCGGTAGTTGATAATTGTAGTTGAACCTAAGTTGATAGTTGCTACTAAAGGTAGGTAGGTTGGTCCATCTTCATGTTCCTACAACACGAGTTAAAGAGAAGTTTATACATAAGAAAGCTACTGTTATTCCTTGGCCACTTTTATACTCGTTGATAAGTACATGGTTAAACTTTAAACTGCTGTCCTGGATAGTCTTTTGTAACTTTAAATTTATAGTCTGCAAAAATGGAGGTAAGGGCTCGACTAACATAGGTTTGTTATCGGACTGAGGTATTCCACCTATTTAATAACAATAAATATTTAGAAAAATAAAAATCTACCCCAATTCTGTAGCCTACGGTTTTTCAAGTTGGTCCATTTCGGTTTTGGTACTTTATAGATCTATTTATTTATAAACATTTAAATTGTAAAATAGTTACCTCAGTCAACAGGTTTGTTTCTTCAACTGAACTTAAAAAATCTTTGATGTAGTATATGAAGGAGACTTTTGTAGGTACTCTAAAGTTTTCTAGGTGTTGATAAGTTGGACTGTCGGTCATAGTTGGGTTGATTTTTGAGATGTAGAGATCCTTCAAAATGGTACTGTAGCTTCATGTATAAATTTTCTCAGTTGGAATGACGTAGAATTCTGGATTGAATTTAGCCATTTAGAATCTCCAACTTTGTAAATTTGACTCCAATCCTTTGATGGAACATTATCTATGATGAAGTTTGGATTGTTTTATAAGTTTAATCAGCTTTAAAAATATTAACTTTGACACACTTATACATCTACTTTTCAAGTCCCTACAATTGATTTTACTTTGTTAGCTTTATATTTTTATAAGCAGTATTTGAAGTATAAATGTATTGAAATTAGGGTAAACTACTCTCTGATTACAAATACTTTATCCTATGATGAACTGTTGTGCCCATTGATTTTAAATCCACTTTGGAAAGCTAGCGAAATGCTATTGAATAGCCACTTTATAAAGCAAAGGAATATGCCTATATTGTGTAGCTTATACTAATATCCAACGATATATATATCAATTTCTATTTGAATTATTAATCATTAGAAGTTTTATATGGAAATATAGATCTTTGAATTGAAATCATCCAATGCTTACAAATAGGATGTAGATAACAAGTCTTCATTAGTATTTCAAGTAAAAGCTATCTTTTTATAAAGCGGAGTACTTGTAGGGTTGGATATCTATTTCCAATGCTTGATAAGATACACCTACTAAAAGTATTGGAGTATTTTTTCAAGTTTCTATTGTCTATTGATCGGACTATGGCTAAATGATTAGAGAATTCTACCTAGCTGCCGATAGGTTAGGGGAATTCCAACTTGCATTATTGAATTTTAAGACAGTTTTGCTTGGAAAGATCGAAACACCGACCAAATTGATGCATACTGTAAATTCGATGCTGTAAGTGCTTAGTGGTATTAGAATTTGTTTATGGGGTAAGATAGCTCCGACCAGTTTTTGAAATTTTAAGGTAGCCTTGTAGCATGGGCTAGAAGCTAGCAAATGCAAAGTTTATAAGACTCTTGTAATACTCTTTTGATTACAAGTAAAGAGGTGCTTTGGTTTTATAATATCTTTGAATATGCATTCAATTTTATGAATTTGAGGTCGTCTATTATATATATAGTAAGAATATAACCATATATTTAATTACTACATATGGACAACATTTAGCGCTTTATTGGTATATGCTTCATTGCCTAAAAGCTATTATACCGATGATTTGTGTTGTGGATCCACAAGTACTTTAAAAGATGACACATCATTATATTGGATTAATTATACAGCTTACTTTTTATATCGAAAGAGGAAAAGTTGAAATTTCTACTGTTTAGATTCCTCAATAGTAACTAATAAAGTCCTGTATGAGTAGATCTTGTACTTTATATATATAAAACGTAGCTATTCGGCGGTAAGAGTATTTCAAATAGATACTTATTAGCTAAAAATATCCAATCCAAATTGTTTTCAAAGATATATAACTCAAAGCGTTTATATTTGTAATACAATATGCAACCTATTCTTGACAGATAAAATCTTATATAGTTGATTATTTATTTACATAGAAAATACCTATTGTATGTCAGCTGTTCACTATCGAAGTTTGGATGGAGATTTCAAAGTTAGAAACGAAGCTTTTAGGGAGGACAAGGGATAAGTCGAGATCATAACCAAGGCTTCAACTTAAAAGCCCCTTTCAACCTTTAACTAAAGGAACCGGCTCCTTTTACTGCAATAGTGGCACCTACAAAGTGTTTTAAACTAGCGCCTTTATATGAAATTGGAGAGAAAGTAATTTTGATTTCCAATGATTTATAATACACTAGCAAAATCTATACTTTTATAGCAAGTTCCTAACCCGGTATAATTGCTACCTATCCCTTATTTCTACATTGTTTGGGTAAATAGAGTTCCTAAATAAAGGTACTGTGACATGCAATTTTACGCTGTATCTTCATTTATGGTTATTCTTCAAGTTATAGACTTGGCTTTGTAGTTGTAGAAATATTCTAGAACAAAATTAGAAATTCAAACATAGATAGGGACAACTGTTGTTACATAGCCAAGGCTTTTGAATTAAAATTTTAAATAGCATCCAAACCTATACTTGTTTTCAGTTACACCTTTAGACTCTTTGATCTCCAATTTAAAAGCTGTTTACAGTTAAGCTACTGCGCAGCAGTAGCAGATATCAAAAGACAACTATTTGACACAGTCTTTGTTGAGGTATCAAAGCCATCAATTCGTGCCACCAGCAGTTATGTCAAGTAAGCTTTGGGGAACGCCTCTATTATATGTAAATTGATGGAAGGCATTTAGCCAACTATAACTAAACATGTAACAAAAACTACGGAGAGCTGATGCCATTGTTATGTACTATGAGAAGATGCAAAATTGACACATGTACATACATTACTAAGCTAGACATAAAAGTTTAGTCTGTGGGTGCTACATAGCGTTTAAATAAAGACTAATTGCTCTTGTGATGCAGTCCGATTATAACAAGCTATATTAGCTTATAAATCAGGGCTTAGTATGGGCAGATGTGATTAAAGCGCGCCTTTACACGCTGTCATACAACACGTACAAGTGCGGCTTGACCTGTCTTACCTAATCAACAAGTAGACATGTAAAGCGGGTGGCTGTATCCATTTTGGACCTTAGAAAACTGTACGAATTTCTGTGCTGAATCTCTCTTACCCATTTCCGAATAAACTGGAAAGTGAATTTTAAATGTTAACCCGTTGTAGGAACTTAAACTTGGAAGGTTGATTGAGAGCCGACTTTTACCCGAACCTATGGAAAGCGTAGTTTTATGCATCTCGATTTCAAATGAAATTTGATTTGGATCTGTCTTATTCTTGTCGGAGCAACTTTTCCAGAATCTGTGGGTAAAAGTTGTAATTTGGGAACTGTGCACCGAAGCTCTTTCGGACCTACTATGATTATTAATGAACTCCCAAAAATAGAAATGGTGATAAAGTATTATTTTACAACGTGTATAAAAGACCAAGGTTGGCAATTGAAAACAACATTTTAAAATTAACATTTCAACCGATTTCGATCGAAATAGACTTTATAGAGTCCGTTAGCAGCCATAGAGTGATTAACTGAGTATCTAACAACTTCAAGTAGCTAAATCCAGCTTCTAAAACTCAAGCATCCTCAGCACTTCATTCAACTATAGTTATTATTTCACGTTGCATCCAATACTAGTTTAGAGCCAGTTCATAACCTTCCCAGCTCTTATAAACTAAACGCCAACTCCCACATTATATTTCCAACCGATTCATTATTGTGGCTTGATTCGTAGTTCCCATAAAGCTTAAACCATCAACTCCAGCAACATTTAACTCGAACCGGTAGCTTCCAACTTTGAAACTGTATTTAATCCTCAAACCCGCCATCTTTAGCCTTAGATTCCTTTTAGACAAAGGTGTGTATCGATAAATAGTTTCAACTTCAACTTTAGCGTGTATCAACTTCAACTTAGCATACAACATAACTAATACGATGTTCATGACTTCACCAGCCGCCTCCTCGACCTCGACCTTGAACGAGAAGACCATCCACATCAAAGACTTTGACAGCTTGACGCGGCATAGGTTCTCACTACCTAACTTTGAGAAGCTGAAGCAGAGGTCTACCTCCTCCTTCTCCGACGACAGCTCCTCCTCCTCTTCCACAATAACGCCAGTAGCTTCTAGGTTCGTTCTCAATCTAGATCAGTTCTCTTCAACTTTTAACAAGAAGACCTTCAACCGACTTTCACTACCAACTAAAGTCTACCGATCCAACAAGTACGTCCGCAGGCACTCCAAGGAGGTCCAAAACCTACCTCACCAACTACAAATCCTCTTCGAACGGGGCCTAACGCCTTTGAACAAGGACTACGTCTTAATGAACAAGAAGTTAGGCGACGGTGCCATGGGTAAAGTCTACTTGGTACAACGCAAGTCGGACAACAAGTGGTTCGCCGCCAAGATGCACTCCAAAGATAGCAATAAGATGTCGCAGGCTCAGTACTTGCAGCGGATATCCGATGAAATCGTCATTGCCTCCAAGCTCCACCACGAAAACATCATCTCCACTGTCGATTTTGTCAGTACTAACGGCAAGTACATGACCATTATGGAATACTGCCCTTCGGACCTCTTCGACCTGATATCTTCCAAGACGTTAAGCCCGCAACAAATCGACGTCTACTTTGTACAACTTTTGCTTGGTGTCAGCCACATGCACCAGCACGGTATAGCGCACCGTGACCTCAAGTTGGAGAACTTGTGCGTCAACGACAAGGACCAACTCAAGATCATCGACTTTGGTTGTTCAACAATGTTCCGACCCGACTTTGGTGATCACGAGATGAGTAAAGGTATCTTTGGTAGTGATCCCTACATCGCCCCTGAGATCTGGTCCAGCTACAACTACGATGCTGCCAAAGTTGATCTGTGGTCCTTAGCTATCATCTACGTAGCTATGCATTCGGGTCGCTTTTTGTTCGATAAGGCACAGCCCGAAGACCCTAGGTTTGGCAAATTCTATTCCAAGCCCCTGGCCATCTTTGAGAAGTTTAGGATACCTAGCTACGCCCATAATATTTTGGTTAAATTGCTAGATCCTAACCCTAATACGAGGGCTACCATGCTGGATATCTGGTGCGAACCATGGATCCAAACCATCTTAGCTCAGCTCTAACTTAAATTCTAACCCAATGTGATTGCCTGTTGTTCTTAATTTTGACGATTATTCTAACCAATTATGTAAAATAAAATAAATAGTCATATTTAATTTACGCCTGTCTTTTTCCTTTTCTGATCCTCTTTATCTTGTAGTTACCTTTAGTAGGCACTATACCAGCCGGCCTTACTTTAGCTTGGGCCAAGGCCTTCAATCACTTCCAGCTCTTCAGTAGTTTGGATTTTTAATCAGGTGATCCCAATCTACGTTTAGAACAACAATTCTAAATTAATCAAGGTGAAGCTACTTTCAGTTTTGAATTAACCCGACCATTTGAACTTTAGTTAATGTCGGGATTTAGTTGCTTCCACAAGCTCCACTGATAATTAAATTTTATTTTTAGCTTTATGACTTCATTTTACACCTCCTTTTGAAGGAAGGTCGAGATTCTTTACCCTTTATCGTAAAAATTTGTGTTGAGTGGGTGACTGTTGAGCCTGCGTAAACTTTTGTGGTTAGAGAAGAGGCTTGAGTTTAGCCTACTAGTATTATCTGAAATTTTATATGGATAGATTGTTGTTTTAAAGTTTTGATATTGCTTTCAATGTATTAGTAATTTATCAAGATAATGGGGATGTTATTAGCTTTATTGTGGAATAAAGGTTGGGGAGATATTTGACTCCTCTACTATTAGACAGAGGTTTATAGTTGATGGCGCTTGAAATATATTGTTATGTATAAAATACCCCTATTTCAGCCATCCTAGACTAGTGTTGGTTAAAAATTAAAGAATGGATGTGTATCAAATTATCTGCTTTTTGCTATATGAAAACTAAATGGAAGAAATATAGGAATTCAAGTTGGGTTATCTAAACTAGAGCTACGTTTCTATTTCCTGCTCCAATTTACCGAGAGCTTTAACCTCTAAATATGTAATGAAAAGTATCCGGTAAGTCGGAATTTAGAGTATATCGATTAGTAAATATATGATATACCGAAATTGGAGTGGATAAACGTATTTCAACATTGAAGATTCAAATGATCCAACATAATCTACTGAACTAGTATAGTTCCAAAGACCTATCCCTATTATATTTTACCAACCTTTAAGTTATTTTTATATATCTAAATCGTAATGATAGCACCCACTATACTGAATTCGGAACTTATCAAACTAATTAAATAGTGGGAGGAGTGTAAAAACAAAGAATCCTCCTTATTTATGTAAATGAGGCTTCCTTCAATAGGAAAAGAAAGGTATAAGGTTACTTTCCAGGTCTATATACTTTGTAAAGGTGTATATTAATTATTATTTGATTGTAAGATCAACTACTGTAATTTTGTTTGTAATTTAAAGCTATTGTAGTTGTGAGCATTCAAAATCTATAATTTAAATACACGCCCTTTCACAAAACAATACTTATAGTATGTTTATAAATTTTTCGTTTAGATATAGGTATTTCATTCTTTAAATTTCTTAGTTTACAATTTCCAAAATCCAATGTCAGGAAGAGATGGAGACTGTAGCATATAAGAAACTTAAAAGATATGAATCTAGCTGAAAAGAAGCTCATAAAGTCATGTAAGACAGTGAATTGCATCTTAATATAGAGTCTTTTTTCACTTGGACCAGTGTTATTCAAGTTTTTCACAGATTAGACTTTTATTTCTTCAGGGAATTGAACAAAATTGAAAACGTTAGTTCGCAAAATAATATATATTTAATTCAAAATGATATACAATGTTCATAACATGGTAAATTATTGTATATAGTAAGGCCGTAAATGGTTTATTTAGAAATATGCTTAGAGTTAGCTAGTTTATAAAACTATATTTAGTTTGCAACTGTGGTCCTACTGGAGAGGAGGTTGACAAACCACTTGACAATCAGAAATCCAGGTTTACAGCTATATGAAGCTAGAACTCCAAACTAAAAGCAAATACTATTTCAATTGAGATGTGGGTATTAGTTGTGAGTCTATACTTTCGGTTGGACAGTTAATCCTTAGCCAGTATTCCAAAAATCAAGAATTCGGCACAGCTGCTACAACTGGCATACAACTCTTTAGAGTTGTATAACAGAACAATACTATTCAATCTTTTATCTGCCATATTCCAATTATAAATTTATTTCAAAAACTAACTCAAATATAGATGGCCGAAAAGTAACATTAATTTATACTCGTATCCAAAAATTAATTATATAATTCGAACTTTATACTATTTTATTCTTTCGATACTTGAAGCTTAACTATCAACTTCAATCGTTCTTCAATCCATCGATAAACTGATCCAAATCGAAGGCCTCGTCGTACTGCTTCTCATCCCACAACTTTTCGATACCCTCCAAAGCTTGCTTGATGTTGGAACCTACAGTCTGGGTCATGGTATCCCCATCTTGACCACTAGCAAGTGCAGCCGTCGAAGGTCCAGTTGGTACCTTGAATAGATCGAGTAACTGATCGGTGCCCATACTTCCTAACCCTGAGTTCTGTTGGTTGACAACTGAATTGGCGATATTCAGCTTGAATTTTTGCAGACCCATGATTTTTTCCTCCAGGGTGCCTCTCGAGATGAGACGATAGACGTTAACTACCTTCTTCTGTCCGATACGGTGAGCACGGTCCATGGCTTGCAGATCCTTCATCGGGTTCCAGTCGTGTTCGACGAAGATGACAGTGTCAGCACCTGTCAAATTCAATCCGAGACCACCGATATGGGTGGTCAACAGTAGAAGATCGATGGATGGATCGGTATTGAACTGCTGTACCATACGGTGGCGTTCCAGATGATCGATCGAGCCATCAAGGCGTAAGTAGGTTACGGTAGGTAAATGGTTCTTGAGTAGCTCGTGCTCAACTAAATCTAACATCGATTTGAGCTGGCAAAAGATGAGGACACGGTGTTGACTGACGGCTGAAGTTATGATGCTCTCTTCGGTGTCAGTCTTATTCCCAATACCACAATCGTTGAGCAGTTGTCTATAAATGTTAGCAAAATTGAATTATAAGTTAGGTACTTCAAAGCGAGCAGCTTGGGCGCATGGTGTAGCTCTCGTAAAGCATCCAATCCTCCAGGTCGGTTGGCGATTTGCTGGTACTTGGGGTGCTTTTCGGTCAGGACCAGTAAGGGGTGATTGCACAGCTTACGCATGTACTGTAGGGACTGGAAAACGTGAGATGACTTGGTATTGGATCCCTTCTTGGCATCGTCGACCAACTCGACTCCTGGAGAATGCTTTGATTTGGCAAAGTCTTCATACAGTTGTTTCTAAAAATAAGGTTATCAGTATATAGTCGAACTAAAAAGTAATCACCTGGACCTCACCCAAATCACAGTAGTAATCCTGGATAATCTTGGGAGGCAGATCATCCAGTACATCCTCCTTGAGTCTTCGCAGCAAGAAAGGCAGTACCTGCTTATGAAGGGCCTCCAAGGCCAAGGCTCCGGACTCTTGCTCTTTCGAACTACTCTTAGCTTCCCTAGAGGCTAGAATAGGTCTACTGAATCGTTCGTTGAAGGATTTTTCCGTACCCAAGAAGCCCGGCATCAAAAAATCAAACAGAGACCACAGCTCCAACACATTATTCTGGATGGGTGTTCCTGACAGGATCAGTCGATGGTTCGCCTTAAGAGACTTGACGGCTTTGGTTAGCTTCGTTTTCGTGTTCTTGATGATATGCCCCTCATCTAAGATGCAGTAGTTGAACTGTATAGGCTCGAGGGCTTCGATGTCGTTCCTAATAATATCGTAGGAAGTAACGATTACATCGGCGGTGGTTAGGTTGTGGCGAATACGTTTACGCTCAAGGGCTGTGCCGCTGTATATGAAAGCCTTTAGGTTGTTGGCATAGTTCTGTACCTCGTGGAACCAGTGACCAATCAGCGTAGGAGGACATATCACAAGTGAAGGTAGGTGGGCCGAGTCGGGGTGCTTGGTTTCTTCAAATTTAGCTTGACGTACGTAGTGATCACTTGCCAAGATACATATGGATTGTAGCGTTTTGCCCAAACCCATATCGTCACATAATATTCCATGGAGCTGGTACTTGTTCAAAAATGCTAACCAGTTGACACCTTCCTGCTGATAGCTACGTAATTGAGCGTTGATCTCGACGGGTAGCTTGTAGTTTTCGACCTGGCTGTTGTCGAGGAGCTGGCTCAAGAATTTACGTTCGGTAATACGCTGAGCCACAAGTTCGGGAGCGATGTCTGGTGGATCGGGGATACCCGATTCCAAAGGAATTAAGTTGATTAGCAAAGCGAAGCAATTGGATGCTAGTAATCGCACTGCACCGTCGTTATCACTCATGCGGCCAAGAACTGGCACGACTAGGAATATGACGTATGGAAGGATCTTGGTATCCAAGGTCGACAGGATGTAGTAGATGGCTTCAGCCAGTCCTTGTCGGTTAGTAACGTTGGTCAGGTCCATCAAGTAAGGCAACCCATTGGTTATCAATTCGTTCATACAGGCTGACAACATGCGATCACTTAGGGCACTCAGACTCTTGGCTGCGATGAACCGAATAATCGAGTACTGAGAAAGTAGTGCCTTGGTGACCCAAGGAAGCATGGGGTGAAGAGGAGGGTAATAAAGTTGGGTCAATAAATGGGATCAGCTTGGAGATAACCTGTAAACTGTCGATGAGATCCTGACCTAATTGTGGTTTTGTTTGTACTGCATAATTGAATTGGTCGACACTCTGGTCAAGTAGTTGCTGTGGTTGTAAAAAGATGATTTCCCATATTTTAGGGATCTGCACAAAAAGGTCCTTACCCGTCACTTTGCAAAACTGCTCAAAGCACAACTCGGCACCTCGACGAATAAGACGGGCTCCAGCATCAATAGGGTTCTCGAGCTCAGCCTTGGTCTTGGTACGCCCCTGGTTGAAGGGTGGGAGCAGCAATGTGTAGATGCCTTCAATTGCAAGGTTGTCGGTGAATATAGGGGTCGATTCGACATCAGAGCATAGGAAGGCTGATAAATTCTTTACTATCTTGGGGGTTGGATTGGTCGTAACACTGGGCTGGGAGCACAAGTGAACTAGCTTAGCGAGTCCGTGGGCCGATCGTGTTTGTAGCTCCAATGTAGCCTCTGACTTTATCGAGTTCATGACTGATCGTACAATAGGGTTAAGCTTGGGAGGAAGGAGTTCCAAGGCGATCAGGCCACACGAAATAGCCGAACTGACCTGAGTTTCAATAGTAGCGACAAAGGCCTGTACAGCCTCAATGGACATTACTATTCGATCTCGTCGATCGGTTAAGTTGCGTCGACAGTCCGACTTAGCACTGGGAATGATGGATTCAGAGGCCTGCTGGGCTAGAGCCTGGGCCATATCGATGTTAAACCCATCCTCAGCTTCTCCCAGTACAGTTGGAGGGAAAGTAGGGAGATAGCTTGGGTTTATATCACCTTCCTGGATGGCAGTGTTGATGAGGGCTAAGCACTCCCCTCGAAGGCGTTTAAGGTGGGGTACGGTCTCCAGGAAGGTGGTAGTGACGTTGATCTCGATCTGGCTGAGCAACATAGCCATGATGGACTGCTTAAGGTTCATTTCGTTATGAATCGCCTCGTTCCAGTGAACCAGGCTTCGACGATAACGGCTGCTAATTGCTGGTGGATCCCCCAGGTGGATTGAATGTAGTTGCGTAAAGATCCATCAAACAAAAGTGCGATCTCATCCAGTGGCAACACTTGCATTAAATGACCGAAAGCCTTGGCTGATATCAGCCGGTTACGTACTACGATGTCAGGGTGAATCAGTGAAAAGTCGGAAGTCAAAATGGCGATATCAATGTTATGAGCCATCTCCAAGCCTACATGATCTTCAGAAGTAGCTGCCTTTGGAAGGAAGAACAGTTGGTCGTTTATAGTGGCTCCCAACGGAGTCATAAGAATCATAAGCCAGGCTGGTACGCAAGTCCGTATGATTTCATAGTACTGTGCTGGATCTAATGAGAGTTTGGCCATTATCAAATGCCACAGAGCTTCCGATTCTTGTAGGATAGCTGGTTTCTCTTCGACAATCAAATTCTGGAATACTAGTCTCAGGATACGGGCGTCGATCCAACCGCCAGTATGGTCGGCCTCGGTAAACAATTTGAGTGTGGTTAAAACCTGCTAACCTCACCGATGAGATGGTGTGCCTGAAGAACGGGAATAGAATTGGAACCAAGTTGTGTAGTGCGTACTGCGGCTGGGATACTGCAAGTTCCTTGAAGGCTTGGAGTACGTGAGGGTATGAGAAGAGCTTAGCAATGAGGTCCATTATACTCCCAGTGGAAGCAGAAAGATCGTCCTTGACGTTACTCATGCATCTCCACAGTAACGAAATGATATCGACGACCCGATCAGGAAGCAGCTCGACCAAAGACTGGGTTACTGGAAGAAGAGCTGATGCGGAAATGGCAATAACATCGTCGTCATTGTCCTGTAGTCCAGCAAGCACTGCGGATACCGTTCCCTCCAATAATTTGCCGACAAGATCAGTGCGGACCGCTACCAAGTACTTGAGCCCCAGGAGACCGGCGTGCCTTGACTCCCACCGAACGTTTTCAGTTACCTTCCTTGCCAGTATCAAATATAAAATAGAGCAGACATTCCTGAGTTTTCATTACAATCGACTCAGGGGCATACTGAATTAAAGTTCCCAAAGTTTGGGAACAGGTCTCTCGAACTGGAGCTACGGCTTGATCAGAAACAAAGTCACAAAACCGATCCAAGGACTAAAACACATAGTAGTCGAACGCAGACATCCTCCAACCATTCGTCGTGGAATCGGTTGTTGTATTCGGCCGGTAATCCGGCAATCTTACCGGCATTATCACCCTGATGCTTGAGTATCTCTCTAAGCCCGATGGCTGCGCCATGTCTTACTGTCCAGTTGGGGCTAATGAAAAGTCAGTTGACAAATTGCTTGAAAAAATACTCGAAAAGGTCTAAGCAAAGAGACTCACAAAACTCTTCAAAGGGCCAATCCCTCGGATCGACGGCTTCCGTTAATGAAACTTTAGATTCGACAACCACTTTATCTATAAACTAGATTAATACATAGTATATAATATGAATTTACCATCAACGGAATTGTTAGCAACTATCTGGGTATCGATGGTTTTTGTTTTGGTTGAGTCGATACGTTTCCTACAATACATGAGTACTAATATTTTATATATAACTTACCTGGCTTCGTTTGCCTTATCCTTGAGGTCCTTCTTAGCCTTCCTTTTGAGTCGGTTACGTTCTCGAGCGCTTAACGCCGACATATCAATTTCAGCAGTTGGAGATTCAACTTTCACAGCGACTGGTTCCGATTTAAGGAAGACATCCTCATCGTCAATTAATTCATCTAAAATTTTTAACCAAGCGAGCTAACAAAAAACTTACTTATTAAATGCTCAGCCTCAAGTCCAAGTCTCTTTTTAAGATCCTTTCTAAAGAAATTTAAGCGCTCTGCCACGGTCATATTGTTAATCTCAACATCGTATTCCTAACTATTAGCTTAAATAGATGTACTAAAGTACCTTTCCAGCCGATCCAAGAAGCTGCTTCCCCTTTTTCATAACAGCATTGATATCCAGCTCTTTGAAGCTTAAGGCTGATTTCTTATCAAGGTTTGGAGGTTGTAAATCTGCTATATTAAAAACAGTAGCATAAACAATAATACCTTCTATCTTGATTTCAGAGTTCCAGTAAGTTGTATTTTTGGCAATAGCTCCTATTGCTTGTCCAGCTGCAATCCTGGTTTCCCAATTTTGAGAGCAGAGATGGACGGAAACCTAAAGCAAATCAACAATTGCCGTGCAAATATAATTACTCTGTTAAGTAGATTTCTAAGCTCGTTGGGATGTTGCCGCATAATGTCGCCAAGCTGTTGAGCCGCCGTCGAGCGGATCCCAGAGGCAGAGCCTGTATCCAACAGTAAGACGAGCCTATCTAGTCTACTATCTTTAGCTTAAGCTTTATAATGGGCAGTATACCTGGAGGCCATATTCTAGGGAATTTTCAAATTTCTATAGGCTGTAAATAATAACAATTGAGGTTGGATTGATAGCTATCAACGAATTTGAAAGTAAAGCTTCAACTGGAGTTTTAACCGAGTCAAGTCAATGAGTATACTAGCTTCGCGTTAGGGCAACCGGTGTAAAGCCAATTTCTAGGTCGTCGTACTTCGTTTAGAGTACTTGCCATTTCTCTAACGTTTGCCCTTATATACTTAATCACTGCTGGAGAACAGAAGAACCTTGGTTAAAATTTCTTTCAGAATCCTGGCATCACCAAAATGGATAAATTTTAGTCCAATGGCTGGTGGTTAAACGGTTCCTTGATGAGTACTATTGGACCATTGGAAGTTGAAAAGCTTATATTATGACGTTCTCGATTTATTCTTTGTGCTAGATCAATTAAAAGCTACTTTCAAGGTCTTTGATTTGATCATATCAATCAGTGATTGATAGAATAATTCAACTTCAGCAAACTGCAGTTATCCATCAGCAGCTGAGAATTTGTGTTTGTACGAAATAGCTCGTATAGCATGAAGGATCTGACACTTTTCCATATTTGAATAAGCATATAGTTTTTTAAATTATATTATAGGCTCGTAACGGTATACGGCATGTGTACTTTTGATGAAATATAGCGCTATAAAACTATAGCACTTTTACCTTTAAAATTTAACTCGAATACAACGTGATATACCAAATGATTTGAAAAGATATTGGTATAGTACAGAAATACTATCTATAATAGACTGATTCACCAGTAGTTATTTATTAGATTAAGTATACTAGAATAACATCACATACTGTGTATTAGTAATATACAGCTATATGTTGACATTTAAGCTATACTTATTAAAACAATACATTCAAGGTATAAAAGCTCTCAAATCATAAATTGTAGGCAGCTTACAATTATATTAATAGAATTAAACTGTATTAGAAATACACAAGAGGTAGTTACTACATTTAATTACTCGTAATAAAGTACGATTTAAGCTACCATCCAACAATTCAAAATAAAGTTTATCCTTTGGGAAGTCTATCGTTAGCTGATACCTTATGAATATAAAGGTTGACCTTTGTGTTTGATGGAGCATAATTCTTCAGCTTTTCAGTCTAGATAAAATTGTATATTAGTAAGTTGCAGCTAATAGATAGTTACATCAGCCAAGTCAAACCCGGTAGCGTAGGCGAAGAAGGTGCCTCTTTTGGAGAAGGCTACTGATGAGATGGAGTTATCTAGGCCAGTGTATTTACACAACATCCTACGTTCCTTTAGATCCCAGAATATGTAGCTTCCATCACTACCACCGGTAGCTATATAGTCGTTATTTAATGGGTAAGCTGCAACAGCGTTGACTGATTTGGGCTTATCCAAACCATCGGTACTGCGATGACATTTGAAGGTGAATTCCTTTTCGAGGAGGCTTGGTTCGATATAGGCTACGGCAGCTCTCCCTTCGAGACCTCCCATCGCGTACCCATACTCATCGTTGACTAAGCAGGCGATGCTACGAGCCTGATACTTTAAAGGCGAAATGGTTTCCTATAAACCTGTTTAGAAAATATTTGAAATAAATGCTACTCTGTATGGCCTGTCGAGGTTGTTAATGTTGTAATATATCATTTTACGATCCGAAGTAGCTAGGACTAATAGAGGCAAGGTGCAATCCATTGCCAGGCACTTTCCAGGTAAATCTATTGTTCTTATTGGGTTTGGCTGTCTTGTATCCCATATCTGGCACAAATATAAGAAGCAATTTTATCAGAAAGCTTTACCTTCATCTTTTTTATCAAACGATGCCGTAATAACTATGGGTTCTTTTTCACTCGCCCAGCACACGCTTCGAATAGGGAGATCATGCTTACCAATAACAGTTGAATTTGAAGTGGCTAGATCGAATACTCGCAATTCCTTCGAACCTGAGGCCAGCTTACTACCGTCCTACAAAGTAAAGTAAATATTTTATAAGTTCACAATGCATTACTAAGCTAAATTTACAACATAGAATCCCATCTGCATGGGTATACTCAGAAACTTGTTGAACTTCGTTGCCATTTGCATTGACTTCTAAAAACCTAATCTGTTTTCATTATAAACATTACCTGATCTTCAATACTACCTTTTTATCAAATGAAGCTACTGCTAAAATATCTTGTTGAGGGCTGAAGTCTAGGGAAGTTATATTTGCATTAGGGGTGTTTAGATTTGGAACCTTATGAATTTGTTAGATGTTGTAACTTTCTCTTTACCAAATAGTCGTTCGCCTTGAGCTCTTGTTTCTGTGTCATTGAGAACTATACTTCTTTTCGCCAACCTTCTCTAAATCTGAGAAAAGTGCAAATTTACTGGCTTCTGAGTTTTGTAGTGACGCTTTTACAAAGTTTAAAAACATTTTACACAATAATATAAGCCCAAGCTTGATGATACTGCATTTCTATTAATCAAGAGTGAAGAATATATGGTAGTGAAATATGCTACACTAAAGGTACTTATAAGATTTATATAAAAGAATATAGCATATGTGTTAAAGATGAAAAGCACAGATTGAAGCTATTGAAAGTCAACGAATATTCTATATACTCAACATGTGCTCCTATATAAATTTCGCTTTGCCATTATATATTGAAGAAAGAATCTTTATATTTAAGGTTGATGTGAAATGTTCAAATACAATAGTGCAATATAATATGAGAAAAATATAATCCAGATTATTTATAAATGTTTATCCAATTACTATATCAAGTACAAATGGTATAAGAAAATGCTATTAGCCAGATACTAATAGTTTTAAAAATACCTGTGTTTAATTACTATAAATTAATTCACCATAGTATTGAACAAAATTAGTAAAATTGTAGCTATCTCTTTGAAAAATAATATCACTATATTCTTCTATAACTGTGATCTATAGAAATGAAGTTTCTATTTAAGATGTAGAATTCTTTTAAACTAATAAGCAGTTCAATATAGTTAGAATGAAAGGCTCATACCTTCAGCCAAGTGCCATGTAAATACATCAGTATCAAAATAAAGATAAAGTCTATCATTATATGAATAAATTGAATGAAATACTAAATTTAGAACATACACTTTAACATTATACTCAAACCATAGATAAAGCATTGAGTATGGACTTCTAGTTCGATAATATAAAAGCATTAAAACTACTTTAATATATAAAAATAAGTGAACAGGATAATAGTTATAACCACAACGGCAAAAAACAGTAGCCAATCTTGGAAAGTGCGTTTTTCAATAAAGCCGATGACAGAATTGGAAAAATTAAGTTGATTCAATATGTTTCCCTGCCTTCCCTTGGCTTTTTTTAAAATGGCTCGCTGCTCTTTCAACTGTTGTAACGAATTAGCACCTTGCATAAGGAATTGGTCAAACTGCTGGTCGGTTCTACTGACAAAGTCATCTTCTATCGCTATTGATACTACTCCATCACCAAGCAAGTCTTTTCTATTGTCAGCTTGCTGTCTTCTTTCATTTATCTGATTCTGTCCATGGAAACTTCGGCTGGGGTCATATTGAGAGTTGTACATTTTGAAACGTTGTTGAACAGCTTGGAGCCTGTTGATTTTATGCTTGACTGCAAAGCAGCCAATTAATTCAAAATGACTAGTCTATTGATTTTTTGGTAAGGTGATCGAAGTTTTCAACCTTACAAAACTTTAACCCAAACCTAGCTTTACAAACTCAACAAATGTCAAAAGGACCAGACCGCAATCGACCCGAATGGGCCTTCACTGAGAACTTTGAAGAGGAGATGAATCAGATCCCCCTCTTCATGAAGGATCTGCCTGAAAATTTTGAAGATAACCCTCTTTTATCAGCTTTGCAAACTTTGAAGTTCGACGGCACTCCTGAAGGTACTACTTTTAAATGTTAACATTAGACTTATTTTGTTTAAAGAGAATGCTCTGAATTTCAAAGAAATGGGTAATGAAAACTTCAAGGCCGGTCCAACGAAATTTCAGGATGCTGTTCAGTATTATACGCAAGCCTTAGATCAGAATTGCTCAGATCAGAAGCTAAATGTCATCTGTTTAATCAATAGAGCTGCAGTTAATTTAGAATTAGGTAGCTTGAAGTCCATTTTACAAACCAACATCTTTTATTAGGAAATTTTGGTAAAGTCTTGTCTGATTGCTCCAAAGCTTTGAAACTAGATAATGCTAATCAGAAGGCTTACTATCGGTCAGCTAAAGCCTTACATCTCCTAGAGCGATCGGATGATGCTATCGATTGTATAAATTGTGGCTTAGCGGTAGGTTTATTCTTTTCACTTTTATTCAAATATTTACTTGAGCTATTTAGTACAACCCTGACAATAAGCCTTTGAAAGATTTGCTAGTGGTTTGTCAGAAGCGTAAGCAAGAATTGGACGAGAGAGCAAGGATAAAGAAGGAGCGTGAAGACAAAGAGAAGCAGCGAATTGCTGAGCTTGAAGATGCACTCCAGGTAAACTTTAATGCTACTAGGATGTTTTGCTCAAACCGTTTTCCAGGCCGCCAAAATTCAATTCCGTGATTCGGACGACAAAATGTACAAGCCAGATCTCAAAGCCAACAACTCGGTCCGTTTTGACGCGCCAACCAACCAACTGGTTTGGCCTGTATTCTTCCTCTACCCTGAGTTCAAAGAGAGCGACTTCATCGAGCAGTTCCAGGACCAAAACACGTTCAATGACCACCTCGAAGTTATGTTCCAGGAACCAGCCCCCTTTGACGACCAAGAGAACCCTAAATATCTGCTAGATCACTTGGAAATTTACTTTGAATCCTTCCCTACTAACCAGACCAAACCTTCCTTGCTAAAGATCGGTAAAAAACTGACGCTGGCTAAGATCTTGAGCCACCCCAAATACTTTGTTGTCAACGGTATCCCCTCATTCATTATCTTATCGAAGGCTTCCCCCAAATTCAAAGAGGAGTTCTTACAGCGGTATAAAGAATAAATTGATTTCTTTGTTACATATGTTTTTAATACTTTATTATGGATATGCTTGTTTGTTTCTGTTTTTGAAACATGATTGTAGAGTGAATTTATCATTGAGAACGTTTAGTAGAATTAGGTATTCTAAAAACAAAATAGCTACATAATATTTTACCTATCTTAATCCAACTATTTAGAAATAATAGTTATCGTTTTTCTAGCAACATATATCTTGAACTAGCCTCCCCTATACTTATAGTTATTCTATAATAACACATATTCGCTAAAGTTAAGCCAGGTTTAAATTGACAAATATTCTGTATATAAACACAAACTACATTGATGCTAAAATTTAAAGTGGATTGTTTTGAGCAGCTTATATTCTTTACTATTGAAACTCTATAAACCTAACACAATAGTAAATTGTAGCTTTAAGTCTACGAAATCTAATGTACTTGCATCAATAAAAGATCGAATCGTGTGGTTCTTTACTTTGCAAGCTTATATAAGGCACTGCCTACAATATCAACAAATCATAAAGTCTAAGAGCTACCAAACAACGACAATAGCATTTTGAGATGATGGTTATAAGTTCAGTTATTTATACAGCTGGAAAAGCATCCTGTAAATAGCAGTATATTTGGCATTCAATTTAATAAAAATAAGATACGGAGCATAGCATATATGTAAATTAATATAATAAAAATATTCAATAAAGGATTCATAGTGTATCACCCGAAAAATTTATAATATCGAGACAGTTGTAGGAACATCAAGGTGAAAATCGAAACAGTAACTAATGGTTTCAACAGATCGAGCGGCTATTAAGTACTTTGGGATCATCACGGTACTCCTCAACGGTTACCATCATCTAGGTAGGTTAGTAAACATATCAAAGTAGAATTTACCTTCTTGAACGTAGATAGCGATGCTAAGATGGAACCACCTATCCATGTAGAGTATTTACGCTCAGGTGGGGCCACAATCTTAATCTTGAGGTCGGTCGGTGCGAGCTTTCTTACATCGTTCAACATACGTTCACCGAAACCTACAGGTTTAATATAGAATAAAGGGTCCAAGTACCTTTGAATAGGGTAGAACCACCAGATAAAACAATGTTCTTGTACAAAGCAGCACGTAGATCCAAATCCACTTTGGAGACCGAGTCTATTAGCACCTGAGGTAAACCTGCGTACTCCAACCCGTAAATTTCGGGGTTGAACAGTATTTCGGGTGCTAGGTAACGCTCACTTCCCAACTATATAATTTTATTAAAAATACAAACTTAAATTTACCTTGATAATCTGTCCATCGGGCAACAAAAAGTCGGCAGGCTTGCCACTGCTATCCTTAACTTCTTTGGAGAGAGAAAGGGCAACTCGGCACGTTTTCTCTTTGATCAATCGGACAATCTCCTTTTCAGCGGTGGTATGGAAATTGTAGCCACTCTTGCGGAGTAGCGACTGCAGGTATTCGGTTACATCACTAGCAATTGTTAGTCGTGTCTATAGTTTAGCTTACCGTCCAGCAACGTCAACACGGCGAATTGCATTGGGCATCGAAAAACCTTCATAAATGGGTACAGCGTGAGTTACTCCGTCACCACAGTCGAGGACAAGACCGGTAGTACGTCCGGATGCATATCTTTACAGGTGGTAAGTTAAAGAATAGTTTCAGTAAAAGTACAATGAAAGGACGGCTTGAATCGACGTCAAAAAGGATGGCACATTAAAAGTTTCAAAGAAAATTTGGGCAGCTTGTTCACGCATCGAAGTTGGAGCAAAGGGAGCCTCAGTCAATAGTACAGGGTGCTAACAAAAAACAAATGTTAATTAACCATTTAAAAATAAGTTAAAAGAAAAAAGCTATTACTTCTTCAGGTAGAACTTTCAACTCTTCCGAATACAAGTATCTCCATATCGATTCCATATCGTCCCAGTCGGTAACTGTCCCATGCTCCATTGGGTAGCTGACCTTCAAAAGTCCCCGTAACTCTTCAGCACGTCTACCAATAAAGGTTTCTCCTTCAACTGCACCCGCCATAACTTTGACATGCTTAGGATGTCCTACACTAAAAACTAAGGTTAGATTTGTATAAAAGCAACATTTACATGGAAGGGAACACTGATTTGGGAAGGTCAGCTCCAGCAAAACCGGCTTTAATTACTCCGGAACCCTACATTCATCATGTATTAATAAATGCAAGTTATTCAAAAGGTAAATTTTAGGCTCTTGATAATAAAGGTTGCTTTAAGTGTTTAATTGAGTTGCAGATTTAAACATGGGGATTTAAATGTAAACAAACTAAGACGATATAAAGGACAAATTAAAAAAGTAGAAAAAAACTCTAAAACTGCTAGGTTGGAAAAATTGGGTATTACATTGTCAATGACCACTGGCTGATTAGTTAGAACCTCGTCGTATTCCATGTTATCCTGTAGGCTTGCTTGATAAAATAATATTAACTCCGGACTCTAGGTAAAGGTTGTTTTAGTTTGAACGTAAGCACTTGAACTTTACTTTTCAACCTCTGATCCAATTGTAAAGTGTTTTAGCTTCAAGATGCAATGAGAGGTACGCACCTGCGGGGGTCAATTTTAACCAATTGAACTTGATGTACAAAGTTCAAAAGGCAAATGAACATTGTATCTATCCAGTGTTGATAGACAACAAGTAACGTTTATTTTAAAAAATATATACTTGGAGCTTTGATCTTAAAGACCTGCAAGAAGGATATACCTTCACTATAATAGCTATAATAGTAAAAAATAATGGCTTATGAAACATTTAGCTTCAGCATCTACCTACAAACTTTGAGTCAACATTTAAGCTTAAAATACTTATCGTCACATCTGTATTGAATCAAAAACTACATACTTTTATATCCAGAGTCTTCTAATACGATACTCTCAACTATTTGGCTTGTAGCATACAAATTTGAACACTCTCATTTTCTAGTAAAATATATACAGAAAGTAGAACTGTAAAAAACGAAAGCAATAGAAAATAATAAATCGTAAACTTTATAAGAGGTACAAGTTATAAAACTATAAAAACTTCTCAACAATACTCTGTAGAAGCCACCAAAGTGATCTTGTTGGAGAGGAACGGCCAAGGGAGGAGATAGTCAGCCAACTTGGCATCGGCAAAATTGAAGCAACGGCGGGCCTGAGGGCTGTAATCATGGTTGAAGGTGAGGAGAGCCAGCATCAAAGGCATGGAGAACATGAACGAGGCGGGGGCGAAACCGTCCCAGTATCCGTTAATGCGATGGTCGTAAACGTCGACTAAATTCTGACCAGCTTGGAAGATCATAGTTTGGTACTCTTTTGTCATCAAGTTGGTCGGTCTACACCCTTCGGTGGATAGGTGTCCTAAACCGGGGTGGTCTTCCAAGATTTTTATGAATGTTGAACCGGCTTCGATGATGCCGACGTTGACCATAAGGTAGATCAGCATGAACATGATCAGATTGGGATCCTCATCAACAGTCGTCCGCGTCAAGTAGGATAGCCCGATGTAGGCTGGCAGAGTAAGCTTTATGTCGCGGAGGGCGTTCTGTAAGTCCTGAATGTAGAACTCCAATGGCTTTGTCATTACGCTACCGTACATCCCGGTTATAGTCTTTTTGAGTAGAAAAACTTTGGTGATGATGGACATACACCTAGGGAATAGCAGCATCATTTGTAGGCTATCTGGTTCTTGAGTTGTCTGGGCAAAGGCGCTAGGTGTGTTGGGGAATGTACCCTAAATGTAAGTTAGATTGTGTTGTCTTATAAAATAAAATACCTCATGGCTATCAGAGTCAATGGTCGGATGATCGGAAACGAGGGTGTCCGGGCTTGATATCGAGATGGAGCTAGTCCTTTGAAGTTCTCCATATGGACCGTGGCGGGAATTCTTCTTGGAGATCTCATTTGAAATTTTGGAAAAAGTTGGCGAGTTTGATTGGAAAGACTTGGATAAGGAGACTCGGTTGAAGGTAGGTAGTGAACTAGGATAGTAGCTGGAGTAGTAAGTTACTGGATCGCATAAATCGGTGGATGTGAATGTTGGTTTTTTGCTGAACATAGCTACCAAGAAATCGATGTACAGACACCCGGCCCAAGTTGCCACCTCCTCATACACCATCTCATTAAACGAAAATTGGCCCTCAAACCCTTCCCAGCCAGCTCTGGATTTCTTTTCAGTAGGACTGTACTCAGCTCCAACTTCTTCGTAGAATGAATTAGGTTGGTGTAAGTTGAGCATTTGGCACTTTGAAACATTCCTAGCGAACTCGCAGGGATGCCATGGAACGAAGGTCCTGACCCATCTCTTCGATAGCCAAAAGTAATTCTGCCTGTATGACTGTAATACTGACTTCTTCACATCGCTCCTTTACCTTCTGAATTGCAACTAGATAAAAGTAGTCGTACTCGATAGCGGGGATATCGGCGCCTTTGGTGTTTAATGAAGCGACTTCAAAGGTTCCTTTCTTTTCCATGTTCCGCTCCTCTTCTTTCTTCTTTGAGACTGCTTTAGAGCTTATCAAAAATCTGTAGGCTCGACAGTAAATCGCGTTCAATAAGGGGCAGTTGCTATCCTCTTTCTCATGCATGCTCTGAATCTTCTTTAGGTTGAGGAAGGGCAAGGTAGGGTGCAAGTATTTGATAAAAATCTCAATTAAGCTCGATGTAAATCTGGTGGGAACCCGTTTCACCATGGAATATCCGGCTAGATACGCCTTACTCTTGTACATGTTTTTGAATTGGTTGAAGTTGGGCAATCTACCTTCACCAAAGTCAAAGTGTAAAGGAATACCTAAATCTTTAGCTTCGGAGCATAAGCTAAATTTCGACGAGGTTAAAGCTGAACTACCACTGCTGATACTGCTAGTGCGACTACTTGACTTGTGTTGGTCAAGATGCAGATGATAAACCATTGCTTCGACCTCGGCCATCTTGCGCTTGACCACCGATATTTTGGTACGCGGCTGTCGGGCTACTTCCGGATACTCACAGTCCACTTGACGTGCAATACATCGGGTACATGGCACTGTTCCATCGCATTTCTTCTTGTGCTTTCGGCAGGGTACGCAGGCAATAGTCATTTTCTCTACTAAGCTGTTAATTAAAAATCAAAGTGAAGGGTTGTCCTCAAAGCATTTCAATTAGAAATTTCCAGCAAGCTGGATTTCGTTAGGGTCAATTGCCGGATTTGGAACTATTGAAAGCAAAACAAACAGGCATAAAAGTCCTCTGATATGATTGAATATAAGCTTTGTGAGGTTAGTTTATAGCTTTGTAGCAAATAATATCAACTTCATTCAAAAGTATTATGTAAATTTCACTTAGTGGCTCCTTTCAAGTCAGTTCATATTCCCCTTTCTACTCTGTTCCTTTAAAAAAGCATTTACTAAAATAGTTTAAATATACCAAATGGCATTTATTAGTTTCATTACAATAGTTTTTTAAAGTCAAAATGTTTATTTAGAATAAAACATAAGGTCAATAAATAGGTTCTAGATGCTTTAAGAAGCATCTAGAGGTTTAAATAAGAAGGTAGGGGATAAATCTTCCCAAATAATATTTTCGCTCCCAGGTAACATAAGATCAAGGTCTGGCCAGGATGCGATTTCTTTGCAAATCTACCCTTCATATATTGGATACTAAAGTCTCTCAAGTGATTTGAAAGAGACAAAAATATTGAAAGTGATTCCAACTGAAAGAAGCAGCAGAATCATTCCGAAGTTTGTTACAAAGATTCAAAATCCACAGTTTATGGATAGACATAAATATGCCTGTGAAAATGGCTGCATTAAGAGATTTTGATACCCAGGGCATCTATGATATCTCATTAAAGAACCATGAAAAGTTAGCAAAGCCAGTAATCTAGGGCTGTGTAGAGAGGAGGATTGCCCACCCCCATGGCTTGTTGGGGATTATACATTCAAAGTATCTGTGAATTAGTGTCTATTGGGGCTGAACACCAAATATACTTTTTGAACTTGCTTTCTGGATTAGTGATGCGATCACCTGACCAAAAAGCTCCCTGGAGTAGTTTCCAGAGTAAGGCTTTGCAGGCTGGGGACCACAATTTATGATTGACTATCTTCCATACGCTAGTAGCTATTCCTGGGTTGATGTCGATCGAGAAATTCTTAAGGCGTTTGACCTTGCTTAGGGTACAGGGCTTGAGTTCAAATTCATTTCTAAGTTTTTCTGTATCTGGCCATCTCATACTGGCCTTCATTATAATGGTTTTGATGCTTGTAAACGATATATTGAATGCAATAAACTATATTTAACCAAGTAGCCAATCATAAGTATGACGCAAAACTAAAGAGAAAATTACATTTGGACTCCATCCAAAGCTAAAAATAAATAGGATATGACGAAACTAAAGCCATTTGGAGCTTGTTTATGAAGTAGAAGTGGCATCATATTTTATTTCGGAGAAAGAGTAAAGCACATGTTTTTGAAACATTTTTCAATCTATAAACTTAATACCCTTCTCAATAAACTAAAATATTTTAAGGTTGGAATATATATTCAAGACAAGGAAAAGATTTGTTTGAATTTGGATTTAGAATGGTATTGATATTTATAAAATCAACTAAATATATATGACGTGGTTAAAAATCTATGAACAAGTCTATTATTTGATTGAAGTTTATTTAAATATACCTTTTTATGTTTAAGCTATTTACAAATATCAATATTATTTCAAACTAAACTATATGCTGAAGCAAATAGCCTTGAATTTTTTGCATCTTTGGATAATAAAAAATCAGTTAACATGCTAAAACAAATACTATGTTTATATAATATATGTAAGATATAGGTGTTCTAACGATAGCATTTTTAATAATTTTGCTACTAAATGGAATTCCAACCGTATAGTGTCTGGTTTTCTTTGATCTCCACATCCAGTCAACTTACAACTTTATCAGCTTCAAAGTTTTGATTGAAACCAAGGCCTCTTAAACCACACCATAGTAGTTGTTCTTCAAGATAAGGACAATTTTTAGTTCTTATATAGATCCCATATAAGAAGTCGAATATACATTACAAACCCATTGATACTGAGGTATAATGCTTGCTGAAATTGAATAGACAATATGATTGATTCCAAGCTGTTGATAGGTTCAATTTTTCTAGTTTTATAATATACAATCAACCTTAAAGCAGGTTCATACAATGCACGAAGATGCAGGTGCTCTGATTCTTGATTTTCCAAAGCATACTCATATTTAGCTTATTAGAGACAACGAGTTTCTTGATGTTGTTAGATCCATTTCTCTAGATTTATCCACCTGTTCTATTTAATATGCATTTTCAATAAACTTAACATTGGAAAGTTAAGCAAGTAAATCGGAAAGCCAAATATTGAGTGACTGATGTAGTATATTTTCAAAAAAAAACTACTACCTCAATAGGTTATATAATGTATAGGACTTTTAAGATAAGTGATCAGTTGAATAATACAACATAAACATCAAAAATGTTTTAGGAAATATTGATATATTCTATGAAAACCTGAATCGGAGTATTCCGTACTTTTTAGTGCCGTAGTCAAGTTAGTCACATAAAGGACGTGGCTTTTACTTTTTACAAAATGGATTATTAAGATGTCATTAAGCGGATCTAAGGTCAACCAACAGTAGTTACGTAGCTTGCAACTTTTCATAGGACATGTCGGTACCAGGTGATAAATTGATTCACATCCAATTCTTTTAGGATTTGATCGTGTTTTATTTCGATACAAGTTCAAGCATATATAAAAGCTGCTCCTTTTCATATCCACGACCAAGATTTAATTAGTAGGTGGGGATGACAATGTATAGCATCACCAAGTCATCATAGTAATCTTTTAGAAAATGGTTCTTTGAAGATGAAATGAAAATATTTATTGTTGGTACCATTTTACTAGCAGTTTTTTAGTATAAACTCTAAATAAATTATCCCAGTATAATGTAACGTTATGAGGATTCTTTTTTCAAAGATAAATTTTAGATTGGTACACTTTATACTTAAGATCCATGCCAACCCGTATCATCAACTAGCTACAGATGCATACTTTTGTTCGAGCAATACTTTCACTTTGCCAACAAACCTGTGCCGCAGATTCCCAATTCAAGTCCTGCACAACTACAAACTTTATAACTCAGTGCGGCTAACCAATAACTAATCCACCTTGCTTTGATAATCAACTACACACCTAACGATTAGCTGTTTCAACATAGTTTTAGATTTAGGAGTATATCTAGTTTCACATAAGTAGTCCAACCTTCACATAGCGCTACAGCTTAGTAGGGAGTAAGATAACCCATCTTACAACATAGTGTTTCCCAACAATTACACTTGAATTGGGTTAGCTTCAATTGGCGAAACCTTTAGCACAATGCCCATTTGATTGTTGGGGATTAGCTAAAAGTTTATACCTTAGCAGTTTTACAATCTGAGACGCATAGTGCTATCCTTACATTTGAAATTGGATGTTTCAAGAGCAGTGCAACTGCAGTTATTTCATGGCACCTAGTCATGGTAGGAATATGTTCAAAACTTGCAGGTAGAGGGGCTACCCAAACTTGCTAAAGTCAACGTGATGTGGTAGGTCATCTAGGCCACCCAAGCTCAACTGCCCCTATACTTGGAATGCAATTTGGGATACAGTTACCGCAACGTATCCCAAATTTATAGAATCCTTTGGTGAAAAGGAAGGTTTCAGTGCTAGGTGATGGGCTGCAAGCCATTTTGGTTAGCCCAAATGTCGTTGAATTATAAGCTTAGGTTTAACTAAAAGGGGGGTTGGTTCAGTCGTGCTTGAATGGAACTGGATAGGGATGTTAGAACTTAAACTTTCCGTTCAAAAAGTGGGGAATTAACTTGTTCTAGCTTATAAAGGCAAAATTAATTGCAGAGGCCAAAGTACCAAAGCCAAAACTATAAATTTGAAGCTTTACCCTTCCCTCAGTTTGATCTTGTAAAGTTTTACAAATTCTACCTAAAATTTAGATTAATTTTAAGCGAATAGAACTACGCCGTTTCTGCAGCAACCAATCACCTTTAGGCGTTTAGCAATCGACTTTTGACCCAAACCACCTAAAACTTGACTGAGATCATAAGTGTGATTGAGTTGATCTATTTTTAACTTACCCCTTTCAACCATATTGATTGTTTAAAAACTTGAGCCAGCTTCATTCTTATCCTCTTTTAACTAATTCAACCAATTCGACAAAACTTATAAAAGCAAAGTGGTACTTTACTCGACTTCAACTCCAGTTCAAGTTTAGTATTCGACTGTCCATAGTGTATATTCCCTAATAAATATTTACGACCTAATAGAGTACCGATCCAAACTCAGCTAGTTTACCTGAGCCTGCATAGTTAGTTACCACCACCTCTTCAACAATTACCGTTACTTTTTATACATAATATGGCAAGTATAATCGGCTGCGCCGAATCGATATTGGCAAGCTGCAACCCCAAGCAGCTTAGCGTCCACGAGATCTGGGACAGCATGGTCAAGGAGCACACCTACATCACCAACTGCCACCACTCGACGTTAGCAGCCGCCCTCTTCCACGAACTGCAGAAACCAGACTCCAGGTTCGAACGCAACGGCAACAAGTTTACGTTACGTAGCCCTTCCAGCCCTACCTTATCCAAGCCTAACGCCGACTCGGCTCTATCACCACGACGTAGCCGCAGGAAGTCGTCATCCAGCTCTGATTGTGTAGATAGGTCACTGACTATGGTCAAGCTGTCGACGACGACGAACCCCCAGCGCTTACGCAACTTCACCAACCTCGACTTTGAAGAGACTAGGACAACTGCTTCCAAAGCCTCCAAAATCTCAGCCACCTCGATTGTCGGCGATATGGACGCTTTGCCAGCTAAGCCTAGGGTGCGGTTTGCCCTTGAGCGTAACGAAGTCTTCGTTTTGCCCAACCTCGAGCAGGAGGTTGAAAGCTTCCCTTCCCTCCCCTTGTAACTTAAAATTTGTGTTTATACTAAAAATAAAATAATTTGATTTGGCCCAAGGTCCTCTAGAATATCTCTATTCTGTTCCCATTAATTATCCCATTTGTGTCCATAAATTCAATATAAAATCCTGGCACATCATGGGTAAAGTAAATTAAATGACAACACCTTTAATTGATACCTATAGCTAGATAGGTTGCTTCTATAGCAACTATAGCAACCTCTAATAGCCAGCCGTTACAAATTCCAGCTTTTATAAAACCGATCTAGTCAATATGGGGTCCAAACACCAACAACCCAAATTGGACTTAGGCCATCACCCAAGTTTCCCAAATTAATTTCCAAATAATTCTGTACGTTATAAATTCCTAAACTATTTCCCTGCTATTATTAATTCCTATAAAGGTTGGAAAGGGTAGGAGGTTAGGGGAAATTCTTTTGATTACAATACTTCCGATTTACTTAAAGCCAATGATTTCCTTACTCGTTATAGAGTTCTATTGCTGATGTTTTCCAATATCTTTGTCAAATTGAAGCAGGCCAAATTGTGACAGGGTTACTATAAGGAAAGGAGAAGCTATAAGTTACACTACAATGTTTCCAAATTTTCCACTTGGCAAACTAAAGAATTTACCCCGGCTCAAAATTGGCATAAGTTATACCATCCTAATGACCTGTAAAAATACTTTTAAAGGGAAATCGATTAATTGGACGGGACTTTTTTAGTCCAAGTATAATTATAAAATTTTATTTATAGGTAACCTTTCTAATGCAATATAAAAGTTTCCAATTGCAATGAAATTTGTATGTGATCTTTCTAATGAATTCTATGAGACGGCTAATTTACAAACCTCAAACACCTATACGGATAAGAGAATGCCCTTCAATTACTACAAGTCAAGCCGCTAAGCCTATAATAAAGTAAACTAAATGCTTGATTACTACAACTCTAAATAAGTGGGTTTGTTTCGAAAAGCAGCTTATTCTACTCAACCTATGCACCAATTTTAGCTAGAGGTCCAGCAGATGCTGAAAAGATGAGCTGAATGCCAACTAACGGTTGAAGCTTTGCTAATGTGGATGCAGATGTCTCGGTTCTACCAGCATCGATGCTAGTAAAATTCAAGCTGAACTTTGGAATCCAGCTTGTAAGCGTGCCTTCAAATTATAAATTTAAACCCGACGTTTATGTGGCGTTGGCATGCTCGACAGATGAAAATATTGTGCCACCGTCACGGGGGCCTTTGTGAAATGATGCCTTACTAAGCTTTAGTCCGTCACAAAGGTGGGTAATTCAGACAAAGAGAAATGGGTCATCAACATCGGGTATATTTGAAAACTTGGATATTTCCTGTTGGTTTAGGGATGCGAAAGTGTATGACGATGCCAAAAGATTCGCTATGTGACTGAGATGGCTGAATACGAAAACCTGAAATACTGATTGTACATGTACTAAGGTCTAGAACTTTGAATTAGTACAATTAATATATTCAATAGGGGATCTAGAAATGTAAATGCCAATATACAGCTAAACAGGACTTGGCATTTTCCTGCATACTATACGTACATGTTTGAAGTTAGTATTGGTATCAATGTATTGTTTAGTGAGGCACAATTTCAATATAAGAGTTGATTCAGCTTTAACATTAGAGTCTATGTAGTTGCAAATTTATATGTGTACTTTGATTCAATCTATTGACATTTGTATTTTTAGAGTCCAACAAATTATATAAAAAGTAGTATGCCACCATAAATACTCCTAGAGCTTCACTACAACTGCCATCTCTTATATATGGTTCGATTTCTTCAACACAAAAATCGAAATCAGATCATATAATAGAAACGGCAGTAGGAATAGATGTTGAATCATACAAGCTATTTACAAAATCAATTTTCTAGCTAGAAATTGCATATAAATAAAAAGATAGTGATGGTGATTATATGTCTGCTGTTATATTTAGATTTAGCTTCTCGATCAACTAAATAGGATGAATTGTAATAAAAAGTTGGATTTAGGATTAGCTTGGTCTAAAGCCAAGATAGGATCAATAGCAATATGATAGATTCTTATATAGCTAATTATATATTGTTATGAAGGGAGTTTAAAACATTGAACCAGTGGTATAGATGGATAAATCCCAAATTCTTGCTAATATTATTTGAAAATTGATCAAATATGCTTTGCGAATCTAGTATAAATAAATCTAGTGATATATACACATAAAGTATAGCCTAAGAACGATAATAATATGAATTCTAAATATAATCAACAAAAGCTAAAAGTATTAGTTGCTACTTCAAGCAAAGAAATTTAATAGGATGACATACCAAAAATAGATTGATTAAAACTATATAGATGAAAATCAACGGACATTTAAATGCAATTAAACAAGTGGCTTAAAAATAGGCAAGTTAGTCAACTGTAGGTTTGATGCACACATTCAACTAGTTTTATAAATCTAATGGGAAGTACATATGCCGATACAATTCCAACTGCGAACTTAGGGCCATATCCCTGAGAAACCAACTTCAATTTCCCAATCAGTGATAAAAGGAGATGGATCGAGCCGACATCACATCGACACGACTCCGGTGGACCATAAAGGCCGGGGTGACCCAAGTTCCACAAGAACATTGGCTTCCTGATTTAAATAGATTAAGGTTGTAATATAAAATTTAAAATCTACCTCTCCATGAGTAGGATCCCAGTTTGGTGTGGCATTTGGGACAGTCAATTTTTCCTTCCAACGAGCCGTCGTTGATACCTTCAATCCAGGACATGGGTTCTATAAAATAGCTGGCGCAGGTCTATAAAAAGTCAATCAAACATCTTCAATAAAAAGTACGTCTTGGGAGTTATCCTTGTGTTGAAAGCCAGGGTCTCGCTTCCGGTATCCAAAGGAACCCTGACCGTCCCCAACTTCATGCTCAATGACATTTTCGGGGTAGATGAGGGCACGACTACAATTTGGCTTTAAAAAGTTGAAATAAAGTTCAATTTACCGGCACCGCTTGCACCTAATCTTCTGCATGGCTGGAGCAGTCGTCATGCCACTAGCCATTATCTGCTCCGGATCGATACCCAGTATCATCTCGTTGGAGATACCGGTCGCTATTAAAAGTTAAAAATAACCCAAAGTTGTAGCTACCTATAAAGTCTTCGGTCATCCGGCTAATTAAGAAACGTCGGTACGGCTCGTGCTTAACATCTACTTCGAATCCAACCTTTTCGTAAATTTCCAATTGTTCGCGGAAACCAGGGTTAGGGCTAGTAAAAAAATTTAAGTTCGAAAGACTTATTTTAAATAAGTACTCTATAATCGATCGCGATGCTGCCACTCGCTCCAAAGCTTGTTGGCACGACAAACCTTTAAATTTCATTAGGTAAGCACAGACAACGGTTGCACTGCGCGATATGCCAGCCATACTTTACAAACAAAAATTAAATTTTAACATTAAAATGTTGTTACCAATGCACTAAAACTTTGCCGCCTGACTCCAGTCCATCGTTGATAAATCTATTAGTTTGGTCAAAGTACTGCAGTAGGTTTTCGTTTTCCTTGTCCAAAACTGATATCTGCAACCGTTTTATCTAAAATATATTAGAGGTCGAAATTTAATTTAAAATACTTCTTCGGGAAGTTGATGTTGATTCATACCGGAACCAACCGTAAGTATATGGTTGATCTTCAAGCTCAGTAGTAGTTGGGGCTTGGTTACCGCATCGTAACTTTGAAAAATTAGTAGTATATATTTACCGAAACTTACCTGCCCAGGTAAAGGTTAGGTTCAATCTCATCACATAGCGATATGGCTAAGGTCTTGACGCTAGTATCTAAGTTCAATGGCTTGGGTGGATCGATCTTCATAATCTTATGCAACTGTAAGCTTGTGTTTGTAGAAACAGTTGACTTTTTCCGTTCTTTGCAACTTTTATGTGGGTTCCTAAATTACAAGCAAATTTAGGTTTCTGTTTTTGGTTATTCAGATTTATTGGAACTTGAGGCAATGTATTGGATAAATTACTGTTTTTGGTAAATATACGTAGTAGTGGTATTGAAGGTTGGCAGGTATAGTGCATCAGATGTGGCTTGTTGCTGGGATGTATAGGTAGCCTTTCAATTGATCGCCACTACATACCTCTTAATAAGCTATATGCCTATACAAAAAAATAGTATCCCAAAGTATAAAGAAGTGAGATTAGCTACTCAAAATATACTACATCAAGGTTTTGTTTTCATTTATTTGATAAAGATCAATATTCAAAAACTACATATCATTTGTAGTTGTAAGCTAGGTTCTCAAAGGATATTGGCTTATAATACAGTTTTAATTAATGAAAGTGGAGGTAATAGTATATAAAAATATAGTAAAGAAATTTACTAGCAAGTCTCCATTCAATTCCAGCTATTGAAAAGCATAGAGCAACCGATAACATAGAAGCTATAGTATGTATAAAAACCAATGCTCTCAAGTAGAATGTAAAGTATCAGAAACAATAACAGTTTATTAATACTAATGAAGACGTTGAAAGTAGTAACCAGAGTTTGCAACTAATTTTGACGAAGAGCTATGGGAATATACTCAAAAACTTAAATAACCAACTTTTCAGTACACGAAGGAGTCTACCTTCCATCGATCAATTCAAACCAATACGTTTAGGGGAGGGCATCGTAGAACAAATCGCTTCCTTCCTCATCGACACGTTCTATCCGATCCAAGTCCTCTTGGTCACTGTCATCTCCCATGTGGGAGAGAGAAACTAAAGTATAAGTATAAATATGCTTATAAAAGTTACTGCTATTGAAGTTTCGGAATGGGTTGGCATGCTGGCGGTTGAGAAGAAGTTCCTCACTCTCAATGTCCAAAGAAGGATCCCTACCCTTCTTATCGCCTCCCTTGCCGTTCTTGCTACTTTCGGTATCGAGAACTAGCGGGTTGGGTATTATAGGAGGGGGTAGGTGGCGTAGGAGGGCAAAGTTTAAGGTCTTGAAGAACGGGTGATTTCGGACGTCTGAAGCGCCAGCTTTACTACCGAGACGCTTGTATTCATCCTTGTTTAGTAACTTTTTGATAATACTCTTGCCGTTGCTATATTAAATATTGTGGTATTGGAGTAAGTATCTACGTTTGGTATTAGGTTGAGTTACCTGCTAAGCTTTTAAAAATTAGTGTTTTTAGAAAAGCAGCAATATGTACCTGGGTTCCATGTGGAGTTAGCGGGAAGTTGACGTCGGTTTTTAAGATTTTTCCAAAGGTATTAGTTCGGTTCGAACCTTTGAACGGTGTTGTACCATACTGATAGAAAATGTTAAATAGAATTAAAGTGTATCGATTACTATCATTTCGTAGAGCAATATACCTAAAGTCCACCAGTCTACCGCACTAACAAAATTTGAATTACCAATAAACATCGTACTATCCTATAAATCAAAAAGCTATACCTGGTATGGCCTGTTCCCTTTATGACTTCAGGAGCTATATATTCTAAAAGGCATATCAATATAGCTGCGTCATTTTGGTTAAATTCACTTACCTTCTGTCCCTACAAAAGAGTTGGTACGGAAATTTCCTGTACAAGACTTTGTATCTAAAGTCGGAGGGGCTTCATGCGACCTTAACTACAATGGGAATAAATAAGCATCACATCCAACCAATAGCTTACCGAAAAGGAGTAGGAGCCCTTTATCATGGTTGGTTCTCCAATAGGATACGACTGTTTAGATAAATCAAAGTCTAATTGCGTTAGAATAATGTGTACTATTAAGTGCTTACCTGTCAGCATAATATGGCCTGTTTGGTGTAAAAGGATGTCTGATTTACAATTAAGCATACAAAGCTAGTATTAGTGATTATTCCAATACTTTTGAATTACTTTCAGGCTTTAGATCTCGGTAGAATGAATCCCATCAGATGTAAGTATTCTAAAGCTAAAACAAACATGTCAATACATATGCTTCATAGCTTTGGTAAAAGCATCAATCTATATTACCACATACGACCTCGGCAGCATAAAATTTGGCATCCTCCTCTAAAATTTGCAATGAGTCTCATTGAAATAAATTGATGATTACCAGAAAGACATTTCCCAGGCCTACCTTGCAGCACTATTTTACGATTTAGTTCCAAAGTTAGAAAGACTATTAAGCTACCTCTAAAGAATTCGCCTCCTAGGCAATGCTCCATACATAGATATAGATAGTGTTCCGATTGGAAAGAGTGATAGAGAGTAACTATAAAAGGATGGTTCGCTGAAGCAAGGATCTCCTACATTATATGTGTTAATATATAGTTGAATGGTATTCGCTTAAATGTTACCTGTTCTGCGAGAGCTCGCTTAACTTTATTACGCTTTAACATCTCCTTCTTGGATAGAACTATAAATGAAAAGTAGTAAATTAGAAGCAGTCGATATTTTTAAAACATTACTTTTCATCGCGTATAGCTTTTCAGTAAGCTTATGCTTCACCAAGTAAACCTTACCGACGTCCCCCTTTCCTAATAGCTTCAAAGTGATGAACGAGTTCGGTTTGACGTTTAAGGTTTTAATTTTTATCGAGTTGGCGCTATAGGTTCTTGAGGTTGGTGATGGAAGAGGTCTGGAGGTGGTCGGCGTGATATCCTTACTTATGTGTTTGCTAATGACGTTATCGCTGCGACATCGACGCATTCCCTTGTTCTGTATAGTGGATGTTGAACTTATATCGCTGTGGCTGCCATTGAAACTTAACCCTAAGCCTTTACTTTCAACTAAAGAAACAGTGGATTGGGCGGATAAGGTGGGCGAATTTGATTGCAAACTTAAGCTTGCATTGGATTTCTTACTGTTTAATTTAAACAAGTTACGCAGCTTACTGGACATGGTTCCGTAAAGGAATACTGAGTTGGATTTGGAGTCGTAACTTGGACTAGTGTTTGAGCTGATACCGTTGTTTCTAAACTGTCTAGTTAGGTCATTAGCCGATTGGACTGGCTTCAGCTTCGGATTGCTTTTGGAAAACGACATAGGGCTTCTTGGTTAATTTTATAGCTGCTTATGTTATCACCTCGCTTTTTAAACTTGGCACTTGATATCTGAGGTACGGGTGCTGTTGTAAAGCTGTACTTGTCAAAGGTTATTGCGGGCGTATTCCTACTATGTTGATTTTTAGCTCTCAAAATTTTATATCTCTTAGGAGTTTAATTTAAAGTGAGAACTGATTCAAAGTCTCTGATCCAATATCCTACAAAGTTCAACACAAATGGCTTGGACCAATGAATTGCAAATTCTATGACGCATTACCATAAATACCTAAGTTCAAGCTTAGGGTGTAGGGGTAAATTTAACACTTTTTGGGAAGTGGTTAATTTCCTATCTAAAAGAGGCATGGTTGATATATCTCCCAAATATATGCTATACGAACCAAAGTAAAGATCCATGAAAAAAGGTATATAGCTATTTGAAATGTCGAAATAGTATATTATAAAGTATATGAGAAATATTGATCAGAAAGATGCATGTTATAGCTATCTGTATATACTAATAAATAGTTATAATGACACGGCAAATCTAATAGCTCGATTATGATAACAAAATAAAGAATCCTAACAACTTTATTATAACACTAACAGTAAACTTGAGTTGGTTATAAGTGCAATATAAGCACAATAGTATACGATTTAAAAAATAACTAATGTTATAGAGTTGTAAAGAGAAAGTGAGGCTTGTATATTTTATTCTAAAATACATATTCTATAATTAAAAACGAACCTAGTAGCGTATATAGCCTTATTAAAACATAGGTACCATCCCCTCCTTTTATTAAATAATAACTATGTGCAATAATTACTACAGACTAAATACGAAAGTTGATGCCATCGTTAGCCCTACATCTAAACAGTGGAAATCAAGATAAGGAGATCTATATGAAAATTATTTGGAAACTTCAGGGGTGGTAGAAAAGCTGCCTTCTTGAAACAACGTCGATTGACCTTCTTCAGTAATGGGGCTATCCATAGACGTATATGCTACTTCTTTTGGTTTTTCAACGATTTTGTAGTAGTTGTACCAAGCTATCCCTGTGATGGAGATAAAAAGACTAAAAAGTAGGTTAGTATATGTAAATTCGAAAATATAGCAAATGTCCGTTGAAAATAAACTTACCCAAGGTAATTCAACCCTGATAGCTTATCGTGAAAGACGAGGACCGACAAGCCAATGACCAAAACCTCTTTCGTTATACCAGCAATTGACATCGTCAAGGTGGAAGTCAATTGGATCAAAAAGAATTCGGCTAATGTCATAAAAAATGCAGTGATACCACCCAAAACTACTAGGAGCACCGAAGAACAAACTTGATTTTGGGGTTCAATTGGAACACTAACTAAAGCGTTAAAGGCGTTGGGTATGTCCTCCAAAAGTAAAGCACATAGGAACATAAATGTTGCCATTATGGGTGCTATGACGTACAAAGTAAGTATGGGGTGGTCAATGTTCAACTCCTGCTTCTGTAATAAAATTTGGGTCAAGCACCACTTGAGACCTGAACTAATTGCACCACTAAGTATCAAGATAAAACCTAGGCCGTCAAACTTGGTCTCACCAATAGAGGCTAATATAACGCCGAAACAGATGACTAGTATCATAAGAATTAGCTTCAACTTCACTACCTCGAGTTGGAACAAAAAAGAAAATATCAAGACCCATATTGGTACCGAAGACTTTACGACCGTATAGAAGGATAACGAAACGAACATTAAGGCAGCATTGCTAGCACTTATCTCTATTCCACCAGCTACACCGCATGGTACCTTTACCAATATAAAAATAAGCAAATTTGTAACTACTTGAAAATACTTACCACCTTGTACCAATAATCTCTATCGTTAAACCCAATTATGTTGAACTTCATATCCCCATTGGCATCCTGTTGGTAGAAGTAGCTTTTAAATAAATAATGTATCGTTATATAGGCTAAAACGAAATGAAACCCAGTGTGGATCGAAGATACTAGCAAAGGGAACTTGAAGTTGTTGTAGGTGGCACCGAACAAGTATTTGTTGATTATTGAAAGTGAAGAGGATAGCGCGAACCAGCTTAAAATGCAAGCTAATATCTTGACTACTTTGAAGTTGATGGCTCGCATAAATATAATTGTAAAGTTGGAAACGTAGCTTTGGTGAGAAAAGAGTTCTGTCTAGTTGGATCGACTTTCTAGTTTTGGAGGTAGCAAAGTATTCTATTAAAATAGTAAAAAATGATGGGGCAAATTTTATGGTGGGAATTTGGGATGTAGTAAGGGATATTTAGGCTGGATATTTATACGGATAGTTATGGTATGCTAATAAATATATCGGATAGCTATATCCTTCCTTAGGTCCTGTCTGGACCTAATGGAATACCTTGATGATTATTTCCAATTTCAAATACATAGGTTTTTGGATATTTTCCAACCAATTGGTCTTTTGATACACTTTCCTTTGGAAATTAGGATGAAAACTCAATGATCATTAGCACTAATTCTAAATTGATACTGGTATAATTTTAGACAAAAACTAAAGCTTATATCCAGTCTTATCTCAAATTCACATCAACTAGCAGTAGCTTGGATAAACGTTAAGAGCTAAAAGTAAATATATTCTAGTTGTTAAAGGTGGTGATAGAAATATTTTTAGCCAAAAGAAAATGTATCTTGACAATAGTTAACACTTCAAATTCTGTTTGTCTATTCTATTGGAAATGGACAGCTTCCAAATCTTTCTCATTTGCTATGCCATTTAACCAAGAGTAGTCCATAATATAGTTCATGATCTTTTCTAGTGATGGAACAGTGCAGCTACAGTTTGAAAAGCCGAGCCTAACTAACTTTCAAATGATTCAAAATACGGAAGGAATCCTCTCAAATTCGTGGTCACCTACTATTGTCCAAGTTTCAAGCGAAGGCTGCTTTCCATTCAACGAAACCTATTGGTTCAAAGCCAAAAGATCAATGGTTTAAAATTTTCATTACGTAGGTAACCATCTGATAGAGTTTGTTTCCAAAGCATCGCCATGTCCAAGAACCTGAGAGTCCTAGTAGGAGTCAAGCGCGTCATCGACTACGCCGTCAAAATCAGAGTCAACGCCAGTAAGACTGGTGTCGAAACTGCTGGTGTCAAGCAGAGTATGAACCCCTTTGACGAAATTGCTGTTGAAGAAGCCGTCAAATTGAAGGAAAAGTTAGGAAAACGTATCGAAGAAATCGTTGCCGTTAGTTGTGGTCCTTTGAAAAGTCAAGAGACTTTACGAACTGCCTTAGCTATGGGTGCCGATAGAGCTATCCATGTCGAAGTTGATGAAAAGTCCAGTGCCAACTTGCAACCTTTAGCTGTCGCCAAATTGTTGAAGCAGGTAGCTGATAAGGAGAAGATTGACTTGATTATTTTGGGCAAGCAAGCTATTGATGATGACTCCAACCAAACGGGTCAGATGTTGGCTGGCTTACTCAACTGGCCTCAGGTATTTTTAAAATTGGATTTAAAACTGATTTTGGTTTAGGCAACTTTTGCTTCTGAAGTTACTATTGGGGAAGATGCTTCGCTGAAGGTGAAGCGCGAGATCGATGGTGGGCTTGAGACTATTGAAACTAAGTTACCAGCTGTCATTACTACCGACCTTAGGTAAAATTCTTTTGTAACTTTATTTTTAATAGTAGTTAGACTTAACGAACCCCGTTATGCATCCCTCCCCAACATCATGGTACTTTTATATAATAGATATATACTAACGTTTTTATAGAAAGCTAAAAAGAAGCCCTTGGCTAAATTGACTCCCGCTGATCTCGGTGTTGACATCGCACCTAGACTTCAGACTTTGGAAGTAGTTGAGCCTCCTAAGCGTCAGGGCGGTGCCAAAGTCGAATCGGTTGACGAACTTATCGACAAGCTTAAGAACGAAAAGAAAGTTCTTTAAGAAGTTTGTAATAAATTGCCAGAGTTAGTCCTAGTTTGTTAAAACATTAGTTCACCTTTATATATATACTGAATAGCTTTATCATAGTAGCTAGCATATTCTACGAATATTATATCTATCGAGATCTTTCTATATTGCTATTAATGTAACTTTATACTAAAATATGGTACTTTACATACCTACTCTTATGTAGTTACAAGAGTCGATGATTTTCTAGGAAAAATTAACTTGCCTATAACTAAAGCTAACCATAGCATCGGTATAAATAGGTATACCTATTTAGAAATCAAAAGCTATAGATGGCTACTAATATTAACTTTTCAAAGCCTGAAATGTGATAAAAGCTTCATTTAACTAGTTTAGCTTATATTTTAATTAAAGTGATTTAGACTCAATTATATACAATATCCTAAAGTGAAATATGTCTGATAGGAACTAGAAAAAGTCTACTTTCTAAAACTCTATTAAAAACTAAATAAATGTGATGCTGATAATTGATGCTTTTCGAACTAGAGAACTTGGAAGTTTACTATATATGAACCTTATAACATAACATATTTAGATTGCCTACTCATTTACTATATCCATAATAAACAAAAGATTATAAAAGTAAACTACTTAAACTATCCTTCATAACATTTATCGATGACTGCATCCAATTATATCAAACAATATACGCCCTCGTTATATTTCAATTCAACAGTATAAGGGTATCGACGAAATCAGCAATATAAGTAAAAGTTTTACAAATTACAGTAAAACAGATTGAAAGTTCCTCAAAAGATGTAAATTCACAATTTCTATTGAGACAACAATCTACCAAGTTAGTAGATGGGAAACTGATCGTCCACTTGCTTGGAGTAGGCGTACAATCCGCCTACTAGATCCAAAACTGCTTCCGGCTTAAACTCCTGGTTAGTAAAGTACTTTTGTAACTTCTGAACGGCAACTTGACTGTCGTTGCCGAGCCTACACACTACGAACAGAACTGGTCTAGAGACCGAACCTATCAATTCATAATCAGAGAAAATTCGCAATTTAAAGTAGGTTACCTGACGGGTGAGGGTTAGGCTTACTGAGTAGCTGTAGCCGTTGCTTGATGTCCGATAGGTTGTCATCCAGGCTCATAAGGGGTATATCTATCAAATCATCTAAGCAAAAAGTAATTTAAATATAAGTTACTTATAGAATTGGGCAAGCGGCAGATTTCAAATTGGATGGACTCCCGTACATCCAGCGTCAGGTGCGGCAGTATACTGCCGTGTAACTGATGCCAATCAGCGGTAGCCACGGCAAGTGATCCGACGTTCAGGGGGTAGTAGGTTGTAACTTATCGAACCGTCGCTCTGGCTGGCTCCGCAGAACTGCTGGTAGTCTATTAATTGAGTAATGGTGGGGTTGTCCCCACATACGCTGCAAGTAGCTTTCCGAGTCCGTAATTTAACGCTCGTAAAGTTGGGGCTACGGTCAGCTGAGTACAAGGTAAGGTTTGGCTTATATTCATCTAAAATCGTTTAGTTGGTATAAATGTGGTAGAGTTTTTCTATGGTACCTTTGTAATGCCCCAGTATAATCTTGATAACTTCCATCGCCTGCAAGCAGCCTATAACTCCAACCACTTTCGAATATAGGAAAAATAAGCAAACTCAAATTAAGACAAAGTAAAAATACCCTGGACCCAGGACACCCCCGTCAGCACAGTTTGTTACAGTTTCAGCTGGAGGTGGCTGCGGGTAAAGACACCTATAGCAAGGTCCTCCTTTAAAGTTATAAATAGTCAACTATACGTTGCAGAGTTAGTATCAAAAGTGATTTTTAAAACATACTTGACCGTGGAGGCGCAACGCGGAGCCGGAGACTAACGGTTTCCCATTCATTACACAGGCATCCGACAGCAAGTACCGAGTGGCTACGTTATCGGTACCATCCACTACTATGTCGTACTCTTTAATAATATTCATGGCGTTGGTACTATCCAATAAGTAAGGATATATCTCCACCTTGCAGAACGAGTTTAAGGCTTTCAACGCCTGTCTAGCTGACTGGGCTTTGTTCAGCCCTTCTTTAGCTTCGCTGTGTACGATCTGCCTATGCAGGTTGGAGGCATCTACTAAGTCGTGATCCACTATTCCAATCTTGCCTATAAAATAGTATTAGCATAGTCCAAAAGTTGAAATATAGAGCTTACCTATACCAGCTGACGCTAAATATAAGCCACAGGGGGAGCCTAAACCACCAGCACCAACAATTAGCACCTTGGCTTTCTTTAAATTTTTTTGGCCTACAATATAAAAACTTTTTAGCTTAAAGACTAGTAGAATTTTTACCTTGGACACCGACGGTAGGTAGGATAAGCTGCCTCCCATACCTTCTAATCTCCTGGTTGGATAACCAGCTCTTGTGCAAGTTGGTAGGTTCCTCATCCCAAACGTCGGAGTTATAATCGCTACCGTTATTACTGCTAGTTTTACGTCTATGAGGGGTAACTGTAGCTTTAGAGGTGGAGGTGTCGACTTCGAAGTTGACTTGGTTGTCCAACTGGACGCTCGGTCGCAACAATTGGATTTTCATCTTGAGTTGGCCAACCTCTAACTTCAAATTCTTGTTTTCCAGCTGCAGTTGCTGGACTAACTCTTGCAAACTTTCGTAGCTGGGATCCATAGTTCTTTTTATTTTACGTACGATAGATGTTAAGGTTGGTAGTGAAACCGCTCTTATATAGCTTTTGCTTTTGTGTTTCAAAAGTTTTGAAACAGGGTCGTTACTCAATTTTGGAAAGTTAAATGATAAGGTAGAATACGAGGCAGATAATGGAATTTATCATACTAGCTAATTATTTCAAAACATATAATAAAATTTTATTGTAGAATCGACAGGTTTATTTGATATAGGCAGTTTAGCAATCCTAAATACCCATATAGGAAAGTTTACAATTTGGGTAGAATACATAGCAGTCCATATGACCTGTGCCAAAGAATATCTCTTCATATCCAACCCCAAGTGTTAATTATGTCGAAATAGCTTCATTCCCAACCAATTGAAAAAGATAAAGAACAGACCTAAAGGTAGGCAAAGCGGTATTAGCAAACTGTAGTAGTAGTCGCTATGGGCCGACAAAAGTATCTAAAGTAGATATTTGAATGTTAGTAAACGTTACAGTAGATACGTTACCGAGCTCGTAGGTATAAACCATTTGCTTAAAAATAAGCTATATAGGGATATAATGAAGAATGCACTAGTTATAGCAAATAGAATGGAGCCATAAACTTTCGAAAGGTTGGGCCTCACTATCAAACCTAGTGACATGACGATAAGGCTTTGAGAACAAAGTTTATAGGGGGTTGATAACTTTGGAAGGAAGGTACCATTTGCTAAAAAAGCTATTTTAGGTAGGAGATAAATTGAGCGGCAAATGACAATAAAGCTATTGATCCATATAAGGCAGGGTTTCTCATGGCCCTACACTTGACCCCACAGTAGTGAATTGAAGTTTTATTTGTAGGTATACCATCTTTCTATTGGTTGAAATGCAGCTTTGTGGTAGATTTAAAAAGCCATGAGAAACTCGGATCTGAAGGAATGGCACCTGAGACCATCTCCTTCATCAACCTTGACCTGATCGAAACTAAAGTTATAGTATTCAAGTAAGATATTGGCTTATTTCTTCAATGTAACATTTTTTGGATTGGATCGCTGTTGAAAATACTACAGTTGAAGTTGTTAAAGGAGAGATAATAACACATGTATCTATTTATTTTGCTCCAAAACTAGCTCTAGTAAATATACTATTATTGATCAAAAGACTAACTTTTAAGAAATGCCAAATATTTCGATATGGAGGAAAGAGGTTTGAATTTTTACTCATACTCAGATCTGAGCAATAAATTTCAAGTCGTTAGAATGTTTTAATGAGTTCTCTAAAGATTTTTATACCACACTCACAGGATTAGATATCATGGATCAATAGTAAAGCTGATCTTAGCTGAAATTAAGTATATATAAAGTAGCAGCAGCCAGCACAAGATAGTTGTGTTTTATTATACTATTTTTATTTATGTAAGCTTCGATAATGCCCTCGAACTTTAGGATATGCTTTATAAATGTACCTATTCCTATCAATCAAAAAGACCTTGAGACATCAAAGTAAAATCATAGTAAAGGATTGGTGGCGTGGACACATATAAGAAAAGCCAGAGTCCAAGGTGGATGTAAGAACCTCACAACACATAAAAACTATTTCTATATAGGTTTCGATTGTCTGTGTGCAAATTGAATAATATTTAATCATATATACCCGTTTAGTTTATGACGATAAAACTGTGCAAGCTATTGCCTTATCAAGACTTAGTCCATCAAACCTAAAGCCAAAGGACATTTTCTTGTAAAATATTGTTAAATATAAATATTTAGGTATTTGTAAGCTATAAAAATACATCCAAAAATAAGAATATTAAGATGTGCATGATTATTTTTAGAATCAAAAGCTTATGGCAAATCGACGTATATATAGCGGACAAACAGGAAGCTATACCAACTAAAATCCAACAGATGTTTACCAAATACCTAATAGCCTTAGTTGCTTTAGCTTCCTCCACCAGTGCCCATCACCTCGAACGAAGGATCCATAGCGGGACTGAAGTCAACCCCCAATTCAAGTACCCGTTTATGGTCTCCATCCAGACCGAAGGTACTCACTTTTGCGGTGGTACTCTCCTCAACCCAAACACTGTAATTACCGCCGCCAAATGCTCCCAGCTACCACCTTCCTCTTATACTATCAGTGTCCACCGTCATAATTTGAGTAAGCCTTCCGATTTGGAGCAGGGCCAGTCCATTAAAATTGCCTCCATCCACAATCACCCCGAGTTCATTCCTAGAACCTATCAGAACGATATTTCAGTTTGGAAGTTGGCCACCAACGCCAACATTGCTATTGAGTTGATCACTTTAGATGATGGTACCTTTGGCAACTCGGTTGGCCTCCAGGTAACTGCCGCTGGGTGGGGTCAGACCGAACTTGATGGCAATCAATCTCAAGTGCTGCGTGAATTCACCACCCCCATTGTCCCCATCAACGCCTGCAAAAAGGTTTGGAATTTCCGCGGTTTACCTGTTGTTCCTACCCTGCAGGTTTGTGCTGCTGGTGTAGGTAGCAAGGATATTTGCCAAGGTGATGCTGGAGGTCCCCTTATTGCTTACAGGGATAGTAAAGCTATTTTAGTTGGTGTAGCTTCTTTTGGAAACCGATGTGGCCAGGAGGAATTCCCTTCAGTTTATGCACGGGTCTCTAACTTTGCACCCTTTATCCAGCAATATCTTTAGGTAGCTTTGTGAGCAATAAATTTTAATACAAGTGTTGAGTGTAAATCTCTACTTTTGATTTTTGATGTACTATATCTAAAAGTTTGTCACTATCAGCTAACGTGAAAATATAAAGGTATATTTATAGTCTTATATAGCTGAAACTATTATCAATGGTACTAGTATAAAGTTAACTCCTTTCAATATAACTCATGGTTCGATTTCTTTTATTTATAGTACAGTAAAAACTATAAAAATATACTTATTTTGTCTATTTGAAGGTGATGTATAGTATATTTAAAACATACAGTTAAAGTTCAAGTTATCCTAGTTTTAAAAGTAAGAGGCCTTTCAACGAATATTGGATATTAAAAACATTGTAATTCTCTACTATACGTTCAAATATGAATGTACCTTACATATGAATCAAGGCTATACAAGCACTTATGATAATAAAGTCGCTTTAATCAAACATATCGCTGGTATGTGGCTGTGGTCGGTCAAATGTATCAGCTTAGGCAGTAACAAAGAGCTAGTTTAGAAAAATACAAATTCAAAGATAGTCTATATTTATTAGCTATTTAGGTGCTTGCTTTTAATGAAAATGTATTACATTTGATTGGATTCATTGCCTCGTTCTAATCTCAGTATTTAAGGAAATATAGCATAGTTATTTTCAATTTACAGTTTTAATATATCAGTTCAGTCAGTATCTGCTTAAAAGTCTATTAAAACACTATAACCTAACATAAGTATACGTGTATCTTCATATCGTTGCTGTAGCCATCGCTATATATCAAACTCTGTTCCAACTCAAAAACCTTAAGACCAGTTCTGACTTCAACTTGCGAACTTAATTCTCAATCCGTCCATATGCTTACATTTCCGGCTAACTTGCATCCAAAGTAAGAAGTCTATAAACTCATTCTTACCTTTAACACTTTCATCCTTCTGAACCATCTTAATTTATATTCAGTATTAATCTGCTTAAGCTTCGATGGTTACAGCAAACTTCAAAGTTCAAATGTTGGTTGAGTTTGGAAAGGAACTTCGCTTGAGTTGTGAATGATTTCAATAACTTTGTGCATTACTATTAACCGTCAACTCTACCCTCCCACTCACTGAGTTGAAAGGTGATCCAATAACTGTGCAAGTCTGATTAGATATTAGTATCCAATAAATATACTCACTAAATTGAAGTAGCGGTGGATATTATTCGATAAACATGTAAAAGTAGCAGTGGGAGCATCATTTTGAAATATATATATCATTTGTAGAGGGTTGAAGTTTTTTTAATGCGGATTGAAAGTGGCTAATACCCTGGTCCCCACCATTCCATATAAGTAATAGTATACAGTTTGCAGAGAAAGTATTTAGAGATGAGTTTGTTGATTTCAACATACATCTTGCTCATTGTGTAATATATACTCAATAAAAATCATTGAACCTCAGCAGTTATAGAGTACACAATTCAACTGGCCATTCATAGCCCCATATCCATATTAAAACCATTATGCTGCAAAGCTCTTCAGGGTGTTTCATGTGCATTTAATTCGATGCCATTGTAATTTGAATAAGCTATCTGAAAAGTTTATAGCAGGTTATTTGCTAGCTCAAGTTAAACTATCTAACCTACTAACCAAAGTTAAAACTGCACTATTATTCTTTTTAGGCTTGTATATATCATTATCTAGCCAAATTATTGCCAATAAAACTTTTAACTACAGTATAAAAGATAGAGATGCCAAACTTTTTATTGCATCTTTATCTTTTAGCGCAAGTAAATGATATGAAAATTAGCTTCACCAGCTTAGTTTCAATAAACTAATTTTTGACTGCAAATATTCTCTAGCAAAAGGTTTTTGGTAGAAACGAAGTCAATCTTAAGTTCAAATACTCTTAGTTTCTCCAAATCGATGGCAGGCAGGTTTGCAACGGTACAGTTTCCATCCACTGTCATAACTTGCATGAATTTGATACTTCAGAGAAGGGCTAAAATATAAAGGTCTCTAGCAGCTACATCCACACTAGCTACAATCTGGCTCCATCTATATCACCTATCGATATAGCAATCATGATTTGACTCAGCATGTCACCATTGGCTTTGAAACTGTTATCTTAGATGAGGGTATCTTGATCAATCAAGTTGGCCTTAGTGTACTCACAGCTAAATAAAATACTGCTAAATTCCAAGGCAATTCCTCTTCATTGCTACTTGAAGTCTCCATATCCATCATCAATGCCAAAGTCTGAAGTTTCACCTTGAATTCCCTGGATTTAGGTATAGATCCTACATACAGATGTATGCGGATGGCAATGGTAGTAAAGATACCTGTCACGATGACGGTGGTAATTCTCTCTTCACTTACAAGGACTGTATGGCTATTCTCATTGGTATATCCTTCTACGTACTGCCTTACGGTCACAAAGGTTTCTCTTTGGTGTAAGTCTGCTTTTGTATTCCTTGAATTCATCAAGAAACATCTTTAAGAGGCTTCATGGACTATAAACTGTACGAGTACTTGCTGTAAAGCTTTATTTTTTGTATTTCAATCTCCATGTAAATTTTGATAAAAATGACAAATCCTATATAATGGGAAACACTATTGAAGCATCTTTAAAACCCCACAACATTAAAGTTATTTCTGATCATTTATCTAGTAGTGCTTCATCGATTTGCGCTCGAAACGATACAGCTCTACATTTTGATATATATCAAAAGAGACGACATAATTTTGCTAGCACAAAGTAAAAGCTTGAAGGTAAGATACATTAGAATCGCTATGTAGGCTTAAAAGTAGGTCAATGTAATTTAATGAGGTAAAACTCAACTTAAATCAAGCATTGGAAATACTACACCTTTCAGCAATAAATTTAAACGCAAATTTGTCAAAAATGAATCCAAGAATATCAAACTATCAGTCTTGAAATCTCCATTAATAGCTACTTGAATTTGTAGGCTTGGTTAGTTGAGCTGATAGCGATAGTAAGCTATTTGGTAAGTAAATCCAACTTTCACGGGTATCATAGTCTCTTGTGGACTATACAACTGAAGCTTTGGTTTGATACCGCTGGAGAATATATTTTAACTGAAGGAACTAAAAATTGGATGCTTTCAATCCTTGATGGATCCGCATCTTAGCTCAAGTCCTCACCCTACGTATAAGGATCCAATAACCTATACATGTGCATACAAAAACTAAAAGCGTGTATATTTAAAATATAAATAACAATAACAGTTTAGCTTTTAATTAGTTACTAACACTGCCTCTACAAACTCCTGTAGATCTGTTGACCACTAAAGTAGGTGGCTTGAACTTTGGCCAAATCACTAGGTTCCTTGAAATCTGGGCCTTTGAAAAACTCGTCTTTGTTCAAATTCAACCAACTCTCCTTGACTACGACGAAATCTGCCAACTTGCCAACCTCGATACTACCGATACGATCCTCGTAGAAGCCAGCATAGGCAGCATCATAAGTAAAGCCCTTGAGTGCTTGGTAAGGACTAACCCGTTCTTCAGGGTACCAACCTCCTTCACCAGTGGGGGGAGTTGCCTTTGGTGTCGAGTCTAGTGACTGCAGCGTAGAAGCCAAAGAGGGGGTTGACTTTCTCAACGGGGAAGTCGGAGGAAAAGGGCAGGTGCTTGACTCCCGAGTTGAGGAGGGACTTCCAAGCGTAACTGGTCTCCAAGCGCTTCTCACCGAGGCGAAGTTTAGCGTAACCCATGTCGGAGGTAGCGTGGGTAGGCTGCATCGAAGGGATGACACTCAGCTTGGCGTATCTAGGTAGGTCGTCGGGATGTAAGATCTGCGAATGCTCGATGCGGTGTCTACCCTGCTTAAAGACGGGGGTGTTGTTCTTATAGCAGTTGAGGTGGTCCTTCAATGAGGCCAGCTGGTCCAAAGATACTCTATTGGCACGGTCTCCGATGGCGTGGGTGTTGACCTGGAACCCACGTTTGGCCCACCGACGCATACGCTTCTGGATCATAGCCGAGTCGATGAGAATGGTGCCACTCTTGGAACCATCGTCAGAGTAAGGCTCCAACATGGCTGCACCCCAAGAACCTAAAGCACCATCCAAGAATAGCTTGACAGCTCTGAAAGAGAACTTGTCCTGATCCAGGTAATTGAAGGTAGGCATGGTGAAGTTTGCCAAGGGGCCATTGGATACGTCGTCGTCGTCGCAAAAAGTGGCAGCCTTGTTACACCACAGCATAGCGTGAACTCTAGTGTTTAAACTACCGTTCTCGACGGCCTCTTGGTAGATCTCTATGTCGAAGGGTGAGGCTGCGGCGTCATGGACCGAAGTTAAACCGTATTTGTGCATTTCCTCCTGGACTCCAACTAAAGCTTTACGAGCTTCCGGTTTAGTAGTCTTTGGTATAAGGCTTGAGATAAGGCTTACGGCATTGTCAGTAAATACACCGGTAGGAAATCCTTTAATATCCCTAATAATTTCTCCACCGTCGACCTTGAAGCTGGGATTGGCTAACTGAGGTGTCGCTTTGATAGCTAACTCGATGGCGCGCCTGTTAACCCAGATGGCATGGGAATCAATTCTTATAAAGTACAGAGGATGGTCATCGATCTCGTTGTTGAACTGCAAGTCTTGCCAGATAGGAAATTTGGCAACTGGCCATTTAGTCTGATCCCAGCCGTATCCTTTGATCCACTCAGCTTTGTTGTTTTTTGTAAAGTGATCATGGATGCGTTGACGTACTTCGTTAGTAGAGACTGAGTTGGTTAAATCGACTTGAATGATCTGGTAACCTCTGCTTAGTACGTGGGCGTGGGTGTCAATCATACCGGGTTGGATAGCCATCCCCTTCAAGTCATACTTCTTCAGGTTAGGAAACTTCTTGCTGAGACCTTTGGCATCTCCAACGTAGACGAACCTGCCATTTTTAACGGCTAAAGCGGAATGCCACTTGAAATTATGCTCATTTTCTTTGGGGTTCATGGTGATGATCTTAGCATTTATGATGGCATACTCATCAAAAGGAGATCTAGTGATACCACAGGGAAGTTCAGCCTCCGAGGATGTAGAATAGACGACAGCTTGGGACCTATTTTAATAAGTTAGTTCTAATAAAGTAAACAAATGATGCACCCAAAGTATAGGACAGTGCATCCAATAACGGTTAACCAGTAACGGTAGGAATTTGACTTATTTGCTGAAGTAAGATTTGATGCTGGAGTGTACGCATCAATTTTTTCTTTTCCTTGAGTTGGAATCCTTTTGCGAGTCTGGCTTCCTTCAAACATCGTCTCAATTTAGATTTATAAATGAAAAAGGAGAGGAAAGGAAAGAATGATGAAAGTATTATTCCATACAATTTCGAAATGAACAGGTGACTCTGCATTCCTTAGGCTACTCTTTAGCCAGCAATCATGTAAGCACTTATCACATCATTATTGGCCCACTTGAACTATTCTATGAAACTAAAAGCCATTAATAATATTTCCTTTTTTGGTATCACCGAATTCTCGAGTGCCTATTACTTTTGTTCCTAAATAAAGTCCTCAAATTATTTTTTGAAAATTTTGAAATTTGAATTTATTTTGAGACAGATGGAGCACTAAGTGTTACCTTCAAGGTAATTTAGTGCTGAATATAGAAAGACAGGTCAGGATTATTATTACAAATTTGAAATATAGGTGTTAGCAACAATTAAATTTTATTTTAGAAAACTGGTGCATTCCACCTCATACCAAAACAAATTCCAGTATATGTAGTTAAGAACAGAATTATTAATATCAAGATATTTTCGGGTTTAAACTATCTGTCTTATTTAAATGCACTACAAACTGCCCATAAAAGTGAATGAAGATAGTGGAAAGTTTAGATCTATCAAGTGGTAGGAAAATGTTCAATATTTACTAAAGGCTCTATTTAGCCTACTCCTATATATATCAAGAATATTTGGACGGTATTTTGTCTTTTTTGAGTATATATTTTTAGTCCGGATGAGGCATAAACTTTAATTGTATATGAACTACTAATATAATATATATTAGGAACAAAGCTAAGACTAATATAGTTGCCACCATCTACAGGTTAAAAATATAAAATAATCATTGGGATCTATATCTCAAAAAGAACCTGAAATTAACGCCATATCTTCATTTTGATAGATATCAAACCTAATACCCAAATAAAAATTGCCACTATGTAAATCAAATCTTCTAAAGTAGAACTTTGGCCTTCTTGATTACCTCTACTGTATCAAGTATGTCTAAAATAAATCGAATACCATATACCCAGCACGGCATCTCTAAGACCTTTATAATTTATATGTTTAGGATGACATGATGCCAGTTATCCCTGACAAATCTTGTAATTTATTCAATCTATCGAATCTTCAACTATTTGCAATAAAAAATAGTTTAGCTTATCGTATCAAGACAAACTATCTACTTTTGTCCCACGTTTAAGTTTGTAGATTATGCTCACTTGAATTTTCTATACATAGTAATGAATATTATCAAAAGCTTATCGATATGTATAAAGTTTCCTATTCAAGCTTTGTCTCGAGGTAACCAACATAAATAACGGCAAACAACTAGAACTTACATATAGACTATATGAACAATTGAGTGCGATATCTACCGATTTAATCGATATGAAGTTAACTCCTGCTATTGTAAAATAAGCCCGGGTGTAGGTACTACGATATCAGATAGGACTATATTACTCCTTGACCAAAAATTACATTTAAATGTAGTATTACTACTTTAGATAAAGTAATAGTAAGTCTAAAGCAAGGGTTCATTGCAATGCTTATCGAAAAGGTGGTAAAAGGTATGGTAAGGTCCCAGCAAAATATATATGGATCAAGGCCCATCGTCACCATACGCATTCCAATTTAGTTAAAGTTCAATTTGGAAGGCTCTAAAACAGCCTACCTTTAACCTCTGATACCTGTCAATATACCTATAGAAAATCTCAGACTTTTCAACGGGAGGCTGAATGATTTGAAGCCCAAGTAACTGTAAAGTTAGCTATGGTGCCCAAAATCAATTGAGTAAATAGCTCATACTGACCTAGCCCCATTAGATTTTCTATAATTGACAAATATATTTATATCGCTCGATCGACATCCATTTTACCGAGGTAAAAGATAGGAGATGGACATGAATACCCGACTCGACTTGAATTAACTTGTACCAGGCTAAAAGTGATGGAGAGGTATCTTATACCGGATATTCTAAATTAGTTCGATTTGTATATGTCAACTAAATATACCTAACCAGACCTTCCTAGCAAATGAATAATTTGGAATAGTCATGCCAATTTGAATTAGTTTACACCGCCTTAAATACTATTTCAAGGCACCTACTTTTCGATTCCACTTTGAATCGTAAATAAACGATTAAACTGGCTGGCTGATAAAAATTGAAATGAGTGCATCATTGTCCCGGGATTCCATATGCTTATCTATAAATTTTGTCTCAAAAGTCCGCCTCAACTTTTGAAGCGGAGTAGAATAATTGTATTGTCCTGTGCTCTTTTCCCTTCCTCTTCGATTTCCTTTTATAAAAAATTAATTGAATCTAGGAACTACCTAGCAACTTTGATTAGGTAGGTGCGATAAATAACCAAAGGTATTTATTTAGAATAACAAATGATCGCAACGAAGAGCATCATATGATTGAAAGGTTCCGTATGCTAGTTTTGAACGTACATGTAGCCATTCAAACTAGAATTAAAAAGTTTTCATATATAAACTAAGGTGAGAATTTACCTTCATCTCATCAACTTTAATTTTACTTGACCCCAACTCCTTACCCCATCTTTATCAGCCTAAAAGAGATACGATGGCAACTAAAGTAGGTCCCCTATTCCTAAGCGCCGTTCCTGCCTTAACCGCCATCAACGACATGAGTTGTATCTTAGCTTTGATGCCCTTAGTCTCCATCATCATAATAGCTTTTCATGATCGAAACCTAGTCAACCGGGTAACTTTACGGTTGCAAGCCGGTGTCTCCATCATCGACTTCTTCAACCACTTGACGACGAAATACTACAACTTCATAGCGCCAGGTCCTCTATGTGACTTTGTCGGCTTCTACCGTCACTTTGGCCGTATAGTCTACTGTGCTTTGAACATCTGTATTGCGTTGAACTTGCAACTTATCTTTTTACAGGATAAGAAGTTCAAAAAGCATTGGGAATATTTGTACTGGGGCTTTTCGTTTACTATCCCTTTGATTATGACTATTCCGCCTCTAGGTAGCCTTGGACCTTTTTTATATTGGTGCTAATTTTCTTTATGATAGCTTTAGGGTTCTTTGGCCACGACGGTCTTAGATTCTGTGGGTTAGCTAAGGATGCCCAGAACAAGGAAATTTTGATTACCTTCCTGACCAACGTACCTATTTTTATCACTTTTGTCTACTGCACGGCAATCTCCATTTGCACCATCCTAAACGTGAACAAGAAGATCGAGCTGGTTAAGGGTTACGAGATCTATACTCACTGGGATGGTACCGGTAAAAGAGTTTTAGTCAAGGATTTTTTGAAGAAGCTGGCTTTGCGCATCGCCTTCTACCCCTCAGTATGCTTTATATGTCTATCTGGGTTCTTGGTTCGACTGTTGTGTGTTAGTATCGGCAAGTATGATGATGATATCTTGAAATTGTGGGCTGCTTCTGGAGACTGTAATACTTTTACTTGAAAAAATTAATCATATTTGTAGCTTTCATAGGAACCTTCAATTTTATTGCCTTTATCTTCGACCCCACCTTCCAGATTGCCGTACTGCAGTGCTACTACAACTTCCAGGAGTGGAGAAATCCCACTTCTACTCAGCCTCAACCTGCCAAGAACAGTAATATATTCATATGTTTTAGCATTATTGACTTTATTTTACTTTTAGTTGAGATGGGTTTAGTTGCCGATGAAAACCAGTCAGAAATCGTAGAGAGTGCTACTTTGAACAACAAGGAGAAGAATGCAGTATTGTTGGATGCCAGCCAGAAGTTCTAATGAGAACAAAATTATGGATTGAGGGAGAGATGTAGTCTAAATTATAATACTAATAAATACAATAAGCTTCTGATGGTTTATGTGTGTGATGCAAATTTATTTATATATTTAATCGTTTTAATATAAAGCTGAAAAGTAGACTTGATAGCTTACTGGTGGCAACTGTAAGTACGCTTAGATAAGCTTGATTTATCAACCAAAATCCATTGATTTATTCAGTAAAGCTTAACATCCGAGTCATCAAATGTAGCATTTTCATCTGTTAAGAAGCATCGAGCATTTGATTAGGCTTCAGCATATTATTTCATTAGTACTTACACTAATAACCAGTAGGAGCCCAACAAAAGCTTTGAATACAACTTATTGATCGAAATACTTTTAAAATGTAGCAGCATATGTAGGTTAGAATAGTTTACCAATGTTCCCTTTGATACATTTAGGATGCTATGTAGGAATTCTCACTTGGATATTTATAAAAGATCACGGTGTTGTCCAATTATGGATGGATACATGATCTAAATTTAGTAAGTGTCTCTGCTATCATAGGAATCGGATAGGTAGCAGGAATGTGTCCGTCCATAAAAAGTTCCGAGATGTTATACTTTGCTGGCGAGCCTGTGTCAGCCTATTATTTTTTAGATGCTCTTATTTTTCGAAAGCATACTTTGAATAGGGTAATGAACGAAGACTATATATGGGTAACCCCACTGAAGTTTAATGTAGGTAGTTGGGTTCTGGTTCCAAGTTTTAGGAATTCCAATTTGGAAACCGCTGAGAACGTGATACCGGCTGCAGCATCCACCTAACTTATATTTCCGAGAGTCTGGATAAGGATCGTTTAGTCAGCATAAAAGTCTTTGACTAAAATAAAGTAAGGAAAAGAACAAGCTCTGCTCTTCTGCTTTGTGACAGTCTTCCATCTTCCTTAGCTCAAAGCCAATGTACCAACATTTTTCAAAATTTCTTTTATTCAATGTCTTTATAAATCAACTGTTCAGAACCTTGATAAATTCCAACCACTCTTTGCTAAAGATGGTGATCATAGTACGTTAAAATAAACCATTCTAAAATATTTTAGCAAGTTTACCTAATTTGTATCCAAGGTTACATAGTTCTCATTTGAAGAAAAGGTGCATACCAATATGGATAAATGTCAATAAAACTCGGTAAACTTTCTAGCTTACCCTATTCCATTCCACTTACAAAAAGTAAACAGACGATTGAGACTGATGCTATAAAAGTTGATGCATCCACTCACTTATCTATAAACCTAAAGGTATCCTGGTTGGAATTACACTTTCTACTATAAAATATAGACATCAAGTCAAATAATGCATTTACAGCTACCATCTACCTTGGAAATATTGTATCGTTTTAAATCTTGCCTCGGTAAAGCACCACTTTGCTACTACCATAGAAGATGGGAACTCCAAAAGTATAGTTCTAGTATATACCATTTCAAGGCATAGTCTAATCCTCCTTTTCACTTAAGTTATACTTTTGTTCCACTTTAAACTAATAAAGTTTAGTCTGAAAACCTAATTTTATCCAAGAAATGTAGTAAGTTGTTCTTAAGTTCGAATATAAATTGCTTAAAGTTTTCAAACTTTTACTAAGACCAACATCTTACAAAATGTAAAGCTCAATTAAAACAATATGTTGAACACATATCTAAGATATAGGTACTGGACATGTGTTTGTCGATTCTAAATTTTCAATTTATTGGTAGGAAAATTCTATCCAATTCACACCTATTCGGACCAAAAGTACCAACTTTAGACATGTTCCAATGTTGGTTATCAATATATTGCCATGAATCCAGCCGCACATTTTCAGCTATATAAGGACAAGGACCACCTCCATCTTTACTTTTACAAACTATTTCAAACTTCCGTGTAAGGGCACATGGTTCTAAACAATCTTCTGGTTATACTCTTATCCACTTATCTAAGAACCCAACAACTTTGTAAAGATAAAAGGGTACCTTCAGTTAATGGCTAGAAATATTTTTAGGTAGAACGGTCGGATCTAGTAGTTCCAACTCCTATTTAACTTAGGTACAAAGATCTAGAAAATGTAAGAGTAACTACAGCTTTATAGCTAAAATTTACAATGTATCGTGTTCCTATATACTATAACATATGCTTTCTATTTTATCCTAGTAACAAACAATTTTATTCGGTTAGATAGCTTAAGATAGTTGAAGTACAAAGTTTATTACTGTCTTACTGCTCTATAAAGCAGTAGGAAGGTATAAACATGTAATAAGGGTGTATATTATAGAAGGTAAATATCTCTACCTGTGGTAATCAAAGCTCAAGCTTAACAGAATAGTGAAATATACCTCTGACCCTTTTAACTTAAAATAAAGGTATGTTTAGTTCGCTTCCATTAGAAGCATCCAATTCGCCATCATATATTAATAGATTGCGAATCTATAATAATAGCTCGCCTTTAGTTTTGGTTATAAATGGTATATACCAAACTATCTGATATAAATGATAGTTCTGATCTTCATAAAGTAGCCTTACGAAACTTTCCTTACCAATAGGGTGGACTAATGAAACTTGAAAACTTATTAATAAGGATTCCGGAGGTAACGACTCCAAGGCACCGGTATCTAAAATTAGGTACCCGTGGCACTTTACTACATTTATAATCTCATTCCACATTGACTGACCTAAAAAATAGTAAACCCGAAAATTTAGAACGATCTGTTTGAAATTAGCTGACACAAAGTATGGATTAAATACAAATAAGTTCAAGAGCTATTTGCAAGCTACTTTCATCAATTCCGAACGAAAGGCACTATTTTGATGGTAAGGCGTCAAGGCCTAAATTTAAAGTTGATGGTGCAATTCCAGAGACCTCACCTTGTTGTTTTTAAAGACGATGTTGGATAGGCTGGATGGCAGCACTACCATCAGATCAACCAATCGAGGTGGCGGTTCTTTATTCAATTAATTTGTCGAACTTGGAACTTGCACTTGAACAAAGTCTAAATTTCGAAAAGTTGAGCTTGGATCATATTTTACGGTGAAATGAAGCTAAATTAAACTTGGGAACACTTTATAACAGACTAAAATTTGGTTTGGGTATGTATAAAGTCATCAGCTCTCCTCTAAATTGAGCTGGCTTACTGCTTTCCTCTTAATTTCCCACCTTTACTTTCCATCTTTTACTTCACTTAATTTATAAACTGTCATGTTCGAAGGAAGCCAAGCCCAAGCTCGTAAACGAATTCCAACTAAAGTCGATGAGGTTATCGAGAGAACCTCAGTACCCAAATCCGGCACAGCCAAGAAGTCGAGCTCCTACAGCTATTGGTTAGCCGTAATTGGATGTGCTGCTCTATACCTCGGGTACATAACTTTATATATATGGCTAAACTAACCTAAAAATTTACAACTAGATCCCAAGCTATTGTTCAATCCACCTCCTCAGATACCGAACTCCCTTGTGGTACCACTGGATCTCCTCTCGCCGAGTACGCCATCGTAAATGCAAAGATCGTCACCATGAATCCCAAAGAAAACGAACATAATTTCAAGTGGCATTCCGCTTTAGCCGTCAAAAATGGTAAATTCGTCTACGTTGGAGATGCCAAAGGTCTCAACAAGAAATTCCCTAACCTGAAGAAGTACGACTTGAAGGGGATGGCTATTCAGCCCGGTATGACCGACGCCCACGCCCATGTCTTAGGTCGTGGTTATCAGATCATCCAGGTTGACTTGACAAACTCAGCTTCTACTACCGAGGTACGTAAGCGTATCAGCGACCATTTCGCCAAGGATAGTGAAAGTGAGTGGATTAAAGGCTACGGCTGGGATCAAACTAAATGGCCCGTCACCAAATTCCCCACCTGGCAAGACTTGCAATTCAACAACGAGATTGACAACCATCCATTGTTCTTCAAGCGTATTGACTTTCACGCCATCTGGGCCAACAAATTTGCCATTGATTTAGCTATCAAAGCATTACCACAGCTGGCCGATCCTAACTTCAAAGTTGATGGTGGTGAAATCTTCCGTGACGCTCAAGGCTACCCCACTGGTGTATTTACTGATAATGCTCAGAAGCTCGTTTCCGATCTCATCCCCAAGACTACTAAACCGGAAGCTCGTAAAGCTTTAGTTGGAGTCCAGGAGGAAATGCACAAATACGGTTTAACTTCGGTCCATGACGCCGCAGCCTCACCCTTCGACATAGAGATCTACCAAGAGGCCGTCGAGAACGGTAGTTTAAACACTAGAGTTCACGCTATGCTGTGGTGTAACAAGGCTGCCACTTTTTGCGACGACGACGACGTATCCAATGGCCCCTTGGCAAACTTCACCATGCCTACCTTCAATTACCTGGATCAGGACAAGTTCTCTTTCAGAGCTGTCAAGCTATTCTTGGATGGTGCTTTAGGTTCTTGGGGTGCAGCCATGTTGGAGCCTTACTCTGACGATGGTTCCAAGAGTGGCACCATTCTCATCGACTCGGCTATGATCCAGAAGCGTATGCGTCGGTGGGCCAAACGTGGGTTCCAGGTCAACACCCACGCCATCGGAGACCGTGCCAATAGAGTATCTTTGGACCAGCTGGCCTCATTGAAGGACCACCTCAACTGCTATAAGAACAACACCCCCGTCTTTAAGCAGGGTAGACACCGCATCGAGCATTCGCAGATCTTACATCCCGACGACCTACCTAGATACGCCAAGCTGAGTGTCATCCCTTCGATGCAGCCTACCCACGCTACCTCCGACATGGGTTACGCTAAACTTCGCCTCGGTGAGAAGCGCTTGGAGACCAGTTACGCTTGGAAGTCCCTCCTCAACTCGGGAGTCAAGCACCTGCCCTTTTCCTCCGACTTCCCCGTTGAGAAAGTCAACCCCCTCTTTGGCTTCTACGCTGCAGTCACTAGACTCGACACCAAAGGCAACTCCCCCCACGGTGAAGGAGGTTGGTACCCTGAAGAACGGGTTAGTCCTTACCAAGCACTCAAGGGCTTTACTTATGATGCTGCCTATGCTGGCTTCTACGAGGATCGTATCGGTAGTATCGAGGTTGGCAAGTTGGCAGATTTCGTCGTAGTCAAGGAGAGTTGGTTGAATTTGAACAAAGACGAGTTTTTCAAAGGCCCAGATTTCAAGGAACCTAGTGATTTGGCCAAAGTTCAAGCCACCTACTTTAGTGGTCAACAGATCTACAGGAGTTTGTAGAGGCAGTGTTAGTAACTAATTAAAAGCTAAACTGTTGTTGTTATTTCTGTCTTTTATAAATATTTTTAGTATAGATGTATATGTGTTTACGAGTGAGCTTTGCGGTGTAAGTACTTGAAATGAAGTGCAATTTGCCATAATATAGAGAACTTCCGTCTACTTTATAGCCTAAAGCTTCTATTGTTACTTACGTTAGATCAATTCAAGCTCAAATAAACAAAAATAAATAGGAAAATATAGGGGATATAGAATAGAATGCCATTATGTTGAGTAAAAACATGTAGTGCTAATAAGCTGGATTGAAAGTTGAAGGATGTAGCCAAATATAAAAGAATATTAGATTTTGACACAACTCTTTTATATGGTATAGGTAGCAAACCATAGTTACAATGGGAAATTTTAGGTAAACTGATGCCTACAAAATAAAACTGCTTCGTTAGGAAAATGGCCATCCTACCTTTAGGACAAGATATATTATATATTTGATGCAACAAAAAGGTTGAAAAAATAAAGAATTCTAACAGTAACATCGTAAATAGAATGCGAAATCGTTCCTTATCCTATAGTACAAAATAAAAGGCATATCGAAAAAAGATTTCAAATGTAGATTACAAAAATAATGGCAGGAGTTTATAGCAAGATGGTGCCATTATCAAGCTTGCCTACTCCAATTAAAATTTAAAAGCAAATAAATTCAATTTATTAAATGCTGCCCTTATATTGCTTCCTATCTTTTTAGAATTTCAAAAATAAATTCCAGCTATTTCGATGTTTACTTATTAAATAATTATCAAAACAAACTACCAAGTAAAAAATATATAAAGAAACGTTCAATGTACTTATCTTATTCACAGATAGCTCTTTAAAAGTAGACTATAGCTGCAACTCAGAAAGATTTTATTCTTCATGCTGGGCCAACAAAGTTGAGAAGTTGGACTCATCTAATAAGTTGAAGGTCTCATTATCAACTATCAAAGTGAAGCTGTGGATCTTCCATACTCCCTTGTATCTAGTGGATCTAAACTTGACTAAACCATCTCCTACGATATTATAAAAAGTAAATTCAAGTTAATAAACTTAACCAAATTTAAAAATTATTCAAAAATGCAATACCTTTAGAACCCTTAATCCTATACTTAATATCGACATTCCCCTTCATATGGTTGATATCGCCACTTATCCATTTGGTTAAAGTTAAATCGACATTTTCACCCAACTTCTGTTGAACTAAAGGGTGGTACTTGACGGCAAATCTAGTAGCTTTAACTATGGAAGTGTTTAATTTGTGGTAGTTGAATGCTATCGACAATGCTAAACCCCATAGCACTATACCAGTTATTACAATAGTTGTGTTGCGGAACCGGTTGTCCTTTATGTCAGGGAGTTGACGATTCAAGCTGAATTTGGTCTTGTCACTGGAACTCAATAGGTCATTGGTGTTGGTGGAATAGCTTTTATATTGGAAGGCTAAGGCTGGTTTGGAAAGTAAAGTTGGAGTTTTGGGTAACTCGAATCTCTTTAGTAGGTTGGCTTGAAGTAGTGGTGCTGATAGTCTTTTGAACATGATGGGTTGGAATCTGAGAGTGGATGTCAAAATTTTCAAAAACTGGAAAAGTTTTGAACTTCTGGATTGAGCTCATAGGCTCAAAAGGAAATTGAAATCTTTGAAGAAATCTAAAGGTGACGTAGCTAATCCTTCAAAGGACTATCCGCTTTAGCAAAAGCTAAAATGACTACACCGATGTAGGATTTAGACTTCAAATATTATCGTAGACATCACCTAGACTTGGATACCTATAGTCTACGCTTAGTTTTAACCTCTTTATCTTGTTTTTTCGTTACCAGGCAGTCAAATAATCAAATTAAAGCTTGAGTACTGAATTATTTAGTTATCCTTATTTGCTAAAAACACTATACTTTCTAGCAAAAGTGCCAAAACTACCTTAAATGCGATGCTGCGAACTGTGGAATCAACTTATTTCTTAGAACAATTGGCCAAATCCTTTACTACCTTTCTAAATCAATTCAGATATAAATTAAACTTTATCGAATAATTGAAACTTTTCAAGCTTCACTCATCCCATCCGATTTTTACAAGAATGGACGCATGCTCCTTGTACTTTACTTTATCCTCATCTTATGCCTTTTGGCCTGCAGCTTAATGCTAAGCCTCATCAGCTACTTTGTAGCTAAAACCAACCCATCTTTAAACCAAGCCAATGAAAGCACTGCTGAAAACTCCCAACTCCAACTACAAGCTGACGCTCATCTTCATTTCAATTTGGCAACTGATTAGTTCTCAAATGATGCAAACGAACTGACCCCAACCCCAAGGACCTTTAACCTAAAGATCAAACTATCTCCTACCTTGTTAATCCGATCTCTCCCCAGCCTCCTTATCTCCTATAGTTCTCGGTCCTCGGTACTAACTCGTACCCCAAAGGCTCTACAACCAGTGATCAAAGCAACTTCTATTCCCCTCATCCTCCTTCCCTCCTCCAACACTATGTCTTCAAGTCTTAATAATAAGCTTTGGGCATTTTCTTACAGTAAATTTCGAACCTCTACCCACAAACACGAATTGGACAACCTTGTCCAACAATTCAGTAAGCTCAAGCTGGTCGATAACCCTAAAGCTAGGGACGACTGGATCAACCAGCTGGTTAAAAGCTTCAATCAGCTTAAAATCACAGACCAGTACACCCTTAATCCATTTAGTATGGACAGGGTTGTACGAAGCTTTGCAGTACTTACTCTCAGTGACGACCCAAATCTTAAGGATAGCTTGGTAATAGGCTGATTTAAATCTCAACCTCTATGTACATTTGCTTGTAATTTTAAAAGTTATATATATGAATAAACTTATATCAAGTTTTAAAATTTACTTTTATTTTGGTTTATGCTATATTATATACAAATATGCTTGAGTTAAAAAATGATAATCAAAGTTTTGTTGACTTTATTGCATATAAAAGGTTGGTATGTTTGATGGCTTCACTAATTTATACCTTGTCTTTATATAAAATGGAATTATACAAAGAAATCTGTTTATGTACTATCTTTAGCTTAAATATCAGATCTCTAGGTCTACGTTGCTTCTTTCATCTTGGGTTGATGAGATAAATTACAATATCTTTAACTGTTATCGCTAGCTTTAAATTTGAAATAATTATCCTACAAAACTTATCTGTATTGCTGAAAACTCCATATAGTATTGTAAAGGTCGATAGATACTGATAAATATCTTTGAAGGCTTTGGCTGTTTTGTTGTATACTACTGTAATAAAGTTGATATCTGACAAATTTATAGCAAACTTTCGAGATCTGCAATTTGCTATTTGCGATTAAATTTCAACGATGACGTCCTTTTCCAATTAAGCGGGATCCAAGTCCAATTATATAAACTTGCAAATTTGATAAGACTTTCAACTGTTATCAAGGCTGCAAGAGAAGATTTGAAGTTAGATAACCAAGATGCTATCCAATAGTATAACCAAGATGTACAACTTCTTTTCGACAAACAAGAAGGGTACCAACAGTTCCAATGATATAAATTCGAGTGGTCGGGGTAGCAGTTTGAGTCGTATATTCAACCGAGAAGTCAAGCTTTCGTTGGTCAATTTTAGTTTACCTATAGTCAAGTTATCCACCATAGGTTTAGCTTTAGACTTCTATAGCTTCTACAAGACGAAACCCAATTTCAAGGAACTCAACTATTTCGACGTAGTTAAGGAGCGAGTCAACTTCAACAGCGTTACTTTTAAATTGTTAAGCTTACATGTTTTGGATAAGTTGTTAAGCTCCAACAGTTCACAAGATACTATATACCCACCTCAAAGTACCACCAACTCGTTAAACCCTTTGAATATATTTAGTAGCAAAGATACCAACAAGTTGACAAAGCAAGAGTTGAACTTAATTGTCCAAAATTTTTTGAAGAGTTTGGTGTTAACTAGCCTTATTAACTATTATTTCAAACCGACAAGTAAACACAGCCTGTATAAAGTTCGATTGGTCTTGATTGTGTTAAATATCATCAATCTATACAAGTTCTTGAAGTTACGTACGATTAGGTTGAATAAGAAATGGTCCATCGTCACTCCTACCTTCAACTTCAACTTGAATATTGTGTCATCCTTGGTCAACTACGTAACCTTTTGTCTATGTAGTAGCTACCAATTCAACTCTTTGATAAGCAGCACTAAAGGTAGTGTCACTAGAGTTAGTGATAATGACGGCTTGATAGGGCTAGTTAAGGTCACTAAAGAGAGTATCGTTAAAGGTCTAGGATTCAATCAGCAATTACTCAACTATTTCTCCAATGTCAATAAGGATACCATCCAGCTAGGTAGGCACAACAACTCGTTGGTAGGTTTGGCGCGCAAGTTGGATATCGACGGCAACAAAGTTGACCCTTACTTTGGCCTGCCTACCTGTAAAGTCTTCCACCCCAAATTCGACATCTGCTGGAAGGGTCACCTTAACTCGAGTTTACAGATCTTTCTGTACAGTTTTCTAGTAGCTGTTATACCGTTATTTACCTTCAAAAAAGTCGACAAAGGTTGGAAGTTCTGGAAGAAGAGGGTTAATGGTGAAGGAGATAGAGATAAAGGCGTCAAAGTCGAGTTGGAGTTGAACCAAGTCGTCAAGAGCCCAACCAAGTTCTATAAAATGGTGGTCAAGGTATTGACTTCGAGTACCTTGCTAAAATCTTTGAAGTTTTCCACTTACCTCGCTACCTTCAACTTTATCTTTAAGTTAATTTTGTGCAAGTATCGAGCCTTTATCAACTCTGACAAGTATTTGATCTATGTCTCCAGTCTCTTGACTTCAGCTTTAGTTTACCCGACTATTCAATTCAATTTGAAGTTGTTCAACCAGGCTATTTTGTGTAAGAGTTTGGTCGATACCTTTGATTACTTTTCTAATGTTAATGTCAAGTTTTCTAAGGAATTTGGATTCAATAGTACTATGTTGATGGATCGACTAGTTGTTAAAGGGATCGGAAATGTCAAAAGGAATAGTAGTGATTTGATTCAAATAGTTAGTTTGGCAGCTATGTTGACTTGCTATAGATTGTTGGATACAAGCTTACCTTTGAATTTGAATTTGGGCTTGGATTGGATTTACTTCAAGTACCGATAAGTGTAGTAAACTTTTGTATGTGGTTTGTTGGTTCTATTGATTTTATTTGGCAAGTAGGTTATGAATGTTTAGATCAAAGTATACGGTAGTTAGTATATAGCTTAAATATGCCCAGTCAAATAAACCTACAGCTCGATTGTTACTTTGATATTCATAAAAGTTTATTCCTTCATGACAAGAGCTTAAAAACTACTTGTACGCTTATATCTTGCCTAAATTTATTACTATATCGTTTGGTTGAAATTTCGATACAATCTTTGTAACATTTATAAACATAGTATATTATTGCATACCACCATTTTGTTTCTTGTCTTTATAAAGAAAAGCTAATATCCTAAACTTTTTCCAATCTATATCAATGTTCTTAAATAAACACTTGTCTAATTGATTCTACAATCCTTATAAATACTGATATCAAAAAATAAAATATCTTGAGTATTGTGTAATTGAGCTTATTTAGTTCTATAGCTAAACATCTATATACTATAATAAGCACGCTTTTATACTGCTAATTAATGTATATAAAGTATGTTAATTATATATCATTTCATATGCATACTTCCTACATTCCTTTTTAAATAGCTTGTTATTTGCTATTCGGAGTTTTAATTTTTCCAAACCTTGTCATCATCAACTCAAATTCAAAATCCAAGAATCTTTATTGTTTTAAAAGATAGGAAGTATAGGTTCAAGATGGATGTAGTTAGCTCAATGAAAAGTTATATCGAACGTATGATGGAATGCGTCGATGGCATGAAGATATTATTACTAGATCCCTATACCGTAACTATATATTTTTAAACTAACAATTTATCAATCTTTTAGCTAAGTTATATCTCTGTTCTATATACCCAAAGTCAATTGCTAACTTTGGAAATCTATTTGATCGACAAGATAGACAATTTCAATTTGGATAGGTTGGCAAAGTTGAACTGTATCGTCTTTGTAAGACCCGATAAGAGTAGCATCGATAGTCTGAAACGTCAAGTTAAGTTGGCCAAATTTAAAAGCTACTACCTATGTAAAGTAGTATTTGTAAGCAGTAGAACTAACTTTTTAACTTTTAGTTTTTAGCAACGTAATAGATAAGTTGACTTTAGAGTCTTTGGCTGAAGTAGATGAACTGGAAGTTATTAATTCAATTCAAGTAGGCTTTACCTTGTTAACTTTTTAATTTATAGTAACGTAGGAGTATTACGGAGATTTTTTAGCTATTAACAACAATCTATTTACGTTTAACGTTGAACCTACTTTATCTAATTTGACTCAAAGTTTAAGTTCGGTACTGCTAGCTTTGAAGAAGAAGCCGTTGATTCGGTACGATTCCGATTTCAAGAAGACTAAAGTGCTGGCTGAACAAGTTCAAGTAATCTTCCTTAAAAATAGAATTATATTCAATCTTTTGTCGTTAGCAATTTATGGACCAGGAGATCAGTCTCTTTCAATTTGTGCCAACTGATACTCCGCCCCTTTTGTTAATTTTAGACCGAAGTTTCGACCCAGTAACTCCACTGTTACTCCCATGGACTTACCAAGCCATGGTTCACCACTACTTCAACCTAGTAAATGGAAGGGTAAATTTGACGGTCGATGGTAAAGCTACCGAAATCGTACTCAACTCGGAAGTAGACGACTTTTTCAAGGCCAACAAGTACTTGAACTTTGGAGATCTAGGTGCAACTATCAAAACCTATGTTGACCAGTACCAAAATCAAACTAAGATGGTTCAAAAGATTGAAAGCATTGGTGATATGAAGCGATTTGTAGATTCTTACCCTCAGTTTAAGAAGCTAGCTGGCAACGTAAGTAAACATGTAGGGTTGGTTGGTGAGTTAAGCTCGCAGGTTGAGGCGAGAGCTAGCCTTAAAGTCTCTGAGTTGGAACAGAGTTTGGCATGTAATGATAACCATAACAACGACATGAAGGTACATGTTTACTTTTGAGCAATGGTACTTATGATTTTTGACAGGCTTTGAAGCAGATATTGACCGAACCAATACCTCAAGACTGTAAATTGAAATTGGCTATGCTGTATTCCCTTAGGTACCAAAATCAGAACGGAGCAATGACACCCAACCAACTACAATCCATCCTCACTCAAAACCAAGTACCTAAACAGCTGGTAGATGTGAGTTATTTTGGAATGCACATTTTCTAAACTAAAGTTAGTTGTTACCTAAACTGATGAACTTGGCTGGCCACGACCAACGGAACAACGATCTGTTTGGTGAAAGTGATTTCTTTACCCGGTCGAAATCGGTTATCAAAGGTCTTAAGGTATAGTATAACATCAAGCCACTTTATTTAGTAGGTTTATTTAGGGAGTTGAAAATGTCTACACACAACATACCCCCTACCTAGTTCAAATTTTACAATCAATAACAAAACATAAGCTTTCGACCACCAAGTACCCTTACCTCGGACAATCTACTCAACTGAGGTATGCTTTTCCTTATAATTTCAGACTGATGCTTATTTGAATTTATAGTCCACAGGAGATCATCGTATTTGTAAATGGTGGAGTTACCTACGAAGAAGCTTACCATTGCCACCAGTTCAACCAACAGAATTTACAAACTCGGGTAGTTATCGGTGGTGACTCTATTGTCAATAGTCAGATATACTTGGATCAACTGTAGGTTACGTTGTTGTTTGAATGTATTGTAGAAGGCCGTGGTACTTTTAATGTTCAATACTGATTGAAGAAGTTTGCTCATTCAAACATTAAGCTGACCTATACTTTTAAAATATTTGTTGGATTTAATATTTTTTACATTTAGGTCTTCGGTTCTACTTTTACTTTAGGTTAATACATATAATGTTTTTATGATTTCTTGTTGCATATAGTAAAAGTTTGAACTAAATTTGTTAAAACGAAAAAGGTATTTATTTCTAATACCAACAGCTTCAATAACATATTTAAGTTTATATTCTATTTTCAATATATCTTTGACATTTAATTAATTTTTAAAGTATTGTCGAAAATTTAATAATACTTTTCAGTATAAGACACTCATATTAAAGTTTATTACCCATTATAACGATCAAAGAAATGGGTGGATGAATTTGTGGAAGGCGGAAATACGACTAAATACACTTGGGAAACCTTTATGGGCACAAGGTTTCCCAAAGGAGGTAATTCCAATCAAGATGGTTTTGCCGTTCTTGTAAATGAACAGTGGGCCTCCTGAATCACCTGTGCATGTATCTCTACCACCTTCACCACCAGCACAGACTTTACTAGAGTACAAAGCAGTATTTCCATTCCAAATTCGGATACAGCTATCGATGTCGATTAAAGGGATACTAACTTCACGTAGCAGTGGAGATTGTGGATCGTGGGCAGAGGTAATACCCCACCCAGCAGCAATTACCTGAAGGCCAGCTTGGTTAGCAAGGCTTCCGTCATCCAAGATTATGGTACCAATGTCAATGGTGGCATTTGTAGCTAGCTTCCAGATAGATATGTCGTTGTCAAAACTTTGGGTGTCGTACTGGGGATGGGAGTTTATAGAAGCAACTTTGATAGATTGGCCTTGTTCCGAACTAGCTGACTGCTGTACGTTATGACGGTGGATGTTGACTGTGTAGGAAGAGACAGGTTTCTGCGAGCAGTGAGCAGCAGTTAGGATGGTGTTACGATTGAGGATGATACCACCACAGATATGTTTTCCGTTAATCTGGAGGGAAACCAACCAAGGGTACTTGAATTTGGGGGTGACTTCGGTACCACCGACGATTCTCTCTTGTGGGGGAAGGGCGTTGATGGAGGAGGCTAAGGCGACTAAAGCTACTAGATACTTTCCGAGCATTTTTGTTTTTTGATTCTAAATTTGCTATTTCTGTTTAGCCTTTATATACGCTTGTTCTCTCAAATTTTCAAATTCGAAAGATGCTTACCCATACTTCAATAGCCATACATTTAGCGATGTGTCATCGTAAAACGTGTGCCTGATCCTAAGGTTTAGTTGAATATATCCATATCTAGATAAAACATAGCTGGCTTTTTAATTTTCCTATAATAAAAGCATTCAAATGTGGCTACTTAGTTTATGAAAATTGGAGAAAGTTGGACGGAGTTGTATATCCGACTCCTTGTATATGTCTTTTATTTATTTTTGCCTTCGATTTTATTGCGATGACGTAACTATTTGATAGAACCATTCTATTTAGTGCACTGCCAAGCTGGTTACGGTCTTGTATAAGTATAAAACTGCCTTCACTGTTAGAGTAAACTAGTCAACGTGATCAATTCAACAAATTATCACCTTATAAGCCAGACTAGTCACTAATTTTAGAGTTTGTGACCTAGGTAAATGAAATATGTAAGCATTATATCGAAATGAATGCACTAAGGTTATAAAGAATCTTTAAAGAACCACTTTAGCTACCAACTAATTAACAAAAAATATTTGCATATTTATATTATTTTCACTTCAACCTTCATATAGTTTCCAATAACTACGATCCAACTCGACAAAAGTTGCATCAATAAAGAAATCATAGTTTACTTTGGTTTTGATCAAAGTTAACTGAGATGGAAGTAACCAAGAACTCCATCCCTTTAGACACCTAGTTATAAATACATATTTTGAATGTGTATGGATTAAGATATATCAATAGCTTGTAGCCTGTTGGTGTTCTGATGTCCAGTATTTAGTCCTTGCCTTGAATTTTTGTGAATGCCTTCAAGAATCAATCAAATTACATGCCAATTTAGATAAAAGGGTGCACTTTTTTCTTGAAGCCAAAATATTATAAGCTCTAAATTAAATGTGAAAATTGATCAGTTAAAACAACTTTTACTACTTGTACGCTTAATCTATATTGTACAAATTATAATTATAAAAGTAAACTTGTTTTAATATAGAATGGTCATTTATTGCTCATCAATTAATCAAAGGAACTTCTTAATGAATGGAACAAAAGCAGAGGTACGAGCCCAAACAGTGGGAATACCTCTGGAAGCACAAGGCTGTCCGAAGGAAGTAGTGCCGATGAGAGTAGCTTGGCCATCTTTATAGGCGAATAGAGGGACCTCCTGAGTCACCTTTGCAAGCATCCTTACCACCCTGAGCAGCGGCACAGACTTGGAGAGTAGGGGATACATCAACACTATTAATACCTCTCTGACTCCAAGTTCTGACGCAAGCTGTTGGTATCAACGAGAGGGATGCTAACTTCACGTAATAATAGGGAAGTTGGACCACCAGTAAAGGTTTGGCCCCATCCAGCGGCAATTACTGGGAGGCCAACTTGATTGGCGAGACTGCCGTCATCCAAAGCGATGGTACCGATGTCAGGCCGAGACATTTTGGGTCAATTTCCAAACCGAAACGTCGTTATGGCCAGTTGGTGTCATCGTAGTTGGGATGTGAATTGATGGAAGAAACTTTAATGGACTGACCCTGTTCCGAATTGATCGACTGCCGTAAGTCATGACGATGATGTTGACTGTATAGGAAGACTTAGGTTCCTGCGAGCAGTGAGCAGCAGTTAAAATGGTGTTACGATTGAGAATGATACCACCGCAGAAGTGATCTCCATCGATTTGGATAGAGACTAACCAAGGATACTTGAACTTGGGAGTGACTTCGGTACCGCCGACGATACGATCCTTGAGGTGGTAGGGCGTTGATGGAAGAGGCTAAGGGCGACTAAAGCTACTAGATACTTTCCGAGCATTTTGATTTTTTGTTTTTAAATTTGCTATTGCTGTTTAGTCTTTATATATGCTTGTTCTCTTCCAAGCCTTTCGATTTAAAGGACGCTTACCTATCCTCAGTAGCCATATATTTAGCTATGTACCGTCGTAAAACATGTGCCTGATCTTAAGGTTTAGTTGACTATATCTATATATAGATACTGTATAGTCGGCTTTTTAATTCCCTAACAATAGAAGTTTAAAATTTTCAATTTAATTCATGAAAGTCTGGGTAAATTGAACGGAGGTGTATGTCCGATTCCTTGCAGATGCCTTTCAATTATTCTGACCTTTGATTTCTGTTGTGATAGCGCAACTATTTAATACAATTGCTCGGTTCCTTACACCGACAAGTTGAACATGACTCCATAAAACTATAGTCATTGCTTTTTACCGCTGGTGAAGAGTAGCATGATCAAATCAGTAAAGCAGCAGTCTTACTAAGTAAGCCGACTAATATCTTTAAGCATGCTAGGCAAACTAAAGATTTGAGGTCTATTCCGAAAGTTTAAGCGCCATTGAAAAATTTGACATACTAGTAAATAAAATTCAATTTTAAGCAAAACAAATATTTTCAAATGTATCACTACCGTTTCCTTTAATTGTGATCCAAGTCAACAAAGGTTATACGATGGAAAGGGATTGTGCTCTAAATAAACACATAATTATAGATTGGATCGAATTCAAGCTGTGGAGGCTGGACCTGATCTAAACTCTATTTATTAAATGGAGTCTCCTAAAATAAAGTATGAAACTATGGCACTTTATACTTGAAATTGTTAGATTTTGTTTGTTTTTACAATTAATATGGGAAGTCTTTCTTAATATGCAAATAATTTCGAAAATTGTTTTTAAAATATATCGATTAAAATAAGGCTGCTCAATTCCTAAGAGCAATTCAAAAAGACTTCCTAAAGTTTAAATGGGATGCAAAAATCGACCATAAAGTAATATTTCATCCATTCTACTTGCAAATATAAGTACTATAAAACTTAATAAGTCTTCCAACTTTAATATATACTGGATCTTTTTATAAGTAAAATCAAAAGTATTTTTTGATGAAAGAGAGGAAATTAGAGCAATTAGAACTACTAAGCATTTTGTGAGCATTTTTATAGCATATTGGGTTTATTGCTTTTACTTTTATATAGATCTGTTCAGTTTTCTAGTTTTCCAATTTGAAAAAATAAATATTCATTACTTAATAGCCATATATCTAAAGCTGTGCTTTTGGGAGATATATAATGGATTTTAGAATTTAAAAGCCTCTATACATATCTAGACAGCATATGATTGGCTTTTTTAATTTCCTTTTTATATGAAATCTGTAAGGTCCAGGGAGGTATCGCTGGATCCAGTCAATGATTGCATCATATTGGGAACTCATGACGTGATATATTAGGAAAGTGGAACTAAGACCCACCACTGCATTGGTGACAAAGGCTTGAATTCTCCGGGTGGCAGGCCGGACAGCCAGGTGAAGGAAGTACACCATAAGAAGTGCCCATACAATGGTAGTCAAGTCCCAGTTCCAGGAGAGGGCTGAAGAGATGGGCTGGGACTTGGATGTGGAGTGGTGCTGAACTAAAAGGGACTGGCTAGGTGGTGGTTGCGCAACCACTGGTGCCACAGTGTTAGGGTCAAAAGTAGGGGTCGGTTGATAGGTCAACGTTGGTTCAAAAGGATAGACGGTATTGGTAACATTAATTGCCCAAAGAAGGTGAGATCCGAGGGTAGCGAGGATCGTCAAAAGGTAGTATGAGGATGGAAGGACAGGGAGACTAGACCACATAGTATTACTATGCTGAAAATAAAAGTACAGGTAAAGGATAAATTTATTTAGGGACAAGGACGAGACCGGCTGCTGGGAACAGTTACAGCTAGGGACAGGAGGTGAGTAACACCTATTAAAAATAACGAGGTGGAACGTTGTCAAGATGCTGGCTTTTGGTACCTTGGATGTAGTGATGTTTAGCGGGATTGGTTTTCCCTTCGGCAATCCACTACTCTATAGATTAATTGAGCGTTTACCAAGTTTATCCAAAAGAACCAGTAATTCTATTAACTACTACTGGTGCGTTTTCATTGTTGGAAGGTATGGATCGGCTAATGTGCTGCTAATCATTGGAGTTCCCAGGTTATGGTCAAGTTTAAGAAAATAATAAAGGTGGCCGAAATAATTGATATGTGGGGTGGATTCGTAACTAAGATAGTTATGAATTGGGGAACAAAAAAAGAATTTGAAAATTAGTAAGAAATAGCAAGAGAAAGGGAATCTAAGAATAGGTTTATGGGCTAATAATCGGGATTGTGACGACCAGGGTTGTTACATATAGTTATATTTATAAAATAATTAATTCCTTTACTATGTAATCTATTAAAAAGTATGAATTATTTCAAAATTACTAGCTACACTTACAAATATACTTTATCCTTGATTTTACTAGCTTTTTTACATTATTCTTATATCCAATTTTAATTCGATTTAATTAGATTACCTAACAGATGAAAACTTATATCTAGCTTTTTAATAATAAATAAAATGGTATTATTATATAAGCAGTGTTTTTCAAAATAATAAATTTATAAAGCTATTAAAGTTCTATGTTGGTTTATTTTTGTCCAAATGCCGATATTCAGACTTTGCCATAAATTGATTTGCTCTTTTCGAAATCAACTTTACATTATGCTGATTTCTATAATAAATTTGACCTAATTGCAATTTCTAAATCGGAAGGATTGATAGAATTGCAGGAAAAGGTTTATACTTCTGAGTCTATTGAAATGTATTGAAGTAAATTATACAGATATAGAGCTCTAATATGTGTATTGCTTTAAGACTTCCTTTAAAAGTTTATTGAATATAAAAAGGTTTGCTTTTGATACTATGTAAAACTATGGATAGCTTTATATATAGTTTTGAAGGAATAGCTATCGTGGTATGCTTGATTAGTATTTGGTTAAACTATAAATTCCAGTAGAATATCAAAACAGATACTAATATATTTTAAAATTAATAATAAAGAGACTTTTAGATACTGATGCCTATTCATAACATTAAGCTTATTTTAAGCAAATGGAGCTAAAAATTATACCATATATTTCAAAACTATAAAATTCAACACCTTTCAAATTTATCAGTATTTATTACAAATAAAATTGATCAAAGGTACTGCTGAATGAACGATACGAAGGCAGAGGTACGAGCCCAGATAGTGGGGATACCCTTGTGGGCACAAGGTTGACCAAATGAAGTAGTACCAATCAATGTGGCTTGACCACCGTTGTAAGCAAATAAGGGACCTCCCGAATCGCCGTTACAGGCGTCCTTACCACCTTGTGCAGCAGCACAAACGTGCAAGGTGGGAGAAACATTAGCTCCATTGGAAGCCCAAGTCTTGATACAGCTGTTGATATCAACGAGGGGAATGGTAACTTCACGTAGAACTGGAGAGACATCACCGCCAGCTCGAGTTACACCCCAACCTGCAGCGATGACTTTGAGACCAGCTTTCTGGGCCAAAGTGCCATCATCTAAGGCAATATTACCAATGTCAACACTGGCACTTTGGGCTAACTTCCAAACGGAGACATCGCTAGTTACGTTGTCGGGATCATAGTCGGGATGGGTGTTGATAGAGTCAACCAAAATGGATTGGCCTCTTTCCGAATCAGCAGACTGAAGGATATTGTGACGATGAACATTAACCGTGTAGGAGGAAGTTGATTCCTGCGAGCAGTGGGCTGCAGTTAAGACAGTATTGGGGTTGAGTATTATGCCACCGCAAAAGTGTTGGCCATTTACTTGGATGCTGACAAGCCAGGGGTACTTGAATTTGGGACTGACTTCTTGACCGCCGACGATTTTGTCTTGGGGTGGCAAAGCGCTGATGGAGGAAGCTAAGGCGACTAGAGTTACCAAGTATTTACCGAGCATTTTTTTGTTTTGTTTTTAAAGATTGATGCTGCTTTGTCCTTATATAGGGCTAGTTCCTTCCAAGTTTTACTATTGAAAGATGTTTACGCAAACTTTAGTAACCGTATATCTATCTATACACCATCAACATGTATATATCTAATCTTAAGGCTTAATAAACTATACCTATATCTGGATAACGTATAATTAGCTAAACAATTTTATGTACAATATATCCTTTTAAATACATATACCTATTTGCCAAAGATGCTCTAGCAGGTTGAGTGGAGCTGTAGATCCGATTGCTTTATAGATGAATTTCAATTTACTTTAGCATTGTAATTTTCTTGTGACTGTAAGTCCATTTAACCAAATTATTATGTTACTTATTCTGGAAAGTATCGTGGTATATAAGCAGGGTTACCTACGACTGGCCTGCTAATTCAGGTTTAGAAAATCAAGCATATGAGTATCGATAAAAGCTGTCAGAATAAAATAAGTATAACAGTAATTTAACTACGATCGTTTAGTATAATCAAAGAGCTGAAATAATTGAATTAGTAACTAAGCTTTCCAAGATAGAGGGATGTGTAGTGTAGGGTAAAACGCAAGCTCCGTATCGGATTACACGTCACATAAAACTATTTAAACTACTTCCAAAGGACTGGATATACTCCTAAATATATTAATATTTTGAGCATAATGGCTATTCCATCGGTATTTTTAGCATCCTTTTAAATTGTAATTTAATCTATAGAGCTTCAGCTTGGAGATTAAAAACGATATATATGAGCACTATATAGCCTTTTTAGATCCGATAAAATATATCAAAATTTACATTCTGGAGACTTCGTTTCTTCATATGCTCTTAACGTCTACATGTTGAGTTATTTTAGCAGTCTGTTGCAAAAAGGTTAACTTATTTTGTTCTAACGTCTAGTATATATTCCTTACCGAAAACATTCCTAGAAATTCAATTTTCAATTTTAAAGTATACTGATTGAGATAACTAATCTATGCTTCTTGAAAATTGAAGATATCGGTACAATGCAAAAATTCTCATAAAAGTTAGCAAACTGAGATGAGTTCAAATATACATAGGTAAAGTATCAAGTTCTAAATTAATTGGTACAATATATTATGGTATATTAGCTATATAAAATTTATCTTTAAAGTATATTAAATTTAAGATGATTCCAATTAAGCATATGGATAAAACACTTTTAAAATGTGTTTTGGCCAACTATTTAACTGAAAATGTAATTGTTTGATATGATCTTTAGTAAAAAAATTATATCATTTACAAACTTGCCAAGTTCAAATAAATCTTATAAAAATATATACTTTCAAAATACTACTGCGCTGACCTGCTATATATAAAGCTATACTTATATAAATATACTTGGAATTTATTAGAGATTAAGTCGATTAAAGGTACTGCTGGATGAAAGGGTACAAGGCGGAAGTACGGGCCCATACAGTTGGGATACCTTGGTAGGCACAAGGCTGGCCAAATGAAGTAGTACCAATCAAAGTAGCCTGACCGTTGTTGTAAGCGAACAAAGGACCTCCTGAATCACCGTTACAAGCGTCTTTACCACCTTGGCCGGCAGCGCAAACCTGTAAAGTTGAGGAAACATCGACACCCTGACCATTCCAAGTATCGACACAGCTGTTGATATCAACTAAGGGGATGGAGACCTGGCGTAATACTGGCGAAGCAGGACCTCCAGCATAAGTGACACCCCATCCGGCAGCAAGTACCTGAAGGCCAGCCTGGTCAGCTAAGCTACCGTCGTCGATGGCAATAGATCCGATATTGGCAGTGGTACTTTGAGCCAACTTCCAAACGGAGACGTCGTTGTGCCAGTTGTTGGGGTCATATTCAGGGTGAGTGTTAACGGAGGATACTCTAATGGATTGACCCTGCTCACTAGCGGCTGAAGCCTGCAAGTTGTGACGGTGGATGTTAACAGTGTAACTAGAAGGTAATTGCTGAGAGCAGTGAGCTGCAGTTAGGACGGTGTTCTTATTGAGGATGATACCACCGCAGAAGTGACGGCCGCTGACTTGAATGGAAACCAACCAAGGGTACTTGAACTTGGGGCTGACTTCGGTACCGCCGACGATACGATCCTGAGGTGGTAGGGCGCTGATAGAGGAAGCTAAAGCTACTAGAGCTACTATGTATTTGCCGAACATTTGATGGTTTTTTGTTTATAGGAGGTATTGGACTTTATCTTTATATACTTCATTTACATTAAGTTTTCCGATTTGAAAAATGTTTACACACTACTTAGCAGTCATACGTCTAACGATAAGCCGCTGGAAAGCGTGCTATTGACCCTAAGGTTTTAAGGCTATGTCTAAATAAGGATGGCCAACAATTAACTTTCCAACATCCTTTATCATTTGATTTTTTAAATGGATAAATGGATTCATTGAGAAGGACTCGACACGTTGAACCAGGTCGTGTGTTTAGTATTATATAGGTGCTTTTTAATTTAGGTTGGTACCACGAATTCTTGTGACTAAGTGATATTTAGCCAAATGAATCAGTTTCTCGTAAAGGAGAATAGCTGGGAAAGTAGGCAAGCTAGCCAAATTAGTTTGCTAACCTAAGATTAAAATATTTTAGACCTTGTGATTGTAGATAAAAACCTGTCAGCTTGACTTGGAAAATTAGCAATTTACCAACTGTCATCCAATTTTGAAGTGTAGAGGGTGACATGGCTAAATTGACGAAGCGCCTATTTGGATAAATAACCTGAGCTGGGTATTGACGTAAAAACTAGAAAAAGGAAGATGTAAGCTTTATATCGGAATATGGCAGCATTAGATAAACAAAGGAGCTTCTCGAAAGCTTGTATCTGAATAAGATACACTTTTACTTGTACGAATAGTATCTTTGAAATTTCCTTCAATTTAAAACTACTAAGAAAGTCGAAATAACTTCTATACGAATGCCTATGCCATTTTTACAAAGCCAATATCAAAAGGATGAATTTACCAGAGGTTACATCGCTATAAACGATCAAATTTCAAAGGAAACTCTCAAAGTCTAAATATTTATAGACTCTAATAAGTTGCTTCTAAAGTATCAAATATAATTTGTTGTGCTATTTGATATTTAAATCTTATCATTCAACTTTCTTAAATTTTCATAAACTTATTTAAAATGTCCAAATTTATATAACTAAATTGTTTTATTAGAATTTGAAAAAATCAAGCCAATTCAACAAACTCATCAGGAAACCAATTAATTTTCAATCTAATAAGTGATCAAACTAAAATAAATGTATTAGATGTATATGTGCGTCAACTTGTCATCAAATAGCTTACCAAGCTTGGATCCTTCGCAATGTAGTGCAAATATCGATCCTGAAATACTTTATAATTCTGGCTTGAACAAATTCCTATATCTTTATAGCTAAGCGACCACAACTTATAAATTTTACTTCATATAAAAGCAATTATATATTGACTTATTGTATATATAATATAATTATAGAAAATTGCCTTATTGCAAATTATATTTGAAATTTATTGATTCAATTAGAGATACTGCTGGATGAAGTCAATGAAGGCAGAAGTACGGGCCCAGACGGTAGGGATACCTTGATAGGCACAAGGCTGGCCAAATGAAGTAGTACCAATCAAAGTAGCCTGACCGTTGTTGTAAGCGAACAAAGGACCTCCCGAATCACCATTGCAAGCATCCTTACCACCTTCACCGGCAGCACAAACTTGTAAAGTAGGTGATACGTCGACACCGTTACCAGACCAGGTGTCGATACAGCTGTTGATATCAACTAAAGGAATGGAAACCTGGCGTAATACTGAAGAGGCAGCTCCACCGGCTTGGGTGACACCCCATCCAGCAGCGATGACTTCGAGGCCAGCTTGATCGGCTAAGCTACCGTCGTCTAAGGCGATGGTACCAATGTTAACTGAAGCATTTTGGGCCAACTTCCAGACGGAAACGTCGCTAGTGACGTTGTTGGGATCATAGTTGGGGTGGGTGTTGATGGAGCGAACTCTAATGGACTGACCACCTTCAGAAGCGGCTGACTGCTTCAAGTTGTGGCGGTGGACGTTTACCGTGTAGGAAGTGGGTAGCTGTTGGGAACAATGAGCAGCAGTTAAAACGGTGCTAGGGTTGAGTATTATACCACCACAAAACTGTTGACCACTGACTTGGATGCTGACAATCCAAGGGTACTTGAATTTGGGGTTGACTTCAGTGCCACCGACAATACGATCTTGGGGTGGCAGGGCGAGAATGGAGGAGGCTAGGGCGACTAAAGATACTACGTATTTACCGAGCATGGTGTTTTTATCTATAAAGCTTACCAATCTCTGCCAATATATATACTATTTTCTCTTTAAGCTTTACATTTTGAAATATACATTCATGTATTGCAATAATCATACGTTCGATAACGAGGCATTGAAAAGTGATACAGTTGATTTTATAATAAATAAGCCAATGCCTCGATAAAGGCAGTATATAATTAAAAAATACTATATGGGTTGCAAGACAACTTATTTATCCTTCAATTATACCTGACAAGTTGAACAAATCGTATTTCCAGTCATTATAGATACCTTTCAATTTATTTTGCACCCCAACTTTCTATAAGGGCGTGACCATTTATTCAAATAAGCTTCTTGTACTGACGTCGTTGGCTAATAGGCAAGCTAACTAATTTAGCTTACCAGGATTCAAAGTGCTATAAAACATTTACTACCAAGTAGTCAAACTAAGCTTAAATTGATGATAGTTTACCTACTATCATACGGCTTTTAATAGAAAGTGATGTCCTGACAAGCTAGTAAGACTTTCAACTCATCAAGCAGACTGATCGAGATAGCTGTACAAAGTCTAGAAAAAGAATAATAGGTTCTATGTTGGAATATAAGTTATGTTGATATATTAAAGATATAATTTAGCGATTAATTATACTTGGATACTATAGCAATTTTATCTTACAATCATAATTCCCTTCAACTATTTAATTTGAAAAGATTATATAAAGAGTAAAACCCATATTCAATATGAATAACCATAACCTTTATTTCTTGGGTTAAAATTAAGGGATGATTATAGTTAGAGGCTATAGTGTCAAAAGCTATATATTTTAATGAGGCTCTTAAGGTTATATGAAATTAGAAGCTTTAATAGCTTTATCGTTAAAATACCATATCTGCTTTATTTTAAAAATTTAGAGTAAATATACTTTAATTTAGTTTTCTCATTCGATTTACATATATATTAACGAACTGAGAATAATTCAAAAAATTTACTTGTGAATCTGATATATTCAAATCAAATAGAGAAACTTGAGCTAAAATATAGCTTTGAAGCCTAGTATTTATTTGTAAAGTTTTTATTAAATGCTACATTAAAGTTACATGCCCATATAGCTGCTTAGAAAAAGTAAATTACTTTCTGCACTATATCTTGCTCGTATATTCGGCTTAAATTGTCTTTTATATAGCTTTGTTTTCAAAACTATAAATCTTTTAAGGATGGGTAGCTATAAATGACTTGCAAATTATAGCATCTATAGTAGTATTCAATATCATTTATGAAAGATATTTTAAATTCACTTTAACATGTATTGGTGATAAACCTGAAAAAACTCAGTTTATATCAGTAGATTGTTGAAGATACTGCTTGATTAAAGGAATATAAATGGAGACACGAATAAACAAAATGAGCAAGTAGTCTTTGTGAGGCTTTTCATTTGAAAAAATACTGATAAGGGTAGATTGATCATCTTTATAAGTAAAAATATAGCCTTCTGAATCACCGGTACAAATAGCTTAATCATCTTGACCCGATATACAAACCTGGAAGGCAGGTGAGATTGGCACTGACACATATGATTCGCAACAGCTGGGGTTAAAGTGGTGGATAGGTATCTCGTTTAACATGGGAGTCATAGGATCTTGGAATCTTGGAGTTTATCACTGCTTCTTTCGGCGAAAATTACTCGGAGACTGACCTGGTTGATCAGGATACTATCATCCAAAATAGTGGCTCTAATATTGAAGGTAGTATTTGTAACCAACTTTTAAACCAACAAGTCGCTCTAGCGCCATAGTCAAAATTTTTGCTGATGAAAGTAATCTGTATAGCTTGGCCCTTTTCATAATTAGCAGATGCCTTGATATTATAGTGATGGATATTGACGGTGCATTTGGAAAGTGACTACTGGAAACAGTGAGTAGCGGTGAGGATTGTATTGGAGTTAGGGATGATACCACCGTACTGGCGAGAAAATCCAAAAATAGATATCAGTTATGAATAATTAGATTTGAAACTACTTCAACATCGCCAAAAATTCTTTTCTCTATGTGATAAGTACTGATGGAAAAGATAAGGGCGACTAAAGCTACAAAGTATTTGCCAAATATCTATTGAACTTCAGCTTGAATTTTTCTATTTTTGCCTTTATATACGCCCAGCTGCCAGTGGTATTTCAATTCAAAATTAAAAATGTACAGCTTATCGTTCATATATTTGTAAACGCTGTACCAAGAAGTGAGTGGTTAGCTATAAGATCTATAGAACCAAATCTTGATAAATGCTCCATTTATAAGACAACTATTAAGCTAAATTAAGCTGGTAAGGTTGTCAAATCTTAACTTACTAATCAGTAAGTAGCTGCCTGATATCCTTTAAGGTAAATACTTTAGCTCTATCCATCTCTACACCAGGAAAGTCAATATAGAATAAGTGAAGTTGTGGACTCTATTAACTTGACCACTCCGCAGAATACTCAAATAATCGATGTAGCAAACTAGTATACAAATAGTATGGCTTATCAAATTTGGTTGCAAATCTATATTAAAGCTGTAAGTACAATCGTTAATAAAGCGATAAACTTGAAATGCCTATAGTCGCATTAGCCACTATCATTTGATATGAGACTGGTCATCCTCTACCTTTTGTGATCAAAGCTTGCAACTACACAATAGCCTTTAACACTGTGTCACCTTTTAATAAAACACATCTAAAAAGTGAATGCTGTTATATTGGAGTATAAAATCCAAGCTACCCAAGAGACAATAATATTACCCCAATATTCTGCTAGCTTAGGCTACTAGCTGTATAGGACAGGAAATAAAAAATGTAGAATCTATTTGAAGTCGATTAATTACGCTTACCAACAGTTTATACCTTTGAGCACAATGCTTTCTTTTTGTACCACTTCCATTCCATCAGATTTTAATTTTCCTAGCTAAAGCTATGTTGAAGATATATTAGTTTGATGTTGGTAATAGTAAACCAAAATTGTCATAAAAGCATTTTTTGATTAGAAAGATGTTTGTAAAATATGCTGAATTACACAATAAAAATGTTCTGTTGAAATCGGAACAAAAATTTGCTAAAAATAATCATACTTAGGTCTGGAAGCGCTATATAAATGCGGGTCATAGTTTGAAATTTTGGATGCTATATCTTCAAATAATAGCTTGTTACAACCATCTAATAGGTGGTTGCCTTTGTAGCTCAGGATATGTTTTCTCCGAAGTAGGTGAAAGTTCGAGTTCGGCCCGACGTAGGATTTATTAGCTTTTACAACGATGTCCAGGTAATTCAACGGAGTATGTATTACTCCTTGAATATAAAAGTCGGCTGATTGTATTTCTTCATAAAGTGATATAGGGTAAGCCGTATATATTTCAAAACAAAGTTTAACATGGACAAGCTACTATATAAGCTGAAGTGAAACAAACTTTTATTATAACCAAAATGACTTTCACAAAAGCTTGCTGCAGCACCCCACCCGTAACTTCGACCTATAAACCTAGAGGCAGGATCGAGAAAGTCGGCGATATGGAAGTTTACATCACCGGTGCCTACGATGCCAAAAGCACCATCTTTGGATTCTATGATATCTTTGGGTTCCACAACAATACCTTCCAGTTCTGTGACTTGGTAGCCGATGCTGGGTTCAAAGTAGTCGTACCCGACTTCTTTAGAAGTAACCCGTGGGATTTCAACGACTTTCCAATTACAAAGTAAAGCTTTACCTGTTATTTGTACTAAACTTTATAGTCCTGAGAAGCTGTACACCTGGGCTAGTGGTTTTACCCTCGAAGGTCACATCAAACCTGATATCGAAAAGACCTTCAACCATCTTAACTTAAAACCAGAAGATAGAATCGGTGCTTTTGGTTTCTGCTGGGGTGGCTATGGGATTTCAACCATCGCTAAACTTGATACTCCTATATTCTTGGCCGGTGTTATGTTACATCCCTCCCTTGTAAAGGTTGAAGATTTCAAGGACTACAAAATGCCGGTTTCGGTAATAGCTTCGGATGGTGAGAAAGAATTGGTATACTAACTATATTGAAGCTTATTTCTAACAAAACGTTGGTATAGATTGGTGGATTTAGTATGTTAAGCTCTAACGTAGCTTCTCAAAGTCAAGTTCATGACTTTACCGATATGTTCCATGGCTTCACATCGGCTCGTGGGAACTTTGACGACCCTGATAATAAGAGACGTGCCGGTGAAGCAATTGATGTTACTATCAAGTTCTTTTCAAAGCATCTACTATAAGATAATAAATTTAGCTATACTCTCCAATAACCCGAGTCACCTCGATGGATATACTCATAGTGTAAGTAACGTTGAAGCAAAAGATGAAGTTTGGCATTTCAAGCTATATTAAGACTAAATTGTAAAGTTGATTCAACTCTAATTTAGACACGTTAGTAAATATATAACAAGTTAAATTTGAAATATCTAAAATTCTCCATAAGCTTATCAAGGTAATCAAGTATGCAAAATACATGAAAATATATACAAAGGTTAAAACGATGAAAAGCATTGTTGATGAATATAATAGAATAGGAAGATATAATGAATAAACTTGTAGCATTGTAATTTGTTTGAATACTAAATATAAACTAACCTATCGGTAAAGTATAGTATAGATGAGAGCTTGAGAGCTATGGACTACCAACAAAAATGTAAAATTATTGTCTAAGGAGAGCAACCTAACAAACTGCAAGTTTTCAAATGTGGCGCTGGTGGCTGGAAACGCAACATCCAAGTGGAAGGGTTTACACGGGGATTTTGTCATCTATAAATCCAAAACTCGAACCCGCCTGAGCTGCAAACCTAAAAGTGTGACGGAGTAACTACCTACACGAAGGTTTCCGTCCATATATAGTCTATTTAACTTCGTTTTGGCAACAATAGAATCAAACACTTTGCCACCAAAGCAACCAGTCAGGTGTAAGTTCTTCAAATTTGTAAGCTGGAAATGTGAAGTAGATCTTTTTGAAAGAAACCAAGGCAAGATATATTCATAACAGCTACATTGAAATAGCTGCCCTCACATTCAAAAGATAGATTTGGTATGCTCATCCCAATACATCGAAGCTGGCACCATCATATTACCTATAGTAAGTTGATAGTAATAGATTTGGGACGCGTCAAGTTGGAAAAAAAGTGAGTTAAGGCAGGGAAGTTGTCTAAAGTGCCTAATATAGACGGAAGGCCCAGGAACCTCTTCTTTATGCCAAACTTCAAACTTTTTAATGAGTCAAAGCTTAACACTCCAGTGTACTTATTTGCACTACTCAATACTTTTGAATCAGTTTCTAAATTTGGTAGGCTGGGAAAAGCACATTTATATACTCCAACGTATTGATGTGATAGTAATAAAACCCCAACCTCGACCTCTTCAAATCGATTCGTTCGAACCACTTTAGATAGTTGTCAATGTCATTGATCCATGGTGTGCACAGATTTAGATAGAGTTTGTTGGTGTTTGGAAAGCTATTTAATAAGCTGATGCTTGGTAAATGGTTGATTAGCAAACTTAATTTCACTATGTTGAACTCTTTGAAAGACGCTAAATTTAATGTAGAACTGTGATATTTATAAAGTTTTCTAAAAATTTATAGTGCTGTCTGATATCCTAAAGTTGCAGTGGGTAACTAAAGTATATTTTTATATCTGGGTATCCAACTACTTTCTTGGCAACAAATGTGATTGCTACACTTATCATAGGACTGTGTGTGTTAAAATCTTGTAAATATATGTTATTTATTGTTACTGGTAAGCTGAGATGAAAGAATGTTTTATGTAGGTATTGTGGCTTGGGTAGGTCTTTGGCTGGTAGATATGGTAGAACTTCCTCTGAAGCTATGTCTGGCAATAGGTGTAAATTAAAAGTATATGTTGAAGACATACTATAAAATAAACTAATCAGATATACCATAGTAAAGATATCGAGCTATAAAGTGATGTTTACCTATCGATTCCTTGATATGGATTTATTATAGCTCGTTCTATTGAAAAAGATGTAAATTAAAACCTTCTGTTCTTTATTATAACCAATTTCAATCATTCTTAACATAATTTATAAAATATTAAATACCTTCTAACAAATAGTCTAAGGATATAAATTGGCTAAATACAATAACGAATTATACACGTCATAGGCCATTTTTTTGCCATTAGCAAAGTGAGCTTGGTTTAATCGAATTGGATCAATTTTCAGGTTCTGTTATAGGAACTTACTGCACATCTCTTTCCAACATGTAGAACATTCGATTTAGTTGAGTACAGGTGATGAGAGCTAACAAAAGCAGTCAATTTTAATTATATTCTTTCAAAGATGAATCTAGCGAGTCATTCCAATTTATACTTACAATCTACCTATTTGAGCAAAGAAAAGATACTAAGAACTACATTTACGGGAATTCAATTATATAGCCATTCATCGGAAATCTACCCAAGGTAATATAGTTTAAATTTATATTGTTTATTTGATCTGCATTCCTCTTTGCTCTGTTATTTTAAATAATAGCTCAAGTAATTAGCGAACATGATTTGAAATTTTAAATCTATATAAAGCACATAGTTACTATATCAATTTAATATAATTATTTATTGGGAGTGGGATGAAACTATAACGCTGAATAAAAGTCAAGGGTAATACAGTAATATTTGAACCAGGTAAAGGCATATCTTCGTTCTGGCCCTGCTAAGCTACCTTAATGTATAATCTAACTCCTATTAGTATCACTATCAAAATCAAACCAAAATACCTATGAACCCAGGATGTAGCTCTTTAATATGTATCTTTAACATTTCAATAGTTCTAAAGTAGCAGGTACAAAACTATAGTATTGAAATTAATAAGCCTAATCGTTCCCTTTAATAACTTACCTTGCAGTATTTTCTTATATTGACTCTTGGTTCAGTTCGAACTACCCCCACCATTTTAATTTTTATAAAAGCTGGTGCGAAGGATATTGCTGTGTTTATATATACTTTATTTTTCGATGTAGTTACAGGATATTAGTCAGGATTAGTTTGTGACTGAGTATACTTTTCAATTCCCCACTTTTATGGTTTCGATAGACTTTGCATTGATGAATTTATAGTTGTTTTAAAATGGTGGAATAGAAATTCCAAATTAACTGCGCTATATCTTAGACTTTGGATTTTTCGATGCTGTTTGTTTGGAACTTTGGAATTCGCACTTCTTGAACTACTTCTATAGCTTCAAATGTATTTGGGAATACTGCGATAAAATTAAATTATATACTTGTGGAAAGATTTAAATAGATTAAAGTTTCTTGTTGGATGCAAGCGCTATATATTTTCGTATATAGTTTTAATGTATGATAATTTAAATTTACTGTAAAGATGCTATATTTTGAAAAGCTAGCTTTATTTTGCTATCTGACTACAAATGTTTAAGTAGATGTTAATTCGTCTGCAAGAAGGTATAATATACCTTCGTAAATATATTTGAAATCAACAGTTGGATATATATTTGAAATATGGTGTATGCTTGAATTGAGGATAAAGCTAGCATTTATCATTGAAACTACTGTTGTAAAACCCCAAGTATTTTTCAAATATTATCATAAGTTTACCTGCCAAAAACCCAATATATATCATACCTTTTTATTATGCTTTACATATACCAATATACTCTTAGCAGCGCCTATTTCTTATAGCGCCGACACCGAAGCTTTCGATTTCTCTTCAACCGCCAATTTCTTAGCAAACTGAGAAGCAAAGCTTACTTTTCCAAATTTAAGGCCGAGGCTAAGTTTCCCCTCGCAACATCAGTAACCCCGACCCTACAACTTTCAGCAAGAATAATTTACATCAACTTGGAAATGGCAAGTATCGGGTTCAAGTTTTGGTGGAGTGGTTTTCACTGAGCTATACTTTGGTAAATTTTGCTTAGAAACTATGAATTTCCAAGAATTAGGCCAATTAGAACGTGTTTAGTAAATGGAATGACATAGCGTATAAGAAATTTTGAAAATTTTCTAGGCCAAAGATAAAAGTTGTGGCAAGCTGGTATTTCCTTTAGTAAAGCTACAGTCAACTGTTTGTACTACAGAGAAACAGTTTACGTTCCAAGTCGAGGTACAAAGTTTATAGAAGGTGTAAAAGTTATCAAGGCCATCAAGTAAGTTTACTATTCCTATTTATTTTTAATTTTTATATCTTTGGAGTTCCCCATTTTAATTTACTTTTCCCTATTACTTTTAGGCCCTATCCATTTTTGACATTTAATACATTCATATCAAAGCAACATGAGTTTGGTAGGACGTTTACTAAACCAAAGGTTGAGAAGTACTATCAGACTTTCAACCCCCAACCTACTGAAGTTCAACCCCAGTATCAACCGGACGGTCTACCGAAACTTTTCCAACAAATCGGATAACGATTCCAAGGTAGATAAGGAAAAGAAAAATAAAGATGAGGCGAAGGAGGAATCCAACTTCCAACTGCCCAAAGGTTTCGAAAACTTCTTTAACCAGAAACCCAACAACTCCCAGGAGACCAAGGGGGAGAACAAGGACAGTAATAACGATAACAAGTCCAGTGGGGATAACAAGAACAACGGCGGCCTACCTAAATTCGGCTCCAGTGAGATGACAACCATTGTAGTGGCTATAAGTTTCCTACTCTACGAGTTCGTCAAGGCTTCCCCTTCGACCAAGGAAATTAGCTGGCAGGACTTCCGCACCAACTACCTAGACAAGGGGTTAGTGGAAAGTCTAGCTGTTATCAACAAAAAAATGGTCAAAGTCAACTTGGTGCCCAATGCTCAGGGTATGACCAACGGTAATAACGTCATTTTCAACATCGGCTCGGTAGAAGCCTTTGAACGCCAGCTCGAACTCGCCCAGCGCAGTCTAAATATCCCCCCTTCACAGTTCATCCCAGTAATGTACAAGGATCAGATTAATTACTTGGGCCTCCTTTTGAACATCGCACCTACTTTGTTGATCGCCGGTCTACTAGTTTGGATGACGCGACGGGCCGGAACTGGAGGTAAGAACGGTGGCATCTTTGGGATCGGTAAGTCAAAGGCCAAGCTTTACAACCAGGAAACCGACATCAAGATCAAGTTCAAGGATGTAGCTGGCATGGATGAAGCCAAGGAGGAGATCATGGAATTTGTCAAGTTTTTGAAAGACCCTAAGGTCTACGAACGCTTGGGCGCCAAGATCCCCAAGGGAGCTATCTTGTCGGGACCCCCTGGTACCGGTAAGACGTTGTTGGCTAAAGCTACAGCTGGTGAAGCTGGGGTACCTTTCTTAACGGTTTCCGGTTCGGAATTCGTCGAGATGTTTGTTGGTGTAGGCGCCTCTAGAGTCCGTGATCTGTTCGCTAGCGCCAAGAAGCAGGCTCCCTGCATTATTTTTGTTGATGAGATTGATGCCATCGGTAAGGCAAGAGGTGGTAAGAACGGCCAGTTTGGTGGTAACGACGAACGGGAGACTACGTTGAACCAACTGCTCGTAGAGATGGACGGGTTTGGTACCAACCAGCACGTCGTAGTTTTGGCTGGTACTAACCGACCCGACGTCCTTGATTCGGCTTTAATGCGTCCCGGCCGTTTCGATCGACACATCTCCATCGACAAGCCCGACATTCAGGGTCGTAGCGCCATCTTCCAAGTCCACTTGCGCCCCATCGTCACCAGCTTGGATAAAGTCATGGTAGCTCGTAAAATGGCGGCCTTGACTCCCGGTTTTGCCGGTGCCGACATTGCCAACATATGTAACGAAGCTGCCCTCATCGCCGCTCGTCACATGAGCGATGAAGTCAAGATGACTCACTTTGAACAGGCTATCGAACGTGTTATTGCCGGCCTTGAGAAGAAGAACAAGGTTTTGTCCCCTGAAGAGAAGAAGATCGTCGCCTACCACGAGGCTGGTCATGCTGTATCTGGATGGTACTTGCGGTATGCAGACCCTTTGTTGAAGGTCTCTATCATCCCTAGAGGTGTTGGAGCTTTAGGCTACGCCCAGTACCTACCTAAAGACCAGTACTTGTTCAGCAAAGAGCAGCTCTTTGATCGTATGTGTATGACTCTAGGTGGTCGCGTCTCCGAACAGATCTTCTTCAACAGTATCACTACCGGTGCCCAAGATGATTTGCAAAAAGTAACCAAATTAGCTTACGCCCAAGTCACCTCCTTTGGTATGAACTCTACGGTAGGCCAAGTGTCCTTCTCTGGTGAAGACAACTCGCAGTTCCAGAAGCCCTTCTCAGAGGATACGGCCCGTCTCATGGATGTTGAAGTCCGCAAGCTAATCCAGGAAGCTTATGATGCTACGTTAAAATTGCTGGAAGAAAAAAAGGAAGATATCGAGAAGGTTGCCCAGCTATTGTTGGAAAAGGAGGTGTTGAACCGCGAGGATATGGTGACGCTGTTGGGTAAGAGACCGTTCAAGGAAAAGGTGCAGTATGAAGATTTCGTCATTAAGGAGGATGCTGAAAGCGAGAAGAAACTATAAATTAGAAGCTTTTTAATTTTCAAATAGATGTGTATACGTTTTGGCTTTAATAAGATGTTTATTTTACTTTATTGAAACTTTTATTACGACAGTACCATCAAGGCCCTATCGTAAAACTACAATTTATTAATTACTCTTTTTGAATACTGAGTACCAAACTAGAGCCAGGTATCCCAAGCCTGAGAACCCGACTATAGCCACCAAGAAATAGTTCTGGGAGGACCAACTGCTCTTGAAAGTTAAAGCGTTGGAGATCAAGTTGTTGGTCAATCCAACGAACTTGTAAGTCAAACTTTCCAAGTTGGGATCCAAGTACTTCAACCATAGTGTAAACTTCAAGTTGGGATCCTTGTCCTTGATCAGTGTAACTAACCTTTGGATAAAATCGTTGGCCGTACCCTTTATACCATCGTTCACCAACACAGTAACTTGGATGTAGTTCTGAGGTATCGTAGGTTGCAACTGCTTAACCAACATGTTGACGTCAGTATCGATGAGATACTTGAAATCTTGAGGTAATGTCAACATAAAGAACTTGGTCAAATCAGGCTGTACCAACAACTGATAGTAGTTCAATCCTTGCAAAACGAAATTTAACTCAATAGTCGTAGCGTTGATGAACTGGGTCAAGTTCTGATCGGTAAATATGGTGGTAGGAAGCTTCAACTTAGGGGGTAAAGTTGGTTGGCTAGGCTGCATCAAGGTAGGAGTAACTTTCTGCAGGTAGGTGGGGTAGGTAACGAGGTACGGCTTACTTGGGGTAGGTTGTGGTTTGGGTTCGGGTTGGTTGAGATTGGTAGGTTGAGGTGATGGGGTGAAGTGGATGGTCAAAGTTGTAAGCGGAGGCTGGTAGTAGCTGGTACGAGGTGGTGGAGGTACTGAGATCACATAAGAAGTGCTAGGTTGAGCTACACTCGTAGAAGTAGAGCTTAGGGTGGTGTTGGCCAGGATGGTCGTAGTGGGTACGATGGTAGTCGTAGAGTTGAGGCTGGACATCAAAGATGTGGAGAGACTAGTTGGCGTCGCAGTCTTGAAGCTGGTGGCACTCGAACTTATGGCATCACTACTAGATTGAACTAAAGTAGAGGTAGCTTTAGTACGACTGGTTTTGGACCTGGTGGGGTAGGAACTTGAGGTCAAACTATCTGGGATGGACGTCGTTGACGAACCTACAGATCCAACTAAGGAGGTCGAGTTGACACTGTGGGAAGGTATCGAACCACTAGCACTGGTCGTAGGTTTAGTAGGATAGGTCAAGGTGGATTGGGTAATGGAGGACTTCAAACTAACTGTACTGCTACTAGAAATCGACGGCTTATCAGATGGCAAGTAGCTGGAGACATTACCAGTCTCTGAGACCTTGGAGCCAAACGATTTAGTCAAGCTAGTTTTATCGGATAAACTACTCGATGACTTTCCAGTTGAGCTCGAAGCTTTTACGCTACCAGTCGAGACAGTGGAAGTAGGGATGGTTATGGTTTCACTGGAAGTCCTTTCAACATAACTCAAGGTAGGGAACCCACTGGACGGACTGGTGCTACTAAGCGTAGTTGATACTACGCTCGAACTGGTATCTATGTAGGTCGATATCGTTTTACTGCTAGGATTGGTAGGTGATGTCAACTTGCTATCCTTTGAAACTTTAGAACTATTGGTATTGACGTAAGTTGGTACTAAAGTACCAGTAGAGGTAACTGAGGACGGCTTAGTTTTACTACTAGGTTGGTCGGAAGTGGAATCTAGGTAAGTTGGTGTCGAAGCACTGGATTCTATAGTTAACTTTGACGAGCTACTAGCTGGCGAGGTGATAGTTGGTTTGGTTGAAAGTTCAATTTGCTTGGAAGATGAACTGGATCGGTTGGGTTGTTTCGTAGAGCCACTTGACCTTTCTGATGCACTTTGTTCAACATAGCTAGGTAGAGTACTGCTACTAGGGGTAGTTGAAGTGGTGATTATACTTGATAAACTGAATCCTGTCGACTTTTCGGTCGAAAAACTTGTCCTTCCAGTACTGCTTGGTTGGATGTAGCTTGGCACCAAGTTGCTGGCGGTAGATGCCGTTGAGGATTTGGATTCAACTGAAAACTTTGTGGAGCTACTGGACTTTACAGTTGAGCTTGGTTTCAAATTGCTCGACACAATAGTTGCACTAGGTTCGATATAGCTCGGTACTGTATCGGTACTGCTGTTGGACTTTTCAGCACTTCCAGGTCTGACGTAGCTTGGTGACGTGGCACTGTTAAGTTGAGATGAAAGACTAGATTCGGCCGAAAGTTTCGTGGAACTGGTATCTTTTTCAATTGTGCTGAACTTAACCGAATTAGACTTTAAACTCTCTGATGTTACAGTTTTACTTGGCTCAACATGACTTGAGGTTGAGTCGATACCACTACTGGGTAAAGTTAAAGAACTTGACCCTACCTTTTGTTCAGTAGAGTTAATAGATTTCTCAATGCTATTAGATGTGGCGGTACTACTGAATAGGTTTGATGAGCTCGTTGCAATCGATTTCTTGGTAAAAGTACTGCTAGGTAAGGTTGTAGTAGTTTGTTGGGTATAGCTTGGTGTAAAGCTACTTGGCCTTTCAATATAAGTTGGGATGGTAGTGCTGCTATTGGGTGTAGTCGAAAGATTCGATGGAATCGTGATCTTTGTTGAAGTGCTAACTTTTTCAACTGAACTTGGCTGTAAATAGCTTTGCTTTGAATTACTGAACCTTTCAGTTGTACTTGGTTCGACGTAGCTTGGTATTTGAATGCTACTACCGCTAGATACTGTTGAAGAACTGGGTGTAATCAACTTTGTCGAGCTACTAACTTTTTCAATGGAGCTTGGCTCTATGTAACTTGGCTTTAGATTACTACTCGACCCAGTTGAAAATGAGTACGATGAACTAACTAAGCTTTTACTACTACTTTCTACGTAGATAGAACTTGGTTGAACGAGAGGGTCAGTAGTAGCAGCTGGAGTTGATTGTTGGGTAGTTGATGCTGAAGCCAAACTATTAGAAGTTAAAGAAACACTTGACAAGCTAGTCGATGGTTGAGTTGATAAACTACTAACCGATGAATCCCTAGTAGGGTAACTTAAACCAACTGCATCGTTGGAAGTTGATGAAATGGTTGGTAAAGAAATGGATGTCGAAGTAGGTGGAACTGTAAAAGTACTTGATATCGAGTTAGTCGATAGATTGGAACTCGTTTGGGGGTATATAGGCGATGACGTGGTTTGTATATTTGAGCTCGGTAGGGTAGTTCCCGGTTGGGAAGGACTTACTGGTGAAGTTACCGGTACTTTGGTAGTAAGTAGAGTTGAGCTGGGAGCCGATGACAAAGTAGGTGATACAACTGGATAAGCCGGTTGGCTATACGTTGGTAAAGCAGGTTCTGGATATGAAGGTGGAAGTGGGTTAGCTTCGGTTGGAAATAGATCCAGATCATCCAGATCAGGGTCGGTAGTGTGTACATGATGGATGGTAATACCCTCTGTTGGTATTGTTTCCAAACTTATTGACGAGCTAGTACTTGAAAGTAAAGTTGTTGAGCTACTAATCGATAAAGCGGTAGTTGTATTGGTGGCCGTGGTTGTCGATACGGGAGGTAGTTGACGTCGTAGTAAATTGGGCTGCGTTGATGCTACACATCCTACCACTATTAACCAACTGATTATTTTGACCGTTGTCTGCATTCCAACTTCTATCACCGATATAGGTTGGAACTAGTATTAGTTGAATTAAAGTTGCAAGTGAAGTTAACTCTCCAACAAACTTTGAGTGGATACTGAAAAAAGTAAAAGCTTGGGGTAACTCCGATGTATGGAAAAAGTTCTACTGTTCCTGAGTTGGATAGAGATAAAAAGGAAGTAAATAGAGGTATCGCGAAGTTTAAGGAGTCAAACTTGAAATTTAAAGTTGAGAGAGCCTTTAATAGAAAGATAACAAAACTTTACAAGCTACTTCAAAATATCTATGATAATTTCCTTCCTGTTTCTTTTGATCCCTTAGCCACCTTGTTATCTTATTCTCTTCAGAATCCTTTCCTTTCCGCTCCCTTTAGCCACCTAACCATTCTCTATATTGGATCTAGGTCACACTTCATTCCCAACCCTAATATCAGTATTAGAGCCTGCATGTGGGAAAATTTGAAATCATACTGCCTAAAAGTTATCAAAACTTGGTGCAAAGTCACCTATCCACTACCCATTTTCAGTTATAAGTTGTGCCATAGCTAAATGATAGGCCAATTAGCGCCACTTATTTCTTCAACCTTTATGTGCATTTGAACGTATAGCTCAATTTAACCGATCACACCTATAGGATATATGGAGTTGGTCCGACACGCTTAGTATTGGTCCATGGGCAGATCTCAGGTTACCAACCCTAATCCTTGGGTTGGGAACTTGGTAATTTAGCCAGCTCATTATTGCCACGTATAGTAAGCAAGTTAATTTGGGTGCTATATTAAGATCTAGAAACATCTATTAATAAAGATTTTATTTTAAGTCGTTAAATCCTTCTTTTTGAAAACTTGGCATAAAGTTTTAGCTTAGGTCTACTATGTGTTAGCTACAGACTCCTTCATATCAAAGGATGGATCCTAAATCTCACTGAACTTTGCTTCTATTTAGCGGGAACATTTGATTTTCAAAGCTGAAGGCCGCACCTTTTATCTCAAACTTTTGATTGTCTTAAAGTGGATAATATAGCAAATATATATAGGACTAGATAACTCATGGTTTAAAGGTATAATTGTTGAAATATCAATTTTTTCTCAAAATAGTTTGATCATAGCGTATCTAAAGTTCTATTGTAGATAACAAATCTTACTTTTTTGTAAATTTTAGCTTATTATTAGCTACATAATTTAACAAATAAATCGGAAAAGGTGTACTTTCTTCAAATGGAATAGGAAATACATATAGTTTCTATCCAAAAAATGTACAAATTAATGAAAGAACCATCTGTTTATTATGGACAACAGCGGTAAAAAGATAATGATGACAAGGAGGTTCGAACTCCTGCCTCTTGCGAGACCGCAACTTGAGTGCGGCGCCTTAGACCACTCGGCCATGTCACCTGAAAAGGATTTTTGGTTACATATATAACTAGATAAGTTTAGGATTTAGCTCCATAACTGTAGGAATCAAGATTTATTTTGTAAGCGAGAATAATTTGAAATGAATAGCCAGCATAGTGATAAAATATTGTAAAATAAATATATAAAAATCACTGATTTTGAGCATTATAGCTTCGAACCTGGTATTTTAAAACCATTGATAAATATAAAATTTGTATTAGATAATTTTATCCTGAATTTATAGATATCTTTTTTATATTAGTAGCGATATCTGAACTATATTATCCAGAAGTAACTTAGGACCAAATCGACTATTTTCCCTTCCTTAATTCAAATAGCAACATGTTACCTTAGATTTAGGTTCAGTATCATCGTTTAATCTCACTTCACACATATATTAAACCACATATTGTACTTTTTTGATGACATCGATATCATAATATACATTTAGCATATTTCGATAAAAAGCTAATATTTCAAAGTAAGTATATAATATAAAGTGGTTGACAATTTATAAACTATAAAGCAATACTGGAAAATAAAAGCAAAGAAATTGTATACAGTAGACATATACCTATACAGTTAGAATGGAATTCATCCTATATACTGCTTAGATAGTTACTTTAAAGATACATTTTGAATTTCATTAAAAGCTTAGAATATAGATGATATATTGTTCTAAAGTAAGGGCTGAAACCTACACCAACTATTGTATTAATTTTGATCGAGACTTAAACTCATCCATTCATCATATAAGATTAAGCTGATAAACTAAAACTATCAAAAATATATTATAAAACTATTCTAAACTCAACACAGAGGAAATAGAAAGAATAAATGCAAGATAATACAACTATGCTTATCTATAAATCGCTTCATATTGGATCTCTAACCCAGATATATTATTTTATAGTAAACGGCATCTTCTTTTCCAATAAATAAATTAAGATCAACAAAATATGAAAAACAAATCCATAAGTTATTTCAGTATTTGAAAGTTTGCTTTTGATATTAAATTCCTGTATATTGTTACTTTGATGCCTCTCTTGTCCAAACCTTGTAGGTCGTTATTTGGAATATATTAGTAAATTCATCTGTTGGAGGCTGGAATTGGAAAAGAAGCTTTTTGTTCATCTCCACTGCTTAAACCTAACTAAATGGACTGTTCTATAAATCTGAAAATTGAATGTATATCAAGTTTGCTTTCATTTCCCTAAAGATAATTCCAGACTGCACTTGGTTCCTGTACTTGAATTCAAGGGAAAGTTGAATCAAAGCTTCGTGAAGTTTATCTTGGCAGGAAGTTAGAAAGATAGTTTGATGTATATTGTAGTCGATATTGCATTTTTATATGATTCGATCCTTGAGCTATTCTCCAGAGATTTTAACTCTTTAGGAAACTATGGTAAGAATGGTTGAAATTGGTTATAATAAAGAGCGGAAGATTTTAATTTACTTCATCTTTTTCAATAGAACGAGCTATAATAAATTCATATCAAGGAATCGATAGGTAAACATCACTTTATAGTTCGATATCTTTACTATGGTATATCTGATTAGTTTATTTTATAGTATGTCTTCAACATATACTTTTAATTTACACCTATTGCCAGACATAGCTTCAGAGGAAGTTCTACCATATCTACCAGCCAAAGACCTACCCAAGCCATAATACCTACATAAAATATTCTTTCATCTCAGCTTACCAGTAACAATAAATAACATATATTTACAAGATTTCAACACATACAGTCCTATGATAAGTGTGGCAATCACATTTGTTGCCAAGAAAGTAGTTGGATACCCAGATATAAAAAATATACTTTAGTTACCCACTGCAACTTTAGGATATCAGACAGCACTATAAATTTTTAGAAAACTTTATAAATATCACAGTTCTACATTAAATTTAGCGTCTTTCAAAGAGTTCAACATAGTGAAATTAAGTTTACTAATCAACCATTTACCAAGCATCAGCATGTTAAATAGCTTTCCAAACACCAACAAACTCTATCTAAATCTGTGCACACTATGGATCAATGACATTGATAACTATCTAAAGTGGTTCGAACGAATCGATTTGAAGAGGTCGAGGCTGGGGTTTTATTACTATCACATCAATACGTTGGAGTATATAAATGTGCTTTTCCCAGCCTACCAAATTTAGAGATTGATTCAAAAGTATTGAGTAGTGCGAATAAGTACACTGGAGTGCTAAGCTTTGACTCATTAAAAAGTTTGAAGTTTGGCATAAAGAAGAGGTTCCTGGGCCTTCCGTCTATATTAGGCACTTTAGACAACTTCCCTGCCTTAACTCACTTTTTTTCCAACTTGACGCGTCCCAAATCTATTACTATCAACTTACTATAGGTAATATGATGGTGCCAGCTTCGATGTATTGGGATGAGCATACCAAATCTATCTTTTGAATGTGAGGGCAGCTATTTCAATGTAGCTGTTACGAATATATCTTTCCTTGGTTTCTTTCAAAAAGATCTGCTTCACATTTCCAGCTTACAAATTTGAAGAACTTACATCTGACTGGTTGCTTTGGTGGCAAAGTGTTTAATTCTATTGTTGCCAAAGCGAAGTTAAATAGACTATATATGGACGGAAACCTTCGTGTAGGTAGTTACTCCGTCACACTTTTAGGTTTGCAGCTCAGGCGGGTTCGAGTTTTGGATTTATAGATGACAAAATCCCCGTGTAAACCCTTCCACTTGGATGTTGCGTTTCCAGCCACCAACGCCACATTTGAAAACTTGTAGTTTGTTAGGTTGCTCTCCTTAGACAATAGTTTTACATTTTTGTTGGTAGTCCATAGATCTCAAGCTCTCATCTATATTATACTTTACCGATAGGTTAGTTTATATTTAGTATTCAAACAAATTACAATGCTACAAGTTTATTCATTATATCTTCCTATTCTATTATATTCATCAACAATGCTTTTCATCGGTTTAACCTTTGTATATATTTTCATGTATTTTGCATACTTGACTACCTTGATAAGCTTATAGAAAATTCTAGATATTTCAAATTCAACCTGTTATATATTTACTAACGTGTCTAAATTAGAGTTGAATCAACTCTACAATTTAGTCTTAATATAGCTTGAAATGCCAAACTTCATCTTTTGCTTCAACGTTACTTACACTATGAGTATATCCATCGAGGTGACTCGGGTTATTGGAGAGTATAGCTAAATTTATTATCTTATAGTAGATGCTTTGAAAAGAACTTGATAGTAACATCAATTGCTTCACCGGCACGTCTCTTATTATCAGGGTCGTCAAAGTTCCCACGAGCCGATGTGAAGCCATGGAACATATCGGTAAAGTCATGAACTTGACTTTGAGAAGCTACGTTAGAGCTTAACATACTAAATCCACCAATCTATACCAACGTTTTGTTAGAAATAAGCTTCAATATAGTTAGTATACCAATTCTTTCTCACCATCCGAAGCTATTACCGAAACCGGCATTTTGTAGTCCTTGAAATCTTCAACCTTTACAAGGGAGGGATGTAACATAACACCGGCCAAGAATATAGGAGTATCAAGTTTAGCGATGGTTGAAATCCCATAGCCACCCCAGCAGAAACCAAAAGCACCGATTCTATCTTCTGGTTTTAAGTTGAGATGGTTGAAAGTCTTTTCGATATCAGGTTTGATGTGACCTTCGAGGGTAAAACCACTAGCCCAGGCGTACAGCTTCTCAGGACTATAAAGTTTAGTACAAATAACAGGTAAAGCTTTACTTTGTAATTGGAAAGTCGTTGAAATCCCACGGGTTACTTCTAAAGAAGTCGGGTACGACTACTTTGAACCCAGCATCGGCTACCAAGTCACAGAACTGGAAGGTATTGTTGTGGAACCCAAAGATATCATAGAATCCAAAGATGGTGCTTTTGGCATCGTAGGCACCGGTGATGTAAACTTCCATATCGCCGACTTTCTCGATCCTGCCTCTAGGTTTATAGGTCGAAGTTACGGGTGGGGTGCTGCAGCAAGCTTTTGTGAAAGTCATTTTGGTTATAATAAAAGTTTGTTTCACTTCAGCTTATATAGTAGCTTGTCCATGTTAAACTTTGTTTTGAAATATATACGGCTTACCCTATATCACTTTATGAAGAAATACAATCAGCCGACTTTTATATTCAAGGAGTAATACATACTCCGTTGAATTGCTTGGACATCGTTGTAAAAGTTAATAAATCCTACGTCGGGCCGAACTCGAACTTTCACCTACTTCGGGGAAAACATATCCTGAGCTACAAAGGCAACCACCTATTAGATGGTTGTAACAAGCTATTATTTGAAGATATAGCAACCAAAACTTCAAACTATGTCCCGCATTTATATAGTGCTTTCAGATCTAAATATGATTATTTTTAGCAAAGTTTTGTTTCGATTTCAACAGAACATTTTTATTGTGTAATTCAGCATATTTCACAAACATCTTTCTAATCAAAAAATGCTTTTATGGCAATTTTGGTTTACTATCACCAATATCAAACTAATATACCTTCAACATAGCTTTGGCTAGGAAAATTAAAATCTGATGGAATGGAAGTGGTACAAAAAGAAAGCATTGTGCTCAAAGGTATAAGCTGTTGGTAAGCGTAATTAATCGACTTCAAATAGATTCTACATTTTTTATTTCCTGTCCTATACAGCTAGTAGCCTAAGCTAGCAGAATATTGGGGTAATATTATTGTCTCTTGGGTAGCTTGGATTTTATACTCCAATACAACAGCATTCACTTTTTAGATGTGTTTTATTAAAAGGTGACACAGTGTTAAAGGCTATTGTGTAGTTGCAAGCTTTGATCACAAAAGGTAGAGGATGACCAGTCTCATATCAAATGATAGTGGCTAATGCGACTATAGGTATTTCAAGTTTATCGCTTTATTAACGATTGTACTTACAGTTTTAATATAGATTTGCAACCAAATTTGATAAGCCATACTATTTGTATACTAGTTTGCTACATCGATTATTTGGGTATTCTGCGGAGTGGTCAAGTTAATAGAGTCCACAACTTCACTTATTCTATGTTGACTTTCCTGGTGTAGAGATGGATAGAGCTAAAGTATTTACCTTAAAGGATATCAGGCAGCTACTTACTGATTAGTAAGTTAAGATTTAATTTTTATATTTGATGTAGGCTGTATACTTTATGATAAAACGTCGCTTAATCTATAACAATCAAGTGATGTAAGGCAATTTTTGATCTTGAAGATTAGAAAACAGACATAAATATATAGGAATGCAAAGATAGGAAATCCCATTAATTTATTATTGAAATATGTTTGCCAAATACCTGATAGTTTCAATAACTTTAGCATCCTCCACCTACAGCAAAGGATCGTCAGTAGTACCTAAGCTGATCCAAAATTCAAGTAGAGTTCAAATCAGAATATATAATTCTCCACATTATATATTTTTCTTCAATATATAATTTAAAGTGTTTTCCAATATTAATAGGGAGAATTCATTTAGATCTTAACTATATGTGCTATATAAATATTAGTACATTTATATATACAGGTAATTCAAGATAACAGTTTGCAATTGAACCTTCAGCTCAACCCAAAAATAAAATTGATGAAAACTTTCTCCATAAGTCTCTTCAATATTAAACTTGATATCAAAATTTTAAAGCCTTATTTCTCTATATTTTTTAAGCTTTTTAACCAGCCCTGTTTTGGGCCTAGTTTGACTATATCCCCTTCAATAAACTAGCTACAAGGCTAACACCAATGTGATGCTAGCCGCCATAACTACATCATTAGGGATTTATTTGTATTTCCATTTAATGAAAGCCCTGTTATCCTAATTAATGTAGGATGAATGAAATTTTTTAGTCAATCACACCTGTCATATACAAATATGGGATTATCAACCAATAAAAAGCCTACCTGATTAGAAAAAAGTAGGTTCAGGCATATTTTTTATTGTGCACATAATAGGTTATTCTATATAGTATTATGGTATAGCGATCTGTTGAACTTCCATCATAATTTGGAAGACCGCTTTTTTGATTTTGACTCTACCCATAAATAGTTTCGATCCAAGCCAGAGGTTACCATCTCTGTAGCAGCACCATCCTTAACTCCAACATCGTCCTCTCCTTGGCCAATTACTGTTGGAACTTTCCATTTAATTTTTATATTAGTATCTACTGACAACTTGAGTTTTACCGATAGCTTCAAACTTGAGCAAGTTATTTATATAGTAAAAATTTACACCCACCTCAAATACAGTATCAGTAACTTCCAAAGCAACATAGCCATTTTGAAGTTGGCTCAAAGTGCCATCGTTGACATCAGAACTATTTCCCTAGATGATAATAGCATGGCAACCAAAACTAATTTTCAAGTAGCTATTGCTGATTGGGATGTCACTCCCTTTAATGAACTATCTTCTAAAATAGTGCGACAGATCAACTTCTCAATCTTCAGCGTCAATAATTACAAAATCTTTTAGGACTTCTACAATATCATGTCTGTATCAATTGTGTAGCAAATCAAGCTTTCTACATCAGTAGCTCTGTGAATCCACTTTTTATCGTCAGTAGTACTCAAGAAGTGCTCATTAATACTTTTGCATTCCATACCTTTGCGCTAGAGGTACTCCTTTCATATGGATCCATACTTCAGTGTATGCTTCGTTCATCTAATAATGCCTTTAACTTAATTAATAATAAAGCTCTAGCATATGCTGACGTGTATTAAATTTTTATAAGCTGTAGCATATATATACTATAGTAGTATACAGTATTTTTTTATTAACGATACTTAATGCCTACAATAAGCACTAGTATTTACGAGTTGCTTATAGCTGCTGACTTTCAAATGGAATGAGATATACCTTTTTAAGGCTACATCAGAAATATTTTAAAATTATGCTTGAACGAAATGTACTGGTTTTTATATATTTTTCGAAAAGTATTATAAAAAGTTGAATTTGATTTAGTATTTATTAACAAATATCTGCACTTACTAAACTTTAGTCCTACTTATCTTAGCTTGACAAATTTCATTAGATCCGAAAATTTCACTGTATATTGCACGTTCCAGTAAATAGCTACAAATTCTGAGTACCTTTGCATTATATATATTTAATATAAAATATCTAACATCTGTAGTATAAGTAGCAATGCAAGGTAATCCGTTGATCTAAAGTAACATTCCGATTAAGATAGGGAGGGTCATGTTTTTAATTAAATACAAAGGTAAGATGAAGAGACTAGTAAAAATATTCTATAAATGCAAAAGTTCATTAGATCTACTACTTGAAAACTACATATTACTGGGCTCAGATGGACTGGGTAAGTCTTGTAAATGAACCTATAGTTTCTGATTCAAGTAGCATTCATATTTGAATTCTCAAAAAATATATTCATATCTTTAATCAACGTATAATCAAACCTTAAAAATATGCTGCCTTTAAATATTATATAAAACCAAAACCTTATACAATTATCTCTTGCTACATACTCTCGCTATAAATACCAAATTCACTATAAATCTCTTGTTATAAGTAACTTTATATGAATATTTTAATTTAATTGGTTCGAAGGGCATTTATAATGAGGAAAAGGTATGTAAATTTACACACCTCAACTGCATTTATAGGGGAAGATGACTATACAAGATACGATATTTATTCAATAATGGGTTACATTCAATGTAAATGTTTTTAACAAGGGAACCTTAGGCAATGAACAGATTGTTGTTGGCACTTTTGCAGCAGTTGGAGTTGATGTTATTGCAGCACTCGCTGTCACAGAAGGCGGCTGCATTGCAGTTGTGGTTGTAGTCATTGCAGTTGAAGCAGTCACCAGAGGTCCAGTAGGAGTTTCCAGCAACGATTGGATCACAGTATCTACCCCATCCTCCACAACCACAATCTCCACATCCAAGGCTGCAACTTCCACAGCCAAACCTAGGCCCATAACAGATGTCATCACATCTACGGTGCAAACTTCCAGCACCTCGAGTCGGATTGGAAGCGGCTTTTGGTTGCGTGGGGTAGCTAGCTGGCAAGGCTACAATGGATCCTACTAAAAACAATGAAGTGAGGATTGACTTAATAGACATTTTATGGTTCTACCACTTTTATTTCGATGGCTTTATATATCTTTGGAACACTATAGTGATATGTATATGATTCTAAACATCTGCTATAGATTTATATTCGATCAGCTACTTAATAGGTTATATAGCTTAATCAATAATCGATTATATCGATATTTTCTATCAAAATTTAGTTGTAACATAAACTGCCAAGCCAATCAAAGTTTTCTTAAAGGGAAAGTATAGTCCTATTCGTAAAACTATCCACAAATAAGTGAAGGTAGATCAAAACAAAAGGTAGTAACAGCATATATATTAGAGCAAGCATAAAAGAAAGCACTATATCACTAAATTATACTTAGTTAAAAGTATCAGGAGCGGTAATTATATAATTGAAATTTATTAAATACCAGATCAAATTAAAGGTTCTGCTGGATGAAGGAACGGAAGGCCGAGGTACGGGCCCATACAGTTGGGATACCGCCATAAGCACAAGGCTGACCGAACGAAGTAGTACCGATCAAAGTAGCCGAAGATCCGTTAGCAACGAACAAAGGACCTCCTGAATCACCGTTGCAAGCATCTTTACCACCTTCACCAGCAGCACAAACCTGGAGGCTAGATGAAACGGAGACACCCTGGGTTCTCCAGTAGTTGATGCAGGTGTTGATGTTGACGAGGGGGATGGAAACTTCCCTCAAAACTGGGGAAGAAGGACCTCCAGCATAGGTGACACCCCAGCCAGCAGCAAGTACACGTAGACCAGCTTGGTTGGCCAAAGTTCCATCATCCAAGGTGATGGTACCGATGTTGACTGAGGCACTTTGGGCCAACTTCCAAACCGAGACGTCGTTGTTGAAGTTCTGCGAGTTGTAGCTGGGGTGGGATCTAATAGAGCTGACGCGTAAAGATTGACCCTGTTCAGCAGCAGCAGTAGACTGCAAGTTGTGACGGTGAACATTTACGGTGTAGGAACTAGGTAGCTGCTGAGAGCAGTGGGCAGCAGTAAGGACGGTGTTCTGGTTGAGGATGATACCACCGCAGTAGTGTCTACCGCTGACTTGGATAGATACTAACCAGGGGTACTTGAACTTGGGGCTGACTTCAGTACCGCCGACGATACGATCCTGAGGTGGTAGGGCGCTGATGGAAGAGGCCAAGGCAACTAAAGCTACTATGTATTTACCGAACATTTTGTTTTGTTTGTATAGACTGTTGTTTTCTTGGCCCTGTTTATATACATGTTTGGATTTCAAGTTTATTAGATTAGGGTAATGTTCCTACTAAGCTCGGTAGTCATAGGTCTAGTGGCATGCCACTGTAGAACGTATTGTTTAGGTCCTGAGGTGCAGTGCACTATGTCCAGATAAGGTAATCCAGCAATTAACCTCCTATATGAGAATTCAGAATCCATTTTATCAGACATAGCAAAATCCTGACAGAGTAGATAAGGTCGTATGCCACCTTGTATAAGGAAATATTCTAATTTAGATGAAGCACCTCACTTTCTTTGTTAGCGTGACTATACAATATAATAATTTGCACTTGTGGACTGACCGACGATGTGACAGTTCGGACGGGACTTCTTTAGCAAATGGATTTACTGGTACTCCACCCACCATAGAAATGAACAAATGGTTATTTACAAGTTAGACGGGACTTTTCCAATACAAAAGTTGCTAAATATGTAGGATAAACTGGTTAGCACGCTAATTCAAGTTCAAAACAGTCATGTGGTATAGTAAAAAGCTTAACTCCAGGCATAGTTTAATAGATCTCTAGTACCACCTTTCAAGTTGGTGTGGGAAAGAGACGTGATCAAAATTGGTAAAGGCATCGCGTCAATAGGTGGGCTGACCAAAATTTTCAAGTGTACGGTCTAGAAAATATGTAACTATGTATCGGAATATGCTTTGCATTGTTTATGGTCAATTTGGCAAACAGCTGTAAATAAATTTGAGTGGCTTCGACTTGGAAAAACTATATATCGGAGTATACTTTACCTTAGATCTAAAGGAGTTCAAATGATGGGCCATGTAAGCGGATATATTGCGTGTTTTGGCAAAATAAACTATATATATAACTTTCATCTTCACTCAATTGCAGTACAATCTAAAAATACTCCACAGTAAGCTATATATAGCATCGTATATGTATCTATATAACCCTACTTTTGTATCGAGGTAGTTTAGGAGCTTGATTTCTTTAAGCAAAGAGGATTTTAGATACTATTGTTGAAGTTTTGTAAAGCTAGATATTTAACCATTGCTGTAAACGATGCAACTGCTTATCTATTGAATTTCCAAGTGTGCGAATTTATAAAGTAAAGCTGCTCGATTTAATTGCTGTTTGAAATGGCAAACTATAAAAGCTTGCAAAAATCTAATATAAGTGATCTAATTAGTCTCAACAAGGTAAATATTTGCATTATAACAGCTTTCTTTCAAATATCTTAAAATAGCCCAGCAAAACCTACTATTCATATAGGAAACTGTCTTATATCAGGCACCTTTATACCAAACTCGAAAGTTATAAATCAAAGTATTTGCATTTTTATGCTTCACAAGTATAGAAATCAGCATGAACTCCATAGGAAAAATGGGAGATAGTTTTTCCTTTCCAATATTTTTAGCAAAAGCTCTTCAAATATAAGTAGGCGGATATCTACTTATAGCCCATCAAAAGGTGACTAAGTTCAAGTAGCTTGGTGTTGAAATTTGGATTAAAAATCAAATCTTACCCGTGTTGAGAAATAGTTGTCTACAACTCTACATTCTATAAATTAATCCAATAAACTCAAAGCAAAGTAGGAATTATAGGGATTTTGGAAAGTAAGGTAGTTTTTTAAGACATTTAATTCGGATTGGGAAACATTACTAATCAAAGTAAAGGGTAAAGTATTTTATGGTGTTCCGTCAATGAAATTGTCAATTTCGTTAATAGTTGACGTAGTTGATACGAAGCATATTTCAAAAGCAACCTGCTAAAGCAATTCAAACGAACCTACTATATAAGCTGAAGTAAAGCCCTCCAACCAAACCTTCAATTTACAACAAGAAAATGAGTTTCACTAAAGCCTGCTGCAACACACCACCAGTAACTTCAACCTACACACCAAGAGGTAAAGTCCAAAAGATCGACGACATCGAAATTTACATTACCGGTGCCGATGACGCCAAACGTACAGTCATTGCCCTATACGACATATTTGGGTTCCACAATAATACCTTCCAGTTCAGTGATTTGATAGCCGATGCTGGATTTAGGGTAATAGTCCCCGACTTCTTTAGAGGTGAGCCTTGGGACTTTAACGACTTTCCATTTAAGAGGTAAATTCGACCCAACTCATCAACCTAAATATTTTATAGCGTAGAAAAGCTGTACACCTGGGCCAAAAGCTATACCTACGAAGGTCACATAAAACCCGATTTAGAAAAGGTATTCAACCACTTCAACTTGAAACATGAAGATAAAGTTGGTGCCTTCGGGTTCTGTTGGGGTGCCTTTGGAATCTCAAGTATCGCCAAGGAGAATAACCCACTGTTCTCGGCTGGGGTTCTGATTCATCCTTCCATTATAAAGGTAGATGACTTCAAGGACTATAAGATTCCCATTTCGGTGGTAGCTTCGGATGGTGAGAAGGATATGGTAAATTGTTTTAGTCGACCTATTTCTAATATCTATTCGTCGTAGATTGGTGGATTCAGTAATCTAAGCTCAAAGGCTGCTTCAGAGAGTACGGTTCACGACTTCACCGACATGTTCCATGGCTTCTCCGCCTCACGTGGGAACTTTGACGACCCTGTCAATAAGCAACGAGCCAACGAAGTCATCGATATCACCATCAAGTTCCTTTCCAAGCATCTACTACAATAAACTAAAGTACATTTCCAACATCTGTCTTTAAATTCATTTTTAACACATCTTCAAAAGTTTATTAAAGCCAGTATACTCCTATAGGCTTATTAGTAATCAAGTCTATCAAAATGATTTCTCAATGAACAGGGCGAAAATTGAAATACAAGCGAAAATAGTTAAGACATCTTTGTGGATACATTTCTGTTCAATAAAGGTAATATCAACAATAGTACCCTTAGTACCAGCGTAATGAAAGAGGGAATCTTCCTAATTATCGATATGTATAGTTTTACTGCTTTTACCAACGGCGCAGATCTGCAGAATAGACGATACGTCGATTCTCCCCTAATTAAACTGGCAAATTTTTCTGTTAGCAATGGGAGTAAATATCTCTTTTAAAGCTAGGAAAATTGGATCGTTGAAGGAAATGGAACCCCACTTAGCTATAATAACATGAAGATCGGCCTAGTTGGCAAGGGTACTGTCATTCAAAGTAATTTTTTGACGCTGATGGAAGCATTCTGAGTTAATTTCCAAACAGAGACACCATTTTGATAGTTTTGATATCGTGCTCAGGGTGACTGTTGGTGGAAGCAGCCAATTTCTGCAAGTTATAAATGTGGATGTCGACCATGTAAGTCAAAAGTAACTCCTAAGAGCAGTGGGAGGTAGTAAGTACGGTGACATTGTTGAGTATAATATCGCTCCAGACATGATACCTTTTCCTGAATAAAAACCATAAATTAATATTTGTATTTGGGGTTGGCTTCACTAACATTAATGTTTTTATTTTAAGTGATGAACACTAATAAAAGAAGCTAGGGCAGCTAAATTTATCAGATATTTAATAAAAACTATGCTTTTAAATTGGAAATGATTTTGATTGGCTTGGCAGTTTATGTTACAACTAAATTTTGATAGAAAATATCGATATAATCGATTATTGATTAAGCTATATAACCTATTAAGTAGCTGATCGAATATAAATCTATAGCTGATGTTTAGAATCATATACATATCACTATAGTGTTCCAAAGATATATAAAGCCATCGAAATAAAAGTGGTAGAACCATAAAATGTCTATTAAGTCAATCTTCACTTCATTGTTTTTAGTAGGATCCATTGTAGCCTTGCCAGCTAGCTACCCCACGCAACTAAAAGCCGCTTCCAATCCGACTCGAGGTGCTGGAAGTTTACACCGTAGATGTGATGACATCTGTTATGGGCCTAGGTTTGGCTGTGGAAGTTGCAGCCTTGGATGTGGAGATTGTGGTTGTGGAGGATGGGGTAGATACTGTGATCCAATCGTTGCTGGAAACTCCTACTGGACCTCTGGTGACTGCTTCAACTGCAATGACTACAACCACAACTGCAATGCAGCCGCCTTCTGTGACAGCGAGTGCTGCAATAACATCAACTCCAATTGCTGCAAAAGTGCCAACAACAATCTGTTCATTGCCTAAGGTTCTCTTATTAGAAACATTTACATTGAATGTAACCCATTATTGAATAAATATCACATCCTATACCATTTTTAAAACGTTAGCTTATAAATATATTTACTTTACAAGCTTAACTGATAGACTAAAAATATACTACTAGCTAAGATACCTTTGACTATATAGAACTGAATTGATGCAAGGTAGCTCCAGACTATATACACCAGTTCTAGGAAGCTAATATAGTAAAATATTTAATCCTTGATCAGTAAGGTTGGAAATTGGAACCAGAACTTTACAAGAATCCACTAAACCAAAAGAAATCAACTTTGTTACAAACGAATCCCAAGAAATTTATTTCCAATACATCTGTGGCATTGAAATAGATAAAAGAATGCACTACAGCATCAAAGGAACTCTACACTTGACATAATTGCTAACTTTTAAGCTTTATTTCAATCCTTTGTACTCAATCTCTATGGCATCTTTGTTCACAAAATTGATATCCACCACTTTTAAAATACTTTGAATAGGTGACGTAAAAGATGATAATGAAATTTGCCATATTTACAGCATTTTTATGATTTAGGGCTCTCCAATCAAGTTAGCTCTATATCAAATCACCTAGATGTCATTTGCTAGACGCTACGAATTATTATTTTCTTCCCATATTAGTCATTACAACTTCAGGGATGGATGATTTGAACGACGTGTACACTGTATTTATACACAAAGACTTCAATCCTGCTTTCCAAGCTTTTCAAATTTACATCTTCTAATTTTATTATGGAAGCAGACAAAAAATCCCAAGATAACAGCTACGATATCAACACTGAAACTAATATCCCAGAAATCATCTATGTAGTTGTAGAACCCCATCAAGATTTCGAAGAAGATATAGAAAATGTAGATGGCTTCAGGGAATTCCTTCAAGGTGAAGGTGCTATGGCTAAAAGTTTGGAGAATATCAAAGGTAGTGCCATCAGTATCGGAAAGAAAATCAACGAAGGCATCTTTAGTGCAGCTAGCTATATTAAGAGAATGACCGTAAAGAATATATGTAGGCTTACAGGGAATACCGAGTGCGTCCATAACGAAGAAAAAAAGGAAAGAGGAGCTAACTAACGAGGAGATCCAAATAAAGTTTTTCAACTTCTACAAGCCAAAAGGTACTTCCAATAACGTCCACAACAGTCCAAAAGAAGCGATCAAAGACAAAGTATGCACTTCAAGCAGGAACGACTATAAATTTCTATTCTCCAACCTTAATGACAACGTTTACAGCCTTTACGACTGGATAAGCCACACCTTCAAAAACATATCAGGCACTCAAAGTCGATATCAGTATTGGTTGGAACAGGTTTAAATCAAAACTATTCAAGGTTCAAGTAGTGGATTTTGAGGTTGAGAAGAGCAAGGTTCAAAAGGTTTTGGAAAAGATCGGGTCTAGTAAATACGACAGCAAGCTACAGTACGCCATCGGTACGATTTTAGATACCGTTCAAAAAATCGATCTCAAGGACTTGAAATCAAATGTAGAGAATTATACAAATGGACGTAGGTGGCTTCCAAAGAGGATTGTCTCGATTTCAAAGATTACTGAGAAGGATCTCGATGCCGTTAAATTGGTTAATGTCTTGGATAAAGCATTAAAAAGCTCTCAGACTCAAGGTCAACTTTTACGAAACATCGGCGCCCAGCTTAAAGCTCAGGACAACGCTTTAAGTTACTTTCTCTCCGACATTGGTTTTTCTCCCATCCCCGTCACAACCTTCTATACCTCGCTCCTTTCATTCGGATATCTAATCTACTTCATCGCTGAAAAGAAGTTACGTTTCTTTGGATACGAGATGAAGCCCTATCCTAAAAGATTCGTAGATGGAATTAGCGGTGGACTTAAGGCTCAAGTATCTAATGACAAATCTACTACTGTAGTCACGGCTGAAAGTAAAAGGTACGACTGTAACAAGCTTTACAGCCAAATAGGCTCTATCCCCATCATCTTGCTCAATTTGATTGTACTCGAACTGGCCGGCTACAACAAGTCCATACTCCACCTGATGACCCTATTAGGCCTGATTTCCGACTTTTCCTTCCGAAGCTTTTATGCAAGTTTTCATAGCGAAAATTATGATTACTTCTTAGTGGTTTACTTTACAATATCCGCTGTACTTTCCTTAGTTTCCTCCATCCTATCAGTCCCACTTATCTCTTAAAAGTATAAGTGCATTCCTCTATCTATCAAAATAGACTACTCTATTGCATTTTTAATTTTTAGACTAATTGAGTTTTATATATTTCAGTGTATGCTAATAACAAGATTTGCTAACCCGTATATTTTAAAATGAAAACATATGATAATCAGAAATTCAAAAGATTCTCAACTCTTAAAAGGTAGTCCATTTAAATCATATTAAACAAAACGTTTTATTTACAAAATCTGTAAAGAAATAGCTAGGATCTCCAAGTACATTTGTACCTATTCTTTTTCATCGACCAAAGCCTTCAACTTCTTCAATTCAGCACATCCAAGCCAAACTTAGTTAAAAAAGAACCTTATTTTCTATAAGAAGCCGATCGTGTCCTAGGTCTATCATGCTTGACGTTCTTTATCCAAGCTGGTAGTTGAAACTCCCTAACTTCCTCCAAATTTAAATGCCTCCCTTTCAAGACGTTCCATTCGTTAGCAGGTTCGTACTCCTATAATTACAAAACTAAATAAAAATTATCAATAAACTATTACTATTTCATCAATTGCATCCAAATCGTAGAACTCTTCGATATGATCCCAAATTTCTTGACTTGTTCTCGGTTCCAAGTTATCTTTATTGAACTCCTGTAGTATACATACCATACGGAAATGTTTATGGATACCTATTTTATCAAAAGTAGACTAAAAGTTAGTTTAAAATGGAAATTGTGTTGTAAATCTTACCGGTAGGTTTATATTTGGAAAGTATATTTAGTAATTTGATATCCTCTTTGGTCGTCCATGTATTCATTTTAAATATAATGAGGGAAGTTGAACTTTGGAAAACTGATTGAACTAAACTTGAAGGCTGCAATGAAATAAGCAAGTCAAATAAATTAAGCCAATCATTGGTAATGGAATAACCAAAATTTTCTTGAATAAGATAGGATATTGGAAAAGAAACTGGCAATCAATCCATGGTAATTTATCGTAGTATATAGAAGTGACATTTCTGTTTCTGTAGGAATAACAACAGTTTTGATTGTATTCAAAGGTGAGATATGGGAAAAGAATTCCCAATAAATTTAATATTATATAGTTTTGTTATATTTACTATCTATAAAGATATGTATTACTCTGGTAAGCTTTACAATTAAACTTAATACCACCTAAATTTTTGATCAAGGTGGTATCCATACTTTCCAATTTGAGAAATATAAATGCTTTTAAAACACTATTTAAGCCATAAAACACATTATAAGATATGGTATTTATTCAATAATGGGTTACATTCAATGTAAATGTTTCCAATAAAAGAACTTTAGGCAATGAACAGATTGTTGTTGGCACTTTTGCAGCAATTGGAGTTGATGTTATTGCAGCACTCGCTGTCACAGAAGGCGGCTGCATTGCAGTTGTGGTTGTAGTCATTGCAGTTGAAGCAGTCACCAGAGGTCCAGTAGGAGTTTCCAGCAACGATTGGATCACAGTATCTACCCCATCCTCCACAACCACAATCTCCACATCCAAGGCTGCAACTTCCACAGCCAAACCTAGGCCCATAACAGATGTCATCACATCTACGGTGCAAACTTCCAGCACCTCGAGTCGGATTGGAAGCGGCTTTTAGTTGCGTGGGGTAGCTAGCTGGCAAGGCTACAGTGGATCCTACTAAAAACAATGAAGTGAGGATTGACTTAATAGACATTTTAATGGTTCCTACCACTTTTATTTCGGTGGCTTTATATATCTTTGGAACACTATAGTGATATGTATATGATTCTAAACATCAGTTATAGATTTATATTCAATCAGCTACTTAAGTGATCAGAATTTAATACTGATGTAAAGCCATATATATCGAATTGTATCACTAATTGCACTAGCATTTACAATAAATATTCAAGAATATATTGATGAAATAAGTATTAATAAACTTTAGCATTGAATATGGGGAAGTTACGAATAATAAATAACTATGGACGAATCTAAATATTTTTTAGCAATATTTAAAAGTAGATATGATAACAGCGGTATCATTTTAATGAATGCATGTGATTTAAAGGGCCATTCCCACTACCAACTTTAAAAGCTTGAGCGATACCTTGATGACAGAACTGAATACCCAATTTAACAGCCTTCTCCACTAAAATATAAAAATGAATAGTATTTGAGTATCAATATTTGTATATAAATATTACCTTCATGCCCCAACCCCAAGTAGGAACATATAGCAGCCGACAAAGTACATCCCGAACCATGAGTATTCGTAGTTTCAATAAAGTCATTTTCAAACTTTATTAAATTTTTGCCGTCATAAAGCAAATCTACTACTTTACTGTTTTGACTGTACCCTTTACGGAACACCAAATGTCCCCCTTTAAGTAGTACGTACTTGGGACCTAGTTCAAACAACTTTTTACAAGCTAGCTCCATGTCGGCTAAACTTTCCACTTTGAAATCGATCAAGACTTCGGCTTCATCCAAGTTGGGTGTAATAATTGTTGCTAGAGGGATTAAAGTTGATTTTAAAGTTTCTATGGCGTCGTCAGCCAATAACTTATGTCCAGAAGTTGAGACCATAACTGGGTCTAAGACGTAGTTTTGTATTGGGTTTTTGGTTAGTAGATTTTGGACTAGGTCTATGATATCTTTGGTGGCTAACATACCTTTTATAAAAAATAATTAATTAAAAACAGAGTACAAATTATTGAAAATATATAAATATGTACCTGTTTTCACCGAAGAACAACCGACATCCTCATAAATAGCTAGAAACTGCTTCCCAATGGTATCTAAATCTAAATTTATACTACTTTGTACTCCCAGAGTATTCTGTACAGTTATTGAAGTAATAGTTGAGGTTCCGTAACACTTTAAAACAGTGAATGTTTTTAGATCGGCTTGTATGCCGGCCCCTCCACTTGGGTCAGAACCGGCTATCGTCATCACTTTAGGGTAAGCTACTGTCATTATCCTACTTATAGAAAGGTTTATTTCGAGAAAAATTTGCCTCTTGTTCTTTAGTGGTAGGTGCTTTTCGTCATCTTCCATCCAATTAATTGGATGAATACGGTTTGAAAAATTGCTTAAAGCTATACGTAATTTTCCCTATGAGAGGAATGGTAATATGAAATTTCAATCAGTTCAATTTTGACGTTTCAATTTTCTACATCAAAATGGATCTCGTAGCAACCTTACAGGACCGGTTGGTCGAGCTAATAACCGAAATCAAGACCTCGACTACCTACAAGATACTAGTTATTGACCAAGTCAACAAACCAATAGTAATACGGATCTTGACCAAAGAATTATTGGAGAATTTGAAGATTACCCATATCGAACTTTTGGAGAACAACCGAAGTAACCTACAACTTTCCGCCATATATTTAATACAGAGTAGCTCGGCCAATCTGGAATTGTTGTCTAAGGATAGTACCAACAATTTTTACACTGAGTTTCATTTTATATTTACTACCGTTCTACTGGAACAAAATTTGGAAACTTTGGCCAAGCTCAATGCTGATAAAGTCAAGACGCTGTTGGAGTTCCCTTTAACTTTTTATGTTGATATTTTCAACAACTTTTACTTGAGTGATGGTAAAGGCGATGATATGTTTAGTGATGAAGATATTGGTCAGCTTCTAGTGCAGCTATTCACGATTTTGAAGCTGACGCCGAAATTGATGTTCGATGACGATGTATATAGACCTGATATCTATAGTAGTTTTAAGAAATATTGGTTGGAATCGCAAAATTTGTTGGAAGACAATAGTTTGATAAGTGGATCTAGTAGCGAGGAGGTTGAATTAGTAATCTTTGATCGAAAATTTGACCAAATACAACCTTTGCTTTTCGATTTTAGTTATAGCAACACTATAGGCTACTTTTTAAAGCATGAAAAGTAAATATAGCATATAAATGTTAGTACTTATATTATATAGCATGTCAGAAATGGAAGCTGAGGTTGACTACCAAGATGAAGTTTTTATAAAGTATGGTTTACAGAACTACTTGGAAGCTGTTAAAGACTTGAAGTCTGAATTTCAACTACTGATGAAGCCCAATTTGAACGCAATTCACTACCTTCTAGGGTAAATTTTATTAATTATGTTCACAGTTACTAATTTTTTATAGTAAGGACAAAGGAAAGGATGGAGGTGAGAAGAAAGCCGATGTCGAGCAGCTTAAGAAGGCGGTACTAGACTTACCAAAGGTGACAAAGATCAAGAAGCAGTTCGAAACGCAGTTTAACTTAATCAATTCCATCCATCCTCTCATTGAGAAAAATAGATTAAGTAATGTTATCGCTTGTCAGCAGGTAAGCTATCAGTTTAGGAATAGTTTTAATTTTGTTGTAGCAACTTTTAGATGGATACGGGAATCAACAAGAGACTATAGATCTGTTACTGAGTCTGTTAGTTGATGAGGATATTAACTTGGATTTGAGAGTTAATTTGCTGATTATTTATAATTCGCTTTATACGCCTACTTATGAGGATAGGTTTAGATTAGAAAAACTGATGAAAATTGAGAGTACTGAGATATCAGTGACTGTTTCGAACGTATCTAAAGCTTTCTACAAATCTTACAAGGTATCTTGAGTTGTATTATTCGATTAATTATTTTATTTTATAACTGTAGGGAAAATTACCAGCAAATTTAGAAAACCCATACCAACTTAGCTTCCTGGAACCTTTAAGGCTAAGGTTAAAGGATGGCAATAACAATTGTAAACTTGTCATTATAGTTTGTGGTGGTAGTACCAACTCTGAATTGGATAGAATCAAAAGGGTCGGTGAGGAGAAGATTTTGTTAATCGGTAGAGATATGCAGCTGAATTTGGAAAGTTGGCTAAAGAAAGTTTAATTATTAAATTGTTTGTTGATATTCGAATTAATGTGTATTCTCTTTTATTTCCTATAGCTTAAACTTTGCCTACATGTCATTAAATGATTTTGCAAAACACATAGAGTCGATCTTTCAATATCGAATTCACCATTTCTTTTTCATCTAAAATTCATATGAGTAAAATATGTAGATAAAAGCTACCTGGCTCTGTACACAAGCTTTAAACTCCATAAAGTAGGATTGACATAGGTTTTGACTCATCTCGTAAAAGTGTTGATTTATACATTTTCCATAGAGTAATGCCTAAATTTAAAAAACACTTAATAAAAAAATATATATAATAGTACCGAATCTTTACATAGTGCTGTCGCGCTCACCAATTTCTTCAAGTTAACACGGTCTTTGTTGATAACTTTGGGTTTCATTTGTATTGTTGTCTGGTATAAGTCCTGTTGAGATGCTGGAAGCTTTAAAAATCGAATCGTATTTGGATGGAATCTGTAACCTCAAAACTTCAAAATTGAAATGCGGTAGCAAATGGAATTGGGTTAGCTAGAGAATTATTTGCCAAAATAAGCTACGTGTTGCAGGTAGTTTGCCTTTAATTACCATTTAGATTCCGAATTCAAAATTTTTTTGAACAGATTCCAATTAGCACCAACTTTCAAACTTCAGAAGAGTGAGGCGACATGTACCACGGAAAACATATGAAGAAATTGGGTCGCAAGACCTCCCAGCACCGTATGGATATGTTGCAGAATATGGTCACCTCATTGATAAAGCACGGTCGTATAGAAACCACTTACGTCAAAGCCAAGTCTATGCAGCGATTGGCCGAAAAAGTAACCCAACTATATACCAGCTAAATATTAACGACTCTATAAATAGATGGTAACCTACTTCAAGAAGGATAGTGTCCACAGTGAGAACATTGCAAAGTCATTTTTAAGAGTAATTTGTTGAAGTGTATTTTTAGCTAAGTTTATAATTAGGAACATGATGTTACAGTACCCAAATTGAAGCAGTTGGCTGAAAACTACAAAGATAGAGCTGGAGGCTACACTCGAGTCTTCAAGAATGGCAATAGACACGGTGATAATGCACCCATGGGTGTCATTGAGTACATTGATACTAACAAGGATTTGAAAAGCTATTTGTTGGTCAAGGCCGAAGCCCGACGTCGCCTCGACTCTACTAGTGTACAAGATACCGAGTTGAAGACCAGCAATGAGATCCAACAGTTCTTAGATACCTGCATGGAGAAGAACAACTTGTTGCAGAAAAAGGTATTTTTAGACTTGAAGGGCAGGCAGAAGCAGCTCAAGAGCTTCGAACGTAACATCGAGAAGTTGAAGAGCTCCAACGGCTTTGACAACCAGTATTTTGAGGATATGGTTAGTAAGGAGTTGGAGAAGTTGAAGTTGGCGGAATAGATAAATGAGTTTTAGATAAGTAATAGTGTTTTATAGTTTTGGTTTTCTTTATATATACAGTTATAAAGTTTTATTGCCATTTTCGTACTATTTAAAAATGTAATATTTAAATTGACATCAAGGGTCATTTTAATTTGAAAGGATGTATCTTTGGTGGAGGCCAAGCTTCTGAGAAAGGTAAAGATTTGTTTGTAGTGGTATAGCTACCAATGCAAGTGTAATTTTGACTATTGATTGACAGAATTAAAATCAAATTGACAAAAGTTGACGTTATACTACTTGGAAATTGAATGCTTTATGGATTATAAAGAACATTTCTTGAACTGCTAGCGTATATAAAGATAAATGGAATACTAGAGGGTATATATCTTGTAATTTTTGTGTTCAGATTTGAGGGCACTTTTAATTTATGAATTGTAGGCTTAAAGCACTCATTAAACTGGAATGAAAATATATCAGCCCCAATTAAACATAAGTTTGCAGCCTAACCATTTTATATACAGCGTCAGCTAATGCTTTGTTGATCAAATCGAGTACCACTATTTTTGATTTAAGTTACTTCCATTTGATAAGCTACTCTGATTTTACAATAAACAGTCAATTTGCAAGCTTTTGAACCAGCCATCCAAATCTTGATGGAATCTAATCATCTTCAGCTTTCAAGAGAATCACCCCAAGCCAGTAAACCAAAGCCTAGCAACTCCAATCTTATCGACATGTCTGAAAGAATTAATTCCGAAATTAAAAATAAAGAAGAAAAGTTGGAAGTGAAAGTCGACGAAAAGTCTCAAATAGATGTAGCTAAGGAGGTTGAGAAGTTGGTTCTGGAAGGTAACTCGGAAATATCTAAGAAAGCATTTCCCTTTGAGTTAAATGGACTCCAAGTAGATACTCTTAAGAAGGTTGCCGAACTCATAGAATCGGGAAAAGGTACATGATTTAAAAAATATTGTTAAAGTTGAAATTTTAAGCAAAGAATATTATCGTCATGTCGGGTGCTGGTATCTCAACTTCCTCAGGTAAATCTCAAAATAGAAATAGATGTTTAATTTCAAATAATTTCAAGGCATACCCGATTTTCGTACTCCCGGTACTGGTTTATATGACAATCTGCAGCGCTACGACCTACCCTACGCTGAAGCTATCTTTGATATCGAGTACTTTCAGGTACATCTTACTTTCTCCTTCTCAAAATCCTAAGTCTTTTTATTTCCAATAGGATAAACCGGAAGCCTTTTTCGAACTAGCCTCTGAACTACTACCGGGGACCAAATATCTACCAAGCCCTACCCACCACTTTATCAACTTATTGGATAAGAAAGGAGTACTCTTGCGAAATTTTACTCAAAATATTGATGGGTTGGAAGTTGTCTCTGGTTTGGATGAAAGTAAAGTTGTAGAAGCGCACGGTCACTTCCGTAGCTGCACCTGTACTAAATGTAGAACTGTTTATAAGATGGATAAACAGTTGAAGACTATAATATTGGCAGGCCAAGTACCTTACTGTGAGAAATGTAAAGGTGGAATTATCAAGCCAGATATTACGTTTTTTGGAGAGAGCTTACCTAAAAATTTTGCAGTTAGAATGGCTGAGGTAACTTGATTTTATTCCCAAGATTGGTATTTATTGTAGTTTTTAATACTATAGGACTTTCCTAAATGTGATTTATTGATCGTTATGGGTACCTCGTTGAAGGTATCTCCGTTCAATGAATTGGTGAATCGGATCAAAAAGGATGTACCCACTTTACTGATCAACTTGGAGAACTCGTTCAAGTTCTTCAACCAGGATCCTATTATGGTAACTTTTATCTTCTACTTTTACCTTTTTTCTAATCAAGTTTTTATAATTGTTTCTAGAGAATATACAGTAAGTCGTTCGATCGGAGGAAGGTGTTGACTAACTGTGATGACGGGTGTCGAGCCATAGCACACCTATTAGATTGGAATGCAAGTTTTTTTAGTTGATGTAATATGTGTATTGATTTTGTAAAATTTTAGGAGGAGTTGGATACGATGATCCAAGGGTTTAAGATGGAAGCTGAGGAAGGAGAAGTTGAGGTGGAAGATGAGTTGGCTTCCGTACTGAATAAACTTAAAATTTAGTTTTTTGTAGGACCTGTATTTTATCGTATACATCTATTAGCAGAGGATTTATATATATTGGGCTTGCTGTGTAGGAATTTTTACAGTTTTCTAAAAGTAGTCAAGGGTTGAAGCTCTCTTCGCTCTTTTCCGAAAATATAGAATATGTTTTCCAATCATTAGTTTATGAAATAGCAATGCTTCCCCAGATTGACAAGACTAAAGACACACCTAGCCTCATAGACGGAAGGAGTACATAGCTTTTACGATTGAACGTATAAAACCCATCTATAATTTCTAAATAGAACCCGAACTCGTCGAAAACCAGTTGTCTTTCATCAAATTGCGTACTATGATCAGATCTCTGAAACTGATGATCCTTCATAAGATAAGATGGAAACAAGTTATACGGAAACTGGTTCTAAAGTAAACCCAATTCAACTTTAACTATTTAAATTTGAATCTAGATCAAGTTGCGTTCTAAATTGGAAACAGTAGAAGTTGGAGAAGATAAAGAGTATACTATTCCTTCAATGGATGAGCAGACTTGGATTAATTCTGTACATTAAGACGCTAATGTACTTGACGTGCATCGGTATTCAAAGTTTTGGTTAGATGGTTTGTCGGGCCACATACATTTACAAAAAGTTACTGCTGTTCAATGATATACGAGAAAAATTTTACTTGGGGTGTCATTGAAAATTGAAGGTGAGAACTACTTGACGCTGGTTGGCTAGAAAGTTTCAATCTAGAATGAACTAAAAGTAGATATAAAAAGACAACTGGAAATTTACTAGGAAATTCCCTTCTATCTCTCAAAAAAACTTTTGTAAAAAGTTTTAGTTCCCTCAGCCACCTGATCAACGACCAAAGTTCTACTTGAAGGTAAGACTAGCACCTACCCATTTGCTGATACCTATATCTCTAGGAACTTCCTACCAACTTCTGCTTATATTGCTTAATTTTTGCATTTACCTACAACCTATTTTGTTGCCTGGGTAAACTAAATTAAGCTACTGATACCAAGTATACCTTGCTCTAACTTTACCGTTTTGTTTTTCACCGTCTTCGACATCACCTAACACCCCTTTATCCCAATAACCTATGCCACCTCCCACCACCGAGACTCTATTTGAAAACGACACTGAATCTCTCAATACCGGCTTCGAAGGCCCCGAAAAGCTGCTGGAGGTTTGGTTCGCCCCTTCTTCTACTTCTTTGAAGCCGACTGCTGCCCAGCCTTTGGAAGGTTCCCCCCACAAGTTTGGATTACGTACCATAAGTAAAGAAACTTGGGTCGAAGTCCTCAAGCTAGTCCACTGTGAGATCTTGAACCACATCAGTAACGAGCACTGCGACGCCTACCTTTTATCGGAATCCTCGTTGTTCGTCTACCCCCACCTCATCATATTGAAGACCTGTGGAACTACTACCTTGCTCAACGCTGTACCATCCCTTTTGGAATTGGCTCAGCAGAAGTTGGATGTTGACCGTGCCTACCGAGTCTTCTACTCTCGTAAATCCTTCATGTTCCCTGAGAAGCAGATCTACCCTCACAGTGACTGGAAGGATGAGGTCAAATATCTCGAAACCCACTTCGGTAAGCATTTATCTTTTTAAACGTTTTTAACTGGTATATATAGAGGTTGGAGCTTCCTACACGATTGGCCGTACCAACGGAGACCACTGGTACCTCTTCATGACCAAACCCTTGCCCGATGTCAAGCCCATCGATGACGACTTCACCATCGAAATCCTGATGACCGGCTTGGGCCGTAAAGCCGTCGAGCCGGTCTATCTGGCCGAAGGTCAGCAAGGTGGTAGTGAGAGCGGTGCCTTAGTTGCCAAGCAGTTGGGTCTCTCTGACATCTACACCGACTGCAAGGAGGACAGTTTCCTGTTCACCCCCTGTGGATTCTCCATGAACGCCCTCAAAGGTGACAGCTACTTCACTGTCCATGTCACCCCCGAAGACCACTGTAGTTATGCCAGCTTCGAGTCCAACGTGCCCTTACCTAAAGACAATCCACCCCAACTTGCCTTGGGCAACATTATCTCCCAAGTTACCAAGGCCTTTGAACCTAGCCAGTTTACCGTCACCTTGTTCAAGAGTATGAGTAGCGAGATTATTTTGCCAGCTCAACTCCCCGACATCAAGGGATATGCCAAGTCTGATAAGATTCTCTATGACTTGGATGACTACACTTTGCACTACGTTCATTACGTTCGTCCTTAGGTTTTGGAATCAGTTTCTAGCTTTTGGTATTAAAGTTTAAAGTTTATTGCGATAGTTGGTGGCTTCTAGTTTATATATATTTCAAACTGGCTTAAAGCCAGAAGTTGCACTTTTTCCAGAGTTTTATCAATTTAAGCCTACGGAGATTTAAGATTTAGATTTACCGAATAACTTACAAAAGTTAGATATGGGAAGTAGAAGTATGGGATTCTTTAGCTGAGATGGAGGGTCTACGATACTTTACATCGCTGTAAGCTTGTACATACTTTTAATTATTCGTAGTGGATCCCTAGTAGGTAATATCTCTTGCCATTTACTTTAGCTGTCCTTTTTATTATTATCCTTTGCAAGCCATTCGCGTTATTACACTACCAACATTTCAATATTAGCTTGCAGTAAAAATAGCGAACCAATATCCATTAGATTGCTTCTATATACTTGCCTAAGAAACTTGCAAACTAAAACTTTTAAATCGATAGATTGAGCTAGAGCATTTATGTTTGTAAACTTGTTATATACTTGGACATAAATTATTTGAAAACTAGAGACCATGCTTGATATAGAAAGCATACAGCGTAAGACAGTAATCTACTGATCAATCTTTTATAAAAAGTAAGATTACTGGGTGGGTTTAGCTACTGACATATGGAAAGTAATCCAACAAACATTCTTTTGAAAGCTATCTATGCCTTTAGGATACAATTGACATTCATAACCTAAACAATAAAAGCAAATTTACTTTGATTAAAATAGTTGGCCAAATCTAAGAACGGTTTATTAACTAAATTTATACTAATTTTGAAACGTAACATTGAATTTAATGAAAGTAAACTTCATCAAAGGGAAAGGCAAATTTAGCATAAGCTTACAAGCGCTTCTTAATCTCCTCCAAAGTAGCTTTCAACTCATCTTGGCTAGGTTGCTTGGCAGGCCATCCAACCTTCAAGCCTTCCTCCTCGTTAGGCTTAGGGATGATGTGGAAGTGGACATGCTTGACTACTTGGTGGGCGATAGCTCCATTGTTCTATTTTGTATAAAGATTAATACAAAAGTTCAAAAAATTAACTCAAAGTTATTACCTGTAAGATGTTGTAGTCCTTGCACCCAATTGCTAAAGCAACATCCTTAGCTAAAGGTAAGATATCAGCTAGGGAGTCGGCAGGTAGTTGGTGGAAGAGTTCAGCATGGTACTTGGGGATAACTAATGCGTGACCTTTGGATAAGGGACCGATGTCTAGGAAAGCATAACTGTAAGGAGGGGGAAATAAAGTTAGATTGGATTTAGGGATGTAGGGAGATAGTTACCTCTTTTCGGTTTCCTTGATAAGTTGGGATGGGATAGCTCCTTTGATGATCTTGCAGAATAGGCAGTCGGCGGCCGCGGAAGCTACGTGGGACATCTTTTGTAAAAGTTAGAATACAATACAAAGGTTGGGAAGTATTTGACAAAGTTGTGGTTTGATAAGCCTTTATAAAATTTTAAAGTGATGGGATGAAGTTGTACGTCATCCACCAACCAATTTCCATCACTTGACAAAATCCAAGGTACTTGAACTAAAGCTACACTTCTTAAATCAAGGATTGGGAAACTTCAAAATTAATGCGAATTTATTATAAGTAAAACTCCTATTCTTTAACATTTCTCAAAGTTCAATCAATAAAGCTATGTGTTATGATTTCATGACAGCTCGAAGTTTAACAGGGTTTTGGATGTTGATAAGGTTTGGAAAAATCCTTTTCAAGTTCATCAAGAGTTTATTTTACAAGTATGTTGGAAGGTTTCGTACGTGCTATCAACAACATCCAAAAGGGACTTACCCTAAGCTACCTAAGTTTGGCTCAAAGTTTAACTAGAGGAAAGATTTTACGGTATCTCTACAAATCCACCGTCTTCTTAATTGTAAGTGTCCTAATTCTCCATCTCCTTGCCTACATTTTAATCTACCTACCTCTAACCATTATAAAAATTTTGCTGTTCTTGATATCGTTGTTCACCGACTTGAGTAGTCACCAAGTAGACCTATGGACGACGTACTTTATGAAGTTAATTAGTGATGGCATTTGGTCCTTGCCTTTCAACTTGTTGTTTTTGATACGTTATGTGTATCCTTACCCCATGAACAATATCTTTTTGGTTTCGTTGCACAGCTTGAACCCCGAGTTCCACGATGCTTTGTTAAAAGTGGACTACCAACTAGATTACTGGTCTGAATTGCAATATTCGTTCAAAAGGTTCTTCCAACGCATGTTAAATTATTTTGTTATATATATGTGTAGTTTATTACCCAAGGTAGGCCACCTAGCCATCCCTTTAGCTTCCTTCTACCTGTGCTACAAGATCGTAGGCATAAAGTTGGCGGTAAGTTTAGCCCTAGCTAACCTGCTGGTACCCAACTTTAAACCAGTTACCGTTTTATTGTTACGCACTATCTTAGACTGCCGTGCTTTAGGTCGTGAACTTTTGGAACCTTATTTCAATAGATTGGGGTATGGATACAGGGAACGGCAAAAGTTCTTCAAAGGTAAAGGCTGGCTGCTGTTTGGGTTTACAATTGGGTATTATTTGGCCATTTCTATACCGGTTGTGGGTCCAGCATTCTACGTTATTGCTCAATCGGCTATCACTAGCTTTTTAGTTACTACGACTGAGGTACCTCAAATACCTAAACTTGAACCTAAGGAGAAGTAGAAGTTTTTATTTTAAAGTTTAATAAAGGGTTACAATTGATATATATTTGCCATGTTTATCTGTATTTTTATTAAAACTAACGGATTTTTCATTTAAAATTTGCTTAATAATCCCATAACCTGCTCATAAACAGTGAACACGATACCACCAGAAAACTATTTAAAATAAAAGAGTTAGCAAATGCAACTCTAATCATAAAAAACTTACGATCAGCCTCGATAACCTAGGAGTAGCCCCTTTCCACAACGCCCATACGCCATCGCTTCTAACTGTATGCATTAAACATCCCAACGAACTCTTGTAGGGAGATTCCAATCCCTTGGCTTGCATCTTGGTCTTGACGACGTCGATAGGCATTGTCGAGTACACAGTTATCGTACCAGCAACCATACCTAGCCCGAAGGTAATTATGGGGTTCAACTGTTTAGTCTCCTGCTTCTTCAACAAAAAATCTTTAAGTTGTTGGTAAACCGTAAGCCGTATTGCTGAATTTGCACCTTGTCGTAAAACTACAGGGACTACCCCCCTATATATACCGTGCAGTCCTTCTTCTTTTACGATTAACTTTACACCTAAGTTGGTTTTTATGTTTAGAGCTAGCATTCTACTAAAAATATGTATTCAAAAGTTACCATTCACCAATCCTTTGTACTTTGGATTCAAACTGTTGCGGTCTTGAATTAACTTGGTCCTATAAAATTAAGCACTTCATGTTAGCCCGGTGCTTTAAAGATAAAAAGTGCCAAATGCTTACTTTATAGTTTCAGTTGGAGTAACCACCAACAATGCTTCCATGATACCAGCTCCCAGCCCAGCAGCAATTGTCTTGGTAAAGTTGGTAGGCAGCAATAAGTTGACTATTTCATTATCACTCCTCGATAGCTTGGCACGTATGTCATCGTAAACTAAAAAACGTACCCCAGCTTTCAAAGCAGTACCTAGGACCATGGCACTGACTCCACGGTATAACCCTAGTACACCCTCCTTGCCTCTTACCGTCTTTATGAGACAGTCTATTGGACCTGTAAATCTCTATTTTAAAAATAGAGTTAGTGAGAATGACTTTAGGTTGTTTGTAAAATACTTGGTGGGCGTTAGGTAGTTGTAACTGGGTCTTTACGTATTCAGTTGGGTAAGTTATGGTTGCTTCTATGGCACCAGCTACAGCCCCTGCTATCAATGAGTTGTAGACGGAGTGGTGGGTAGGCTTGTCCTTCATTTTTTGGTTGTAGGCTTGCAATACAGAGAAGGTTTCTATTTCAGTTTGTAATGCTTTGTAACTGGAGCTAGGATCTTTGTGGTGACCTCATCTTTTATCCTAAACTGATGATTGTGGGGATAACTTTTGTAAAGAAAAACGTGACCCAAAGTTAGTCATGATAAGCTAGAGTTGGAATTCTAGCTTGTATGCGAACTAAAAGACTGTCTACCATATATAAACCTTATAACGATATATATGTGATATGCCAGAGCTATGTTATTCAACTCAAATATAAGCAAAGGTTACTGGAATTTATTTTCATCAAGTTAACCCTACCGAATTGGAGTGAGCAACTGGATAACAAATCCTATATAAATATATATCTCTACAGACGTTCAACTACAATTAAAATACAATCTCCTTTGAAATCGGGATAATCTGTACACAATAGGTCCAGAAACTCATCAGTAAATTTAACTGCGCCTTCACCATCCTTAGAAAAGCATTGCAATGCCCTCAAATTATCTACCAAACAGTTGTAAAAGACACTTTTTAAGGAATCGCTATCGAAATGCATGCCAGTATCGGATAGAGGTTGATTGTAAACTACCTTGAAGGAATCCTCCACTTCCTTTAAAGCTTGTAAAGCTTCATCGGGGCTGCGGTTGTAGAATGGGATGGCCAGCTCCTTGAAATCTTGGTGGTTGAGATTCTTTTGCAAAACGAACTTTTGCCAAGTCGTATTGACATATTGGGAGAAATTGGGATAGTTTACAATTATGAAGGCCAATATCCCACTTGATCTCAACTCGTAAGCTCTGTGTTGTAGGAAGGTAGTCAGTGATTGGCTAGCGATGCTTCGGTATTCGGCAGCTTCGTCTTTTGTGACATCAGGGTTGTTGGCTACTATAGATTTGGACAGAGGTGGAGCGTAAGGCATCCAGTGGAGGGTGAAGAAGGAGGTGGCAAAGTCTATGGAGCTTTGGGGCATTATACGCTCGTAGAAGGAATTCCCGTTGACGAAAGTGGTGACTTTGGAGTTACTATCAAGTAAAAAATGAGGAAGGTAGTTGTAAGAAGCATCAGGGTCATTTAGACATTTAAATACTTGGTTGAAGTCGTTAGAGGGTAGATCGTTGAGGTAGATTTGATAAGACCTTGATATCTTGGTTGAACATAAGTCGGATAGTACCTTTTTGAAAAGAACTATTGTGTTGTATCCGTGACTACAACCAAAGTCAACTAATACAAGTTCGGACTTTTTAGTATTCATCAACTTCTTGAAAGAATCTAAGAGAATACAATTAGTTTACTTGGATAGATGTGACTTTACCGAGCTCCCTCAAAATGGAGTACGCTTCTAGGTTACTGAGCCTCTGGAATTGGGATTTGTTGTTGTAATCCTCCATCGGCTTCGAAACTAACATAAAAGATAAGTTACCTTTGAATGTACAAGTAAATTACCGGAACCCTTGGTACCTTTGTCCTCCAAGTGAGGTTTTGTAACTGTAATAGGTGCCATCTTTGAACGGTATTAAATCGGAAAATTTATTTTCATGAAGGTAGTGGGTACTGTTTCGGTCGATCTGCTTTTATACCATTCATTCCAGATAAATAGGCAGTATACATAAATGAGTTCTATATTGTACGGATGCTTCTCCACTAGAATTAAATTACGATGATGGATAATGCAGGATGGAAAGTTGGAGACAACTATTAGTTTCGGCTTTCGACATCATGTTTTCCAAGATACATTTAGCCACTTTTGAAGCATGTCTATTTAGAAATTAAAATAGTACATTACCTAATTTATGCTTATGGATACTGGAGTATATGTAAATCCCAACTATAAAATCAGATAAATATGTTATTTCGAATAGATTGAATAGTGAAGAATTGATTCATAGTGATTGTGTTGGATGTTGGCCTACCAATATTGTTATATTGTAGAGTTTGAAGCGGGCAATATTGATGTTTTGGGGTATGAAACTGGCTAGTGGTCTCCATTACAAGCAAGGATTGCTGTTTCTAGTACAAAGTTCTAGCTACTAGTCTTAATACTACCTATTTTTGAAGACTCTTCAACCCTTTATAACTCAAACTGGACGTAATTGCCATAAAGACAGGTACCAACCCTATACACCATATATGCTTTTGTATCAGTTTAAAATTTTCTATTGAAATTCAACTACTACTAGTGGGATTGTTTGAAATAAAGCTTAAACCTTAAACAAAACAGCTATCATTATATGGTAATTCTTGAACAGTTTTTAGTAATTAGGTTTTGCTGATATCAAAAAGGTCTAAGCTATACACAACGTTCAGTTCAATCGCCTGATATACATGAGATATGTTATTGATTCGAATGTAAATGAAGGTTGATAAAACTTTACTCAACCAAGCTAAATAGATCAAATTAGCAAACTTATAAGACCATAGTCCAAATAGCTTTATTCAGAGACGTTCCAATACGACTAGATAGCAGTACATTTCAAGTTTGGGGATACTACCACACATCAGATCCATAAACTCATCCGTAAATGCAATTAAATCCTCCTCCCTACTAAAATAATCGAGTTTCCTCAAGTTATCTAGAAACCCGTGGTATGAAGCGGCATGTAATGATTTTCCATCAAAATAGGTACCAGTATCTGGTAGAGCTTGGTTGTAAACTACCTTGAAGTGCTTGTCCATTTCCATCAACGCATGACTGATGGCATCTCGATTACGCCAGTACCCAGGGATAACTAGTCCTTTGAAGTCTTTGTGGTCGAGGTGCTTTTTGGAAACAAACTCTTGCCACTTTGTGTTGATGTGATAGGAGAGCTGGGTGAAATCTAGGATGTTTACTGCTAATATACCACCTGATTTGAGTTCCAAGGCCCGCTGCCTCAAGAAGGTGATCAGCGCTTGATTGGCGATCTCTTTGTACTGTTCAACTTCATCTTTTGTGACATCAGGATTGTTAGCTATTATAGATTTAGATAGAGGTGGGGCGTAAGGCATCCAGTGGAGGGTGAAGAAGGAGGTGGCAAAGTCTATAGAGCTTCGGGGCATTATACACTCGTAGAAGGAGCTCCCGTTGACGAAAGTGGTGACTTTGGACTTGCTACCTTGGCAAAACTGAGGGAGGTAGTTGTAGGAGGTATTGGAATCGTTCAAAGCATTTAAAGACTTGATTAAAATCGTTGGATGGAAGATCGTTGAGGTAGACATTGTAGTGTCTCTCAATGTTATTGGAACTTTAGGATCGAATAGCACCTTTTTGAAGAGAACTATGGTGTTGTATCCATGGCTACAGCCAAAGTCAACTAAAGTGAGCTCAGTCTTGTTGGTTTGAATAAGCCTTTTAAAAGAATCTAGAGAATGTGAGTAAGCTTAGCTAATGAAGTTTTATCTTACCGAGCTCCCTGATGATCGAGTATGCTTCCAAATTGTAAAGTCTCTGAAACTTGGAGCGGTTATTGTAATCCTCCATCGGCTTTGAAACTAAGGAATCGGTAAGTTACTTTAGAATATAAGATTGGCTTACTGGATACTTTGGCATCCTGCTTCTCAGAGTAGGTTTTGTTAATTGAGATGGGAGACATCTTTGAATTGCAGTACGTTTATCGTTTAGATTTATAAAAACAGTAGCTCTTGCTTCTATTTACTGGCTTTATACTATTCATTCCACGTTTTGATGATGATATACATATAGGTTTCAATTTAACTTGCTATTTCTCTGCCCATAATTTAGAAATGGAGTTGAATGGCAAGGTGAAAAGCTGGAGATGGAGATAATTTTCAGTTTTTGGTTTACTAAAATACCTTTGATATTAGTAATGCAGTTTTTAAATGCAACAACTATTGCTGTACATTCAAATTGTACTCAGTAGCCTTTTGTATTTCAAGTCGGCCTGTACAAAGGTGAGCCAATACAGCCTTTTTAACAAGCTGCGAAACTCAACTTGCGAAGTTGATTCTAGATTTATATTTTGAGAACAATTGCTCAAATTTTGGCATAGCAGATATTGGAATGCAAATTTAGAATAGACTTGTTCAAATCTATAGAAATATAAAGGGTCAAAATATACTACTTTTTCACTCAGGCATAGAGAAATCAAACTAGATTCAATAAACACGAACATGGGTACCAAATATGCATATTAAATTACTTTTTCTATATTATACTAGTTATAAAGGCTTTTTAAATTTGGATATCTTTTTGAAGAATTCTTTAAGGATATAGCTAAGATTGAGAGCTGGTAGTATACTTAGTATGTACTATGTTAGCTATTGGATTTTTATTAATAAAAGCCTATACTATTATAACACATATTTATTGGATAAATTTTTTAAATAGAGTTTAACAATATATATGATATAGCCATATTTAAGCTTCTCTGTTCAGTAACAAAGCTATATGTAATTTTAAAAGCTATTTTTTGTATCCAAGATATCTCTATTTGATATAATTATAAGCAAAAAGCGATAAGAAGCTTCATTACAAAGATAAATTCAAAAATAAGGTTATTATGAAATAATAGTATATGATACTCTATTTATATACGTTCAACTACAACTAGATGGCAAGTTACCTTAAACCCAGGACAGTCGTCACATATTAACCCCATAAACTCATCGGTAAACGCAATCAAGTCATCGTCCTTGTCAAAATAATTCAACTTTTTGAGATTATCGAATATGCTATTGTAGTAGACGGCATGGAGACCTTTGCCATCGAAAAGAGTGCCTCTATCCGGTAAAACTTCGTTAAAAAGAACTTTGAAATGCTCACCCACCTTTTGGTAGGATTGGCTTATCTCCTCTTTACTACGCCAATAGACTGGGATATTTAGGTCTTTGAAGTCTTGGTGGTTGAGATGCTTTTTAGCTATAAAAGTTTGCCAAATTGCGTTTATGTAGTGGGAAATTGGAGGGAAGTCTATGATGATAGTCGATAGTATACCACCTGACTTGAACTCGAGGGCTCTATGCTTTAAGAATGTGATCAACGACTCGTCGGCTAAATTACTGTATTTAACTGCTTCACTCTCGGTGACATCTTGGTTCTTTGTTATTATGGTTTTAGATAAGGGTGGGGCGTAAGGCAACCAATGTAAAGTGAAGAAGGAAGTTGCAAAATCAATGGAGTTTCGAGGCATTATACGTTCGTAGAAAGAATTACCGTTGATAAAAGTGTTGACTTTGCAGTTGGTATCCTTTGAAAATTGGGGAAGGTAGTTATAGGAGATATCAGGATCGCTCAAGCAGTTGAAGACTTGACTGAAATCGTTGGATGGAAGGTCGTTGAGATAGATGTGGAAGGACTTCCCTGCTTTACCTGAGCCTATATCCGATAACACCTGCTTATATAAAGCTATAGTGTTGTACCCGTGGCTGCAACCAAAATCAACCAAAGTTAGTTCGGGCTTGTCGGCTTTAACTAGCTTTTTGAAAGATTCTGAGAAAAGCTTAATAAGACTATTTGAAATATATATATTACCTAGCTCCTTTATGATGGAGTATCCTTTCAAGTTGATAAGCCTCTGGTACTTGGATCGGCTGTTATAGTCCTCCATCGGCTTCGAAACTTAAATTGAAAGTTAGTTATCTTCTTCCGTAGCATTAGTTACCGGAGCCTTTGACACCTTTCTTCTCTGAGTAGGACTTGTCGATCGAAGTAGGTGCCATTTCTGAGTGTAATAACTTGTCGTTCTTGTTTATGAAAGCAGTAGATCCTATCCCCGTTACTACTTTTATAACTTCCATCTATAAATATGTGATGTGCATAAATGTTTCAGCTGTTATTAAATTTCCCCACAATTTGGAAATGTTTTGGATGTTTTGTATAAAATTTTGAAATCAGTTATTTACTTTGGCTTTTAGCTTTCTAGGGTATTTCTGATATTGCTACCATCCATTCTAGCTACTGAAGCTACTAGTGTGTTTTATCGTGATTATTGTTAGCCCTTTCTATTTGGGATGATTTGTGCAAAGGAATATAAGCAGCACCTTTTAGGATATAGCTTGTAGGGAAGTCTCTCTAGGAGTGCAGGGCTAGGCTTAAGGTAAGCTAACGTAGTGGTGATCACACCAATAAAACTAAAGCACAACGCCATTGCTTTAACAGCTGAGACTTTAGTGGCAATCTGAACCCAAAGTCGGTTCATGAAGACAAACGAGGCCACAGTCGTGATGAGGCCAAGGAGGGCGGTAATATTCATTGGGTTCTAGTACTTAATTCCGTCTAATCGGCTCTAATCCTAATTCGGAGCGATTCTAATCTGATGCTATTCTGTGAATCCTAAGCTAATCCTAAGCTATCCTTGATCCAACACTATTCTGTATATCAACTTTAGGCTACTCTAAGTTGGCAATATTCTGGTTTAACTTTTGGCTAATTCAACAGTTACAGGAAATTGGGTCTAATTGGCATGCAGTGATTATAACAAAGGGAAATTGAAATATTTATTATGAGATAATCACTTGTCAAAAAGTTACACAAGTCGGAGGGGTTTATATAGGGGCAGGAGATGAGGACGACGGGACGATGGAGATGCCGATGACCAGTCCTTCATTAGGCAGATGGTGTGTATTCATCACGCTTTGAGGGTGGACCAGGTGAATCCATTAGTGACATGACATGACCTAATACGATAATTGTTATTCGGTTCAAGCGGAGACTCCGCCTTTTTACGATTAACTATTAAGCGACTGAGACCTAATCCATTGCAAGGTTGAAACAGTATTAGAACTACAGTTCTCACAGCTAGGAGGGTTATCAAGCTGATTCTCTAGAGAAGCCATCTGAGGTTTCGTTACATAGCTTGAGGAGTTTAATTATAAATGAATTTTCAACATTATAACTTTCATATTTGATAATTAGCGTTGGAATAGAAATTCAATGAAACATCTAAATATAAGTATCGAAATGTAAAAGGTATAGACTGATATTCGTTCATTTGGGTATGAAAAGCTCGATATGGACTCAATTGATAAGATAATTAGTTATAAACCTGTATATGCACTATTCTTCCTAAACTACATTAGTTTAAATGGATTGTCAAGCTTTGTAATTTTTTGGAATGTCTTTTAAATACTAGTTCAAAGTATATAAGACTTTACATTAGTATATGACAGTCCAGGTATAAAGAGTACCTATAGTTAAAGCCTTTCGGAAGTTAAAGTAGTTGAAGAGATATAATATTTCTTGGTTTTTTAAAAGATATTTATGAGCTTTAGGTCTTATTTCCATTCTTTTTAAAGCTAATACGTTATATATATTTGTCATATGATATGTATGTTATTTAATTCTAATATAAAGGCAAACTATAAAGCTTAATAAGCCAAGTTAGGGAGATTTACTACGTAAAGTACTTTAAAAGTTACATCTAGAGACGTTCCACTACGATCAGATTGCAGGTTACATTGAACCCAGGATAACTATCACATATTGCATTCATAAGCTCATCTGCAAATGCAATTATATTTTTGTCACCGTCAAAGTAGCAAAGTTTTTTTAAGTTGCCAAGGATGCTGTTGTATAGGACAGCATGGAGCGCTTTGCTATCGAAAAGAAATCCAACTTTGGGTAAAACTTCGTTGTAAACTACTTTGAAGTACTCTTTTACTTCTTTGAGGGATTGATTTATCTCATTCTTGGAGCGCCAATACACTGGAAGAACAAGTTCGTCGAAATCTTGCTGATTGAGGCTTTTCTTGGTTACGAAGCTTTGCCAAACGGAGTTGATATACTGAGAAATTTCAGGAGAATCTATTATGATGGCTGATAGCATTCCACCTGATTTGAACTCAAAGGCCCTATGCTTCAAGAATGTGGTCAACGACTTGTTGGCTAAATTACTGTACTCAATTGCTTCACTCTCGGTGACATCGGGACTCTTTGTTATTATGGTTTTGGATAGGGGTGGAGCGTAAGGCAACCAGTGTAAAGTGAAGAAGGAAGTTGCAAAGTCTATGGAGTTTTGAGGCATTATACGTTCGTAAAAGGAGTTCCCGTTGATGAAGGTAGTAACTTTGGAGCCGCTACCTTGTGAAAACTGGGGAAGGTAGTTGTAGGAGGTATCAGGGTCGCTTAAGCATTTGAAGACTTGGTTGAAGTCGTTGGATGGGAGGTCGTTAAGGTAGACTTGAAATGATTTTCTGGTTTTATTTAAACTTAGATCGGATAGTATCTTTTTAAAGAGAGCTACCGTGTTATACCCGTGACTACAGCCAAAATCAACTAAAGTAAAGTCGGACTTGTTATCCTGGATCAATTTCTTGAAGGAATCTAGAGGAATCTAATTAGACTACTTGTAAAAATGACACATTACCGAACTCTCGTATGATGGAGTATGCTTCAAAGTTGGCGAGCCTTTGGTACTTGGATTGGTTGTTGTAATCATCCATAGGTTTCGAAGCTAGATATAAAGTTAGCTACCTTCAAGTATACTATTAGATTACTGGAACCCTTCACATCTTTAGTCATTGAATGGGCTTCTTCAATTGAAATAGGAGCCATCTTTGAGTGGTATAAGTTTAATTTTTAAATTCTACAATAGTAGTAGGTCTTGGCCCTGTCGATTGCTTTTATACCCTTCATCTCAGATATGTAGCAATCTGTACAAATGTTTCGGTTTTGAAGTGATTTATCTTCAGTCTAATTAATTGTGGGTGCTAATCCGAAATAGCTGAGTTAATTGGTATATTTCGGCTTTCGGCTTTTATGAATACACTTAATATTACTAATATAAATTTTGGTTATCAGTATTAGTTTTATGTACTTAGTGATATTCATCAGTCGTCTATATTTCAAGTCACCTTTCCACAGCAACCCCGAAACTTTGAGTTAAATTTACAAAACACAATTCTAATTATAATTTTGTGAAATATTTCACTTGAATCGAAAATTTACAACCAAGACCTTGATTTTTATAGATAGTATGAAAATATAGAAAAGGATGTTGTAATTAAATGTAAACCCATCACCTACTTACACAGCTGATGTGGAAAGAGCCAAGTGATTTGAATAATATCGCACAATTCGATTGAAATATCCGAAAATTATTGGCTGAAGTATATAGTTTAGATTAGAAACATCGTAGGCCTTGTAGCTAAACTTTTATCCTCATTTAATCTAAATATTATGGTATTTTATATGGTTTTAAAAGGTGTCCATATATTGTACTATTTGAAAATAATGAAAACATAAATCTGTTTGCAATTGTATAAACATCATAGTCTATTACTCCTTATAATACATATTCTTAAAGGAACTTTGTACTGCCTACAAGCTCTAAAATAACTGGGTTGGTGTCTTTGATATCAGCATCTTGGCTAATCTGTTCAATTTCAACTAAATAGTATAAGTTACAATTAAATAATATGGCCTTTTAATATTTTCACTGGAACTATCCTTTCTTATATTGATTATCATTGCTTTAGTGCCAATTGAAAAGTGTAGCCCAACAAAAAGGCTAGGTAGTTTAAAATTTTGATCATATCAAACAATGTTAGTAACATAATTAAAACACTGCTATACTATTTCCAGGTGTGGCCTACAGGATGACTCCATCAATCTTCAACCCAGATATAGTCAATATGCTGTAAATAATCGAATCTGATATATATAGTATACAAGAGATAGGATAAAACGGGTTTTTGAAGCTAGTATAAATTTCTATAATAAATTACATTTTGAAAATAAGTTTCTTAATAAACTTTTGATGGATGGATGGAGGGTTGGCATTGTTTCCCAAAGTAAAGAAAACCTCAGTATCGATTAAATTCAAATCTTTAGTTAATTTCAGAACGAATCGTATCACTATCACTAAGCAATAAGTGACAGCAACGATCATCGGCAATGTAACTAGGTTAAAGTTCAAGAGCCTGCTGCCAGAGTTCAGCTTAAAACCACAAACATTGATGAAATACCTTTTATATAAAATAAGAACTAATAAAGTTTTAAAAGTAAAAGAGAATGTCATTGTATTGTGGTATACAAGCAGCAAACCCAACGGCAATTGGAACGGCCCAATAAAGTGACTCTCGGGCTTGAACATTTCGTTCCTAAGGAAAATTAGGTAGAGGCTCAAGGCTGCTATTATGCTAAAGTAGCAGTACATTTGAAAATCGAAGATGTGCCAAAACTCAATAAGCATGCATCTGGGACCGAGTAAAGCCGTTGTTATGAACATTGAGATTGAGTAATTCAGTATGTCGATGAAATCTATACCAACTTGGAAACTCAAGCTAATGCGATTCATCAGATGCTTCCTATGAAAACTGGAAAATTAGTCGAGGTTTGAATGCAAGTGTACATAGTATAGCCATCAAAATCAACGTGAAAGATGTAAACGAAATAATTATTGACCTTACTATTGACGACACTTATCGAAAGATCTGAATTGATATAAATTACAAAGACATCGTGTATTGAAAGTTGAGTGATTAGCCATTCGAGTACTTGAGGAATGAGATGTATCCACAAATTTCGCTCTGCAATTTATATACCTTTTATATTAAACTGTAATTGGTCTTTCCTTTTGTCAAAGGTATCCATCTAAAAAGTCAAGAAAGCTGAAGATTATAATGAATCAGATTTGAGCTTTACCTACTTGGGTAACAAAAGTTTAAGAGACTAATCTTCCGAAAAGCTTGCTTTACAATTTTATTAGTTTTGAAATACATCAAATGTTCAGGTACAAAGAATTGAGAATACATATAGATTGGCGAAAGACCTGATAGCATTTGGATCTAGAAAAGTATGAAGTTTGAGATCAAATTGATGTACTCTTGCTTTTGATTAATGACCTCGAGGGATTTTCGAAAGTATATGTTAAATTTTGTTTTGATAAAACCATTTGTATGCCTTTGACGCTAATAGAAATTGTGCTACATTTCTAAAAGTGCTTTTTTCAATCCCTCTAGTTTTTAATTGATGTAAAGTATATCTTTCTTATCCAATATTTGGCCTGGGATAGAAATAAATGACTATAGTCGATGGTCTATCATATGCAGGATCCAAAAACTAAGGATAAGTCAGTTTTAGATAAAGACGTACTTTTTTATTAGTTTTCATTTTAGACTATATAATAAGTCATCGTCTTGTTAATCTCAATTGTATTTCTCCAGAGACTTTGATCTAATCAACTATTTGAAAATATCGATTTAGAGCAATTTTTTACTTTATAAAGCCTATAAAGATTTTAGACCCAGATGGTTTTATTTCAAATAGCTATTGTTGAATATAAAAGTGAAAAAAACTAGACATTGAGTTCACTATTCGGCAATCTATAGCTAAATTTCAACACTATATATCTTTTTACTTTTCTAGCTTTGTTTAGTCTTGTCTACATACCACTCAATTTTAATTTTTAGAATGGATTCACTACTATAGTCGCAGAATATGGACAGAGTACAAGTTGCTACTTTTATTTGATTGATAATACATCCTGTAGATGCATTAAATAGTTATGCTTACGAATGGCGATGTAACATATTAGTTTTGTATTTTGAATTTGAACCTATATATTGGTAAATTATTATAACTGGAGATATAAATTTTTCAAGACTAATCCTTGAGAAGAACATTAGTATAGACTTTCTGTTTGGTAAGTAAATTTTAAACAGAATACAAAAACAATTGTAAAATAGTTTTAGAGGTTGACAACTCCTGGGTGTGGCTTTCAATAGCAACATATCTAAACTGTAATAGTTTCAACAGATAAAAAGAATGCAAAAAATTGCAAGTTAGCTACTATCTTGCTCCAACTTTTCCATATTGCTTGAGATTTGAAGCTGCACACCTACATTCTATATCCCTTTTAATTACCATATAAACTATATCATTCAATTAAATTGTTGTGAATATCGATTGAAACTAAAAATCTAAAACTATACTCTCCGTTTGTATATAAAAATACACTTAAATATTAGAAACAACTTATGCATATCAGTAAATATATAGCTAAATCCCAAAGCATATATATAATTATATTGATAAATAGATACTATATCAATTATTTCCTGTATATCTTTCTCATCAAACTAGTGGTCGGAATCTACATCAAGAATTAAGACTTCAGATACGTTCAACTACGAGCAAAGTACAAATAAGCTCGATTTTGGGGTTCCCATCACGGATTAGATCCATATACTCGTTAGCGAACTCGATCAAGGTACTTTCGTCATCAAAGTAATTGAGTTTCCTTAAGCTAGCTAAAAATCCATTGTAACAGGCAGCATAGAGAGATTGCCCATCAAAATTAATATTGGTCTGAGGTATAATCTGTTTACATATCACCTTGAACTTATCCTCTACCTCTTTCAATGCTTTATCGGGCTCGTCTAAGGTACGTGAGTAGTTGGGGAGGTTGAGTTGGATGAAATCCTGATGTTTGAGGTCCTTCTTCTTGACAAAAACCTGCCAGGCCGAGTCGGTATGCTGAGCGATGTGAGGGGAGTATATGAAGTGGAGCGCCAACATACCACCTACCTTCATCTCTTCTGCTCGAAGTTTTAGAAATGTGATTAACGATTCATTAGCAACGGCTCGGTACTGGGCCGCCTCAGCTTCGGTAACGTTGCTATTGTTAGCTATAATGGTTTTTGATAGGGCTGGAGTGTAAGGTAACCAGTGCAAAGTGAAAAAGGAAGTGGCAAAATCAACAGAGTTCTCGGGCATTATCTCCTGGTAAAAAGTGTTCCCGTTGACAAAGGTACTGACTTTAGATTTGTTACTTTTTGAGAATTGGGGAAGGTAGTTGTAGGAGGTATTTGGATCGTTGAGACATTTGAAGACTTGGTTGAAGTCGTTTGTAGGTAGATCGTTGAGGTAGACTTGGTAGGATCTTGGTATTTTAGCTGAGCTTAAGTCGGACAGCACCTTCTTGAAGAGGACTACCGTGTTGTAACCGTGGCTGCAGCCGAAATCAGCCAAGGTAAGTTTGGATTCGTTGGTATCGATTAATTTCTTGAAGGAATCTAAACTAAAGTTAGATTACTAGCTGTAGAGTGTAACTTACCGAGTTCTCGGATGATAGAGTAAGCCTCCGTTATTATCGACCTTTGGAAGTACGATTTGTTGTTGTAGTCCTCCATAGGCTTCGAAACTAAAAAAGTTAATTGTATTCGTATACGATATTAAGTTACCGGAATCTTTGACGCTTATCTTTTCGGAGTAAGACTCATCGATGGTAGTGGCAGCCATGATTGAAAATGCTTTTGTGAAATTAATATCCAATGTCTTTGCTGGCTGCTTTTATACTGCAGCCACTTAGTATATAAAAGCTTTTGGTATTGCACTTTGCCCAATCAATAGTTTGGAAGCTGTTAGATCGCTTTGAAGACTTCTATTTGCCGACCCCGTCACTAATTTATAAATATTCCCAAAAACATTTTGAATTTTACTAGAATAGAATCGTACATAGTGAGTGATCAGATAAACTAACCCAGGTCGTTCCTAGTTGAAGATAAAGGTTGGATAAAATAGGAAAAATATTGGAAAGTTGATGCGAGGTATATATATCTTGCAAATTTATTAGAAAGTCAAGACGCTTGATTATTTATTAACTGAGAAAGGTAAGATGAGGTAAATTAATTGCTGTTGCTAGTCCAATCTATTCTACTTGATTGGTTATTATATCAGTATAGGAAATATCAGACCTGGTTTAATTTCATTTAGTTCAGATGTCTTAACTTTAACATATTTCTATTTCAGCAGCCATAAGTAGTCATACGTTCAGAGAAAATATAACAAAGATAAGCTGCTCTAAACTATGGACCTGTTCAGTAGAGTAGCTACGTTTCTTTGCTTCAGTTTGAGTAGAGTCATTTGAATCTATCCAAGTCCCAGTATCACTTTCAGTCCTTACCTCAAAAAGGTAAAAATTGGTCTAAAGATAACTTCCTACTTTCTGATCAATAACCTACGCTCCTTCCGGCTCCTAGAAAAGAATCCAATTTATTGGCAAATGGTCGATGATGCAGCTACTAGGGAGTCTTATTCCTAAAAGATAAGCGTCAAGGATTCTAGTAAACTCAATTCTTCAATGCTACATACCTACCCTTTGTTTTAAATAGACCTGATGCTTATGAATAGCTACAACGACAAATCTTACTTTTAAAGATAAATTATCTTGAAAGTGTACTCCACTATTCAAGAGCTTGATAGTATGATAACTCCATCAATCAGAACCAACCAGTTTGTATAAATTTCTTTAAAAATCTAATTGATATCCAAGATAATCAACCTATATTAGTAAACTTTGGTTGGAACTAAGTTTAAAACTAGGTAATCCTCTTCAAAAAGGTATTGATCAAGCTGACTTTAAGTTAAATAGGAAGATCTTACCAAATCTACCTCAATAACCCACCTACAAACAACTTTAGCTCCGTTTTTAATTTTCTTAACAGCCAAAACATATCTAATTTTCCAATCAATACTTTTGTCAATGGGAACAAACTCTACGAAACTATAATTTCTGAACAATCAATATATCTCGCTATTTCATTCTTCACCTTACACTGGCTACCTTACATCCCACTTTTATCCAAGTCTATAATCGGCAATAACTTAGATGTCACTGAAGAAGAAATTGAGCTTTATAGAACTATCACTACCCAGTCGCTGATAACTTTTTTAAGTTTAGGGTAGCAGATATGAAAACAGGTGATATCCTAGCTATAATATCCAGCCATCTTCTTGTCGCTGAATATATGAACTTGGCTTGACAAGTCTTCATAAGTAAAGGAACCTCAACCATGAAGATTTCAATGAATTAATACCATTCAATCATTTCTATAACAAATATGAATCCACTAAAGCATCAGAAGATGTAGGAAAATACTTCAAGGTAGCATATAATCAGACCCTTCCTCAGACTGACTCCCCCTTCGATATACAATTCTTCTACGCTGCTTTGTACAAAATAATTATAGCCAGTCTAACTAAAATCGACTATTTTGAGGATAAATATGCTCTATTTGATTTTTCTAACCAGTATTTAAACCTACTTTACAGTGGTAACTCTAAACCTTCGATTAATTGTAGGCTAGCCGTAGTGGAACGAATATAAACCTGTCTTTTGGAGTCAATTGAATCAATAAAGTATATTTTCACATATAACTATAATCTACAAAACCCATTTGCATTTTCTTGGAATGTATATAATTTAGTTGGGATTTGAGGAAAGCGAACCAGTATTTTTCATTATTGAACTTTTCTGATAGTACTGGAGATTTATTTTTATACAAATAGTTTTGGCCAGGATTTGCAAAAATTAACTTATGAAAGTATATTTAAGGTAACTTGAAGATATGCAAGATGTAAAGACGATAGCTCAAATCTTTGTTGACTTGAATAGTTTGGAAAATTTAAGTACTGTAGCTGGTATATTAGTATATAGTTTTACTAATTCATAATCTTACTAAATGTATATATGTATTTAATCAATACTGATTCATTTCAATCCAATTTTCATCTGCAATCTACTATAAAGATACTAATTTCAGATGCGCTCTACTACGATCAAATTGGTAGCAACCTCAAATTTGGGATTCTTGGCACACTGAAAACTCAAACTCGTCGGTAAACCCCACCAACTCTATCTTTAGCAAAATACTTGCACTTTTTCAGATTTTCCAAGAGCTCATTGTACGCCACTGTGTACAGACTTCTTTTTAGAAAATAGCTCTATCTTTGGTAAAATTGTACTATATATTACCTTGAGATAGATTTCTACTACCTGCAAAGACTATGAGGACTCTTTATTAGTACATAAGTAATAGGGAATAATGAGTTTCTCAAGATCTTTGTGGTTGTGATTTTTCTTCAAGATGAAGGTTTTCCAGATTGTGCCAATATACTTAGTTACCTGGAATATATCTATTACGAATATTGCCAAGGCACAACCCAGCCTCAACTCAGATGATAAGTTCCAAAAAGATGGTCAAGGACTCGTTGGCTAAATTCCTGTATTATATAGTTTTATTTTTGATGATCTGTGGATTATTAGCTACAATAGTTTGGGATAGGAGTGGAATGTAAGGCAGCTAATGTAAAGTGAAGGAGGTAACGAAGTTGGTCAATTTCTCAAGCATAATGGACTTGTAAAATCTATTTCCGATGATGCAGGTGCGGACTTTGGAGTTGCTACTTTTAGAAATTGGGGGGTAGTTGTAAGAGATGTTAGATCGTCCAGGAATTTGAAAACTTGGTTGAAATCATTGATAGGTAAACCGTTGACGTATATTTAATAGAACTTTCTCATGTTACACGAATTTAAATCGATTAAAACTTTTTTGAAGAGGACTACTGTATTGTAACTGTGACTACAGCCATAATTTACTAGTGTAAGCTCCACTTGATCGGTATGGGTTAGACGTCTGAAAGAATCCATACAAACTAGTTAAGTTTGCTTGATGAATTGGATTTCTTACTGAACCCTCCTGTAGTCGAATAAACCCTTAGTATAGCCGATTTTTGATAGACATATCTTTCGCTATAGCCTTTCATAGGTTTCGAATATATTCTATAGAAAATGTAAGCTGAGTTGTAGTGGAGGATTTTTTATCAGATATCTTAACGTCCATCTTCTCAGAATACATTTCGGTGGTGGAGGCAATAGTCATGATTGAAAATTTTGAAATCGGAGGCTTTATTTATTTGTGAGTTTTTACTGCTGCTTTTATAGTGAGACTACTCGGTATTGGTATAACTTATTAAATACTGGCAAATATAATATATTTTAGCTTTAATGAACATTTAAAAGAGTGATAAATTAGCTTTTAATAGCGTAGTTGTATAGTTATGAACCTTTAGCTTTCAGAGGCCATGTATACTTTTATGTAGGTAACCTGTATAGTATTCTCTAAACTGCAGAGGACAGCTGAGCCTCTATCAAGCTAATAGCTTGAAGATCATTTGATGGATGGATGGTTTTAAAACTACCACTTACTATTATTATTGTATAGCACTATTGCATCTATGATAGAATACATACATAACAAGCTATAAATTAAAAGCCTTTCTCATTTTCCACATTTAGGATAAAGTCTTGCTACAAAGAGATAAAATCGTACAGGTCTTGAAGGCAAAAGAGTTACTGCAAGTATACAATTAACACTCTTATAAACAGATTCAAAGGCAAAAGTTCTCATTTATCTTGGGCTAAAGATGTACATTTAATTTAATATACTATTGTCTCAATAATTGTGTTTTACCAATAAGTGAAAAAGTATTACAAACGGAAATACTGAACAGATTTAGCAAGTGTTTTCTAAAAGGTGCACATGCCATCAATAAAATAAGAGTACAAAAGCATGTAAGGCTTACTACCGCATCTGATAAATTTAGTTTTATTCGTTTAGTAGTTTTAGATTGACGCCCATAAGCGTATAGCGCAACCATTAATCTTTTGAGCTTGGTAGAATATAATTTGGGCTGATGCCTTAGGAACATTTTATATCAATTAGGCATATAACTTCAATAGAAATCGGAATAAATTTGTGAAGCTTGATGGCTCAATTCTAATAAATTTGACAATTTACTTTTGATTAAAGAATCAATGGAGCTAATTAACATGCTTACCAAATCTTGGACTATATAGGAAATTCACCTTAAATAATACAATACATTCTACTCAAGCTGGCTCGACACTAAGTTGATACTGTAACTAGTTTTTTCTTCTGAATTGTCTTCAACTAGGTAGGAGGTTTATAGCATTGATATATCGAAGATTTAGCTTGAAAGCACAAAAGTTAGCATATGAATGTAAACCTTTATTTGCATATACTAATCCTATACCAAGATTAGTAGCTTTTACTTTGAAGGCTTTCTATTATTTTTGTCAAGCCCTCCTATAAATAATATCCTAACTTGAGTTGCATAGTATAAATATAGCAAATAGATAAATCCAAATTTGCGAATTGATAACTTTGATTGATAATCTTCAGGTTAGGAGATTGTGTTTAAATCAAATCCAATTAATCAGTTCCTTTAGATTGGCAATCCCATTCATCATGCTAATTAAACATTATAAAGCATTTCGAAGTTGTAGCTAGGTTTGTACGATAGATGACTGAAGATTCCAAGTGTTCAACTAAAATTAACAAACTACTCTCATTACAAATTTCCAACTTGGAATTCTACCACCACCACTCAAGCAACCCATTCAACTTTTCTAAATGGGCGTTTTTAAAATAAAGGCATTTCTACTACACATAATATAATATGGATTCCAAACATTTAATTAAGCCTTACCAACAGAATTTCTTTTAATCACCTTCCAAACTTTTCAAATTAGATCCCTATACCTCAGCAACCCACCGCTTTATAACCACATATAATCTATAAGATTGGAAGTCGAACCTTTTATTAAGCTTTGCTCATGAAAGTTCTAGATTCCAGTTGAAGGGCGGATAGGAGTGGTATGAAAACGCCAAGTATTGAACCTTTGAAATGTATGCACCTTATTTTCCAGATAAAGCCTCGAAATTGCAATGCATCTAAAATAGGTTAGTTCAAGTCCAATAAACTCCGGTTTTAGTAAAAAGCCTCACTTGAAAATATGGGGTTGAATACGACATCGGTAACGTTATTACTAAAACCTTATCCCTCATCACCAACCCTGGTAAACTACCTTGCCGTTTACTATTGAGTCTTGCCAATTTTTATATCGATTTGTCTAAAACCAGCGACCTTAACTCTTATTAAAAAGTACATTTTGAAGCAGTCACATCCATCTTGTTCAACGCCGTCTTGAAGAATAAACGTTGGTTTATTTTCTAAAATGTACAGTAAACTGATAAAATATCTAATTTAGATTTAAAAGTAGAACACTTCTGTTAAAGTTATTCCGAATCCAACCAAAGCCTTGAAGCCGAGTCTTCCGTTCCCACTTTTTAGATAAGGCGGGTAAGGGTGCCTTTAAATAAAAGAAAATGTACGGAGTTGTGGATTTGGAGATAAGGGGGAGGTTCTATACAGCTGTTTATTTATAAAGTGAATCCAAGGTCCACTGATCTAGTACCTCAAGGGACCACACTTCAACTTTCCATTAAAAATTGTCCGTAAATACTTTTTAAATTTAGAGCATAATCTGTTCCAACAGAAATCCCGTCAAATCCATATTCACCACTAACGATCCAGAAGGCTTTCAGTACTAAAATTAAAAACTAATGATCAGCCACCAACGTCCAGAAGTAGATACTGAAACTTTGTCTTCATTACTCCATATCACCATCTATCGTGTCTCCGTCCAAACCTCTACCATCCAATTCCTTCAACTTATGGTAGGGGCTTGATCCCAAAATTCTATGAAGAAAATTCATATGGAACGCATGTAAACTTTATGGTAAAGGATAGGCCACCTACCTACAATGGCAAAACGAAACCTTGATTTATTTGAATCTGAGTCAAAAGTTGAATTGAAGGTAGGTATCGATTTTACCTATACGACCTTCAAGTAAATTTTATTTCATAATATATTAGAGGCGATATACTAAAGGAAAAAGAGCCAATAATAACAATAGTATAATTTTATTAAGAATGCATTATTAAAAATAATTAATCCTCCTTGACCGCCTGGTTATAACTAGGTGGGTTAGCCTTCAGTAGTACCTTATGGTGCTTGTGTCTATAGTAGTTGGGCAACTGCTGTACCAAGAATTTCCGGTTCAAACTGGTGAATTTGACCGGAATTTTGACGTTGAAAGACTGAACTTTAGCTTCATTGTCACGTTGGTTAGCAGTAATTTCTATTAAAATGTGGTAATTGGTAGCTAGGAGTGGAAAAGGATCGGATGTAGGTAGGGGTTGTTGGTTAGTAGTATTAGGTTTGGTTAAGCTGATGGTCTGTTCGATAAGTTTGATGTTAGTAGTTGGGGTGAAGTCGACCTTCTGTTTGGATATATTAAGGACTTTGGTTTGTTCATTTACTCCGTTCTTGGTCCTAGTTTTGATAGATTGTTGTAAGGTGAAACTAAGCTGTTGGATCTTGTAGGTTCGGTTAGTATTATTTTCATCGTTGTCATCGATAGCTAGCTGGAAGTTCAACGCATCTTCAGGCCCGTACAAATGGTGCAGGTTCTTGATATCAAGGCCAAATGGTAACAGACTATTCAACTGTAAAGGTAGGTCGTTGAAAGGCTGGCCTTCGTTGAAGTTTCGATAGAGTTGCACTTTTCGTGTCCTTCTGAAGGTGGTGTTGACGTTGAAGGTGTTTAGAAATTGGACTTTGGACCGTACATAGTAGCTTATACTACCCAGCTTGCATCTGCAGCTGTCGGGAAGCTGTCCATTCAACGGAATACTAAAGGGGAGTTTGTAGTAACCGACTTGGAGGTCAACAGCACTGGTTTGGATAACTAAGTTCTTGGTGCATAGGGGCAGTGTCTGCTTGAACTCCTTCAAATCTTGGCAGACGCGGTTCTTTAAGATACCTTTAAAACAAACTTGGACTTTGGTTATTGTTGTCGGTTTGGATACGAAGAGATTGATGTGGCCAGTCAAGTACTTTGGATTGGTGGGGTTGGTCGTTTCCGTTAGATGCACGGTATCTTCGGCCAGTTCTAAGGTGGTTCTGATGGGTCGGATGGTATGCTTTATTGTATTCAACATGGCAAATATTGTACTGTCAGATGGGATCTATGGAGATGGATATCTAAACTTTTGAATTTCTCGTTAAAGATTTTGAATGTAAACTTTGGTGAGATGTGAAAGAGATAAATGCCAGCTTATATATGCTTCTTTTTTTGAGATTTTGTAAAGTGGCGATAAAGCTAATCTGAGTTCCCAACCCAATTAGGCCTCAAATTGGGTATTTATACGGATTTCGCGTTTTTGCAAAGCTTTACATTTTATAGTGGTGAGGGGCTGCAGTAGTTTTTCTCCAAGATCCACTTAACTCTAAAACTAAAGGATGGAGAAAGTTTAACGAAATACCAATTAATTGGTAAAAGGGTTTAGTTTATTACTGTCATGATCTAATATCCAGCTTCCTATTTGCATCGGTTTATACATCGTAGCCTAGTCAGCAAAGATGCCAGTTGAAAGTATGAAAATGGAAACTTTGTACTAGGTGCGAAACCGTGCTGTTAAAAAGCAGAATAGTCAGTATGATTTCATTTAAAGTCTAGTTAAAACGCACTTTCCACTATCTTTTGTATGGGACCCATCCCAACTTATTCAACTTGGTGAAGTTGGTGACGGCGCTCCTAAAGAAAATTTATTAGAAAACGGACAATTTTCCCCATACCACTTTACAAAGTTCTAACTTGAAAAGATTTCAGGGTCCAGTTTCTATCAACTACCCTAAGTTTTAGGTGCTACTGGAGTTTCTTGGCCTTGGTACAAGTATCCCTTTATCTTCATTTTGGTAGGTTGTTCACTAAACTAGCCTTCGATGTCTTCGATTGAAGGTATATACTTTAGCTTACTCTGGTTTACTATCAAAATTTTAGTTGCCACTAAGTTTGAAAAGATTTAGATCGGTAACGTAACGGGATTGATGTACTATGATATAAGGCGACCAGTCCAGCACTGATATCATCGCACTTTATATGAAAAAATTAAACTATTCGCGATGCAGATGCACTTTAAACTGTCATCGAAAACAACAATTTTCATAGCTACAATATTATACCACGATCCTGGTACGTTTTAGCGTTGTAAAAATATAGTATGCCTATGATAATAGCTCGATGTAGATTTTGGTACCGGATAAATTTTATATGGAGTATTATCAGTTGTTAACAAAACTGAGGATTCATTTCTTTAAATAGATATCCATATCTTATAATATTTACACTCCATCATTCATCAGGTGTAATAGACTTATAGAGACTCGTGACTTCTTAAAAGTTCGCAATCAATCGATTAGTCCTAGTTTATAAATAAACGAATGAATACATTTTAGTTTCGACATGATTGCGAGTATCTGCGCTATGTATATCTAATGAAAATTTCAATTTATCTCAATTATACTTTTTGCTCCAAAGTTCCCACCTCCAATTTCAACTTGTTTACTTTGTCTCTTTCAGCTTTGAAAACTTTCATTACAAATCTCAAAGAACACCTTTACTAATCACAAAGTTTCTCGGTTTTTTCAACCATCGTTCATAATTAAAGGAAACCTATTTGCCTAGTGTATATAGGTAATTTTATTAAAATGGTCTATATTTGAGTATAGCCTTCAGAACAGCTCAATTCCAAAACCCTGAAATTCGCGTTTTCATTTCATTTTCTAAATCCAAAAATGGTATAGCGTTCGGCACTTGGGGAATAACTTTTAGCAGCCGAAACTGATAAGCCATAAAGGAACTTCACATACTTTACATTGCTTTTCCAAGATAACTATTCGGAGCTTTAATTGTAGGAATAGTTAGATAGGTAATGGCTTTATCGTGCAGTATATTTTGTACAGCACTAGTACTTCATAAGCTTTATTATTAATAAACTATGGACAAAATTTCTCCTATACCTATCTACAAATTTAGGATAGGTTTTCGAAGATGAACAGATAGGAGCAGTATAAAGTATCGGATGGGAAAACGGACCTGAGATGATCAGAGTTTCAACTGATGACCTGGAAGTATAAGACATATATAATTACTCCGACCCAAAACGACTGCAGTGAAACAAAGACGTATCCAGTTGGAGTATTTATTGTGCAGGCTTTGCAAGGCTTTTCGACTTTGAAGAATAGTAGACGGAGTTCCGTACAAATTCAAATACCAGATTATTCTCAATTATATTCATATAGCATCTTTGTCCAAACCTTGGCCGTGATCCTGACCTTCAACCAATGTACTATTATTAGAAATATTGAAACATAGATATGTAAATGAAATTCTTAAATAGGTTTCAACTTTGTTTAGATTCCTGTACTTGGCCTTCTGTAGGCAACTATTTTATAAATAGGTTGAAACAGGGATGTTAGAAAGAGAGAGTAAATGTATCTTAATCGATGATAAAGGTTTGAATTGGAACCAGATATCTCATTAGGATCAAAAGTAGTTTAACTACCGATGTAGGAACTAAGATGAAGTTTGCTGAATGTAGTATTCATCTGTCAGCCTCATCAAATACCATTTCAAATGGAAATGAAGATGAAAATCTTACTACTTTCTTCAATTTTCTGAATGCTTTCAATCTCTATATCATAGATAAAAAGTAGTCAATTGGACTGAAGGTAAGATAGCATAAACTTTCAAGAATTGATTAAAGGAATAAACGTTACACTCTAAAGAAAGTAGGTATATGTTTAAAGTTTGACAATCAAGCAAATATATCCAACACTTCCAAGTTATCAGTTAGATAAAGTTCGAATTTTAAGTTAAAGAATATCATTATAAAAGCAGTCGTCAAAGGGACTATGCACTAATATTGGCAAAGAATCCTAATCATATTGATAGAATCAAAGGAGCACTCTAACTCGATAGGCTGTATTTAGGTAACTATACAATTTTGTATACCTTTTCTTTATACTGTAAGGAGTATTAATTCCTAATATTCTTCTTTTTGTTGTTTATATTTAGATGCATCCACGAGACTTCTGCAATAACTACGCTTTCCTTCCCTTAATAACAAGGGCTCATTACAGTAACATTAGCTATTATAAATAGGGTCAGCCAATTCTTCTAAGCACATATATTTCTATCATCGCTCTATTTTTCACCTTCAACCTAGCGTTTCCAACAATGATCGTAACCTCCACCGACTAATCCTACTTTAAACAACTCAGCATCAAAGTTTCCGATAAAATCAACTCTTTACTACAGTCTAAATGTCATTTGATTTTTAATAGATTCCAAGCTTATGAAGGATTATAACAAACGATCACACTATCAGATATCAGTCATATTGAAAGCTTACTCTGCAATCTGAGAATTTGATAATTTACGAAATCTATCAATTAAACTAACTTCCACTTTGTAGATTCCTTCAAAAGGCTGGCTGGTGTCGATTAACCCAACTCACTTTAGCGGACTATGGTACAGCCATAGTTATGATTTGATGATTCTCTTCAAAAATGTACTAATTGATTTGATTTCAAAGTAGCAAACCCCTACTAAGTCTATCTCAGCGATTTACCTTTCGACAATTTCAATCAACTCTAAATATTTAAGTGATTTTAATATTTCCTACAACTACCTTTCTCAGCTCACACTTGGTAGCGATTCTAAACTCAACACCGTTGTCAATGGGGATGGTTTCTGTCAAATAGAAATATCTCAAAGTTCAATTGATTTTGCCACTTCCTTCTTCACTTTATATTGATTACCTTTTGCATCGCCTTTATCCCCAACTATCGTAACTACTAATCCTAATGCTACTAAAGATGAAGCTATATGGTACAGGAATTTAGCCAACGAACTCTTAATCACTTTTCGATGCAGAAGATCTTTAAATTAAAATTTGAAGGTACCTTAGTACTATTCATAGCCGATTTTCCACAGGCTACTGAACTTATAAGTATTACCTGGTAAACTTTGGTAGCTAAAGGAACTTGGGTCATAAAGACTTTGAGGAACTGGTTATTCTTTGTTACTCATGTACTCAAAATGAATATCTACAGGCTTTGAAGAGCATTGATACCCACTTCAAAGTAGTATACAATAAAATTTTATCTGAGATGGAGTTGAAGTTCAATAGACAAGGTTTGTATATCACTGTATATAACGGATTCTCTGAATATTTGAAAAAATTGAACTATTTTAACAATGACCACGATCTGGCTATGCTTGCTAATATGTTTACGGATCTGTTGTATAGCAAGAACTCTAAATTTGAAATTACTACCGCCTTGATTATTTTGGAATGTATCTAAGGCCTGACATTCTACTAATATTTTACGAGTATAGAATGGATTGCTAGAGTAAGTTGAAACTGAGTCATGATATATAACCATTAAACTTATGAGCCATCAAATTTATACTATCCTATGCATAAACTTTGAAGCGAAGCTAAAGAGCTACTGATAATAAAATTTGAAAATTCACCAAACGATACCTTAAAACTTACTATACATTCATTATACCCATAGTTGACAATCCTTACTATTCAACTTACAATTGCTTACTGGCACTTCACTTCATTGTCTACCTTTCAGATCTATCAACTTTAGAAAAGCATCTAATTCAAGGCAACTTTTGTCAGATAGTGTGAATGTTCTGTTATTGGCAACTGTTTCTTAAATTTATCCAATTATGAGTCTTTTCCTCGTCTATTACATTCCCAGCAACCAGCAAAATTCTGTAAGCTTTAAAGTTGCATTTTATAAACCACCAATAGCTATTGTGGATTTATTAAATGATTGGAAACTAATCAACTAAACCCAATACCTGGATGAAGTTATAAACCCCAAACGTTGAGTTACCAGCCTTTCAACAAAGGCCTAGGTAAAGTTTACAGTAGCCATCTTCGTCTTCAAAGTTGATAAACTTAAAGTCCGAGAAGATGTATAAAGGAAAAAATTCCCACCAAGTTTCCAACAATTGGGCACAGTAACTGAATCAACCTACAGATCCAATCAAAAAGCTTCAATTAAATTTTCTCCCCCACTTCTCCATAATTTGTAAAAATCTATCGTTAAAATTAACTAAATTTAGCAGTCCAGATTTCCGGATTTGGTATCCTTTGTTGAGGTATAGTGAGAAAATAACTTAGATTTGGCAGTATACTTCAAATCAGTTATAAGTTTGGTGAAGTACCAAAAGATTTAGTCTAAACTTTTTGTTGTACAACTTTAACGGATCTTAGCTTACTAATTAATAGCCTACTATTTATAAAGGGGTCTAAATTTACAATAGGAAGCTTTCAAAAGTTTGTCTGTTGTTTTCAGGTTTATAGATTTTTTAATAGTGACATTATCGCTGCAACAAGAGTTAGAAAGAGGACAACTAATTAGACTATACTACCAACTTGTTGAAACACCAACCTAGACTTTATAATTCCAATTTACAGCTAGAAGACAGAAAACACAGAAAGAATTAGAAGCAAGTACATTATGAATTCACAACAGAGTACTCTACACGATGATAGCACGGCAACTTTAACCCACCAACCCATCAATTTAAAAAGTCCATCAACCTCATCTTCAAGTTTGGATACCGCCTTGACACCGACCGAGTCAACCCAGCTTTTGTCAACTACCCCCAAGTACATTGACCATATCAACAACTACCACCACCCTTACTACGGCACCAACCTAGATGAATTTCATCCTACGCCGAGCCAACTATTAACCGAAAGCTTCCTATTGTTCCGGCTGGCCTTGCCTATAACTTTTACCTATCTTTTGCAGTTCGCTATACCTTTAGCTTCCGTATATTCATTAGGACATTTGGTAACCATTTTTTGAAATGTTGAAATTTATTTACCTTTTTTCTGTTTATTTCTTATTTGCAAAATGTTAGGGCCCAACTGAATTAGCAGCATCCGCTCTAAGCAATATGTTCGCCAATGTAACGGGATGGTCGGTTGCCATGGGTATGGCAACTGCCTTAGATACCTTGTGCTCCCAATCCTTCACCTCCAACGAACCCAAGTCCAAGGTAGGTATCTACTTGCAGCGAGGCATCTTGATTTCCTTGCTGTTTCTGCTGCCAATTACCCTTTTGTGGATCTATGCCGAACCTATTTTACTAGCTATCGGACAGCCTCCTCAGCTGGCCAACTTTTGTGGTAGATACATGAAGGTGTTGCTTTTGGGGGCCCCACCCTACGTAGTCTTTGAATGCTTGAAAAAGTATTTACAGGCCCAGTCAATAATGAAAGCACCTACCTACATTTTACTGGCTGCGATACCTATCAACCTGCTATTGAACTATTTGTTGATCTTCTCGCCATATACTTCACTGGGTTTCGATGGGGCTGCCGTAACCGTATCCATTACCAACTGGATTCTGATGGCGTTTGGGATCCTGTATATCAAGTATATCGACGGCTATCAATGTTGGGATGGTTTATCAACCGAAGCTTTTGAGGACTGGGGCCCCATCCTCAAGTTGGGGATCCCAGGTATAATCATGGTATGTTCGGAGTGGTGGGCCTTTGAAATTATGGGGCTGGCTGCATCCTACTTTGGGACTACGTCATTGGCGGCCCACTCCGTCAACTTGAGTGTGTGCAACCTCACCTACACGGTTCCCTTAAGCCTGGGCATCGCCTGTTCGACGCGCATGGGTAACTTGATTGGGGAGATTGCTCCCCATCGGGCACGATTATGTGCCTTCGCTGGTATCCTGTTGGCAACCCTAGCTGCCTTGAACAATTCGATGATTTTGTATGTGTTCCGAGACTTTTGGGCCAACTTGTTTACCGATGATATCGATGTAGCTGATCTATCGAAACAGTTGTTACCCCTAGCTGCACTCTTCCAGCTGGTGGATGGACTGTCGGGGGTCTGCGGTGGTATTTTGAGAGGTCAAGGCCGACAAAAGTTAGGTGCTGTTGCCAACGTTGTCTGCTACTACTTTATATCATTGCCACTAGGTTTGACGTTGGCTTTTTACTTTGGCCATAACGTGTTCGGATTATGGTATGGTCTGTCGTTGGCTTTACTACTATGTGCCATCACGTTAGTGACAGCTGTCTTAACTACCGATTGGCCAAAATTGATCGTCGAGTGTCAGCTTCGATTAAGAGTTGAGGACGATGAATGAAGATATTGAGCTTTAAATTCTAGACTCTTTAATTGCCTACAGTTAGAATCTAATAAAAACACTTTCTTATCGGTATCTATAATTTATATAGGTTTAACTAATAGTACAGTTATGTACATATTAACCATAGTCGAGCCAAGTAAAGTTTAGTTAAATATTGATAATATTCTTCAGGAGTATAGCTTAATCAATTCGAATATGCAGTCTCTATGTGTTCTTCCATTCAATTATAGCTGATATTTATCAACCAAGTTAGGCTAAAGTATACTTATGCACTTACTCAACTTGACATTATCTGTTTACAATAGTGACTAAAGCATATTTATTAAAACTTAATAGCTACCCTCACTACAACTCAACTTAAAAACATCATCCAACGCTCTTTATCCTCTGAATCCTCAAACCTAAGTACGAACGGAATTTTCAAAACCTTATGAAAGCCTTCTGATAATACCGGTTCTACAAAGTTCTTTCGAAACGTGTAGTAGACGACCTTTTCAATAGGCTTTCTAATTTCTTGACCTACTTTCTATGTAGATGTTAGATAGACATCAACTTTAAAAGAATTTATACTTACTGGGAAGTGAGCTCGATACATGTTGTTATGATAACTTAAGTCAAAGTCGCTGTCGACGACTAAAGCTAATGTAGTCTTACCAAACTTCTTGGCGAGGTTGAGATAGGGTTTTCGCGAGCTGACATCGGTGTTAAGATTATCTGAAAAAGATTTAATACAACTATAAATTTTAAAAAGATACCAATAACCACCTTTTCCTTATTTTCCAGCATGGTTTCCATCATCTTTAGGCATTTAGCTTTCGTTTTCAAAGTATCCTAGAGTAAAGAACATCAGCATTATCATCCGTAAATATAAGTTAAACGGTAGAAAATAATTACTTGATTGATATAGCTGAATCCCAAAGCTTTAAGTGAGTTGTGGAACAAACTCGATTTACCACTTGCTGGGTATCCAACCAACAGAATAACCTCAAAGTTGGTAACCTCGTCTAAAATTTCTTTATAGGTTTTCTCCAGTTGTTGACTTTTTTCGATATAAACTTTGGGTTGGAAACCTTGAATTACATGCTCGTTATCTTTATGGTTGAAGTAGAATTGCTCAGGAGTCTCAAATTTGATACCGGAGTTTAAAGCAAATTTCCTAAATACTTATCAGTACTTGTAAAAAATAGAAACTTACAGGTCAGTGTCGGCAAAGTCTTTTCTCAAGTTCAATTTGAAGTTAGCCTCACGTCCGGCAGCATCCCCAACGAATATAGCTTCCTTCCAATCGATACCATCGATCTTTTTATCCAAATACTCTTTGAAACCTATGGAAGGCTTTCGATACTTGTCCTTAGAAGTAGCCGCCAGAATTAAAACTGGGATATCGATCTAGTACCTTTAATTAAAACTTTATACATTTAAAAATAAGGTTACCTCATTGAAGATATCTTCCACCTTCAATTTGAAATCCTTATACTTTTTTTCGTTCTCCATAAGCCTAAGCTGATTTGACAGCACGACTAACTTGAAACCTTTGTCACTGTACGCGTTCAAAGTATCTTTGACTTTACTATTGAGAAACACCCAATCGTCCCTATGAGCCGGCATTTTACCTTTCCCCTTAACCTTTATAATCGTATTATCCAAATCTAATAAAAGTAATTTGACATTTAGTTCTGAAAAGTTGGTTGGGAATTTGAAGTTTCCAACTAGGAGAGTTTTATTGTAGATTTCCCAACTTATTGTAGTTCTTTTGGTATCCATCGTAGGCTCGGTACTACTTTCCGACTTGGTGTTGAGGAAGAATGGATGGATTTCTTTCTTTGAACTGGGAGCTTTTAAAGTTGGACTTGAACTTCGTTTACTCATTATTTAGTGGTGAGGATCGGACTCTAACTTGAAGCTTAGAACTTGCAAAGATATGTCACAAACCTTTTGGCTTTTTCTCCTTCACCTTTATGGCCTAGTTGCCGATAAACTTATTGGCCACAACTTTGATGATAAACGTTATGATCAAAGATTTATACTGCGGTTGTACCTTCATTTTTAAGAACCGGTTTGGCAGCAGCAACAAATTTTACGTAATTTATAGCTATTTAAGCATTCTAGCCAATAGCTTTGGAATTTAGGGTAAGCTTCGAAGAAAATTACGTACAGTATTTATTAGCTACATGCAAATTGCTATTACTTACGTTCGGATTTACTATATACTTTAATCAATATATCTATAAGAAACAGTGTATGATAAAATCGAACAAAGAGAGTATTCAATAAACCCAATCTAAAAAGCAGTGATTAGAAAGGCCATGAGATCAAAAAGTTCACAATGACGTCTCCAATAGCTTTAGCCAAACCTCACCACTATAAAATCTCAACCTTCCAGCCCAAGCACTACATTTTCCAAAATTAAGTCAATTCGAATACTCACAAGAACAATGACTAGCTTAGAAGCAAAGACTGCATCCTGGAAGGAAAAGTTGGTAGGCAAGACCTTTAGTGAAGGCTTGACGGAAAGCTCAACTCCAAACACGGTAACTTATTTTAATTTTTTACATACTTAACATGAATTTAAACACGCTAGATTACCAAGAAAGATCTACCAGAAGCGCATCGCATTTTAACAAAGAATAGCTTTGTCACCTACGACTACAACGAAGAAAGAATCAACGTCAAGGTCGATGACAATAACAAGATTACCGATGCGTACTTTGGCTGAAATTGTAAATTAAAGTAGTTATAAATGTAACTTGTGTGTAATTTCAATTTAAACTTTATTTATCCATATTTTAATGGCTAATGTCCATATATACCTTTCTGGAAATAATAAAGCCCGATATATATGCATATTCTTGTGTTGCAAGGCACAGTCGTCAGCAGGAATTCAACTTAAGCCATGGAGTACCGGTACAAAAATAGGCTTTTGGACAGCATGTACTATTTATTGAACTATATTTGCTATTGTTTATAAATTGGTATAGTAATTAGCTTCATTTTATTTTAGTACCATCTTCTAATTCTTGAAGGTGAAGGGTTTGGAACTTGTAAAGAGTAGCCACTATACCCTATTTGAAAGGTGAAGTTCAAGATCCTAGATTCTATTATTTATTCTTAGCATTTCAACTGAATAGCTTCCAATACGTATACCCAACCTCCAGCATTACATAACGTTATCTACGGGAAGGTGATATCCATCAGTGATAGAGTAAGGTATTTGTGATAGGACTGCATCTATATTGATTCGACTCATAATGAACATCAGCTAAACGGTAGCCGACTTTAAAGCTATGCTATTCAGATATATAGGGTATAGGTCCAATCAAATGCTAGGGGCAGTAATATGTTCATTCAAGGCACCTTCTCACTATGTTACTTTATTGGCTTACTGGTAAGGAAATTGTAATGGAGATGAGTTTTCTTCTTTACAAGTATTAATAGCGAAATTCACTTACATTGGCATTCTATCAAACTTTATACGATAACCTTACATCAAGTGACTGGATTTACAAGTATATGATGATATAGATGCCATTCCGATCTGTGAAGGCATATTTACAATTTAATAAAGTCTTGGCACCTCAAGTAGAACTGTTTATCAAATTGACTGTATGCAGTATGCTAAAAACCTATATTCCCTCGAAACTACCTATTGTACATCGTATATTTTTAAATCCTTAGTTTAGGAAAGTTCTTTAGCGAGCTATAAAACACTATGTTTATATGGATCCATTCAATTTTAAAAGTTCCCGTATAAGTACATCGCAGCTAAACTATTATTCCTAATTATATTAAACTCCGAATTCAATACCAGTTTACAGAGAAGCTTTGCTTTTTATCTCGATAAATTCTGATTGTTATCCATAGTAACTAGCTAATTTTTGATACTCTTCGGGTGCTCTTAACAATACCTCCAATGTGACTTGGATGGATATACTTTCGGCCATCTTGAAATTAAAATAGGGCACCACTTTAATAAAGATTTGGTTCTGAAAATTTTCCTCTTTAGTAGATGATATTCGTCGTCTTATTAAATCCATTGGTTCCTTATTCAATTTGCCGTTTAGACTTAGGTAATTGTGAGGACTGGCTGTTCGGGTTACAAAGAACACAAAATTTATACCTCCTCTTAGATTTCCTAATAGGACCATAAATTGCTTAGGAGCGTCTTTAGTTCATGTGCTGCCCTTAAAGTTCCACTTTAAAAGATAAGCATATAAAAGAGCTCTTAGACAACAACTAAATCATCAAATAATTAAACATGAACTTTACAATCCCAAGCAACCAGTGCGACACAATCTCAACTCAAATCTTGACTACCTCGACCAAAAACTGTCTAGAAACTGAACTTACCGACATATTTTCCAGCTTTCAGTCGGAGCTAAAGCAGTTGAAGCAAGAGGACACTTTAGAATGTGAGCAAAACTTCATATTCATTAGGGAAACTACAACTCCTGAGTCCCCAAAAAATACTACAAATCTAAATGGGGTCAAACCTTCCAAGTTCAAGTTTAGAAACTCGGCCTACACGACTCGCATGCTGAAGGAGAAGGTACGAGCTTCAAAAAGTGATTCAGCTTCCAGTAGTCCTACTTCCCAATACCCTGAAAGTTACAGATATAGTGAGTTTAGCCACCATGAAGTGAAAAACTATGTAGTTTACTCCAACACATCCAAAAGTTTAGACCAAGTAGATCCAATTTACAGACCTCCGGCCACTGTATTACCTACCCAAGAACCGAACGATAACACTATTGAAGGCGATCATCAATCCCTAGATCAAGAACTTTTATCCCTATTTATGCAAACACTCAACCGAAAACTACCCAATACAGGTATGGAAGAGACTTCCACTTTGAATGAACTCTACTGGATTGATCCCCAAATTTTCAACCGACTCTGCTTTGAAATGTCTACTCCCACTTCCACCTTCCTAATGAATGCGATGCTTGCAGCTGCCGCCGTAACTGTAAAGTTCAACCCACTACATCCCAATGCCCTATATTATTACTCTCAAGCCGTCCATTCCCTAAGTTTGGTAATCATGTGTAACCAGAGGGATACTTTTTTATCAACTTGCAACCCCCAATCTAATACCTTCAATACCATTGACTTTAACAACATCACTTCGACTCAAGGTTTCGATTCTATGAATACAATGGATGAACTACTTATCATAGGTTTATCCATTCTGCGTTACGTTCAAACTTATTCACAAAGCTTTGTAAGCAAGTTGGAACACCCTTCTATCTTTAAATCTCCAGCATGTAACTCTAATTGGAACACTCTACCTTACTAATATATTCCAATGAGAACTAGTACAATGAACGTTTATATTTCTAGCTCCATATAAAATTAAACTTAATAATAGTATATAGTTTTAAAGACTACAGATTTAACTTATGAAAACTAGAACATATACATTTATCAAATAGATAGGCAATTCAAGTTATCGAATTTTTGAATTAGATTGGACTGAACCATGTATATAAAGACATCAACACACTATATAAGGACACCAACGCACTATATAAAGACATCCAAAAACCTGGCTAAATTGGAACTTGGTTCAAAAGGCCTAAATTTTAATCTTGAGCCTTCAACTTATAAGCGGTGTTTTCCATGAACAGGATTCAAATCAGATTTCTAAATCATACTTATGATCCATTAACTCAAAAGTACTACTTGAATTAGGATTCTTTTTTGGATAAGTGAGTTATGAATCTTAATTTCTAAGATTTAAAAAATTAACTTTAGCAACATTTTCAATAAAATTCTGAAAATTTATTCTACTAATATTGTAAAAACAGTGCATATAAGCTATAGTTGACTTAAGCATATCTTTATAAATATTTAATTACCAGTTCTAGAATCAAAATATATAATGTATAAGTATTAAAAACTTAAATATTTAGCTTCGAAGTGTATAACTTTTAGGCTGGCTAGATAACATTACTAGACTTATAATAGCTATTAAAAGCTGCTATAAGGATATAGAAGGCAACAGGTTAAATTGATATAAGAATAAAGTTAAACATAATATAATAAATACAAACTAATAATATAAATTTAAGAGAGCTAATAAGTGTACTATCTGAGTAGGGATAAACTTTATATATCCTTTGGTACTCAGATACAACAAGAAGCAAAAATGACATAGGTAAGAAAGTAAAGGCGGTGGTGGTATTGGTACCTGTAAGGAAATCTTTCTAGTCAGCTGTAGCTTCACTTAATAACTAGGATTCAGTTTTACATTCCGGATGCATAGATTACCAGTTCGGCATCGATCCTAGCAATGCTAAAAGTTCTTTCTCTTTAGCATGGATTAAGTGTTTTATTTAGCATTGACTGTCTCTAAATCAACCTTGGCATTTCTTGGGTTAGTGGCGAATGCCCAGAAAACAAGAGGAATAGTGTTACTGATGGATTAGGAAAAACAGCAATTACCAGTATTCCAAGTACCAACTACTAAAGACAAGTCACCTATATAAGACCCATGGTGAACTTAGTAGTAGGTTAAGCAATTATTAAATAAACGTATTGAATCATTTGATATTTCTTCTGCTATTGGCATAGTATAACGTAGAACTGATAATCGGCATCCCTCTACAGTAGAAAGCTGCGCTGACCTGAACTAAATGATAGAACTGAACCGAATCGATCTGAACTAAACCCTAGAACCCTCCTGAACCAACGAACCCGATTGTGCTCCTTAGCCTGATGGCTACCCTTGGAGTATTCCTATCTGCCCACCATCTCTGGATTAGGTTACAAGCACGAGCTTCCTCCTTATATAGCCTTATGGTCAATGTTCTTAGCCTTTATGGAGTCCTGGCTACCGTTGCCTCGTGGCTAACCCCAGCTGGTGAGCGTTCCTTGTGGACGTTTCCCAACAATATAATTACTTCCTTACATTAGCCTTCCTAAGCTGAAGCTTTGTGCTTATAATATAATTCACGGATCTCGGCTCTGCAGCCATAACTGTTCTGTACTGACTTCCATGATGCCTCCTTGATAGGGAAGCTTTGCCAACGAACTAAATTTCGCTTTTGGATTCCTACTATTTGTTCATCTAGAGTCCCTCCAACCTCAACGATCAAGTTTTCATCCGTATTAAGGTTTGGCACATAATATTTTACAGTGTTGATCGAGATCAGAAAGGATACAATCTTAAAAATATCCTGCAACTTAACTGTCTGGTGGCTTAAGCCTTTCGCCGCATCTGCAACTGTTAACAGCTTTATCAGTATCATATAAGTCATTTTGAACTGACAATCAACAATGAATATAATACGTTGGTACATTTTGGATAACAGGAGCTCTAAAAGCAATTCAGTTATATTATTGCTCCTAGGTCGGAGGGAGATCTTTCCATGTTGGTGTAGTTTAGTTACCAAATAGTTACGATTTCGGGTTCGCTGGTAGATGTCATATTTATCTATCCTTTAACATATTGGAATTTGCAGAACCAAGTAAAGTCTAGGGAGTTGTGATCCTCTTGGTGGATATTTACTTGGACTTTGGAAGCCAGTACCAATATCTTATTTTTGCAGTTTTCTAGGTACTGATTTACTTGAATCGAAACTCTAGCTTTGTATTGGCCTTTTCTAACTGATTCAATTGGGACAAAGTCAGCCTTAATCGCTAAGAGTTTCCGGGAGCCCACTGTACCCTGGGTACAATTACTCTCTGTCTCTTTGTTCGTGATTTGATGGTCTTGCTGGGGATTCAGAGTGTATGGTAAGATTTGGATTTTTCTTGGCTTGTCGGTAATCTTACTCTCATCTTGGACCATCTTGAGCAGCCTTTTAGCTTTCCATCTAGTTCGAATCTTGCAAATCCCAACTGGTTCCGATTTCTTGTCATTACTATTGACTGCTAGAATTGATGTTAAGTATTGGCCTTTGATAATTTTTCCATTTGGTGCTTGGTGATCCATGCAAAGTCTCTTATCCATGGATCCTTTCTTAGCTAAGATAACAGGGAGTCCTGCTGGCAAACTGAACTTCCATATAAGCTCTTTACTCTGTTTGTTGTCCATCAGATCCTTCAACTGCTGACGGTCTGGTTCTATCATTGGATACATTTGATCTTTGGAAATCGGAGAGGTGTCTATCAGTTTGATCTTCAACTCCTCAGCTTGAGAGGCTAGAGCACAATGGAATTCCTCCACAAATAACACTTTGTATAGTTGGTGCTCTGTAGGTAACGTCTCTTGCGATGGCAGTTCATTATTGATAGTCTCAATTGGGTCGACAATTGGGATATCAATCTTAGTAGCAGGGTTCAAGGCAAACTCTCTATGTTCAGGGTAACCAGGCAATAGGCACGTCGAGCCTGTTAGCCATTCTAACGTATTTGTTTCATAATTCAGTTTCCCACGAATCTTACGTAGTCAAGGTATTCCTAGAATAATTGGGAAACTCTGTAAGTTAGCTACCGTGAGGGGCTGACGAGTAGTGTTGTTTCCAACCCGTAACTCATAGGCTAGGGTCTTTTTGGTGATGCTAAGTACTGATACTGGTCCACCATTTAGGGAGTGGATTGGAACTACTGGCTCTGCTCCAAGACGAAGATTTAAGGTAGTGTAGAGTCGTTCACCAATAAGACATTCAGTGCTTCCTATATCTATTAGGGCAAACGTATGAAACACATGTGTCGTGTCCGGCAGTTGGTGTCCAAAATTATTGACAATAAGGTTGGGTGAGTAATGTAACGAAATCTTGATTAAACTTTGAGAAAAGTACGGGGACGATAAAGTATAAATCAGAGATGTTACAGATTCGGGTTCAGTCAGATTTACTCTGCTACTATTGGACCCTGCACAAAATTTAGTTGGCCACTTGGACATTCATGCATCCGGTGACCTGTCTGGCGACACTTAAAACAGCGACCCTCAGCTATAAGTTTGGTTCTCTCTTCTCCTGAATGCTGAGTGTTTGTGGAACCTACAAGGTTTGACTTAGATCTCCAGTTTGATATGGGTCGATTTCTTATGGCACTTCGGGCTGTTATCGACATAAGCCGTTCTAGGGAGTCGGTCTCCTCTGTTCTAAAGAGCAAATTGGATGCTAAATGATCAGGTAATCCATTCATATACAGGTCTTTCAAATATTCCGCTTGATACCCTGCTTGGCGGCCAAGTTCTAGGAAAATTTGGTTATACTTGTTGATGTCGCTGCCATTTAGTTGTAACTTAAGAAGTTCCTGTTTAGCTTGGCTGGGACTGGGCAAAAATCGTTTTTTAAATTCTTCTTTAAGAGTTTCGTAGGTCAAATCGGTACCTCGATCTTCCCTTAATTGTGTGGCCCAAAGTAAGGGCTCTCCTTCCAGTTGCGAGATAAAATACGTCAATTTTGAGGGGTCCTCCATGTTATTCTGGTAGTACTGCACCATATTGTCGACGCCAACTAACCAGGACCGGATTTGCAATAGGCTAGAACCAAGACGGGACTTGACGGATGGTAATCCTGGTACTCTAAACAAGACAGTCGACTTGCTGGTTCCTGTAGCATTTTGGGTTTCACAAATCGTCTTAGATCTGGAAGAATCGGTATCGATATAGTTGCCCTTATTGAGCAAATGCTTGGTAACATATACGATGATTAAGCCAGTTGTTGCTATACCAAGTATGTGGTAGATCATTTCAAGGGAGAGGTTATTCAAATCAAATTGGGACCAACTGGTTGGAAGCCAGCTGGCTGTGAGGATGGAAGTTATTATATTGTTGGGAAACGTCCACAAGGAACGCTCACCAGCTGGGGTTAGCCACGAGGAAACGGTAGTCCAGGACTCCATAAAGGCTAAGAACATTGATCCATAAGGCTATATAAGGAGGAGGCTCGTGCTTGTAGCCTAATCCAGAGATGGTGGGCAGATAGGAATACTCCAAGGGTAGTCATCAGGCTAAGGAGCACAGTCGGGTTCATTGGTTCAGGGAGGGTTCTAGGGTTTAGTTCAGATCGATTCGGTTCAGTTCTATCATTTAGTTCAGGTCAGCGCAGCTCTCTACTGTAGAGGGATGCCGATTATCAGTTCTACGTTACACTATGCCAATAGCAGAAGAAATATCAAATGATTCAATACGTTTATTTAATAATTGCTTAACCTACTACTAAGTTCACCATGGGTCTTATATAGGTGACTTGTCTTTAGTAGTTGGTACTTGGAATACTGGTAATTGCTGTTTTTCCTAATCCATCAGTAACACTATTCCTCTTGTTTTCTGGGCATTCGCCACTAACCCAAGAAATGCCAAGGTTGATTTAGAGACAGTCAATGCTAAATAAAACACTTAATTCATGCTAAAGAGAAAGAACTTTTAGCATTGCTAGGATCGATGCCGAACCTGGTAATCTATGCATCCGGAATGTAAAACTGAATTCCTAGTTATTAAGTGAAGCTACAGCTGATTAGAAAGATTTCCTTACAGTGCCTATGGTAAGAAGGGGAGAAAGTAAGCTGTTAAAAAAGAGAAGTTGAGCAGTGATAGTGAGAAAAATTAGCATGAGAACATAATACTATATAGCAAGTTTTGGGAAGGGGTGGTAGAGAGGTAATTGTATATGAATGTAAAGCTGAAGTTTGGCTTATATAGGCTATAACAAAATTAATATTGTTATAAAAATTTACTCCAGTACTTTAAGCATATTGATTGTCGAATATAATTACTGCTAAGGTGATTTTGCTTATCTGTAATAAGATTGTTTGACAAAGAAAATATACGTTCGACAGCAGCTGATGAAGCTGGGATGGTCAAGTAGTCCTTTGCTATCTTTGAAAGTGTAGGGTACTCAGGCTCGTTAGTTTTCCACCAAGTTAGGACATCATCCGATTCAGATGGGTCACCTTCAAGATACTGCTTCCAATTCGCATTTTCCAACTACTTTGCGTTTTCTTGAGAGGCGCTCTGCTAGTGTTGAATACTGAAAGTTGGCTGATGCTTTAATTGTAGTTGGGGCTAGTGACCCGCCATAATATCGATATATCTTTTCAAAGCACTTTGTTGCAGTCGTAATTGAATACTCACTCCAGTTTGATTCAAAAAAATAGCAAAGCCGATTCCTTGGGTCAATGATTGTTGCAACCAAGTAAACTTCGGAGCTAGACTTTATATAAAACTTATTTAACTCGTTTACTGATGCACGGATAGCACTTTTGATGGGTGTTGGCAGAGGCTCCTTTGGTGTTTTAACCATCTCATCCAATGCGTCAAATAAACTGCTATATACCTGAATTGCTAAATTTAGTGTTGCATACTTCTCACCTGCCATAATATCGGAAGCTTCGTCAAATAGTTGAAGTATTGATGTAATTTGTTCAAGCATAAACCACTCACTAGAAGACATTGTAATATCTGGAAAGCTTGTATTTCTAGATCGGCACCAAGCTAAGGTTGAGTCAATAGCATTACGTTGTTCAAGTGCGGCTTTTATCATGTTTAAAGTTGACCTCCACCATGTTGCTACGTCATATGTAAGTTCTTTATAGGTTCCATGTAATGAGCTTTGGTAGGAAAATACCTCTTTACATTGGAAGGATGATCGAAATTGACAAACTATCTTTCTAATTTTGGGGATAACAAGGTTTGCTACTTCGCTGTCAAAAGTACTGATGTTGGGGGTATCATCGTCAGTACTATGTTCTGGAGCAAGTGATTTTAGCTCTTTTAGAAATGCTTGGACGGCAAGGTTGATGGTATGGTCAATGCAATGAACTCGATGGTCTTTATGGTTGAATTGTAAGCCACGAGCTTTAAGTTCTCTTTCCAACTCTTGAAAGAAGATGGCATTGTTGCCAGTATTTTCGCTTACCACTGCAAGGACCTTAGAATCAAGGTTGAAGTCATCGATAGTTGCTAATACGCTTGCACATATATTTTTTCCACTGTGCCTGCCATCAAGGTCATGTATATCAAGTAGAAATGAGGTGAGGTCCCAATTGGCGGTGATCAAATGGCAGGTTATACCTATAAATGCCTTCATGGATGGTGACGTCCAGCAACCAACTGCAATGCTAACTTTCCCACTATGGTTGTAAAGAAGTGCTCGTATGGCTTGTTTACGAATGGCATATTCCCTCTCAATCTCATGCTTTACTGTAGTAGAACTTGGAATCTGCACAAGTGGGTTGATGGTCTTTACTAGCTTCTGAAACGATTTGGAATCGGCAATGTGGAAAGGAAGGGATTCATTTACAATGAAGGCAACCAAGTTAGTACGAACAGCGTTGGGTTGGGGACATCGGACGATGCTACTGGCTTCACTTTGATCTACTACATCCCTATGTATTTTGAGGTGGCGGATAAGATTGCTGGTGCTATTTCCATAAGCTTTAATTTGACTATTACAGAGCGTACATTGGGTGAGTGTTTGCTTATCCTCCTTATTGAGAACAGTAAAATATGACCAGGTGTTGCTTTTAACTGTAGGTGGTACTTGAATATTGGCTGAATGTTGTGATGATTGAGTTCTGAAGGACTCTCCATCGTTGCAAATTGAAGAAAGCGATGTTTTCTTTGAATCCATACTAAAATAATCTAAAAGACTTTTGTAAGAATGGGTGGCAAATGTTGAATTTTGCTTAGGTACCTGTTTCAGCACATATACGCCTCATGATTACCAAATTATGAGTATCCAATCATAATTTGGTATACTTTAGTATGGAAAACTGGTTTATGATACTCCTTAAACTACCATAATTACTTATGAATCTCAAAGCTTTGTAACATCCTAAAAATGGGAAGCATATTTGATATATAAAACAAGTTTACTTTAACTCATGAGTCTCCCTTTTTTGGGATGAATCAGTGAGTTTGACTCTTTTTGGGAATACTACTTATAAGATCTGATTTCCTCAAATGCTAATGTAAAAGGTGTAAATTACTCTTATAAGCCAACTTGAAATTCAAAAAGTGATTGTAGTGTAAGAGTAAGTGCTGAATACCTAAAGCAGTACCTACAAAAACGATGAAATTCAATAAATTTAGGCACATCTGCAATTAGAATATATATATAAAAGAGTAATTATATAAAACCACAAAATAATTGAATAAGCCTGATTCCTATCATTGACTATTAGTAGCCCTCAGCCTAATATGACACTCCTCAACCAACTTTGACTAATCACTGGCTAAAACAGCCCGAACTAAGGTAATAGCACATAGCAGTAGCGCTAATGCCAACCCATACCAAAGACCAAACACTTTAAAGTCAAAAAAGAACGCCAAAGTTAAACCTAAAGGCAGTGCAATTACATAATAACATACAACATTGACTAATGCACCCAGCTTCTGCCTACCTTGGCCACGTAAAACACCTCCGCATACACTAGCTAACTCATCAGCCAGTTGAAATAAAGCACCTAATGGCAACAGCCTACTTGCCAAATCGACAATCGCTCTATCGTTAGTAAAGAGATTGGCCCAAAAGTTTCGAAATAGGTACAAAACCAACGAGTTGCTTATAGCTGCCAAGATTGCTAATAGTAGACTGCTACAAGTTGCCAATTTAGCTTTATGAGGTAAACCCTCGCCGATTAGGTTACCAACTCGAGTAGATGAGGCAATCCCTAAACTTAAAGGAATCATATAGGTTAGACTACATATGCTTAGGTTGAGGCTGTGGGCGGCCAAGGTGGTAGTACCCAAATAGGATGCAGCTAGCCCCATCAATGCAAAAGCCCACCATTGGGTACATACCATAACTATACCGGGTATTCCTAATTTTAAAAAGGGAGCCCAATCTTTTAGAGCTTTATGTGACCATCCGCTCCAACATTGGCTACCATTTACGAACTTAACGTATAGCATACTGAACAGCAATTGCATCCAGTTGGTTAAAGTTACCGATACTGCGGCCCCATCGAAACCTAAGGAAGTTGTTTGATGGAATATTAAGAAGTAGTTTAACGTTATATGGATGGGGATGATTAGCATCGAGATATAGGTGGTTGCCGACATAACGGATTGGGCTTGCAAATACTTCTTCAAGCATTCGAAGACTATGTAGGGTGGGGACGCCTAATAATAGAATTTTCAAGTACCTACTACATAGACTTGCTAGCTGAGGTGGCTGTCCTGTAAAAAGTAAAACAGATTCGATATCCCACCACAGTAAGCTTGTCGGTACAAATAGCATAAAGGAGATGAGAATACCTCGTTGCAAGTAAACCCCCACTTGAAATTTGAAGTTGGTGGTTGAAGCAAAGGATTGGGAACATAAAGTGTCCAAGGCAGTGGTCATGCCGATAATTAGGGAGAATCCAGTGATACTGGAGATGAGGTTACTTAGGGCTAAGGCTGCTAGTTCTGTAGATCCCTAGTTGGTAATTTTTTGTAAAAGTAAGATTAGAGGTTATGGTATGAGAGTATTAGTTAGATAGCTTACCAGATGGCCTAAACTGTATACCGAAGTTAATGGTACGACTGATTGAAGTAAATAGGTTAAAGTTATAGGCACGGCTAGCTTGAACAATAGGAAGCTTTCACTTAGTATATTGGTAGCTGAAGGTGAACCGACATCCAAATAACTGCTGTTGTTAGTATATTCGTTATATTTTGATATGCCAGGTAATAATTGAGTAGCTTCGGTAGGTACTTTATAAGTACTTGAATTTGATGGCGGAGTTGGATGTGTTGGGTTAGCCTCCCCTACTTCAAGTTGGAATTTCATGGTGGTTCTATTACTTTTAATCACACCTACAGTCTTAAATAAAGATGCGGAAATTATGTCGTCTACCCAGTATCAAACAAAAGCTCAAGATGGACGTTTTTGTATATGTATTTCTATCAAATTGCCTTTAAATTAGATCTATTTCTTCAAAGCCTATCATGAGCTTTATCTGATAAAAGTTCTAGTTTGTCAAAATATAGCTACTTTGAGATGGCTATTACTTTTTAAAGGTATGGTATTGGTGGGTTTGGATATCCAAGTTGAGAATACCTACTTTTTTAAGGAAATAAGAACAGGATGCAATCTAAATATTTGATAGGTAATTTTGGTAGCTTTAATAGATATTGTTTATTTTCAATTGTGTTTACCCTTTTAATGGATGGCGTAAGTATGTGAAAGTAGTTTTGGCTTTTTTTCGTGAATGTGCTGGAAAGCTTGTAAACTCGTTTGGACTCGTCAAAATTTACCGGCAACTTTGGAGAGATAGTATTTGAAAAAACAAAGAGATGGTTAGGAAAAGCTACATTGGGCGGATTAAGCCAAGTAGATTGGTTTAAATTGAAATAAGGTAGGTTACAGATACCTTGAAAATTGTAAAAAAGAGGCATCAGATCGCTTTACCTATATTGATACTTTGGTGGTCTAAAGCTTCACTTTTAGTAAGTTTACCTCCAAAAGTTGAAAAGTTGGAATGAAATGAACCTAGTTGGTGAATGAAAGTTTATTCTATCAAGGAAATAGTTAGCCATTCCAAACTAACTTGGGTCCGAAAGTTTAATACAGAGGCTGGATATATGAGTTTCAAATAGATGAATAGGAGCTCTGAAGTACGATACGGTATATTTTATATAGGTTCATGTTTAACTTGTAGATACTCGAAGCATTGAAAGCATCATCAGTAGCTTTAAGTTTTGGAATTTAGTATCAACACTTTAAAGACTTGGAAATAAGTGGAATAAGTAGTAGATTATATTCCTATTGGCATGGATGAAAGACCAATTTACGTTGGATATGTAGGTTATCTGGTAGGGTAGCTAAAATACTTGGTATAATAGCCACCTTTGTTAGATTTTCAAATATTCCTCAATCTTAGTTTTGAGCACTCCATACCTCTTGTATTTTAAAGTTGGCATCCATATCAGTATAAAATGCATCAATAAAGAATAATAGTGATACAGCATAGATTTATAAAGGATAGTTACCAATGTCTGGAGCTATGACACCATATATTACTTCAAAAAATCAAAGATGGTCTAGTTCTCAATGTTAAACTGCGAATTCTTAATTATAGGGGTCATTACTACTTTGATCCCAAATACTGAGAATATTTACATTACAAATTATAATCTATAAGAGCGAGTATTTACGATTAAAGTAGTGGTTGGTTTAATGGGCTACACAAACAGATGTGCTTCCTAGTTGAGTAAATTGGTCGTTAATTTCCATTATTTATACTTTACTTATAAGTCGGTCCCGGTATTACCTCCTTTCCTTACCGAGTAAATATGTAGGCAGTAGCAAGCCCACAATCTATATTCTTTAGATGTAAAACCGGAAAGTCAAAAACTATACGACTATTCATCAGGTCTCAAACCATTTAACATTTAGTTGTCTATTATGACAGTATATGATTTAGTTTCATCGCCATATCTACCGTTTAGGTAAAAGGCAGACCTTTGCTATTATTAATCAACTTCGTCTCCGACTATCGTAACTAGTTTGGTATATACCTGAAAATTTACATATCTTTTCTAAAGAATACTATGGGTGAGGGTGTGCTAACCTACAACCTGCCTAAAGCACGAGTGGTTCAAAAATGGATTTATCTTGAAAACCTAAGCTGTTTGACAGTTTTCGATATACTAGATCCAAAAAGTAAATACTGACCGATGGATACAAGCTAGGTCTGCGTACATCCCTTAGCCTATACAATTCGCTTCAAATTTGTTGATAATCCTGCCGAAACAAGGATATAATTTTGAAGAACATTGTCCGAGCATACCAAAGCACCTAAAAATATTTCCAAATCCAGTCACATGCTCTGGGCTGACCACCCCCTGGCTATTTGGGAAAAGGCCATCGACCTTCTTAGAACTTTTCGCTTTAACTAGACTCATGCAGATGGCCCTTTATCTCAAGTATAGTTTAGTGGAGACATCTAATTGGACTGGTCCAAGTAAATTGGTCTCTATAACTGAAACCAGACCCGAAGCCAGGCCCATAAAATGTACATTTCTCCATTTACATACTTTTAAAGAAGCTGGACGGAGGCTATTCCAAGGCAGCTTGCAAATATTCCTAAAGGGTCGGATGTATCAAAGCTTGGTCACTTATATTTCACGCAGATCTAGAGCTCGGAAATAGGATATATATATCCATCGTCTATATCATTGCCATTGGATTTATGATAATGTGATTTAAAAGCTTATATAGTAACATAGGTATTGCTATCTACTTGAACAGCAAACCGAGAATCAGATTTCATAACACATTCCTGGATCGGGAAAGCAGCGTACCAATAACATTGCCAAAGACCTGCAGGCTTATTGTGTAAATGCCAATCTCGTATATACGTACCAAGTAAATGTCACCCAGCAAAGCCGAGCAAACAGACTGGATTTCTATAAATAAATTTTCAGTGGTGCTTTCATACAACAAAGCAAAATTTCTAAAGAACATTTTAGGGGCAAATAACTTAGACCTTAAAAATCCAAAGTTATATCCAAGTCTGTGTCCCAATTAGGAAGCGATATTACCAATTCTCTCGTTTAGGCCTTTGCAAATCCAAAAGATGCTCCATTTACAATTGAAGGAAACTCGACAAAATAAGTTCAAGAATCTTTTGATTGAAGTCAAAAGACTAGAAGGAAATTTTGTATATATAAGCAGTCACCACTCTTCTGCTCAAAACTAAACTTTTATTTTAAAACTAATTAATCGACCTCAGCTTAGCTCTTCTACCAACTTAGACAATGAGCTTCGAGCCTACAACAACGACCATAACGGTCGACACCATAACCTTCGCCATATCGATACTAACCTTCCTACTCAGCGGCATCGTCCTGTACGTCGGCATCTACAAGCAGAAAGTAAAGACGTTGGACATCCAACTTTTGAACCTCATGGCGGCGACCTGACTGTATACTAAGTCTGACCTACCTAATTTTCAACTTGACAAAGTGGATAACCAGCTACCAGAACTTCCAATCCAACTTGTCGACTGCGTGTCAGATCCAGGGTACTATCTCCATTTTAAGTTTGGAACTCTCATCCGACTTTGCCGCCCTTTTGGCTTTGATCCGGTACCTAATCATTGTAAAGAAATACAAGGTGGACAAATACCTCCTATTTGCCTTCATTCCCATGACCATCTGTACTATAATATTTTCGGCCATGTCAGCCTACTACCAACTCCCTCAAATAATGGTTTCCGGGAGCTACTGCGAACCCATTACTCTACAGGGCACCGAATTCTCCAACTTCTACTCGTGGTGGCTATTGATCCGTATCTTTTTTGTCCCCATCATCCTGACTTTCTGCTACTTCAACATCGCCCTTCACTACTACAAGATCTTAAAGCTACTTAAAGATAGAGGCGCCTATTTCAAACAGAACTTTGACGGCCATATGAGCTTAGATGCCGAACTAGACTTGGATATCCCTATCGAGCAGTACAAGCTGCAGAAGCTACCTTCCATCCAAGATTTCAATTCAACTATGACCTCCACCACCTCCGACTCGACAACCACCACCAAAATCAACAAAGTCATCAACTCGAAAGCCGACCCTAAAGCTCCTAAAAGGGAATTGACAAAGCCAGCTCAAAACATCAAACGTAGCATCATCAAGTTGGTTATCGTCAGTTTGGCCTATCTTTTAAGTTTCTTGCCATCTATAATCTCCAGTCTCATCCAGAAAATCGCCCAACATGCCGACGATTCGGTTCCAGTTGATATTTTAATATTCTTTTCAACCAACGCTATCATCTTCATCAACCCCATGTTCGCCATCCTGGTTCATGATGAGACTTGGAACGAAGTTAGAAAGCTGTTTGGGCTTTCCGAGTAAACACCCACCCCTACTTATCAACTAAAAATACTTATCTTCGATTATATTGGTAGCTTAGGTTTCTACCTTAATATAAGTCAAAATAAAAGTCTATATTCTGTATTGTTTTATATAGTTTTATTTCAAAATTTTTGATAGAGTCTAGTGCTCATTACTTTATTAAGTTTTTAATGTTCATACTAAAAGTATGTTTTGTGTACCGTGTCTTCTAGTTTACTTTGATCGTACATCAATTGATATTTTTTGCATGAGGTGGGCATCGTCCTGTAAGATTTAGCAGCTAATCACTTCGATTCCCTTGTGGCATACCTTCACCCAAAATCCCTTACTTTAACCTGCAAGCTGTCACATTGACCTGCCAATTTTTCTAGACTGAAAGGTGCAGGAAGGATAGTATGTAAAACTGTAGGAATTTTAGGGCTTGGCTCTGGCTTTAAGTTTAGAGGTGTGGTATGATACCCATAATTAGAAACATAAATGAGCCAGCTAGAGATACCCAACTTTATCCTTTGACTGTTTTAGACTTCTTTGGAGCTTATCAACCTTATAGTACTAAATACGTTATATTTTAAAAAATTAGCAACATTTAGTTTAGATATGTGTAATTTACTCTTGGCCCGTTTATTTTGAACTTGAAGCTCAGCTTTATTTTACAAATCATTTATCATGGTTAGCTCCTGTAATTTTGATTCAATTGAAAGAATACCAAACAAGATGTAACTCGTCTTTTTACATCCTTATATGGCGCCTTTCTTATTGAGTTGATGGTAATGGAATTACCTCCGAGAGACGAGCAAAAGGTATGGGATAGCCAGATCTACACTATTGTAAAAGACTGTTCCATTTCGGGTTTTACTTTTGATTTACCAGAAATAGTGGCACATCTTTATAAGTATATTTCAAATAAGAGTTCGCACATATTTATTACACTACAGTGATGAACTGCAGACTAGTGGATGGCATGGACTCAAATATCAAGTATTCATAAGGTCCACTTATCGAATACTAGGCACTGACAATTAGTATTTAAAATGAACCTAGATAGGTCCTTAAATTGATATCGGAATATAATCTATAACGAAACACTTATAAAAATGAAAATGAAAATTTCCAAATCTTTTCAATTTCTTTGATTATTTTCCCAGCTCTTATATTGGGCTTTGAGAGCTGAACTTTCGAGCATTTCCAATCTAAAATCCCCAACCTTTGTATACACAATCCAAAAGACATAGCTTTCTATAAAGTAAAAGTGATGGACTTTAGATGAATAAGTGAATGTTCATCTACCATAATATACTAATTTTACGAACGAATGTAACTTAAAAGCCAATTCATTTGCTTAAAAGTATCATTAAACAAAGTAGTTCATGAAAATCCAAGATCTGGTATTTCAATTGCATTATCAATATTTTTCGATAGATAAAATACAGAACATAGAAATGCAATTACATCAGTCCTAATGGTTATGAGTAAATTATCAATCTTTAAGAATTCAAAAATAATATAGCTTTAGTACTGTACTGAATACAAAAGTGTTATATATTGCTAAAAATATGATTATCTAAATAAACAAAGATTCATCCTAGAAAGGAATTGGTTAAAGGTTTAGTTATCGACAATACAAACTTTTAAATAGGTAGACCTTTTAGTAAATTAAGCGGAGTTCTCAATACGCTTGAGGTAGTTGGAGAGAGGTCCACGGGTGTTCAAGTACTTGACGTAGCAACCATCCTTCTGGATACGGCCAGCTTCACGCTCGCTAACGTACTCCTCGCGGGACAACTTGGTGAAACCCCACTTCTTGGAGATAATGATCTTCTGGCGACCAGGGAACTTGTACTTGGAACGGCGCAGAGCTTCAACAACGACAGCCTTGTTGTTATCCTTGGTACGGATAGAAATAAGGATCTGACCAATGTTGACACGGGCAACGGTACCGTTGGGCTTACCGAAGGCTCCACGCATACCGGTTTGCAATCTATCGGCACCGGCACATGACAACATTTTGTTGATACGAATTACGTGGAAGGGGTGGACACGTACACGCATGTGGAAGGAATCCTTACCAGACATCTTGACAATGTACTTGTTGGCACAGATACGGGCGGCTTCCAAAGCTTCCGAGGACAATTGTTCGTACTCATCGGAGATCATGTGGACACACAAGGGGAAGTCATCGACGGAAGCCTTCTTACGACCTAAATCGTAAATTCTGATCTTGGGGTCTACACTTGTATAAATAAAGGGAATCAATGTAAAAGTTTACCAGGGACACCACGGCAGAATCGGGATTTGGGGTAGGGCTTGTTTTTGCAGTAACGGTAGCAACGAGCAGGACGACGACCCATTTTAACTAAAATCAATCAATAATTAACTTCAAATAAATATTTACAATAAGGAAGGAGAGACAAAGTAGTTACAAAAAAGTCATAAATCTGATGGATGTATATTTACCTAGCTTTGAGCGAGTGTGTTTCAAGAAGAGTTTTCATAGCCTACTTTAGTATTATTATCTTATTGCTGAGTAAAAACTTCGATTTCAAAGGTTTGTACAAAGAAAACGGCAAATGAAATGTGCAAATCCATGCCTCGAATCAAATCTAAGTTGGTGAGCCAGTAGAGTTTGTTCCAGTTTGAATGCGACTTTTCTTGTAGTACATTGAGGAGATAATACCATTAAGTAGGAACAGAGAAGACTGCTAGCTTCCTAAATACAAACCATTAAATCCGTTTTTAATTGCTGGTTTGCCAGCAGTCCATAAATTTTACATATTTGTTTAGGTATTTGATAAGAGATGTTAAAAGTTGGATGAAAAGTTGGGTAAATTTTGTGATTGCTGGCAACCCAACAATTGAAATTTAGGTTTATTATAGACGTTGCTAGGAAAAATTATAAGTTGAAGTGTATATAAGGCATATGCACTAACAAGATAAAAGATATATATTAAATATACGGTACAAAAGGATTTACAATTGAAATTGGTGCCAAAATAAGGGCCGGGAAACTGTTAAAGAAGTTGATGGATTTTGAAAACAGTATCTATCTTTCTACCTAAAGTACTTCCAATACGATGCCTTATCTTGGTCAAACTTTTCTACAATGAAGTTTACATTTATACCCTTTACAAATTTGGAAAGTTAAATATATCAGCTTGTAAGTAAATTATAAGTGTTTGTACTTTGTAACTTATGGAAATTTAAGCTTTGGATCGTATTGGCCTTCAACTTTAAATCTGTAGAATTGATAGTCAAAGCTGATGGTTATAAACTTAATATATATAGTATGCGCCTATTGTATATAAAATATAATATAAACTTAACTTTATCGAATAATAAATATGTTTTTCAAACTGATATATCAATTAATTTATTAGACTAGTCCAGTAAAAGCTTTTCATATAAACTAGCTACAAAGCAATCTATTTATGATGTAAAGATAATGTAATTAAATATATTTAGCAACATTTATAAACAACCTAATTTATTAGAAATTGGGTTGTTATATAAAGTAGAACCATTCAAGTAATAAATACGATAAGTCACTTACATCGACTAAAAATACTACTAGTTGATGGAGTTCAGCCTAACCTTAGATCTCTTCGAAATCATCGTCTTCACCATTGTTTTCGTTATCCTCTATGGCGTAGGAGTCTTCAGCTCCATCGATCTCCAAGTCATTTTCGTCACCTTCGTCACTTGCACCGTCATCGGCCATCTGTTCAGCTCGAGGTACGATGTTCTTACCGTACTCAGCTTTGAGCTGGTACAGCGTATGGTGCCTGCCTTTACGGTGGTGTACGGTTATATCCTTGAGTACCTCCTTGAGATCTTCCTATATAAAAATTAGTCTGTAGTTTGGGATTTGAAGGTATACTGGAGATTGACCCGTCTTCTGACGCAGTCCTTTGAGAGACCAGAACCGGTACTCTTTGAAGAGGGAGAAGAGTAGATTACGTAAAGCGTCGGTTGTCATAGAGTTCTTGGGAGCGTAGCTGGTCTTTTGCTTTTTCTATAAAAATTAGGGCTTGTAATGTAAAGAAACTTACTCCGAGGCCACCCCAGGTAGAAGCGACTGTATTTTTGGGTAATAGATTGCCCATAGGACGTATGGTATGCTCGGTATCGAAGGTAATCTGGCGGTGGGCGTTTCCATGATCCATAGCTTGCTTCCGCAGAATATTGTTGTGGGAGGAGGTGCTCTGGATAGCAGTCACTACACACTCCTCAGCTACAGTACCAATGATCTCGGTACCAACTTTTGAATGGGATAAATAAAAGGCGGTGGCTAAATGTACCTTTGTTGTCGTCGTCTTCGAATATAACCACCTTTTCTTCTCTGTCCCCTTCCAAATGTAACATGTAGTCTCTAGGGATTCCGGCAAATTCTTCGGGGATATGAAGGACATACTATTATAGAGGTTATAATCAAATTATAAAAGTAATTTACGTTAGTAGCTGTTGTACCACCCTCTGGAATCACTTTACTAAGACATTTAGATAAATGAGTTGTATGAGATTTACCTCGAGTAATTTTTGAGCTTACCAATTTCTCTCCCCTCTTCCAAAGCACTATCCCAAGCATCGGCTAGGTACTCGGGAACCTTTTTTAAAGCTGAATGAAAATTTCATTTCAAAAGTTTACTTTAACGAGCCAAATTTTGGTATCCATGTTGGTAGTGTCAACGGTGCGTTCTTCGAGATCCTCGTTGTCTCCTTCCAACATGTCGTCAACGAAACCAATTGGCTGCTCCTCATTTTCAGCGGTCTCCCACTCATCAAATTCATGGTCATCACTCATGGTTGTTGAAAACAATTGGAGGTTAGAGCCAAGTTCTTGGAATTGTCAAGATGCGGTCATAAATGATGGTAGATTCTAAGTTGGTGAATGGCTAAGCAAATTCGGCCAATTAAATGAGTTTTGAATATGGGATAGTGAGAGCAGGTAATATAATCGGAGGACAGATGGGTAAGATAGACTTGATGAAATTTCAATATAATAGCAAAGCCTATAAACTTAAACATATGTCGGCAATAAATAATTTTTATACGCGTAACATCTGCTGTCTACTATAATTGATAAAAATCACAAACTAAAGTTCCTTTGATTCAAATTAGTACATATTACAAAGCTCTTAAAAACATATTGCAAGTTTGCTTTTAGATGACTATCTACTTTATTGAGCTTAAATAGCATAGTTATTATATATATATGTGATTTAAAGCTGGAAAAATACTGCAAACTATATAAAAATGCTGAATAAAATTCCTACAAAACATCTATTTAAAGGAAAACAACGTACAGCTAAAATACTCGCTTCCTCCCAAGTCTACCTTTATTAAATTCCCCAAACTCAAGTTACCGATATAAAACATCATTCATAACTGCATCTGAACTACTCTTCTTTGCAATTCCTATAGACGTATCCTCCAATACTTTTTTAACAGTTGGATCGATATTACCATTGTTAGGATCCAGAAATTTGGTAACCAAATGATCGGCCGCCAATCCAGCCGTAAGTTTACCGTCGTACACACCTTTTTCTAATTTTGATAATGAGGAGTCTTTGAGCTGGCGGTGCATCCTAAATTATAGGTTAGAGGGAGATAGAAGATATAGGGATGCGAATATGGGTTTTTTACCTTGTGATGACGTTAGCGGTAACTTCACGCCACAACCATCTAACTTGTTGTTGACCTCGATTGCTCTGCTTGTGGCCACTTTCGTTGGTAGCTTGGTTAAACTCCTGCATCGTCTTCCAGGCGTCCGCTATACCTACCTTTCCTAATGCCGATATACTGATGACCTGAATGAGAAATTTAAATACAACCAACTTGAGAAGGTAAAATCAGTTACCTTAGGCTTCCAAACATTGGTGTTGGGTTGCAAGAACTTGATGGCACTAATATACTCGGTCTTGGCTCGATTGGCAGCGGGTAACAAATCGCCATCGGCCTTGTTGACAATTATTAAATCGGACATCTCAACTATACCTTTCTTCATACCCTAGGTCGTAGACTGTTAGTTTTGTAATTTTTGGGATGCGAGGTGTACCTGAAGTTCATCACCGCCAGCTGGTGGACTAGTAATACAAACCTAATGCTTTTCAGTAAATTTTTGCCATAAAAAGGTACATGTCAACCATATCGGCAACTACTGTTTCCGATTGCCCAACCCCAACCGTCTCTACCAATACTACGTCATAGCCACCCGCTATTAAATGATCGTTAGTTTATTTTGAAAACTTGTATTTTTTCTACCTTCACAAAGTAATATAGCTTCATTGGTATTTCTAGCTACACCACCCAAAGTACCTCTAGAAGGACTAGGTCTTACGTAGGCATTATCATGCTTGGAAAGTTCGGGCATCCTCGTTTTATCGCCTAGTATAGAGCCACCTGTCTTGGTTGAAGATGGATCGACTGCCTATTGAAATATTGTCAAAAGTATTGATGTTAAAAATGTAGTATGAAGAAATAGCATACCAAAACGGCGACGTTCAAGCCTGAGTTTACCAAGTGCATGCCGAACGCTTCTATAAAGGTACTCTTACCTACACCAGGAGCTCCTGATAATCCTATTCGAAATGTGGAGCGATTTTGAGTGGAGGATTTGAGCTGTAATTTGGCCAACAGTTCGCGTGCTAAAGCTTGGTGGTCTTGTCGACTCGACTCCACTTCAATTTTGAACCCATTTAGAAAAGATATGAGTGGAAATTAAAATACCTAAAGTTATAGCTCTCGATAGAGAAAATCTGTCTTTTGCTACTAAACCATCGTAAAGTTGGGTACTTAAAGTGTAGTTGTATTGCTTTGTTGAATAGCTGCATGCCTGATGTAAAAATTAAATAGAGTTAGTGTTTAGTATTGGAAATAGATTGCAAATTATAGATATAGAGTTACCCTTGTGTGGAGGTAGGGACAATGCATTTATACTTCGACTGAATTTGACTTGGGCTACTTTGGATGCTATACCCATAATTCCACAATTTCGAAAAGCCAGAAAAGATTGATTTTTGAATTTGGGTTCTGACGTTTACTTGTAGAGTTGGATTTGTGAGTTTTGAAATGTTAGAATTGGAGATTGGCTATTGAAAATAAACTTGGGCAATGGTTGCTGGTTTCTTTTGAGGCTTGGTTTGTGAATTGGATTGGGATCTAGAAATTAGGTTTAAAGCTAGGTGTTTTAAAAGTGATGTAAATGGTTGCAAATAGAATTGTAGTTAGTGATTGACAACTATGGGTTTAGTGTACTGTTGCTAGTGTTGTATTCAAACTTGGACTGTAAATGGTTCTATGACGCGCCAAATTCTTTTCTAGCTGAAATTTACTTTTGAATATTGCTTTCCACTGCTTGTATAGTATCTATAAAGTAAAGCATTTGCAAACAATAATTAAGGTGTATTATAGCATACCATATAGCTTTAGCAGAAATAGAATAGCAACAACTTTTTATTTCAAGTACATCTAAAAGAATGTACAACTTTAATTGAAGTAGGAGCATTACAGAAATGAGTTTAAAAGTGCTATTTTCAATACAGAATTTTGTAATCTAGGGTTGGGGTGGAGGGTTTGAAGCGGTAGTAGTGGTAGTAGAGGCAGGTGGCCAGTTGAAAGCAGACGAAGTTTGGTTGGGGTTTTGGGCAGTTAAAGGGGTTTGGCTAACGAACGGGGATAATATATCCCCACCTTGGTAGAAGGAGGGATAGAAAGTAGATGGGGAAGGTAAAGTTGGATCGTTGGATATAGGCTTCGCTTTCTATAAATAAAAGTTAGGGAGCAGTTTAACTAGATATAAAGCTTACCATTTCACTTAGAGACTGTGTAGACGTGGTTGGAGCGACAAGTGCACTGGAGGCGGCTTGACTTTGATGACCGTTTGGATCGGTTAGCTCACCAGTAGCTTGTAGGTTGGGAACTTCACCAGTTTGTTGGTTGTTAGGTACCGATTCTGAAGCACTAGTGGGTAGAGGTGCTGAATTGATGCTTGGATTGGAAATATTGGCCATATTCTGCTCTTCAGCGGTTTCCAATTTAATACCTTCATCAGTACTGCTCATGTGGGGGGAGTCACTTTTCGTCTTCTTGAGTGGGATCTGTAGACGCAGTCCGGAAGGCCGCTTCGAGATCGAGCTGTCACTCGTCATTTCGGGTGGAGCACTTTTGGGTATTTGAGTGGAAATTACCGGGTTGGATTTGGATTCTTGCATTTCAACTGGCTTGGACATCATTTGATTATTGAGTTGAAGTGAGGGTTGTTGCGATTGTTGTTGCTGCTGTTGCTGCTGTTGTTGTTGTTGCTGTTGCTAAATTAAACATTAGTTCTTGTACCTAAATTAATAGTTACCATTGGATAAAGTGGCGAGTTGTTTAAATTGTGTTGCAAGACCAAATTTTGAACGGTATTCCCATGCATCCCGTTATGTTGGTTGGGCCGCATATTGGCCATCATATTTTGATGGATCGCCTGTTCTGAATTGATGCTATGCGATATACCAGGAATGGGTTTAAGCAGTGTGTTCATACGGTTGTCCATAGGCTGCAATAAAGCATTGTTACTCATCGGTTGCATATTTTCTTGCATTCCAAACGAAGGATTAATAGGCGAGGGCATAGGATTGATGTAATTCATCTGTTGGTTATACATGTTGGGATGCATATAATTGTAGTTCTGTTGAACATCCATCATGTATGGATATTGCTATTTTAGTTTAGCAAGTTAACGAAGATATAAGCTTACCTGCTGTCTATTCTCGCCAAGGGTACTTGGGTCTGGGGTATGGTTGTTGGTAACCTTTTCCTCAGAATCATTTTCGTACGAGTTGGCAAACTAATAACGTTAGAACTTGCACATGATGTTCAATTACATCTTGATTGTTTTTGGATTCGTAGGGCTCCTTGTAGTCGGTGTATCGCATAAGGATCTTGTCCATATCAGAGGATGCAAACTGACATAGCTTGTTGCTCGAGTTGAAGATGATAACGGCTATCTCGCAGTCGCAAAGAACGCTGAGCTCGTAAGCCTTCTTCATGAGGCCTACCTTACGTTTCAGAAAGGTAACCTGGTCACGTGATATGTCAGTAAAGGGATAAGTTGCAAAAGTACCTGTTTGTTACGTTCGTCCGACAAACTTTTAATTGCAATCTTTCTTCTGCCCATGTTGTAAAGTTCTATGTATGTGGTATGTCAGTAAGGTTGACAGCATCTCGACTATACCTGTATATCGTCTGCTATGCCTGGTTGCAGCTTGAGGTTAAAAATAAAAATGAGTCTAATCTAAAAATAAAATTTTATAAATAAGTGGCAACTCAGTCTTTTTATACCTTTTCTAACCCAAAGCATCGTTTAATTGGTGTGTGGCATCCCTTACTGAGTTGTAGATTAAGCCCCAGCTATTGGTGCAAAAGGAGATTTGGAATGTGATGGGATCTCATGAATTTTCATCCCAATGTTTCAACTGTATCTAATTGGACAAAACTCATAGCCTGATTGGCCACCTCAGTTCCTTATTAAATGGCAATAAAAAGCATTCTAAAAATAGCTGGGATTCACCGTAATCCAAGGGCTAGAGTAAATTTTCTTCACCTTCCATCCGCTCATCCGTCCAGCTAGCTTTATTGTCCAATGTGCTTTGTACAGTAGACAACGACCTTTTAAAAATATTTACAATCGGTTTACTTTTAGGCACCTTGACTTTGACAACCTCTTCAAAAATTTATAAATAGCCCCTGGTTGTCACGTTTTCAATTGGTACGTGTCCCATCCTAAGTTAGTTTTGGATCAGAAGTTTTAGACCGAGCTGTAGCTAATTAGCCTGATATCCAGCTTTTAGGGAATAATTTGGTTAAGCCGGGGTTTATCGAGACCTATTCCCATAACGAGGCTAGCTTAAAGAATAGTTTAGAATTGCTAATTTACTGCAGTTTGGCAATGTCTTGCTAAATTTACAACCAAGGGTTTCAAACTCATAGCTGAGTTCTAATTTTAACGAGCTAGGATCCAGAACCCATCCTGCGATTTCAGTTCGGCAGTTTAGCTAAGGCCCAATGTCGATGCATTGGTCGTGCTCTTGTTGGTTGATTACTGAATGTAGTAAATGTGAATGTTGGTATTGGGATTAGCAATGCTCTGCTTGGATTAGCTGAGCAGATCCTTACAGTTGAATTTTATCAAAGCATAAGGCTTTTTTGTCAGGGTAGTAGGGGACTATTTTTCTTGGAAATAAAAATTACATAGTGCATATTCCAAATAAATTGTACTGTATCAACAAACCCACACTGTTGTATAACACAATTTATTTGGAATTTTAAGATCTGCCTTCCCATCCTTATCTCTATCCTCGAGAAGTATTTGCATAAACGTATTCACAACAGCTGAGCACTAGATGCGACAAGTTCTTTTACCTAAAACTAATACATGTGCTAATAGAACTGTTGCAATTAATATACCAGCTAAACAATCTACAACATGTTTTGTTAATAAACTTTATACACAATGTAGACTCTAGGCTTAGCCAATTGTTCAGTAAGAATAGAGTTATCTATAAAAGACTTTGATGGCTTAAGCTAATAGTAAACTTGTACACCAGATTCCATTAATTTTAAACAGGATGGCAAGCAATTAGGGTAGTACATGTTTAATATAATTGTATGAATCGCTTGAATTAGAATATTCTGAAGGTGACTACACCCAAATTAAATTTTAGAGTGGTAGAGGACATGCAACTGCGAAATATCAACCTATAGATAACAAATTAGCAATCAGTGTTGTATTGCCAAGTACACTATACTCACTATAAGCTTTAATATTCCAATGGAAATGAATTTGATACAGCCTCAATAATCTTACCCACATCACAAAGTATACTCTAGTTCACCAAACTTCAACTCAATACTTTTCGTACTGATCTTATTAGATTTCCCTTCTAGGTTGAAATTCACCGTTCAAAAACATACTACAACATCTTTTAGGTACTGTAAATAGTCACTATACTAATATACCTACATTGAATGAATTATGGCTAGTCCAAAATGAAAAGTCAAGGGCTTTTACAGTGGTAAAATTTATAATGAAGCTAATTATAGGAAGGTTATAATGACTAAGGTACAACCAAATATGGTGATAGTAACGAATCTCTGAAATATACAACTGCCTCCAAGGACTGCTTTAGATAAAATATAAGAGTTGTTAAATATACCTTTAATTTCCGATACGTTTAGATATATATAAATCCATTAGTTTACTTTTTGTAAAACTATGGCAATAATCTACCAACAAGATGTTTATAATCGATGAATGCTTTCTAACTAATAAATAAACTATACTATCTTTGTGGTAAACATGCGAAGCACTAGTATATACGCATATTAATCAATATTGTAAACTCAACCGAAAAGCTTCAAAGAATTAAATACAATCGCCTTTAATGACAATGGCTTATTGAAGTGGTCCAATCGCCACACATATTCAAATAATTAATGGTTGGTGATGGTTCGCATGGCACCTTTCAATGCACCCTTAAACATCTTCTTCATGACACCACCTCTACTTTGGCCTTGATAAGGGTTTTGAGGCTGCATACTTTGATTGAAGCCTTGATTCTGGTTACCACCACCCCTACGCCTACGTGCTTCCAAGTGGGTTGTGGTGAATAGCAGTATATATATAAATAGCGTGTTGAATTGCATAGTGGTTTGCTGTGTAGATGAAAGTTATTAAGGTAGATAGGACATTTAAGGATTTATATAGTAGGATGGTGTGCTGTTTGAATATGGATAGGTTCCAGAAATCCAATTTCTCAATTTAACAAAGGTTTAATTTCATCCTATTAAACTTTTTGCATGTTGTGGCCTAGCTAATTGATAGAAATTGGCTCATTTTCACCAAAAGTTCAATTGGGAACATGAATCTAAAGATGGATTGGAAGTTGGAATCAAAATTAATGTATTAGCCTATACTAAACATATTCAAAATATATTGCAGTGGGTTGGAATGAAGGCCTAATATAGATAGGTATTGGAAAGGGTAGCTATTAAGTGTATATTTACAATGGTTGCCAGAATCATGTGTGTTTTATAACATTGCCAATGTAGTTTATTAAAGATGTACTTGAAAGGCTTTCTGTCAAAATATCGCAAGTTGATTTATTCGAGATATTTTACAAAGTATATGCTTCAATTAAATCCTACAGTAGTATTTCACCATCAACCTTAAAGCAAGTGCGCTGTTAATCTAAATATCTAGCTTTGTTTAAAAAGGATGCTATAGAGGCTGATCGTACACTACAGTTTAGTTAACAAACAGCTTATAGTCCAAAGATAAAAGGGATTGATCCTTAAATTCAAAAGATAAAAAAATGGAGGCTAGAGATCAAAAAGTAATTTCAAAGGGAATTGGAAGTTGCCAGGTAAAAGGCAAAGTCGAATTGGTGGATGTTGGCACAGAGCAATGGGGGATGATCCTACTAGGAACCAGATTTGGAATTTGTACCACAGCACTATTTAATTCGAGATACAAAGTTGGGATAGTGGAATTTAAAGGGAATTGAAATTATGCTAGGGGGAATTTGACATTTCCCTGAAGCTGAAGCAAAAAGGTGTACCACGCCGGAAAGTAAAAAGGATATGATTCTGCCAGAGATCGAACCTGGAATCTACTGCTCTGTAGGCAGTCACCTTATTCATTAGGCCACAGGACCTGGTTGGCTGGTTTTAGTCTTTCGGAGTAACTATTTCGAGTTACTCCATATCCGCTTTACTCTGGAGTACCTTTTATATTCCTGGCTATATATGTCGTAAGTCGCTGATACTAAATTGCAAAGAATCTTTAGCATAAACATAGAAGTTTTCATCGAAAGTACAAACATATACATCGGCTGCTCTGTTGATCTTCCCAACCTTTATACTTCAAGCTTGTTTCTAGGAGCTACACACTTTTGTGATAGCATTTGTAGTTTCTTGACAAAATTGCAGTTTTACACCATTAGTTCAACTTTAAGTAACCATTTCTATAGTTTTATAGTTCTATAGCTTAAGTGATGTGTATCTTATAGAATATTTATACAAATGGTATCGAAGGTTGATTTTAGAAAGGTGTCTGTAATCTTATCAATCGAAATATTACTAAAATTGGATATATTAAGCCTTTATTTATGGTTTACTTAGATATAAAGTAGTTAATAAAAGTAAGAGATATAAAATTAATGTTATTTTGAAAGTTAAATATATTTTAGTTTGTATCTGAATTGATGGTTCAAAAAGTTTAGGCTTAGGAGTATGTGGGCTTAGAGCCGTGATACTTTCAAGATATAGTCTTTCACTTGCGCTTTTATACAGTACAAACTCAACATAGAGGCAGTCTTTAAATTTGATTGCAATACAAGCCAATCTCAAAAGCATGCTAAGATACATCATATAGCTCCAAAAATACATAGTATGCACTAAAAAGCTCATTAACCTTATTCAGTTCCTTGATAAATCCATTCTATACTAACCAAATCACTGATAGTAAGGTCATAGTTTGTGCCTTTTCTGCCTTAGATTCGGCACTGTTGTCAGCCTTGATCTGCAGTAAAGTCTCAGAAACTTCACAATCGATCACTTGGAGGTTAAAACTGGGTCATAGCTTCAGCTTTGATTAGATTCTCCAAAAAGCAGTCAGTCAAATTGGCAATCTTTTAAGTAGGTAGGCGTTACAGTAATATTAAACTACGTCGCTGCTCCAAAGGTAGTGATATGTCTAAGGTACTCGAGGTATTCATAGTAATAAAAGTGTACCATGTTGAAGGTGGATTCAATGATGATTTTGAAAGAGGTTAGCAGATCCGAATTTGATACTATCCTCTTGTACTTGATTCTATTATAAGAAATCACCCTATATATACAATGACATCACAAGCTTTATCATTAGGTATATAAGGCGAGAGTTCCAATGGTAGACACGTACAATAAAGATAGTTTGGAAAGCAAAACAGTCAAGTTCATCGCTGTAATCTTCCTACTGGTCTGCTATTTACTTTCACTGTTACAAAGTCTGCCTATGATACAGAAAAATAGGTACAGTGTACTACTGAAATAACTGATAGATCCCACAAAGAAAGGCCTAACATATCTAGAAAAATCATAGTACTCAGTTGCTTTCGAAGCATCTTGAAAATTGCAACTCGATTTAGATCATTGCTTCTAGACATAAATATACCTATACCTATACCTCACTAAATAAAGTAAATCATTATAATTGCTACAATAAAAACAAATACAGTATGAAATGAAATACTTTTATTAAAAATTTATAATCAAGTATTATAATAGAGCAGCAATACTCAGCGTATAGCCTAGGGATGTAGCAGTAGTTTGCCAGTAGACTTACGGGACTCCAAGTCATTATGAGCTTTGGCAGCATCTTCCAACCTGTATTTTTCAAATACAGATACCTGGATATTGTTCTCGATGATTATTTTAAAGAGCTCCTGTGCATACTCATTAAAAGCTTCTTGTCTGTTGAGGAAGCTAAAGAGGGAAGGTCGCATAACCTTCAAGTTCTTGGGAGTGAGCTTGAAAATATCCAACAATGGAACTTTACCACTGGCGTTACCGTAGCATACCAAAGTTGCTAAATAGTCACAGCTACTGACACTGGCTTCAAAGGTATCTTTACCTACACCGTCAAAGACAGCTTGCACACCTTGGTTGCCAGTAATTTCCATCACCTTTTCAGCCACCGATTCGGTCGTATAGTTTATAACGTAGTCGGCCCCTACTTTCTTAGCCAATTCAGCCTTTTGGAAAGTAGAGGTAGTACCAATGACTTTGGCACCCAGGATCTTGCTGAGCTGCGTCAGGAACAAACCCATACCGCCGGCAACGGCATGGATTAAGACAGTATCTCCGGGTTGTACTTTGTAAGCTTCTTTGACTATCGTCAAGGCAGTTAGGCCTTGTAAGAGAGAAGCAGCCCCCGTTTCGAAAGAGATTTGGTCCGGTAACTTGGTAACACTATCCTGTTGAACTAAAGTCAGTTCGGCGTAAGAACCTTGGGCAAAGTAGGCGACTCGATCCCCGACCTTGAAACTTTTTACTTCATTTCCGACTGCTTCGATAATGCCGGCACCTTCCCTACCGAGAATAAAGGGTAATGCAGTAGGGTAGAGGCCTGAGCGTTGGTAGGTGTCGATGAAGTTGACACCGATGGCATAGTTCTTGACGAGAACCTGATCTTCTTTTAACTGGGGGAGTTGGGTATCGACATAGTTTAATACTTCGACACCACCGCTACTTGCTACTTGGATTGCTTTGACCATTTCCTTTGTGCTGTTTGGATGTGGTGGCTGCTCTTGCTCTTGAATTTATACCTTTTTGGGCTGGATCGATTTCGTTGACGTATTAGTAATTTCTGATCGAATTTGTGAATTACTAATCAGGCCAATCGTTTCAATTTCCAAGTTTAGACTTAGTCCATTCACACAGACCGATTTGAAGTGGTAGAGTTTAATGAGCTTGATAGCACTATATACTTTGCATCATAGTCTTAAATAGTCGTGGTGGAATTCAAGAGCTTAAATCGATAGGCGATAGTGGTTTAGGGTCCTTTGTCTATTTTTACATGTGCTTTTTAATACATCGAGCTAGAAATGGTGCAAGCTTGGATTGCAGTGATAGTTGAGTTGAGATAGTAGAAGTGGCCTTCAAAGTAGACTTCACTGCCTAGATTTACTCTGGATTTGCACTAAGCTTGATAATTTTATCTACCATAAGTTTAGTATGGCTTTCGTTATAGTTTCTTTTAGTAGTTTGTCAGCATGTGGAGGAAGCTATGTCTTTAGGAGTTAACTAAAGTTTTTAAAGGCTATTATCCATGCTGTATCTTTCAATAGGATGTGAGAGTATTTATGGATAGTCCTCTTATCTACTTGTTAGTTCTCATCCTTTATCTAAATAATACATCGTAAGTTAGTTTTGTATTGCTTTCATGTTTATGATGCAAGTTTCAATCAGGTTCCTGTAGAAGTCCAAAGTTGCTTATTATGAGGCTGCATTCCAATCGTTATTATAAACTTGATGGCTTTTCAAGCTTCAATTGTTGGATTACCGGCTTTACCATCAACTCAAAGGCTTGATATAATAGTCTACATATTCTCAGTCTTCATTCTTGATCACTCCATACTATGTTTTTACGCATTAAAACATATAAACTCGAATCGTTTATTTTAAAAATCTCAAAATCCATCTTTATTAGGTCACACCTTTGACAACTAAAGCTACATCTGGATAGTATATGGAAGGAATCATTGAACCAGTTTCCACCTCTGAAAGAATCAAAGCATCAAAGACTAATGAAGTATTGAATGTCAGCATAGATGCTACAATCGAATTGTATTGTCAATTCGCAATATATCATCAAATCAAACAACCTATCCAACTCATTATCTACCACTCCCAACTTATAACTTGTCTGTACCTAGCTGGCTGCATAGACAATTTCCTTAACCTCTTCTTTAAAGAACCAATATTGAAGATCAAATTGTCAGTCTCTTTGACTAAAGTAGCAAGCAGTTCTCTAGGGCTTTATCAATTCAGAGCCTTACAATATACCAACTCAAAGTATATTGTGATGTTGAAGGAGATTATAAAAGTAAAGTGTTCATAAACTTTTCAAAAAAGTGCTGGGGCTAGATTTAAATAACAACATCGACCTTTCGGTTACAAAGTTTAGTTTCGGCGAGTATCTGCTATGCCACAGCGACAGCAAAGATATTTTCGAGGACAAATAGAGATGCGTTGCTTTTGTGCTTAACAGATGAAAGTTAGGCTGAAGATGGTGACCAACTCCAGTCAATAAGCTGTCACAAGGATGGAAAACCATGCGTGAGCAGTACAATAAAGTTGGTATCTAAAGGAAATTGATTGATGTTCTTCGAAATTAAGAACAGGAGCCACTGCCAGGCCTTACCAATATATAATGAAACTAAGGAAAAGTTAAATCTAAGTAGGGTGGTTGCATGGGAAACTGTAATAAAAGCTTTGGTGATATAAATTAGTATTTCCCACAGCTCCATTTTCGACTCCATTAGTGATGTATTCAAAGTTTTTGACTGAGAGCTATATTCTTTACTATTGAATTGTAGGAGTGTTGTGTTTCAGAAAATAAGAGAAACTTTGTGGTACAATAAAGCATCTATACTTAACCATTAGCTCATTTGATTGTGTTTTTATCTTTAGTATCGCTACTTATACAAAGGTATAGTTGAGTAGAATGTGATTATGAGGCATGGTTCAACCATATGATCAACGGTCCATTGAGTAGCAGTCGAAAACTACTCTAGTTCGAACCTATTCCAAACTTTGCTTTCCTCTTCAAACAAAAGATGATGGATATAAAAACATGAAGCACATTTTATTTATAATTTATATCGGATAGGTATCGCATATGCATATAGTATATAGCCATAATAAGCTAAATGTATATATAAGCGTGAATAGTCAGCTATTATTCGATCACATGAAGATATACTATTGCGTTTCTTTTATTTTTAATACGCAACCGATTGATATCACTAATGAATTTCTAGAGGGTTCGGCACTAAGGATACCAAAGCAGAGTCCGATATTTCAAATTACTAGGCTTTGAAAGGTATATAAACACTGAAAAAACTTTACAAAAGAGTATAGTCAAAATCGAAATGAAATCTGCCCAATACATCACCTTCGGCGCCTTACTAGCAGCCTCAGTTTCTACCGCATCCCTAGCTACAAACGATAAGGATTTGCCTGGTCCCCCGCCTAGAATCGTCGGTGGTTATGAGGTTAGTCCAGCCTTCAAGTACAATTGGTTAGTTTCCATCTTCAAGAACGGAAAACCTTACTGTGGTGGTAGTCTGTATAACGGGAACACAGTCATTACTGCAGCTCACTGCACCACCGGTGTTGACTCTCAGTTCGAAGTGTTGGTTCACCGTCACGACCTTTCCAAATCGGATGCTGAAGAAAATGGTAACCGTTTCAAGGTTTTGAAGCGTACCAAGCATCCCAAGTACGATAGCCTAAAGGTTATCAATGATGTAGCCATTTGGAAGATCAGCAACGATGACACTACTCCCACCGGTCTAATCCTCGACGACGGTACCATTGGTGGTGCCAGCGGTACCTTGTTCTTGACTGCAGGTTGGGGAGATACCTTATCAGGTGGTAGCGGTTCCAATGTCTTACTTGAAGTCAAAGTCCCCAGCTACAACAACGCCACCTGCGTCAAAGCTTATGCTGCCAAAAGAGAAGTTGTCACCATCGAGAACCAGATCTGCGCTGGATATCCTGAAGGTGGTAAGGACTCCTGTCAAGGTGATTCAGGAGGCCCATTGTTTGTCATCAAGGATGAAGAGCCTGTACTTGCTGGTATCGTCTCCTGGGGTTTCGGTTGTGCTGAAGCGAACCTTCCAGGTATCTACTCCAGAGTCTCAGCTCTCTCAGCTTGGATTAAAGCCAACCTTAACTAGTAGGTCAATAAATTTTAGTATATGTAATGGTGATTTTAATGCTTTTATTTTTAAACACTAATGTTAAGCATATATAGTTGCACAGATATAATTCGAAGATTTTATTGTAAATCTAATAATTTTTAGTTTCATTGACTTCAACCATGGAAATATGTGAGTTTGGTAACTCATCTTTAGTGCTAAGTGGAGTGTAAGATCGAGGAAGAAGGTTATACAATTGAAAGTTTTTATCGAAATTAGACACTAAAGTTAATCTCAATATTAATAGGTTGCTACCGTTGCCAAGGTCAGTCCAAAATGATGCTGTGAAAGTGCTAATGCCAAAAAGTACACAGAAGTTGTGGACTATGGAGCCGGATAGGCAGATTATACAAAATACGGGATACAGTGAACTAGAAAACTAAATCAGTACATTGTAAAATTTAGGTATATTTACACTCGAAATACCAACTTCAAGAAATGGGCGAGTTCAGCTCGATATACAAGTAGTCTTCGAACAGGTCGATGAGCATTAGCAATAAGGATCTGGATATTTCAATTTAAATTGACTATAACTAGTATGGAGATAACTAGACAGTAAAGAACCGTAATAAGTTTAGGTAGAGCAATCAAAGCAAAATTCAAAAGTTTCCCATACGAACTTTTCTTTGAAAACTCACATAAGCTACCCATATCCTTATCGTACAGATCTATAGCTAGTTTAAATTAGTATGAATTATATATATATATGGTAAAGAGTATTTCACAGTAAGACTGATAATAAATGTGATAATTAAGCAGAAGAGTCCCCACTTAGGCTTGGATAATTTATAAGGAAAACTAATTGAAGGTTGAGCGCAATAACTACGTTTAACCCATAGACGACGGCGTGTATACATATGCATACACGAAATATAAGCTGAACTTTCTTAAAATTTAATATATGTAACAAAAAGTTTTCAGGAGTAATATGTCCACCTTAGTGCAAAGTACCTATATCTCATATCTTTTATTATTTGGTGTCCTATATGAAGTTATATCAAAATAAAACTGTATAATTTACTGACATTGTAGATGATATAGCTGAAAGAACTCAAGGAAAAAGGATTTATCACATCGGCTGTATCGATATTTTACTGTTTTGTTATGATTTCTTGCAAAACCTGTGCCTTTAGCAATAGAAATTCTTGAGTAGCAAGATATGCACCTTTTTTGGCAATCTGCCTTCCCCTAGGACCATTCTGATTAACTGGTTGTAAACCCAAGATAGACTTTACAATCGATTTCATGAAAACAACGATTTTCATCTTAGACCTGATGCATTCCTTATATAACCTAAAAGCGTTTATTACTGCCATTTGACATACAGTATGAAAGAAAATCCGAACATACCACTTGGCTGTTCTGCGGATATATGGACTGTAGGCAGCCAATTGATCAGATATGTCTACATAAGTCTTTTTAAAATTGTAGTAATCAACTACTTTAGGCTTTCTATCAAATTTGGTAGCATTGTGGATAATTGAAATTATATAAATATCCTTTCTATCCTTCCATTTTAGGACCATGATACCATTTTGATTTTGCTCTGCAGCTATATCCCCTTTAGCCAAAGTTGCTTAAATTACACTACGTGGTAAACCAGACCTATTATATTAAATGGTGCTTATTAAGTTAGTGTTTTTGTGTAATAACCTTTTAGCAAATATCAATCTTTAATACAGGTTATCAATGTAAGCTTTTCGACCTACCCCAGTTAGATTATCCATCAATCTCATAACTACTTCACCAGAAAGTAACTTTAATCGATACTCCTTTCCATAATATATATATCATAAGTGTAGCCACCTTTACAGCAAATTTTAAAAATTTTAATGTCATAGCGACTTCGTTTAAAAGAATTGAACTGATGGAAGATATAGCCATGTAATTTCACCAAGCTTTCATCAATACAAACAGTTTCCCCAGGACGGTAAAGAAGTTTACATTGTTCTACAAAAATATCCATAAACTCCTCGACTTTCCCTATAAAATAAAAGTAAATATACATATATATTATTGTATCTACCTAATCTTTGCCAACTTTCAATTTAGCCATTGTTACAAAGATGCAATATCTTTATCAATTCTTCAAATTTCTCACATATCATAATATTTATACAAATAGAATGCCCTCCAAAACTATATCAGAAGACTAATAGTCGCGAAGGGTAGGTAGCTTGATAAAATCCATTTGTAGTGTAATGTCCAAAACACAAGTAACTTATCAGTATTAGTATATATGGAGTTGGCCTCATATCCATATTGATTAGTTTCAGTCACTATATAGTTGAGAAGCTTATCAGCTATTAATAATTGATAGTAGTCATATGTAATTTTATAATTTCCCATCAATCTAATGTTAATTCCGGCCTCAGGATCATGAAATGGCTCTCTAACAGGTTTAATAATATCTGAAGACCATTCACCAACTTCGATCTCTGGTACATTTGAGCACTATCAGGGCTGAATTCCAAAGTATAGACAGTATGATCTTGATTGTTCTCTCCATTAGTATCATTGTCAGAGCTGTAACTTGCACTATAAACAATTGGTTCAGAGGTATCGTCATTGCTACTATAGTCTTCATCTCCGCTGCTAGCTTTGTCTTCAGATATATCGCTATATTGTAATGGATTATCATAGGTTAAAGTAGTGTTTTCACGCTGAGCTGACATTTTGTAAATAAAGTGAAAGATATATATTAATATATTTATTGAACTAACATTTATATATTTTTCAATATAATTTTTACATAATAAAGGACTTCATTAATTTAAACTCAGTGTATAATAGTAATAAAGGGTTAAAAACTTTTTATCCTATATGATGAAGATTATGTATCCTTTTAGCCTTAATCGAACATAAAATTCTTTGATAGAATTGATAATATATAAAAATCAACTACACAAATAAGAGTTTAAGTTTTCAATTTTTTTGAGCATTTCTGTGTTTCATGTATTCAAATTCATATACGGAATTTTTTTAAAATTTTTGGGGTCTCCACTTTTGAAAATTTGCTAAAAAGTGGTCCGTCGTCTATGGGTTAAATCAACAACATACTCTTGACTATGAGGGTCTGAAACACCTTGAATATAATATACCTTATCTTCTTGGTCGATTTTTCAACGCTTATGGGCAGCCTTAAAGTGTTTTAGGATATCCGACTTGATAGGCTTTGAAAGTTTATATTTATTTCTTCATAGAAAGAGATATGTGATTTTTTAACAATGTTGGTTACACTCTTTCGGCTGATATCATTAGATTTATCTATAATTGTCGCGACATAGTTGTTGGTAACTTGGACTAACTGGCCAATTGAAAGGCATCGTCCATTTCCGCTGGTTTTAATATGCTTCTTAATAGCATTTTTGATGGATTCTGAAACTGAGGATGCATTCCACTCATGGCTGAATACAGACTTGGTGTAGCAGGAGGCTAACTTTTTATCCTCGTCAAACATATTGTTAAAGGTTGATAAATTCTCATCAAAACAGGAAAGTATATTTTCCTTGGTTGATTCGTAAACATCTTTATCCTTAAAGTAAAAAGCCTTTTTGAATAATTGATATTTTTTGCTAAACTCACTCATCTTTTTAGCTGCTTTAGATATATGAGGTGTTGGATGCAGGGATAGTTTTACTGGTATTAAGAAAATCACTTAGAACTAATAATTTTCTACTCTCACCAGGTTTAGTTGACTTGAGGTCAGTCCGAACATTGTTGAGTTTGTGCCACATACATAATGGGTGATTAACTTCAGGGAAAACATACTCAATTACATCATGAAGTTGACAGTCTTCATCGGTAAGAGTCATTTGTAATTTGACATTGGTTTTGAGTTCAGCTATATCTAAAAAGTTTTTTAGTAGCTCAAGCACTGTAATATAAGTCTCCTTCGACTCATCTGACAAGATGGTATGGGAAATAGGCACCACATTTTTACCCTTGGTCCTAACAGTCACATGAGAACAGGAAATCGACATTTCAAAATTTGATAGGTGCAGTCAATAGAAATTACATCCCAGATTCCGCCCAGAGCAAGTTTTTGTTGCTTGTTTGCCCAAAAAGCAACTGCGATCCCTTTCAAGTTGAAATCGATATCCTTTGTCACCATTTTAAAGTACTTCTGGTCATCAAGTAAATTACTAAAATGCCATTTATCTCCTCAATGCTAATATATCCCTTGCCTTGAACTTTTTTTATAGCAGAGGTTTTCTAGCAATGTTCTGTTACATATTTTAAAGCCATATATTGAAAATTAACTTTAACACTTTAGTACTAGTTGCACCACTGATAAACTCATCAACAATACGATCCCAAAAGTGTCCAGGAACAACCGGTATGTCTTCAAATTGGCCACCATGCGAATGTCCAAGATCTGAATCATATACAACAACGTTTCGATAAGTCACGAGGTCGAATTTAAAGTTAAAATGTGCTTCAAACCTGTTTGCAGATCTAGTGCTAGTGTTGTCGCGATTGTTATCAAGGTTCTCATTAGATAGCTTCTCCAAACTCATCTCTTCTTATTTTGATACTGGTTGTATATAAAGTATAAGTACCCAGTTTTTCAGTCCAACATTTTTGACTGTTTTGCTAGTTGAAAATTCAATCCCCTTGATCATATTCATCAATCCAACTGCAATTAAAGCATAGGTCAACAGTCTTGAAAGTAGTGCCATTAGCAAATTTACTATACATTTAAATGATAAGCAAAGCTTATATATTAAAGGCACCTTTCTATAATATCTGTAGTTAAATGAGACTTGGTTAAAATATCAGACACTTTAGGTAAGATAATTTTAGTTGGCTTCGAGTAGGCCATCTTCATCCCATCTTCTAACAAGCTTGTTTCATCATCTCCTTCAAGTTGTTCAAAAGAAAAAGTTGGCAAAATTTCAGGTTCATTGCTTAGTTCTATGTCGTCCTCTAATAGCTGGAGTGAGTCTTTCAAAGTTACTTCAACTTTTGTTCCAGGGTTCAGCAGCGAATGTTTTGTAAGGCGGAATAGCTCTATAGGGAGTAAGAACTTTGGGTATTCTAAATACGAATTGACAAGGGGTAGCGAGTTGAACATAACATTATCATTAAAAATCTTTGCTTGCTCGAATACCTGTAGGTGCTCAATTAATTTCTCTTTGAGTATATTGACTGGGTAAGCAGTTTGAATAACTTTCTATATAAATATAATGCAGCTTTAGTATATATTTTTGAATTCTTTCCTATATCTTTTATTCTATTTAAACTTTGAAAAGTAGTTTCTTTCAACCATCTTCAATTCCAAACAATAACATGATTAAATCATATTCTAGTTAGCTAGAATAGAGCGCTATTTCGTAAATAACAGTTTTTTTAACCCCCTTTTCTCTATAGCTAGTAAATAATAAATCTTTATTATATGTAAACCCATCATTTCATTAATTGGCTATTGTGCTATAAAATATTAAAAATATATTCGGGATACAAAAGCTAGTAAATATCGATTGTAACCTGCTAATTTTATTTATAAATCGAGATTAGTTATAACTATATGTAAGTTACTCTCAGTGTGCAAATATTGTTCTGTCAAAATGAACTCTCTAAAAAACCCAATTTGTGCGAAGAATTATTTTAAAAAATGAGCACTCTATTTATTGCACTACATACAATTCATTTCACAAGTAACTTTTTAGACCTTTATCCAAAGCCATCAGAAGCTAGGATAGAAATATTATTGCCATACATAATTCTTACTAGGATTAGTTCCACTAAATTACTGAAATGCTTAATGAAAACTAAATTGTTCGAGATGATGCATTTCTTTCATCGAAACTCAACTTATTTTAGAACCGATAGTGGAGAAATATATCTTCAATATTTCCTATTTTGGATAGTAATGAAATTCAAAGGGGGCTGAAGCTAAACGACAGTAGGCTGTAATAGGCTATAAAAATCGGAATTGAAGGCGTTGTGTAAGCTTTTTAATCGTACAGCTTACTTAATGAAGTTAAGGGAATCGTTGAAAGCTCATCTAGAAGTATACCACCTATAACATAAGTTTTTGTAAAAATATACTCAAAATCCAGATATCAGAAAAGATCTGTGACTGATCTAAATTATCGCTTGACCTACAGTTTAAAAGTCTATACATATATATCCGTTTTTATGGTAATTTGAGTTTTGGTGCCCAATATATTAAACTTTGAGGTCATGTTCCAACTAAACACTTTACAAGAAAAAAGTAACAAAGCTATGCATTAGATATTCCATCATATTTAATTTGTATCAAGAGCTTGCATACCAGCGGAAGTGAAACTTCAATTCCCACATCGCACAATTATATGTTTGGTATCTAAACTAGTTCTAAACCTGTGTACTTTTATAGATCTTGAAGTTGTTTGCAGAAACTCTACCAAAAGCTAACTGGATGGGTAACCTATCCATAACTTTCAATTAAGTTTATTTGAATTATATAAACTGTATAATTGCCTTCATTCGCCTTTCTTTCATGTCAATCTCCAACATGAGTCAGTACACAGCCGCAGACTCATTGACCCGCTAGTTCTACCCAAAATCCAAGTTTTAAGTCTAGTAATGACATCTTTATCATACTCCTTATGATAGCTCTAGGTAATTTTTTTGAAATTAAATTTCAAAACTAAACCTAGATGCCCAGGCTTCTACAAGTGAAATTCAATCAACCAAATAAGCCTACGACTGCAAGCGAGCATAGCTTTAATAGACGTCGTCAATCATTTGACATATTTGGTTTTTACAGCTCCAGCAGGATCCGGTTGCGCTTTCATCGGATTTGAAAGGTCTTTGACCTGCAGCTATACTACTTCTTGAATGTAGCTATTACTATCAACTTTAACCCGTCTTCCTTAGGAACAAAAACTTCCAGCATAAGTGGGAAGCTTACTACTAGACTTCACCTTTCGTAATAAGCTTACTTTGCTCCATACCGCTCTAAGGTAATTTATACAAGAACTATTAACTTTGTGCTAAGCTTTGAGAAAATTTAGCTTTAGACATGTACGACAAGAATGATAGTAATCTATGCGGGTTCAAGGTCAAAAACTCATCCAGCATTCATTTGAATTTCCTACTGATAGGTTTTTCCAAACTTTTTACGATAATATATTGTTTGGTAGTAGTAGTTTTAGGCATTCGTAAATTGACTTGCAACTTGAACATCATAAGCTCATCGACGACATTCAACGGTACTAAAGGTGATAGTGAGATGTCAACCACCCAGCAAAAATTCATCAAGAAATTGATACTCCAAATGTAAAGTATTATTTTTATAGTTATTGATGCCATTTGTAGCTCCATGTATCCCATAGCCTGTATTACCTGCCCATCTGGTTCCATAGTCCACAACTTCTGTGTCTTAGCCAATGTTAGTATCTTTGGCATTACCTTTTGGGCGAGTCTTGGCAATGGTAGAAATTTGTATTTATCAATACTAATTTCACTGTCTAGTTTTAATTAAATTTCCAACTGTTTAGCTTTTTTGTTGGATCCTACCTTCTACTTGGTTGTCAAGCAGTGCTACCAAGATTTTAGAAGGCATCATTGTCAAGGTAACGATCTACAATATTTATAAAGTATTTTTTGTATTTTTAGATTTGTACATATTGCTATAATTGAGATAGATTAATTAGGTACTAATACATAATTGAAGAATATAGATTTCAATACAATGATGTTATTAAGTAGCACTAAGCTGCTTTAGTCTTGGTACTAGAAAGAATAAATGTTATGTTGAGAATATTCGAGGCTTTTATTGATAAAATGTAACCGAAATATTTATTACTATGTTGAGATGTTTTTTGTAAGAGATCTACCAACTTATTAGTACTTTTTTTCGTTATCGTGGTCGTATTTGTTGTCGTGGATAGGGTAGCTCTCATTATGTTCATCACCGTACTTCTTGTGATCTTTACCATGGTGGTGATCGTCATACTTGGCGTGATCTTTACCGTGAGTAGGGTAGCCTTTGTGGTGATCGTCATTGTCATACTTACCATCATGGTTATGTTTGTCGTCATACTTAGGGCCTTTTCCATGATGCTGATCGTCATATTTGGCATAGTCCTTACCATGAGTAGGGTAGCCTTTGTTATGTTCATCGTTGTATTTCTTGTGGTCTTTATCGTGATTGGGGTAACCTTTATGGTGGTCGCTATCGTGATCGTACTTGTCATTATCCTTGCCGTGTGGCTTGTAACCGTGCTCATGTTCGTCACCGTATTTATGATCTTTACTGTGAGTAGGGTAACCGTGATTCTGATAATTGTTATCGTACTTTTTACCGTGGTGATTATCATTATACTTGTCATGGTCCTTACCATGTCTCTTGTAACCGTGCTCATACTCATGCTCATGTTTACTGTCATATTTATCGAGGTCTTTGCCATGTCTCTTGTAGCCGTGCTTGTCCTTGTTAATGTACTTGTCGTCATTTTTACCATGGTTCTTGTATCCGTGGTTGTGACGGTCATGCTTTTTATCATTCTTGTACTCATTCTTCCTGCCATCTTTATCGGCAGCAGCTGAGATGAGTTGCTGGCCTGCTTGATTAGCTACAAGTTTCTGAGCAGCTACCTTCTGGGCGACGGGTGCAGGTGCTACTTCTTCCTTCGGTAATTGAGGTACAGTTTCGGCGACCGGTTTAGTTTGAGTGTTTCCGACAACTGGTAGGATTGCTTAATAACGAAGCTAGGTCGACCTCTTCAGGGATTGGAGTGGCTAATATTGCACTGATGGCGACTAATGAGATGATGGTGGACTTGAAATGCATTTTTTGAAATGTGGTTTTAGTTTCTAATTTTTATTTGATATCTATATTTGTACTAAATTCCTTTTTATTTATACTTTTAAATCTTCAACTATTCTATATGGCTTCCTATAGATAGGCTATTTTGAGTTCGATATTAGGTTAGCTTGAGCAGTTGTCGTGCAGCTGTTGGATTTTAACAAAGAATTAGCTAGCTGTGGTGCTAGTCAGCAAGGTAATATGTGGGACTAATACTTTACCACGTAACGATAGCAATCCTGTTGAGGAAAGTATTACAAAAAATAATTAAACTTCATCGTGTCATGTACTCGATTAAGTTAGCTTCCAATTTCGGTTGGTAGGTTAGCCGGAAAACTTTAACCCCATAATTTTTTTGGATAATCTTCAAAATTAGCGAAACTCCATATAAAAGTTTATATTAGTTAAATCAATGTAAAAGTCCAAAAATCATTCTAATAATAAGCATATGCTATATACATCTGTGCTAATAAACTTAAGAGAACTGTTTACTGAAGCAATTTTTTCTATTGTAAGTAAACCGGCTGATCAACTGTATTGTGAACAACTTACCATCTAGAAACATTTAGTTCGAAATATTAGAAAAATACAGTTATATTTTAATATACTCAAATTCATTATCTATAAGACCAATTGCTTATGACTTCATTTTGAATAATTTGATATTTTTTCAATCAGCAGTAGTAACTTGTGATTTAATATATTTAAGAAATGGTTATATAATCATAAATGTATAAGTATATAGTTAAACTTCACATCAAAAACATTATCACCATTACATATACTAAAATTTATTGACCTACTAGTTAAGGTTGGCTTTAATCCAAGCTGAGAGAGCTGAGACTCTGGAGTAGATACCTGGAAGGTTCGCTTCAGCACAACCGAAACCCCAGGAGACGATACCAGCAAGTACAGGCTTTTCATCCTTGATGACAAACAATGGGCCTCCTGAATCACCTTGGCAGGAGTCCTTACCACCTTCAGGATATCCAGCACAGATCTGATTCTCGATGGTGACGGTTCCTCTTTGAGCAGCATAAGCCTTAACGCAAGTGGCGTTGTTGTAGTTAGGAACTTTGACTTCAAGTAAGACATTGGAACCGTTACCACCTGATAAGGTATCTCCCCAACCTGCAGTCAAGAACAAGGTACCGCTGGCACCACCAATGGTACCGTCGTCGAGGATTAGACCGGTGGGAGTAGTGTCATCGTTGCTGATCTTCCAAATGGCTACATCATTGATAACCTTTAAGCTATCGTACTTGGGATGCTTGGTACGCTTCACAACCTTGAAACGTTTACCATTTTCTTCAGCATCCGATTTGGAAAGGTCGTGACGGTGAACCAACACTTCGAACTGAGAGTCAACACCGGTGGTGCAGTGAGCTGCAGTGATGACTGTGTTCCCGTTGTACAGACTACCACCACAGTAAGGACCTCCGTTCTTGAAGATGGAAACTAACCAATTGTACTTGAAGGCTGGATTAACTTCGTAGCCACCGACGATTCTAGATGGGGGACCAGGCAGATCCTTATCGTTTGTAGCTAGGGATGCGGTAGAAGCCGAGGCTGCTAGTAAGGCGCCGAAGGTGATGTATTGGGCAGATTTCATTTCGATTTTGAATATATTCTTTTGCAGATTTTTCTCGATGTTTATATACCTTTCAAAACCTAGCAATTTGAAATATCGGACCCTACTTTGGTATCCTTAGTGCCGAACCCTCTAGAAATTCATTAGTGATATCAATCGGTTGCGTATTAAAAATAAAAGAAACGCAATAGTATATCTTCATGTGATCGAATAATAGCTGACTATTCACGCTTATATATACATTTAGCTTACTATGGTTACATACTATATGCATGTGCCATATCTGCCCGATATGAGCATAAATAAAATGTGCTTCATGTTCTTATATCCATTATCTTGAAGGTATCTATAAGCAAATGTTTCTATAAAAAAGCGGTTATACTACTCTGTTTGAAGAGGAAAGCAAAATTTGGAATAGGTTCGGACTAGAGTAGCTCACGACTTTAGCATCAGCTTTTCGACTGCTACTCAATGGACCATTGATCATATGATTGAATCATGCCCCATGATGAGACCAGATTTTCCTACAAAATTTTAACAAAACTATATCGGTGAAATAACTTATTCTCTATTATTATTGGTTATTGTATAGTTTACTATTTAATATTTGGAATAGTAGTGCTGGTGCTATAGGGTTGTTTACAAATTTATATAAATTAAATAGGGATTCTATATAAGTGATTCAAGGCTGCTCTAGCAAATAGGAGTGTCCAGAGTAGCATCATTTTCTTGTACCCTATTTCTATTCCACCAAAGCAATACTAAAGCCTTCTCCGTTTTAGCTATACAGAACAATAAAGCATATATATTGCAAACTGTAAACTAAGTTCAATTCAAGTTGTCAACACTTATATATAAGGTGACTAGATTTTTGCTAATATTACTTGCATAGTTAAAACTCAATTTGTTGATTCTAACGTCTATAATAAGGTAAACCATATATGCTCTTCAATTAATAGGTATCAATCAGGTTCAAAATATGAATTTTTTAGTTCTTCGTCTATGTATATATAAGTACGTATGTTCTATAAATGTGCTTTAAAAATCTTATTAGATTTCACCTTTAAACTCATTTATTTTAATATGACAGGTCATTCTTTATTTATGTTAATAAGCCACCTACACATTCAATCTTTCATAACAAATTATAAGCGTATGTTTATTTAAGAAAAAATTAATATTTATTTGGGACAATATTGTACTGTGTGGCTTAACTGGGTGCAAGTGTTACAATATAAGTCTTCCTTTTGTGCACTAAGCTCATAGATGAGTGGAATTCGTTTAGTTGCATTCTCTGATTACCGTCCTCTTGGAGTTGTAGGGGGCTCAGAGATTCTATTAAAATACTTTGGATCGAGTGCTTTGAGATGATCTATATGTGCTTTTAAATATCTAAACAACTGAACACTTAGGTAGTCCTTTAAGTTTGGAGGAACTTCGTTAAACCAATTTAATACCATATATAGCCAGTTAGAATTAACTTTAAAATTGAATTTTGAGCCATCTTTGAATATTCTCATCCAATGTATATGAATATCTTCAGGCTTGATTGGAAGCCTGCTATACCTCAATCTCATAATCATGATATGCTTGCAAGGGAGACCATTCTGTTCATCGAAACAGCAAGTGCAATATTCTTTAGCTGATTCTAACGTTACTATTGACATAAAGTTCATCTGGGGTTAATAGATTTCATTTTACCATATAGTTGAGCTTAGCGGCCATAAGATGGTCTTTGAGGATCATCAAAACCTCCTTCGAAACAATGTTCTTTACTGCATGCCAAAAAACAGTAGGTGGCTCAAGAATCGAGTAGTTAAGGCTGAGATTATCGTAGTTTTGGTGCTCCCAGGCCTTCTTTGCAGCAATAGAATCACAGTTCTTGATAAGCTGACCGATTTAAATTTTGTTCTTATGGGCTTGACTGATATTGTGCTTGAGTTGAGCATTCATGTTTTCAGCAGTACTTGAAACATCATAAAAATTATTGAAGGTTTTCTTGGTAAAGGCTACAGCGAACTGCTCTTCATTTTTAAATATTGCTTGGAATCGTTTGATTGATTTGTAGGTGGATAAAGAATTGAAGAAAGCAGCCTTCTTATCCTTATATTCTTTAATATCAGAGATATAAAGCAACCTTCTCATAAACTGGTTAAGCAAGGTTGTGTTATAATTCTTAGCAAGAATAGTTTCAACCTTTGTTTTCTTCTTATCGTCAAATCTATAATAAGTTTCTGGGACTTTACCTACAAAAAAATTTAGTATTAGCGATTCTCTAACATTATATATCTATATATATTTCAAAATTTAACTTAATTACCTATAAAGCTATTAGTAACAAATATGTATTAGATGATTTTACCTATAAAAGTCTCAACCAACTTTTTACGCTCAGTAGGATCTATCCAACTTAACACTGTCCTAATGTTACCAAATTTGCGCCAGATACATAACATGTGGGTAACAGATGGAAAGACAGATTTGATTGCAGAGAACTGAGCATTAGCATCTGTTAAGATAGTCTTTAATGGTACTCCTGACTTTACATGCTGCTAAGAACGTTTGTAGGAACTGCAAGACAGTAACATAAGTGTCTCAGATCTTATTATTCATAATGGTGTAGGCAACTGAAACTGTTTTCATATGCTTAGACTTTGCAGAAAAGGTAGAGACAGAGAAGTCATATTTCAAGATCTGATAGATGCAATATACTACCAAAACATCCGAAATCCTTGTCTTCAATAGCACAATCTGAGTAATGTTTGATCATAACAAACACTTGAATCCTTGGAGGTCTGGTGATAAGTCAAAAATTGTCCATTTTTGCGCAATAACCCTTTCGCTGCAAGAATTGGAAGACTTGAATTTCAGAAAGTCTTGAGATTAAATTATACTTGAGGCGTTGGATATAGCAAAGGTTTTAACTAAAATCTAATCACAAATCCCAAGCTGGTACTTGTTGGATACCAACTTGATAGCTGTCGAAATTGTACACCCTTTTAAATGACGCTCAATAATATCTTGGATATTACTAGGGATTTTGGATCTTTGGTTTTTAGTATTGGATCATGGGAATGTTTCATGTTGTTAGAAGTGCCAATTGTGAGTACTGTTGGCATAATCGACCTGAAGAGTGATGATTGCTAGACATTTTTCAGTTTGCCTCAGTAGTTTAGAATTATTCGTCTTGACTTTTGATTTGCTTGGCTGTTGAGTTATCCAAGAGGTAATCTTTATACACCTTATGCTGGTCATACTTATAGTAATGATAGCCAATATGCTTTCCTTTCGCAGGGTTGGTATAGCTAGTACGAACAAAAGCAAAACCTGAGCTTTGATTTAAGACAGCTATTGCATTTACTGCATTGCAAAGAGAGTGAAACGAACTATGTAGCTCCAAAGCTCTAAAAACTATTAACATATAGTAAAAGTAAAAATAGTTTAAAAGAATTTTTCTATCAATCTCATCTTTATTGGGCTCTACAGCTCTGTTCACTTTTTCGACCTCATCTAAATCGTTATAAAAACTATTTCATAGACATTAACCTGAGAATCTTCATTATAGTCTGATTGAGTCTTGTTAGATAATTAACTTGTCCTCACCAAAATCGTTTGAAACTAATTCTTCTAGCTCCTTTGGAGTTGGGTTTTGAATAGAAGAGATCAGATGTTTAATATTGGTGGTGGGGGTCAAGCCAAAAGGTTGGATTTGATCGTCTTGTTGGTAAATAATTACTTTTAAGATGGGTTAGACAACTTCTGAATGGTAAGGCCAGCTTCAAAAATTGGGACAGGTTTATCATATTGGCTGACAGTTGAACTTTTGTAGTGAATGGCTAGATGGTCTTTGGATTGGTGGAGTGCTATTTAAATTGATTTGCCCATATGCTTTCAATGAGAGAAAGGCTTTTCAGGTCACTAACAACTGGCTCGGGAACAAAGAATTTAGGTATCTTAAGGTATAAAAATGCAAAATCTATACTATCGCTATCCATTATATGAGAAAATCTTCTTGCCAATCTTACAAAGCTAACTAGCTTATCAGAAGCAGGTATAAGGTTATCCAAATCGACTATCATAACTCAAATTCATAAAAAAGCATTAGTATATCGATATCTCTTATAAAAAATTAATAAATACTAAGCCTACCCTTTAATATCGCAATGTTTAAAAATTAAGGGAAGTTATATAAGATTTATATATCCTAATAAACGTTTAATAGGTGGCTTTATGTATAATTTAGATCATATTCTACTCAACTATACCTTTGTATAAGTAGCGATACTAAAGATAAAAACACAATCAAATGAGCTAATGGTTAAGTATAGATGCTTTATTGTACCACAAAGTTTCTCTTATTTTCTGAAACACAACACTCCTACAATTCAATAGTAAAGAATATAGCTCTCAGTCAAAAACTTTGAATACATCACTAATGGAGTCGAAAATGGAGCTGTGGGAAATACTAATTTATATCACCAAAGCTTTTATTACAGTTTCCCATGCAACCACCCTATTAGATTTAACTTTTCCTTAGTTTCATTATATATTGGTAAGGCCTGGCAGTGGCTCCTGTTCTTAATTTCGAAGAACATCAATCAATTTCCTTTAGATACCAACTTTATTGTACTGCTCACGCATGGTTTTCCATCCTTGTGACAGCTTATTGACTGGAGTTGGTCACCATCTTCAGCCTAACTTTCATCTGTTAAGCACAAAAGCAACGCATCTCTATTTGTCCTCGAAAATATCTTTGCTGTCGCTGTGGCATAGCAGATACTCGCCGAAACTAAACTTTGTAACCGAAAGGTCGATGTTGTTATTTAAATCTAGCCCCAGCACTTTTTTGAAAAGTTTATGAACACTTTACTTTTATAATCTCCTTCAACATCACAATATACTTTGAGTTGGTATATTGTAAGGCTCTGAATTGATAAAGCCCTAGAGAACTGCTTGCTACTTTAGTCAAAGAGACTGACAATTTGATCTTCAATATTGGTTCTTTAAAGAAGAGGTTAAGGAAATTGTCTATGCAGCCAGCTAGGTACAGACAAGTTATAAGTTGGGAGTGGTAGATAATGAGTTGGATAGGTTGTTTGATTTGATGATATATTGCGAATTGACAATACAATTCGATTGTAGCATCTATGCTGACATTCAATACTTCATTAGTCTTTGATGCTTTGATTCTTTCAGAGGTGGAAACTGGTTCAATGATTCCTTCCATATACTATCCAGATGTAGCTTTAGTTGTCAAAGGTGTGACCTAATAAAGATGGATTTTGAGATTTTTAAAATAAACGATTCGAGTTTATATGTTTTAATGCGTAAAAACATAGTATGGAGTGATCAAGAATGAAGACTGAGAATATGTAGACTATTATATCAAGCCTTTGAGTTGATGGTAAAGCCGGTAATCCAACAATTGAAGCTTGAAAAGCCATCAAGTTTATAATAACGATTGGAATGCAGCCTCATAATAAGCAACTTTGGACTTCTACAGGAACCTGATTGAAACTTGCATCATAAACATGAAAGCAATACAAAACTAACTTACGATGTATTATTTAGATAAAGGATGAGAACTAACAAGTAGATAAGAGGACTATCCATAAATACTCTCACATCCTATTGAAAGATACAGCATGGATAATAGCCTTTAAAAACTTTAGTTAACTCCTAAAGACATAGCTTCCTCCACATGCTGACAAACTACTAAAAGAAACTATAACGAAAGCCATACTAAACTTATGGTAGATAAAATTATCAAGCTTAGTGCAAATCCAGAGTAAATCTAGGCAGTGAAGTCTACTTTGAAGGCCACTTCTACTATCTCAACTCAACTATCACTGCAATCCAAGCTTGCACCATTTCTAGCTCGATGTATTAAAAAGCACATGTAAAAATAGACAAAGGACCCTAAACCACTATCGCCTATCGATTTAAGCTCTTGAATTCCACCACGACTATTTAAGACTATGATGCAAAGTATATAGTGCTATCAAGCTCATTAAACTCTACCACTTCAAATCGGTCTGTGTGAATGGACTAAGTCTAAACTTGGAAATTGAAACGATTGGCCTGATTAGTAATTCACAAATTCGATCAGAAATTACTAATACGTCAACGAAATCGATCCAGCCCAAAAAGGTATAAATTCAAGAGCAAGAGCAGCCACCACATCCAAACAGCACAAAGGAAATGGTCAAAGCAATCCAAGTAGCAAGTAGCGGTGGTGTCGAAGTATTAAACTATGTCGATACCCAACTCCCCCAGTTAAAAGAAGATCAGGTTCTCGTCAAGAACTATGCCATCGGTGTCAACTTCATCGACACCTACCAACGCTCAGGCCTCTACCCTACTGCATTACCCTTTATTCTCGGTAGGGAAGGTGCCGGCATTATCGAAGCAGTCGGAAATGAAGTAAAAAGTTTCAAGGTCGGGGATCGAGTCGCCTACTTTGCCCAAGGTTCTTACGCCGAACTGACTTTAGTTCAACAGGATAGTGTTACCAAGTTACCGGACCAAATCTCTTTCGAAACGGGGGCTGCTTCTCTCTTACAAGGCCTAACTGCCTTGACGATAGTCAAAGAAGCTTACAAAGTACAACCCGGAGATACTGTCTTAATCCATGCCGTTGCCGGCGGTATGGGTTTGTTCCTGACGCAGCTCAGCAAGATCCTGGGTGCCAAAGTCATTGGTACTACCTCTACTTTCCAAAAGGCTGAATTGGCTAAGAAAGTAGGGGCCGACTACGTTATAAACTATACGACCGAATCGGTGGCTGAAAAGGTGATGGAAATTACTGGCAACCAAGGTGTGCAAGCTGTCTTTGACGGTGTAGGTAAAGATACCTTTGAAGCCAGTGTCAGTAGCTGTGACTATTTAGCAACTTTGGTATGCTACGGTAACGCCAGTGGTAAAGTTCCATTGTTGGATATTTTCAAGCTCACTCCCAAGAACTTGAAAGTTATGCGACCTTCCCTCTTTAGCTTTCTCAACAGACAAGAAGCTTTTAATGAGTATGCACAGGAGCTCTTTAAAATAATCATCGAGAACAATATCCAGGTATCTGTATTTGAAAAATACAGGCTGGAGGATGCTGCCAAAGCTCATAATGACTTGGAGTCCCGTAAGTCTACTGGCAAACTACTGCTACATCCCTAGGCTATACGCTGAGTATTGCTGCTCTATTATAATACTTGATTATAAATTTTTAATAAAAGTATTTCATTTCATACTGTATTTGTTTTTATTGTAGCAATTATAATGATTTACTTTATTTAGTGAGGTATAGGTATAGGTATATTTATGTCTAGAAGCAATGATCTAAATCGAGTTGCAATTTTCAAGATGCTTCGAAAGCAACTGAGTACTATGATTTTTCTAGATGTGTTAGGCCTTTCTTTGTGGGATCTATCAGTTATTTCAGTAGTACACTGTACCTATTTTTCTGTATCATAGGCAGACTTTGTAACAGTGAAAGTAAATAACTTAGACCAGTAGGCAGATTACAGCGATGAACTTAACTGTTTTGCTTTCCAAGCTATCTTTATTGTACCTGTCTACCATTGAAACTCTCGCCTTATATACCTAATGATAAAGCTTGTGATGTCATTGTATATATAGGGTGATTTCTTATAATAGAATCAAGTACAAGAGGATAGTATCAAATTCGGATCTGCTAACCTCTTTCAAAATCATCATTGAATCCACCTTCAACATGGTACACTTTTATTACTATGAATACCTCGAGTACCTTAGACATATCACTACCTTTGGAGCAGCGACGTAGTTTAAGATTACTGTAACGCCTACTTACCTAAAAATATTGCCAATTTGACTGACTGCTTTTTGGAGAATCTAATCAAAACTGAAGCTATGACTCAGTTAAATCTCCAGGCAATCACTTGTGAAGTTTCTGAGACTTTACTGCAGATCAAGGCTGACAACAGTTCCGAATCTAAGGCAGAAAAGGCACAAACTATGACCTTACTATCAGTGATTTGGTTAGTATAGAATGGATTTATCAAGGAACTGAATAAGGTTAATGAGCTTTTTAGTGCATACTATGTATTTTTGGAGCTATATGATGTATCTTAGCATGCTTTTGAGATTGGCTTGTATTGCAATCAAATTTAAAGACTGCCTCTATGTTGAGTTTGTACTGTATAAAAGCGCAAGTGAAAGACTATATCTTGAAAGTATCATGGCTCTAAGCCCACATACTCCTAAGCCTAAACTTTTTGAACCATCAATTCAGATACAAACTAAAATATATTTAACTTTCAAAATAACATTAATTTTATATCTCTTACTTTTATTAACTACTTTATATCTAAGTAAACCATAAATAAAGGCTTAATATATCCAATTTTAGTAATGTTTCGATTGATAAGATTACAGACACCTTTCTAAAATCAACCTTCGATACCATTTGTATAAATATTCTATAAGATACACATCACTTAAGCTATAGAACTATAAAACTATAGAAATGGTTACTTAAAGTTGAACTAATGGTGTAAAACTGCAATTTTGTCAAGAAATTACAAATGCTATCACAAAAATGCGTAGCTCCTAGAAACAAGCTTGAAGTATAAAGGTTGGGAAGATCAACAGAGCAGCCAATGTATATGTTTGTACTTTCGATGAACACCTCTATATTTATGCTAAATATTCTTTGCAATTTAGTATCAGCGACTTACGACATATATAGCCAGGAATATAAAAGGTACTCCAGAGTAAAGAGGATATGGAGTAACTCGAAATAGTTACTCCGAAAGACTAAAACCAGCCAACCAGGTCCTGTGGCCTAATGAATAAGGTGACTGCCTACAGAGCAGTAGATTCCAGGTTCGATCTCTGGCAGAATCATATCCTTTTTACTTTCCGGCGTGGTACACCTTTTTGCTTCAGCTTCAGGGAAATGTCAAATTCCCCCTAGCATAATTTCAATTCCCTTTAAATTCCACTATCCCAACTTTGTATCTCGAATTAAATAGTGCTGTGGTACAAATTCCAAATCTGGTTCCTAGTAGGATCATCCCCCATTGCTCTGTGCCAACATCCACCAACTCGACTTTGCCTTTTACCTGGCAACCTCCAATTCCCTTTGAAATTACTTTTTGATCTCTAGCCTCCATTTTTTTATCTTTTGAATTTAAGGATCAATCCCTTTTATCTTTGGACTATAAGCTGTTTGTTAACTAAACTGTAGTGTACGATCAGCCTCTATAGCATCCTTTTTAAACAAAGCTAGATATTTAGATTAACAGCGCACTTGCTTTAAGGTTGATGGTGAAATACTACTGTAGGATTTAATTGAAGCATATACTTTGTAAAATATCTCGAATAAATCAACCTGCGATATTTTGACAGAAAGCCTTTCAAGTACATCTTTAATAAACTACACTGGCAATGTTATAAAACACACATGATTCTGGTAACCATTGTAAATATACACTTAATAGCTACCCTTTCCAATACCTATCTATATTAGGCCTTCATTCCAACCCACTACAATATATTTTGAATATGTTTAATATAGGCTAATACATTAATTTTGATTCCAACTTCCAATCCATCTTTAGATTCATGTTCCCAATTGAACTTTTGGTGAAAATGAGCCAATTTCTATCAATTAGCTAGGCCACAACATGCAAAAAGTTTAATAGGATGAAATTAAACCTTTGTTAAATTGAGAAATTGGATTTCTGGAACCTATCCATATTCAAACAGCACATCATCCCACTATATAAATCCTTAAATGTCCTATCTACCTTAATAGCTTTCATCTACACAGCAAACCACTATGCAATTCAACACGCTATTTATATATATACTGCTATTCACCACAACCCACTTGGAAGCACGTAGGCGTAGGGGTGGTGGTAACCAGAATCAAGGCTTCAATCAAAGTATGCAGCCTCAAAACCCTTATCAAGGCCAAAGTAGAGGTGGTGTCATGAAGAAGATGTTTAAGGGTGCATTGAAAGGTGCCATGCGAACCATCACCAACCACTAATTATTTGAATATGTGTGGCGACTGGACCACTTCAATAAGTCATTGTCATTAAAGGCGATTGTATTTAATTTGAAGCTTTTCGGTTGAGTTTACAATATTGATTAATATGCGTATATATTAGTGTTTAGCATGTTTACCACAAAGATAGTATAGTTTATTTATTAGTTAGAAAGCACTCATCGATTATAAACATCTTGTTGGTAGATTATTGCCATAGTTTTACAAAAAGTAAACTAATGGATTTATATGTATCTAAACGTATCGGAAATTAAAGGTATATTTAACAACTCTTATATTTTATCTAAAGCAGTCCTTGGAGGCAGTTGTATATTTCAGAGATTCGTTACTATCATCATATCCAGATTCAAACCAATTTATCAACCTTCTTCAAAAATAGATGGATGGCCTTAATAATCCATCTCCAAATTTCAACCTTGTTATACAAACATTGTGCTATCATCAGAATTACTCTCTAGGATCTAACTTAAAGCTATTGTCTTTAAAAACTGGTTTGGTAATAATAATAGATAGCGTGGGTAATAAATTTAAAGTTAGATTAGTATATTTGGTGTATTTTTAGTAGATATAGGTGTTGTGAAGTTCCTAAAAGTTGCTTTTAGATACACGAATATAACTATAATTGAAAAGAGTATTTCTATAAATCTACAGCTGCAAGGTCTAGGTTCGACGGGATCTGAAGTTTACTATTGATCAAAGCTCTCTAGCTTCTTATGCCTAATGTTTAAGGTTATAGAGATTTGAGGCTTTGTTCAAGTTTTGAAGAAAGTACTATTATCTATAGTAAATATTGTACTAAAAATGATGATATTCTCAGATCATGAACAAGCCCATATTTCTCTATCATTCAAACCTATGAATGAACCCTTTAGTAATCCTTTTTATAGATTTATAACCTAAGCCGGGAAATAGTTTAGATCCATCAGTAGTACCATTTAGGTCAAAGTCTCTGTATAGTTTCGGATACAATTTTATTATACCTGATCTAGTTTTATTTAAAAGCTAAAAGTTCTAAACTGACTGACCTCAGAATAACTTTTTATAAGTGTAAATGGATCAGCATTGTTAGGAGTAAGTATAATTGAAATCTTTGCCAAGCAGGCACGAATATCTTTATAAGCTATTCAGATCAGTTGCTTTTGCATGCCAAGTATTTAATAGATATGCTTCTAAACGCTTACCATAAATGCGGTAAAGCAACAGTTAGCCAAGAAATTTGAAATGTAATGTATAATTCCCGTTCAAATTGAAAGTAAATATAGTTTTAAAGCTCTTGCCTGCCTTAACCCCTAACCTATTTGCCGATGGGTGTGCTTTCAGGACGAATATTTATTAAGTTGGGTTTAGATTCTAATACCTTGTTATATAAGAAACTTTTTCAATTTTAGAATTCCACTCACCATGACTAAAATTATAACCGTACCAGAGCTTGAAAAGCACAATCATAAAGATTCCTGCTGGATCGCCTATAGAGGGAAGATCTACGATGTTACTAACTTTGCTCAAAATCACCCTGGAGGCTACGGGCTGATCCACCAGTTCGGTGGTGAGGATATCGGGAATGTACTTTCCGATCCCAACTACCACATTCACACTGATGAGGCGATTGAGATGATGAAGGAGTTGTGTATCGGTCAATTATTTGACGTCGCCACCGATGGTTGCTTTAGTTATACTTTAGCTGAAAACGACTTCAAAACCCAAAAGTTTTTGAATTTGGACGAACCATTATTTGAGCAGATGTTCTTCAACAACTTTACCAAGAAGTTCTACTTGGAGCAGGTCCACAAACCTAGGTATACTAAGGAATCTCCCTTACTGTTCAGTAATCCGTTTTTAGAATTGTTGACCCGGACCCCTTGGTACGTCGTTCCTATATTTTGGACTCCAATCTCAACCTACTTTGCCTACATTGCTTCCTTGGACTTGGAATTTAAGACTTTGTGGTTCATACTTCTAACTACCCCTTTCCTCTTTGGCTTGATCGAATACCTCATCCATAGGTTCTTGTTCCACCTCGATGATATGTTGCCTGATCACCCCTACTTCCTTTTCCTTCATTTTATGTTCCATGGTGTACATCACTACTTGCCTATGGATAGGTACTTTTTTCGAATAGCGATATTTTTCTAAATTTTTTACTATGTAGAATGCGGCTAGTACTACCCCCAGTCATGGCTATAATTTTGGCCCTCCCTCTGATAAAATTTGCTTTCATCTTGATGGATCCGCCCTACGCTAACGCTACCATCTCGGGTTTTATGGTAGGATACATGGGTTACGACTTGATGCATTACTTCATACATCACTCGCCCCGTATTCCTATCCCTGAGTACTTTAGAGAGATGAAGCGGTATCATTTAGCGCACCATCATCAGGATTATTCTCTTGGGTTTGGAATTACTTCTAAAGTATGGGATAATATATTTGATACCGTACTTGTTGTCGACGGGACCAAGCTTTGATTTGATTTGAACCGATTGGATGGACTATACACCACTAATCCTACAGCTACTTATATCAAAGTAAAGTTCAGTTAATGGTAACTTTTATATATACTTGAGAATAAAAATAAAGCTTTTGTTAGATAGGCTGACTACATGAATGTTCGTTTGAATTTACTTTCAGTAGCCCTGGATAAAACATATATTAACTTTATATAAACTGGGTTGAGCCTTGTGTATATGTATGTTTATATTTAATTATTCCCTATCTTCAATTACCTTGTTGGAAAGCATTATACCTTGTGAAGATCATTTCAAATTATAATCCTCTCTTGGTTTACCTCAAGTCGTCGACTACGAGATGCCAAAAAGCAGCTGAAAAAGACTTTTATCGAGTGATTCTATTGGAAACAAAAGCTAGATGTGATAAGAGTTATTGGGTTTTATATTTTCAACTATATATGCTATGGAAAAAATTAAGTTGAATAGAATGATTAATTGAGTCGATAATATGTAATCGAATGATCTCAGGCTAGATTCCTTATAGAAAGATAGTGCTAAGGCTGTACATTTTGTTTAGCAGTTTAATAACTGTTATAGATTTGTAAATAAACTTCTAAATTTTACACGCTGCTATAAACTTTTGATGATTTATAATATCATTAATTCAAAAACCCAATAAAACAAACTATACAGGATTAGCCTTTTCATCATACATTTCCATATGTTAAGCTCATCATCAATAGAAAATTGAGCAAGTGGTTTAATCAAAGTCAGATAAAACTCTCTCAACAAATATGTTAGGCTGATAAACTTTTATAATATATAAACTCGAATCCACTACCTTTTAAAAATTACAAAATATATATTTATTAGAAAATACCTTTAACAATTGAAGCTCTATCTCAACAATATAATAAAAGGAATCGCTAAACCAACCTCCACTCCCAAACAAATCAAGATATCCGAATCTAATCGAATAGTAAACGTCGACTTGGATATTACGGCTGACTTTCACCACCAACTTCCATCATGCTACCAAGTCAAGCAACCTACTCAACTCATAATCCATTCCCTCTCAAGCTATAACCTATTAATGCCTAGTTGATAGTAAACAATTTCCTCGATCCCATTTTTGTTAAACTGATAAAGGAAGTTGAACCAACTGTCACTTTTAAAAGAATAGCCAACTCCTTATACGAGCATTATTAATCCGAAAACTTACTATGTATAAATTTAAAATTCATCACGGTGTTGAAGGAGATCATGAAGAGTGAAAAACTGATAAAGTTGGAATTGAGCGGTAACGTTGAACTAATGATCTCCAAGCACAGTTTCAATAACTATCTGCTATTCCATAACGATATTGTAAAGGGTAGTTTTGCGAAAAGCAGAGATGTATCACTTTCATCTTGTATTTGGCCGACAAATGCTGATGCAAAGAAGATAGAGGCCAGCTTGAGCTGATCGGCTGCAGTAGAGATGGAAACTCAAGCTTGAGTAAAGTAGCAAAATTTGTGCTTAAATGAAATCAGGTGGTGTTCTTCGAGATCAGGGAGGAGATTTACCACCAGATCCTGCCGATACATAACAAGGTTAAGGAGTGCTTAAGCCTAGTTTGTTGGTTTATGGGAAACCTGATACAAGTGTTAAGCTGGAAGTAAACGATACGATCAAAAATAGGGAAGAATATAATGACATCTACAGCATGTCCAAGGTTGTATAGAAGAATGGTGTATACCTAGACTTTTTTATAAACCAAAGCCACTTAATGGGAAGGCTGGACTAAATCTATAGCAAGTTTGAAGCCGAGAATAGGCCAATCCTAAACCAATTTTTTAACAGCTTGGCTATTGAAATATTCCAGTAAGAAGCCATCCAGTTTTCAAAGATGCTTGGACCACTTATCTTGAGATTCTACAAATAACTGGTGATTTTAGATGCCCTAACCGTAAAGCAACTACAAGCACTGTCATATAATAATGAATTCAACCAGGCTATGTTTAAATGTATCGAGATTGTGACCAGTCGATTCAACTGTTCCATTAATAAATACGCGAATAACGCCTATACAGCCTGATAGAATGGATCCATGGAGCCTGTTGGATTGAATCTCCTCCATTTTCTAAACGATAGTTGAATGTGGATGGGGAAATGGCACGGTGGGTGCTAGTGCCTTGATGGTCAGATCAACTTGCATACAGTTTACCCAACTAGCAACGTCATCAACTTGATGGATTGAAGGGAGGATAAGACTAGGAGGTTCGTCAAATTGGTTCGATATGATGCTGATAAAAAATTCTGTATGCTGAGCTGTACCTACAATTAAATAGCATTGTAGTTTGATATTGGCATTCAAAAGTGTGTAGTAATTTTTATATTTGATGAGTCAAATTATTTGAAGTTTGGATCAATGTAATGTCTTGGTTTTGTAAAAAGGCTTCATTTTCATACCTATCGAGGAATACAATTTCCAGTGGAATTGACAAGTGTCGCCATATACTTATTATGCCATCTGAATTTGACTTTAAAATATAGGGCGCTGACTTAATTCAAACTGAGCAAGATAAATTCAACATATATTAAATCAAAACTAAATTAAAGGGTACCTTAAAAGTTACCAGCTGCTTATGCGAAGTGATCTTCCAGATTGTAAACTGGACCTTATCGATTGCAATTTGGTTGAAGTAGGCTGTAGTTGCTAAGTTGAATGGATTGTACTGTTGAAAAGCTGATAGTTTCAAATTTTGAAGGTTTGGCGGTGGTTGTTAGTCACTTTAGTTGAAAGTTTTATGGTAGTATACTTTTATTAGAATCGAGAGTGTAAATATAAATGGATTGTTGAATTTAAAAGTAGTGGTAAGTTATCTTGAAAGATAAGTGGCAGCTAAATTTTGGAGTGGTAAATATCCAGTCTATCAGTAGTCCTTGATAAAATACATAGTGGTAAAGTTGTGCACTAATAAACTCCAATCCTTACCCGAAAAGACACCTCAACATACTTTCCAGCCAACTTTCTCTGGATTATCTACAAAAGTTGAAACATTGTCAACCAAACCCAAACCTATAGAAAAATAAGGTAGGCTGCATTACAAGAACCAAATCTAAATTGCCTTATAACCTGTTCTATACATAGGCGGCCAAACTGTAACCAATAGCTTTTAGTCTCTAAACCTTACCTTTAGAAGTGATGTCACCTCATACCTAAAAGCGGAACTTTTAATACTGCTGACGTCTCTACAATAAACCTCCCTAGACCTGAGAGAAAGTATAAAAGGGAAGTAGAGTGATTGAAGCGTCCACTTTATACAAATTTCTAGTTAACTCTACAACCTTATAAAGATGCCTAACGGAACCCTTGAAGTCACAATCGGTAACTTGTAGATATTTGGGCAATTTACTAAATTCAACTTCAATAGTCGCCGGACGTAACTTGGAGAACATGGACAAGGTTATGGGTAAGCACATCTACCTTTCTTTAACTCCGATCTATATGTATTAAGAAACGGCATTGATACTTATTTAATTAGGCGGTAACGATCCCTACACCATCGTTAAGATTGCTCACCAACGCGTACGCACCGAAGTCAAAGCTAGCGCCGGTAGTGAATGCCAGTGGAACCAAACCTATCGCCTAGGTGTCACCGACCAGTACTACGAAGTCATCGTCGAATGTTACGACAAAGACGCCGTTACTGATGATTTGATTGGTAAAACCAGTATCCCATTGCGTGACATTTTGGAGAAGGGTGGTGCTGACGCTTGGTACACTATCGGTCGTAGTGGTAAACCAACTGGTGAGCTGCACTTGGTCTTTAGATTCTACCCTGTAAGTATACGGCTTTAAATATTTTTCTAAACTGCACTTTTAATAGGGTGCCTTCCCTGAAGGTTTCGACCCCAACGGTTCTTCCAACGATGGCTTGAAGGTAAACTTGAATGGTTTATTTTAATGGGACTAATGGATTTGTATAGACTGCTGGTATGGTAGCTGGTGGGTTACTAGCTGCCGGTGCTTTGGCTTACGGTGGTAAGGTGGCCTACGACCACTTCAACAAGAACAAGCAGGGTGAAGAAGAACCTCTCAATCAGCAGGGCCAGCCTGGACAGCAAGGTTACGGCCAGCAGCAGGGGCACCACAACCAGCCTGGGTACGGTCAACAGGGTTATGGTGGTCAGCAGGGTGGTCACTACTAGTTGGATTCAAGTTTTTAGGTTGGGCCTTGCTTTTGCTTGGCCGGTATCCCCTTTTTAACTAAATTAAGTTATTTTTAGTTATGTTTGATTATGATATTTAGCTTTGTAATTGTATTCAAAAGGTTTTGTACACCTATTTCAGTTTGTAGAACTGGTATATTGCAAAGATAGGCTTCACTCTTACTATCCATGTTGGTTTTACTATTTCATATTTTCAATTCCCCCAGGTTTAAATATATATTGTACCATGTATACGACGTCTCGACAACTACATCAACATGATGTAGTAGGTCAGATACCAAATATTTAGTAAGTCTAAAAGGTGAATCTTGTCGCTTGAAAACATAGACTATGGACTGTATTTGAAGTTTATAAAGTGCTTTTTACTGAAAATCCATCTAAATTACATGTAAGTAGTATGATATGAGAAGGGTTCTTAGCAATATATCGGTAGTGGTGGTTCAAGGATTGGAATTCCAAATTAACTGCAATATATAGGCTAATTTAATTTAGAATTTCTTGAGATATCTCTATAGCCATTTTTCGATTACTTTCATTTAAATTAACTTGATACATCTTTATAAAATGTACTGGATAAAGTGTAGTGAAAGTGAACAAAGTATGTAAAATTAACACTGCTATTGTCCTAGTACTACTGGCTTTATCCTAAGGTTTTGATCACAGCAATAGATCTTTTAAAGGATGTCTAGCTTTGCTATATAATCCGAGAAACTATTGATTTATAGGATATTTATGTGTGCTATGCTTACAATTAGGCATTTGAGATGTAAAGTTTGGTAAACTTTTCAACTTTGTTTTGTATACTTGACAAATTTGCTCTTAAAGTTCAGGAGTTTGAAGCGACATTCCTAACCACCACTTCACTCCACTTTGATTATGGTGAGTTACTATCATCCAAAACACTGTAGCTCTACTAGGCTATTATTGGATGCTATTGCTTTTAATGATCTGCACCAACTTTTGTAAAGTACTGGATTGAAACTATAAGGAAATGTATTGCTTCTGTGAGATGCGATTAAACTATATTGAGATCTAATGCTTTAAAATTTCAATATATTTGTAATGCAAGTGAAGTGAAGCATTTAAAACCAATAGCATAGCTATACAACAGCTGTCATAATATAGATATCTTGAGGTGGTTGGTTTAGCTTGGTCTTTTTTCCCATTAGTCCCAAAATTACCGACCAACCGAAACTTTTATTAGCGGATAATTGAATTTACTGCAATAAGCTACAATAAATTCTTGAGATGCAAACTACTATTTAAAGCCAGCTAATAATAGTGATCCTGAACTTGTAGTCTATGGATACTACTGGTTGAATTTAATTAGGTTGGTTGAATTTAGCTGAGGTTAGTTGAGATAAACCTAGTGGAGGCTTACTTAGTTGAAAGTGAATTCCCCCATCCTTCATTTTCTAAACAACTCTAAACCAACTGTTAGAGCTTTCTAAGAGCCCATCACGAACACATCTGCCAACAAATAGTCGGAAGCCCCGGTACACCACCAAATAACCTTTCTTTATAGCATATTAGGTATAGGCTTTTTCTTGGAAATAAATTAATCCACTTTCTTAGTTTACATTTTATTAGCACAAATATATCACAATGAGTAATGCTTTTTCAGAAGGTAACTTTAGATATACTTTCCATTTTAAGCTTTGTATTTATTATCCAATGTAGAGCCTGTACATACAAATGGTCTAACAAAAAATGATGAAAGCAATGGTTTAAATCAGAAAAGTTTGGAGGATATCGTCGCTAATTCCATCCAAGTTGAAGAAGCTTTAGAGATTGCCAATAAAAAAATTTTCACCCGGGCCGAAAAGAAAGAACAGATCATCAAGCTTCTGCACCAAGCAACCTCGAGTGGAGATGAAGAGACAGTTTATGGCTTACTTAACCATCCTACCTTGACCGAATTTATTGATGTAAATGCAGTTGATGAAGATGGTGCCCCGCCTTTAGTCTACGCCTCTTCATTTGGATATACCGAGGTAGCGAGGCACCTTTTGATAGCCGGTGCCAACGTCGACATGCAGGATAAAAGTAACTACCCTTTTTTACTTGACTTTAACGTTCCTAGATGGCTGGCCTCCTTTGATGTGGGCTACCAATAATCAACGCGAAGATATTGTCAAACTACTGCTCGAGTACGGTGCTTCTCCAACTACAAAGACAGCTAAAGGTAGGACGGTTCTGGATATCATCAACCACGGCTTGGCTGACAACAACGCGGTGGAGAAAAGTGCCAAGCTTCAGGAAATACTCAGCTACAACCACTCCAACCCTACCAGACATCGAACCCACCAATCCCTAGCCAGCTTCTCGTCCTTTAACTTGCAAGACTTTCAAGATGATGACAACATGTCCCTGAATTCATGGACTTACACCGACCCGGAAGGCGACCATCGCAACCTAATGCGCAATACCAACGAGCGGTTAGGTCAGCTTGAGCTCCTCGGAAACAGTTTGGAAGATATGATCCAATCGGAAAATTATGGTTACAACGAGGTACTTTTTCATTTTTGCAACGATGTTTTCGAGAGTACCAATTAACATTTTTATAAGGATTCCCTGGAAGATATGACCAACGAGGAGTTTGTTTGGGATCAGTGCTTGCCCGATCAGATGTTTGTTTTTTCATCCCAGCACATCCCCCATATAATTGGTACTGTGATAACGACCATGAGCCCCGTCTATGCCAAGGATCAGAAATCGGTTCCCGCCAACGTCATTTTCTTGTGTTCTCGGTTTGCTTTCTACTTCAGTACTCCAGATCTTTTAGAAGAGTTGTTGAAGAGTGCACTTAAAGCGATTGCCGACTGTGTTAAGGTATCCTTTTACTTTACTTTAAAATTCCTTAACCCAGCAACTAGGCCCATTACAACGAGATCAAATTTTTATCTTTTTGGCTAGCTAATGCATCCCAGCTTTTATATTACCTGAAAAAGGATTGTGGCCTGGTTACATCGACGGTCGAACATCAGCTAGCTCTATCCGAATTAATCCACGAAATCTACCAACTGTTGGTGCGGGATGCCCAAGCACAGATTTCCAACGAATTAACGCCGGCTATTCTGGAATGTGATTCGATTCCCGGCCTTAGTGACGAAACCAAGTTTAAGCCCGCTCGCAAAGGGTTCTTAGCCACTTTGGCCGGGTTGGGCGAAAACGAAAGCACTGGTACCTTGCGTAAGCGGCTTTCACTGCGTCGACGTACTCCTGCCGCCTTGAACTACGTTCACAAACGTCGTATCACACCAGAAAGCATTGCCGACATCCTTTCCAAGACCCTCTCCATCCTACAGCTCTACCAGGTCCACCCCATGCTGATCCACCACGTCCTAAACCAGCTGGTGTACTTCATCTCCACCGAGTTGTTCAATCGTATTTTGGATACGCAAAAGTACTGCTCTCGAACACGAGCCATCCAGATCCGTATGAACGTCACCGTCTTGGAAGATTGGATCCGACAGCATTCCAACTCACCCCTAGTGCAAAACCTAGCCACCCACTTCAAGACCCTGCTGCATCTACTCCAGTTCCTACAGTGCTTCTCAGCCCATCGCTCGTTGGCCGAGTTCATCGAGACATTGCAGACGTTGGACACGTTGACTCCATTGCAGATCCAGTTGGTAGCTGAGACCTACCGGTACGAGAACGACGAAGAGAAAATCGCTGACGAGGTCCTCAAGTACATTGAACAGGTATCGGACCGCGTTTTGGATCGTAAAGATAAGGCGGCCAACAAGATGAAGAAGGACGGTACCCCTATCGTTGTAGTTCGTGATCTGGACGAGGAGGTGACTTCGAGGATAACACGCAGGCTCTCGTTCCTGGGACCAAACCCCGGCTCCTCCCACTCTAGATCCCCTTCCATCTCCCGCAAATCTTCTCGCAACGCGTCGCCTGAAGACGGTTTACCCTCGTTAAAAGTCAGCTACGAGAACTCTTCCCCATCAGTGAGCTCTATAGCTAATGGTATGAACGAGATCTCCATCACCATTCAACCTCCCACCAACGCCGACAACACTCCAGTGCAATCTACCCTAACCGACCCCTACTACAAACCCGGTATGGAGCCCCCCGCTAGCCCGACCCACTCTAGAAACACTTCCACCGAATCTTCCTTGCAACCGTTTATCCACTCCAACATGTACTCTGTGTTTAAAGATCCTAACCACCTCTTGCCTTTCTCGGTTCCTACCCAATCCGACATGGTCAATGGTTGGGCTACCTTTGGATCCGCTTATACCTATGGCGACAACTCAGGAACTAACACGCCTATTAGCGCCACCTTCCCCTATTGAAGGTGCAGCCCCCGGTTCTCCTCATAACGGTAGTGTATCTGGGGATGCATCCACTCCTCACCACCTCTCTGAATCCTACGTCCCTACCATCCCTGAGAAGTTTGTCGATTTGTTGGATACTACCAAGCTCAACTAAAGTTTGGAAATTGGTAAACGAGTAGAGTGAGAGAAAATTTTAATTGAATATTATAATGTCTTTCATGCTTTTTTCAATATAGGCATACTATATTTTTATTTTTTTGAAGCTTGAGGCAGCAGATATCTGCTGACTTATCTTAACTTTAACTTAGTATTTAATAGTAAAATTTATATATTTATCAATTTTGAATAAATTAACCTTCAACAGCCCAAGCTTTTACTTTGTACAATTTATAGAATATAGGATACAAGGAAGGCAACTTCAGCATACACTTTGTGATTGAGCTAGGTTGGTTTTGTCCATCAAAGTTTTAGAATTATAACAGCGATAGATAGATTTTACTACTACCTACACCTCACTTTTTGAACCAGATTTGTCAATACTCAAACTATGTATATTTCACTTAACGGTCACCTTTTCGCTGTTGAAACTATTTAGCCAAGGCCAAAAAGTCAAGCCTGCCAATATTAAACTTCTCTACCTACAAAACCAAATCTACTTTTAGAGATATAGGAAGCGAAATATTTTGTTCAGCTGGATACTACAGTTCACTTTTCAATTAGTAAATATATATTCTTATATGATATCCACTATCTTGGCTCTTTGCTTTGAATTTTTTTACTGAAACTGAGGTAGATATCCAATATCAGGTTTTTATATTGGAATAGATAAATGAATTTGGGATCGATAGACTTTAGTGATTGAATGTAGATAATTGAATCAAAGTACAGGTCTATATCTCTTATATAGGTGTACTATAGTAATAGTTGTTGAAAATGGTTGTAGTTTTGTAAAGGATTGGATTTTCAACAGTAAGCTATAAATTTAATACTGAATGTAGTTGATAGTTTATTATGCTAGAACAACTGAAATTTTAGTAAAATTACAGTGAAACTGTTCTTGAATCATGTTTTATGAAAATTCAATGTTTACACATGCAATACTGCCTGTGAAATTTAATCCAAAGCCAAATAAGCTACTAAAACAAAATTACAAACTCAATATACTGATAAACTTTAATAAGTGGAATTAAAAGAGTTAACGAAAGATATTAACTATGGACGCATATGCAACTGAAGCACAGGAAAAGTAAGCCTTATAAGCCTAAGCCGAGACGCTTGTTGACCTCGTAAGCTTCGGTGTTGATGTAGATCATACGGGACTTGGTGTAGCCATTGAACTCGGAGGCGGCGCAGGTGGTATAGGCACCCATGTCAGTAAAGTACATCCAATCACCAACTTCAAGTTCAGGCAAGGGGTAGTTGCGGGTGATGACATCTAAGGAGTCGCAAGTAGGGCCCCAGACACTGCTCTCGAAGGTAAGCTGCTGACCGGGAGATTGAGGGACGTCCGCAACAAAGTGTCCTGACTTGGTCAGAACACGAGGGGAGATGACGGCGTGGTCGAACATGATGCAGTTGAAACTGCCGTAGACACCATCATTGATGTAGTACATGTAAGAGGGGTGATCATCCATAGAGCTGAGGCCAGAATCCACTTTGCCGACAGGACCATCCTCCGAGTTGTCGCGGGGTACAACACGACGCGAGGTGACGTTACAAGCTAAAGTCAAAGCCGAGGTGACAAAGTAACGGCCAGGTTCAGCGATGACCTCCAAGTTATGGTTGGGGAAGTAGTAGTCGATGCTGCGATAGACAGTTTGAGCGATTTCTTCAACAGAGATGCTACCGTCGATGACGTTGGCGCCTGGGAACCCACCACCGATGTCCAGGAAGTGCATATTGTAGCCCAATTCACTGGCCTCGTCAAAGACAACGCGAGCTCTACGGATGGCGTCGCGGTAGGAGTCGGCATCCATGCACCCACTGCCGACGTGGAAGCTTACGCCGATTACTTCGAGGTCGAGGGCTCTAGCCTCGGTGAGCAGGGTCTTGGTGTTGGCCAAACTAGCTCCGAACTTGATACCGAACTGGCAGACCGACTTGGAGTCGTCAGTAAGGATGCGCAAGACAACCTGGGCCTGAGGGTGGCACATCTGGATCTTCTTGAGCTCGCTCGAGTTGTCAAAGGTCATCTTGCGGACTCCCTTGGCAGCGGCGAACCTAATGTGGGACATTGGTTTGCAGGGGTTGGCGTAGATGATACGCGAAGGGTCGACACCGTAATCGAGGACCTGCTGGATCTCGTTCTTGCTGGCACAGTCGAAGCCGGCTCCCAATTTAGCCAAAAGCTGGATGAAGTAGGGGTCGGGGTTGCACTTGATGGCAAAAAAGGGCACGACAGTTGGGAAGCAGGCCTCCCATCTGGTGAACTGACGGTAGACGTCGCCGACATCGGATACAAAGAAGGAATCCTCTTCCTGGCTGGCCTGGTCGCCGTCGCAGACCACCATCTTGAGTTGATCGAGGACAGGTACAGGCTTCAATGCTGACAGGTCAACGAGGTCTCTGACGACCTTGAGTTTAGTTGGGGTGGCGATGACGCCAGTGCTCTGAGTTAAGATAGACAAGTCTTTCATCGTTGTTTTTATAAATTTGCAGCTGAACTTACCCAGGCGCTCGAAGTGGTGAGGAGTAGAAGAAGGAGAAGGGGCACAAAACTGCTTACGGGAGATTTGGCTCCCAGTGGGATATATTAAGGTTGGTTGGGTAAAGGTAATGAAGCAGTTAAGCCAAGTAGACGTGCCAGGGGGGCTGGCAAGCGAAGATACGGTAGTGAAGCTTAGGGAAACTGTTGGAAGCCGTTGTGGGCAATGCACTCAAACCGGGCTGGTCAAGTGCGGACTGTTGGTTGGGTTTGGTTCGGACGGTAATGTTATACAAAAGGACGGACTTTTGTATAAACTTTTCTTCGAATTAAGGTCTAAAGTACTCGGTTGCTCTAAGAGTACTGGTTGCGTTGCTAAGTTGGAAGTTGGTTTAAAGGGCAGGTTTAAATACTCTGGAAATTTGAGTTTGAAAGAAAGTAAAATTTTGGGCGAGATAAATTTGTAAATAGGACGAGGATCTGATAAATAAAGCTGCAGCAAATAGTTGGGTCCTCCGTCTCCAGCTCTTGAGTCAGAGCGCTAAAATTGGTGGATTACGATTGGCTGGCTGCTTGCCTAATGTGTAATTGATAACGGGTTGCCCAATGAAATAAGATAAGATGCTGGAAATAATCTAATGGTTACACCAGGTAGCTTGAAACTACAATCTCAGGCTGCAACTGTAAATTATCAATTTAATCTGGTCTACTGCTGAAGCGATGAAGTGAAAGATTTAGTGATAATAAATTTGGGCTCGATGGCTTTGTATATATACCTTTTGTAAAGACATATTTTACCATATGTGCCCACTGATCCAACGCCTTTAAGCACACTGCTCTCATGTAGAGGCTGCCGAAATCCTTGTAGCTTCTATCGGTTGGAACTAATTTATTCTATTTATAGCCTAGATTATAATTTTCCCATAAACAGTAAACGTTTTGTCAGTCTGCACCTTCTACGAGCCTCAACCAACCTATATTTTTAGGCTACTTTGCCCAAGCTTTAGCTTTACAATTTGGCATATTGCTACGGATGCACTTGCGGTTATTAATAGACCTGTCGGTCTGAGCTATGAAAATTTCAAGCCAAAAGATATACGGGTTTATGGCCTTATGAACTCCATTCCAAATCGATCCCTTGGCTTCAACACCTCTTGGGCCTAAAGTAATAGGCTTATTAAGCTACTGTAAAACTTAAGGTGCTTAAATTTTTAAAAGACAGGTGCTTCTTCTAATGAAATCGATCATACCTCTCCACTAATCCTTTGCTTTAAGCCTATTGTAGTGCTAGTCCGTCGGTATAGGATTATAGTTTAGCCTCAATTCATTTTCAAAGGCAAGCAGGACCAATCCTCTTTTAGGAAACATTGGGTACTCTGTACGATGAAGGCTACCAATACTTTCCAGTTCGGACTATGTCAATTTGTAGCAAATACATCTACTTAAATGTTTACACTATATCAAATGAATAAAAGCAGCTTTGCTACAGCCCTATTATTGGTAAAAATTTTATAGTGATGCTTACTGAAAAAATACAAAAGACACTATAGCTAAACTGGGCTATATGCACATTATATTTTGCTAAAGGTCTGTAGTACTTGATTTCAATACTTTGGAATCGGGAGTAGTGCCATAAAAGTTGTTATTGATATGAAGTTTTAGTGCAATGTCTACCAAGAAAAGCCAAATTGATGCTAGAACTAAAGCAGGGCTATATGGATTCGATAGTCTTCTCAAGGGTTGATGATACCTGTTTTCAATACATTGGAAAGATGCACGTAACACCATAGCAGTCCTTAATCTGTAGAAAATCTAGGGTACAGCTACCAAATAAGTGGACACTAAAGATGTCATGGTTTCTAAAATGACGCTGTACGTGCTTTCAATTATCACATAGGTATATGCAGTGCTTTTTTCATCAATATAAGAAAATGGAAGTAGCTCCATAAGCTCATTCAGTAACCAAACGGTTGAAAACCCAACCACTTAAATACTGATAGGACCAAATATCTACTCATCTATAAAGCTCAAATTTATATCTACTAAGCTGTAGGAAGATGGAAATTTAATAAAACATCTGCCATCTATCAGCCTACATTTCCTATCAAATTAAATTGGTAATACGAACCCTATATATACCTTTTTTAGTTTACAATTTTAGGGTCATAAAGATCTAATGATAACCCTATTCCTTAGTCTATTGTTAGATGTTCAATGCATGGTAAATGAATTTTTGTTTCTGATCCAAGCCACTGATAAAGAACCATGCAGACTAAACTAGTGGGAAAGATTTATAAAGGGGTGGGTATTGTAGATTGATAATGTGGGAAATTATAACACCATACTCGTGAAAGATGAAGAGCTATCGATCGAAAATATCTGATATTTCGTTCTATATCTTTGTAACTAGTAAGTTTAGCTAAAACTTAGTGTAGTGCCTTAGAGATAGAAGAGATGCATCGGACATTTGATTCTAACTATGCTAGGTATTTTTCAAAAAGATCTAGAACCAGTATACTTCAAATCGAATTATTAATACAATGGACCTGTTGTGAACTCGAATTTATCACAAGGTCGAGTCATCTAGGAAGCTGACCAATATTCTGTTGAAGACAAGTAATTTTACCGACGTTATATCAGAACAGTTTACTCAGCTTCTAAGAAATCCAGGAAGGAACACCTAACGGCTAAGTTGTTGGAGCTGGAAGTTAATCGATTTTAAATTTCCTATTATGTAGTTGGATTGTCAGTGTAGAAGGAATGGTACGCTATAGTTCGCAAGTAGGTGGATGGAAGGTGTATCTGATAATCTTTGCTAGCTTTAGCATATAAATATTCAATTTTGCATTTAACTTTTTAGTACTTCAATTATTCCATCTTGAAGTTGTAAACTTTCAATTTATAAGATAAGTATCGGAACGGAATCCTACTAGCAAGAATTATACATAGGATAGTAAATGTATCTAGATCAGCTACCTATAGCAAAAGTTTATCATAAATAGGTTATGCTTTGAAGATGTACTACTAGTTTACCCAACACATTTGTAGAGTAGTAGGCTAAACTGGAAAACTAATTGCACAGTTTTATGATATAGTTCAGTATAAATTTAGAGATTCAAAAGTTTATTTCATTAAATAAATTGAACATTTGCTTCGAAATTTACTTATGAATTTGTGCTAAATCGTAGTATAAACCATATCTATATTTTGAAAGAGATATTTACTAGGATTGTGACTCCAAGTCGGTTAAGTCTTTCAAAAATATCTACACACAAGTTTATTTATAAAGTTTTCGACAGGTGCAAATTGTAGGACATTGTCAATCATATGCTTAATTTTTTGAATTGGGCTTTCGTTTTGAAAAGTACAGGATAGCTGTATATTTAATTCAATCTAGCCCTTTCAGTCCAAGTTTTATAATACCTGTAATGGCAGGCGTCTTATGTAGCCTTCATTCGAGTTTCTTGGCCCTTTCAACTTTATGAACCTATACCTGAGTTACATTGCTTTACATACCTACAGCAGCAAACATGTATTTCATAACAGGCCTAAAACTGAACATTTGGTTGGATTTAAGCACAAGCTATTTAAGCCATAATGTATGTCTATATATCCAAAACATTTGAAGTATATAAACCCATTGATAGTCTTTTTATAGATCTACTATCAAACTATCTACAAGATTTAGTCCAAAAATATTGTTTTTGGTTAGTTCCATATTTTCAAATTAATGGCGTTCACCTATTCTACTTTGGATTAAAGTATATCGAGTAAACACCACATCCTCTATGTAAATTTAAATCCAATAATAATAAGTAAATCATATATATACATAGATACTATTCTTCTTTAGATAGCGCCGATAAAAAGGATACAAGATTTAATCAATAAGGAGGGAAATATCAATGTTGAGTTATGTTATGATAACAAAGTAATTAAAAAGTTAACTCGAATTGGATAAACTGACATTGAAAAGTTGAGGGGAATTAAAAGGTACATGCAGGTTTTGTTTAGTAGACTTGATGTGTAAAATAAAAATACTTATGAGTTTGTAATTTGTATATATTGTCGTCCATTTGCTTTTTTGAAGCATTTTTACCTTTTACTTTAATTAATATTGTTGAGATGTCCAAGTCGTTTCGAATCGTCGTGTTGGGAGATGGTGGTGTAGGTAAAGTAAGATCTTGTAACCCTCTCTTCAAATATATGCTTTATAATTGCATTTTATATATTTGTACATATCAAATTTATAATACAAAATACTAACTGTAAGTAACTTTAGACTTCGCTTACCATACAGGTATCAGCTTTTAATTAACAAGATTACTAAACGATACATTCAATATACTGTATATTTAACAGTTATGCCTAAACCATTTTGTTGGTAAGTAATCTATGTAGAAATATTCTTACTAAATGCTTATAATATCCAATAAATATTGATATGTTACAATAGAGGTACTTATTTGCCAAGACGAAGGCTAAAACAGCATATAACTTTAGACTTACGATCCAACTGTAGAAGATAGGTACCGTAAACAAGTGTTGATAGAGGGACAGAGTATAGATTTCGAAGTTTTAGATACGGCTGGGCAGGAAGAGTATACGGCCTTAACCGACCAGTGGATAAGGTAAAAAATACACACCAGCTCAATATTAAACGCAACACAGGGATGGGGAAGGGTTTTTACTTGTGTACTCAGTGACTGACAAATTCAGCTTTCTACGTATGGAACATTACCACCATCAAGTTCTCCTAGTCAAAGATGTTACCTACTGTCCCATTGTCATTGTAGGTAACAAAGCTGACTTGGAATTTCAAAGAGAAGTATCCAAGGAAGAAGGTTTACAACAAAGTAGAAGTTTACAGGTGGATGGATTCTTCGAAGTTTCAGCCAAGGTGTACTCTAATGTCGAAAAAGCCGTTTTTGGAATTGGCTAGAAGATTGTACAAGTTGAATCCGCCTACCATACCCAAAGGTAGGAAGCGGAGGGAAAAACGGTGTAGTATACTTTGAAGTTTGAGATTTGAATATAGTTTAAACAAGTTGGAGGTTGAAACTTGGCGATATAGTTGGGGAGCTTTAACCTTTCTAGTAGGCTGTTGGTTGGTACTACATATATCCTTTAATAAAATTTAGGTACATTTATATATGTAATAATAGTTGGGCATGTTCCCATACTTAGTTAAAAGCTTTTAGATTGCCAAGAATAAAGATCAAAGGTAGTAGTATATAAAAAGTTGCTTTGTATTAGACATTAAAGCACCTATAGATGGTATTTACATTTTGATAATAAATCAACAAGAATAGAAAACATCAAAGCTTACTTACCTTATTTAAAGAATAAACTTCAAACGAATCTAAAGTTCAAAGCAAAAGATTCCATAAAGTTTAGTTAGTTTGTTGTGGTATATATCCTTTGGGAACTTGTTTCGTAGCTCTTTAATAAAATTAAATAGGTCGTTGATCCAAGTTTGTAATATAGATAGTTGCTAATTTTACTAAAATTTTAATATTACCTAGTCCTAGAACTTATAAAGCATTATATAAAATAAAAACACCTTCAGTATTTACTACTAATTAGCAACATATGCATTGGGTATTTAATCGAAAACAACATTTATGGCTCTTTGCTTTGCCTAAAGGTTGAGTGAATCTTTTGGAAAAGAACTTTGATATCAATTATATGGAGATTAGCAATACTGTATACTATAGTTCTAACTGCTACTTTAGTATTCAACCCAACATTTGTACTTTCAAGTGCACTTTTGGTGAGGAATTAACTAGTAAATAGATTAGTTTACCTTGTAAGAGTTGATATAATTCTTTTCAGTCATCAAGGATGAGTGATGGATAAAAATTCACTAAATCGCTATGAAATTGATGAAACCTAAATGGTTGCAACTTTTAGTATTCTTCCTATGGATTCAGATTCTATTGGTATAGCAGCTTCCAATTTGATGAATCTCCATAAATTAACGTATTGCTGTAAATTGTCCAAAACTACCTTCACTTTTCTCAGCTAAAAACTACGTAATCGGAAACCAAAGTTGAAGTGGCAGAATGAGCGATGAAGACTTTATGTACAGTGAAGGGGAGGACTTTGAGCTAGAATACGAAGAGTTTGACGAGAACGAGATCGAAGATAGCGTAGAGAACAACTACTGGCAAGCTAAAGGTAAATATAGCAGCCCAAAGCACTTACTATGTAACGGGCTTTAACATTTTTTTATTTCTTAGAGCTACGTAAAGAGAATGTGGAGGCCGCTTTGTCAAAGTTTCAAGAAATAGTTACAAAGGATACTGACAATACTGAATGGTACATTTTTAGAATTATGCATCTTAGTCTAATATTTTTTCAACGATTAGGGGGTATAAAAGTTTGAAGCAGAGTTTAAAAATCAATTTGAAGCTAGGTCGATTTGAAGAGGTGGCCAAAAACCAAAAATAAACTACTAAAAACTAAATAGGCTTTAGAATTTTATTCCAAACTGCTGAACTATAGGTCCAACGACATAACTAGAAACCATGTAGAAAAGAGTATCTTTTCCATCTTGAAGCGGGTTTCCGACCTACAGCAGCTCAATTGGATCGACAAGTTCTACGCAACTACTTTGAAGCACCTACCTGGCAGTTTTAATGAGGTAAACAGCAAGCTGGCTGTAATAGTAATCATTTTTACATTTGATAGAGGCTGCGGTTGAAGATCAATTTGAAGTTGGCAAACATGTTGTTGGAGCTTAAGCATTACCTAAGACTAGTTCCAGTATTGTCATTTCGTATACATTAGTTTACTAAAGTCATTTAGCTGTTGAAGGAGATGCAAACTGATTGTTACTTGGCTGACGGTAGTGAAGATCCTTTAAAAGCGTCCCAATTACTAGAGATCTACAGCTTAGAGATCCAATTATTTACAACCGTCCAAGACTTTCCCAATTTAAAGAAGGTATATATGCTGTGTGAGCGTATTGACGCTGCTTCAGCCCACGGTAAAACCTTAGGTATCATCAAGGAGTGTGGTGGTAAGATCAAGTTTAGGGAAGGTACGCGTATTTATTGAGTTCACTACTAACTTTAGTTTAGGAGATTGGGAAGCCGCCGTTCAATGCTTCTTTGAATCCTTCACCTCCTATTCGGATGCCGCCTCGGACCAACGGTTCCAAGTGCTCAAGTACTTGGTCATCGCCAACATGCTCTCCAAATCTACTATAGATCCCTTTGGATCCCAGGAGACCAAACCGTAAGTTTAAGTTTCCGTGTAGTTTACTAACCTAACTTGTCATTGAATCAGGTACCGCAACGATAAGCGCATATCAGCTTTAGTTGATCTGGTCACAGCCTATCAGTCCAAGGACGTACGTGGATTTGAATCAGTTCTCAAGCACGCGCAAGCAGATTTGGTTGACGACCCTCTCATCAAGTACTACTTGGACGATGTCATCAAATCCATCCGTGGCTTAGCTATAGCCCGTCTAGTTTCTAGCTACACAAAGATTACTTTCCAGTATATCTCAGAGGTTAGTTTATTTTATATTCTTTTCTATAATTCTATTTTTACCTTGAGCTTATTTTTTCATTTCTATAGCAACTTAATATCCCCATTGACGAAGTGCAAAGTATCCTCGTCCACCTCATCTTGGACCAGCAAGTCAAAGGCCGTATCGACATTGCCAATCAGATCTTGGATCTAGATTCCAACATCTATAATGAAAAGTGGAACGGGTCCTTAGTACAGGTTGTTAACACTGTCAAGAAGCGAAGGTTGAATTTGGTGGAGCATATTAACCGTCTCCATTAGGTTTCATTTGGAATAGGTCTGAATTATAAACTTTGAATTTCTAGTTTAAAAATGGAAAATTATCTAGAAAAATAAAGCTATTATAATTATGCTTGAACTGCTCCAATTAATTAAATGTAGTACTTTTAATAGTGAATAACCTAACTTAACCCACAGCTAGTTAAGGTTATAAGATGAATAGATATTACTACACATAGAAGAAATAACCTATAGAAAGTGAGTGCTGGGGTTTACAATGAATACTTTTATTCTAGTTATATTTCTAGTTCAAGCATATTTTACATGAAATACAACCAAATATCTCGGGTAGTATAGTGGTGAGTATCCCCGCCTGTCACGCGGGAGACCGGGGTTCAATTCCCCGCTCGAGAGTCTTTTTAGATAGCCTATGCTTATCTGATATTGTAGACATTTTTGACCTAGTTAGACCTCAATTTTATTTTTCAAAAATTAATTGGTAGACAAATGAGGTCGAATATAGTACAGTATTAGATAGAAAGTATCTTTGTCCATTAAATTAAAGCACTTATTACCACTTTCAAATAGTACACCTCTATATCCAATGAAGAATACGATTAGAGTTAGATACCTATCAAAGTATAAACTTTATATATATTTAAAGACTATTATATTTTATCAGCTGCATTTCTATATTTGAAAGGAAATGGTATCTACTGTTCTGTTCAAAAACTTGGACAAGTGTTATAACTGGGCTTGAAAAACTCACTTGGAAACTTTAAAGTGAGTAGCATAAGGTTCCTTTTACTATGCTAATGGAACGATACTTTCATGTTGATATAATACTTGCCAATAAAACTACTTGATTAGATACAATTTATGATGAAGATGCTGTTAACAGATGTGCATTGCGCTAAAATATACTTGCATAGAAATATTCATTCTATGGGGCTACCAAGTTAATACAAGATGGAAAAAACAAGGACATGGCAGTTCGTTTAGGGTGAAGTATAGAAGAGTGCATAGCATTCAGCCATGAATCTTCTTTTGACAAAGGTGAAGATGCTTTGGTGCTATGCTACTTTATTCAGTACTATTTTGAAATATTTTGCATGCTCAGTTAAGAAATAGTTCCAAAATAATACAGAATATAGTAAGCATTGAAAAAATGTAGAGGTTATCAAAGTAAAGCTAAAGAAAGCCTGATGCTTACTTGAATGGGCAGTAGAGGCTTGATAGATCCATAGAATTAAATTGCGAATAATAGCTTAAAAGTCTCAATTCTGGTTGTACATTTATGATTGATATTTATTTAATGCAAATCGAAATATTATAAATATCAAAACTTCAAACTATACTTATGGTATCTAACAAAAAATTAAATAAAAGGGGTATCAGCCTATTTTCCTATACTCACACTCAAAATTGAACATGAAAATCACATCCATATTCCCAACTTTCATTATAGGATTTGAGGCCCTTATGATGATTCCCAGGGCTATAAACAGTAAGGTATGTGTAGAACCGTTACCGATACCAACCATAAATCTACCACCCAAAAGCATCTACGAATTCGATAGGATGGTCATATTTGGCGATAGTTTGAATGACGACGGTATCGCATTTAAAAGGACAGTTGGGGTGATCCCCGACCTACTACATTACTGTAAAGGTAGGTTTTCCAACGGCATAGTTTGGGTTGAGTATCTACATGAAATGTTAGCTACCTACTTCAATAGGACACTAGACTATAAGAACTTTTCGGTAGGTGGTAGTTCAGTAGTCAAAAGTTTGAAGGGGTACAGTAGTAAGTTGTTGAGTTATAATTGATCTAATACTTTTGCTATATTAGCTATACTTACTCCAATAGAAGTCCAGTTCCAAAAACAGTTTAAGCAGTACAAGACTATGAACGGAAATTTGAGTTTGAAGGATAGCTTAGCAATACTGTGGTTCGGTGGTAATGACTATATATTTGCCAAAATCGAACCCAAAGTTGTTTTTGCTACATTGGAACCTATATTAAAGGAGTTTTTACTTACCAACGACCCCCACACTTTCCTCATGGGCGACCTACCATTGTTAGACCGACCTTTAGTAGACATTCCACCTGAGGAGCGGCAACGTCGTAGAGCCATTGAGAGGACTCACAACAAGCTATTTGCTATTATGCTAGTTACACTCAAGGAGTTCATCAAAGAGAACCATTTACATACTAGAATAGTTTCTTTTAGGTCGAGCGAATATATGGAACCGTTGTTAAATAGGAATTACAGTAAGGAGCTGTTTCCTGAGGAGCTTATCGTTGATGAACGATGCTCTAAAGAAAATGTGCGTGTCAACATCTGTACTAATCCGAATGCCCATGTATATTGGGATTATGCCCATCCCACTACTATCGTACACCGGTATTTGGCGGATAGCTTTGCTAAGCTTTTGAAAACTTAAATATTGTTATATTTAAGATATAAACATATTAGTATATAATTGATTTGATTTACCAAAAATATAGTACAAGTCTGAAGGCGTCAGCTATTTTGCTCACATAAACTGGGGCATTTTTACCAAGCTCAATTTTACAAAATTGGACCTGTCTAAAGGAATGGCAAGTAGCTTGAAGCGAGAATCTTCGACCAGATAAGTACATTTGGATATATTGACTTTTATTTTCAAGCATAGTAGAGGCTTTTGATCTAATAGAAACAAAGCTATGATCAATCATCTTCAAGTCCCAACTTTATAATCGTACCTACATGATCAACGGTCGATTACAAAAATCAAAAGTATAAATAACTAGAACTTGGAACTGCATCTAATTTTTTCGAATTGAGCTGAAGGAGCACCTAGTTATTTTTTATACCAAAGTTCATAAGTTCCAACTATGCTATTCAAAGCTACCATTCCCATTTTAGTCTTAGGACTTGGCTATCTAGTGACGATCTTTAGAGATATACATAGGAAGGTATGTGTAGCTCCATTACCTATTCCAGCTATAAATTTACCACCAAAGAGCATCTACCAGTTTGACAGAATGATAATTTTCGGTGACAGTTTGAACGACGACGGTAATACGTTCCAAAGGACCTTAGGGTTGCTTCCTGATCGATTGCATTACTGTAAGGGTAGGTTTTCCAACGGTATAGTCTGGGTTGAGTACTTGCATAAAATGTTAGCTACCTATTTAAGCAAAACGTTAGAGTACAAAAATTTTTCAGTGGGAGGCAGTTCGGTAGTCCAAAGTTTGAGCTGGTGGAGAAGTAAGTTTACTAATTTTGAAATTAACTTAACTTTTTTGCCTGTTTGTTTTTAGATGTACTTACGCCGATTGAGACCCAGTTCCAAGAGAAATTCAAGAGATATAAGGCTAGACATGGGAGCTTGAGCTTGAAGAGCAGTTTGGTCATCTTGTGGTACGGTGGTAACGATTATATATTTGCTAGGATTGAACCCAAGGTTGTTTTTGCTACATTGGAACCTATATTAAAGGAGTTTTTACTTACCAACGATCCCCACACTTTCCTCATAGGGGATCTACCATTGTTGGATCGACCTTTACTCAATATCCAACCCCATGAGCGGAAACGTCGTAGAGTCATTGAGAGGACGCATAATGAGCTATTTGCTACCATGCTAACTACACTCAGAGATTTCATCAAAGAGCATCATTTACATACTCGAATTGTTAACTTTAAGACAAACCAATACATGGCGCCACTATTGAATGGAACTTTCAGCAGGGAGTTATTCCCAGAAAACCTGATTGCTGATGAAAAGTGCTCCAAGGACAAGGTGCGTGTCAACGTCTGTACCGATCCAAACGCTCACTTTTACTGGGATTACGCCCACCCCACTACTGTCGTACATAGGTATCTAGCAGATAGCTTCGTTAAGCTTCTCAAAAACTAAGTAAGTATAGCTTGCACATAAAAATGTTTGAAAAGTTGGTTAAAAAGAGTGCGGTTGCTGAAGTAAAGAATTTCATATTATATGGATAATGCTTTTCTGTTGCTTTATACAGATTTCTTATATACTTAATTCTTTTTTGTATAGCCACTATAAACGGTATAAATTAATATATCTGTTATATATGGTATGATGGGGCTAGTACATAGTATTTTATAGTTGATACAAGTAAAATGTACATCGAGTTCCTACTATAGATGTGATTCCATCAAATTTAGCTTTCGCTATCAAGATACAGGACTTGTATTCAAAAATACGTTTATGAAAAGCACGAATATTATCTGGTGGAAATGTGTTTAGTTTTCACTATCACATAAGGAAAACCTATACTGTTAAAATTGATGGCTTTATATTAAAATGGCTGCTAGCTGAAGCGAGTGTAGAATTTAGCATAGTTAAGCTTAGGTCAATATATTAAATCCCAGCACTATCTATTCTCGAGAGACAGGCAAGTGACCAACTAGATCTGAGAAAGCTTTGAAGCTATAAAGTACAGTACAATAAAAGTGTAAACTAAAACGGCAGTTTATTAAATAGAAAATTTCAAATTCTTGTGCAAATAACTACAACAACACATTATCAAAGTAGATACTCTACCGGCATCAGCCATGCTCCTAATTGTAAAAAGTGGTGGAACTATCCCTGCGATGGTACTTTGGGTTCTTCATCAAGCCGTTGTCCTCCAAGTAGTACTCCTTGAAGGTCGACTTTTTCTTCTTCTGATGGTGCAGGTAGGCATACAGCTGGAATATACCTCCTAAATTGGTCGACAAAATAGCTATCGTGAAAGCCCAGCTAGCTTGGTAGTCCAAGATCATCATCATTAGGTGCAAAGTAGGTGGCGTATACTGCAAAAAGTGAATGAACATATGAGAAGCCAGCTTGATCTCCGAGTAATCAGGCACCAATATGGATCTTCTGTTAAACCTGTGTGTATTATGTTTCAAAGTAGCGGTAGTCGTTGTCATATTAGAGATTTTCAACTGTACGTACTCGTCCGACTGACTCAATTCCTGCAGCTTTACATCACCTAAGCCCTTCTTTGTTGGTAGGCAGCTATCTTTCCCACAATCTTCTCTATCGACGACTTGAGTAAAGCTGATGGCATCGTTTATACTATCCTTCTTCACTTTGACAAAGATATAAGCCATCAATATAATAAGTCCTACCAAGAAGTATAAAGAGACGGTGGCTACTGTTGAAATTTTACCAGCCATAGTATCGTCATCAATTAGGCACCACAGGACCTCGGGGCCAAACGCGTGATAATTAGCCAACACTGTCGAAGCTAAGAACGGTAACCCAACAACCACACTAAGCAAAATAGAATCGTACTTTCCTTTAGGTAAGTCATAGTCAAAGAGGGTAACGGTCAACGTATCTAAAGCCAAGGTAAGCGATTAAAAGCATGTCGGCTGCCGTCAACGTGTTGATGATGAAGCCTATAGCCATGCAGGAAGTACCGGCGATCAAGGCGTTGAACAGGGAGGAGTACACTATAGAGGCCGTAAAGAAGAAGCCAACCAACATATCAAAGACAACCGAGTACAGCAGCATGCGCAAGCTGGTGTGGAATCCAACTTTCTTACTCAAAGTTACTACCAGGTATATGAGGTAGCTGCAGCTGGCTAGGTTTAGCGAAGTTGTTATCAGTCCTACCACGATCATGAGGTGAGCACCTATTGGATCTATGGCTAACAGCTTGGATTCGGCTGTTTCCTCTTCACCTAGATCTTTAGAATTTATAGAGGCTTTGTGCTTGTGATGTGTTGTATCTTTGTCGTCCTTGGGTGTCTTTTTTGCGACATGAGTTTCCACTGTAACTATCGAAGTTGAAGTTAGGTAAGTGACACTAACTATACTTTTTATTGGGTTATGGGTTGAGGTAGGTATGTGGGTCGGTGCTAGTAAAAAGTGATTGTTGGTCATGGTGCTGGTCTGAATATGTTGCTCGGCTACTTGCGGTAAAGGTTGGTTAACTTGCAAAAAAGGTTGGTCAAACAGCTGCTCTAGCTCTTCAGCGATGCCTGCAGCGCCAGCTACCTCTTTACTTTGAACCAATTTTATCAATGTTGTCGCCAGCGCTACTAAAGCTAATATGCTAAGCCGAACTTTCATCGTATGTAGTAGATCGAAGGTCGAGGTTGAATATGGAATAAAAACCAAGGTCGAAATCAAATAAATAAATATAAAGATGAATTTTCCAAGGTGAAGTGTTTGGACTTTTTATAATATAGTGTAGAGGGGATACAGTTTTGGAAATAGTACAATTTAAACTATCGAGATTGTAAAATTTTGGGTCCGATAGGATGGGCCCTAATCCCAATACCATTCAACAAACCGTTACATTGAAATAAAGGAAAGGTTTGTTACCGTTAGTACACCAATCTGAATCATCACCATTTCCAGCTTTTGGGTTTTCAACGTAAATTTATGTATTGTACACTACTCTGGAGCTACAAGTGGGCAAAGCAGTTCCAACTCCCTCAAGCCAATCAACAGCTAACTGAACCAGCATGTAGGTACGTACAATTGGCAGGTAAAAATAGCTATAAACCACCCGGTTGTTCACTGATACTGCATTTTAGTTTGGGGAAATTTCTGGAGTTCCATTAGCTTTTCTTTGTAAAATACTCGACTCCTATAAATATTCTTTTAAGTGGTGGCTAATTAATTTATATATATTAAAGGTTGAATTCCACTTTAATACCTATATAAAACATCCTTTAAATTTGATACTAGTTAACTAGCCAAGCTTTTATACCTAGATTTAAGTTTATTAAACTTCACATGTTTTCATTGTTTAAAGAAAAGGTACAAAGTACAGTTTGCTGAATCAATAAGAGTTTTGATAGCAGATGTTAGAGTTTTATCTGTACACAAGTTTATTACCGTCGTCGTTTTGAAGTTATATTTTATCATCAATACGTTTCGAATCTATGCTTTATTCAAAACTGTGATTCTCCCTTGGCCGCCATTAGTAATCTGCAACTATATTCAAATATAGTCTAGTGATCAGTTACAATCCCAAATATATTGATAATTAAATACTGTATCAATATAGGAGGACTTCAAGCTCCTATTTCGATGTTGCAAATAACATGCAGGTACCCAAACCCTTTAAAATTTGCACCATTGTATTTCTTGCGGTTTAATTGTAAAGTTGAATCAGATAAGTTATTTTAGATAAAAGATGCAGACCTGGCTGATAGTATTTGCTATACAGCTTGAACCTAAGTAGCATTTAGTCGTATCCTATGGAAAAATATTGGTACCCGATATGTAACTTTGACTTATAGGTCCACCATCTCTTCCAGCCATACTAATTTATCTTTTCTATAAGCTTAGATATAAAGAACATTCCTTTTAATTTTATTCAAATGAAACTCCATCTTCCCCAAATAAGAGCTGGATATCACCATTCTTCCTACTTTCTTTCATGGTAATCCAGCATGGGTAATTACTACAGCTCTTTCTATCCGTTTCAAAATACTGCCCCAATTTCCTTTACAATTAGTATTGGAATTCCCGGCAATATTTTTGCACTAGAGAATATATCCAATTTATCAAAACAGCCAATAAGAATAGCATAGCTATCAAAATTAATTTTTAATCCCACAAGAGAACTACCAAAATGCAGATTCTAACTTTGAAAAATTTGCATTTCTATTCAAATTTGCAAACTTTACAATAAATGTAAGTCAACAACCACCAAAATTTGTCCACCCTTTAACTTTTCCAACCATTAAACATTCCATTTGAATCGACATGATGACTTAAATTTAAAATTTTCAAACTAGAGTTTATGATTAAATTCACCATGATTTTAGCTTTATACTGATGTCGACTTTACAATTAAATTTCACATTAGCTTTCAACAACAATACTAATTTAAGTTTTAGTTTAAATTTCGACATATCCGCTATGTACCTTCAATGTAAGTAGTTCAATATATTTGTAGTGTTCTATAATGATGATAAAATTTTGGAATTACCGTCTCAATCTTCTATGTGGAAAAACAGCGGCTTTTTAACTCTGATACTTTGTATAAATTGCTTTATACTTTAAACGATCCTATATACTAATTCACATGTTATAGGAACCTAATCTGTTGATCCGGTATCATCGATGGTTGACAAGCTCAAGGAGTAGGACCTGTAAGGTAAGCAATCCATCCTATTTTGATTGTTATTATGATGAGCCCATTTAGATGACGAGTCTGATCCAAGTTATTGATGCTGAGACTCTTTTTTATATACCATTCATGCATTCCTGATTTATATTTTAAACTTGATAGTTATGTAGCGAGCTATTTTACTAATTGTAGTTTTGTATTAGGTGTCTATCCTTGGCTAAAATAAAGATATTTACTGGATTTCTATATGCTATTTTTATAAACGATTATAGTGTCTTTTAAAATAGTATATTTTCTATTGATTTTATTTAGTAGCTAAAGTGTATTTTTGGTTTTAAGGTTTGTTGGAAGCGTGGTTAGTTACTAGTTATATATTAGTTTTTTATTGTTACATTACCACTTACTACTCAAAGTTTGGTTAAGATTCCATTGCCTATTCTAATTTCACCACGTATTTAAAGGATTCGCATCATCTATAACAAAGGACTTATCTAATGTTGAATAGGTAATATTTCTAGGTATGCTGATAAGCAGCCTACCCTTTATAAACTAAAATCAAATAAAACTTTATTATCTCATCTTCAAAAGTTTGGCCAAGGTATAAGCCATATGCTAATGTACAACTGTAGTACGGCGATCGTTCCAATAAAGCTATCCATTAACATCGGCACATATATAAATTAAAATTTTTTCTTTGAAGCATTTCAGGCATAAACTCTTATAAATCCTATTCAACAGTGATGCCGTCCCTTCAATCGTATTAAAACTAACGATCCTAATGTTCAACTTGCTTTCCTAAATATAACTAACATAGAAGCGAGCAACTTGTTGTGGATACGCTTAGCTTTTATGCAACGCTTTCGCTTCTCAGGTGCCATATCAACTAAAGATCGAGTCAATGAAGGTAGATTCTCCATAAAAATTCTTTCAAAGTAAATTTCAATGTGGTGATGACAGCCTGAGATTCCAGCTTTGTGAAGATGTAGCCGTTGTCACTGCCATATCAAAAAGTGACCAGACTGTCTTTCAAGCTTAAGTCCATGCACCTAGCCTTGTATTGCTTGAATTACTCTTTGAACCAGGTCTTGGTAAATGTAAATGTGGCTAAAATAATAGTACGATTAGCTCACTTGCGAACCTTTTCAAAATTTTGACATGGAGTTACTCTCCACCAAGAAGTTTTTGTAGCCCAATATTTGGTTGAATTAGATCAATAACACTTTGTGCAGGTACTCGACTTAGACGATGCCGTTGGAGAACTTATCTCTGCAGTAGTGTAGCAAATCGGAGGGTAATCCAGCAGTCTTTTTGAATACATTATCATCATTCTTCAAGCTGTTGCTGAATATGGGCATCCTATCGAATTCGTAGATACTCTTGGGAGTATATTTATAGTTGAGTCTAGTAATGGAGCTACACATATCTTACTATTCACCAATCTAGAAGGTGCTGTCAAAATTTTAGGCTCCAAGGTGAAAGTTGATAGCAAGATAACAAACTTCATATTCAGTTTTGCATGTAGGCTAGTATAGATTTAAATAACTACTTAAAATGCTTTTATGTGCAGTTTTAAGTTTTGAATGGTTATATTATTTCATGGGCATTCATTGAATGTATATTGTCTATATAGGATTGTATTCAACAAGAATTTCCTTCTAATTTGTTCAAGCATTCGGTATTTGAAATAGGTGGTAGTTGGGTACTTTATAAGGTGAATAGTATTAGCTAAAGCAAAAATTCTTTGTTTCCAGATACCCAGCTCACCACTTTACTCCACAAACCTTTTCATTATCAAGTTAAAGGTCAATAGTATCCTTACAAATCACTTTAACAAATTAAACTTGATGGATTAATCTAATTCAGAGTTCTAATTCGCTAAAAACTTACAAAATTGATCATAGTTGGACTGTTGAAAAATGCCAATGTCGGAAAATTAATGAAGTTCCAACTGCACCCCAACTCGGATGATAAAACCAATGGCTCTTCATCGTTGACCTTTTGAACTTTCAGATTACTCAACATTTGCGTAGTAGGCTACATGTGCTGCGTAAAGGTTGCTTATTAATCAACTAGGAATCTGCATCGAACTGACATAACTCATTTTCTTTTGAGCCCAATTGAAATCCCTATCATATGACAACCTAACTTGTCCAGGATGCTTAAAGGGTTAAACGAAGCGATCTACAGCTAGCACCTAATAGATTTACAAAGCTATTGCAGCTTTTTCTTCTTTATCAGAGACTGACTCAACTTTCAATTTTGTGCTATCGGTGTCTATAACTTCAGCTATATAAGACGAGGGCAGAGTTTCACCACTATCTTCAAAATTTAGATTTACAACCAATTTCAACAAAATATGGGAAACCAAACCAACGATTTAGAACAAGCAGGTAGAGAAAGCGAGTGCCAGCCTCTGATTAATAAAAGAGACCAGAGCTGTATATCCGACCTCGACGTACCTACTAATAAAATTTTCATCCAAGAGATCTACTTACTACTGTCGACTTCACTTCCTACTATTCTCGCCTTCATCATGCAATCAGTAATGCCCTTAGTTTCAGTATCCTCGCTAGGACATTTAGGCCCTAAACCATTGGGTGCAGCTGCTCTGTCTAATATGTTTGCAGCTATTACTGGGTGGTCTATCGCCATTGGTATGTCGACGGCCCTCGACACCTTGTGTTCGCAGTCTTTTACCGGCTCTGACGACAAACGGATATTGGGCTTACATTTGCAGCGTGGTGTCCTTATTAATTTAGTACTGTTCATTCCTATTGGCATCGTGTGGGCCAACGCCGAAAACTTGATGTTACTCCTAAAGCAGGATCCCGAAGTAGCCAAGTACTGTGGTATATATTTAAAGACGCTAATGTGCGGTGCACCTGCTTACCTGTCCTACCAATGCTTGAACAAGTATCTACAGGCCCAACGTAAGTTTTATTATATTTTTTCTTTTTGATTGTTGACCGGTTGATTACTTTTTACATGTAGGTATCATGCGTTCACAGACATTGATCGTTGTAATTGTTTTGCCTATCAACCTGGCCCTCAATTTCTTTTTGGTGCGGTACCCATCTACCTCCATTGGATTCATAGGTGCCCCCATAACGGTCGCCATCACCCATTGGTTGACTTTATGTTTGGGAGTTTTGTATACTGTCTTCGTTGAAGGGTCCAAGTGTTGGGGTGGTTGGAGCCGAAAGAGCTTAACTGGGTGGTATGTGTATATCCAGCTAGGTAATTGAATGTAATTCGGTAGTTGTATTAATTTTTACTTTTCTTTTGGAAATTGATAGGCATCCCTGGAGTTTTGATGGTCTGCTCCGAGTGGTGGGCTTTCGAAATCATGTCGTTAGCTGCTTCTTATTTGGGTACTAACGAGTTGGCAGCTCAATCCATATTGATGTCTATGACCAACGCTACTTTCTCAGTTCCATTTGGGTTGTCGATAGCCACCAGCAACCGGATAGGAAACCTGCTGGGTGATAGTAACGCGAGAAGGGCTAAATATTGTGTCCGGGCTGCTTATTTATTGGCTTTTCTAATGCCTTCCTTCCATTCGGCAGCCCTATACTTCTTGGGCTACCAGCTAGGTCAATTCTTTACCGACGCTAAGGATGTTTTGGATTTAGTTATGATATTATGCCCCATCGCCGCTTTCTACCAGGTAGTTTTAAGTGTGATATTTGGTACTAAGTTTTATCGTTTCTGTTAGATATTCGATTCCATAGGTACGGTTAGCACTGGTATATTGCGTGGCCAGGGTAGGCAAAAATTAGGTGCCACCGTCTACTTCGTTGCCTTCTATGTTATAGCTATACCCATGGGTCTTTATATGACGTTCCAACTCAACTTTGGCATCCGAGGCCTGTGGTTGGGCACGTTGTTCGCTTTGTCTACGCTGTCCCCGTTCCTAGCTGGCTTAAATTTAAAAACCGATTGGGATCTACAGGTTCAGCTCTGTCAACAACGCTTGTCCTTGGTAGAATCTAGCCATTGAATGTCTTGGAATCTATGATAGATTTTAATGAGTTTTGGTCTGTACCTTTTGGTCAAAAAAGAAGATGAGTGATACTAATAATGCAGCATGGACGAAGTATTGCTTTCCTAAATGTGTATAAGTTCGATTAAATAAATGGTATACTTAACCTATATACCTTATATATTTGGTTGTTTTATGGAGTGAATATTGTTGAAAATTTATGCAAAATATAGATGGATGATCAAAAAGAAAATTATTGTAAAGTTGCTTTAGTGTAATAAGTTTATTAGGATACCCGTACCAACCATTTGAAACAAGTTGAGAGCGTACAGTTACTGAGGTGAGGAACTTTATCTTGGATGATTTTTTTGGTTTTTGGTGTTGATTGAGTGATGTATACATTTTATAGATTTTTTCTATATTCTGATATAGCCATCCTACGATATACTTTAATATAGTTGAAATCAAAGCCAAAGCCTCCACAATAGATGTAAATCCATCAATTTCAGTTTTCAATATCGAACATAAGAGTATGTATTCAAAAATATATTTGTAAGGTATGGGCAATGCTTGATGAAGTTCTATATTTAACTCTCACTGTCACAAAAAGAAAATATATTTCTAAAACTGATGCTACTCAAAGTTTATCAGAAATTTAAGAGGGTGTCACATATCTTTGCTCTCTCCAAAGGTTCGAAAGTATGTGGTCTGCACTATTATGTGACAATAGTAGAAAATGTATTTGTAGCTTATTGAAAGTTGCAAATTTTAGAAAGAGCTTGAACTAAAGCTTTGATAGAGTGAAAACTATTCTATTTGAACCTTCACTTTAGCATGTTCATTTTTGAGTATTTGAGCTTGACAAAAGCTAGGTTAGTGCTATATTTAGCAAAATATATTTAGTAAGCCCCAGTAGCTTGTCTGTAGGAGATATTTAAAGAGGATTGGTAGGTATTGAAATAGGTATTTTGTTTACATTCCTTGTCCAGGTTATAAAGACATTCGTGAAAACCTATCAACCTTCTTCAGTCCACAGAGCAATCTATTTCTCATAGAGGGAAAGAGATAAGTATATATATATGAAGCTGCGATGCAGGATTTGTGATTTGATACAGTATTCAATCATATTTCCCATATTCGAGTATGGTAGTATTAAGACAATGAAGTATTGGCAAGTTGTACAGCATTCTTATCTCGTAGTCTACTTTCTTTTAAATATTCAAACCTCCAAAAGCTCCTTGTCCGTCATTTGAACCATTGCGTTGGTAAAATATGGTATGGAGATGGTGGGCTCGAAAAAGAAAACTATAGAATGATCAACTGTTACGAAGAAAATATCATATATTATTTCGAAACAGCAACTATATTTATGTAATGGTAAAAGTGCCAAAATTTGTAAAATTTAATTAAAAATATAGTTCAACACTGTATTCATATTTTAGGGAAAATAATAAACAGTGTAGGTTAAGAATCAAAATCACTTTAATTTAAACTAGAATATAAATGCAAATAGCAAATAGATATATCTTAGACATAGCATTCAAACTGAAGTTGCTTGGCAGTGAATTTAAAACCAATTACCTTATAAATGACTGTTTTAACTGAGAGCTTTGTGAGTTCAAAATATTTAAAATGGAATTAAAGTTGATGCTGAGCTTGATATATAGTGATATTGAATCTAAAATACTTCAATTCAAAAAACCCATGCTCATCTTTCTGGTTGATTCATTCGAATATTTCGTCGACTTTAGTTTAGAAAAAATATCTAGAGCTTGATGGACTTAAAGGGCTTTTGGCAAAGTAGGTAATGTAGCTTGCCATTTCTATAAACTTCTGATATTTGAATGTAGTAAAATGAGTTGAGGACGTTTTTGGAAATTATGTGGATATCCGACTATCAGCTCATAGCAAAAGTTGGCTGTCAGTTCCCGGGTAAATTATGGCCTTGGGCGATAAAAGCTGTTGAGGAATAGCCCGAGATTAATAATCGATAAGTTATCTCCTGATATAAGTTTGATAATAAAGCGAACCAACCAATTAAAAGATTTGCAAAGTAAAGTTCGCAAAGATTCCTTCAACAACAGGTTGGTCAGCCAGCTTTTTCCGTAGTTTGGATCAAAAGTGTTGGAACCCTTTATAACCCTCAAATCTATAAAAGCGACTGCTTTTCTCTTCTTTGTTAAACCAGTTCAAGTTTAGTTTGCGTTTTATTTATTATAGATAACCTTTGCTCGAGAATAGAGGTCAATTGAAATACCTGTCATAATCATACTCTATTAAAGTCCAACCTACCACACCCTTTTCACTTTAACTTTTTGTTTCGACTTAACTAATACCTATGGGAAACCAAACTAACCAAACCCAAGTTGTTGGAGCTGACAATGAGTGCCAGCCCCTTATCGACAAGAAAAGCCAAACCTGCTTGGCTGATCTCGATGTCCCAACAAACAAAATCTTTGTCCAGGAGATCTATCTACTACTGTCCACTTCGTTCCCCATTATTCTGGCTTCTATCATGCAGGCTATTATGCCTTTAGTTTCAGTATCCTCATTAGGGCACCTAGGACCTAAGCCTTTGGGTGCAGCTGCCCTGTCTAATATGTTTGCAGCTATTACTGGGTGGTCTATAGCTATCGGTATGTCGACGGCCCTCGACACTTTATGTTCCCAATCCTTTACCGGCTCCGACGACAAACGGATATTGGGGCTGCATTTGCAAAGGGGTATCCTTATCAATTTGGCATTGTTTGTTCCTATTGGTATCGTGTGGAGGAATGCTGAAGGGCTCATGTTAGCTCTAGGTCAAGATGCCGAGCTGGCTAGATATTGTGGTATCTATTTGAAAACATTGTTCTGGGGCGCACCGGCCTTCCTCTCCTTTGAATGTCTGAAAAAGTTCTTACAGGCGCAACGTATTATGCGTGCCCAAACCTGGATCATTATGGTTGTTATGCCAATCAACGTTATCCTCAACTTCTTTTTAGTTCGATATCAGCCAACTTCACTTGGGTTCCAAGGTGCTCCTATAACTACTGCCATTACCCACTGGTTGACTTTATGCCTGGGAATTTTGTATACCATCTACGTTGAAGGGTCAAAGTGCTGGGGTGGTTGGAGCCGAAAGAGCTTGACTGGGTGGTACGTATATATACAGCTAGGTAATTGAAGCCAACTTTGCACCTTATTAATGCCTTTGTCAATTTTAGGTATCCCTGGGATTTTGATGATTTGCTCGGAATGGTGGGCCTTTGAAATAATGTCATTAGCCGCCTCGTACCTCGGTACCAATCAATTGGCCTCCCAGTCCATCATCATGTCGTTAACCAACGCCACCTTCTCAGTTCCTTTTGGTTTATCAATTGCTACCTGCAACCGTATTGGCAATCTTTTGGGAGACAGTAATGCTCGACGAGCCAAGTACTGTTCCCGTGCAGCTGTCTTACTAGCACTCCTCTTACCTTCTATCAACTCGGCCGCCCTCTACTTCTTCGGTTACCAGCTTGGTCAGTTATTTACTGAGGAGAAGGGTGTCCTAGAATTCGTCATGATACTCGTCCCTATCGCCGCCCTTTATCAGGTAATTTTCATTAGTGGCTTTTGTACTGACTTTGTTTTTCCTAAAGGTGTTCGATAGTGTAGGCACCGTCAGTGGAGGTATCTTACGCGGCCAAGGGCGTCAAAAGCTGGGGGCTACCGTCAATTTTGTCGCCTTTTACGTCCTAGCTGTCCCCATCGGTCTCTATATGACCTTTAAATTGGACTTTGGCATTGGAGGCTTATGGCTAGGCACCTGCCTCGCCTTATCAATGACCTCGTCGTTCTTGGCTGCCGTTGTTCTGAAGAGTAATTGGGAGGAACAAGTGCAGCTGTGCTACCAGCGTCTGTCTTCAGTAGAGGCTAGCCACTAAGTTGCTTGAGTTTAAAATTAATCTTGTGTTGCTCGAATTCTATAAATCTTCTATATAATTAACTTTCTGGCTGTGTAGCTACCTATTAAATATAAAGTGATGCAGTTCTATGTATTTGCTTTTCAGATAAATTTAGCATTTATTTTAGTTAAAATATACCATCTTATACAGCTGTGAAAGTTGAAATGTTTATATAGATCTTAAATTGGTGGAAGGGAAAACATAAGGTTTGTTAAGAACAATATTTGCTTGTCTTTATTCAAAGCAGTTTTTCCTGATGGATCTCTATCTCGTCCAATCAACTGTATAAACAGGTACGCTCTTATATTTGAGATTTAGTTCTTGGATATGTTGTTTAGCTATTGACATACCAGCTATCATTCTGGAGTCGTATTTTGAATAGTAGATTATGATATCTGTGTTGATTAGTGATAGTGGTCTCTCTTCATATTTAAAGGATAAACTGTTGGTAAAGAGAGATATATATTCACTATACAAATGTTTCAGCAGCACTATTTAAATTATTCTATGCTTTAAATTAAAAAACTAACATCATTTATTCGGTGCTTTGTTTAACTCTCCTGTTGGTCCTGGGTCTCCTCGATTGGCCAGAAGGTGTAGTAGGGGGTTCTGGCTTCATAAAAGTGAAAGGGTCTTCCAAAATCTGCCTTTCATCCTCTTTTTTGCTGCTTGAGCTAGTGGGGATACGTTGCTTCAAGAAGCTTTCGTCAATGTCATTGGCGTCGTCCACTTCAACCTGGTAAAGATTTGATGAGATATGGGTTTTTATGAGATAGTTACCTTGATGACCGACAGGTTTAAGCTTTTAAGATGCTGGAGGAAAGGCTGTACCAACGAAGAATAAATCATCTTTTCGCGAACTTTTGAGTTGGTGGGACAGACGTACAACAGGACTGTTTCGTTTGTATGGAGTTAGCATTAAGGAGATGATATGAGGTTACATTTGAGTTCAGCATCGTCTTCAAATTTGTAAAAGGCAAAGCGTGGTGTATCGGTTGGAAAGTAGTAGCTCAATTGGTCAACTTGAACTGTGGAAGGGGCATCCAAGGATGCATGTATGACTTGATCGTTACCTTCGAGATGCTAGCAAAATATTACTATACTTTTAGATGTAGTGATTATTTACCAATAAAACCAAGTTCATCTCATTGTTTTGGAACTTTACCAAGGCTTCCTCAAAAGTTGCGTCAAAGTTCAACTGCAGTCCTTTCTGTTCATTTGAACTTTCCAGAGGTAAAGATCTTCTGTCCATCAACTATGAAAAGAAGGATTAGTAAGATTGGTTGTTAAGATGATGCATTACCAGGCTGATGCTTTCTCGGTCCACCTTTTCAAGGCCTTCACTATCTTTGTCTTGACTCGTTACGTAGCTGAAGTTTTCAAAAGTTAAATCTTCCTATAGTAACAAACTGTTAGTATGCTTATGGATTTTCGTATAAAATATCATTACAAGTTGAGTTATATGAAGTAAGTTGCTGAAGTTCGATTGGCCTAAAGCTAAAACGACGCTCGATTTACTACCAGCTAGGATCATACGTTCTTTAACCTAAATTTATCAAAGTTAAAATTAAATGTACTTTTATAAAAATGTTGAAACAGTACCTTTGTGGAGTCGGGAATAAAAGTAATAAAGATAAACTTGGAGTTCGCTTCCTCTTCCTCCATCTTGTAAAAGAAATAACCTGCCCCTTCTTTGGCAGCTTCTGCTAGCAAAGCGAAATCTGTTTATAAAATTAATGTTTGCTTTTATAGTAAAGATATCCAGTTTAGTTTAGTTACCTTCCTTCCAAGATTTGTCTGAAGTTGGTGCAAACGTCTTGCTAACTTCAAACTTCCCAGCTTCTAAGTTGGGTTTCGAGCTAATTAAACGTAGGGAATTGTTGCTGAGGCCATCAAATAAAGTTTGCTTTAAATCTTCTGATACTAAAATGGAAAGATTAGTTTCTAGTTGATGTGTTTCAAGAGACGGTTGATAGTTACCTTCGAAGCCTGTAGTGGTTACCATGCTGGAAGGTGATGAGTTGAAAGTTTGGGTTGAAAAGTGTTTCTATAGTCTTTTGGAGAATTTTTAGGTGGAAATATTGAAACAACAATTTACTGGATGTAGTTTACGTCACCTTAGATTTTATTGATGAAAGTACTTTGGGATAATGGCATTTGGTAGGATAGAGGTTTATGAGTATATAATGATGCTGGTTAGGATGGTTAAATAAGAGCAGATATTAGATATGTTGACTAGAATGTATCCATATGGCAAAGAGTAAAGCAAGGAAATTCCATACTTGTTGGATATGGCATCGAATTAAATTGTGAATTGGCAAGCAATCTTATACGAGCATGGCACTTTAAAATTGGCCATATGGTGATAAACCAGGAGTTTTATGATGAAGAGTATAGGATCTATCAACTACCATTGAAAATTCTATTTGAAGTTTGCTATGTGCTATTAGCTGTCTTTTATCAACAAAAGTTTACGTTGCTGTAGTTTGAGCTACCTTACATTATAAGTCAATACGTTCGATTAAGAAATAATAGTATCGATAGTTGGAACTTTGTAGCCTATAGCTTTATTTCATCACAGCTTTGAGCTAAAGGCAGCACCATAGAGTATTTCAAAGAATATAGGGATGTAGTAGATCCACTGGCTTGGGCTTTCAATGAAAACTACCTGCCAAAATGCAGTTTATTACGTTTCCTATTGTAGATTTAGTAAATAAAAGGCATTTGAGTTAACAAATGCTATTTTAATTGATTTATATTTAAATAACATCAAAAGTCATTTGCCAATTTTGATTGCAAAGGCTCATTTCAAAATAAATGCATCAAGTGTTCAAAGTGAAGTTTATAAATAGCGTATTTAATTTGGAATAGAGTTAGAATAAGATTAGGGTTAGCTTCAAACTTCAGATCGTTTGTTGCTTCAACAAGAATTTACAAGAGCTAGCACCAATGTTCCCAACTCCACACTTGCCCAAAAATATAGATTACGAAAATGTATACGATCCAAGTGGTAATATTTTTATTATGTATTAAATATGTAAATGTAGTACTATTGTAGAAGATACGTTTATTTTGTTGGACGCTATAGAAAAGGATATCGCAAGTTTTCAAATTGCCTACCCAATATGCTTAGAAGTAGGTAGTGGTAGTGGCTTAGTAACGACTTTTGTAGGTCAGATATTGAAGCAGAAGCTCAACAGCCTCCCCTTTTTGCTAACTACTGATATTAATAGTTATGCTAATAAAGCCACTTTGGAAACTGGGAAGCTCAACAACGTAAGAATGCATGCAATTTTGTTTCATTTATTTCTAGCAATGTTAAATTTAAGTTTAGGTGGCCATAGAAGCTATAAATACGAATTTGGTATTAGGTTTGCATTCAACTTTGAAGTTCGACTTGATTATTTTTAACCCACCTTACGTACCCACTTCAGAGCAAGAATTCGAAAATAGTTTGGAAGTTGATAATAGACTGGCCAAGACGTGGGCCGGTGGAAATTTAGGTAGGACGGTTACTGACCAGCTACTTTTTCAACTACCTAATTTGTTGAGTGAAAGTGGTAGAGCCTATATTGTATTTATTAAGGAGAATTTGCCACAGAAGGTTGTCGATAGTGTGGCTCCCAGCTTAGGTTTGGTGGCAGAGGTAACTTTTAAGTTTAATATTTGGTATTTATTTGGTTTACTTTTTTGATTATTTATAACAGATTGTTTTGGAACGTAAAGCGGGTATAGAAAGATTGTATGTGCTTAAATTTGAACTAGGAAAGTAAATGCTAATTAGAGATACATTTATCTTTGAAGTTTTATTTTATTTTAACTATACTGTATATTGATACTGTTTTACTTTATGATTATGTAATAGTTTAGGTTAAACTTTTAAAATTTAAATGTTTATTTAATATACGAGCATTCTACTAGCAAAGCTGAGGATCGTCAACATATAGATATAGTTTTATATCGTTGTTTACTTTATAGACTATCTGTTTATGGTAGTAAGATATAATAGCTTATAATTTTTGTAGTTCTAAGATAGTACTTTTGAGAGGTATTGAATAATTTGGGATAGTAGTTTTACTAAAATTTTAACCAGCATCTTGATATTCGTAGTCTGCTATTGAAACTATATACTGCTAAGTAGTTTTCACAAGTAGTTGAATTCAACTACTTATATTTGGACTTACAGAGACTAACATGCTATAATGATCACCGCTTAGAGGCATTTGCACTTTGTGTGTAATTTTAAAAGCAATCAATTAACGTAGAGCTGATTCAAATCGGAAAAGCTAATTAGTGTCAAAGGCCTTAGCGTGTTATGTTGGCAATTATGATTGTCTACTTAAGTATAGTAATAGCTCAATATAAAATGGGTAAAAAGTACAATAATGAAATACATACTATATGTGTTAGCTTTCATTGAACTTTTACTGCAAGTTGGAACCCAAGCTATGTGCTGTTTAGTAATTCAATACAGCTTTGTATAAGCCTAATTGCAAAAACTATCCTATCCCTGAACATTGTTTTTAGGCATATAGGCCACCTAATGCTCCTGTTCTATTTACACTACATCACTTCTTATGCATTTGTTGATTAAAATGTACAGTAAATCCAAACAGAGATCGTAGTTCGCGTTTCTAATTTTCCTTGACTTCTGACGAAAAGTAGGGAGCGATAGGAAATTTTCTAAAGTATCCAAGCCAATTGAAATCTACCTTTCCGATAGGTTTGTCGATTTGGCCTTAGAAACCAAAATTCTGACAAATTAGCTTTCGAGTTTCGATTACACATCAACCCTATATCAAAAGATATTTTTTCGAAAAATTTATCTGTTTCACAACTTCAAGGTAAGTAATAACGTATACCAACCTAGCAAATTCATATCCCTGACAACGATATATAAATGCATTTACATATTTACTCTTGTCCTACAGCCATTTGAATTTTGTGGTATTTTACTAACCTATACGTTCATTTTAGCAAGTCATGTTCAACGTTACCAAATTTGCAGCTAGCAGGCTTATCCGTGCTCAGGTAACTATTCGATATTTCAATTCCCTTTATTAAAATAGTTTTTTTCAGACTTTGAAGCAGTTCTCTACTAGGGCTGCTGCTTTAAATTCCTACAAGATCACCATCCCCGAATCCTCATTCAAGACTTACAAGTTGGATGAAAGCCCTGAATTGGAATTCGATTTGGATAAAGCCGAATTGTTAAGAATCTACACCGAGATGGTCCAGATTCGTAGAATGGAGATGGCTGCTGATGGTCTTTACAAATCTAAGCTTATTAGAGGTTTCTGTCACTTGTGTACCGGTCAGGTATATTTAGATTCATTTAAATGGCTGGCTTAGTAATGTTTATTTCCCAATAATTTATAGGAAGCTGTTGCTACCGGTATGGAATCGGCTATTGAGAAGGAGGATAAGGTTATTACGGCCTACCGTTGCCACGGTTACACCCACGCCAGAGGAGGCTCTATCGTCTCGATCTTAGCTGAGCTTTTAGGTAAACTTTGCTGTGAAATATATATTGATATTCTATATTAGGCCGTGTCGATGGTATCTCTTACGGTAAAGGTGGATCCATGCATATGTTCACTCCCAACTTCTATGGCGGTAACGGTATCGTTGGTGCCCAAGTCCCAGTTGGTGCCGGTTTAGCCTTCGGCCAGTGGTACGAAAACTCCAAGAATGTGACCTTTGCCATGTACGGCGATGGAGCCTCCAACCAGGGCCAAGTCTTCGAAGCCTACAACATGGCCAAGCTGTGGAACTTGCCTGCTATTTTCGTTTGTGAGAACAACAAGTACGGTATGGGAACTTCGGCTAACCGCTCTAGTGCCTCGACCGACTACTTCACCCGCGGTGACTACATCCCCGGTATCCGAGTCAACGGTATGGATGTTTTAGCCGTGCGCTCCGCCTGCAAGTTCGCTAAGGAGTACGCCTCAGTCGGGCAAGGGACCTTTAGTTTTGGAGATGGAAACTTACCGCTACGGTGGCCACTCCATGTCTGACCCTGGTACCACTTACCGTACCCGTGAGGAAATCCAAGCTATGCGTTCCAACTCTGACCCCATCCAAGGTTTCAAGCAAGTTCTTTTGGACCTCAATGTCGCTGAAGAAGCTGATCTCAAGCAGATTGACAAAGAAGCTAGAGCTGTTGTCGACAAGGCGGCTGCCGAAGCTAAAGCCTCCCCCCAGCCTGATTTGGAACGTTTCTGGACTGATATCTACGCCAAGGGTACCGAACCTAAGTTCCTGAGAGGTCGCGAACCTAAGGAAGTTCACTACTACAACTAAGTTTAGTATGATTCTTTTTCATAAAGTTTAATTTAACTTTCTAGCAAATATAGTTTTAGTACATGGTAATCGTAAATTGATAGTTCTATTTTATACTGAAACTCGATATATATAATATAGGTCTTTTTAGAACTACAGATTTTGAAGTTTGCATCTAGATATAGTTAATTGTAATACCTTATAGAACTACAAGTTTCCTGTTGAATCCATTAAAAGATTAAAAACACATTTGTATGTATGTAAAGGATAGTATATCATTTTTTATACATCTATAATGCTTCTATTTCCACTTGACTATTGTAAAGTTGGGTAGGATATAGTAGGTCCCAAGTGATGCTGATCATTTCTCCTTCAAGTTCACTATATTTTAGAAAGAAAATTTATATATACTTATAGAACGTTAAGTTAGATATCTATTTGAGTACTTTTTAGAATCAAAAGTGATCAAAATGAAAAGTACCTAGTGCTCTGTATCTTCAACGAAATTTTGCTAAGATATCGAGTTCACTTTTGCACAAATTTATGGAAAATATTTATACTCTAATCAAACAATGCCAATATTTAGAGTGATGGTTAGATCTTTGGTGAAATATATTCTCTTTGACTAAAGATACAAAGAGCCTATTTTAGTGCGTTATTTCAAAGCTTTTGTTGGTGAATACATTAGTGTGGCCTAAGTCAATAGAACTAGCACCTTTTATATCCTCCTTATCTAAAGAGCTCCTATAGAACAAAGTAAATTCGGCAATAAGTAGATGCGACTTTTGTTTGAAGCACCTGCATTAATTTATATTTCAACCCTAAAGTTGATCCATTTTGTGGTGCACCTTCATGAACCGGGACACATGGACTTTTGGCTTGAGCACTTTGTCCAAAGTCGGTTCTTCATTGGAAGTTCAATTCCCATCAGCAGTAGAGTTTGGAGAATAGTGTGGTGGATGGTGCAAAATCTCTTGCAAAAGTAAGTCTGCAATTCTATTCCACCTTGAATAATTCCTAACTCTATCAGTTCAAGGGGGAATTTAAACATACTATTGGTTAAAAAACAAAAGTATATCTTAGGTGTCCACCTCACTTAAAGAATTGATAACAAATGTATACCTTTCCCAAATATTAGCTATTGAACCTGCACCCAGTTCTACCCTACCCTAATCTATTCCAAGAGCATTGGGCTGGCGGGACTCGCCTAGCCAATAAATTCAGAGCTATTTCGCTCAAAATTCATCATCATCTTTGGCCAACCTCATAAAAAGAGCTAAAAGTTCAAAATTTCAATTTTTGAAAATTGAAGTACAGCATAGAGAATGAAGTTCGGAGAGCAATTGAGCAGCAACCTGTACGAGCCATGGAGGTTCTACTACATGGACTACGAAATGTTAAAGAGATTATTAAACCCAAAGGGCCCTAGAAGCTCCATTTCTGAGGGGGAAGAATCTGTATTTGTTGAGCAGCTGGAGAAGGAATTGGACAAGGTATCGATAGCTTCAATAAGCTACTAATTTATTTCTAGGTCGACTCATTCCACAAGATAAAGGCTGGAGAGATATCAGCGTCACATCCAGCACCTCCGTTCGGTAGTCGATTCCTTGTCCAAAGATGAAGATACCACCGAAGCTAGCTACCTAACCGCCGAAACCGAGATAAATAGAATCATCGAAGAGGTCAATCAACTGACCAAATTCACTAGGTTGAACTACAGCGGCTTTCTAAAGATCGTCAAGAAACACGACAAGTACACCCACTACCACCTTAAACCCATGTTCAACGTCCGACTGAACGCACGCCAATTCTACAAGTCCAACTATGACAAATTGTTGGTCCAACTGTCCTGCCTTGTACGACATAGTAAGAAACCGTGGTCAAAAGGGAGGACAGAAATGGACTGCTGGCGGCACTAGAGATTTCGTAAGAAAGACCACCAAGTACTGGGTCCACCCCGACAATGTCATGGAGTTGAAGCTGTACATCTTGAAGCATCTCCCTGTGTTGGTGTACAACGCCGCTTCTGACACCTGACCTGGCCGACCCTGCCATCACTTCCATCTACTTTGACAACGACTCGTTTGACCTGTACCTAGGACGCCTTGAGAAACACGAGGGTGCTGAGGCCATCCGGTTGCGATGGTACGGGCCCACAACCAACCAAGAGATCTTTGTAGAGCGTAAGACGCATAGAGAGGACTGGACCTGGTGAGAAGAGTGTCAAGCAAAGATTCCCTCTTAAGGAGAAGAACGTCAACGCCTTCCTCAAAGGCGAGTTCTCGGTTGAGCACACCGTTGAGAAGATGCGCCGACGCGGTGGAAAATCAGACAAAGAGATCGACGCCTTTCAGAATTTGGCCACCGAGGTCCAGGATCGCGTTCTAGAGCTGGGGCTCAAGCCAGCTGTACGCTCCTTCTATAACCGCACTGCCTTCCAGCTGCCTGGCGACGCCTGCGTCCGTATCTCGCTGGATACCGAGTTGTCATTGATCCGTGAAGATAATTATGGCAAGCAAAGAGCTGGCGACAACTGGCGCCGCACCGACATCGGCACCACCTTCCCCTTCGCCAACTTGGATGATGATGAGATTTGTAGGTTCCCTTATGCCATCCTCGAAGTTAAATTGCAGACTGAATACGGCGCTGAACCTCCCAACTGGGTCCAGCACCTCATTGAATCCCACTTAGTTGAAGCCGTCCCCAAGTTCTCCAAATATATCCACGGTGTCGCTACCCTTTTGGAGAACAAGGTCAGCTTGTTGCCATTCTGGTTGCCTCAGATGGAAGTTGACATCCGTAAGGAGCCCAAGCCTGAGTGGGACCGGTTCCGCCAGCTCATGCGTATCGAGGAAGCTCAAAAGGAGGAAGATGAGGAAAGTGAGCAGGACAATGCTGTTGAAGAAAGCCAAGATGACGGCGGTAAGCGGGTAGCCGGTTTGCAGCAGCTAGTTTCCAAGCTGCACACCTTCAACAAATCGACTCAGCCCACCCATGACAAACGCATCCAGCTCCCGGTGCGCGTCGAACCTAAAGTTTTCTTCGCTAATGAGCGTACCTTCCTCTCTTGGCTGCATTTTGGCGTCGTCTTAGGTTCGTTGGCCATCGGCCTGCTCAACTTTGGTGACAAGATTGCCCAGTTGGCCGGTAGTGTATTTACGTTGATCGCCCTCGGTACTATGGCCTACGCGTTGTGCCTGTATATATGGCGTGCTGAGCGAATTCGTATCAAAAAGGAAGGTCCTTACGATGACAAGGTTGGACCTTTAGTGCTAGTGGTGGCTTTGTTTGCTGCTATAGGTGTCAACTTTTACCTCAAGATCGCAGCTAAGAAGGGCACTTTACCACCTTACTTCTACTGATACTGATCGGATTGAATTCTACAGGGGCAGATAGATTTTTAATACCCTCAAGATTGTGTTGATTGGCTTACCATTTCCTTTAATGCTTTGGCCTTACTTCACCTTACTATTACCACTACGGCCTCATCACTTAAAACTTTTACTTTTTCAAACTTTATTTGTTTTTAGTTGTAGGTAGAATGTGTTTAAAGCTTTTTGACAAGTTTTTGAATTGATACTATAGATTGTTATTAGAGCAATTTATTTGGCTTTGACTATAGTTTGATGGATTGTAGCCTTTTATTTATAAAATATATTAGTATTTTAGATTAGTTGAGGTTAACTATAAGCTCTTTGGATGTTAGGAATATCCACTATAGTTGTTTTGTAAAGGATATATCTACTTAAAAGTAAATGTAGGAATTTAGATCTGTTCATTAGCTCCTGTTAGTTTTTGCCAACTATTACCCATCTTATAATGCTAAATATTCTACTATCTGCTGTAGGGGTATATTTATATACATATTTAAAACCAAATTTAGCCAAAACAAACATAAAATAGTATATTTAAACGAAAACATTAAAATTTACTACCGGTAAAAGCATTCTGATTGAATTGGTTACTGTTCGTTGTACCATTACTAAACAAATTTCCATTGAAATTACTTTTTGGGTTGGCAATCGTACTAAAAGGATTTCCTCCTAAGCTTGACCCATTGTCTACATTGGTAGCTTGCTGAACATTGGTAAAGGAATTGTTAAATCCATTGTTAGGAGCTTGGCTGAAGTTGGCACTTTGAAAAGCGTTCGTATTGGGATTTCCATTAAAGGTGAATGCATTGAAAGTATCTCTTCTGAAATTGTTGTTAGTTGAGGAGGAAGGCAAAGTTGCAAATGGGTTTACACCGCTCGTTGAAAATTGAGATTGATTGTTATTGTTGATGTTGGTAGCTGTTGAAGCGAAAGGGTTGGCACCATTGGAAATCGTGTTGAAATGGGGACTTCCATTACCGTTATTTGATACAGGGCTAAGCTGATTCGAGTTGAAGGCTTGAAATTGGTTTTGGTTGAATGGCTGAGTTTGGTAACTAGTCATCGGCCTTTGATTCACAGGAGGAGTTGGCTGAGACGATACCGTCGATGAGTTGAGTAATGGGTCGAAGTTGAAAGGATTGTTTGCACTTTGTGGAACTGGGTTGGCAACAAGCTCGTCGTCCAAACTGGCAAAGAAGTCGATAGTAGCTTGCTTGTTAGCTGTTCCTAATAGAATGAATTTACGTAAGCTAGCAAACTTGGTCGATATAGACTTACTTTGAGGCGGCTGTAGTGGAGGTGGATTCACCTGGTTTGGCTGCCTCATGGTACTGCTTGTGATGTTTACATTGGTATTGGAAGGTGCTGCGACGTCGCCTAACGTTTCGAGATGTTCCTCTAAAGATTTGATTAGGGAGGTAGGTGCCTGATGTTAAGTGTTAGATTTAATATGGTATTGATAGTTACATGGTTCAATTTAGGAATGGCGAATTGCAACTGGCCTTGCAGCTGGCTCGCCATATCTAAATAAACAATAACCATCTCGGTCTGCTTACAGAATCGCTTGTAAACATTCAGGCTCTTCAAGCAGTTGGCTCTGTCCAGCTCAAAGTACGACTTTAGGATGTTTATGACGCCTTGGTTAATGATCGAAAAGATTTGGAACAGATCTTTGACCAAAAGTTGGACGGTAAATGTAGTTTGGATGTTGTAGCTTTCTAATTTAACCTACTCGATATATCTTAGAAAAAAGGAAAGTGTATAGGTACTAAGACTTACTTTAGTATCCAATAGCGCGTTGAGATGGTCTTGAATTAGAGACACATTCTCCAACAGATTCTGCTTGATAGGCACATTTACAAATTTGACACTCAAGTTGGGTTTTATTTCGGCAAAGTCGAGCTTGACCTTGGAATAGACGTAGACTTTATGTTGCAGGTAGCGGCTGTAGCTGTGTAGGAAGCTTATGGGTGAGCCTTCTAATTGTAAGCATATTTATTAACATTTATGGATAATAATTATTTTACCTTGGTTCAACTTTATTCGTAGAGTCGAAATATCTAGTATTGCTGGGAACTGACATAAGTATGGGTAGATGGTCTCGCTACTGCCATCTCGTATTAAAATGTGGAATAGGTTTAGGGTTTTCAATACTATCTAATAAACATATGTAAATGTAAATGATTTTCAAGTGTGATAAATAGGTGTATAAAAACTTACTTCGTAACTCGATTCCCTCAACCTATCTGCTAAAGTATCTAGTAAATTCTTTACAGTAACTTTGGATTCGAAACTCATTTCACATAAAGCTAATTTTAAATAGATTGGAATTTAGATTTTTAGATGAAAAGAGCTACCTGTGACATGTTTGGTTTTGGGGACGTTTCCATCGGCCTTGGTTGCCTTATTTACGCTGGTGTTCATAGTCTGAATTGAATTCTCTCCCTTTGACTTTCTTTAGTTGCTTATTAAAGGTTAAAATCAGGTAGGTTTCTTAGTCATTTATATTGGTTTTGTAGATTAGACTAATGCCTTAGATGTTAGAAATTGAATTTTGCAAACTATTGGCTAGGAAATTTGCCGATATTTTGTGATAGTTTTAGTCTAGTTTGGTCAGAAACTATTGCATCACTAATTTTACTAGCTTTTTATAGTCTTTTAATAATATTGTTTAGTATACTTATCTTTATAGCTTTTAATTAATTTAATTTATTATTATTTAATAATTTTTAGTATTTATACTTTTAGCTAGTTAATTTTATTAAATATTTAGTTATTAGCTTAAACTTTTAATTAAGTTTAATTATAAAGTAAAAAAATACTATTAAATCTAACTAATAATACTTTTATAATAAAAATATTTAATATAATAAATTATAATTATAAACTTAATTTTAATTATTATAACTTTTACTATTAGATTATAAATATATTTTACTTATTTATTTTTTTATATTACTATTAAAAATATTTATTAGTAAATATTAGCTAAATAATTATAAACTATTTTTAGATCAGCTATAGTTTCACTTCTATAAACCAAATTTAAATTTAAAAATGCTTTTATAATAAAAATTAAGTAATTAACCTTACAATTACTATATCTTATTTTTTATACTTTTTAAAGATTATAAAAAACCAAATAAGTTATAATACTAAAGTTTAGATAAATACTAATTACTAGTATCTGAAATATTTACTATTAAAGACAAGTTATCTATATAAGGCTTATAGTAAACTTAGTAATAAATCAAGTAATTATTAAATATTTAGTATTTTTCTTTTGCTATTAGTATAGTATAATTAAGAACTAATAATTTACATTTTTCCAAAACTAAAAGTTATATTAATCTAATCTAAATTAATAATCTAAACTAAACTAAATCTAAAAACTTAAGCTAAATAATAGACTTAACTATATTTTTTAGTTTTATAGCTATAGTTAAAGTAGTTTTATCTACTTACCACCTTTAGATCTAACTTTAGATATAATTATTCTTTTTATATAACCTTTGTATCAACTTCCTTAGCCTTTATAAAGTACTAGCTACTATTATTATTTAGTTAACTCTTATTAATAAATATTTTTAATAGATATTTTTCAATATTATATTTAAATAAAGATTAAGTTTATAATAGTAATTGTTAGGAAATATCTATAAGGAATGTTTACTAGCTAGGATTAGCTAGAAAGCAATAGTAGCTAAGACTTTATAAAGGCTAAGAACATTAACCATAAAGCTATATAAGAAGAAGGCTTATACTTATAGCTTAATCTAGAAATAGTAGGCAGATAGGAATACTTTAAAGGTAGCTATTAGGCTAAGAAGCATAGTTGGATTTATTAGTTCAGAAAGGTTTTAGGTTTTAGTTCAAATCAATTTAGTTTAGTTTTATTGTTTAGTTCAGATTAGCACAACTCTTTACTATTAAGGAATACTAATTATTAGTTTTATATTATACTATGCAGAAAGTTTATACTATACTAATAGCAGAAGAAATATCAAATAATTCAATATATTTATTTAATAATAACTTAACCTACTACTAAGTTTACTATAGGCCTTATATAAGTGACTTGTTTTTAGTAGTTAGTACTTAGAATACTAGTAATTAATGTTTTTCTTAATCTATCAATAATACTATTTCTCTTGTTTTCTAGGTATTTATCATTAATCCAAAAAATGCTAAGACTGATTTAAAAACAGCTAATGCTAAATAAAACACTTAATTCATGCTAAAGAGAAAAGAACTTTTAGTATTGCTAGGATTAATACCAAACTAGTAGTCTATATATCTAAAATATAAAACTGAATTTTAGTTATTAAGTAAAGCTACAGCTAATTAGAAGTATTTCCTTATAGTAATTTATATAATAACTCTAATTATTAAAATTCCTAATATAAGGTTATTAATCAATTCTCTTTATATACTATACTATTTTTTTTACTAATCTTTAATATTTTTACTTTTTATTTATATTTAGTTTTTAAATAGAAATCTGTTTTATTTATTAGATATTTTGATTATTTTTCTATATTTTTAGTTTTGGCTATGTATTAATAATCTTTAGTAAGTATTGCCAAGATACTAAAAAGGTATTTAAACTTTTGAAATGCTACTAAAAACCAGTATCTTAATAATATTTTACTTTGCTATTTTTTAAATAGCTATTATCTACCTTTTGATCTCAATTATTAACTATAACTATTATAATAGCTTGATTTTATTTTTTTTATTATAGCTAGTCTCTAATAGCCTAATATGTTTTATTTATAAATAAAGTATTGTTTTTAGTTAGCCTTTTAGTTATTAGATTATATAAATATATAGTTTAACCTTTATATTCTTTTAGCTTACTTTGCTTAAACTTTCTTTACTTTTCTTTAGACTTACCTTTTTTAAGTGATTTATATTACCAATATCATAGTTAGTATTGGTTTTATTATTTCAATCTTTTATATTATATATTTCTATTATAATACTATTATTAGTTAGATCTAACAGTACTCTTTTAAACCTTACAGTTTATTAAGATTTCTAACTAACTTTATACTAGTCTATTTTAATACTTTAGTTTTATTAGCTTTACTTTCTAAATATATTGCTTTAGAAATTTGCCTTTATTATGCTAATATTCTACTAATAATTGCTCTTATTTAAATTATCCAAAACCTATTAATCTTTAATATAAAATAAATAAAAAGCCTAATTTAAACTTAAGAAGTATTAGATTTAGTTGATAAAATTATAACTATCAGATATATAAAAGCCTAATAAAAAAGTAATACCTTTAAATATAGCTATACTACCACTTTTGAAAAAACTAAGTTAAGAGCTTTTTTAAAATATTTAAAGACTTAGACTAAATTATCCTAAAAGGAGATTATAAAGTATAAAGTTAATAGTTTTTGTTTTTACTATATTTTTAATACCTATAATATTAATAAATGCCTTATTAAAAGTAATTTTAAACAGAACTATACTAAGTTTCCAATAAGTTTAATATATTTTACTTTAAGTAAGCTAAACTTTTACAAAGTACTAGCAAACTTCTTTATTACTAGTTTCTACTAATACTTACTCTTTCTTATAATATATAAGGAAATTCTTTTAATTAGCTATAGTTTTACTTAACTAAAATTTAGTTTTACATTTTGGACATATAGATTACCAGTTTAGCATTAATTTTAGCAATGCTAAAAGTTCTTTCTTTTTAGCATAAATTAAGTATTTTATTTAGCATTGACTGTTTCTAAATTAGCTTTGGCATTTCTTAAGTTAATAACAAATGCTTAGAAAATAAGAGAAATAGTATTATTGATAGATTAGAGAAAATATCAATTACTAATATTCTAAGTACCAACTGTAACAACCCTGGTTGTCACAACTCCGATTATTAGGTCATAGACCTATTCCTTTCTTAGATTCCCTTCCTCTTTCTACTTCTTACTAATTTTCAAATTCTTTTTTTTGTTCTCCAATTCATAACTATCTTAGTTATAAATCTACCCCACATATCAATTATTTCAATTACCTTGATTATCTTCTTAAACTTGACCATAACCTGGGAACTCTAGCAATTAGCAGCACATTAGCTGATCTACACCTTCCAACTATAGAAATGCACCAGTAGTAGTTAATCGAATTACCAGCTCTTTTGGATAAACTTGGTAAACACTCAATTAATCTATAGAGTAGTGGATTGCCGAAGGGGAAACCAATCCTGCTAGCATTACTACAACCAAGATGCCAAAGAGATATTTAAACCCCTCAACAACTACCAAAAGCTGGCATCTTGACAACATTCCACCTTGCTATTTTCTAAATAACTGTTACTCACCCCCTGTCCCTAGCCATAGCTGTTCCTAGCAGCCTAATCTCGCCCTTTGTCCCTAAATAAACTTATACTTTACCTGTACTTTTACTTTTGGCATAGTAATACTATGTGGTCTAGTCTCCCTGTCCTTCTAGCCTCCTATTACCTTTTGACAATCCTCGCTACCCTTAGATCTCATCTTCTTTAGGCAATTAATGTTACTAATACTGTCTACCCCTTTGAACCAACATTGACCTATCAACCAACCCCTACTTTTGACCCTAACACTGTGGCACCGGTGGTTGCACAACTACTACCTAGCCGGCCCTCTTTAGTTCAGCACCACTCCACTTCCCAGTCCCAACCTGTCTCTTTAGTTCCCTCCTGGAACTGGGACTTGACTACTATTGTATGGGCACTTCTTATGTTGTATCTCCTTTACTTGGCTGTCTGGCCTGCCCTCCGGAGAATTCAAGCTTTTGTCACCAATGCAGTAGTGGGCCTTAGTTCCATTTTCCTGACCTACCATGTCATGAGTTCCCAATATGATGCCATCATTGACTGGATCCAGCGATACCTCCCTGGACCTTACACCAACTACTAAAGACAAGTTATCTATATAAGGCCTATGGTAAACTTAGTAGTAGGTTAAGTTATTATTAAATAAATATATTGAATTATTTGATATTTCTTCTACTATTAGCATAATATAAACTTTTTGTATAGTATAATATAAAACTAATAATTAGTATCTTTTAATAGTAGAAAGTTGTGCTCATCTAAACTAAATTAATCTGAACTAAACTCTAAAACCCTCCTAAACTAATAAACCTAACTGTACTTTTTAGCCTAATAGCTATCCTTAAAGTATTTTTATCTGCCTATTATCTTTGGATTAGGCTACAGACATGAACCTCCTTCTTATATAATCTTATAGTCAACATTCTTAGCCTTTATAAAGTCCTAGCTACTGTTGCTTTCTGGCTAATCCTAGCTAGTAAACATTTTTTGTAAATATTTCCTAATATAATACTAAAGTTAGAAACTTTTATCTATACTTTTGCTTTTGTAAGGAAATACTTCTAATCAGCTGTAGCTTCACTTAATAACTAGAATTCAGTTTTACATTCCAGACACATAGATTACCAGTTTGGCATCAATCCTAATAATGCTAGAAGTTCTTTTCTCTTTAGTATAAATTAAGTGTTTTATTTAGCATTAACTGTTTTTAAATCAGTCTTAGCATTTTTTGGATTAATGACAAATATCTAGAAAATAAGAAAAATAGTATTATTAATAGATTAAGAAAAACATCAATTACTAGTATTCTAAGTACTAACTACTAAAAACAAGTCACTTATATAAGGCCTATAGTAAACTTAGTAGTAGATTAAGTTATTATTAAATAAACATATTGAATTATTTGATATTTCTTCTACTATTAGTATAGTATAAACTTTCTGCATAGTATAATATAAAACTAATAATTAGTATTCCTTAATAGTAAAGAGTTGTGCTAATCTGAACTAAACAATAAAACTAAACCAAATTGATTTGAACTAAAACCTAAAACCTTTCTGAACTAATAAATCCAACTGTGCTTCTTAGCCTGATAGCTACTCTTAGAGTATTCCTATCCGCCCACCATCTCTAGATTAGGCTCTAAGCACAAGCCTCCTCCTTATATAACCTTATAATCAACATTCTTAGCCTTTATAGAGTCCTGGCTACTATTACTTCCTGGCTAACCCCAACTGGTAAACATTCCTTGTGGACATTTCCCAACAGCTTTAATTAATATTAAAGCTACTAATAACTTAATTTTCTAAAAGCTAGTAAATGTTACTTTGAAAATTACTAAATTACATTTTTTAGGCCTAAGTATTAAGAACTAATAGGCTTTCCTTAAAGTTCTAATACTAGATGAGTAAAAATTACCTTTTTTTATTATTATTTAAAAAAAATTTCTTTTATTTTATACTATTAATTCTATATATCAATAAGATATACCATTCTTACTTATACTAGGACTACTCTAAATAGTTTAAACAAAACCTATTATTAACTAAAATCAGAAAATAGTAAACATTTAAAACTAGAAGTTTAGAGGCTTTAATAAATACTTTAATTTATTAGAAGTTTTCACAAAAAAATCACTAAGCAGCTTATTACTTCTAAGACCTAATTAGATAGTTAGTTATAAAAATGCTCTATTTTATTTCCTAAAGCAACATTGGTACTACTGTATAAAAGATAGTTTAAACCAAAGTTGCTTTAAAAGCAAATAAGATTTACCAAATATATTATTAAAAAACATTTATAAGGAATATTTACTAGCTAAAGTTAGCTAAAAAGTAATAGTAACTAATTTTAACTTAGCTTTTTAGCTAAGTTATAAAGTAATTATCAATTTCTATTATTTTTTATAGTTAGCTTACATTTATACTATGTTTTAACAATGTGCTTTGGATTATAAACTTTATCTTTTACTAAAGACTTACTTTAATTACTAAATAACTAGTTATACTATACTAATCAGCTATATAAATCATTGGATTTAAACTTTAAAAGTGGACTACTATAACTAAAATACATATCTACTCCTTTATAAAAAAATATCCACTTACATATTAGTAAGTTATAACTATCTCCAAAGCTATAATATATATATTATACTTTTTATATAGGAAAAAGGAACAGATTTTTTTGGAGATTAAGGATTTTAAAAATACTATAAGGTTTAGAAAGGTATTGCTAGATCTAATTAATAATAGTATCATATTAGGAACTTATAATATAGTAGGTCAGAAAAATAAAACTAAGGCTTACTACTGCATTAGTAAAAAAGGCTTGAATTCTTTAGAAAGTAGGCTAAATAGCTAGATAAAGGAGGTACAACATAAGAAGTGTTCATACAATAGTAGCTAAGTTTCAGTTTTAGAAGAAAACTAAAGAAACAGATTAGGACTAGGAAGTAGAGTAGTGCTAAACTAAAGAAGGCTGGCTAAGTAGTAGTTGTATAACTATTAGTACTACAGTGTTAGAGTTAAAAGTAGAGGTTGGTTAATAAATCAACATTAGTTTAAAGAAGTAGATAGTATTAGTAATATTAATTGCCTAAAGAAGATAAGATCCAAAGATAGTAAGAATTATCAAAAGGTAGTAAAAGGCTAAAAGGACAGGGAGACTAGACTATATAGTATTACTATACTAAAAGTAAAAGTATAGGTAAAGAATAAGTTTATTTAGAAATAAAGGATAAGATTAGGCTGCTAGGAACAGCTATAGTTAAGGATAGGGGGTAAGTAATAGCTATTTAGAAAATAGCAAGGTGGAACATTGTTAATATAACAACCTTGATTGTTACAATTCCTAGTATGAGGTTATCAACCAACTTTCTTTGTATACTACACCATTTTTTTCTTTCTCTTACCAATCTTCAATTTTCTACTTTCCATTTATATCTAGTTTTAAATAGAAATCTGTTCTACTTATTAGATATTCTTGACTATTTTTCCATATTCTTAGCTTTAGCTATAAGTTAGAAATCTTAGTTATTGCCAGCATAGCATTCTAATATTGGAATTTGGATATTCAGCAAGTATTGCCAAGATACCAAAAGGGTATTTAAATCCCTAAAGTGCTACTAAAAGCCTGTATCTTGACAATGTTCTACCTTGCTATTTTCTAATAGCTATTACTCACTCTACTTCCTAGCTATAGCTGTTATAACAGCCTGATTTCACTTTTTAGTTTTGAATAAAGTCTTGTCTCTTTACTTATCTTTCTGTTTCAGCATAGTATTTCTATATGGTCTAATCCCTTTGTTCTCCCTACCTCTTATTACCTGTTAACAATCCTTATCACTCTTAGATCTTACCTTCTTTGGGCAATTAATATTACTAATATAATTAACCCTTTTGAGCCTATATTAACTTATTAGCCTACTTCTACTTTTGATTCTAATATGGTAGCATTGGCTGCTTCCTAACCTTTATCTGATAGGGCTTTTCTAGTTCAGCCCTAGTCTGCACCTAAGTCTTTGTATGTTCTCTCTATCCTCTTTTGGAACTGGGATGTGACTACAATTGTGTAAGCACTTCTTATAGTGTACCTCCTCTACTTGGTAATCTGACCTACCTTTTGGAAAATCCAGTCCTTTGTTACCAATGCAGTGATGGGCATTAGTTTTGCTTTCCTCACCTACTACATCATTAGTTCATAATATGATGCCATTATTAGTTGGATCCAATAGTATTTCCTTGGACCTTATAGTTAAGATACTAGCTTTTAGTAGTTACAAAAGGGTTTAAATATCCTTTTAGTACCTTAAATATAATGAAGTTAGTAGGGTTAGATTTTCCTATAGCAATCCACTACTCTATAGATTAATTGAATATTTACTAAGTTTATCTAAAAGGCTAGTAATTATCTTAACTATTACTAATATATTTTTTATTGTTAGAAGATATAAATCAGCTAGTGTGCTACTAATTGTTAAAGTTTCCAGGTTATAGTCAAGTTTAAGAAAATAATAAAGGTAATTGAAATAATTAATATGTAAGGTGGATTTGTAACTTATTTATGAATTAGAAAATAGAAAAAAAAATTTGAAAATTATTAAGAATTAGTAAGAAAAAGGGAATCTAAGAAAAAAATAGGTCTATAACCTAATAATTGGGATTGTAACAACTAGGATTGTTATAAATACAGAGGATTTTGATATTTTGTAGTTTAAGGTCTTTAAGGTTTTAGATTATATTTTGAGTTAGATTAGTTTTATTAAACATTTAAAGATTTTTAGCTAGTAGTTTTTACAAGGATTAAGAATTTTTAATACTTTTATTAGTTATAGAGGAATTAACTATATCTATATTAGTCAGTCTACAATATAATATATGTCAACTTAGCTCTTTAGCTAAGTTGTAGAGTAATCATCAATTTATATTATTTTCATAGTTAGCTTACATTTTATACTATATTTTGACAATATGCTTTGGGTTATAAACTTTATATCTTATCAAAGACTTACTTCAATTACTAGATGACCAGTTTTACCATACTAATCAGCTATATAAATTATTGGATCTAAACTTTAAAGATAGACTACTATAACCAGAACATATGTCTACCCCTTTGTAGAAGAAATATCTACTTATATATTAGTAAGTTATGACTATCCCCAAAGCTATGATATATATATCATATTTTTTATATAGGAAAAAAAGAAGTTTTTCTAAAAATTAAGGATTTGGAGAATACAGAGGATTTTGGTATTTCATAGTTTAAAGTCTTTAAGGTTTTAAGATTGTATATTGAGTTGGATTAGTTTTATTAAATGTCAAAAGGTTCTTAGTTAGTGGTTTTTGAAGGATTAAGAATTTTTAGTACTTTTATTGGTTGTAGAGGAATCAACTATATCTATATTAGTCAGCCTACAACATAATACATATATCATATTCTATGCTAAAGGATTTACCAAGTTTGGCTAAACTTAATCAACTAGAAGTCCTAGCTAGTGGTCAAGCACTTAGCAAGAGCAACCAGCCAACAATATACATATTATATCCTATGCTAAAGGACTTACTAAGTTTGGCCAAACCTAATTAATTAGAAGTTTTAGCTAATAGCCAGACACTTAGCAAAGGCAACTAGCTAATAACCAGAATTTTATAAAGATTAAAAATGTTGATTATAAGGCTATATAAAAAGGAGGCTTATGCTTATAGCCTAATCCAGAAATAGTAGGCAGATAGAAATACTCTAAGGATAGCTATCAGGCTAAGAAGCACAGTTAGATTTATTGGTTTAAAAGGATTTTAGGGTTTAGTTCAGATCAATTTAGTTTAGTTTTATTGTTTAATTCAGATTAGTACAATTTTCTATTGTAGAAGAATGCTGATTATCAGTTTTATGCTATAATATGCAGGAAGTCTATACTATACCAATAGTAAAAAAATATCAAATAATTCAATATGTTTATTTAATAATAACTTAATCTACTACTAAGTTTACTATAAGCCTTATATAGATAACTTGTCTTTAATAGTTAATATTCCAAATACTTATTTGGTTTTTTTAGAAGATAGTTATAATTATTAAGAAGTATAAGGAATAAGACATAGTAACTGTAGAGTTAATTACTTGATTTCCATTATAAAAGCATTTCTAAACTTAAATTTAGTTTATAGGGTAAAACTATAGCTAATCTAAGAATATTTCTTTATATTAGCCTTTTTAAGCTAAAGTTTTATATTTATAATGAAATTTACAAATCTTAGTTTTACAACTATAACAATTCTGTACTAGTTTCCATAATGCTTCTTCAATAGGAAAACCTTTTTAATAAACTAAGAATTGCTTATAGGTTTTTATTTTTTATTTGTCTATAATTTTTTTAATTTCAAAAATATTATTTTTTTTAAAGTAAGATCTAATACCAAACAACTTGTAATATTGGTAGGTGTTAGAAAGGATATATAGAAAGTTAGGTGTATTTTCCAGTTTGATAGTAATTCAAGTATATAGGCTATCCTTTCCACTTGTTTTAATATTTAAAACAGGCTTGTTTATTTATAGCTTAATTTTTTAAAAAGTTATTTTGATTTTAAGTTAGTTATTTTAAGATATACCTAATTGCTCTTTTTGATTTCTAGTACTCTACAGTGATGTTTATTAGTATAATTCTTGTAGTCTTGTTAAGCCTTAAGGATTTTAAACTTAGCTTTTTCCCAATTTAAGTGTAACTTTTTAAAATGTTTATCAATTAATAAAATAACTTTTAATATAAAGACTAAAAACTGAACTTATAAATAAAACCTATAGTTAAGAAAAAATAGTATTATTTCTAATGATTTATGCATAGTATTATTCATAGCTAGTTTTACTAATAAAAGTAAATTATACCAGTTATTCTGTTTCTATATATAATAGTAATAGAAGTATTATTCTAAAGTATAGTTTATATGTTTAGTTTGACTATTTGTTTAAAGATAGTAAACTGTAAAGAATAACAATTAGATATTAAGGATAGTTGCTATCCTACACCAAATTTTAGATATAAACTAGATACCTTAATTTAATACTATGGATTTTAAAAGTTTATAAATCTTAATTACCTAGTAGATTAAGGCTTTAACTACTTTAAGAACTATTAACAATTTCATTAGTATTATATATATCATCTTTAAGTAATAATATATAATAACTAATATGTATTAACACTTATTAGACAAGGAAAGATTTATAATAAAATTAACTATAATATTAGTCTATAGTTAGTTAGGTAGTTTTAATAGTTAGAGTAAAACATTTGTTAGATAATTATAATCTTGTGTTCTCTAACAAATATCACAATTACTTACCTAATTTTTGATATATCAAGCTAGACAAAGCTAGATAAAATCTTAAAATACTAGTTTATAAGTCTTTTTTAGATTAAAGTATTTAGCTACTGGAAAGTTATAGCATGCTTAAAGAATCTTGGTTTGGATTTCCAAAAATAGTACTAAAATCTTGTTCTTGCAGTATAATAAATTATTGATCAAACAATACTAGTAAATTTTAAAATATGTAAATGGTATATTACTTTTCAAATGCTAGATTACTTAGGCTAAAAACTTACAGTTATATTGAGCTTTCCTTATAAGTTTAATTAATGTTGATTTAGCTATAATTGCTAATAGTTAGTAAGGTTAAATTATATATTATATGCTATTATTTTTTTTAGTTATAATTTGATAATCTTATTAATGATTTAGAGCATTTAGTAGAATTTGAGTTATTCTAAGCTTATAAATAATTTTGATCTTATACTATATTATATCAAGCCACTACCTTGCTTATCAGCTAGTTAGTATTTTACTAATTATAAATGATTTGAGATTTTTATAATTATAGTAAATAATCACTAAAAAGAAAGAGCTATAGATATAATACTTCCAGTGTTTAAGGAAATCTTTTATAGCAAGTAGCTCTTTATTATGTACATTATAATTGATTGCTAAACCTATAAATTTATGTGAAAAATAGCCAATAGGTTAAAAGATTTCTTAATCATTAGTTTGGAGTAGGATAGCTTCTATAGTATAATTTAAAGCATTAGTTTGTAGGATAAATGAAATCTTTAAATTTGCTACTTATAGAACTAAGCTTTTTGTAATCTCTTTACAAAGCTAAACAAAGGCTTATTCATATTCTTCTATCTAAGTAATTGTCTTTGGCTTACTCTTTGTTAGTTAGATAAGAGGTAGAGCTTTCTAAAAATAGTTGGCAATAAACTTTTGCAAGAAGTTCACTAAGCTTAGAAATCCTTGTAGCAATTTTAGATTGGTAGGACAAGGCTAGAATTAAACTGCTTCAACTTTATTCTGTGTTACTCCAATGCCTGCTTCACCTACTTGAAACTCTAAAAATTCAATCAATAACTTATAAAATTTGTATTTTTCAGGTCAGATATATAACTTGTTTGCCTTTAATAGTTTAAGTACTTGAAAAACCTGCTCTTTATATTCTTCTAATAAGTTGCTATAAATTATAATATCATCTAGGTATATAGTTATGAATTTGTCAAGAACAGGAGCTAGGATATTGTTTATAAAGCCTTAAAAAGCTACTAGGGCATTAATAAGCCTAAATAGTATAACTAACCATTTAAACTGGCCATATTAACAAGTAAAAGCTATCTTCCACTTATCTTCTTTATTGATTTAAAGAAGGTGATAGGCATTAACTAAATCAAGTTTTGTAAACTACTTTTTTCCTACTACTTACTCTAAGAAGTTTTTAAGATTAAGTATAGGATAATAGTCTTTAATAGTATTTATATTTAGTATTTGATAATTTATACAAAGTCTCTTATCATTAAGTCCCTTCTAAACAAAGATAACTAGAGATACTGCTAGCAAACTGGACTTTTATATAAACTCTTTGCTAAGTAAATTGTTAATTAGATTTTTCAATTGCTAAAGGTTTAGTTTTAATATTAGGTATACTTGACCTTTAGAAAGCTGAAAAGCATTTTTTAGTTAAATCTTTAAATCCTCTACTTGATAAGAAGCTAGAATACAATAGAATTCCTTAGCAAATAATACTTTAAATAATTTGTACTTTATTGGTAAACTCTTTTATAATGGTAGTTTATTATTAACAATCTTAATTAGCTTGATAGTTAGAATATTAGGTTTAGTACTAGGATTTAAGGCAAACTCTTTATGTTTAGGATAACTAGGCAATAGGTATATCAAACCTGTTAATCATTCTAATGTATTTGTTTTATAATTCAATTTTCTACAGATCTTACATAACTAGGATATTTTTAAAATTATTGGAAAACTCTATAAATTAGCTAAAGTAAGAGGTTGATAAGTTGTATTATTATTAATCTACAACTTATAAATTAGAGTCTTATTAGTGATGTTAAGTACTAATACTGGTCTACTATTTATAGAGTAGATTGGGATTACTGGTTCTTTTAGAAAAAGATTTAAAATAGTGTAAAGCTATTTATTAATAAGACATTTAGTACTTTCTATATCTATTAGGGCAAAAGTATGAAATATCTAGATTGTATTAGGCAGTTAGTATCTAAAATTATTAACAATTATATTAGATGAGTAATATAACAAAATCTTAATTAAACTTTGCAAAAAGTAAAAAGATGTTAAAGTATAAATTAGAGATATTATAAGTTTAGATCTAGTCAGATTTATTCTACTATTACTAAACCTTATATAAAATTTAGTTAGTCTTTTAGGCATTTACATATATAATGACCTATCTGGTAATATTTGAAATAGCAACCTTCAGCTTTTAGTTTAGCTTTCTTTTCTACTAAAAGTTGAGTATTTATAAAATTTACAAAAGTTGGTCTTAGTTTCTAATTTGATATAAGTTGACTTATAGTAGTACTTTAAGCTATAATTAATATAAGCTGTTTTAGCAAGCTTTTTTCTTTTGATTTCAAAAGCAGATTGAAAGTTAAGTAATTGAGTAATGTATTTATATAAAGGTTTTTCAAGTATTTTGCTTAATACCCTGCTTAGCAACCAAGTTTTAAAAAAGTCTGATTATACTTATTGATCTCATTATTCTTTAGTTATAATTTAAAAAATTCTTGTTTAATTTAGGCTTGACTAGGTAGGAATTGTTTAGTAAATTCTTTTTTAAAGGTTTTATAGGTTAATTTGATACTTAGATCTTCTTTTAATTAAGTAGCCTATAGTAAGAGCTCTTCTTCTAGTTGTAAAATAAAATAGGTTATCTTTAAGTAATTATCTATATTAGTTTAGTAATATTATACTATATTGTCAATACTAGCTAGCTAAAACTGGATTTGTAATAAGCTGAAACTAAAATAGGACTTGATGGATTGTAATCTTAGTAATCTATCTAAGATTATCAAATTAAATTTAGAAGAATTAGTATTAATATAATTGTACTTATTAAACAAATAGTTAATGATATATATAATTGTTAAGCTAGTTGTTGCTATATTAAGAATATAGTAGATCATTTTAAAAAAAGGTTTTTCAGATCAAATTTAAGCTAGTTAATTAAAAATCAGCTAGTTTTAAGGATGGAAGTAATTATATTATTGGAAAATATTTATTAAAAATATTTATTAATAAGAGTTAACTAAATAATAATAGTAGCTAGTACTTTATAAAGGCTAAGGAAGTTGATACAAAGGTTATATAAAAAGGATAATTATATCTAAAGTTAGATCTAAAGGTGGTAAGTAGATAAAACTACTTTAACTATAGCTATAAAACTAAAAAATATAGTTAAATCTATTATTTAGCTTAAGTTTTCAGATTTAGTTTAGTTTAGATTATTAATTCAGATCAGATTAATATAACTTTTAGTTTTAGAAAAATGTAAATTATTAGTTCTTAATTATACTATACTAATAGCAAAAGAAAAATACTAAATATTTAATAATTACTTGATTTATTACTAAGTTTACTATAAGCCTTATATAGATAACTTGTCTTTAATAGTAAATATTTCAGATACTAGTAATTAGTATTTATCTAAACTTTAGTATTATAACTTATTTGGTTTTTTATAATCTTTAAAAAGTATAAAAAATAAGATATAGTGATTATAAGGTTAATTACTTAATTTCTATTATAAAAACATTTTTAAATTTAAATTTAGTTTATAAAGTAAAACTACAGCTAATCTAGAAATATTTCCTTATAATTATAAAGTAGAAAAATTATTAGAAAACAATTAACTTTTCTATATATATTAACTTTAAAATATAAAACTGGTTATTATTTATTTAAAATAAGTATAACTTTAATTAAAAGTAAAGTTTTTAATAACTTTATAATTACTAAAGTAGTATTTAGATATTTTAATACAATAAAGCAAATATTTAATAAAAAGTTATCTTATTACTTTATCTGATTTAATTACTAAATAATATATATTTCTAAAGTAATATTATAATTTATATTTATTAAAATCTTTACTAATTTTTTAAATTAGTTTTAAAAGTAAAAAGCTTAAACTATATTCTAAATTATAAGCTTTTAAAGGAAGTAATATATATAACTATTAGATAATTTCTACTAAAAAGCAAACTAACTATAGCTAAATTTCTAAATTATAATAGTTAATTTAATCTAACTTTTAGTAATTAGATTATAAAAAGTATTAATTAATTATTAAGCTTTTTAAATTATAGCTATAATAATTTAAAGTTTAGTAAAAGTTAAGCAATATAATATTTTTTTAAACTTATAATAGTTATAAAAGACTTTTATCTTTACTATTATAACTATAATTAAGTAGACTATTTAAAATAATAGTTTTTAAAAAACATTTATAATAAACATTTACTAGCTAGGATTAGTTAGAAAGTAATAATACCTAAGACTTTATAAAAGCTAAGAACATTGACTATAAAGCTATAAAGAAAGAAGCTTATACTTATAGCCTAATCTAGAAATAGTAGATAGATAAGAATACTTTAAAAATAGCCATTAGACTAAGTACAGTTAGGTTTATTAGTTTAAAAGGGTTTTAGAGTTTAGTTCAGATCAATTTAATTTAGTTTAGTTTAGTTTAGCATAACTTTCTACTATAAAAAAATGCTAATTATTAGCTTTACATTATACTATGCAAAAAGTCTATATTATGCTAATAGTAGAAGAAATATCAAATAATGCAATGCATTTATTTAATAATAACTTAACCTACTACTAAGTTTACTATAAGCCTTATATAGATAACTTATTCTTAGTAGTTAGTACTTTAAATACTAATAATTAATATTTTCTCTAATATACTAATACTACTATTTCTCTTATTTTCTAAATATTTATCACTAATCTAAAAAATACTAAAGTTAATTTAGAAATAATTAATGCTAAAAAGAAAAGAATTTTTAATATTGCTAGGATTGATACCAAACTAGTAATCTATATGTCCAGAATGTAAAACTAAATTTTAGTTATTAAGTAAAGCTATAACTGATTAAAAGGATTTTCTTATACTTATATTATCTTTTACTACTAAATTTTTACTTGTTAATTTATAATTATAATTACTTTATTATAAATATATTTATATTAAATTTTCTTATAGTATTTTACTTTAATTATAATTTAAAAACTTTAACTATTAATAGTATAGTAATATTACTAACTCTATTTAGCAAAATTTAATTACTATTTTATAAATATTTTTAAGTATAATTTTTATACCTTATTATATATTCTACTTTTATTAATGTTATAAAACTATAAAATGTAATTTAATTTATTAAACATAATATAAACATTTAAAAATATTAAGCCTATAAATTAGATATATACTCCAAAAGTTATAATAAATAAGATAGATTAGAATATAATTATGAATATTTATATTTAAAAAATTTAAATAATAATAAAGTTTAATAAAACTAATACTTTTTACATATAAATTTAATTAAATATATATGAATATTTTATATATATTAAGTATTGGCTAGTTATTCTTATTAATTGTTTAATTACTAGCTTAAACTTAGTAAGTTCTTTAGCATAGAATATAATTTATATATTATATTATAAGCTAGCTAATATAGATATAGTTAAATTCTTTATAACTAATAAAATTACTTAAAACCTTTAATTTTTATAAACTATTAGCTAATAACCTTTAAACATTTATATAGACTACTCTAATAAAATTCTTTCTTTCTATACTAAAGCTTTAATATATATATTATAACTTAGAAGATATTTTTAATTTAATAACTTATAAATGTATTATTTTCAATAAGAAGTAAATATGTGTTTTAGTTATAGTAGTTTACCATTAAAGCTAGGATTTAATGATTTATACTTAAAAAAGATAGTTAATTCTAAATAAGATTAGAAAGGTTAAGATTAATTAATATGATATAAATAGGATATATAGTAGTTTAAAGTAAATTGTTAGTAAAAGATAAATTATTTAACTTAAAGTATTTTGTTAAGATGTAGTATAATTAAAAGTTGCCTATGAAAAATGGCCTGATACTTAATATATAACTTAACTGAAAAGCTAAGCTAACATATTATATAATAAATTAGGTACCTTTAAGAAATAATAAAAAATATAACCACATTTATTGGATTTATATAAAATTAAATTATAAAGATATCTTATACTATATAAATTATAACAAAACCTTAGATAGCTTTTTTAAAGAATTAGTTTGATAATCCTTTTAACTATAAGAACCTTAGTTCTAATACTGTTTCAACTTTATAATAGATTAGGTTTCAGTTGCTTAATAATTAATTATAAAAAGGTAGAATCTCTGCTTAAACTGAATAATAATGATCATATTAGGCTATAATATATTACAAATAGATTTTTCTAGTCCATCTTTAAAGCATAGTGGATACAAATCATTTGCTTAATAAAGTACTAGTCATTAGCATTTCTATTGACCTATTATCCTTGTTTTCTGCTTTTATATAAACTCCTCTAACTTATATAACTTTTTGGCAAGTGATTATTTCATAATAAATATTTTAATTTCCCTTTGTCATAATCACTGCACATCATTAGAACCAATTCCCTATAGCCATTGAATTAGCTAAAAGTTGAACCAGAACATTGCCAACTTAGAGTAGCCTAAAGTTGATATATCAAATAACATTGGATCAAGAATAGCTTAGGATTAGCTTAGAATTGCTTAGGATTAGGATTAAAGTTGATTAAACAGAATTAAGTACTAAAACCTAATGGATATTACTGCCCTCTTCAGCCTCATCACAACTGTAGCCTTGTTTGTCTTTATGAACTGACTTTGGGTTCAGATTGCTACTAAAGTATCAGCTGTTAAAGCAATGGCATTGAGCTTTAGTTTTATTGGTGTGATCACCACTACATTGGCTTACTTTAAGCCTAGCCCTGCATTCTTAGAGAAACTTCCTTACATAAATAGTTGCAAAATTAAGTTTTTTAGTTATTACTACATTTTATAAATTATAATAGTGGCTGACTTATAATATCTAGTATAAAAAGTATTTTTTATAAGCCAGTTTTATACTAGTTTAAATTATTTTATAGATTTAGTTTAATATATTTTAAATATAATAGATAAAATTTATCTAAACTAAATACTAGTAAAGCTTTTTAGCTATATTATAGTTTATGGTTAAAATAGGTTTTATTATTTAAAAGTAGCTTATTTACTAATCTACCTAATAAAATCTTTAGGTTACTATATCTTTTACTTAATATTTTTATACATTAGTTTACTTTCTACTATTTTGTATCTTAATTTACTATAGTATTCTTTAAACTAATTAGATAAAAATAATTTAGGTAATCTGCTTTTTGTTATTTTATAGATTAGTTAGGATTAGCTTTTATAATAGGTACTATAGCTAAGGACATATCCTTTTTGGTAAAAGATAGCTACCTATTATTATATATTATAATACTAAATAATAGTATATTCAGACTTGATGAATTTTAATAAAGCTTTTAAAAGTATAAATATTTAGTATTAATAGTTTTGTTAAATAACTTAGTTGATTTTTATCTAATAGTTTTGCTAACCAATTTATAAGTATTTTATGTTTACAGAGAGTAAACTAGAAAAACCTAGCTTAGATTAACTTATATTAAAGAAACTACTAATTTCAATAAAGCACACTTGCCTAAATCACAAACTAGTAATCAAACACTTTATACAATCTACCAACACTCATTAATTGTTTAATTATGCTTTAAATTCAATTGAATATCTTTATTAAGTATTTTACCTTTAATAGTAGCTATCTTTTAAATTTCTTTAACTTACTATAATAGTTTAGCTAACTGAATATTTACAATTGCTTTTATCCTTTTAAAATTTTTCTGCCTAACCAACTATATAAATATATGCAATTAAATATAGATTTGATTTCATTAAATCAAACCAACCTTTTTATTATAGTATAATATTAAATGCTAGTTATAGCTTTATTCTAATCCAACATAATTACTTTATGCTTTGTACTTTAAAACTATTCCATTTAAACAATATTTTACTTTGTATTATTGGCAAACTGGCTAAATTGACCATAGTTAGCTTTCATAACAACTATATTAATAAAGTTATTAATAATAGCATTTCAAAACATATTATGATTCTTAATGCTTTATTGCACTTTAGTTTAGAGGAATGTTTTTGCCAATATTTCTCACTTTAGCAGTATTAATAGATATACAAATTTCTTAATCTATTTGGGTTCTGCAGAAAATCATATACAGTAATAAAGTAAAAAATGCAGTTTGAACACTATTATAGTGTTGAGCTTTTAGATAATCTTTTTGATTTTGATCCTAGTTATACTAACCAAAAATAATTGATGTTTGGTGGCTTTCTTCAATACCTATCTCTCCAATCCAGCTAAAAATACTTGGAAAAATTAAAGATTCGATAGTTCTAACTTGTCTATATTCTAGTGATTCATATATAGTATCATAAAATGCTAAATACATTTTGATGATTTAAAAACCCTCAATAGGTTCTTTACTGTATATTTCTAGATGAAGTATCAATTATATCGATAATAATAAATTTGTACTCAAAGTATATCCTCATAGTTAAACAATGTTATTAAGTAAATGATTATTTTATACTCCAAGGACTAATGCAATATTTAGTTCATTTAGAAAATATTATCATCTAAATTTCCAACTTCTGATAGCCTTTAAGTAAAAGTTCAAAATAAAGTAATGGATTTGTGAATTTTCACATTAGGAACTGATCTTTTACTAAATAATAGTTGTCATATTTTACATTAAGCATCATCATAAATATTTTAGAGGTTTGGAATACTTGTTTAAAAGTATTAAAAACTACAAAACAAAAACTTGACTGAGGATAGAGTTCTACTTCAAGGAAACAATCCTTAATATTTTATAAATTTCGAATACCAAGTATTAGGTGAAATGATCAATAAAAATTAACTCTAAATCAAAAATTTTAAACCTGTTTATTAAAATTTACAAATTTAGCTTTTCACTCCTGATTTATAAAGTAATGTTCTTGAAAGGCTAAGTAAAGTTTATAGACTTACTTTTTGGATTTTAGCAGCTACTATTAGGATAGTGTTTGTATATTGGTGTTGGATGAGAAATTTAATACAGTTTACTTGCAAATTATTAGGTTATCAAACCTAAGTGTTAAGAAAATAGTGAGTATCGTAGTCTGCGAATTATATGATTTAATTAGAGAGCATGCTATTTTACTGAAATATAATTTAATAAAACTCACTCATAACCTTTTATTAATTTCCTTTAAATATTCAGTATATATTGAGAATATAGTTTGAATCGGTTATCATTGGCAGAAATTAATTAGAAATTGGAAATATATTATTTCAATAGTCACAGCTTGGCTTAAACTTTCAATCCAGTTCTAATAGCTGCATTGTTAGAAAATATACATTAATGTCAACATATTTGTATTCTGAAGTTTTTTACCAATTAAATAAGTTTATATTAAACTATTTCATTAGGCTTTATTAATTGTTCTTGAATTACCAAATTTCTGGAGATAAGCTTTCAATTAAAGATAAAACTTTTGAAAACACCTTCTATAACCAGTTAAAATTCAGTATACCTGTTAGAAATAATTAATGTGATTTGGAATAACATTCAGTTATTTTTAATTCAAAATGCAGTTTAATTAATAGCTCATAAGTATAGAATTTAGTGGGTTTTGTTAAAAAATCGAAACTATTCAAATAAACCTATTCTCAAAAACTATAGCATAATTGCTTATTCTACCTGTGCTGGTGTATTTGACTATTTATTTTAACAGCCTATTATAAATATTTAATGGAAATCTTATTTTGTAAAACAAGTCAGCACAGGTAATTTAAATATTGAGGCTTAAAATATGTTCTAAGTATTTCCACTAAGAAACCATTCTTTTTTGATAATATAATGTAATTTAGGAATCAATATTAAACAGCTAGCTGAGATTTTATTAAATCAAACTATAATGTTATATAATTTGAATTAAATAGTCTTGATCAGTTTTAATTGATGGTTTAAACTGCAATAAAAGTCGTTATTAATGGAATAATAGATCAATACTACTGGATCTAACTGCTTTTTTCAGGTTTAGTTTTCTTTTTTCAAATACTATTAATGCATTTTGAATAATATTACAGAATTATACTAGACTAAAGCAGTAGATTTCAAAACTCCACTAACACTCTAATTGTAATAGATGGTATTAAATGCAATTGAGGAAGCTCAATAATAATTGCAATTTCAAAATATTTTATAGATCGAAATTTATACTGTAGCTTGAAAAAGTTTTTACCTTAAACTGCTTTTATCATAAATACCAATATTAACTTTATGTTTTAATTTATTATAACTGATATCTTTACAACTTAGCTTTCTGGCTAAGTCTTACATTGAATATTGAACTATTTCTAAATTTTCATAACTTCATTTATACCACTATCTGACAATCTACTTTAGATTGCTTATCTGTATTTTTATCTATAGTTTAAATTACCACCTACTTATTTCCTAAACTTCTGATCAATTATCAGTTTACTTAGTCTAATAAGTATTTTATATTAGGGATAGTCTTTATTTTGGTTTAATTTCGGATATTCTGATTGCTGTCCTATAATAAAGCAAATCTTAACTATGGTAATTACTGTAGTCAGAATACAAGCTTTTTGTTTTATTGGAAAGAACCTACTTGCATACTACTAGGGTTTGTCTTTTAAAAGTCATTTCTAAAGGTATTTCATGGTTTCTTAGCTAGCTATTTAGGTTAGATTAACTTAATAATTTTGAAGAAATTGCTACCTACATTAACTACTTATAATATGACTAAACATATTATATTCTATGCTAAATAACCTACTAAATTCAGTTAAAGCTACTTACTAGAAGTTTAAGCTAGTAGATATTTATTTATTAAGCTTAGCTAGCTAACACTAAATAAATTTAGGTTTATATATAGTTAAGTTAAGCTAATAATAGTGTTAGTTACTATTAATAATTAATAGCTAGAATTCCAAATTAAATATTAAAAAAGTAATCTAATAAAATGATTATATCTGTAATTTCCAAGAACTATAATTAAAAGTCATTACTATATAAATAAAACTTTAAATTTCAATAAAGTAAATAATAAATAGGTTATATTTAAAGTATATATAGTCTAAAAAAGTATTATTAGTTCCAACTAACAATATATTTATATTTTAAGCAAATATTTGATTATTTTAGTAAAGCGGAATTTAAGCATTCTACTATATAATAATAGAAATTATTATATTCTAAGTTTAAAAGGATACTAAAATATACTAAGGCTTAAATATTCATTGGATTAGATAGAAAAAGCTTAGTATATATTAGTTAAGCAAGTAGTTAGCATTATAGTATAAAAATAAAGGCTAGCTAATAATCATAACAAAACTTTAAAAAGTTTTTTTTATAACCCTAGTTTTTACAATCTCTATGATTAGAAATCAGATTTAAACCTTTATTCCATCTCATATAACACCTTTATTACTGACTTTTTATAAGCTAATTCTTCAACTTGCAATTACTTTGGTTACAAACTAATTTCTTTTTCAATTTTCTTGTTAATCTTTTTTAGCTTTAATTATAATTTAGAAATTAGCAATAGTATTTGATTATTATAAATTTGTCAGTTAAGTTGACATTATTAATAACCATACTTTTTAGCTAAATTGGATCTAGACCTACTTAACTTATATAGTAGTATAGCTATAAGAATAGTTAAACCATACTCTTTCTAAAAGCTACTATTAAAATGCAAAGGTATTTAAATCCAAAAGTAATCATTAAAAAGCAATATTCTAACATAATTCTAGTTGGGTATTCTTAGCTATTGTTAATTTTATACTTGTTTTAGCTAATAACAGTTTAATTTATGTTTATCTTTTAAATAAAGTCTTACTTTTTATAAACATTACTATTTATTAATATAGTTTAATTTCTCTACTATTTCTACTTTCTTTATAGTGTATTTTGATTTTTTTAGCAACTTTTAAATCATATCTTTAAGTTAATATTACTAAGGTAATTAATTCTTTAAAGCTAAACTTAATGTATTAACTAACTTTTACTTTTAAGCTTACTATTATAGCATTAGCTTTTCCTCAACTACTACTTAATAAACCTTCTATCCAGTTCTAATTAATATTTAAGCTTTTATCCATTCTTATAATATTTTCTTAGACCTAGAATTTGATTATTAGTATATAGATACATCATATAATATAACTTCTTTTCTTTACTATCTAATAGGTTTAGACTTTTATTATTACTATAATGGTAGAACTTAGTTTTGCTTTTAATATAATACTATTTCTAGCTAGATCTAATAGTGTCTTAAACCTTAACTTTTTAAAATTAGTATAATAATTTATTTAGCTAAATATACTCTAATTTATACTTATTTTAATTTAGCAGTATATTATATTTTAGTTATTTAAGAATCAACTTTAAATAATGTATTTTTAGCAAAGTATATAACCCTAAAACTATAATAAAATTAATAGTAAGTTAAGTAATTATTAAATAATTGACATAAAATCATTTAGTTTCTTATTTTAATATTAATATAGTATAGACTCATTATAATAGCATAGTTTAAAACTAAGAATTAACATTTTAAGCTAAAAAGTAGTATTAAACCAAACTAGATTGAACTTTTAAACTATATTTTACTAATGAATTCAACTTTATTTAGCTTTATAGCTATAATTAGCATATTCTTATCTACTTATTACCTTTAATTTAGCTTCCTTTTATATAATTTTATTAACATATATAAAGTGCTAGCTACTATTGCCTTTTGGCTAACTTTTATTGGTATTTATATATATTTCTTACAATATATAAAATTTATTAGTATTAATATTATTTTAATATTTTTAATACTATATTTAAGATATGTTTTCTTATTTAATTTTATATCACTTTACTAACTTTTGCTTTATATTGTCTTAATTTATAACTATTTAACTTATAAGTGTATTTTTTCCTTTAGATTTTAATTAAATACCAGATTATATTCCTTTAGTTTTATTCTTAAAAGCTTAAATAATTAGTAGTATAGCATCTAATAAAGTAATTTTAATAATAGTGTTTTACTAATTTTAATTTTAAATAATAACTTATACTAAATTCTACTATTGTAAAATAATAAAAATATTCAAACTTAATAATTACTACTAAAAGCACTTATTTTAATAATGTTCTACTTTGTTAATTTATAGCTATTTTTAATAGTTTAATTTTGTATTCTAATCTTTAAATAAAGTTTTATTCTTAGTAAGTTTTTTAACTATTATATAGTATAACTATATAGTTTAAATTTTATTCTTTAAACTTATCATATTTTAATTATCTTACTTTCTTTTAAACTTATATTATTTAAGTAATTTTTATTATTAATATAGTAGTTGACATTAATTCTACTATCCTAACCTTTTTTATTTTATGCTTTTTCTATAGTACTATTATTTATTAGATTTAATAGCATCTTTATATACTTTATAGTTATCTAATAGTTAGATATTATAATAGTTAGTAAACTTTTTAATTTATTGCTAATTTATTTAATTTTAGTTAAACTTTTTTTATTTATTTAATTTTAAATAAAATTTCATTATTCTTTAAATATAAAATTAACTTATATATAAATAGTTAGTATATTAGTATATAGTTTTTTATAACTAAGAAATTTTATAGTCTAATATTAAGCAACTTTACTAATTATATAATTATTTAAAAAATATTAGTATTTATTACCTTATAAATATATAGTAAATAATAAAGAAACCTTTTTATATTAGCAATAATTTTACTTAAAAACTAAAACTCAAATTATATTTAGATTTAGATAACTAGTTAATAATCTTTTATTAATATTAGAAGGTTTTCTTTTTTAGCAATAATTAAATAGCTTTATACTAATTACTTTTTAATTTTTACATTTTTTAAAGTTAATATAATTCTTTAAAAAAACCTAATGAAATTTATACTAAAGCTTAAATAAATACTAAATACTAGTTTTTTAAATATTTACTACTAAAACAAGTTATTTATATAAGGCCTATGATAAACTTAGTACTAAAGTAATTATTAAATAAATATATTAAATTATTTAATACTTTCTTTTGCTATTAATAGTATATTTAAATTAAGAATTAGTATTTTTCTAAGCTAAAAAGTTACATTAACTTAAACTAAACCTTAGAACTTACCTAAATATATAAACTTTATTATATTTCTTAGTAGTTTTATAGCTTTAATTAAAGTATTTCTATCTAATTATAGTCTTTAAATTAAACTTTAAGTATAGTTTTCCTTTTTATTAATTTTAACCTTTGTAAAAAAGTATTAGCTACTATAGTATTTTAGCTACCTTTTACTAATAAGTATTTTAATAACCATTTTCTAATAAATAAGGTTATATAATACACTAAATCAAAATAATACAATTAAAAGTAATCATTATATTAGTAATATAAATTACTTAAGAATATTATAATCTTAATTGTTATAATTACTAGTATAAAATTATTAATATACTTTTTTATATTATTATAATTCTACTTTCTTATACTAACTTTATATTTTTCTACTTTTATTTATAATTTTAATTAGAAATTTAGTCTACTTATTACTTATTAGTTAGTTGCTTTTAATAAGTATCTAGCTACTAGCTTAGACTTTTAGTTAAATAAATTTAGCTAAACTTAATAAGTTCTTTAATATAGAATATCAACTTAGCTAAAAAGCTAAGTTGTATATCAAACATTAGATTATTTTTTATTAGTAACTTTTAATTATACTATACTTTAGCAATATACTTTGGATTAAGTATTATACCTTTTATTAATAATTTATCTTAAATAACTATATACTTTGTTTATATTATATTAACTATTTTTTTAAGTATAAATTATTAATTTTTAACTTGATAGTAAACTACTATAACTAAAACATACATCTATTCTTTATTAGAAAAGAATTTACTTATAATATACTAAATTAGAACTATTTTCTAAGTTATAATATATATTATTAACTTAGCTTTTTAGCTAAGTTATAGAGTAATTATTATTTTTATAGTTAGCTTATATTTATACTATGTTCTAATAATATGCTTTAGGTTATAAACTTTATTTCTTACTAAAGATTTACTTTAAATTATTAGATAACTAGTTTTATATATTAGTTAGCTATATAAATTATTAGATCTAGACTTTTAAAGTAAACTACTATAACTAAAATATATATCTACCCCTTTATAAAAGAAATATCCACTTACATATAAGTAAGTTATAACTATTCCCAAAGTTATGATATATATATTATACCTTTTATATAGGAAGAAAGGACTAGTTTTTCTTAGGATTAAAAATTTCAAAAACATAAAAGATTTTGATATTTTGTGGTTTAAGGTCTTTAAGATTCTAAGATTATATATTGAGTTGGATTAGTTTTATTAAATGTTTAAAGGTTCTTAGCTAATGGTTTTGCAAAAATTAAGAATTTTTAATATTTTTATTAGTTGTAGAGAATTTAACTATATCTATATTAGTTAGCTTACAATACAATATACATATCACATCCTATACTAAAGTACTTACCAAGTTTAGCCAAACCTAATTAACTAGAAGTTTTAGCTAGTAATTAGATACTTAGTAAGAATAACTAGTCAATATATATTAAAGTTTTAGTATAAAGAGAAAGGAATAATTTTTATAAAATTAGTTTAAATAAATGTTTAAAGACTCTTAGCTAATAGTTTTACAAAGAATAAAAGTTTTAAATATTTAATTAAACTAATTTAATAAAATACTAACTTTTTTTTATACTAAAGCTTTAATTTATATTATTATAAGAAAATTCTTTTAATTAGCTATAGCTTTACTTAATAACTAAAATTTAGTTTTACATTTTGGACATATAGATTACTAGTTTGGCATCAATCCTAGCAATACTAAAAGTTCTTTTCTCTTTAGTATGAATTAAGCATTTTATTTAGCATTGACTATCTCTAAATCAGCTTTAGTATTTTTTGAATTAATAATAAATGCCTAGAAAACAAGAGGAATAGTGTTACTGATAGATTAGGGAAAATGTCAATTGCTAGTATTCTAAGTACTAACTACTAAAGAAAAGTCACCTATATAAGGCCCATAGTAAACTTAGTAGTAGGCTAAGTTATTATTAAATAAATGTATTGAATCATTTGATATTTCTTCTACTATTGGCATAGTATAGACTCCCTGCATAGTATAATGTAGAACTGATAATTGATATCCCTTTATAGTAGAAAGTTGCACTGATCTGAACTAAATGATAGAACTAAACTAAATTGATCTAAACTAAACCCTAAAATCCTTCTAAACCAATGAACCCAACTGTGCTTCTTAGCCTAATGGCTACCCTTAAAGTATTCCTATCTGCCTACTATCTCTAGATTAGGCTACAAGTATAAGCTTCCTTCTTATATAGCTTTATAGTCAATATTTTTAGTCTTTATAAAGTCTTAGCTACCATTGCTCCCTAGCTAACCCTAGCTAGTAAACATTTTTTGTAAATATTTCCTAACAATTATGTAAGGAAATATTCCTAGATTAGCTGTAGTTTCATCCATAAACCAAATTCAAGTCTAGAAATGCCTTTATAATAAGAATCAAGTAATTAATCTTGCAGTTACTATATCTTATTCCTTATACTTCTTAACAATTATGATTATCTTCCAAAACCACCAAATGAGTATCTAGAACATTTACTACTAAAGACAAGTCACCTATATAAGGCCCACAGTGAACTTAGTAGTAGATCAAGTAATTATTAAATAAATGTATTGAACATTTGATATTTTCTTCTACTATTGGCATAGTATAGACTCCCTGCGTAGTATAATTATGAACTGATAATTTGCATCCTTCCAAGACCGAGAGTTGCATTGACCTGACCTAAATCAACAACCTGAACTAAACCAAATCTGAAAACTTAAGATAAACAATGGATTTGACTACATTCCTTAGTCTTGTAGCTACAGTTGGAGTAGTCCTGTCTGCTCACCACCTCTGGATCCAACTCCAGGCACAATTATCCTCCTTGTATAACCTTTGTGTCAACTTCCTTAGCTTTTATAAAGTACTGGCTACTATTACTGCCTAGTTAACTCCTGCTGGTAAGTGTTCTTTGTAAATGTTTCCCAACAAATTATAACTTAGGAAATAGTAATAATTTAATGATTTATAAGTAGATTTTTTAATAAAAAGGTAACATATATTTTAATTATAATAGTTTACTATTAAAGTTAAAATCTAATGATTTGTACTTAAAAACTATAATTAATCTTAGATAAAATTAAGTAGACTATTAGAAAACATCTACTAAAAATACTTATTAGTAGAAATTAGCTAAGTAGCAACAGTAGCTAATACTTTGTAAAGACTAAAGAAATTAATATAAAGGTTATACAAAAAGGATAATTATGCTTAAAGTCTAATTCAAAAGTAGTTAACAAATAAAACTACTTTAATTATAACTATAAAACTAAGAAATATAGCTAAATTTATTATTTAATTTGTGTTTTTAGATTTAATTTAGTTTAATTTGTTGATAAAGATCAAGTTAATGCAACTTTTAGTCTTAAAAGAATATAAATTATTAGTTTTTAATTATACTATGCAAAAAGTCTATATTATACTAATAGCAAAAGAAAATATCAAATATTTAGCATATCTATTTAATAATTACTTAACTTACTATTAATTTTACTATAAGTCTTATATAAGTAACTTATCTTTAATAATAAATATTTTAGATATTAGTAATTAGTATTTATTTAGCTTTAATATTATAATTCATTTAGTTTTTCTAAAAAATTATTATTATCTTTAGAGAATACAAAGATTAAAAAGTAGTTAGTATAGAATTAATTATCTAATTTCGATTAAAAAAAGAATATTGACTAGTTAACTAAGTTTAAATATAACTTGAATTTAGTTTAAAAGTAAAACTATAACTAACTTAAAAAAATTTTATATAGACTAGTAGTTAATTATTATAATATAAATAGGATATATAATAGTTTAAAGTAAATTATTAGTAAAATATAAAATACTTAATCTAAAGTATTTTATTAAAGTATAGTATAATTATAAGTTATCTTAAAAGCTAATTTATATAAAGAGGCTAATAATACTTTTAACTATTACTAGTATATTTTCTATTATTAGAATAAAAGGATTAAATAGTATATTATTAATTATTAAAATTTTTAAATAATAGTTAAAGCTAAAAATAAAAAATAAAGGTACTTAAAATATCTAATATATAAAGTATATTTATAACTAAAATAGTTGTTAGCTAGTTGCCTTTACTAAGTATTTAATTATTAGCTTAAACTTTTAGTCAAATAGGTTTAGCCAAACTTAGTAAGTTCTTTAGTATAAAATATATTATAAATTAACTAATATAGATATAATAATTTTTCTGTAATTAAATATAATATAATAGCTTTATTTTTGTAATATTTTTAGCTAAGAACACTTAAAATGTTTTAACTAAACTAACCTAAACTTAATTTATAATTAAAACAAATTTAAAAGAAAAATCTTAAATAATTCTAATAAACTGATTTAAAAACTCTTTTTTCTTTTTTTAATTCTTTTACTATCCTTTTTATTCTTTTATTTATTTATTTAGTAGTTTATTCTTTTTTTTATTCATATATATAGTAAATCTAAAATAAAGTATAATTTAAAGGCTTATAAATAAACTTTTTTCTTAATAAACTGAAAAGTCACTATTTTAATTATTATTATCTACCTTTATATTTTGGACTTACTTTTTCTGCAAGTTAATCATTAGAAAATTTAGTATTAAGTTTAAAACCCTAAGCTTACCTTTTTAATAAAAAAATTAGTTTTAGATAATTTAAATAACTTTACTATTAGTTAAAATATATACTAATAAATAGTAGGTATTTCAAAGTATAAAAATAAATAAGTAACTGTATAACCTTAAAATATTCTATCTAGTAATAGTAAAATTATAGGTTTTTTATAAAAAATAAATGTTTTAATATTTAATATCTAACTTAGCCTAAAAGCTAAATTGATAAAAAGAAATGTAAATCTATAGCTTAATAATAAGAATTATACTTAAAATTTAACTATATTTTTTAGCTTTATAGCTATAATTAAAGTATTTTTATCTATTTATTATAAGGAAGTTTATTAAAAAATATTAGGCTAAGCTAAATATAAGCTAATATAGTAGTAGTTATACTAATAAAACTAAAGAAACTTAAAGCTATAGCTTTACTAACTAATATTTTCATTGTAATCTAAATTTAAAGTTAGTTTATAAAAATAAAAAATATAAGATTTAAAGGAATACTATTAAATCTAACTAATAATAGTATTATAATATAAGTATATAATATAAAAGGTTAGAATAGTAAAACTAATACTAACTATTATATTAGTAATATAAACTATCTATAAGATCTAAAAAGGTACTGTTGGATCTAATTAATAATGGTATTATAATGAAAACATATAATATGAAAGGTTGGAATAGTAGAATCAATGCTAACTATAGCATTAGTAATTGTAGGAAAGTCTCTCTAAGAGTGCAGGGCTAGGCTTAAGATAAGCTAATATAGTAGTAATCATACTAATAAAACTAAAAAAGCTTAATGCCATTACTTTAACAGCTAAGACTTTAGTAGTAATCTAAACCTAAAGTTGGTTTATAAAGATAAATAAGGCCAAGAAAGGCAGTAATATCTATTGGGTTTTAGTACTTAATTCCATCTAATCAGCTTTAATTCTAATTTAGAGCAATTTTAATCTAATGCAATTCTATAAATCCTAAGCTAATTCTAAGCTATCCTTAATCTAATACTATTCTGTATATTAACTTTAGGCTACTCTAAGTTAGTAATATTCTAGTTTGACTTTTGGCTAATTCAACAGTTATAGGAAATTGAGTCTAATTAGCATGCAGTAATTATAACAAAGGAAAATTGAAATATTTATTATAAAATAATCACTTATTAAAAAGTTATACAAATTGGAAAAGTTTATATAAGGACAAAAGATAAAAATAACAGGATAATAGAGATGCTGATAACTAGTCCTTCATTAGACAGATAGTGTATATCTATCATGCTTTGAGAGTAGACCAGGAGAATTCATTAGTAACATGTTATAATCTAATATAATAATTATTATTTAGTTTAAGCAGAGATTTTACCTTTTTACAATTAATTATTAAGTAACTAAGATCTAATCTATTACAAGGTTGAAACAGTATTAGAACTACAGTTCTTATAGCTAAAAGGGTTATCAAACTGACTTTTTAAAAAAGCTATCTAAGATTTTGTTATAGTAATATAAATTATTTAAAAGAGACAAGTCTAAAAAGAAGTAAAGAAAGTTTGATTAGAGTGAGCTAAGAAAATATAAAAGTTAAACTATATATTTGCATAATTTAATAACTAAAAGACTAATTAGAAACAATACTTTATTTGTAAACAAAACAAATCAGACTGTCAGAAACAACTATAGCAAAAGAAATAAAATTAGGCTATTAAAGATAGCTATAGTAAGAAAAATAAATCAGGCTATTATAATAGCTATAGTTAATAGTTAAGATTAAAAGGTAAGTAATAGCTATTTAGAAAATAGCAAAGTGGAATATTGTTAAGATACTAGTTTTTAGTAGTATCTTAGGGGTTTAAATACCCTTTTGATATCTTGGCAATACTTACTATAGGTTACTAATATATAGCCAAAACTAAGAATATGGAAAAATACTCAAAATAACTAATAAGTAAAATAGATTTCTATTTGATAACTAAATATAAATGGAAAGTGGAAATATTAAAGATTAGTAAAAAAAAATAGTATGGTATACAAAGAAAATTAGTCAATAACTTTATATTAGGAATTGTAACAACTAGGGTTATTATACTATCTAAAGAAAATAAGTTTAAAAAAAAGTAAAAAAGTTTAAATAAAGTAAGTTAAAAATATATAAAGATTAAATCATATATTTATATAATCTAATAATTAAAAGACTAACTAAAAATAATACTTTATTTATAAATAAATAGATTAGGCTATTAAAGATAACTATTATAAGGTTTAGAAAAATATTATTAAATCTAACTAATAATAAAATAGGTAAAAAAAGCAAAACTAATACTTACTACTACATTAATAATAAAGGACTGGATTTTTTGAAAAGCAAATTGAATAGCTAAATAAAAAAGGTATACTATAAAAAATACTTATATAATTGTGATTATATTTTAGTTTTAAAAGAAGATTGAAAAAATATATAAAGACTTAGGTACAAATTAGAACTAAATTAAAGAAGATATATTAGAAGAAGGTTAAAAAATAGCTAGTACTATTATATTAGAATCAAAGGTAAAAGTAGGCTAATAGATTAATTTTAGCTTAAAAAGGTTGATAGTATTAGTAATATTAATTGTTTAAAAAAGATAAAATTTAAAAATAGTAAGAATTATTAATAAGTAATAAAGATAAAAGGATTAGACTATATAGAAATACTATACTAAAATAGAAAAATAAGTAAAGAGACAAAGCTTTATTCAAAATTAAAAAATAAAATCAGATTATTATAACAACTATAGTTAAAAAATAGGATAAGTAATAGCTATTAGAAAATAGTAAAGTAGAATATTATTAATATATAGACTTTTAGTAGTATTTTAAAGGTTTAAATATTTTTTTAGTATTTTAGTAATATTTGCTAAAGATTACTAATATATAGCTAAAACTAAAAATATAGAAAAATGGTTAATATATTTTGTTTAAAACTAAATATAAATAGAAAGTAGAAATATTAAAGATTAGCATAAGAAAAAATAGTATAGCATATAAACATTAGTTAATAGTTTTATATTAAGAATTATAATAATTGTAAAAAAATCCTTTTAATTAGCTATAACTTTACTTAATAACTAGAATTTAGTATAGAAAAGTCTTTTTAAAATGCAAGGCTAGGCTTAAGATAAGCTAATATAATAGTAATTACACTAATAAAACTAAAGAAGCTTAATACTATTGCTTTAATAGCAATCTAAACCTAAAGTTAGTTTATAAAGATAAATAAGGATATAGTTATAATAAGGCTAAGAAGGACAGTAATATCTATTAGGTTTTAGTACTTAATTCTATTTAATCAACTCTAATCCTAATTCTAAGCAATTTTAATCTAATGCTATTTTGTAAATCCTAAGCTATTCTTAATCTAACACTATTTGGTGTATTAACTTTAGACTACTCTAAGTTAGCAATATTTTAATTTAACTTTTAGCTAATTTAGTAGTTATAGAAAATTAGTTCTAATAACATATAGTAATTATAACAAAGAGAAATTGAAATATTTATTATAAAATAATTACTTGTCAAAAAGTTATACAAGTTAGAAAGGTTTATATAAGAGCAGAAAACAAGAACAATAGGATGATAAAGATACTGATAACTAGTACTTTATTAGGTAGATGATTTATATCCATTATGCTTTAAAGGTGAACTAGAAAAATATATTTGTAATATGTTATAGCCTAATATAATCATTATTATTCAGTTTAAGCAAAAGCTTTATCTTTTTATAATTAATGTTGGCTGGTTGCCTTTGCTAAGTGTTTAACTACTAGTTTAGACTTTTAGTTAAGTAGATTTAGCCAAATTTGATAAGTCCTTTGGCATAGGATATGATATATATATCATATTATAAGCTAACTAATATAGATGCAGTAACTGCCCTACAATTAAATCTAATATAAAAGCTTTATTCTTGTAACACTTTTGGTTAGAAACCCTTAAAATATTATAATCAACCTAATCTAAACTTAATCTATAATTAAGGTAAACTTAAAAGAAAGGTCTCAAACAATTCTGATAAACTAACTCAGAAACTTTCTTTTTTTCTATTAATAAAAGCAATCCAAAAACTCTTTTTCTTTTCCTTTTATTCTTTTACTATTCTTTTTGTCCTTCTATTTATTTCTTTTTGTTTGGTAGTCTATTTCCCATTTTATCCTCTTTTTTTCTTTCTCTCTTTCTATCTGTCTTCCTATTTTTTTCTTTTCTCTTTTATTCTCTCCTCCTTCTCTCTTATATAGTAGATCTAAAATATAGTATAATTTAGAGGCTTGTCAGCAAACTCTTTTCTTAATAAACTGGAAAGTTACTATTTTAATTACTGCTGTCTGCCTCTGCATTTTGGATTTACTTTCTCTGCAAATTAACTATTAAAGAATCTAGCATTAAGTCTAAAATCCCAAACTTACCTTTTTAATAGAAAATCAGTCTTAGATAATTTGAGCACTTTGCTATTAGTTAGAATGTATACTAATAAATAGTAGGTATTTCAAAGTATAAGGATGAATATATAACTATATCACCCTAAAATACTCTATCTAGTAGTAACCAAATTATAGGTTTCTTATGAAAAATGAATATTCCAATGTTCAACATCTAACTTAGCCTGAAAGCTAAGTTGACAATTAATTATTAAGCAACTAAAACCTAATATATTGCAAGGTTAAAACAGTATTAAAACTAAGGTTCTTATAGTTAAAAGGGTTATTAAGCTAATTCTTTAAAAAAGCCATCTGAGGTTTTGTTATAATTACTCCTTATAAGTTTAAAAATACTTATTAAGAATAAAACTCTTTAATCTTATAATAGCAACTATAGCAATAACTAACTGGTTTTTAGGTCTCATTTTTCTAAGAGTAGCTAACTTAATAAATTAAGTACCACTTCTTTTCTACTATCTTTTTAATATTTAGTATAGCTTTTACTTTATAAGTATTAAAATCATTTGATTTTAAAATTAAAACTATATGTTTAGTTATGTTTATTGGAATTAATAGTAATAGATAAAAGGTAGGATGAATTTGCTAATTGCTTAGTAGATTTAGAGTATAAGCTGCAAATACTACTTATTTAACTACCTAAAAAGGGCTTATATGCTTATACTCTAACTTTTTGAATAGCTAGGTTAATTGCAAATTAGTTATCTTTAGGTATACCTAGTCTCTTTTTACTAAGATTAGTGCTAGTTATCAATACTGAGTATACTGTTTTTATATATCTATTAGGCCTTTCCAATTTATATTTATACTAACTTCTATCCTTTATGGATTATAGCTAGATACTTTTTAATTAATAGTACTACTAATTGCTTAGGAAGTACTAAGTAGACTTGTAAATAATACCTATAGTTTATAAAGAAAGAAGTAGTTTTTAAAGACTAATAGATGGTATTATTCATTGTTAATTCTGCTATTAGTAACAAAGTTATCTAATTATCTTATTTTTAAAAATAGTAATGATGTAGATACTATTCTAATATATAATTTATACATTTAATTTGTCTATTTGTTTATAGGTAGTAGGCTATAAAGTATAAAAGACAGATACCCAAGATTGTTACTAGTCTTCACTATACTTTTGAAATAAATTAGGCTTTGTAATTAAATAGTATAATCTATAATAACCTATAGATTTTGAAAATCTAAGACATTAGCACTTTGGTTGCTTTAGAGATAGTTAAAGTAGCCAATAATATAAAATATACTATTTTGAAATATTAGTCCAGTACTATTAAAATATAATAGTTTCTTTATAAAATAGGTAGTTTTACTATAAAATCTAATATAATTTCCTTTTATAGTTGGTTTAGTAGCTCTAATAGCTAAAGTAGCCTATACTTAGCTTAGTTACAATTTTAAGTTTATTAATAAGTATTATAGACTACTACCTAATCCTTAATATATTAGGACATTCTTGGCTAAACAAAATAGTATAAAATTAACTTATATATTTTTTTTACTCTAAAGTAGTTAGCTACTAAAGGTTTATAGTATTTTAAAAATACTTGTTTATAAGTTTTAAAGGTTAGTACATAAATATGATTCTTATAGTATAATAACTAGTTATTGATTTTATAATGCTGAATTTTGCTATAGATAAAAGAAATTCCTTTAGTTAAGTATACTTTAATATAGTTAGTAAACTTACTTAACTATTAGGCTTTGTAGATATTGGTTATCAATTTGGACTTTGCTACTATTATAACTAATTAGTAAGGCTAAATCATTACTTCTATACAATTTAACTCCTTTTCTTCAAAGGTAATTTGGTAATCTTCATAATGATTAAAAGTAGTTAAAAAACATTTATAAGAAATATTTACTAGCTAGAGTTAGCCAGAGAGCAACAGTAGCTAGAACTCTATAAAGGCTAAGAATGTTGATTATAAGGCTATATAAGGAAGAGGCTTATACTTATAGCCTAATCTAGAGATAGTAGGCAGATAGGAATACTTTAAGGATAGCTATTAAGCTAAGAAGCACAGTTGGATTCATTGGTTTAGAAGGGTTCTAGGGTTTAGTTTAGATCAATTCAGTTTAGTTTTATCATTTAGTTCAGATCAGTGCAACTTTCTACTATAAAGGAATATCAATTATCAGTTCTACATTATACTATGCAGAGAGTCTATACTATGCCAATAGTAGAAGAAATATCAAATGATTCAATACATTTATTTAATAATAACTTAGCCTACTACTAAGTTTACTGTGGGCCTTATATAGGTGACTTGTCTTTAGTAGTTAGTACTTAAAATACTAATAATTGATATTTTTCCTAATCTATTAGTAATACTATTTCTCTTATTTTTTAGGCATTTGTTATTAACTCAAGAAATGCCAAAGCTAATTTAGAGACAGTCAATGCTAAATAAAATGCCTAATTTATGCTAAAGAGAAAAGAACTTTTAGCATTACTAAAATCAATACCAAACTGATAATCTATATATCTGAAATGTAAAACTGAATTTTAGCTATTAAGTAAAGCTATAGCTAATTAGAAGTATTTTTTTACAAAAAGTATCTAAAAGAATTTAAGTAACTTTAGGCTTATATACAATATGAAAATAGTATTTGCTTATATCTAAATACTAATATACTTATCTGCTAATTAGTACTTTGCTTGTTATAAAAATTTCCAGATTTTTATAATTATAATATACTATTACTAAAAAGGAAAAACTGTAAATATAGTACTTTTAGTGGTTTAAAATGGTCTTAATTGCTATAAATTTCTTGTTATAAACATTATAATTAATTTCTAGGCTATGGAACTTTTTAGAAAAATAACTAGTAAGTTATAACTTTTAATTTTTATTAGGTTAGAATAGTATTACTCCTATAGTATAGTTAAAAGCATTTATCTAAAAAATAAAGAAATGTTTTAGATTGGTAAGCTATAAAACATAGCTTTTTATAATATTCTTCTTTAGTTGTAGAAAAGCCTTTTTACAATTCTCTAACTATAATAATGCTTTAGGCTTATCTTAAATTAGTTTAGTTAAGGATAATGCCTTTTATAAAAAGTTTAGTATAAACTTCTTTGAGAAATTTACTAGACCTAAAAATTCTTATAGTTTTTTGAGTGTAGTTAGTTATAGTAAAAGCTGTACTACTTTTACTTTGTTTGATATAATACTAATTTTAACAGCTTCTATTTAGAAATAAAAAAACTTTACTGATAGTTTATAAAATTTATATTTTTTAAGTTGAATACAAAGGTAGTATAAGGTCCAAGAGGGTGCTGTTGAATCCAACTAATGATGGTGTCATAATGGGAGCGTATGACATGAGAGGTTGGGACAGTAGAACCAATGCCAACCACAGCATTGGTAATATAAATCACCTAAAGGAGGTAAGTCCAAAGGGAAGTGAAGAAAGTTTGAACAGGAGTGAGCTAAGAGGGTATAGAAGTCGAACCACATATTTGCATGATCTAATAACTAAAAGGCTGACCAGGAACAATACTTTATTTGTAGACGAAACAGAATCAGGCTGTCAGAGACAGCTATGGCAGGGGAAACAGATCAAGGCTGTTGCAACAGCTATAGTTGATGGTTGAGATCAAGAGGTAAGTAATAGCTATTTAGAAAATAGCAAGGTGGAACGTTGTCAAGATACCAGCCTTCAATGGCATTCCAAGGGTTTAAATACCCTTTCGGTATCTTGGCAATACTTGCTGAATATCCAAATCCCAATATCAAAATGCTATGCTGGTAATAGCTGGGGTTCCTAACTTATAGCTGAGATTATGAATATGGGAAATTGTTAAGAATATCTAATAAATAGAATAGATTTCTGTTTGAAACTAGATATAAATGGAAAGTAGAAAATTGAAGATTGGTAAGAGAAAGAAAATAGTATAGTGTGCAAAGAAAATTGGTCAATGACCTTAGATTAGGAATTGTAACAACCAGGGTTGTTACAGGTAGTTTTGTTTAAGTAATTACAATACTAACTTAACATAGCTTTGGTATTTCTCTATGGTATTGCTATAAATTACTATGTTGTTAAGGTATATTGTAACAAATTTATCTAAATGAAGTGCTAAAATAGCATTTATAAAACTCTAAAATACTACTTATGTATTAGTAAGTCTAAAAGGCATTACTAACTATTCATATTATTTATAGTAGCAAGTAAAAGCTGTCTTCTATTCATTATCTTCTTTTATATACAATAGGTAATAAGTATTAACTAAGTTAAGCTTTATAAACTACTTTTTTTCAACTACTTGCTCTAATAGATTTTTTAAGTTTAGTATTAGATATTTATCCTTAATAGTAATACTATTAAGTTTTTAGAAATATATATATAAGTACTTATTGTTGGAACTCTTGTATATAAATATTATTAGTAAAGCTGCAGAATCCTTTAGGCATTTTAAATTAGGTTTTAATATTGGATAGATTTTTCCTTTTTGTAATAAAGCTTCTTTTTTAAAAGTAATATACAGGTTATTAAGGTAATGTAAAGTCAATATATTGCAATTTTCCTCTAAAAATAAGACTTGAAATTTCTGGTATTTTGTTGGTAAAGGCTATAATGTTTTTTATTTTAGGATAGCTTTTTTTAAAGTTTTAATATTAGAAAGTGTAGAAATCAGTATAGATTTTAAAAAGAAATTCTAATGTTAAAGATAGCTAAGTAGTAAATTAACTTTTCTAATAAGCTATTCTAACTAATTAGTTTTAAAGTTTAATTTGTCTTTTATCTTATATAACTAGAAAATGTCTAAAATGATTGAAAACTAAAGTAGTCAGGCTACTATAAGTAGTTAGTATAAGGTAGCTAATAAATATAATGTTATATGTAGTGATTTAAGGTTTATCAAATCTATCTTTATATTAAGAGGCTTTTTGAAAATTCTACTAAGCCTAAGAGCATCTATTACTATAATGACTAGTATTATTATACATAAAGCAATAGCCTTTATTTAAATAGCATTGGTATTTTTCAATACTAAGCTAAAAAACCAAAAAAAGTTTGGAGTTATAACAGAATCTTTAAAAAAGTTACTTTTAATTACTTTAGTTATAATCAAATCAAAAGAAACATCATTATTAAACTTTAAAAACAAGCTAGCTGCTAGTGATTTAGATAGACTACTCAAATATAAGCCTTTTAAATAGTATTTATTATATTTTGCTTAGTGTTTAAGATTGGTAAACATTTGGTTATACTGTTATGCATTTATACTAAAGAATTATAAATTTATTAATTCTTATTTCACTTAGATTAAACTTAGCAAAAATCATTGAGCAAATTATTTTTTAAATATCTTATATATTAGGCTAGAGCTAAGATTTAAACATAGTTAAGTTACTTATAATAAGGCTTTATTTTTAAGCTAAAAGATAAAAAACATAATCTTTGTTGGCTGGTCGCCCTCACTGAGTGTTTGACCACTGGCTCGGACTTCCAGTCGAGTGGGTTCGGCCGAACTTGGTGAGTCCTTCGGCATGGGACGTGACATGTGTATCGTGTTGTGGGCTGACTAATATAGATGTAGCAACTGCCCTACAATTAAATCCAATATAAAAGCTTTATTCTTGCAACACTTCTGGTTAGGAACCCTTAAAACGTTATAATCAACCTAACCCAAACTTAATCTATGATTAGGGCAAACTCAAAAGAAAGGTCTCAAACAATTCTGATAAACCGACTCAGAAACTCTCTTTTCCTCTATTGATGAAAGCGATCCTAGAAACTCTTTTTCTTTCCCTCTTGTTCTTTCACCGTCCTTTTTGTCCTCCTATCCGTTTCTTCTTGTTTGGTGGTCTGTTTCCCATTTTTGTCCTCTTCTTATTCTCTCCCTCTCTTTTCTCTTTCTGTCTGTTCTCCCTTTTTTTCTCTGTCTCCTCTCCTCTCTGTCTCTTTTTTTCTTTTCTTTTCCTCCTTTGTCCTCCTTATATGGTAGATCCGAAACAAGGCATAATTTGGAGGCTTGTCAGTGAACTCTTTTCTTAATGAACCGGAGAGTCACTATCCTAATTACTGCTGTCTGCCTCCGCATTTTGGATTCACTTTCTCTGCAAGTCAACCATCAGAGAAATCCGGCATTAAGTCCGAAATCCCAAACTTACCTTCTCAATAGAAATTGGTCTTAGGTAATTTGAGCACTTCGCTATTAGTTAGAATATATACTAATGAATGGTAGGTATTTCAAAGCGCAGGGATGAATATGTAACTGTATCATCCCAAAATGCTCTGTCCAGTAGTAGCCAAATCGTAGGTTTCTTATGAAAAATTAATGTTCCAATGTTTGACACCCAACTTAGCCTGAGAGCTAAGTTGACAATCTTTATGCAATTATTTATTTTAGGTTGATAGTACTGAATAATATTCTTGATTCTAGCCATTAAAGATCAGATCTAAAGTAGATTTGGACTATATCAAATCTTTATTAAAGGTAATGTTTGCTGGTTTATTAAAAAGGTTAGGTTGTTTATAATAATTACTTTTTAGCCCTTACAACTAAAAGTAAAAAACTAAGTATTGCTATAATCAGCTATATTTATAAAAGTAAAGGCAGTAGATCTCTTAGCAGTTTGGAATTATACAAAAGAAGTTTAAAAAATTTATATATATTGGCTATAATAAGTACAGTTAGATATACTAATATAATAGTAGCAAATTTATTACTAAATACATAATATAATATTTTGGTATTTAGAAAAGATAGGCATATCTAGCCACTAGTAAAGTTTAAGATAGCTAAAAACATAAATAAAGTAATTATCTTGTAAAAAAGTCTTTTTAGAAATGTAGGGCTAGGCTTAAAGTAAGCTAATATAGTAATAATTACACTAATAAAACTAAAAAAGCTCAACATTATAGCTTAATAGCTAATACTTTAGTGGTAATCTAAACCTAAAGTTGGTTCATAAAGATAAATAAGGCTACAGCTATAATAAAGCTAAAAAGAACAGTAATATCTATTAGGTTTTAGTACTTAATTCTGTTTAATTAACTCTAATCCTAATTCTGAGCAATTTTAATCTAATGTTCTTTTATAAATCCTAAGCTATTCTTAATTTAATACTATTTGGTATATTAACTTTAAGCTACTTTAAGTTAGTAATATTTTGGTTTAACTCTTAGCTAATTTAGTAATTATAGAAAATTAGTTTTAATAATATGCAGTGATTATAATAAAGAAAAATTGAAATATTTATTGTCAACTTAGCTTTTTAGCTAAGTTATATTTTGAACATTAGGTTAGTTTTTCATAATTAGCTTATATTTTATACTATGTTCTAATAATGTGCTTTGGGTTATAAACTTTATCTCTTACTGAAGACTTACTTTAATTACTAGATAACTAATTCTACCATACTAATCAGCTATATAAATCATTGGATTTGAACTTTAAGGATAGACTATTACAATCAAAACATATGTCTTCCCTCTTACAAAAGAAATATCTACTTATATATTAGTAAGTTATAATTATTCCCAAAGCTATGATATATATATCATACCTTTCATATAGGAAGAAAAGAGAGGTTTTTTGGAAATTAAGGATTTTAAGAACATAAAGGATTTTGGTATTTTATAGTTTGAGGTCTTTAAAGTTCTAAAATTATATATTAAGTTGGATTAGTTTTATTAAATGTTTAAAGGTTTTTAGCTAATAGTTTTTCAGAAATTGAAAATTTTTAGTACTTTTATTGGTTGTAGAAGAATCAACCATGTTTATATTAGTTAGTTTACAATACAATATACATATTATATCCTATACTGAAAAACTTACTAAGTTTGGCTAAATCCAATTAACTAGAAGTCCTAGCTAGTAATCAGATACTTAGCAAGGGAACCAGCCAACATTTATTATAAAATAATTACTTGTCAAAAAGTTATATAAGTTATAAAAGTTTATATAAAAGCAGAAAACAAGGATAATAGGTTAGTAGAGATACTAATAACTAATACTTTATTAAGAAAATGATTTGTATTTATTATGTTTTGAAGATGGACTAGAAAAATCTATTTGTAATATATTATAGCCTAATATAATCATTATTATTCAGTTTAAGCAAAGATTTTGCCTTTTTATAATTAATTATTAAGCAGCTGAAACCTAATCTATTATAGGTTAAAATAGTATTAGAACTAGGGTTTTTATAGTTAGAAAGGTTATTAAGCTGATTTTTTAGAAAAGCTATCTAAGGTTTTATTATATTTAGTTTTACATTTTACATATATAAATTACTAGTTTGATATTAATTTTAAAAATATTAAAAGTTTTTTTCTTTAGTATTAACTATCTTTAAATTAATCTTAGTGTTTTTTGGATTAATAATAAATACCTAAAAAATAAAAGAAATAATATTATTGTAAGGTTTAAGGAGGTGTTGTTGGATCCAACTAATGATGGTATTATAATGGGAATGTATAACATAAGAGGTCAGGATAGTAAAACCAATGCTAACTATAGCATTAGTAATATGAATCACCTAAAGGAGATAAGTCTAAAGGAAAGTGAAAAAAGTTTGAACAGAGTAAGCTAAGAGAGTATAAAAGTCAAACTACATATTCATACAATTTAATAACTAAAAGGCTAACCAGAAACAATACTTTATTTGTAAACAAAACAGATTAGGCTATTAGAAACAGCTATAGTAAAAAAAATAAAATCAGGCTATCAAAGATAGTTATAGCAAGGGGAATAAATCAGGCTATTGCAATAGCTATAGTTGATGGTTGAGATCAAAAAGTGAGTAACAGCTATTTAGAAAATAGCAAGGTGGAACATTATCAAGATACTAGCCTTTAACAGCATTTTAAAAGTTTAAATACCCTTTTAGTATCTTGGCAATACTTGCTGAATATCTAAATCCTGATATTAAAATGCTATGCTGGTAATAGCTAGGATTTCTAACTTATAGCTAAGATTAGAAATATAGAAAATTGTCAAGAATATCTAATAAATAGAACAGATTTCTATTTGAAACTAGATATAAATGGAAAGTGGACATTAAAAGTTGGTAAAGGAAGAAAATAGTATAGTGTGCAAAGAAAATCAATTAATAACCTCAGATTAGGAATTGTAATAATCAGGGTTGTTACAATTACTAATAAATTAGAGAAAATAGCAATTATTAGTATTTTAAGTACTAACTACTAAAGATAAGTCACTTATATAAAGCCTATAATAAACTTAGTAGTAGATTAAGTTATTATTAAATAAATATATTGAATTATTTAATACTTCTTCTACTATTAGCATAGTATAAACTTTTTGTATAGTATAATATAAAACTAAGAATTAGTATCCTTCTATAGTAAAGAGTTATGCTAATTTAAACTAAATAATAAAACTAAACTAAATTGATCTAAACTAAGCTTTAAAACCCTTTTGAATTAATAAACCTAACTGTACTTCTTAGCTTAATAGCTATTTTAAAGTATTTCTATTTGCTTACTATTTTTAAATTAGGCTATAAGCCTAAGCTTTTTCCTTATATAGCCTTATAATTAATATTATTAACTTTTATAAAGTTTTAACTACTATTGCCTTTTAGCTAACTTTAATTAATAAATATTTTTTATAGATATTTTCTAATAATAATTATAGTTTATAGTTAATAGTTAAGATTAAAAGGTAATAGCTATTTAAAAAATAATAAGGTAAAATATTATTAAAATACTAGCTTTTAATAGTATTTTAAAGATTTAAATATCTTTTAGTATTTTAATGCTATTAGTTAGTTATTAAAGTTTTAATATTTAAATACTATTTAATAAAGGTTAAATTTTCTAACTTATAGTTAAATTAAGAATAAAAAATAATACTTAAAAATATCTAATAAGTAAAATAGATTTCTGATTAAAACTAGTTATAGATAAAAAATTAAAAAATTAAAATAAAAAAGTAGTATAATGATAATATTTAAAATATATTAATTGTTAGCTAGTTGTCCTTACTAAGTATTTAACTACTAGCTTAGACTTCTAGTCAAGTAGGCTTGGCCAAACTTAGTAAGTCCTTTAGTATAGAATATAATATGTATATTATGCTATAGGCTGACTAATATAGATATAACAACTATTTTACAATTAAATATAATATAAAAGCTTTATTTTTATAATACTTCTAGTTAGGAACTTTTAAAATATTATAATTAACCTAACTTAAACTTAATTTACAATTAGGGTAAACTTAAAAGAAAGGTCTTAAACAATTCTAATAAACTAACTTAGAAACTTTCTTTTCCTTTATTAATAAAAGCAATTCAAAAACTTTTTTTCTTTTTCTTTTATTCTTTCACTATCCTTTTTATTCTTTTATTTGTTTTTTCTTATTTAGTAGTCTGTTTCCTATTTTTGTCTTTTTTTATTTTCTCTTTTTTTTAATCTGTTTTCCTCCTTGTTTTTCTTTCTCTTTTTCTATCTATTTTTCTCTTTATTTTCTCTTCTTCTTTCTTCTCTTCTTTTTATTTTTCCTTCTTATATAGTAGATCTAAAACAAGGCTTAATTTGGAGGCTTATTAGTGAATTCTTTTCTTAATAAACTAAAGAGTCACTATTTTAATTACTGCTATTTACCTTTACATTTTAAACTTACTTTCTCTATAAGTCAACTATTAGAAAATCTAGCATTAAGTTTAAAATCCCAAACTTACCTTCTTAATAAAAAATTGGTTTTAGGTAATTTAAGCAACTTTGTTATTAGTTAGAATATATACTAATAAATAGTAGGTATTTCAAAGTACAGAAATGAATATATAACTGTATTACCTTAAAATACTCTATTTAGTAGTAGCCAAATTATAGGTTTCTTATGAAAAATGAATGTTTTAATGTTTAATATCCAACTTAGTTTGAAAGCTAAGTTGACATTAATGATTTTATAATAAAAATTATAATAATTAGAGCTATTATAAAAAAAAGCTATAGCTGTAATAGAACTAGAAAGGATAGTAATATCTATTAAGGTTTTTAATTTTTAAAGTTATCTAATTAATTTTAATTTTAAGCTAATTATAATTTAAAACTAATTTTAATTAATATAAGTTGGCAATATACTTATTTTACTTTTGGCTAATTTAATAGTTATAGAAAGTTAGTACTAAAAGTATACAATAATTATAATATAAAGAAACTAAAATAAAGCTACTAATTAGTATATTTATTAAAAAAACAACTTGTATTTATCCTGCTTTGATATTTAATTTTATTATCTATTTATAAAGTATTTTTACTTTTTAATATTATTAAAACTTATTATAAATTTGATAGGTTGAGTTTAGGTAATAATGTATATTTTTTATAGCTATTTTAAAGATCTACTAATTAAACTAGTTTAAAGATAAAGTTTAGTTAGTTAGAAGGATAATTAAGCTGATTTTCTATAAAGTTTTTTATAGTTTTATTATACTTATTACTTTTAGATTAGGCTTTAAATATAAGCTTTCTTATATAGTTTTGTTATTATTTTTTAGCTAATATTTATTAAAATACTTTTTAATACAAACCAAAATACTTATTAAAAATAGTTATAGCTAAAAAGTAAACCTATACTGCTAGAAAAAACAATACTAAATTATTAGAAAATAGCTATAACTAAGAATTAGTATTAAAATATAATGGCTAGTTTTATAAATTTAAGTAAGCTTTAGTAAACAAAACAGGTTTATAACTAAAAATAATTGTTAATTAGAATATTAATAGAGAAAACATTAATAAAACAGTAGTAAAAGAAAGCAGATAAGTAAAATTAATCTATAGCTTAGTAGTAAGAATTTATAATAACTTTTAATAAAACTACCTTTAAAATTTAAAATGGGTTTCTTTTAGTTGTGAATTTTTATCCAATAAATCATACTGAGCCTAAGATCTTAAGTATAATTGAATAGTTTACTTTTAGCTAATAGGCTTTGTAACAGGTTAGATTTATAAAAGTCTAAGAGTTAAAATTAAAATAATACTTGAAGTCCAATTTAGAGCAAAGATAGTAACTAACAGTGTATATATTATAATCAACATTAGCTGTAAAAGTATGCTAAAAAGATAAATAGCTACTTGCTTTGAATAACAAAATAAAATAAAAGATAGCTATATTTATTGTGAATGCTTATATAGTAAAAAATTCAAAGTAGAAGGTAGATAAAAACTATTATAGGACTGTTAAATGACTTGATTACAAAAGCCAAAGTATTTACATAATAAATCTAAATGAACTATTTATAAATGTAATACACTATTAAAAAGAAAATAAGCTAAAGAGCGTACTAATCAAAGTTCGATATAAATATGGATATAAACACATGATTGAAGATCAACGAATGCCCATCCAATGTTATAAATTTAGATTTAAATTCAAAATATAACAATGTCAAGTATCAAATTTACAAACCCATAAATGAAAACAGAGCAAATAGAATGAAATTACCTCGAGTGGTTGAACTCGTATTGAACTCTTTTAATTTATACCCCTTGAGAAATTTCGTATCACAAAAGATTAAATAAGTTAGTAGCTTATTTCTCTTCCGATCTGAGACGAGCCTTGGAGTTGGTTACCTTGATGTTGAGCTGCTTGGCACGCTGGACAATGGCGACACGGTTTTTGGCGGAAACGTTGTGAGCAACTTGGGCAGCGTAGGTGCGGTTGTGCATCAACAATAAGTCTAAGTCGGCAACGTTGTTGATGACAAAGGCCTTGAAACCTTCGGGGTTCAAGTGGCGGGTGGCGCGGTTGGAACCGTAACCGATCTTGGGCATGGCGATCTGGCCCTTAAAACGACGACGGACTCTGTTATCGATACCCTTGGGCTTTCTCCATGAGGTCTTGACTTTGTCATAACGGTCGGACTGATGTCTGTTGAAGGCTTTGGGGTGCTTCTTGACGATCTTGGTTCTGTTCAATGAGGTAACCATTTTGTAAACTAAAAGAGGTTTAGATAACAATCTTAGCCATTCTTTAAATACAAAGATGCAAAATTTAAAAGTAATAATTAGATGGATGCATGCTTGCTCTTATCAAAACAAACTTATTACCTAAAACTGTCCCAAATAGAAAGTTTTTAAAGAGGGAGTTCAAACATCCTATTATAAAAGCAAAATCAGTAACTCTAAATGTCGGCCAAGTTGCCAAAGTGATTTTGGCAATCCTATAAAACTTTCCAATCGAAATTAAAACTATTGGCTCTACTGGTTGACCAAAGACTTTCTGAGTTTAGGATTCACTTTGACTTATGAAGTTTCCAGCAAATTAATTTTTGCAGCTAGGCGTTAGGCCAAGTATGATTTGTCACAACAGTCTTATGAAACTCATCTGAGTAGTTGAAATGTTCACTTTGCCTTGGCTTCTAGATAGCAAGGCTTTAGAAAGTTATATCTATGTAAAATGTCTTTATTGTTGGATTAGTTTTAGTTTTAAAGGTATAAGTATCTATCCATGTAGTCTTATTAACGATGGTTACAGTTCTTTTGCTAAACTTTATTACACTGTAAGCAATTGCCACTATAGTTGGGTAAATTCACAAGACTATTTCAAATGGTTTATAAAATAAGGCCTTGTCATGAAGTCTGCTTTTGTTGATGTGAATTTCCACTTTCATCACCTTTTCCTTTGCATTTCATCCAGCTTCTGTAGCCAACGGATTTAGCTTTGATTGGTACCTTTTCGAAGCTGCAAAAGTAAAGTTTAGAGGTCCATCACCATTTATGGCTTTGATCAATATGGAATGACAGCATTCGAAATTCCAAATTAAATGCACCCTAACCAAGATTTACCTTTTAGCTATTGGGCAGCTAATATAGAATTTATCCTTTAAGAATACCAAAGCCAAAAAAAGCTCTATTTTGCATCATAGCAGCCATAGGACCTTTCCCTTAATCAGTCGAACCCCACTAAAAACACAAATTTAAGGGGTCAGAATTAGATCATGTTCTATTGAAGTGGATCGTTCTAAGAGTGAAAATCAAACAGCTGGCAGTCAATGAGAAATGCACACTGACAAAAATTTGAAGTTAATTAGAAAGCCAGCAATTCTAAAAATATATCGCTGGGCTACGCAGCAAAAAGTATGGGTAAAACTTTGGTATGCCAGAAGGTTCTGAAGCCATCCACCTGCCCTTTATATTTCGTACGCATATCTTACTGCGACCTACTGACATGTATCCTGGTATGGATGGATCTAGATCCAATGATTCCTAATTTTAGGTTCTTTGTCAGAAAGTAGTTGCTGCTGACCATCACTATTAATAATCCGACAAGAGCCAGCACCTGGAAAGCTTACCTAATTCATCATCCCAATTTGAAATGAAAAGGTCCCGGTATTGCCTATATTCAATCATGAGAAGATAAATGGGGGTATACAGCCCAAAGAGCTGAGGCAACGTTGCATTTTAGATCAATAGGAAGAAGCCATTACCAAAGCATGAGTCAGAGCCCAGTTCTAAACTCCTTTCATGATGAGGGATAAACTTCAGGCTGGGTTTTATTGGGTGCCATTTGAGGTCGGATTGGAAATTGAATAGTGCCGGCGTTTGAAACTCCATTCAATAAGAGTCCCAAATCCCTATTCGCATAATTCTAATTCTTGAAGCTTGATTAGTAAAGGATAAACATTATTAAGCTAAAATTATACCTAAATGACCAACTATTTAAATAGCTTTAGTCAAGATGGAAAATGTATTTTCCATTTCATTGTCATTTGAGACCTAGCAAAACCCGAGCCTTAATTATTTGGGCTAACTTTCTTAACTATTCTCCCGCTCCAGTTCCTAAATTGTTTCGACCAATAAATACGGCAACTTTCCCCAATCCAACCTACTCAGACACCATTTTTAAGCGACACTGTCAGTAAATAATTGGTACTTAAATAACCCAACATGCTTTTTGATTCCATTAAATCGATTTTCAATACCTCTTCAAAATCCAGCTTGGAGTCCAACACTATTAACCGAAAGAGAATGATGGTCAACAACACAACACATGCCGACACCACACCCCTACCTGCTTACGTAGTTGAAGAGCTGAAGAAGGGCAAGGCGCCTCAGTACGATACCATACCCTACATAAAGATCCTTTCCAAGATGGGAGAGTAAGTAAATTTCCTATTTCATGGCTAATTTTGTTTTTAGTGGTGCTTTTAGTAACGTATATCGCGGCTACCACACGAGACTAGGCAAAGAAGTCGCCGTAAAGGTGGTCCAGAAGCTCCAACTGAGCTCCAACCAGTGCACCTTTATCCACAAGGAGGTTTCCATCCTGCGCAACTGTCGCCACGACAACATCGTCCAACTCTATGACTTTGTAGACACCAAAGTTTACTACTTCATCATCATGGAGCTGGTCAAGGGTGGTGAAATCTTCAACAAGATCATCGACCACACCTACTTCTCAGAACCTATGACCCGCCACATCATTAACCAGGTTGCCGCCGGTATCGCCCACCTGCATAACACTCAAGGAGTAGTCCACCGCGACATCAAGCCAGAGAACATATTGTTCGAGCCCATCCCCATCATCACCGACCCTAGACCCTACATTGAGCAGGGGTACACCGTGCATCAGGGACGTGAAGGTGAGGGCTACATAGTCGAGGGCTACGGTGGCGCTGGTATCGGAAGGATCAAGATCGCGGATTTTGGTCTGAGTAAAGTAGTTCTGGGCAGAAGTACCATGACCCCTTGTGGCACCGTCGGCTACACCGCCCCTGAAATCGTCAAGGACGAGCGGTACTCTTATAGTGTCGACATGTGGGCCCTCGGCTGCGTGCTCTACACTTTGCTATGCGGCTTCCCCCCGTTCTACGACGAGGATATCCACATTTTGACTGAAAAGGTCGCCCACGGCTACTTTGAGTTCCTTTCCCCTTGGTGGGATGGTATCTCCGACTCGGCCAAGAACTTGGTCTCACATTTGCTCACTGTCAACCCAGCAAGACGTTACACTACAGATGGCTTCTTTGCCCATCCTTGGACCCGTGAGACTCCCAAGAAGACCCGTGAAGTCTGTAAGCCTAGCCCCCGTTGCGTCGCTCCTCCTATTGCTACCCCTATTACCCCCAGCGTTACTTTGAAGGAGGCGTTCAGCGTCTCGTACGCCGTACAGATTTTGCAAGACGAATCGGGAGCCAACCAAGTCGCTGAGGCCTCTACCAAGCCTAAAACCAAGACCTACCAACCCGACTTGGATAGGCTGCCCCCTATATCTTCCGACAGTGATGATGATCTGTCCGCCCAGTTGAATACGCGTCTCTTCAGTAGGGGTGTCTACGAGGAACCCAGCTCCAACCAAGGTTTCAACCTCAGCCTCGACAACGCTTCGTTACTTGGTAAGAGGAAGGTCAAAGTCAATCTCAACACCAACTCCATCAAAGTGGCAGCTTAAAGTTTCAAGTTGTTCCCGGCCGGTGACATCATTTTCATAAATGGGCACCCAAGCTGTCCTACCTTCAATCTCCTTCATGGGAGCCTCATTTCCAACACTAGTTGCTTTCAAAGAAATAGCCAGGTTCTAACTAACTACTTATGCACCGCTTCATTCCATTTAATGGCTTGCTTAATTCAAAATGTATAAAATAAAGCCCTTTTTAGTTATTTTTTAATAGTTCTAGGTTGTATACGGTTTTTGTTTTGCCTTTCAAGCGTTGATATATTTGGGTTGAAGTGTATCGTTTTCTAGGATAAATATTTCGAGTATAGGTTTAATGTGAAAGATATTAGCCGAATCTAAAATCCGGCTTTTCCCTTTTGCCATTCTCGTTTAGAAAGCCCACAAAATGATTGTAAAGATTCTGCCATAAAGAATCCTTCACCATTTAGAAACTTTGCAAATCAGACTTATAAGTCCGGTTAATAGTTCATGATTCAGTCTTGGCTTAGCCTTCCACCTTGAATTTTTGAGATATCTGGTTGGCAATTGCAAGAAAAGCTTGTAGTTTATGAAGCAAGGCCAAAGTCTCAATTGATATAAAAAATCAGTTATAGTAATTTAAAAATATACTCAAAAAACCTTAAACTTGCAAAGCAAATTTATACAGCTTAATTGTTAAAAAGTATCCAATCGTCACTTTAATCCTTTCAGAATCCAAGTCTACTCTCTTTTAAAGAAATGCAAATAAGCCAAACTAAGATCAGGTTGCGGTTGATAAGCAACCTTATCATCATTAAACAGAACCCACTGATCATCCTTAACTACATGAGCTACGTAATGTCCACTATGGGTCGAAGGGCCCTTGTGTGAAATAGCAGCTAGATGGTTATATCCATTACCAACCTCCCCATACCCAAGTTCTTCATTCTGACTCCCGTTTTCAACTTCAGCTACACCTTCCGGATGAGAGAAGATCCAATCGACAGCTCGTTCCAAGCTGCCATCACAAGCTTTCAAAGCTTGCTCAGCATGCTTGTCAGAGAATCCCATGGAAGTTAACATCTGGATGGATTCGGCTGATAGGGTAGTGTTGACAGCTGCAGCTGGTACTAATGGGGTGTCCTGCTGAGGATCATCCATGTGGTCAAAGAGGTAGGCAGTGGCTGCTTCGATGTCAGTGCCACCAGTAGCGACTAGAGCGCGATGACAGCGTACTTCACTCATGCCCATGGCCATCATAGTGGCAACCAGCTCGGGGTTAGGCCCAGTTGATGATACATCCGCGTCATCAGGTAGCAGCAAATCACCTTCGACTCTAGGTGGAGCTTTGTAAGAGTCTAATAAAACACTCAAGTCGGCTACGTCGGTACTGACACCAATCTCAAGTTTAGTGGGGACCCAGTTGATAAGGGCAAAGCGTTTAAGATGGATAGCCAGCACTTGGGGAAAGGTAAGTAGACGTTGGGTCTTGGTTGCAATCGTAGGGATCTTGCACTGGGGACAATTGTAGGAATGAATTTTCTCGGGTTCAAAGTACTGAGCAAGACATTGCTGCAATGTAGTGGGCTGGTAGGTGCCATCATCGTTCTTGGAAGCAGGCACTGGTAACGAAAGGGACGTTGTCGTATCAACAATATACTTGCTACGTTTGCAGCTATTGCATGTGAGCTGCTGCTCGATCTGGAAGTTGAAGACCGAGTTGGTAGTTGGCTTGATGTCAAACTTCTTCTCGAGGCGCTCCAGTTGATTTAGGAGATGGACAAAGAACTCATAGGCATCCTGCTGACGTGCCGTCGCAAATTCGTGGTGGCCTTTACCGATGAGTCGCTTGAACATTGTTGGTTTGATACCGGTTGGCTTCGAGGTAGCTTCACTGACCTCACTGCCTTCACTGGGTGTACTGTACCTTCCTGAGCTCAGCCCAGAGGCCAATTTCGTCGTCTGGCAGTACAGGCAATTAATGGGGTTTTCCTGACACAGGGGTTGGTGGTCTTCAAGCCCACATAGATACTTTTCTTCGATGGATGGAATAGTGAAAAGAGTCTGAAGCACTGAAGCAAGGTAGCATGAATTCCCCAGGTTTTGTAGTCCAGTTTTACCCGGTCCAATAGCAGCCTCTAACCCTACACCATCAGCTGTCGTCATGCTGAAGTCGAAGTTCGTGTTGTACTCAAGCTGCAGCTCCGTCATGCTCTTCTCTGTCTTGATCTGACTATCTAAGTTGATACCGATGTTATGTAAATGGACCTTCAGTTCTGGATCAATACGTTCGTCATCGCATACGTAACAATAGACATCTAAAATATTGTAAATAACAGTATGTTGGTTGAGTAGTTACCAGCTTCGCCTTCGGGGGTAATAGTTCCCAATTTTACAGAAACTGTGTGGCCAGTGGCTTGGTAGTGCTCGAGACCGTGTCCGTTACCCCCAGAACCGTCAAAGTAGCGCCTACCGCAACCCAAAGAACCACATGTAAAGCATACCCATAGGTTCTGGGTCAAGTCACAACCGTTACATTTAACTATGCACCAAAAGTTCAATAAAAGCATATGTGGAATTAATACCTGACTCTGAAATCGCCGCTATGTTATCATACTGCTCAACAGCAATTACATGCTCACATGAAGTACGCGTAGCTTCCCACGTCTGAATTTCCTCTCGCTTTGCACTAGAATTTCCAAGTTTAATAGCTTCGACGACGTTCTTTACCTAGAATACAAATAATGTTACGAAAATGAGCTTAGTAGTTGGGAATATTTACTTGTTCGTTGGTTTCAGGATCAATGTCGATTTCACAACCTAGACACTTTACCGTATAATTGGTCTCGTAGGTTGTCTCTTCTTCGGCTATAGACAACTTTGATAGTTTAGGTTGGAGCTCAGCTGCTTCATTGTACTAAAAAATTAGCACTGATGGTTAAATAAATCTTACTTTATCACTCGATTTGTTTATGGCTTCGCGCCTAATGTTGAGGACTAAACAATGGTCGGGTTTAAAAGTGTAGTGTAAATTGGAGTGACTCGTTGAAACTTCTTCCCGTTTACAGCCCGTAAATAGACATGTGAGACAAATGTTGACCCCATTGGTGGTATCCTAAATTGAATTAAAATTTTATAGCAACATTACTGATACCTGGTTATCGAAGCAAAATGAACACTCTTCTTTAAAGTATTCGGTATTGGAGTTGATGGTAGCTGTCAAAGTAGTGCTAATATGAGGACAGGCTTGATTCATTTGAGCTTAGATTGAAGTAAGAAGCTAAAGGATTTGGATTTTTGCTTATGTAGTGTTCATTTTATTCCATACGTAATCCAAAGAATTTTGGAGACCTAGAAAGTACCCCCGCTTTGACAGTCTATTGGAGCACCGATTCCCAATTCTGGAGGCCTATGGACCTCAATATGCCTAAAGGGATCTACGGAAATCTTATGGTTCACGATACCTATAAGTTTTCAGAATAAAAATATCCAAAAGTCCATACAGTTTGTATATTGACTGTATGCTTCTATTTTAAATTCGTTATGACTTGGTCAGTTATATAATGTCTATAGTTTTATAGCTTTTACTAGGAGTAAACCAACATTAATCGACGTTTTGGTTCTAAAGTTTTTAGACTCTAACCATATCTAATAGATCTTATCGCCATACATTTTTAGAATAGTAGATGGACCTACCATCCTCAAATATAAATGATCAAAATCTATTTATTGGCATCTATATTTTCAACTAAGTTGGATGTACTCATAGCGATAGGAAAACCGTTTGTATATCGGTATTCGCTATTTTAGCAAATAGATAAAAATTGATAATCTACTTGTGATATTCATTAAAATTTTAAAGAAGCTACATTTTAAACAACACAAAATTGCTTTATTTAACATTTCAGTCAACATGTACTTTCCTATCCTATACTACTTACTCTTAATCCCCTACTTGTCCAGTCACATCCACAGTTTCGAAATCCAAACCGACGACTTCAATGACGAAGATTTCTATGCATATCCCACCATCAACACAACTACAACCAACATTCAAAATTCCACCATCACAACACCATCACTCCCTTCTACAACCAAAATTCTAGGTCCAAGTGGCATTTTATGGACCGTAACTTTACCAGCAAAAACACCAATCCCAAGTCCAAGTGATCCCAACTGGGCAGTCAGCTTAACGGTAAAGTATCCAAATTCACCAACTAATCCCATAATCCCAAGTCCTAGTGATCCGTTATGGGATGTAGATAGGGTACCTACCAATGTGTTGTGGGCAGTTGAGGATATTTAATAAAGTGTGATTGCATCTTTCACTGATGAGATAAAAGTTTATATGTATCATAATAAAACCATTATAATTATGAGAATTATATGGCAATCAAATGTTTAGAATGTACCTTCTCTTCAAATGTACGCTACCAATTTATAATATATTTATATATAATTTAGTCGTCTGAGATGTAAAAAGATATAAAATTAGTACAGTAGTCTTGTATATAACAAATTAGCCACCGTATCAACATCCTTCTTTCAAGTATATAACCATAAGCACGAATCCTATCACCAAGAAGTTTGCTACATTGCTTTTTGACTTCCAACTCTCCTCGAAACTTGAAAACAATTGAAAGCTCTGATCTAAAGATCTAGCTGCTTCATAGCAAGTCAAACTAAACAGCTTGCCCATATTCCCCAAACAAGCTCTTTACTCTTATAAATCCCTACTTTCACACTAAATTTAACCCACAACAATTTAAACCAAAGCTTATTTCAGGTAGACTGGTTAGACGTCATTTTATAAACTTTATCAAAATCAAGTCAATCTATTTACCAATCTACTTGGCTTTTGTCAAGTGGATCTATATAATTAGATGAGATGGAGTAAAAGGACATTTAGTATCTTTAACAACATTTGCTTATACTTTAATGGGTTGTTTTGTTGTGCCGGATTCTACATTCTATAAGAAAATCATATTGAAAATCTTGTATATTTGTGATGGGAGAGAGATATGTCTACGTTGTGAACCTAAAGCTTTATAGGTTTAGATAGTTAAAGATTGGTATTGGTAGTCAAGGATATTTCTAGTATCGTCTTGTATCTCCCAAGTCCTTGGTACAAATCTCCAAGCTGTTTGGGTTGAACAGATAAATGTAAAGGGACCCTAAACTTATAAATTTCGGGTCAAGGAGCCTATCTTTTTGACTGGCAACAATCGAAAATTTTCGGAGTACCCTTGCATAGATGATTTTTATTCGTCCTTGACCTAACTACTGGAAGAGCATTTCAACTACTTCAGATTTTACTAAAAGGTACAAGTCCAACTTTGTTGTTGAAGTTTTAGAACTAAATATATTGATGGATTGGTTGGAAATCGAACAGCACCTAGGTAAACCTCAAAACTTACCCAATCCAACTAAATCCAATAGCTGAAAACCATTTAGAGAAGTTTGGTAGACGTATCCAAGACGAACAAATTTACCAGGAAAGCCTAACTCAAATCCGGTCAACCCATGGCTCCACTTTGAACTACCTCTTACAAGTAAAACTTTTACCTTTGCAACAGTCTATCGACAAAGCAGGACCATTACAAACTTTAAACTTGGAAGGAAAACCAACAACCCTACCTCAAGTCCTACTTTTAAAAAATGACTTTGGGTACGACTTACGAACTGGCATCCAGCACTACTTAATATGGTCGTTTCAAAGTTGGAACGATGAGGAGGCTATTGAAAAGTTTATTAGGGCAAATTTTTTGAATATCAAGAAGTTTGTTTATTTTGTCAACCCTGAACATTTACAGTCGGTCAAAGAGATCTTTCATATTCATATCTTTATTGAATTGAATTAAATAATATAGTAGCAGTATCTAGATAAATGTAATTTGATATTTATAATTTTATTTTTTGGTTATGTACTGTTGATATTTTACTTTTTGAGTTGGTTGGAGTATAATTGTATGCGGCATGTATAATTAAATATACTATAAATTGAGCTTATTGTTCACAACACCTGTTCGTCATAATTTAATATATATGCCTTTTAATATAGTATATAATAGTTGGAGGTATAGGGTAGCTTTATTTAAAGGTAGGCAGTATAGAATACGGCTCTACTTGGAAATACTACTTTTAAATGCAAAATGGTATTGTTTTATTTTACTATGTAGTAGTGTTATCCAAACTTGCATTCTTGAGCTTTTAACCCACCGGTCTATATGTCGATGGTTTGATATCAAAACAGTTGGCAATATAAACTTATTGAATAGTCAAAGCACAAGCTGTCAAAAAGTATAGATACTCGTATAAATGGATGCTTTTTCAATTAAAGAATACCTATCAATAAAGAACAATAAACTTTAGAAATTGTGGCAGTGTTAGACCAGCAAACAATTCTATTAATCACATAGCAACCACTGCATCTATGTATACTGCTTCGAATATTGCTTTGAAGTATACTAAAAAGGTCATAGCTAATAATGAAATAAAATGTCCAAAAATCTAATAGTATAGAAACTGAATTTAATAACTGGTAGGAAGTAGCATTCCATAAAATGAAAACCATTGTAGTAAAGAGGGTTGTAGAAAGAATTATAGTTAAAGGGTGGTGGAGTAAGTTCTAGGGAACTCTAATTGTTCCCATACTTCCCCGGTACGAAAGCATTCGCAGGAATCGGTGAATGAGCTCCTGATCTCGATGTCTCAGTATTATTAGTCACCTGGGATGAGATAGATTCCTTCCTTCCATGAGACCGACTAGCACTTCTCGACAAATTAGTTGACGAAGTACCTGCAAACGGACTCTTGGAGAAGGATCGAACCTTTTTCATATAGTTACTGATAGAATCTCGAGCTGATGAGCCCGATCCGGTGGCGTATTTGGAGTTGTGGGGGTAGGAAGCTTCTTCACCATCGTCATTGGCGTTAGTGTAGGGAGATTTGTCTTTTTGCAAGACCCACTGGTTCTCAGCAGCCGACTGGGCGTCTTTATCGGTGATATGCTGTTGCACATAGTTGATAGCAGTCCACCAGATCTCATGTCGTACTAGAGAATTCGCCTTGATCCTCAAGATCTTGGTGTTGGTCTCAATCTCGATGGCCTTGGTCAAGGTAGGTTCCATACCTTCACACTGGTAGTATTCCGTAACGACTTTGGCACGAACAATGTATACTTGACGAATCTTCTTCTTGGATAGACCGGAGGCCGGCTCCTTGTCAGCCCAGGCCAAAACACGTGTGTAGGGATTGAGCCAGAAGAACCTATTGTGTACCGAGTCGGAGCTGAAGGTGGATCCGCGAATGAACTTGTGCAGATACTCGCCGGTCATAGCCTGTGTCACACCGATGACAACGGCGTCGTCGGTAACTAGGGGTTGGTTGAAAGACGACATGGGTGAAGTACTGCCTTCATGCTTCATAGAGGGGGGATGCGACAGGTACACGGTTTGTGTGGTGTAGATGTTATTGACGATTTGCTGAGGGTTGGTGCCAGGGGCCGGTTCGGAATGGTAGGTCGGCATGTTGCTCATCTCGATGGAGGTCTGGTCGTAAAGGGCAGAAAGATGTTGCAGGTTGGAGTCGGTTTTGTCCAAAGTAGGCTTTACACCTTCGGATTGAGACGACAGCATTACGACCGAATCCATCTTCTCGATGTGATGGGTAGGCTGGGGTGTAATATCCCTTGTGCTCTCAAGGTTGGAGTTTTTGCTGACAACCTCCTGTAAATTCTGACCGGCTTCCTTGGTGCCTGTCAAGATGCTGTCCAAAGTATAGGTATCGGCATCGGGGGCATCAGAAGAGTTCTCAGTAAGAGCTAGAGGTTTATCTTCCAGAGAAGTGATGTTCAGCCCAGAAGGCTTGCTTACTACATCGTTGGATTCGTAGGTGGAATTGGTGCGCGCACGTGAGACGATAATGTTCTGTACTTGGGAAAGGAGAATGTTTAACTGCTTTCGCTCCGAGTCCGAGGTTTGGTATCCTTCGTTGATCGTGTGAGTCAAGTACTCGGTAGCTTTTAGAGCTTCTAAACTTGGATCGTTTGAGACAAACTTGTCGACAGTCGGACTGAATTGAACGTGCTTTTTGGAGAGACTATTGACTCGAACTGGTGCGGTTGGTCGGGTTGATGTGCCTTCAATACCTTCCCTGATGATGCCCAAACCTTCAGGATATACACCTTGGCTTCTGATGGATGCATAGTTGTTAGTCGAGACAGCTTCAAGTTGGGCTGGTATAGGCTTCATAGTAAGCGAATCAGTGCCATGAACTTTAACTCCGCTAATCTGTTGGGAAGGAACAGCGGGAGAAATGACATAGGGTAAAGGAACTTGCTCAGGAAGGGGTCGGATATCTGGCGTAAAGAGATTGGAGGGTCCAGCGACGACATCTCTGAACTGAGCTGGCGTACTGATTTCTTGTAAGCCAAGCTCTTTATGGGTTGAAATATTGGTGTTAAGTAAACGGCTGTCAGCAACGTCCTTGGCTGAATCATCGTCTACAGCCTTATCCTTCACGTCTTTCCTTGGTAAATCAGATTTAGCCGAAGCTTCATCATGTTGGGCGCTTGAGCTCTCAGGGAGATCCTTAGAAGTAACCTTATTGTCTGTAGTTGGTAATTTTTCTTCGGATAGAGCATCCATAGGCTCATCAGAAAGCAATTTTTGACTGGTAATAGCTCTTTCGACCTTTAATAAGAGCTCTCTATCGCCAGCGGATATTTCCTGGGATTTACAAGCAGAGATAAAGTCGACAATTACTTCAGTTAATGGAAGGGTAGCATCGTATCTGAACTCGATGTCTTGAGAGGTGCTTGGATCGGATATATCGGTGCTGCTGGGCTGTACATGCACGGAGCGAGTATTTTTACCAACAACAATGGCATTTGTAACGCTAGAAGGTTCGGATTCGGATCGCTTTAAGGAAGATGGAGGGGAGGCTCTTGGTTGGACTCCGTTGGACTTGGATGATTGAGATTTCATAATCGACGCTACACGAGAGATTACAGTTGGCTGAGCCCTTTGAATTACAGCTCCCTTGGTAAGCTCCTGGTCCAAGCTGGAATCAATTTGCTTGCCTTCTTTCTTGACTGGGCTGGAGGTATCCTTTTGAACTGAGGAGTTAACTCTGCCAACCTCAGATTCTTGAACTGAAGTAGTTGTAACATCGATTTGCTCAGAAACCTCCTATAAAAGTCAATAAATGATAAATTATTAAACAAACCTCAATGTTGGCTTCAACAAAAATGGAACTCTTAGATGCTTCCAAAGGTATATGAGTGGTAGTACGTTCTTCTAGTGCGGAATCATCTACAGTTTTATCGAGTTCGGGTTCTATTTAAAAATGTCAACGGAATTTGAAAAACTAAACGTACCTGTAGCGTATTGCTCGATTATTTCGTCAGGTGATACTTCAGCTTGTTCAGTACCTACTTCACGTCCCAAGTTTTCAGTAGTCTCTGTGTTATCGTGAGTAGATACTACCAGCTTTGTAGGTGTATCTGAAGATAGGCGAGTGGCGCTACGTTCTTCTGGTGCGGAATTATCTGCAGTTTCATCCGACTTGGGTTCTATTTCAAGATTATCAGCACTACTTGAAAAATAAAATGTACCTATAGCGGATTGCCCAATTGCTGTTTCTTCATGTTCAGCTAGTTCGTCAGATAGTACGATAGCTTGCTCAGCATCAGCTTCACTTTCCAAAGCTTCCTTAACCTCAGTATTACCAGAAATGGATATTCCCAATTTCTCAAGTTCCCGAATCTTTACAAGGAGTTGCCTGGCGCTGATCTGCTCCAATGATTCAATAAACTCTTGGGATACTAGTTTTGCGTTGAGCGCTTTTGTAGCTCTTCCACCACGAATATCTTGGACTACCGCATTGGCGATCCCATCAGCCTTCAGCTGCTCTAAGGCAGTTTTAAGTAGGCTTTCAGACTCGGTAATGGGACCATTGAGTGTTTGGTGTTGGGAGACCCTAGTGTTAAAGACGGAGCCTGCCAGTTTCAAGGATTGGAGGGTGGCGAACCTGACGATCTTTTCCAGATCTTTGACCGATAGATCTTTCAGTTCAATGATGGGTGGCACGATATCCCGTTTGTCGTTGACTTCTGCGATACTCTCCTTGTCATTGTCGACGTCCTTATCAGCGTCTTCGTCTCCTAATCCACCAAGAGCGGCTGCCATTGAAAATCCAGTTAGTGCGCCTTCTTCGTCACTAGTTAGATATTCTACAAGAATTAGATTTGTCTAGGGTATTTGAAAGTAATTTTACCTGAAGCTTTGTTGAAAGAACTCTCTTGTTCTAGATGGGAATTGAAACTGCCTTGAATTTCAGAGATTCGATGATCACTCAGAGATTCAGAACCTTTCAGGCTGGAGTTCATGTGGGATAAAGGCCCTTTGGTACGCTTACTTGAAGTTATGGAGATCGGGGCAGCGCCTGTATCGGTCGAGTATAGGTAGGTAGGTAGGCTTTCAGGTATCTCAATAGAAGCGTTATGAGATGTAGAAGAAATTAGTGAGGTGTCATGATCCTCTTCATTCGAATCAGAGTCTCCGCTATGTGCTTCCACTTCGTTGGAAATGTGTAGGAACATCGAGCCGTCCCAGTCGTCGTCGTCGTTAATGTTGACTAGGTCCTTCTCGGGTAGGTACTTTTCCAGTTGAAGGATCCTGGATTTGTACTTGTCTAGTGCCTTACGCTGTTCCAAATTATCTCTTTTCAGCTTCTTCAAGTCGGTTTTGAATCGGTTGCAGGTCTTCATCAATGCCTTATTGGCCTCCACCAGATTTTCTGAATTGTGGTCAAGGCTTGGTAAAGACTGATCGTATACGAAGCGCGAGTTGCGGTCTTCATGAGAGGAGCTGTACAGTTTGAGAGACTCTTTACTTTCGACAATGCTTGCTTCGTTCAAGAAGGGCTCTTGGATGACTTCGGCAGCCTTTCGTTGACTTGACTTCAAATCTTCGATCTCCTTTTCAAGCGACTGAACCTTGCTGCTCAATGTCTTGTTGGCGACGATCTGGTTGTTTATCGTCTTCTGCATGGATTGGATCTTGTTGTCGGAGTTGTACTTGATCTCCTCGTTGCTTTGCTTGGAGAGTTGCAGATCGTTGATGATCCTCTCGAACTGCTCAACGTTCTCCTTATCCTTCTTGTTCAGTTCGGCCTCGTTTTTGGTGCTTATTTTGAGCCGGTCCTCGAGCTTAGCGTTGCGCCTCTTGTACTCCTCCAGTTCGTTCTGAGTGTTGTGGTACATGTCCATACTCTTGGTCAAGTCATCTATAGTCTTTTTTTGCTGGACATTGTCTCTTTCGAGTGCCTGGATCTTCATGCTGAGCTGCCCCTTGAGATCTAAATTTTCGCCAGCCTTCTTCTTCAAGCTAGCGAGCTCTTTTACCAAGACTTCACCTATCTCAAAGACGTACTTCAATTCTTCGTTGGTAGCCGCGATTCCTGATTTGATGCTGGGAATTCCGTACTCTGAAACTGGGGTTGGTGAACGGAATCTGTTTTCGCTGGGACTGGGCATAGCAAACGTATTTGGCGATATCGCTCTAGCCATGTTCTTGTAGGAGGCTCGGTTGGGGCCTTTGGAAAAGGATGATGAGTGGTTTAAAGGAAAGTCCGAGTCGGAGATGGATTCCTGTAACATCAGCTTGAGCCTCTTGATTTCGTTGATAACCCCATAGTCGCTGAATTCCTTGAGCTCTGCTTCTAATTTATCTATTCTTTTTTGCTTGTCGCTCAACTCCATCTTTAGGTTGTGGTTCGTGTTGATGATGTTGGCGCCAATTTTATTATCTATGAGAGAGGGATTAAGGGTGAAGCTCTCGGTCTTGGATGGTTCCATTGGAGAGTCGCGATGTGATTGATTTCTTGGCCTACCTGTTGGAATGGAAAGCTCATCGAGATCTTCTGAACCGTCCGAGTCGATGGTGTTATCGGTTTGAATAATGTTTTTACTAGTCGGGAGCTTTTTTGATTGGGTACCTGGGGGCGAAGGGTCGTCTTTTCCAGCTCCAAATGATGAGCTACGGCGTCTGACATGATTGGAAGCTTTATGAAGCTGGTTGTGAAGGGGTGATTTCGGCGAGGTATCGGCTGATTTAATTGCATCCGGCTTCTTTGCAGATTGGTCCATCAAGGCACTGTCTAGTCCCGCTCTCTGCTTATTCTTTTCACGGAATTGCTTTATAACCTCGGGCGAACTTTCACTCATTGACCTACTTCGCATCTGTAAATCGTCTTTCAAGTTCTCAACGTCTTCAGGAAGTAGTATTCCGCTTGAATTGAAATCTTTTGCGTCCGATAATGAGAAACGCTTGTCCATTGAAATAGAGCCTGCTCGTTTCTGGCCCTTTTTTTTGGTTTTAGGCGGCATCTAAGGTAGTTTAATACAGCATCATAAATAGAAAATTACTTTACTTGTGTCAATTAGTTGGTATTAATTACTTTTAAGGTTACTAGGTAAACTTATTTAAATGTTCGTAAAATTAAGGAGATGGGTTTCTACATGTACGTTAGGCTATTGAATACAAGTCAATATATATAATTACCTTATAGCCGGTATAATACTGCGTAGCCGCTTGGACCTGAAAATCTGCTTGTAGGAAACTAAATAAGTTTAGGTGGAAGATGTTGCTTTGGTATGAGAGAATAGAAAAGTTTAGGTATATCTTGAGGGCGTTCAACTATCTTCCAAGAAAAGCAATTTGGAATGGAGAAATTTAGGATGCTTTTGGTGCACCGGAGTAAATTTATCGACTGTTTTCATCACACGAATTGGATTTTGATTCAGTTTCTATGGAAATTGGTAGACAATCTAAATTACTCTGTCTCAAATTAAGTGCATCAAAGTATTGGATTTTACAGGGCCACTCCAATAACTAAAGAACAAATTGGCAAATAATTTGGGATGTAGCAGTTAATTAATTGCTACTTTTGTACCACATAAGGTTCAAATTCTATTCTATTGCTTGGAGAAATCAGACTATGTAAAAGAGACAGGGCCGTATATATTCAAAACTTACATCACTTTATACACTTGCAGACTAAATTCAGTTACAGTTACAATTCTAACCCAAATTTCCTATATCCTATACAAACTTTGAAAAGATGCTTTGAGCTTTTGCTGGAAAAACTGAAGAAGCTGGATGGAACATTAAATACCATCAAATTGAATCTTTATAAGAATAAGCTTAGGAGTCTATCCAATTCGAAATTCTAACTTCAGTTGCACTTATCAAAAATTTTCAAAGTTGACTTTTACTTACAACTGGATGGGATTATCCAAACCCTAAACATCACCGTGTTTTTCAGAGTATACCGCTATCACCAACCACTTTCAACTTCTATTACGTTTCTTAGATGTAGCTATCCAATAAAGATTCCGCATCCTCATCCTGCTCCATATCACCCTCTCCCTCAGTTTCCTCTTCTTCATCTTCTTCCTCATCCTCCGAACTAGGTGGTGGGTCCTTGCTCAAAAACGGATGGTCAGCCAAAACATTACTCGTAGGTCTTAGCGCATGGTCGGGCTGCAATGTCAACTTCAAAAAGTCATCGGCGTTCTCACTTAAACCCTGCGGCAACTCAGGTCTTGCCTTCATGCCAATCTTAAACATTGCCTGCATCTGGTTCAAATCTTTGAATGGATGATGTCCCGTCAACATCTCCACCACGAGACAACCTAAGCTCCATATATCTGCCTTACGGGTGTAGTGAGTCTGCTTGACCACCTCAGGGGCCATCCAGAATACCGAGCCTTGCAACGAAACTCTTTGGCTACGGTCGGCCGTCTTAGGCAGCATAATGGACAGATGGTGGTCCTCGACCTTCTTGCTGACACCAAAATCGGTGATCTTGATGACGTCTTGGTCGTCCACTAGAATGTTACCACCCTTAATGTCACGATGGATGATGTTATGGGAATGCAGGTAGACTAGTCCGTTTACAATCTGGTCGCAATAGTAGCTGACCCTTTGCTCGCTGAAGGGTCCACGTTCAGCTAGGCGTGCTGCAACTGATCCCCCAGATACATACTCCAAAAAGATGTTGAGATGAGTAGGTGTCGAATCGGAACCCAAATATTGAACAATGTTGGGGTGGTGCAGCTCTTTCATGAGATCGATCTCTCGTTCTAATGAGGCTACTTGTTGGTTGGTGGCGCGCATCTCCATGGATTTGGGTAATTCGACCTGTTTGACCGCCACTACTGTTTCAGTGTTGGCCAAGAGACCTAAATAGACGTTGCCGAAGGACCCGGCTCCGATTAATGCACCTTGGATCCACCCGTCGACTTGGATGCTGGCCCAAAGATCCTTCTTCTCTTCAGAGTCTTGGCTTGGCTGAAGCTGAGATTCTGGTTGGATTTGGGGTGGTAAAGTTGGTTCGACTTCCGACTTGATTTCAACTTTGGCAGAGGTGGGTGGCGTTGTAGTTGTTGATGAGAGAGGTGAACTGCTTTGAGATTTGACTTCTATAGTAGCCTCTACATTCTCTTTGTTGGGCTTGATTTGAGCCGTTTCGAACGGTTGGGTTTTCGGATTCAATTGACTTTGACCACGCTGTACTCTAGGTACGTAGGCCGAGGCCAGTGGAGACTTTATCATGCTGTTTCTAGGTACCAAGATCTTGTTGGTTGAAAGTCGGGGTGACTCCTGCAGGTTGAAGTATCTAGACAAGTTGTTGGAGATCATCTGGGATGGTGGTCGTCTAGAAAAGACCTTGGATTGGCGATGGGCTAGAGGCGTACTCGCCCTGACATCGACCTCCGGTTCAACAGGTCGGGGAACCGGTACCTCGACACCAGCGGATACGGACGGCTCGTGGATGACCGGCATAGGGGGTGCCCGCAGTCGTTCTTGCTTACGCTCGGCGTGGCGTCGCAGTCGCTGCTGCTGAAGCTCCTTGAGTGACATTGGGCTGTAGCGCTTGCGGAGAATGAATTTGTCCTTGCTAGGATGGTTGGCGCTGTTGCAGATCTCCATCAACTCGGCATCCGACAGGATTCGAGCTAAATGTAAATAAAGTAGTTAGTAAATGGGATTGTGATGCAGTTTTATAAGACTTACTTGATTCCCCGCTGCCAATAAATATAGCATAATCTTCTGGTGGACCTGGCAACGAAAACTTGGCTAGCACTTTGGCCAAGATCGCTTCAGGGCTGTGTAGCGCATTTTGTAGATCAACGACACTGGACTGACCACCTTCACCAGCTACTTTTACGCAACGTCGCTGTACCATGTCCAGTGACATGATATCCGTCTTAGTATGAGTTGGCGAATTGGGTTTTTGGATTGGTTTGTTGAAATCGTATTTGTTGGTTGATTGGGAACCGGATCTAAGTCTCGGTGTCTCATTGCCACTTGTAGCGGTGTTAGCACCTGCAATTTGGTAGCGATAAGTGAACTGAGTTGATTCGGGCGAGTTAGGTTCAATTTCCAACGAAGGCGCCGCGTTAGTGGCCTTTACCAGCCGAGTTATGTGTTCTGGAGTATAGTTTGGTTGCTGAGGGCGTCGTATTGGTGGGTTTCCTATACTGTTGTAGTCCTAAATCACTTTAATATCAACCCTTATTGGCTATAGGTTTACCTTTGTAGATGCTTCTTCCCTAAATCCAACCATGTGCTTTCGTCTTAAACCTTTGACTGCAGTTAGCACTCTAACACGGGTTCCTACTGTTGATACCCCCATCTGCTTGAGTAGATAGTGGTCTAATTCAAGCAAAACCTCACCAGTTACCTCATGTTCTAAACTCAAAATTTAATTATAAATCCATAGTATCCATTACCTTTAAATATGGGCGCCAAAAAGCTTAGGTCTGGGTTTGTGCCAAAGTTACTTTCAAGGCTACTGTAGCATTTAAGCCAGTTCCCAACATCCTTAATGCTCCAACTTGTTATCGGCAACTGGTTGAAACTATGCATCCTAGTATCTTTGTAATTGAAGTTGCTTTGCTGGAAGTTGGGTGGCAAGCTGCCTTTCCTCAAGCTATTTATCTCCTCATTCCGGCTGACTAGAGTGCTGTTGCTCGAGGTTTGGTTGATGCTGTGAAGCGCACTTTCAGAGTTGGCTGAGGTTGGAGTTGTCCCTAAGGTGTTGTACTGAAACTCACCGTTGCTGTTGGATAAAGTCAGCAAAGCGTCACGGTTGGCCCCAGAACTTGAGCTGAAACGTCTTGATTTCCCACTCCCTCCACTGGCATCTACCTGATTGCTGGAGGTTGAATATGGACTAGAGCTCCCGGGCTGACTTGATGGAGAGGCTGAAGTTGGCGTTAGTGGCATTCGATTTGTGAAGTTGATCTGTAATGGGCTAGGTTGGGCCAGTCGGCGAGTGTTGGGGCCGATGTTATGGACTGGGTTAATCGGTAGGCTTGTGTTCTCCATGCTCACGCTATCCTAATACGTTGTGGTTTGTAAAGTTCAATGCTGCTATTAATTAAGATTGGTTATCTACAGTTCTTTGACCTAAAGGCAGTGCTGATAAAACTGGTAATGGAATGTTCCAGCTTTTGGTATAATAAGGAATCCTTCAATTAACCCTTTACAAAATTAATTGGAAGGGAAGCTAAACGCAATTTTAGACTTAAAGCACCTTGACAGGTCGATCTGGATAAAGTAATTGAGCCAAACAACAGCCATGCTGCCACTGGTGGCCGAATTAATAAATTTTATCAAAGCCTCAAAGCCTTTGGGTAAATCACCTTGCATAGCAAAGTGGTTTAATGGTTTTAGCTTTACAAAGATCATAACGACAAGCTCCAATTCGGGAAATGTGGTGCTTCCGATAGACCGAGAACACCTGTTTTGGCTTAAGTATAAGCTGGCATGCATTCCGAGTAAATGCTGTTATTAGTGTAGAGAGGATACAGATACAGCAACAGGCTTTGAACCAGCAATTAGGTGGCAATTGTTCAGGTTCTAGATTTTTATCAGTTCAAATATGGCATTGATCAAAGTTCATAGTTCTAAGGAACTGTGTTGTTCAGGATTAACAGGTCATAATGCACATGTATTGTATACATAAGATTTGCTGCACCATTTCAGCTCTTATTTTAATAATACTAAACAAATGTTTTGCTTACTTTCTTATCAAACTAGAACAGTACTATCCAATACTATAAGTAAACATAACAATAGATGTCAATGGCCTATATAGAATTGTTTAGCTTCTACGAGGTTAAGGATTGCTGTGCTAAAGTCCAAATTATCAATCTACAGTCTTGAAAATCAGAAAACCCAATCGTTATGTATAGCAAAATGGCATACAATACTAAATGTAGATATATATTTGCCATGTATACATGATATAGTCATTGAAAACACTATTCTAAACCAAAGCTTTTAATAAAGTTGGCTTCTGATAGAGCCAATGACAATTTTTAGATCCAAGTTTCTTGGCCAAGCAAATAAGAAAAATAGCAACATCGTTTCATATCAAACTTTTACCTTAATCCCACTGACTCTTGTCCCCAGGAAATATTTGCCTCAAGTATAGCGTAATTATGAAGAAGCGTAACTATGCACTTGAACCCACACCGGAGTCTTTTGCGTTTCGGATGGCCAAATCCAACTGCCAAACTGCAGGGGGTTGCCAAAAAGTAAAATCTGCAATTAGCCTAGCTCATTACCAATGGTAAGCCTCCTACCCCAAGTTTTAAAGAACTTTATTAGTCAACCTTGTCCGGATTAACTTTTGATTAAATCTCCTGCACAAGATTCTACCAAATAAAGGTCATTTTCAAAATAATTTAAACTCAAGGATAAATAGAGCGGATTCCATTTGAACTTTGAAATTTGAAGTTTGCCTTACTCAGAAAGCTCGAACCTTTGAATAAACGAACCCACCGAACCCATATAACCAACCAATAAAGTAAACGCTATGAGTAAAGTTACCAACACGACCTTCACGGTGGTTGACCCTCTAGCTACCACTCAACAAAGTTCAAACTCGAGACAGACTCATCAAAAATCTATTTCAGCTTCCATCATCATGAAGGCCAACTATACTAGTTTACCATTATCCAAACGTAGGAAAATTATCTTTTTGTACCATAGTTTACAATCTTCGGGGCCTTCCTTCCAATGGTAAGTATTTTTTGCTTTGAAGGTTCTAATTCGGTTGTACAGGGCCTGTGAGCACATCTTTAAACCTGGAAAAGATTACGTAACTTTGTTGTACGCAAGTACCGATGAGAATTATCAGATTGTCGATGCTAAGAAATTGTGGCAGTTGGCTAAAGGTAACCTTTTTTGTTGTACTTTTACTTATGGTTGTATTTTTAGATGAGATTTCGGTGGAGGTTGAGCACAAGAAGGTACATTTTGAAAAGTTAAAATGAATTCTAACCATGTATTGATGTTTATATAGAAATTAGAGAGGGTTGAACAGGAATTGGAGATTTTACGTATGAGTTTAGTGGAAATGGATGTAAGTTATCTTATTGTTTAGTTTACTGACTGTTGATGTAGATTATTGCTCAGAAGGTGGTTATGGCCGAAGGTGATAGTAAGACCAACATAACTAAACTCAGCCACTCTATCAACTCTGAACTCATCGTCCTATCTTCCAACTTGATCTCTGGTATTCAAAAGTAATCCCAAAAACTGTCTTCAATGTTAATTAAAATTTTTAGGGCGGTTTACGGTGGTTTGGAAGAGTACTTGATGAAAAACAGCGATTGCTCCGTCCTAGTTGTAAAGCCCAAACCCGGTTCCATAGCGCGACGCGATAGTGGTGTAAGCTCGACTTTATCCTCACCAACTCAGAGGTCCTTACCACTACGTTCCAATGGTACCCAAACTGAGGATGAAGTTCCCTCCCGCTCACCAACCGTCAGTAACGGATCCACCAAGTTCGAACTAGGACCTACTAGCCCTACCTCTCCTACCGCCCCCATCAAGTTGGACTTGGACTACCGCAGCCAGCTCCATTCCGCTTCTATCTTGGGGTTGACCTCCACCTCCGACGCTAGTAGAATCTACCCATACTGAAGAGCTAGCTTTACCCAAGGTGGTGTCGAGTAGTGAAGAGGATGCTCACAGTGAACCCCAGTCTACTGGTGATTTCAACGAGGTTGATGGAGTTCTTATCTCAAGAGACACTTTAAATGCCATTCAACCAACCGTCGAAGATGAGAAGGATAACGACGACGACGACAACCCCATAGCTAATTTCCAGAAACACCTCGGCGATTCGATTGAAGATGATGCTAATGCTGAGGATGACGACACCTTCGGTTACAACCTGGGCCCGGTTCTACCTTCCATCGCTAAACCCGATTTGATCCCCACTCCACCTAATGAGGTTGAAGCAGAAGTTGAAGTACCTGAAGTTCAACCTGATAATGAACTCAACTCCACTACCCAGGAATTGGATCCTAAATCGGAAATTCCACTTACTAACACTAGCGACGTCCCCATCGCAATCCCAACTACTACTGAACCCGAACACCACTCCAGTTCCGATGAGAGTGGTCCCGAATTGGCAGATGACAAAAAGTCCAGCAATAAAAAGGTATTGCGACGCGCTAGTAAGGCCAACGCTGCTGCCACCGCCTTCTTGGCCAGAAGTAACAGCGTAAGTAGTGGAAGTGGGAGTAGCTCGGGATCTGGAGCTAAGTTCAAGCCGCCACCACCTCAACCTAAGGTCAAGAGCATCATCGACAAAATCCCCAACTTGGATGAGGAAGAGGCCGCTAAGGAGAAGTTGAATTCATAGATCTTCTAAATTTTGTTGAATTCTAACCCATTACTTAAATATGGAAGCGTTTTTATATTTTTACTTTGAATAGCGTAGTAGTTTGATTAAAGATCTAATTTTTTATTATGGTGGGTTTCTATTGATGTTTATTTGGAAGTTGTTTGAGATCAAGATCTAAAAATTGGCTCAATCTTATAGCTTATAAAGATATTGGATTTTAATGTGAAAACAGATGTTTTTAAAGGCAGTTTATCGCACGATGGATTCCTTTTCTTTTTAATACATAAATGATAGATTTGGATAAAAGATTTCAATTTATATCGTTTGTTGGTAGAAAAGGTCGATTGGACTGGTGCTTTTGCTAATAGAGTTTTAGGAGCATGCAGTTTATTGCAAGTGCCACTCCATAGACGCCCTGACAAGCTTACCAGTTTATTGAAAGGCCTTATTTTCAATACCTGGGATGATGTTCATCTTATCTATTGAGATGGTACTACTCAAGGACAAGTTTAAAGCATTGGGCTTATAACGGTGATGCTTGAAGCCTATGAAATAGAAATTGGATTATCTGCCTTACCTTCAGGAAAATTATTGCTGTTGATTGCAGTTTGGTGATATTCTAAACTAGTTTGTTTATATCAACGAATGTGTATAGGAGTCCTTTGAAAGTTTTAAAAGGGTGTCTCTAATTCAATGGGTTTAGAAAACTAGAACTTACAATGTTTGATAATATCAGAATGCTTTATTTCAACAAGTGCTGATACTATATGTACATTTAAATGGAAACTATAGCTCAATAAAAAATAATGCATAATCTTGTATTTAAGTTTATGTAGTTTACTAAAAGCTTGAAATGGTAGTAAAGTAAAAAATTTTAGTTACCATGGCAAATCATCCTAACCAAGTAAGCTAAGCCACAAATTTAGTTGCTAATTTTCCCAGATATAAATACCCCAACATCTTACGTTCATTTCAAAGCGTGAGCCTTGGCATACAATTCCTTGTCAACATCCCCAGCCATGGATTTCCACTTGTGTCCACATCCAATATTACTACACACGTAGTACAGCGTCATTTTAGTATCAGGGTGCTTACTACTACTCTGGTAGTATACCGGGTTGGGTGCTCCACAATAGATGCAGTTTATTGAGCTATCCCTAGGTAGTGAGGCGTCGGTTGCTATATCGGGGATGTTGACCTTCTCTTCGGTTGCTTCATGAGCAATTTGGTGATTGAAAATCTGATAAAAGGGTTTGTCGTATATGATAACGCAGCGTCGACAGTAGTGGATCATGTCCTTAGTTTTGGTGTCAAGCTGGGGGTAAAGGATATCCTGGCAGTTGTCGCAGAAGAAGACGGCTTGCGATTTGCCCATGCCGCGTTTTTCGGTGCTCATGTTGGATTGGAATGTAAGTTGGAGTTGGAGGGAGCTTTGTGCCTCTGTAGAGCAAGTTTCTCTGATGTAAAAATTGGGCAAAGAATTGCTTTCTATATTTTATTACGTAAAATTCTATGCTTGGTGGCTTTTCATTTGCCTATTTCAATTTCGAGTTCGAGAAATACATCATCCATTTTATAAACTTGGATTTATCAAAAGCTTGAAAGTTATGTTGCTTTGAAGTGCTTATTCACCATAGTTAGGCTTTTACATCTTCCAACCCTTTGACTAGAGCCTTGGCTACTAAATTACCATACAGTCCAACGCTACACCTTGTATTTAATATTTGTGAACTTATATACTACTGAATTCATTTTTCAAAGGTATTTAAGTAACGAATGAACAAGCAAATAGTTTTAAGAATCTATCAATTTTTCCAACCTTATCGCTAGCTCGTAATATAGCTTTATCACAATATAGACCTTAAACAAACATACATACGGAGTAGTATCTAGAAAGTTTATTTCGATAAATTGTTTTGCTTGATATGGGCTTTATCAGCCTTTTCACTACCTCCAATTTATTTATTCTTGAACCTATCGCCTACCCATTTAAAGTTGAAGCTTTTCTGACAGTTATGGATTTACTATCCTTTTCACATTCCCTAATGCACTCGTAAGGCTTATCAAAGCAGCCTTTGGCATAAATGTACCCGGTAGCACATTTTAACCTTTTAGAACTAGCTGTGACGAATGTAAGAATACACTTGCAGAAATCATTATGGTAAACGGTACATCCACCTTCATTCTTGTGATCCAAACCTACATTCTTAAATACACAAGTATATCTAATTGGGTATTTAATTAGTTTGGATAGCCTCGATATCTTGTGGATAGGAGGGTGAGCTTTTCGTTGGCAATAGCCCAGCTAAGATAAGCTCCCGTTTTTAAACTCAGCTGCTTGTTAACTCTTCTCAATGATTTTAAAGCATTTAAAAGGATCAAAGGCATTAGTTTGATGTAGCTATACTTATCAACCAGTTCCATGGGCTATACGCTTAGTACTAGGAATGCTATGGTAGGTTGAATGAGTAGGTGAAAGGTAGACTTGTATGATCGACAGTTTTCCATTATAAAATAAAAGGAAGGTATAGAAGGTGATATAAAGTTTAATTGAAAAGCTGGTTGTGTTTATTTTACCATATTTTTCGCTGTTGCCATGCTTTATCTCAATATTCCTATAGATAACCTTGATGTCCTAGTCCAATCTACTTTTTTAAAAAAGGTGATTATAATGGATTGCCTTATATGAAGCAGTTGTATATCTTCTGTTTCACAGCGATTCCTGACAGGACTTTCCTAGCAAATAAATTCATGTAGTGGCCAACATCATAAGATAAGCCATATGCTTGGTCAGTAGTATTTTATTGGTCAGATGACTTACATAGACATCCTAAACAGATGTGAACTATATAGCCAGAGTCAATTTCATACTTCCTATACAACTATTTTGGGTATGCAGTGTAGAAAGTCTATCATGCTGATGGCTTTCGGGTATTATGTCCTTCAAAGTTCCTTTCATTTGTAAGTTGACAAAGAACTGAAAGGCATGACAAGACTGAATATAGGGCTAGCAAGCTAATCAAAAGCTATCGATATGCATGTCAGTAGTCTTATGACATGTATATCCAATGGATGTATATCATAAATAGTCCCAGTTCTTTGTTCTTTGTGGACCTGGAAAATTAATCTTACTTTGGATTTAAAAGAGACACACAGTAAGTATAAAAGGTGGGAATACCGTCAAGTCTTAGTATTCAACACAGATTTGATTTACATTTAACTTTATATTAAACCACATTATAAATAATTATGTTTAGCTGCCGTTCATACAAAAGCAATTTCCTTCTGCTTTTCCAGTTCGCCTTGGCAACCTTGGCTGCAAATGTTCAACCTACAACCTTAATCGAAGCCTCCACCAACACTACAGCCCTACCTAGCATACCTCTACAAGTTGAAATGCCTAAAAATAGCACAGGCTTACTTGGCCCAAGCCCGAGGAATTCAGGAAGCTTCCAAGACAGCGAAATCAACGCAGTGCGTCCAACCTGGGAAGTTTTTTTAAACGAGTACACTGCTAGTGGCGCAAATGAACGTGAAGCGATTATGGTGTGTGGGCAGCTTAACTACGTGTTCTTGTTCCTATCTACCAAGTGTCAGGGCTGTGCAGGTCAGGATGAAGTGCATAAGGAAATGCTTCGAAACTCCTTCAATGATATGGTGCATAGGAAGGCCAACCGCTCCGAAGACCATCAGTCTCATCCGGGATGCAGTTGCCGGGTCGATTACGATTGGGCTGCTAACTCTAATATGAACTGTTTTAAAGGGTATACTTATGTAGCTGGATACCTTGGAAAACCTTACGCTTACAGAGGAAACTGCGACCGTACCTTGTAAGAAATGCGAGAATAAAAGTTTGGTTCAAAGTAGTTGGATAGCATTTTTATATTGCTTATTTTTTCGAGTTAATGTTTGGTTAAGCTTTGCTTATAGGTGTTGGATATGCTGTTTTTTAAAAAGTATGTAGGCTCCTACTACCTATAGCTAGTCCCTAACTAGACACATGAATTTCGAAGAGGTAATAGGCATATAGTGTCGATTTAACAACCACTTTTTCGATAGTTGGCGCATTTACTACAGGTAACATAACAAGTTATAGCTTTGTGCCGATTCAAAGGTAAGATCTGTTAACTTTGAAGTGTCGGGCTGAGTGCTGGAGTTCACTATATATCGTAATATAAAAATCGTGCCTAAAAAGGTATAGTACAAACAGTCGAGTGCTGAATAATATAGCTATTTATATAAGACTAATGAAGCTGTATATACTCTACTTATCCATATAATGACCACTATTTATAGCTTGATTACATGATATGTTAATAGCATCTTATTGGCAAGATGGCCTATATTTACATTCCATATGGACGCGGGTTTTATAGACCGAGTCGATTTAAGCCATTCAATATGGCTACTTATATTATATAGTATAAGTCATTTAGAAGTTCAATAATTTTCTGATATTTTATCTTTGGTTATTTCCTATATTCATATACAATACTAAGAACAATTGAAAGGCATGATAAATCTATAGGGCTAGCAAGCTATCCTAAATTTACTGATATGTATGCTAGTAGTCTAATGAAATATATCCAATAAATAGTTTGTATAAATGATTTAAATATTTTATTATAAATATATTCAAAAATTGATTCTACTTTGAACTTGGGTTCTTTTAAAAGAACTTCATAGCAAGGAGTAGATATAAAAATGCCATCAAATTCTAGCATTAAATACAACTTTGACTTACATTTGATCTCAAAGTAAACTGTGCTTCAGCCTACCATATTAGACCACCATTTATTTAATCCCAATCTCCTTTTACTTGTCCAGCTGATTACAGTGACCTTAGCTTTAGATACCTAGCCCATTGTACAGGTTGAGGCATCCAACAATGGCACCAGCCTACCTAGTGAAAACTCCATTTGTTGAAGCTTTCAATAATAGTACTAGTTTACATAGTGCATCTAAAAGAGCTTCCAAAAGCTTTGACTATGCCAAAACTAGGGCTTTGTAGGCAGTCTGCCAAATTCATAAGCAAGTACAGTACTAGTGACGCCTATAAACATGATATCATCATAATTGAAGCCATTTACAGCAGTATGTATACGTTCCTGCTCATCAAATGCTGGGGTTGTTTAGGTAATTCGAACAAAGGGACCAGCTTCAAGCAGTATTTAAAGATATGATTGATAGTAAAAATAGCACCTCGGGTATATGTGAACATATACAGCCGGGATACAAATGTCAAATCGAGTTTTATTGAGTGAGCTATGAAGGCTTTAGTTGTTGGAAAAGGTACAAGTACATCGCTGGACACATGAAAAGCGTTGCGTCTACACTGGGGATTATAGTGCTAACTTAGAGGATTGAAGGGAAATATGGGTTTAAAATAGTTTAATTTATGCTTACATATTTTGCTTTATGGATTTAGTACTTGTGCTAACTTTGGCTATATATGAATTGTAATAGAAAAAATGAACAAAGTCCCTGTCTTAACAAATTCTCATACTATCCTTTTCTTGGCTTACTTTTCTGTATTTCCGTATTAAGTTCACTCTTTCTAACTTTCCTTATAGCTTCTTCCTAGCACCAGTGATTATAGCTCTAGCTATTGTGGATATTGATGTCTATCTAAGCTACTAGATTTCTATTCTTTACAAACTATCTCAAAACATCTCAATTAAATCCTACTTACTATCGACTTATCCAAACTTCATATCATTCCGGTCTATCCTTTTCAAACAGAAAGTTTGAGTTAATGTTGATAAAATGAATCGATTCAACAAGGAACAACAGCTTCTGCTACGATTGGAGGTAGGAATTTCAATTGATGAGTTGGTGATAAGTTTAGTGGATATTCTTTTGGCTATCTAGTTGAAAAGATAAAGACTTATTGCCTATTTCGTAGGATAAAGGTTCATAAAAAACCAGCAGGCTAAATAAATACATAACTAAAAACCAAGCCAGAATATTCAATATATTTGGTTCGACCTTTAACTTTTTAATTAAAAAAATATATCGTACCGATTTAAAATAGAAATTCGGTAAAAAATTAATGGAGACCGAGAATTGAGCTAAAAATTCGATAGTTGGTATAGAATTAATCAGATTGAATAATTAGGGCTGGGATACTACGATTAGGTTTCGAGTTCTACCTTCCAATCAAGGGTTCAACGGTGACGATGAACTAGGGTAGCTCTCTGACGACGCATTCGACTTTGACGCTCCATCCTCACCCAAGCCTTGAGTAATACGTCGATTCGGATCATTAGGCGGTCTTAAATTCGTCTCCTCATCGCCATAACCACCTGACCGCATAGCTGCATAGAAGCAACAAGGTAGACAACCTCCACAGCAACACAAGACAAAGGCAAGAATCAAGAAGAAGGGAATGAAGACGGTAACTAATCTCACTGAGCTAGGATCATCCAACTTGTTGATAAGTAGGCCCAAAAAGGAGTAGCCCAAGATCGAAGTGATGACAAATAAAATAGTCATTAGGACTAGGGTAGTTATGGCGGCGGATCGGTCGTCGGCATTGGGGATGCGGTTCAAGGTGAAACACCCAAAGGTAAGTTCGACAAAGTACTTTAAGCCTAACAGGTACATAGGTATGAAGATGATGGCCCACCCTGAAGTGAAATTGGGTTGCTCTAACTTCATGACTAAGAGGATGATCTGGACAATGCGTAAAACTTCGAACCAGAAGGTCTGGACCGTCATCATGATCGCCGAAAGGAAAGTTACCTTCTCACTAGTCTTGAAGAACATGACCAAGCCTACTATCAGTCGAATGAAGACCAAACCTTCCATGATATAAACGGGGATAAAGACTAAGGTGGCCGAGATGGGTAAGGTATCGTCAACTTTCATTACAATCAAAACTTGGAAGAGGATGGTGAGGATTAAGTACAGCCCTAGGACTAAAGAAAGACCCAATACTAAAGCGAACTGGGTATCGGACATGCTGGAGTTGTTCCCTTCCTCGTTGACATCATCAGTTGTTCCAGTTTTTTTGAAGTTGCGCCATTCCAATAGCGTGTCCTTTATGGAGGACAATAAGGTAAAGAATAAGACGAGGTCGAGTAACCAGAGGGGGATGAAAACCAATGCGTAGGACCAGGTTAAAGGACCATCCACTCGGTTAGCTAGGAATGACAGGAAGAGAATGAGGAGGATGGTGATAATGGAGCAGGCGAGGAATAGGAGCCCAACTTTGGATTCGAAGTTGGCGTCGAACATTGGTCCCATAGTTTCCATCATCTTGAGGCCTTGCTCGCCGTATTTGTCATAAACTTTGCGTTTATTTTCATCACCTGGTTTTGGAATATTAGTTTGGGTTTTTTGGTTTTTGGGAAAATTTACCTAGGATATCGTAGGCGTGTTTTATCTCTTTGAACTAGAAAGGATAAGGTTAGTATGGGAAATGGGAGATAAGGAGCGGAGATAAGAGTATGCTTGGATAAACACTTACCTTGTCGAGGTTGTTGGGGTTCTTGTCAGGATGATATTGAAGGGCGAGTCGTTTATAGCGTTTCTTTATGGTGGCTAAGTCAGCGTCGCGTTCTACACCTAAGATGATGTAGAGTTTTAAGTCTTGGGTTCGTCCGACCATGCTTGTTCTTTTTTGCTGGCCTGGTGGATTGTTGGTTCGATTAGATAGTTGGTTTCTAAAATCTAACTGTAAGGTGGAATGGAAAACTTTTGCTTTTGGATCGATGCAATACTAACTCCGTTCTAAAGTTGATGGTTTTGCTCTGTTCTACCCTCTTTTGTTATTGTTGGGTTTGGCAATTGTTCTTTTGCTTTTACCAAAACTGTCTTTATCTAAAGGCTGCTTAGCTTGGACTAAATCAATTACTTTTGTTTGGTTGCAAGGATAAGGATTTGAAGTTTAATTCTCCTATTGATTAGGATCTTTCGAATATTTGTGAAAATTTGCCCGTTTTACAACGATTAGTTTAGTTCTTGGAATTGTAACCTCAAATCTGCAAGGAAAAGGGAAGCTTTGAAGCTTGGATTAGTGTGCTTTTGGCTTATGGGTGTGGCACAATAATTAAATCGAGTTTGTAAAAGGGCAAAACATTAAAGTATTGTGCAGCTGTGAGTGTGAAGTTATAGTTGAAGGATATCAATTTAGTTGACAAATGGATTGGGAGTGGCTTTAGTCAAGGGGTTTATAGTTGTGGGGTTTAAGGCTCTTTATACATACATTGATATGTATTTGATTGATTTCATTGAAGTGGAATGGTATAGGCTTGTACTTTGAAAGTATTATTAGAACAACAATAAATTATATTTAATTAAACTTGAAATTTAGAATGTAATATGTGATTGTAGGAAGTTCGAAAAGATGTCTTTTAGCATGTTCGATTGAGTTTTGGGCCTATACTATTACAAACTTGATGTGAATTGATATACTTGATTAGGAATTTCCAACTGTTGTTTATTGTAAGCTTTTATTTTATAAATATCTTTTATATTCCATTATATAAATGATCTTTCCAGTTTTTGCTTTAGTTTGATAATCTGCTTGTTACTAGACTGTTCCAAAAGGTAAAGACTTGAATCCTTCGAAATAATACTCATCTATAATGCTAATATATTTTTATACATAGCTATTCCATTAAATTGCAAATCACAAATTAGTATATCAATTTAGTATCCAGTAGATTTGAAATATAGTGTAGAACAAATGGAATAAACAGCATTAATAAAAGAAAAGTGTATGCTAATAAGGAATAACAAATAATTGTTGATTCACTATAAAGCAAAATATGAGTATATATATTCTAAGTATATTACTTTGCTACAGCTACAACAATACTCATTCCTAATGCTCTGATAAACATGCCTTAAACGAGTATGGAATCCTAGCCTTTTATTCCAGCAACGGTGCCCGCTCCTTGATCCAATCCTCCAAACCATTTGGACCTCTCGATAAAAAGAACTTCAAAAGACTAGGGAACATTAAACTGTTGTCCAACTGGGTAGGAAGCTTATGCTTAGAAACTTCGCTACAGCACATTATGTACAAACTCCTACACTCCACCAAGTCCCCAATAAAGTTTACGAAATCTGAAGTAAAGTCCTTGAGGTGCCAAACTTTGAAGGTTTTAAGTTGTAAAGTGGGATAAAAGTCAAAGTCGGAAGAAGAAAAATCACCCTCTAATTCTAGATGATGGAGATGAATTAAAGTATCAAAGATGAGTTGGGTTGAGGTGGTTACATCGTAGAAATCGAAACTGGCCTTCAAGCTAGTCAAGTTGATTAAACTGTCTATTTGGGTCGGTTGGGTTATTATTGGGAAGGTAGCTTTCAGTTGGGTTAGTTTGGCCCAACCGCTCGAAAATTGAAAACCTACTGGTAGGACCGTATACAAACTCAACTTATTGAGGTTGGGCCAATACTCGGAAGTGGTGTAATAATCAATCAATATGTCATCTTCTAAACAATAGATAGCGACATCCAATTCAATTAGGTTGTCAAAGGTAGGTAGAGGAGTCTGGAGAAGTCCATCGATGGTGCCACTTATATCAAAGGATTTTAGATTGGGTAAGTTGGTATTGATTTGGTGGAGTATATCTGTGTCAAGTTCGAGGCAATTTAAAGATAGGGAAGCTAATTGAAGATTATAGATTTTGTAAAAGGGAAATAGATCGCCATAGTCAGCTCTTAACGTTAATATTTTAAGGTTCTTTAAGGAAGGGATTAAACGACTATCAACAATAGAAGATTGACTTAGAGTTAGGGTGTAGGATATTAATTGATCGTACTTTTCGAAATCTTTGTCGGAAAGCTTTGAAAAATGGGTTCTATCTACTACTTCTTCCTCATAAGATCGAAGGTTGGAGTAAAGGGTTATAGGGAATATTAGGTAACTCTTTAAGTAGACTGCCTTTTTAATAAATTTGTTGTATTTGGTGATTATCTTCTTGGCCTTGTAGTTGTCCTCGATTGTTTTGTCGGAGCTGATCCAGCTTTCTAAATTTGAGTAAATTATCTCGTTGAATATGAAGGGTATTGTTAGTTGACGGAAATATTTATTTGCTAAAGTTAGGCGAAGCCAATGTTTTATGTTGAGGTTGACAAGTATAGCTTCTAAGAGTTCAGGTGGGAGTTGGGTTATCTTTGTCATTTTTGAAATGTTCAGTCTCGTTTATCTCTTGATTTTTGCTTCTTGATCAAAACTGAAAGCTAAAAGCTTACCTCAGCAAATTCCAACCTTGCTTTTATGACAAGCTACTGCTTGGTTCAGCAAAACTAAGTGGCTATGTTTAAACAAAACTTGGACATAGCCACTCAGTTTTACTGAACCAAGTAGTAAAGCCTAATAAGGTGAAGACTACAAATTAAAAGTCCAACTATAATCAAAGATAAATGGATATGCCAAAATAAGCTATTTTAATGCTCTTTTTATATCTATAGCAAATATATATTCAGTTGAAATCTATAGTACAATGAATAGTTTTATATATCCTCATATTAGCAGGTAGGCTTGAACTATAGTAAATCGAATAAAATACTTTTCTGAACTAAAACCAAATAAAATAGCTAGTATAAATCGAAGCATATATATGAATACTAGGAATACATATATCTAGTATTTATTGATAAAACAGGTGATTGCTGATGAATGGTTATAAAACCCCTATAGTATTCTATGTTGATATATATATTACATATCGTGACTTCAATAGCATTACTATTTTACTTTCCAACAATATTTAAAAAGTACAAACCCTTGGACTTTAGTCTAGTAGTGGTGCTCGTTCCTTGATCCAAGACTCTAGACCTTTGGGACCCTTTGATAAAAAAAACTTCATCAGGCATGGGAATTTTAAACTACTATCCAGCTCACCAAGAAGCTTATTTCTTGAAAAAACAGCTCGACAAGTGATGTGTATGCTTCGACATTTAGTCAACTTACTTAAAAAAGTTACAAAGTTAAAGGTAAAGTCCTTAAGATACCAAATTTTGAAGGTTCGAAGTTGTAAGGTAGGGTGGAAATTGAAATCTTTAGAAACAAACTCCCCTTCCAACTCTAGATTTTGAAGGTTAACTAACGTTTCGAATATAGTTTGGGCCAAGCTAGCCCCATCATAAAAATTGAAGGCGACCTTCAAATCGGTAAGGTTTATCAAGCTACTGATATGGGCCAGTTTGGTAGTAGTTGGAAATGTAGCTTTAAGGCACTCTAATTTAGTCCACCCAGTACTAAAATCAGGAACTTCCAATAAACCTGTATCTAGGCTAAGCTTTTTGAGGTTGGGCCAAAACTGGGAGGAGGTATAATAGTTGCTCAACCTGGAGGATTCGAATGTATCTATCTCAGCTCTAAGCTCGATTAGGTTGTTAAATAAAGGTAAGGGAGTCCTTAAATCTTCATTAATTGTACCGCTTACATCAAGCACTTTTAGGTTGGGTAAATTGGTACAAATGTGATGGAATATGTCTCCTTCTAGAATATTACAATGTAAAGTTAGGGAAACTAACAGTGGATAACTTGCTCTATAAAAGGGAAATAAAGAGCTTAGTTTGGTTTTCACTTTTAGCTCTTTAAGGTTCTTTAAAGAGAGGATGAGACGGCTGTCGGCAGTAAAAGATTCATTCAGTATCAAGCTGTAAGCTACTAGTTGCTCGTATTTTTTAATATCGTCGTCGGTAAGCTTTGAAAAATGCTGTCTATAAACTACCTTCTCCTCAAAGAAGTGAAGGCTATCATAAAGTGTAATTGGAAAAGATAAGTATCTATTTACGTAAACTGCCTTTTTAACAAATTTGTTGTATTTTTTAATTAAATTTTCCGCTCTGTAGTTATCTTTGATTGTTTTATTGGCACTAATCCAACTTTCCAACCTTTCGTATATTAAATCTTTGAAAATGAAAGGTATCGTAAGTTGACGAAAATATTTACTTGCTAAAGTTAGTTGGAGCCAATGCTCTAGGCTTAAATTGACGAGTACAGCTTCTAAGATTTCAGGTGAGAGCTGAGTTATTGTTGGCATCTTTGAATTGTCGGTAGGCTGGTAAGTTGGGTGTTGCTTCTTGTTTAAAACTGGAGCAAAACCTAATCTTTAAAACTAAATTTTCAGCTCCATCCCAAATCCTCCAAGCCGATTGGTTGTAGACTCGGAGTATATTTTAGCTAATCAAAACAAGAAGTTAAAACCAGCAGCATCTGCAAAAAACTATACAGGCTGCAAAAGTTCAAGCTTTATTGTTTATAAATTTGAGCAGTTTTTTTTGATTTCTGTCTATTCAAAGCAAACATCATAGCTACTAAGACCACATGGTGCTATCTTCAAATACAATACCGTATCTATAAAATACAAATTGAGGACTGTTCAAATCAGTTAAAACCATCAGCACCTTAGAGATGCCTACTCAGTTCATTATACAAGTCTAATATGTTAGATAAAAGTCTTATATACAAGCAGCTACATTAGCAATTTATAGATAAATGGCAACTATATTGGTGTTTGAATAGCAATTGATTTTTGTGCACAGCATAGCTTTGTATATGAGCTAATAGGTCATTATCTATATGATATGCAGGCCTGTTTTGTACTAGTCTTTCTAAAGAAAATCACATCCTATAGGGCAAGTTATTGAAGGTCAGGCTCCTATTAAGAAGGATGGTATATTCCAAGAACTCTTAAGCTGAAGCCTTGCTTGATGTCAGCTCGATATAGCAATTAAATTGTCCAAGGAAGGCGGTCTATTTAATTAAGATTTAGACGTATTAGGTAGGATTTGTTATATAGAACCATTTTTCCGACTATATCGATGATGTTGTACTGTAAGATTTTCAAGAGGAATGCTCCTTTCTTATATAGATACAACCTCACTATCTGACTCGATTATTCCTTCAGGTAGCTAGACCAAGACCTTGGAATTTTGTTCAGGTTGGCTTGAAGTGAAGAACAGGTCATGTACTTACATAAGCGTCAACAAATTGCTTTTCAAAGTCCTTTGAGGAGTACCACTCCATTTCATATACTCTCGATAATGAAGTAGGGAGTACATATATAGTGCAAAATAGCTCATCGCACTTTAGTATATATAAATGTAAATGGATTTTTACTTCCAATTTCGCTTACATATCAGCCACCTATTTGAAATCAATCGCAATGTGCTTAGAAATACTGGATTATGAAAATTAATCATCTTTAAGAATATTAGGTGAGCAAGTTTCTTTGATAACTTATTCAACTACCAGCTAAACCAAGAAACAAACAAATCGGGTTAAATTTCTCTATTATGTAAACTTACTAAGATGCACCATCTCTCCTTCAGAACTGAGTAGTAAGCTCACATAAATTAACCGGCAAAGCTTCTTGATAAGGTGTCAGATACTTGGATAGCAGGTCCCATATTCAGGGATTAGGACCAAAAATACTAGTGGGTTGCCTACTGCAAGTCGGTAGATATCAAAAAGCCTATTGTAAAGTGCCTAAATAAGTGGGATTAATCGCGACATTCTCTACCATTATAGTACTAGTTGTTGGATCACATGGATTAGCATGCAAAAGCATAGGGAATACAATACCCTAAAAGACAGCTTTGAAGATAACTTCAGGACCCATATCAAATCCCAAGCCTCGATTTGTAAACTAAACCCGGATATTATATCATGGCCAATAGCGAACTGCATACGCAGCTACCTTGGGAATCGTGCCTAAACACAATTGCCCATTTCCTTGTTGGGAACCCAAATCCGGATTCTGACCAATCAGCACCATTATTAGTAAGCAACGTAAATTGTCCAGCTTTCGTGTTGCCAAAGATAAAAATAACACCACTTTATTACAAATAGCAGTTGTTCGAACCCATTCCTATATAAATACAACATTGGCCAAAATTCTTGGTTTACTTTAACTCGCCAACTACCAGTTACAACTACTAACAAAATGTCCATCATCACCAAACCCAAGCTCTTCATCGTCTTCTACTCAACCTACCAGCACGTCTACAAGTTGGCTTTAGCCATCAAGGAGGGTGCTGAGAAGGCCGGTCAGGTCGACGTCCAGCTATACCAGATCCCCGAAACTTTGCCTACCGAAGTTTTGGAAACCATCCACGCCCCCGCCAAGCCCTGACGTCCCCGTCATCACCCCTGAAATCTTGAAGCAAGCCGACGGTGTCCTCTTCGGTTTCCCCACTAGGTTCGGTACCATCCCCGCCCAATTGAAGGACTTTATCGATGCCTGCGGTGGTCTATGGGCTACCGGTGCTTTGCAGGGTAAGTTGGGAGGTATCTTCAACTCTACTGCTACTCAGCACGGTGGTCAGGAAACCACTGCCTTCACCTTCTTGACCATTTTGGCTCACTTTGGTATGCTGTACGTCCCTAACGGCTACGCCAACTCCCACCTCCAGGAAGATAAGGAGGTTATCGGTGGAAGTCCCTGGGGTTCTTCGACTATTGCTGGTGGTGACGGTTCCCGCCAGCCCCACGAGAAGGAGTTGAGCATCGCTCAGACCCAAGGTGAGAACTTTGCTGGATACTTGGCTCGCTTCCACGGTGTCGCCCCTGCTGTTGAGACTAAGGTTGAAGAAAAGGTCGAAGAGAAGGTTGAGGAGCCTGTTAAGGCCGCCCCTGCTGCCGTCGAAGAGACCCACGAAGCCTCTTCAGCTACCCCTACCTCTCCTTCTGCCTCTGGTTCCGCTTCTCCCAAGTCTCCTAAGGATAAGGGTGTCAAGGGTCTCTTCAAACGTCTGTCTGGTAAATTCTCTGCCTAAGTTGATTTTCAATTGAGCTGACTGCCAGATCTGAGACCGTATCGTAACCTTACTCACCTTAACTGCCATATAAAACTTGCCATTTTTATTTCATTCGAATAAAATAATTCTAATCTATACTTTTTTATGATCTAGGTGATGTACCTGTATATTGTTTAAGTAAGCTTTTCCATCTATCTTATTTCTTTATCTATTTTAAACTTTTAATTATCGACTGTACTTTTAACTTAATGTAAGTGTTTTAACTTTTGCTATGATAGGCCTACCATAACTTGCTATATTTATACTTGAGATTTAATTATCATTGCACTAATTCCAGTTGCTACATTTTGATTGTATATTTAAGAACAAGTATTGTTGTAATCATTAATATGTAGAACAATTTTCTTTACATTTTAAATTTCTATCATCTATCAATCAACCATTATGATATCTTGTAAATGGATGTTGAGTATAAACTTTTAATAGACCATTTTTCTGTGGTTATAAACATCTATTAGCAACAAAAAATACAAGCATAAAGTGAAAAAGTAGACAGTCTAGTACTTTATGAAAGGTAAGCAGTGAGGTAGGAGATACCAATTCTTCATATACAGCTGTGTTGTGATAAAACAACCAGGTTTATCGGAATTAAACTGGGGTGGTGGTAGCTAACCTGATAGGATAGCATTTTGAATTTAAATGGATGTGACGATAAGTCTCTGGCTGGATGAAAACTAATTTGGAATGAATTTGCCGAGTATAGGATGAATATTGGGACGATTCTGGCTAAACCTAAGTAACCAAAACATAGTTGAGTAAACAATATCACGCAGTGACATAGGGAATCTAGTAGGTGTATGTATAGGCATGTGGGGTTCAATTAATAAAGTTATCTAGATATGATTTCCAAAAGTCAATTGTTTACATATAATTTATACTTTAGTCAAAATTCTGGCGTACTACCTAATATCAAATCAGTTGGCTCGATTTTCATTAGAAATCGAGGGACAGCAGGTTAACCAGGCCTCTAAGAAGGAATGTCAGAAACAAGTCAGTTCGGTCAGGTGGATCAGAAGGAGCTGAACTCAAGGGTGGATATCAGGGATGATTCAAGTTGGATAAAATATCTGCTGAGCCGATATGATGGCTCACTTGGTGTTGAAAACCTTGCAATTAAATCAAAGATTGGATCTTAATAACTAATTGAAGTTGCAGAAGCATACATATCTAATATGTAGCACATTGGACATCAGTTATATTTTAGTATATCTTACACTACATCAGTGCTTTTTAACTAAATACTTGTTTTTTATCCTTGGAAGCTATGAAAGTTAGTAAAGGTATATTTTAAATCATACTAAGATACGTTCAAATGTATACATATAGAAAAAATCAAACTACAGATCTAAAACACTTTAATAGGCAGATGAAAAATATGACAATATATAGTATGGAAGATGTAGTACTATAGGCAGTGGTCTAATACAACCAAATACAAAACAAGCTAAAAACACCAAAATAAATTTATTCAAATCATAAAATCTAGGTCAAGATTTAGTAAAGCATTTGAGCGAAAGGGGCCAAAGCTCAGGTTGTGAATTTCTATAGGTTTTGTGTTGGGAAGGTGTCAGGTCAGGTTCAAGAAGCTTAGGTAAGCCCGTAAAGTAAAAGTCGCCAATAAAATCAAAAGTAGAGAGTCTAGTTGTCGGCATCCTTCTTCTTCTTCTTCTTCTTTTCGGCACCGTCGGAAGACTTACGCTTGCTATCGTCATCATCCTTGGACTTTTTCTCCTTCTTTTCCTTCTTCTCTTTCTTTTCCTTCTTTTCTTTCTTCTCCTTCTTTTCCTTGACAGGTTCTTCGATGACGGTATCCTCACTATCTGACTTCTCAACGTCGGTCTTGGTGACAGTGACTTCCTGGATCAAAGGCTTAGCTTCAGTGACGGTAGCCTGGTCCTCATCATCACGGTTGAGCTCGGTGTAGGTCTTCTTCCAGTCAACAGGAGTGTCCTCGGTGGCGCGACCGTACTTGTCAAGAAGACCTGACTTGATCATGCTCTTCTTCTTCAAGGCAACGGGACCGAGGCCCCAGCGGCGGGGGTAGGTATCACGTTCCATGATGACACGCTTGATACGGGCCACGACACCGTGGTCGCAAGTGGTCATGACGGCCGTGTTCATGTGAGCGATACCCAGAGCGATGGCCTCACCCTTGGTGGTCATGATGACAACCTCGTCGTTGCATTCGATGGTACCGTCGTAACGTAAGAGACCGGGGATCATCAACTTGGCACCGTAGCAGATGGAGTTGACGGTGGAGTCCTTGACAACAATACGCTTGTAGCTGGTCAACAAGGATTCCAAAGGTCGAACGACGCGACGTAGGTAGGATTCTGGCCATAAAGTTAGTAGGGAAACGTAGAGATAGGATACCGTCTTTGTGGGCTTCGTAGACGTACTGGGCATCCAAAACATCGTGCATAGTAACCATGTTATCCTAGCAAAATTTAGAAAAATATATATGACAAAGCAGTACATCTTCGCCATTGGCTCCCGAGCGCACTCTACGCAACTCCTGCATGTGAGCTCCGACCTTCAACAGCAGACCCAAGTGGACACAGAGGGTACGAATGTAGGTACCGGCTTCACAAGCAACGTGGAATACACCTAGCTTGCGCTCGTTGTCGAACTCCAATAAGGTGGACTGCGTAATAGTACGGACACGTAGCTGACGCTTGACGGCTGAGATAAGAGGAGGTCTCTGGAACAAGGCACCAGTTAAAGTTTCGACAGCCTAAGAGCTATACTTAGTATGGACAAATAAAAACTAGCTTACCCGGTGGATCTCCTTCTCGTCGCTCAAAGAATCGTGCAGACGGATGACGCAGACGTATTCCTTACCAGCAGACTGCTGGGACTTTACAAGACGGGTAGCACGGTCTACACAAACGATCAAACAACCAGTTACTTTGGGATCCAAAGTTCCAGAATGACCAGTTTTCTCGACCTTGAGGATACGTCTAATCCAAGCAACTACTTCGTGAGAAGAGGGGTTGGCTGGCTTGTCCAAGTTGATGACACCATAACTACATAAATAAATAAGTTGATGTATATGCTTTTTCTTTACCGAATGTAGTTTTGTAAATCACGGGTTTGAGGTGAGGTGCCAGCAGGGATAGGAGTAAAGTGACCGGTACGCGCCAACAATTTGTCGTAGTTCTAGTGAAAATTTGGATTAATTACTATTGGTAAAGTTTGCGCTAACCTTCAACAACAAGGGCCATGTCGAGGTATCGATGGCGGGTACTTTATCGGTGGGTTTAATTGTATAGTCAGTCATCTTCAATTCTTTTGGGATGGAATCTCGAAAAACTTTTTTAAGTCAAACTTTGCTAAAGTCCAAATTTTGGGCTGACATAGTGAAAAGTTTTGTAATCGATGTGATTGGATGGGCCTTGCTAGCGAACTTTTCTTGAGAACTTGAAAGATGAACTGAAACCTCTGTCCTAAAATAAAGTTCCCTAATTAATAGTGCTTAAATATTAGCTTTGAGATTTATTTAGGGACATATATAGTAGAGAATAGTGTCAAAATGTATCGATAAATTATGGACGTGTATATCTCAGGACGCTATTTAATGTTTAAAATATATGTAGACTGGATGTAAATTTAATAGCTTTCATACATATAGTATTTATTTCAATATTATGGCAGTGGCATATATGTTGCTGTCATAATACAAAGATTTAATAAAGCAGGCTAAATAATGCCGATGGTTTATAGAGCTGTGCCATAATCAAAAGCTTGAAATTTGGTATAGGTTTTTATCTAGTTTTAAACAAGAGACAAATGTCAAGCAGTGAACGAAACTGAACATTCAAAGATGCCAGCAATAACTGACCTCCCACCCGAAATCTTAGAAGCTATATTTATTAATATAAATTTGGTATGCTTACTTCGTTTAACTTTGGTAAATAGATATTTCCGTCAGCTTACCATACCTATGATATTCAAAGAGATAGTTTACCTAGGGCTGAGGTTTTGGGTTGGTACAAATGGAACAATTGAAGACAACTATAAGGCCAAGAGATTAATCGAAAAATACAACCGATTTATTAAAGAGGCGAGATATGTAAAGGGTTACCTAACTTTTCCAATCACGCTTTACGACAACCTTCGCTTTTACGAAGAGGAAGTGGCCGATAAAAGACATTTTTCAAAATTGACCAATAGCGAATTTGAAAAGTACGAGCAGCTGGTAACCTACTATTTGATATTGGGTGAATCTTTTAGTGCTGACGGTCGTCTCATCTCCTCCTTGAAGAGCCTTAAGACGTTAACCATAAGTAGTAAATTCAGCTATCAGTTCCCTTTTCATAAAATGCAGAATATAAAGTTAACCTCCCTATCTTTACATTGTAAAGTTCTAAAAGGCGATGTGTTCCAACAAATTTCTCTCAACTTACCCAACCTAAAGAAATTAGATATCAGTGGAAAGATGAAAGTGGATAAGAGGGTATTTCTACCCACATTCAACAATCTGACTGAACTCAAATTCGAAATTTCTTCGTATAAAGATCCCCTAATAGTCAACTACTGCACCTCTTCCAAATTTTGGCCCAACCTTATAAGGCTTAACGTAAATGCGAACCTATTCGAAGTTCTCGATGTTGAGAGTAGATGGAGTAAGTTGAAACAGCTTGAAGCTATATTTTCAGGCACTATAGAACAAACACAAGCCAAATACCTTATAAACCTTACAAGTCTGAAAGTCAACATCGATGAAACATATTTGCATTTAAACTTGCATGTTTCAATCCAACCCATATTTGAAAATTTAGTTCACCTCCAGCATCTAAAATTGAAAGGAGAGTTCAATTCTTCAGACTTCAACTTTTATCATACCTTACAACTTCGTACCTTTAAAGTTCGACGCCTTAAGGACTTTACCTTGGACTTTGTAAATTTTATAAGTAGGTTAACTGAATGTCGCAGTCTGCACATTAGGTGTTACGACTACGTTTCTAAGCAAAGGTTCCCCAGTGACTTGGATGAAAGCTTAAGCTTCCCTAGCCTGTTGAAGCTTGATTTGTTATATAGCCCCAAAGGTTTGGGAGCTTGGATCAAAGAACGGGCACCGTTGCTAGATGAAGAGTCAATTGTTATTAAAACACCAACATAGGTGACGGTATATCTATAGTAAAGTACTCTTTATATTCATTTATGATATTGTATGACGTTTTTATAATAAATTGACAGCTATTGGATTCATTTTATCAAAAATATTTGTAAGTTTCCTAGTTACAGACATATAGCTTTAGGTTTATGATTTAGAAAGCAGTATACTATGTTGACATATTTTTAACCTATGTGTTGCAAAGAGTCTATATAAAGCCATATAGATGTACTACGGATATAGACACTGCTTTCTCATATCTCTTGAAAAAGTTCAATAACAAAAGCATACCAAAATAAAACAGCAATTTGAAAAACACCTGTAAAATATAGGATGGGGTACATTAGTAGCACAAGAGCTATACCAAACAGTAGTTGAGGATCCTGCTTAGTTTGATAAGGATTCAATTTGAAGTTTTGTAGGTGTCTATCTGACAATAATTTTTTGTTCTTACTTGATTTAAGGTAGGTCAAAGTAAAGTTGATACTACAATTTGACTCTTATGTTGCGGGGTTATATGTTTATAGTGTATTAAAAGTACTTGATAATCTATAGAAAAATAATAGTCTCGAATCTATAAAAATTTAATAAGGATATATCGAGCTAAAACACGAGTTCAATGAAAGGACAGGTTCAATTAGCTGTTAGTAATGGGGTGAAGTAGTACCAAAAATCTAAAACATAAGTATAGAGGAACTGGAACCCATAGCTAAACCCCTCTATCTCGAGAACTGACGACCACCCTTGTTGAAAGTCTTGCCCGACTTGAACTTCTTACTCTCCTTCCCGTCCTCTGCATCACCACTACCTCCAACAGCCAAGTTGACCCTAGGTGGATTCAGCAATCCAAATGCCTTAGCTACCTTTTTCAAATCCAACTTATTAACTTTAAAGATCGACTTCAATGAGTAGGAGGCATAGGCTTGCAGATAAGATTTGTAACCTTGCACGGCGCTTGTGTGTAAGTAGTAGTTCTTTTCAATAAGTTTCTCGAGCTGGCCTTGGACATTGGCGACCTTGGATGGGGGGAACTGGTACTCATTCAAGGGAACCTTGGCGTGCTTCAAGTAGCGTAAAAATCCGAGTTCTTGGGGTAGGAGGAATAGTAAAGATTTACCCTTCTTGCCGGCACCTCGTGCGGTACGGCCGACACGATGGATGTAGTCTTTAGGATCATCTGGGGGATCGAACTGGATGATCCAATCGACAGCAGGGATGTCTAAACCTCTAGCTGCTACATCAGTACAGATGAGGACACCATGCGTAGCATTCATGAACTCGAAAAAGGTTGAGGTACGTTTTGTTTGCTTCTGCTTGCCGTGTAAATCCAAAACGGGGACGTCGATGTAGTTTAAGAGTTCGGCGTGGTACTTGACCGAGTTACAGCTGGAGAAGAAGACAATGACCTTCTTTTTCAAGTTCTTCTTCAAAAAGGTGAAGAGAAGTAAAAAGCGTTGGTCCGATTCGCATACGACGTAGCCTTGCTCTAAACCTTCGGCTGTTGAAGCGTCCTTATGCTGATCGACATTGATATATAGAGGTGATTTCTTCAAGGAGGCTCTAGCTAAGTCGTCGACTTTGGTGGTCTGAGTCGCTGAGAACAACATGGACTGACGATCTATAAACTTTTTAGGGTCAAGTTTGAATATAAGGATTACCTTTGGGTAGGATCTTAATGATTTGCTTCATTTCATCTTCGAAACCAATGTCTAGGATACGATCGGCTTCATCAACTACAAGGACTTTGAGGTTCTTGTATACAAAGCCTTGAGTGTTCTAAAATAAAATAATGTGAGTATATCAGAATAAACTGTCAAGTACCTGTAAGTGATCCAGCAGACGCCCAGGAGTAGCTACTAGAAGGTTGACTCCCTTTACTAGCTTCTCAGCTTCCGTCTTACGATTGGCGCCTCCAATAACAATACCGAAGGTGTGGCTGTGGAACTTCATAAGGTCCTTGGCAACACCGTAGATCTGCATAGCCAACTCACGGGTTGGGGAGATGATTACTACGCCGGTGCCATTCCTAGGCTTGAATTTGAGTCTTGATAAGGTCTCGATAGCTGGGATTAAGAAGGCGACTGTCTTGCCAGATCCTGTTTTAGCGGCACCTAAGACATCGCGACCGGTCAACGAGGCTGGGATGGTACGGGCTTGTACTTCAGTCATCTTGGTGAATCCCATCTCGGTGATTGCGTTTAAGGTATTGGGAGAGCAGTCCAAGCTACTGAAATCGAAATTCACTTCGTCTTTACTTTCGGGTAAGGTGTCGAGGTTTCCGAGGGTGCTGGGTTTGACACGCTTGCTGGGAGCTTCAGTTATATCTTTGGGCTGAGCTGATTCTTCATTTTCGTTGTCTTCTTCATTTTCGTCTTCTTCCTCCTCAACTTCTTGTTCAGAGCCCTCTTCCGATTCTACAAACTCTTGTTGGGAATCAATTTCTTCGGGAGAAATCTCCTCATCAATTTCCTGCTCAACAATCTCTTCAACTACCTCGGCAACTGGTTCTGGCTGAGGTATCGGCTTGGTCTTTGACAAACTTCTTTTGCGGTTGTTCTTGCCCATCTTGTCAAAGTTTTTCAAGAATAGTTTTTTCCTAATTTTTTGCTTGAGCTTATAAAAGTTTTGGTGGCTGAATTGGTCACTTGATTGGCCAGTTTTCTAATGGATTTGAGTTGGAAATTTTAAAAGCTCGATTTGGAGGGGACTTTGATGGCATTCAGCACAAAGTTGATATATAAAACTGGGCATCATTTTAGACTTGATGTGGTATCTTTTCTAATGATAAAAACAGCATTACGGGTATTGTATGTTTGAAAGAAATGTACTTTGATAGATAAATTTAAAGCGTTTTTTAAATAGAGTAGGCTTAAAGAGATTGTATATCTCAAATCTTATTTGCAATTTATAATTTGATAATACGATTGTTATATCAGTTAATTCTATATAAGTTTTATAGTACTTTGATGGCATTTAAAATCTGTATTTTAGCTATTAACTACAGATCTTACTAATTTTTCAAGGCTAAATACATCATTTAAACTTATATAATATAGTATAAGCAAATATAACTCTCTAGATCGCTTTAGGCTATTTACAGGCATTGAAAACTACTTATTATGTATAAATCTGCCCATATACTGATCTAAATTAGTATAAAAAAGACATTTTATATCTTTGATATGAGTATTTTCGGTTCAAAGGTAAAGTTTTTGAATTAGCCATTTCCGAACCTTTAAAGCTTTATGATCTAGAATTTTAAATTGATCAATTCGTTTTAAAAAATTTGCACGAAAGCTCAAAAATATAGTATTGAATGAATAGTTCTTTTACATCTAAAATAGTGCTCAAGAACCGGAAGTTAGTCAAGGCAAAAGCTGTTGTGGCTGATTTTCGAAAGCTAAGCTGAGTCTTTGAGGTGATCTCTACTTAGTGGAAATTATGTACATATTTTAAAAATGGAGTTTAACTCATGGAAATGACCAACTACATATAAGATGATGGCTTAGCTTTATGTAATGCTATCCTTCTTAAAAGCCAATTATAAACGTCTTGTATAAAAGATTGTTCAGGCCAACAGCTCTTCCCAACTTTTTTTCGCTAAGCTTCATGTTAAACTGAAAGTAGAGCTCTTTATTATACTTGAACCATTCAATCAGTTGAGGAGTTTGTCCATCATAATTGGATGGAACTTTCAACCTTTGACTGGATCAAATAGACTCAAACCAAATTCAAAACAGCAGCTCTTGAGAAAGTTGAGGTTGAAAGAGTAGAATGGACCAGCACAAGTACAACACCCAGAAGAAGGTGGAGACGCCTAAACCAATAGAGCCATACCCTGAGCGATATATAGCCCCACTTCAAGCACCCGAGAACAACAGCTACATTAACCCGACTTACGCCATGGGCCGCAACCTCGACCTCCGCATGTCCAACTTGGAACAAGGGAGAAATACGCCTCAATACCGACCCAGCGTATCCCAAAACTACTCAACCTTCCAAAACCCACCTGCACCAGGTTATAACTTGCCTATGTTCAACTTGCCACCACTGCCTAGACTAGGTAATGGAAATCCAGCCATAAACGTTTTGTCACCTCAACCCCATACCAACTTCCAGCAACAGCCAGGTGGCACGCCAGGACCTGGACCAGGTACCTACAGACCACAATCCTACCGTGAGGATTTTGAGACTCACATGCGCCACGCTAACGAAAAGTTGCAGTACGCTGCCAACCTAGGCACCGATCTCCGTAACATCTACAGCCACCACCATTCCTTGGCCCAGACGTTGTCCATAAAACGGAGAGGAGACCCTGCCTCTCAAACTATCAACTCAACAACACCCCCTTACACTTTACCTTCCAACCCCGAAAGCCGTAATGTGCAATACGAGTTTGTTATAAACGAGAACTTCATCAACCATCTCAAGAAGAAATTCCCCATGTCTATCGGCCACCGTAAGGAAATACTAAGTTTGAACAAGGTCTTCCCTAAATTAGATAATGACTACTATTTGTACGATAAAATTGGAGAGGGCACCTTCAGTTCAGTGTATAAAGGTATCGATGTCAAAAATAGTCTGTATGATAATTCGGATTGGGACCATTACCCCAATGAGACCGATTCGGAAGGCTCCGATACCAACTCGGAGGCTCCACCTCCGCTTCTAATTGTCAATGAGGATGGCACTACACGAGATCCAGGAGCCTTACTCTTACCCCCCGATGCAGCTGGCCGTAAGTCGTTTAATGCAAGTACGCGGAATGGAGCAAAGCCCAAGAAGTTCAGGTACAAGTTCGTGGCTATTAAGAAAATTTATGTCACATCGTCCTGTCCTCGTATCGAGAACGAGATTGAGATTCTCAATACTTTGAGGTAAGCCATTTTTATCCTATTTAGCATATTTATGAATTTATATAGTGGCCACCCTAACGTCGTCGGTCTAATTACTGTACTCCGTAAGGACGACCAAGTCATCGTCGTCACTCCTTACTACCGCCATCATGACTTTAGAGTAATAGTTTTATTTTCCATTGCGGCACCAGTGCTGATATTGTTGATTTAGGAGACTTTCACCATGTTCACGGTCGACGACATCGTCACTTACATGCGGTGCCTGCTACGCGGCATCCAGCACTGCCACCAGCACCGCATCATCCATCGTGACGTCAAGCCCAGCAACTTCCTCTTCCACATAACTAGACGTCGCGGCCAATTAGCCGACTTTGGCCTCGCCCAACGGCAGGACCCACCCCCCTTACCTAGAATCACTCCTTTACCTAGTAAGCGTCCTCGATCGGGTAGCATCTCGGCCCAAGGTCAAATTTCTGCTAATAAGGTTGCTGAGATTGCCCCCGTAGATGTTGGTGGCGAACCCTTAGCTATGCCTCATCCCTCTAATGTTCCAAATTCGTATATCGATGCTAATGGCACCCCTGGTATTGTGAGGACAGATTCTAGGCCCAGTATTAAGGCCAATCGAGCTGGGACACGAGGTTTCCGTGCGCCTGAGGTTCTGTTCAAGGTGGTGTACCAGACGACCGGTAAATCCTTTATAGTGGTAATGGATATTAATTTTTTAAATCAAGCTATCGATATCTGGTCAGCTGGAGTTATTTTGCTGTGTCTACTAAGTAAACGGTTCCCCTTCTTCAACTCGCCGACTGATCAGGATGCCTTGATTGAGTTGGGGATTATCTTTGGGAAACGGAAACTGCAAAATTTGGCCCATTCTTTAGGTAACTTTTCCTTTTTCCACACCTTCAGCTTAAATTGCGATTTCTAACTTTATTTGGTTCTTTTTTGGCATTATAGGTCGAACATTCCATACCAACGTCAGCAGTGTAACTGATGAGGGAGTCAGTTTCGAGTATTTACTCGAGTTTGTTAATCCTGATGAGTATAAGACGATTCCTTATCAAGCGATTGATTTACTGGAGCGACTGTTGGAGTTGGACCCGGAAAAGAGAATCACGGCCGAACAGGCATTGAGTCACCCCTTTCTGTCCTAGTTTTTCGTCAGTTTTAGTTTTGAGGGAAATGCGATTGCTAATTTCTTATGGTAGTAGGAATTAGTAAATTTGATTTGAAGTTACCGATTTATAAGATGGGTTTGGCAGTAACTTTTAGGAGTCAATAGAGCTGTACCAAAATTCAATTTCCAAATTACATCAGGTGTTTTAGTTCAAGTATATAAATTTGTATCGGCTCCATTTATTTTATTAGATCTATAGAGATATCTTTCTAGTTTGGACATGAGTATATCATGGCTTTACTTTATATTTTGTTCGTAATTACTTGTTGTATGCATATCAATACTATAAATTATAAACTTACATATGGTTCACTATTTGACTCCATGATAGATATATTCCACAAGTTACTTTTGAAGATGAGCATTTTAACTATTGGAATAAGTATTGCTATATCGGACGAGCTAAAATTCCAGTTCAACTAATTTATAAAGAACATAGAAATGTATAAATAGTATATATCGCTGAATTCGAGTTTACAGGAAAATACTAAAAGCACTTTTACATATACTAATTTTTATTAACTAGACATTATTGACAGAACTTGAAGACAGCAAATTCACAGAACTTTACCACCTTGTTAAAAAGATATAAGATACAAAAAAGAGCTTATCCAAGGGAATCCAACATAGAAATGAAAGTAGTGGGGAAGGTGAACTGCAGCCAACTTAGTAGTAACCACTCTTACTCTTCCCCGAATTAGTTTTGTAACCATTGTTGCTACCTCCCGAATTGGACCCAGATTCACCACCACCGAAAGTTTGGGTCCAGTATAAATCCTTCATACCAGCACCAAACTCCTTGTAGCTTTTGGAAACTATGTTGCGGTAGTGGCCTGAACTGGAGATCCAAGACTTCATGACTTCGTTGACATCCCTTTGGTTCCATGCAACATTTTCAGCAATGGTAAACGAGCCATAACCGGCTTTCTGGCAACGGTCCGAAGGGCTTGAACCATCACTACCACTGTGTGACATGTTGCGGGTACGAGCTTGGTCTTCGCTATGGGCTTGGGCTGCTTGCTGGAGTTTGGCATTGAGAATTAGGGGTGCAGCACCGACCTTGGCACGTTCGGCGTTTACGAGTTGGAGCATGAGTTGGATGTCGAAGCCTGCTTTACCGCTGTTTCCACCGTTGCTGGGGGTTTCGTCATAGTTGGGTTCTTCAGCTGGTGGTTTTGGGTTGTAGCTCGGAGGCTTGGGCTTGGGGTTGGTGTCATAGCTTGGACCTTGGGCTGGTGGTTTAGGTTTGGGGGTGTAACTTGGGGGCTTAGGCCTGGGGTTATAACTAGGCCTTCCACCGTCGTAATCCCCTGAGCCTTGGGTAGGGTAGCGACCAGGTCTTCTACGGTAACTTGGACGGTTGTGACCGTGACTATTGTTGTCATCGTAACTGTCACCATTATTGGAACCGTAATGCATGATATGGGGTTGATCATTCGCTTGGTTCCCGGTAGAGTAGCTGGGGGCCGATGTCACCACCATGAAGCTGGTAATTAAAGTTATCAAGGCAATGTTTCCAAAGGACTTCATTATGCTGGTATATGGATTAGGTAAGATAAGATGGGTTTGATATTATTAAACTTCAAGTTAATAATTAATATGCGTGTTGGAGCTGTTGTTTTCATATTGGTAGCTGGGATGGCTACTTATATACTGTCAAGTTTACATGTTAACTTTATTTTTGGATGTTGGCATAAATTTAGAATAATAGCTCGAAGGTGCCAGATTCCTTAACTTAAGTCGACTAGATTCGGTAAAATTTAGGAGTGTATGGAAATAATTGGAGTCAGGTTGGGTTCAAACTTCTTACTGCCACATAAGTTTAGTGGGGTTGAAAAGTTTACCAACAAACTATCCGCACAATATATGGGAGATGATGCGCTTGCTTGGGCTTGGACCCTGAACTCCTTATTTGGACGTTGGGATTCTATCTATGAAAACATCAAATTTCGGTTGAAAAATCCCTATCCTTCGACTCTTTCTGGTTGGCACTACTGCCAAAGTGGTAAGTGTACTACTGCTGATTTACCTAAAAGGTTTCCTTAGCAACTTTTTTAATTTCATTTAACCCTTAGTTCTAATATTTCTTGGAAAAATACTACCCTTTAATCTGTCTTGTACCAAAGGTATAAGAAGCAATAGAGGTTGTTAAAGATGTCGGCTGGAAATGTAGTTGAATCTAGGGTCAGTCTCAGCCCCTAGATCTAATTTATCTTAAAACAAGAACGGAGCAGACCTTTGAGAGATATCTCATGAGAATTCTTGAAAAAATCCGATGCCAAGTTACTTTCAAGTATCCATGCTTTTTTTAATTTTCAAACTGAAAAATCTTCCTCATACCTGTGCAAATCTGGATTGGACTTTTGTACCAATAGTTAGGCCTGGCTTAAGTTTATATAGTCTAGAGATCATGTTATTCAAATGCTGGTAAACCGGCATTCGAAAAGGGACCACCTACCTATCAGAAAGCTTATGCTCAACGAAATGTATAAAAGTACGGAACAAGCTGTACTACCAGCAAGTAATTATATCACCTGTCAGGTAATATAGTTTCTTGACAAATTTATATACAAAGTTTTATTATACATCGGTGCGTCTTTGAGAGATGCTATAAATAGGTACAAGCTTTTAAAGTTGCAAAAGTTTGAGTCGTATCCAATTTTAAATAATCCACAAATGTGATCGGATGGCAAGTTTCAATCATAGTGATTCAACATGAGCTGTGCTCCAGCCTCTAGCAGCCAATGTAGATGCTGACATTATGTCGGGTTAAAGTTAGCTGTTGAAGACTGATAGGCCACTTTAACCTGTGCTTTGGAAAACTCGATATCCACTTGGTAAGTAAATTTTCGGCTAGATACTTAAATTATAGGAGAAATCTTCACAAATACATCTATATATCTTACTAAATACACTTTTCCAAAAGTAAATCAATCTAAATTTTGAGTTCATATATTTTTTTAAATGTAGAAAGATGTAGTACATGGTACCTAATCAATTTATCATAGCACAGTTGAGTCTATTAGTTTGATTTTTGGAAGAATTGCAGAGATTTTGTTAGGTCTTCCAACCTGGCTCTATAAAGTTAACGTATATTTGAATAAAAATTGAGGTATATGTAAAAAAGTAGATGCATAAGTTTATCGTTAGGTAAAGGGTGATAGGTTAAGCTAGCTTATTTTAGCTTTAATCACAGTCATCCATGAGATTATTGGTGCTTTTTAAGATGGCAGTAACTTCATTAGCTATTTGAATATTTTTGCCTTATTGGGTAGCTTTATTACTTGCTGTGGTCATCCTTAAATCTCTCAGTTGATATACTGGTCCTCTTAACAGCACGTACCAGCTCTGATTCTCTTTTTGGCGCCCATGCTTATACTGGTGCGGAGCTTGATACTTCAGCTGACACAGCTAACAACCTGGCTAGTAAAGTACTTATAATGATCAAGGATAGGTTTTCATAGTAGACAGGTTTTCGATTTTACTACCTAAACTTTTGGTAGGATATCTTCCTTTTACGCCCTTTGGTTGGAAGCCAAAGTGATGCCTCTAAACAATCTGGATTTCTTATTGATCAATAGTGCTTTGGAGCGATGTCAATATATTTTTGGACCTACCTGCAAATTGCAACGTTTCTAGGTTGGACTAAAACCAACTTGGATGAAAAAATTGATAATCTACTTTTATATAGACTTTAGAAACTTTTCTATTCCATTAAGTATTTTAATGTAGGAGCAAAACTTCGATAGTTCTTTTGTGAATACACTTGGATATCTTTAATGAATTATATTCGTCCTACAATAGGTGGTAACTATACTTTGCTATTTGTGCCTTTAGGTTAACAGTTTTCAGTTGGTCAAGTAATAGAGGATACCCTATATTAAATTTTTCTAAAAGAGAAGGGCGTAGGTATGGGTACAGTAAAGTACTTTATATGAATAGTTCTATCATGTGTTAGCTTGGCTATAAGTGTATTAAACCAAGATATACAAGTAAATTGGCTCATTCGGGCTGTTAAACTAGCTTGAAGGAATACCTTCTACCTACTATAAACCTGGGATATCCTTACGTCGGTTGAGCTTGATAAAATAAGCCTCATGAAAATTCACTTCAAGTATAGTATAAAGGTTCTATTCATTAGAAGTGGTAGTCTAGTTCCAACTACTGCCACCCTAACACTCTTTGGTTGAGATATTTGTATTAATGCTGATTCTATTAGCTGCCAGATTTTAAGCTTCAATTGCCTCATACTGTGACGTCATTTATATAGTTTTTTAAACATCCAGTGGTCTCCAATTTGAACACTTTTCAAGAGAATTCAAGTTGCCCAAAGTTGATTTTAGTACGGTTGTTTGGAAGAGAACGATGATTTTCAATAGGAATATAAGCGGTATTACCATTCTGGCCGTGTTGTTTTTGCTTAGTCTCGTAAGTGCATTTGAAACAAAGACTAGCATCCAACAGCTTCAACATTTCAGTTCATCAGAAGCTCAGCAGGTACTTTTTTAAAATTTTACAGCATCTTTTGTCTGCTTTTAAAACTTATATATTTTCATAAAGGATTTTATAGATAACATATCAAGAATTGGACCTATTGAGCTCTCTTTATTCAATTCGACCAATTTCAACTCGCAAATAGTAGATGAATTTTTATCGATAGGACAAATTGAATTGGGTATTGAAGATGACAAAGAGCATTTAAGTTTGAGCTATGTGGAAACCGACAGTATCAATGCTTTAATCAAGGAGGAAGAAAACGTTTCTATTGCTTTTAAAGTTAAGAGCTTGAACGTAATAAAGAGTATTTCGACAGTTAAGGTATTTGCTAAGATAGATGCGTATAAATTTTAACAACTTCTTTCAATATAGTGTAAGCCAACTGAGAACTGCATAACTGGTGTAGAGGTTCAAATAGATAGCTTTGGTAGAGATTATTTGGTTGGTGCATTCATTAAACTTATTTATTTAGGCAACTTGCTTTCGTTTAACGTCTACCCGATTACTGTGTATGAAGAGGTAGTTGCTTATTTTGCCTTATCGGCTTACTTATAAATATATAAAAGAATAGCGTTGGTACCGAAAAGCCCAAATTTATTGTTCAGACGGTTGAGTTGCAAACGCCTAAACGAAACCCAAGGTAACAAAGTATAATAAGCTTTCTATTTTTAAATGTGCTTTTGTTTTGTTTAGGGTAAAGACTCATAAAATTTACAAGGACGAACATATGCAAGCTAAACTCAAGGAGGATAATCGGTCCATCTTCATGAAGTACTGGTACATCTTTGTACCAGCTGTACTTTTAATGCTTTTCAATAACCTTGTGCCTGAAGAGGAGGAGAAACAACCAGGTGTAGCTCAATAAAGTAAAATATCTTTGAAGACAGTTTCTAATAGGAAGCTTTATTAGACAATACTGTTTTTATAACTATTGGTATGTTGATGGAGTTAGCAGTTTCCACAAGCTAAAGTAAAGTAGATTAAAAGTCATCTTGATCAAGGCTGGGAATATCAGGATTGGAGTTTGTTTTGAAAGAAAGAATAGCTTATCAAGATATTCATTGTTATAATGTTGATTGATATTTTAGACTTTATAACTTATTTAGGCTTTAAATAGTCAGATACGAAATATAAATGAATGGGAAAAGAGTTTACGAATAACAAGTCACTTCCATGCAAGTAGACATCTTCATTTCAAACTTCTAAATCTAAATAAACAGTCGCCCCATCAGAGCTTAGAAGGTGCGACCAATCTCTTCAAATCGTCCATCCTAGCATCCTTACGAGCTTCGGCACTTTCGTACATGAATTCCTCCAAGCTATTGCCGAACTTAGGGATCCCCTCGTTAATTCCGATCTTCCGCTTTGCGCTGGACTTTTTGTCGAAAGAAACAAAGGTAAAGAACCCATCATTAGTGAACTCTTCATGAGAAGAGCCAGGAGTAAGTTTGGTGACGACGACGTACACCTCCATCGACGAATCAAAACTTCGGGTGACGACCGACCTAAAGATCATTATATCACCAGGCCTGCTAGGCTTTACGAATTGGAGGGCATCGGAACTAGGTGGCGAATTGGGTTTAGTTAATTTTGGTGTAATGCAACGGTTACCTAGAGGTAATTACGGATGTCCTGCTGTTCCGTTTTGCCGACAGAGAGCAGCATACCTCCATCCAGGCCATGATTTGCCCACCGAAGGTGTTCTGTAGCCCGTTGGCATGGAAGGGTAAGACGAATTCGCTCATCTCAGCATAGGTGGGGTTCTCAGTTACCGCTTTGCCTTCCTAAGAGTTTGATGATTTAACTATGTATATTGATCTTCAAATTTACTATCAAGTAGTTTCGGAACTCGATGAAACTCTTTGCTTCGGGAGCTTTGCGTTGGGCTAACCTACATAATCTTCGCTTATCTGCATCTTGGTAAGCTTGCTCTTCTTCTTTCGTTTCAGGGTAGACTTGAGGCAATCTCATCTTACCATCTAGATCGGTTGGACCATCAACCAATACAAATGTTAACAAGGCAGAACAACCTAAAATAGATGAGCGAAGGCAAGTTGGAAATCGTTACAGAATTGTGGTTTCATTGAGTTGGAAGTCTCCACTTCGACGGTAACCTCCACTTCCATAGAGGTTCCCCACACCCTGTTTATCTTTGACTTGTAGATGAGTATGGAGCGTTTTTTTACTGGCATTATGAAGTGTACGGCGTCCATAGATCGGGTTGGCTATTTTGAGTTAAATATGGGCTTTAAAAATAAGCGCTCACCACTGGTAGGCCGGCACTGATCTTGGTAACTGCAGCTACGGCAGCCAAGTCTATGCGAGCCAAGATTGCTCCAGCAGTAAGGAATTGATTGTTTCCACTGTCCATCATACCCATCTGATCGGCCAGGTGCATGGACATGGTTCTAAATAAAACTTGTTGATAAAAGATTGGTACTTGAAACTCACTTGGTTGAGGAAATGGATTTCGGTTCGAAGAACTGGGTTAGATTTTGCATGTGTAAAAATTTCTTTTGGAGTTGTTCCATTGTTGTTGAGGATTGTAAATTTGTATTGCTAATCTTCAAATTGGTGGGCTTGATAAGGTATTTTCTTTGCTTATTCAGGTTGAGGTTGGATCGTTTTCATACTCTTTGACTGAAGTGTTGTGAAAGTTTAAGGCTACTCCATAAAGCGAAAATGGGGTTTAGTCTCCGTTGTTGAACTTCAGTGATAGAAAAGTCTGGCTTCAAGCTGGAAGTGTCGACTTGGAAAGCTTGATACATATCATTGGCCTAGTATCCCATCTGACCTCATCTATTAAGCTTTTGAGTTAAAGGTTGGAAGCTATGGAAAACCATTCTATATCTAAGATAACCTTCCATCACCTCAGTTACAAAACACTTAAATTGCAAATATAATTTGGGTGGAGGTGTAAACTTAAGGTAGATTTTTAAATTTCTATACCTATATCTATATAAATATGTTTTAATAATCAACTTTGATAGGATTTATTGGGAACTTTGTTTTAGTCGAACTTTTTAGATCAGTTTTGGAGGAACTATAAGTCTATTTGTGAACTTAGAAATATAGCGTGCAATCTTGAAGCCTCTATTAGTATTGGCAAGCTTAACTGATTAAATTTAGTAAGGCTTAAACTGCTTTAGGATTTATTTTATAGTTTGGGCTAAAGGCACTTTTATATTTGTATATTAGCACAAATGTAATGGGTTAGAAATGCTTCAAATACAAATAGTAAGTTTAATATAGACTTAAATATACTTGGCTATTAATTAAGCATTATAGAATACTTCATTTGATCGATCCTAGACTAAGGAATAAGATTTGCAAGCTTACATATTTGCGAACAGGCACTTTATTGATGGTCACCGATATCAACCTCATATTTCTTTGTACTTATCCTTTCTTATCCATTACATGTCTTGGCATGTGATTAAATATATTTCTTGCTTTGTGAGTTAGAAAATATACCAACTTCAAATATACGAGATTTGATGAGGCTCTAAGATATTTAATCTCATCCCTACAATTATTTCGAACGTTAGGTATAAAATGTTCTAAATATAGTACGATTATATAACTTTGAAAACTTGTTTATGGTATTATACAGCAATATATTGAGTCTAATATATTGGATAAATGTCAATATATTCATTCTTTGAGCATGCTAGGCTATTTTTATAAGTACCGTTTCGATTATACTTGCCATTATAAAGCTAAATATAGATCTGAATTGTAGGTGTGAGCAATCTAGCTTGCATGCCGTATTAATTTCCCTATCGACACAATATACACATCTAAGTTAAAGACCCTCTAAATCTTTCAGTATATAGATTTTCTACAATTTAGGCAAGGATAGGTTGGCGCAACTATTTTTAGCAGTTCTTTTCGACACCCTGCATCCAGCTGGTGACAATAAACATAGAGAATAGTACAGATGTAGGTATATAGCCATGCAATATACTTAAGTTCTGAAAGGAATAGCACTCGATAATTTATTGGCAAATTCATACCAACATTTTTTGGTGGAGCACCGCTAGAAAATTAAATTTGACGTATCAACTCGCCATGAGACTATATCGACCACCTGTGTAATTAATTGAGAGTAAAACCGATTCCCAAACACCTGCCTCAATAAGTAGACTAAGGCGTAGTATATAAAGGACCGATGATGGCGTTACTGAAAGGTATCAACGAATACAGCTCGTTTACATTTCCAACACCACTATCCCATCCCACATCTAGATTTTAGGACTGTGTTCCAAAATATTCCAAAGCATCACAACATCAGCCTGAAAATACAATGCAATTCAACTTACATACCATCGTTACCCTCTGCTTAGTAGGTGCCATCACTGGAACCTACAACAACTATCCCGTTGAAGGTGGAAACAAGTACCCAAGCCATCAGACTGGTGGTAAGTACCCAAGTGGAAAATATCCTGGTGGTCAGCAGCCCCAGTATCCAGGAAGTAAATATCCAGGTGGTCAGAAGCCTCAATACCCAGGTGGTCAGTATCCCAGTAGTAAATACCCCAGTGGTCAATATCCCGGAGGTCAGTATCCCGGAGGTAAATATCCGGGCGGCCAGTATCCAAGTGGTCAGTATCCCGGTAGTAAATATCCAAGTGGTCAGTATCCCGGTAGTAAATATCCAGGTGGTCAGTACCCTCAATACCCCGGCGGTAAAGGTGGCCAGTATCCCGTTGATAAATACCCAGGTGGCCAGTATCCCGGCGGAAAATATCCAGGTGGCCAGTACCCCGGTGGTAAGTATCCAAGTGGCCAGTACCCCAGTAGTAAGTATCCAGGTGGTCAAAAGCCCAAGTATCCCGGTGGTCAGTATCCACAGTATCCCGGTAGTAAGTACCCTGGTGGTCAACATCCTCAGTACCCAGGTGGAAAGTACCCCAGTGGCAAGTATCCTGGTGGTAAATACCCTGGTGGCAAATACCCTGGTGGCAAGTACCCCGGCGGTAAGTACCCAGGTGGTAAGTATCCACAGTACCCCGGTGGCAAGTACCCAACCAAGCCTAAACCCAGTGGATGCAGCGGTAAGGATTGCCATCAGACCTATGAAACCAAGCCTGCCACTCCTACCTCGACTGAAGTTGCCGTTGTCCCCAGCTATCCTTCCAGTGGATGCAGCGGTAGAGATTGCCCTCAACCTTCTGCTCCCTCTTCAACTGAAGTTGCTGTTGTACCTAGCTACCCATCGAGTGGTTGCAGTGGCAAGGACTGCTCTCAAAGCTACAACACTCAGCCTTCCACTCCCACCTCAACTGAAGTCACCGTAGTTCCCAGCTATCCATCCAGCGGTTGCAGTAGCAAAGACTGCCTTCAACCTTCCGCTCCTTCCTCAACCGAAGTTGCTGTCGTACCTAGTTATCCATCCAGCGGCTGCTCTGGTAAAGACTGTCCCCAAACCTACCCTTCTATCCCCTCAACTGAAGTTGCTGTAGTCCCCAGCTACCCTTCCAGTGGATGCAGCGGTAAAGATTGCCCTCAGCCCTCAGCCCCCTCTTCAACTGAAGTCGCTGTTGTACCTAGCTACCCGTCCAGTGGATGCAGTGGCAATGATTGTCCTCAGACTTACAACACCAAACCTTCGATCCCCGCTTCCAGTGTAGTTGCTAGTGGATGCAGCGGCAACGATTGCTCCCAGACCTACAACACTCAGCCCTCCACTCCTACCTCGACCGAAATTGCCGTTGTCCCCAGCTACCCTTCCAGCGGATGCAGCAGGTAAAGATTGCCCTCAGCCCTCTACCCCCTCTTCAACTGAAGTCGCTGTAATCCCCAGCTATCCTTCCTAGCGGCTGCTCTGGCAAGGACTGCCCCCAAACTTACAACACCCAGCCTTCCGCTCCCTCTTCAACTGAATCTGTTGTAGTCCCTAGCTACCCTGCTGGTGGTTACCCAACCAGACCCAAGTACCCCGTCGGCGGTTACCCAACCAGACCCAAATACTCTGTCAAAAATGACGGATACTACAGATACTAAGTGAAGTAGTTTTTAGCGGATTATAGCTTGCAGGTTGTTTTACATACTTGTGTAATTAATAAAACTATATTGTATTGGAACTTTGGTTATAAACATATTTTTGTAATATAATGCTTGAAATCGACATTTGAATACTAGCACATAAATTTATTCCTGAATATTTAAATCAAGACTCTCGTCCAGATATTGTGATCTATTTTGGATAGCCCATCGTACAGATCTTGGATCTTCTCATCCAAAATGGTGTTATCTTTCTCGTTCAGTAGAATATCGGCCATCAGGTAAGCTACCGAACCTTTGGATTCGGAAGTCTGGCGCTCGACATTGTAGTCGGATAGTAAGTTATTGACGTTCTTGAGTACACCGGGTACGTTGTGATGGGCAAACAACACCCTGACCGCCTTGGACCCTTCGATGACCTTGAAGCTGACTTGAGGCAAGTTGACGCTGCCTAATGTGGAATCCCAAATTGATGTACAGTTTGATGTTGGTAGCTACTTCGACACCGATGCTGGATTGGGCCTCTTCAGTACTGCCACCGATGTGGGGGGATAGGATGGTGTTGGGGCAGCCTAGCAACTCCGACTGGAATCCAGCACCAGTTGCTACTGGGTTCTGAGGGGTACACGTCGACAGCAGCTCCAGCTAGGTGTCCTGACTTCAATGCTGCGGCCAATGGGGCAATTTGAACCTAGTTGCAAAGTTAGTACAAGTTGATGAAAATCAATAAAAACTTACGACACTGCCTCTGGAAGCGTTGATCAGGTAAGAACCCTTCTTCATCAACTGGATCTGGGTCTCTCCAACCATGTTTTTGGTTTCGTCGGTCTCAGGAACATGGAAGGTGATGTAATCGGCGATCTGCAGTAGCTCCTTGAAGCTGTTTGTTGACTTGGCTGAGCCCAAAGGCATGAGAGGTAGTACGTCGTAAAAGTACACTTGCATGCCTAAAGCTTCAGCCAAGACGCTAAGCTGGGAGCCGATGTGGCCGTACCCTACGATTCCCAGCTTTTTACCACGTACTTCAAAGCACCGCTTTGAGACCTTGTTCCAGATACCTTGGTGCACTTCGTTGTTGCGGTCACCAAGCTGACGAGACAAAAATATGATTTCGGCCAGCACCATCTCAGCTATTACCTATTTAATACTATGGAAATCCTAAAATAGCTTACCAACCGATCTAGAGTTGGAGAAAGGGGAGTTGAAGACGGAGATGGCGCGTTCAGAAGCGTAGGCTAGGTCGACCTGGTTGGTACCAATACAGAAGCAACCGATTACCATCAAGTCCTTGGCAACGGAAAGAATCTCTTTGGTCAATTTGGTTTTGCTCCTATAAAGTTATACGATATAAGTATTAGATGATCACAAATAGAAAGCTACCTAATTCCGATTACATGCACGCCTTGACTCAACTTTTCTTTGAGTTCAGCTTCTGGCAAAGCTTTCGTATGGTGCTCAACCTAGCAAATATGAATATATTAAAAACACATCTGGTTTACCTGGTATCCCTCCCCCTTTAAGATCTCTATGGCGGTGCTGTGGACGTTCTCTAATAAGAGGACTTTGACTTTGGACTTGTCCATAAGCTTTATCGAGGAAGTTGATTTCAGTAGGTTGTTTAAGTTAAACATCTTTTGGTTTGAATTTGAAGTTAAATAAAAGTTGAAGTGGTTGGGTCTTCTCTATACGTATTTATATCTATCGGCCTGTTGACTCCTTTCTTGTCTTGCTGATATCTAGTTAACAGGAGTCTAGCTCTTTACGAAGATAAGATAAGAAGCTTGATGGGCGACTAAATTTCAATGGGCAGATTTTGTTCAGGAATTGTGATGTCATATAGCAAAGGCCATTTATGGCTTAGATGGTGCAATTCGCCACATAAAATGTTTAGTCCAATTAGCTGGATGTGTTTTGTAGACCTTATACTGGACTATTGAGTGGTTCCAATCGGGCCTATCGAGTCAAAATTAGCATACTACTAAAACGAGTAGCCCGATTGGACTTTATCTTTATAAAGGTTATTGTGAGTCATTGTGATCGGGAATCCGATATAAATCCATCAAGTCGGAAGATGAACCTGCTAATAAACCCTTTGGTTGTTTTGGCTCTAGGTTGTTGGTGATGGGAACTCTTGGAAATAGCTAACCGATTTGACACAAGTATAATTACCATTGGGTATTCACGTTACTGCCTTTCGATTTGGAATCTGTATTGTAAATTTTAAAAGTATATTTGGTTGGAATAGATAAGATTTCGTGCACAAGCCTTTCAATTTCCAAGCTATACTATGTATCCAACCATTCCTTTTATAGCTTTGCTTGTTAAATAGGGTATTAATATAATTATAATTTTACCACAAAAATGTTATAGGATATATAGCTGGGTAGTATGTTATCAAATTCAAAACTAGAATACCGATACTTGAGTTTACTTCAACCTCAGTTTATATTTTTATGTCAGTATAGATTAAAAATAACATACTTATAAGAATATATACTAATTAAAGTGCACAGGTAAATGTGCTAAAACTTTCAATAGTACCACACCCTATCAATAGTTACTTTATTAAGATAAGAATATGGTCTTTTAACTTGCCAACTCCGGCTTTGTACTTGGTAACTGGAACTGCTGTTTGGATATCATCTACTAGCGAAATAAGCCAGAGCTCTGGGAAATGCATCAGAATGCTGCGATTAAAGACATATAAAAGTTAAGATGTAAGCAAAAGTATTTAAATGATCGATAAAAGTACTCCATAAAATAATATAGAAAATGATTAGTTCTATAAAATCGTGTACATATGAAGTTTATAACAGAAGATAATTCGTATTAAAATATCAACAAACTAATACTAACTGTATTATAGTTTAATAACGAGCTATTTATTCTAAAATATATATGCACTTATATCTTTGAAATCTAACCAATTAACTATTCTTCAAAGCTTGGGCGGCGGTACTAAGTTCTTCAGATCATCTCTTCGGACTTTTCTACGGATTTCAGCTCCTTCATACATGAACTTTTCCAACTCGTTACCAAACTTGGGGACGCCTTCACTCAACTCCAACTTCCTCTTGGCATTCGTCTTCTCATCGACAGCAACAAAAGTAAAGAAGCCGTCGTTCGTGAACTCTTCATGGGAGGATCCGGGTGTAAGCTTTGTGACGACGACATAGACTTCCATTGAGGATTCGAAAGTTCGAGTGACAACTGACCTGAAGATCATTATGTCTCCAGCTCGGCTAGGTTTCACGAATTGGATGGCGTCAGAGCTATTCTTAGATTTAGAAAAGTTAATTAAAATGGCAATGTGTACCTGGCTGTAACAACCGAACTTCTACTGTTTCTGATTGCTGAAATTGAACAGCAGCCTTCCATCCACGCCATCAGCTGCCCACCAAAAGTGGTTTGTAAACCGTTGGCATGGGAGGGTAAAACAAATTCACTCATTTCGGCATAAGTGGGGTTTTCAGCTACAGCCTTTCCTGCCTATAAATACATACCAGTAAATATATCAAGTAGAAAATGGATCAAGCTTACTATTAAGTAGTTTCGAAATTCAATAAAACTCTTTCCTTCGGGAGCTCTACGCTGCTCCAGCCTATCTAGTCTTCTCTTATGGGCGTCCTGATATGCCTTTTCTTCTTCCTTTGTCTCAGGGAAAACCTGAGGCAATCTTAATTTACCGTCGATATCGGTTGGACCATCGACCAAAACGAATGTTAACAATGAAGAGCAACCTAAAGCAAATTAACAACATATATATATATATCACTTACAGAACTGGGGCTTTGTCATGTTGTTGGTCTCCACTTCAACAGTAACTTCGATTTCCATTGAGGTTCCCCAAATTCGATTTATTCTTGATTTGTAGATGAGTAAGGAGCCTTTTTTAACCGGTATCATGAAATGAACAGCGTCCATAGATCTAGTCGGCTATTTCATTGTTAGGAATGGCTTTGGAAATTGAAACTTACTATAGGTAAACCGGCACCAATTTTTGCAACTGAACGTGAAGCAACTAAGTCTATCCTAGCTAGGATAGCGCCGCCAGTGATAAATTGATCACCTCTACTATCCATCATACCCATCTGATCGGCTAGGTGCATGGAGGTGGTTCTATTTTGAAGATGTTAGACTAAAATAGATTTGTAACTATAAAGTATAAAGAGTTGAAATTTACTTTGTAAATGAAATGGGTTTCGGTTCGAAAAATTGGGTTATATGTCGCATATCTAGGAACTTTTTGGTTCTTTCCATGATGATAGACTTCTCAATGTTACTTGAAGAGTTACGCAAGTTGATAGTACTGGTCTTTAAATTGGGAAACTTGATGCCTCTGTTGTTGAGTTTGGCTAGGTAGTTTAGGTTGAACCGTTTCATTTTTGAAGACTTTGTGATTCATGAAAGTTAAAGGGTTTTGGTGCCAATTTGAGGGGTTTTGTCTCCGTGCTTATTAGCCAAATTATTTTGTTATTACAGAATCAAGTTAATTGAAGAAAATCCAAAAACTTTTGAAGAAAGTCATAAATGAAATGAAGACGGAGTAATTTCCTTTTTAAGATGACAAAATTCCAAAATCTTTGAAGAAAATCCACGAATGAGATGAAGAAAGTTCAAAAACTGTCTTCAAATTGAAAGCTTATGGTGATGACAAAACCAATCTAAAATTACTTAGTAAACAAAGACAAATGTAATTATGATTTTACAAAAATATATATTTACATTTAAAAGCATCTAAACATTTTAAATTCTTTTATTTCAACATCAATATGAAAAAGCAACCCAAGCACAACAAAAATAAGCATATACAGAATAAGGCTATAGTAGTCCGCTCTATTCAAGATTCAAATAGTAAAAGTAATGGGTATAAGTTTAAATTATAGTAATACATTTATTCTAGGCTGTCAAGATAATGAAGTACAACCTGAATACAACAATAATATCCAAAATAAAGCTTTAATAATCCATCCTACTCAAAGTTCAAGAGGTAGAGGTAATGCTATATAAATACAAGACTATACTGATATATTCTTATAGGCTATCAAAATTTTGAAGCACAGCTTGAATATAATGATAATATTCAAAATACAGCTTTAGAAAATAATTCTACTTATATAGTATGTAGTGGAGGTAGCTTTTTAAATAAATCAAAGATATATTAACATAGTTGTTTTAGAATATCAAGATAAAGGAGTTCAGACTGAAGAAAACATACTCCAAACAAACCCATTTTCTATTGCTGAACTCAAAGCTTTAAATATGATCCGTAAGACTGTTTTTAGAAAAGAAACATTTAGAGAACTTTGTAACTCAAGTGTTGAGCTTGAAAATGCCTTCTTAGATTACAAAGATAGCCAAAAAGCTGCTTCCAACAAGCTTACACAGTTCCTAAACATCGCCAAACGTGAGAAAATTAGAGCAGAACTGAATAAACGTGACAATCAGCAACAGAACAAAAAGAAGGTTAAACTCAGTCCTGAGGCTAAGGAAGAGATGCTCCAAAGGATTGATGATGGAAAAACTACAATGAAAGAGTGCCATAAGTCAACTGGTATCAATTATAAATCGATTGCTACTATGAAATATCGACGTCACCAAAAAATGGACAACGCTCAAGAACAAGATGTATCCAAAAAACTTTAACTGCAAAAGTTGGCCGGAAATCTATAGTTGACAATGATACATACCTACTGGTCTTTGATATTATTCGAGAAGATCCAACACGTAGGAATTGCGATGTGCTAGCTGAGTTAAAAGATTATGGAGTCAATATAAGTCGAACCACTCTTTGCAATATATACTCAAAAATGCATATTACGTTCAAGAAGGCATGCGTGGTCCCAAAAAGATGGAATGATGAAGATGTCATTATGGATCGAAAAACTTACATAGGTCAAATCAACAACTACGGCATCTATAAGAAGATTTTTATCGATGAAGCAAGCTTCAGTAGGACAACCTTTAAGAAATATGCTCATGGACGAACTGAAGAACGAGTAGCAATTTCACCACTGCCTAACAAGGATAGCATCAACTATATAGCTGCGATTTCAGAGGATGGGCTTGTATATTCAGAAAAGTATAGGAAGAAGACAATGGCTAGTATAACTAAGCAGGTCTTCAAGGAGTTTCTTTTACGCTTAATTGATCATGTCAATCGACCTACTGTATGTTATATTTTCGACAACGCTAGTATCCATGGAATTGATGATGACCCTACTATTAGACAAAAGCTAATCAATATGGGTTCAAAACTATTAACCCTTCCACGATATTCACCTTTCCTAAATCCCATTGAACTATACTTTAATGCGCTAAAACAACTTGTAAGTTCAAAGCGATCTTATTTAGGTGGCAAAGCTATTTTATTATCAGACAAACAGTTGGAAACTACCAATACTGATTTTACGAATGCTGACTTGGAAGTATTCATACAGGAATCTGAAGGTGAAGTGGGTTCGGCACTGCATTGCAAAGGATACTTCGAGCATACAGCTAATTTTTATACAAACTGTCTTGCGTTAGCCCACTTTACTGGTAATCTACTCAAGCCAGATATCACTCTGCTAGACGAAACCAAAATTCCAGTTGGATTTGCCCCAAAATTTGAAGCAGCTAGAACTATCAAGGCTAAAAGTAAGCAAGGTCGAAATGGAGCGATCGAAGGTAATAGTAACCAGAATGAGGAGGGCAAAGGTAATGGCAGCCGAAATGGAGAAGATGAAGAAGGTGAAGAGTTTTAAGGTGACAAGTTAATGAAAGGAAACGCTCATTGACTAAATTTGATAACTGAATACATGCCCAAGTTTATATATTTTAAACTTTTGACTTTAATTGTAATAATTATATTTATTGATTTATTAGATTTATGGTTATAATCTATAGTAGTGTATTATTTAAACTTTACTTTGAGTTTGGAGTAAGACTCCGAAAACGTATAATTGAATCTAATATACAAAGTACTAAGTTGAATAGATCTACTTTGAACGTAATTAAAGAATGTAAGAACAATATATAAGCCATTCCAAATAATTATATAAAGTAAATTTGTCAAAAAATATAGTTATTTTGAAAGGTTCGAAATTTAACTAATGAAGTGTACGTACTTAAGGTTATATAACCATCCAAGGTAAAGTTGAATTAAATTGCACTATAAGCTACCAAATATATTGTAATTTTAGGTAAAGTGGCGTTAACACTTCTAATAACTTTCTTCATGTATAAGTTTAGACTTGAAAGTATACATTTATTTATAACCTTCTTTTTCTTAACGTGAAGACAATTTTTGAACTTTCTTCACTTCATTTGTGGATAATCTTCAAAGATTTTGAACGCTTATCAAAAAAGGAAATCGTATTACGTCATTCTTCATTTCATTTATGACTTTCTTCAAAAGTTTTTGGATTTTCTTCAATTAACTTGATTCTGTAATATCACAAGTCGGAATAACGATCAGGTGGTTAATTGAGAGAGAAAATGGGTGTGAAGTGTATATACCTTAGAGATATATGTATCATTAGTAGATATTGCTGAGCTAATAGTTGTGGATTTTATCAACAAAAAGGATATTTTGCATCCTCATTTGCTCTACTAGCAGCTCACTTTTAGATTGACCAGCCTAGCTTCAAACCAAATCTAAAGATTAGAAAAACTTTAGTTTGAATTTTTATTAAAGAGATTAGAGATATATTGAAGGATTGCTCTAACAGTAGCAGCATTAACCTTGACAGTATTTCAACAATGCTTTGTTAATATAATAGTATATGTTGGTTTTCTAACTAAACTATATATTGAACATTATATAATTATTAAGCTTTTCATAAATAATCTACAACTACACTACAATTTAACACTATCTTTAGGCTATATATTTTATCTTTTACCTATCTTTTCTATATTTTAAACTACTATCTACTTATTTTCTATTATAAGTATAATCTTTATTTAAGCTTAATTTTAAAGTTTTATAAGCTATTAATTTATATTTTTCTTCTAAACTTTAATATATAAAGAAGAAGCCCTTTTAAAAATTACTTTTATTAATATTTTTTAAAGTTTTTTGGATTTTAGATTGTAGATTTAAGTTAAATTATATTGAAAAGTACTTATAAAGAATACTTACTAGCAGATGCTAGCTAGAAAGTGATAATAATTAATGTTTTATAAAGATTAAAAATAGCCAGTACTAAATTCAATACATAATTTATACTAAATAAAGAAAATATTAAACCTTATAGAATGCTAGTAAGTTTAAATTTGGAAACAGATTTTAGATAAAGTACTGTAGTGTGAAATCTTATAATAGATATTCATAAGTATAAAAGAACACTTTCAAATTTCATTTTTATAACAGCATAGTAAACTAGGAAGCTATATAGATTCAATAAACTAAACTTCGAAATAAAAATCTATTGTCCTATAAAATAAACATACAGCATGTATAAAAAGCATATAATTTTATTTTGGCAGGGTAGAAACGATGGTAACTTAAATAAAGTGTCAATTCACGCATCAACCAATTATAAAAGGTTTTGACCTTGCAGGTACGTCTGCAGCTGCTGGAAGAGTATCAGTTGCTGGGCCGGATCCATGTTATTTACAACCGACTGCAGCACGTTACCAACTTCAAGATGGTGGATCTTGACAAAAGATGAGTAGTACATGTATGAGAATAGTCCCATGAGGAACTGGCAGTCAAACCGATCAGTTAGGCCACCATGACCAGGGATGAGGTCGGCGAAATCCTTGAGTTCGAATGCTCTTTTGAACCCGGAAGCAAAGAAACCTCCAAAGGGTGCGATTAGAGAGGCGAATATGGCCATCATGAAGCCATGGAAGATGATGGGCTTGACCGAAATTTGCTTGAGGTGGACTTTAAACAGTAGCTCAATAAATGCTGTAGCGGCTGGGGGTAGATCGATAGGGAACTTTTGGAATACAGGGTTCGGGGTGCATTGGATATCACTTAATGCAGTTGTAGTCAAGCTGGTGATAGGACAAATCATGTATGCGAATTTGGAAAGGAAGTGGGATGCTACAACACCAACTATGATCGTTCCAACCAGTCCTCCGGCGAAGCCCTCCCATGTCTTCTTTGGGCTCAACTCAATGAGCGGAGTACGACCAAAGAAGAACCCGGCAGTGTAGGCTGCTATATCGTTTACAACGACGAGCGTAGTTGGAAGCACGAACCAAAACATTCCTTCAAAGATGTTGGATACAGTGAAGTGGGATGTGAAGACAACTAGTAGCAGAGTCATATGCGTAGTAGCAAACATAGCAAATTGGAATTTGTAATGCCCCTTTTTCAAATTAATTACAAACCAAACGAATCCGAAGCAATAGAACAGGAAAGAATAGAAGCGGTGGTGGTTGGCAACGTTAAGTAAGAAGGCGTTGGCAAATATGGTGTCTTTGAAATGATGGATAATAGATTCGCCGTACAGGAAGTAGTTGGTTATCAGTAGAAAATACCTAAAAGTAGATTAGAAATTTGCTAAAACGTCATTTTACAAATTGATTGCTCTAAGGAAAGGAAGGTTACGTTCTGCGGAAGGTATGGTGGCCAAATTGACAATTTCATAGTATACAGCCACTTGAATTGCGAAAACCAGACAAATCATTGGTATAGGTCCCGCCAAAAGAATTGCCACAAAGAGGAAAATTAGGACTTGCGTCCATATGAATCTTGTCCACCAGTTTGCCCATTTCTTGGCAAAAGGTTGAGATACTAGAAGCTAGGTAGTATATATATTAATAGCGTGTCAATTAATGGCTCAAAAAGCAGTGAAAACTCCTTAAACTGTTATAGGAAATGAATATAAATTCTAATAGGCTAGTAAGTATAGTAAGTACCTCAGGCTTTGAAGATGGCTCATTCGAACTCTCGCCCGAACCTTTGTTTAGAGTGGCAGGGTTTTTCTCTTGGGAAGCTCCATTGGTAAGCCTACTTGCTCCGCTCTTGCTCTTGCTTGATTTCGATTTTGTCATTTATGAAAGCACTTGGAGCTATATTGAATATTGATTAGATCTCATATAAAGAGTATGCATTGCAATTGATAGATAGGGTTAAATACCGACCCACGAGAAAATATAAGTACCAAGAACTCACCTAAATACGCAAGAAACTCAGTTAGGAAAAGTTACTCAGTAAACTAAATAGAGTTCAAATTGTGATGCACTCAATTAGAAAAAACAAAGTGTTGATTTTTCAATCCAATACAACCAATCGTTTACAGGCCCTTTAATTTACATGTGGAAGTATATTTTACGAAGGATAAGTACTCCTCCACAGAACTTTGTCCATATAGGCCTGATAAGACTTTCTTAGCTTATAAATGCCATCTATAGTAATATTATCTAACGTATGAGCAGTCTTGAACTAGTCATATATTAGGTTCATATGCTTTTTGGATGGTTTATACCATTAGTAAATTTCACCATTAGCCAATGATTATATAGATGCTGCTTTTAATTGAACATTATCTTTATACAAAACATCCAGATTTCAGTATATATAGGTTTATATATTCGATCTGAGTAGGCTTTTTAGATAGCAGAATCATATATAGCTTTTACATGCCAGATATACTGATCTACTGATAGTATATAAGCCAGCACCTAGTTTATATTAAGCAATGCTTTATAGATTTTGATGGATATTCAATTATCATAGAAAGGTATCCCAAGCTATTTAGAAAGTCCTACAATAGATTTTCAAACAATGCATGGCTGGCTACTTTAAAATTAATGTTGATATATTATAAGCTTGTGTCAATAATATAAAAGTTTATTAAAACTTTTCAACAAAATTACATCCACATTAAAAGCATAGTATACTATGATAAGTCGTAAGTAGTACAGCATACGATTGCTAGTGAAGCATTCACCCAAAATCAAGATAATGTTGAAGTTAATCCTAAGTATGCGCAAACAATCATTATTGCCAATATCAAATCCACATCAAACGCTTATTCCCAAATAAAATTGAAACATATACACCCCTAAGCTTTTACAGCTTAACGCATATAAAAAATCAGTCAAATAAAGCAAGGTTTACTCACTCTTCTCACAAATATAACAGCTTTAATTTGAACAGATATCAAATAATAGACTTACCAACTTCAAGACCTAATCACCATATTTATTCTCTAGAATTCAAATGAAAGAAGTGAGACTACACTAAAGGGTGTCAGCTTTATAAAGATACTCCATTCTCTTCTTCATCGACACTAGGCTCACTTTCAGCCTGTCGTTTCAAATTACCATTTTCCAAAGCTCGTTCAAATGCCTCTACATTAGCCTAATAACATTAATAAAAAAGTTTAAAATAAAAGGCTAAACCTGGATCATGTCTTCTTGATTGGGAGCAAAGCTTTCAAACGAACTTCCTTCCAAAAAGTCAGGATTTAAAAATTGGCAGTGACTGATAAGGTTGTAGATGGTATCCGCTAAACAATTGCCCTTTAGCTTAGCTTCCCATTTAAAAATAAATTACCTAATTCCGAATCGGCAAGTATAAGTTGAAATTCCATCAAAGGGTCATAACCATCAGCTACCTCTTTCTGTTCGGTTATAGGAAGGTCAAAGAAATTGTCACATTGCAAATAAATAGTCTTGTTGGAGCTTGCAGTATCACTACCAATAGCATGTAAAATTAAATTTCTATAGTCGATCTTGAACCCAGCTTCAATAGCTTCATTATAAAACCCTAAATACCTACAAAAAGTTGAAATTAAATAAAGCTAAAGCAATAAAATACTCTTCATGAATAAAAAGGGTTCCAACCCCAAAGTCAAAGTCGTATTTAGGCTCGATAAAGTCAACTTTTATAAAGTCGATCTTTCTTCTAAGTTTGTCTTTTTCAGCCTCTATAACGATGATGGGTTGGTTCTTGAGTAGTTCGATCATAATAAAGTAAAAGTCAAGTTGAAAGACTTTGCCTTTGTTTAGCTTGAGCAAACTTAGCTGGCTACTTGATTCGAACTTAACTGAGCCATTATGTAAAGATGCATAGTTTACTATAAAAGTTTTGCACATATTTCTCAGAAAGTTTTGAACAGAGTAGAATACTAACAATCTCATTTTTTGATATCTATATAAAAGCAAATAAACCTATTATTTCACCTACTACTTTTTTATCATCCTAAAAGTACTATTTAATTAACAGCTGCTCTTAATCCAGAGTAATTCCCTAGATCGAATTAGTTTAATGATACAGAGATAATGTATCTTTACTAGCAGCTGCACTAGCTATTTAGTACTAAAACTGTTCAACACATTAAAGAGCATTAGTCATCTAAGTTTAAATTTATTTATCTATCTTTTATATGAAGACAAGAAGCAATAAAATGAAATCCACTAAAAATTAATTCATAGAGCCAGTCGAGACTTCTAATTAAAGCATCAAGAATTCTTAGCTAAACCGAACCAAGGACTAAGGATCAATCATTCAATCCTCACATTTTCTCATTGGATGACAATTTACTATTCTCTTTACTACTACCAACTTTATGGCCCATCTTAGTGTGAATATTACTAAGTCGAGGAGAGCGTCGAGGGCTGGGTTTGACATAAGGCGAATTGGTTTTAAACGTGATGAAGTCAGTTTTTGGGTTTGTGATGGTGTGGAAGCCTTCAAAATGGGATTGTAATGGAAGGGAGGATGGTGTGTTGGTTGTAGAAGTACATGTGTTAGTGTTGGATGTTGGTGGAGCGGGAGCTATTTGTAGAGGTATGGGTTGGATGCAACTGGAGCTAGCTGGTGGGGAATCTAAGATAGTTGAAGTTAGAAAGACTTTTTAAAAATGGCTACCATCTTCAAAGAGATATGCGTAGTCATTAAAAGAGGCTTCGCGATCTAAAAGGGAGTTAGTGAAAGCAGTAGTAAAGTAACTTACCATTCATATCGGCATCATCGGGGAGGGTAATTTCTACTGGGTCCTTAAATCTGCAGATAGCATCAATTTCGGATTTAACATTAGCTCCACCTAGTATGAATATTAATGATTTAAATATGCAAATAGCTACGTCGAACTGTTTGTGCAACTAATGAATGTGATCGGTCAATGGCTATTTGGGTAGTGGTAGTGCTCATGGAGACCGACGTAGGATAAGCATGGGGATTTTCAGTGGTCACTCGATTGGAGGAGTCAAATTGGTTGGTGGTTGTTGAGGTTGGATTGGAAAAAGTTTGCATGTTTTCAGATTTCAGTGCAAGGGATTGATGATTGCCAGATATGGACCCGGGTGCAATTTGATCAGGATTTGAATGTATCGAGTTGTTGGAAGGAGGATTGTGGGGATGCTGGCTGTTGATAGTCTGCACATTTGCATAGATGTTGGAAATTGGGAAAGCGTTGCTATTGAATGTGTAACTTGAAGTTGGATTGCCAAAACTTTGCCTGCTTGAGTTTGCTATATTGTTCTGCATGGTTGAAGTTGGTAAAGTGGAGTTGTTTATAAGTGAATTATTGGAGCTACTGGCCAATAAATTCCTACTAGAACTCTGAGCTGAAGAATCCAGTGATCTATAGTTCGTATAGGCATTATTCAAATTGTTTGTTGGGTGGGCTAAGCTAGCAGGTTGAGGATTTGTGGAGCTCATCAAGTTATTAGAAGGATTAAGCTCTGTTTTAATAACAACATTTCGGCTAGAAGTAGGTTGATTGCTGCAGTTATGGTTGCTGGCCGGGTTGGTTGGCTCAATTTTATCTTCGACTGGCTCAAGTTTTGCAAAGTGCTGATGGGGTTAAATATTGTATAACGAATATATCTTACTCTGGTCGAATTCAAACGCTTTCCAGACAAAAAGGTCTTATCATAAAGACAATTCCCGAGCCGATACCCAAACAACCTTAAGCAGCGCTTTAAACCATCGGTCATAGCTTCCTTCTTGGCCTATAAACTATAAATATTATCTCCAAACCATTAATACCTTTTCGAATGCCTGAGTTTTGCTTTTTGCATTCTCCATAGCTCCATAGCCAAAATCCTAGAACCTTTAATATAATGCCGATGAAATAAACTAACTTGTCGATAGGTCCCATCTTTCAAAGTTACTTTGACTAAGCAGGAAAGACCAACTGTGTAGGTGCCGTTCCTTTCATCCAACTGAGAACGAGTTAAAAATAGCCAAGCCATCAATACTTACCACGTCGATGGTGATATTTATTAGAGAGTTACTCCAACCATTAAATCCAAATATGTCGTTGCAGATTTCGACTGCTCTATAGCCTTCAAGATAAGGTACCCTTGCTTCAACTGCATCAGTAAAATTCAATGTCAACTATATTACTTCCGCCTGGGCCGTTTCGATAGCTGATATCTTCTCTGGGAAGTCCTTTACTTAATATGTTGGAAATTCGTTCAGTGTCCGCTTCATCAAACATATCCCTAACTTCGAGGTTTGCAGGTTGATTGCTTATTTCGACTCTGCTGTTCATTTGAAAATTCTTTGTTGTCTTGTTTAAAGAAAGGTACTTGCAAGTTTGGACAATTTATAGTTTTCTATACAGTTTGTAATTTAGTTCAAAGAATTTCATTGGTCTTTGTAAATGAAAGTCATAGCTGTGCAATTGATTATAGCTAATCAAAACTCTCGGTTCAGCCCTTTAATTTAATTTTCAAGCGTTTGTATTGGATCCTTTTTATAATGAATAAGTGAACTGCGATTCTATTGACTGTTTCTAAGCTTGCCAAACTGCGATTCTATTGATCAAGCCAAAGCTTGAGAAACTGTGGTTCATTGATCAATTCAAAGTTTGGTAAGCTGCGTACTCATAGGAAACTCGGTAGCTTAACGAGCTCCATACTATGCAACTGTTACAAGGAGAAAGCTCTCAAGTCCCAAGTTTATTGATCCGTTCATTCTAGGTCAGCTATAAACCAGATCTATTGATTCAGAACAGAGATGTAATTAGATGCTGCTAGTGGTGAGAAAGCTAAATTTAGAATAATATATAAATACTCTTAGTGCGAAGAACACCACTTTCACAAAAAGAAATATCTAATGTTGGCATTGATATAATAAATAAAGCTTAAAATATAGTGATGATCCATCTGAGTGATTCAACGATATTGTTGGCGTTTTCAAGGAGGGGTGCTATAAGTTGTATTCCTCTTGAATTTTAAACTCTTTATCTATATATATTTAGCTACTGAATAAAGATCTAGAAACATCAAGCTTTTAATACGATTATCCAAAAAAGTAGTCTATTGATATTAAAACCATCGTTAAAATTGAAAGACACAGCTGGTCATTGGTCAACATTTTCTCTAAATACTCACCCTTTATTTCGTAAAGTACAGTCATATATAACAATATATATATTAAATTTCAACTACATATGTGCAATTTGCCAAGATAACCACACTATGATAAGGATTCCAACCTCCTACAAAAATTAAGTCCGACGGAAAAATGGAAACGAAATTCATCTTTGAATGACGGAGTAGCTTTGTGATTGCAGTTAGAAAAATTTGAAAAGTCCGTAAAAGTGAAAACTTAATAAAACGCGTATATAAGCAACAACTATCAGCTCCGAGAGTCCATTTATAAGCTAGCAACTACTTTTCTCTACCATGAAATTGACCCAATCTATACTAAACGTATTCCTCTTGATAACTTTGGCTACCAGTAGTTTTATTACCAACCACAAACGTAGTGACGATAGTTCCCAAGGTATAGGTGAAGCCTGGTTTGAAGAATTGCCCCACAATGCCTTAAGGCTAACTAAGCGATTAGTAAAGTCAAGTATAAACTTGGTAAAGCGCTCCAAATTGATGAAGCGCATCGATGATTTAGTTAGTAGAGATATCGACTTAAATCAGTTGAAGAACGAGCTCAGTAACATCAACCCGGAGACTGCTAAGGATCTCATCAACAAGTTCGGTGACCAGGTTAGCAACTTTGGCAATGTATCGCCTTCCGATATCCAAAATTTAGTAAATAAAGCCGACCAACCTACCAACGGTCCAGTTTCCAAAGCCGATGTCCCTACTGGTTCTGCCAACAAAAATTCCCAAGTTTCCAAGGCAGATATTCCTACTGGTTCCGCCAACCGAAATGTAGCAACCTCCAAGGCCGATATTCCTACTGGCTCCAACCCTTTGAACAATCAAGGGTCTACTAAGATATCGGCTGCTGATATTCCTACCGGTAGCTTAACTGGTAATGGGATTAGGCCATCTACCCCAACTCCCAATAGATCTTCGTCAACAGGCTTCGATACTTCAGGTAGTGTTGGATTTAAGGCTAGCTTCACTTTGGCTACTGTCCTTGCCATTTCTGCCTGCTTCATGAATTAATGAAGAGCTATATATATTAGTGTAGGAGTGTAAATAAATGGATTTTTTGTTTGGAACTATATTTTGCTTTATATATTAAAAATTAAAGGACTTATCAAACTATTTTACAGTTTATGTATGTTGCTGTTGCTTGAGCGGCTGGATCAAGCCTATATATTTTATCAATATTGAATGCTGTAGTCTAAAGGCACCAAAGTTTTTTATCCATGTACTATGTTTATAAACTGAGAGTTCTATCGTTGAGTATGAAAGATCAACCCAAACTTTCTGTACAGAGTAGTAGTATATGTAAGTGGATACCAAATGCTATTTATTATAAAGCTATTTTAACAAGGTATATGTAACCCGGCAAAATTGCTCTATAATACAGTGCTTTACCAATAGTACTTTAATAGTAACATACATTCAGTTGCTATACTTCTACCAACAAGTACTACTTTGCTCAAAAACTATTATATCAATATAGTGATCTTTTGAGAAGTGCATTGCAATTATTTCCAAAGTAGTGTTTGAAAATGAACTTGCAAAGTTTGTTCCAAAAAATCGCCTTTTAATAAAGCACTGGTATCAAAAGGATATGTAACCAATCAAAATAGGAAATGTATTTGGGCATAGAGCAGACACTACAAATCTTTTGTTCAATTTCATTTTGAAGTAGTAGTTTGAATCGGAAGGAAAGAGGTGTAAGTTCAGTTAAAATGTCGGTCCTCAACACACTTAGGGAGATCAGTTTCGAGGCTACAAATGGATCCGAGGTCAGTGATAGGGTAAAATATATAGTTTCTCAATTTCCTGATAATTCAAATTTAACCATGATTATTACCTTTCTCATGTACTCGTTTATTTATCAAAATTACAACTTTACGCTCCTCGAGCTGGCGCTCCAATATCTCCATGACAACAACAGCATCATTTTTAAGGAACGGTTCCTTAACGCACTCAACATAGCCGAGCAATTCTTCGACAGCACACCTGAGATGGAGCGGTTTGTTGAATTTATCGCCGAATTTATGAAGATGGAGCTTATTACTTATACCGAGCTAGCACAGTACCTCGAACTTTCGACCCTGGAGCAACTTAAAGTCCTCCCAAAGGCAAGGGCTAGTAAGCAGTTTGTAAGGTTCAATACAACGAGGCTTTACAAGCGTGTTAATTTCAACTTGATACGGGAGAATTCCTACGGCTACGTTTCAATAACTTCCTACTTATTTAATGCTTTTAAGGCTAAATTAGACCCCTGTCGGATCAACAAACAGCTTATGCAGCTTATTTCGATTGAATTCCTCGACTCAAAGCTGATAATAGACTACATATTCAACTGTTTTGCAGCTGAAATTGAGACTAAGCACGGGTACTACTTGGAGTTTCTCAAGTGCTCACCTTGGTACGATTCCGCCTCCGTACCCTTTGGTGAGAAAGGCCATGTCCTATTTTCCAGCGTCCTATCTCTGAAGCTCGAAAAGGCTTCCCCGCCGTTTTTAATCAAGCTGTACCATGTCGCGGCCCTCCTGATAAAAGAAAATATGGTTCGACTCGATCTGATATTCCCTCACCTTTACCCCGACACCGAAACCTGGTTGGATTTGTACGATGACCATCTCGATGCTATCAAAAGAGAAAAGCTACCCCTTGATCTTAATGCACTTGCCGATTCCAAAGGCATGGCCGATGATGAGAACAGCGCCAAGCCATCCGAAGCCAAGCAGGAGAATAAGAAGATCCTTCTCCTGCGGGCTTTACTGTCGATCGGTGCTTTAGACGCTGCCGAAACTATCTTGATCGAGATGCCAAATTTGCTGGGCTTTGATCCCACATCTGCCCGGCTGCTATGCCGTCTTATATACTACATGCTTGAGCCTGAAAGCGTTTTTACCAGTAGATCTTTCACACCAGCTGACATGAAGGACCTTGCTGCCCCCTTGTCCAACGACTCACTTGCCAAACAAACCAAGAAACTCTGCCCATTGAACTTGCTTCCTGGGCAGGTGTTCTACTACGCAGAATGGAGCCGATTAGCTTTACCTGCCACCGAATCTAAGGAGCGCTACGATTTGCTGCTGAAGTGGCTTCGGATCCTAGGCCCCAACCTGATCGACCCCATACTTTACTGCAAGCTGGCTGCCATGGCCCGTGAGCCTCTGAGATCCAAAGAGTTAAGCTACCAGAAGGACTTCTTTGTCGAGGCGCTTCGCCGATCCCTACTACCCTCACTATCTGCAAGTGGTGGCAACGAAGGTAATCATAACGTGCTCTTTGACACTCTTGCTGGGCTTTCATCTAGTGAGCGTTTCATGTACTACGGCGATTGGATTAGCAACGAGTGGTGTCTGTCCCCCGAAATTAAGGCACGCCGCAAAGGAGCTCACCTGCGGATACGTCAGGTCGTCACGCGCATTTCAAGTACCGACAATCGGAGATTTGGCCTACTGCTAAAGAGGGATTTCTACACCGAGCCTGTTGTAATACTAAAGGAGGTGCTCAAGCAAGTGATGCAATTTGGCCGCATCCCCGAGTTTGTTGAGGTGTTCAAGGTTCTCTCCAAGCTTTCCTCCGACATCTTCATGTATTATTTGTTCAACCTTCTTACCGACCCTGAAAAGAACGGTGCTCTGAGTGGTTGCCGGCTCCGGGACGACATGATCAACACGCGACCATGGATAAAGAATTTGGCTGGTTTTGTTGCTGCCTTGTGTCGCAAGTACTCGCAATTCAGCATCTCGGGGTTCATCCACTACACCATAAATCAGCTGCATACTGGCAACGGTTTCGACCTAGTCTTCTTGACCGAGTTTATCGCCACTCTGGGTGGCATCTGCGAGTTTGACAACATCGACTGCCATGCCTTCAATGGCAGCAAGGAGCTGAAAGCCCACTTTTTCTCTCGCAACTTATCTTTCCGAGCAACCTCCTCTTCAGCTGGACGCTTGGCAGATGCACTTCGAAAGTCGAACCTCTTGTCGCTGCTCACTGTACTGCTTTGCCGACAGCACCAGGACCTGGCCCACCTTCTCGAGGTAGAGCCTGGAGTTCCAGCCGACAAGATCACCGACGCCTCGATACCCGGTCTTGAAGCTGCTGTCACCCGCAAGTTCTACCCGGTGTTCCACTTCAACATGACTAAGCAGAGCCACCTCGACGCAGTTCAGAGTGCCATTCTCCAGTTGAGTGAGTTGGTCGCCAGCAACCCCGAGTACGATAGCAAGCGCTACGAGCTTCCGACCTTGACCGAATTCTTCAACAACTATGGTATCGACCTCCAGTACGCATTCAACTTTTTAAGGAATGGGCTGGGGGAGCTGGTGGACCGAGAGCTTGAAGACAGGAAGAAGGAGTTCCAAAAGGTTGACGACATCTACGAGGACGCCGTGGATCAGCCCAACACCGAAGTACGTCTCACGTCGCTGGACTCAACCATCAAAGACATCGAGGCTGTTTACCCAGCTGCCACCCTGCAAGTACTACGACCCTACTTCCTTGCTACCTTTTGGCAGCTGCATGCACGCGACCTGTACGTGCCTGAAGAAACGTACGCAGACGCCAACCGGTACCTAACCAATCGACGGGAGGACCGGACACTGTCCCGTGGCGAGCGTGAGTCCTTTGAATCCAAGATGCGCAAGTTGAAGGAGGATGAGGAGCGTCAACGGGGCAAGGTCGAACTGACGCTTCGGCGTCTGCAGTTTGAGAAGGCGCACTGGTTCAACGCAGACGTCTCCCCCCAAATTGTGACTGAGCAGCTTGTTCATCACTGTCTACTGCAGCGCCTAACCTTCTCTAGCCCTGACGCCGTCTACTGTGCAAAGGTGCTGTTCACGATGCATGCCATGGGCACCCCCAACTTCACACTGTTTAATATCGTGGCTTACTTCCTGAGTCGAGCCAAGCTGTTATTCTATTCGGCAACCCGTATTGAATCTGACAACTATGGTATCTTCCTCGATGAGGTACTTCAAATCCTGAATAACTGGTTCATCAAGTCCGAGCTGTACCTAGTTGATGGTGTCGGTGCCTGCCCCGAGGCATTTGGACAAGCCGTGGTAGCTTCTCTTCTCCCCACCGATAGCGAAACATCTCAGCTGTTCACCGAAAATAGTGATATCAGCACTCCTGTTTTGAACCACCAAGGCTTCCGTGCTTTGTACAGTGCCTTCCATGATCAGCTTTACAGTCAGGTGATCGAATCACTTCAGTCGGGTGACCACTTGGGTGTAACCAACACTATTACGGTGCTGACCAAGATCAGCACGACCTTCCCTCTCAAACGAGCTCACCACCAAGGCATCTCCGGTGCCGTTGATAGTTTGATAAGCGACGAGCTGTTCAAAACACTTTGCAACTCGTTCAAGAGCAAACTTGCAGTCAATCGAAAGCAGTTCCTCGAACTGGGTTCAACGGCTCGTTTCGACGATGACATCAACTACAAATCCACACCAGTCTCTCGCAGCCTTACACCAGCCGCTGGGACACCACAGCCGGCTCCATCCCGACCTGCCCGGACTGACTCGCGACTATTAAATCAAGCGTTGGCTCCTGCCAAAGAAGCGACCCCGACCCGAAGTAGTGGGAGACGAACCCCTACCGACAAGCCGAGGGATCCGGCCCCGGATGTAAATGCGGCAGATACCAGTCGCCAACGCCCCACCAACCTTGGAGATTCTAAGCCGAGGACTCGTACCAAGGAGACTCGACCCGATACCCGCGACTTGCCCAAGGTAGTTGAGCCTAGTCGCGCCGAAAGAGGCCAACGTCACCGTGAGGCTTCGCCTTACTACAATCGGGACCGTCGTGATGAAGCACCCTACGCCGGAAGTCGTAACGACGCTAGTGATGCCAGCTACGCCAGGAACGCAAGAAACGAGCGCTACAACGACAATAACGACAACAGCTATCGCCCCGGTTACAACAACCCAGGCTACGACGAGCTCGAAATACGCCGTACTGCTAGTAGTCAAGCCTTCAGTGAGGTCCGGCATGCCGCTTTCGATGGTCGTGAGGCACGTGGAGATGCCCGTGCCTACCCAGCTGTAAAGCGACACCACGACGGCGACGGTTTCGCCGACGAGCCAGCTTATCGCAACTTGAACAACTCACCTACTGATCGACGAACCCGCCTTAGAGTTGACAATGACCAGCATCCTGCCAACCCCCAAGGCGCACGCTGGTACGGTAACGAAGGTCCCAGATTCAACGACCCACGAGTTGACCCACGCAACGACCCACGAGGTATGGCTTTGCAAGCACAGGCACCTAGTCAAAGCCAAGCACCGAGTCGAGCCCAGAACCGTGGTGGGCATCGTATGTCCAGTAGGCCGCTCCCAGCCCAAAATTTCCGCCATGGCCGAGGTCCTACCCAAGGCCAAAGTCAAAATCAAGGTCAAGGTCAAGGTCAAGGTCAAAGCTCCAATCAGAACTTTAATCGTACCCAGAGGCACTAGTTATCTAATTTGGGGATAGAAAGCATCTAGATAGCTCCAATTTATATGGTTTGGAGGCGCACATCAGGACATATTTAGCGGTATATGCAGTTTTTTGAGTATTTAAGGCTATTAAATATTTTGTTATGGGTATTATTATTTGACTGTTTCAAAGCTGGAACTTCTATTTACTATATTAGTATATTCAAAGGACTAAAACTTTATTTCCACAGAAATGGCTACCACCAGTGGTACTTTGCAATATGGCACACATATTTAAGTATCCTTTATACTATGCTTTCCAAACTTTATTATTGCTCTTGACTCCTATTGTTAAAAAGTGCACTATATACATATAAAGTGAAATGGCAACGCTCTAAGAGTGATCTTAAACATTACCCATTCAAATAGCTTGTAGCATTTACCTACCTTAAGCTTGAAAAGATTTGACACCTATTTGTGTTGACACTAATCTATTATAAAAATACCGAATGTCAGAACTTGGCCTTCTTAGAAGCTTTTAAAATTAACTAAGCTTGATTCAAGTGGATTCCAAAACAGATGAACAAAGCAACCAAACCAAATTACAAATCGCAACTAACTACCAACAAGCGAGTAGAACAGTCTATTATTGAGGACTTGATAGCTGAGCTACACCTTGACAAGGACAACAACCTTATCGACAGTCAAGCTTTAGACCAACTGTTTGGTGGTGAACAGGAGCAAGATTTCAATGAATTCTACAAAAAAGTAACACATTTTTAAATTCAATTTACTAAATCCATATTTTAGTTTCTAGATCAACTTGAAGGTTTGGATAAAGAATCCATCGACAAAAACAGTACACTAATGGATACTGATAGTATAGATGCTTTGAAGTAGCATTTAGTATTAAATACATTTATCAATACGACTTAGCTACCAGTACCAAAACCTGCAACTCGAAGTAGAGTATCTGGATAAACAACTAGAAACCTTGGAGGAAAGTGAGGCTACTCTAATGTATGCCTCTTGTTTATTCAGTAAATTACTAACATAAATTCATAGCTTAGAAGAAGAGAACATAAAAAATCAACATGAACGCAATAAGGACTACCTAAAATTTCTAAATGGGGAGAAGAGAGACATAAGAACTCAAATTACAAATGCCAACTTCAAGGTATTTTTTAAAATACCAAACATTCCAGTTGATAAAGTGACTTAATGGAGCTATCTTAGTTCGAAAGCAAGCTCAAAAAGGCAGTGTACCATATGCATGCTATATTAGACAACTTGGAACGTAAAGTTACCGTACTTTTATATATAAAACTAATTGTTTATACTTTAGTCGACGAAAGATACTTGGGTAACATGCTGAAACCAGAAACAAAGGCCAAGTGGGACGATAACGTCACAAATGCCTGCTTGAAAGTCTTTCAAGAGCATACTGATTCCGTACTATTTATACTTGACCTATGGTTAGCTAATAAATGTTTTTTAGAAACTAATCGATCTCAACTTTGGTATCCAAACTACTTTAGATATGAGTTACTTACACTTTTAACAACCAAATGATTCAACAGAGAAGAAGCTTGATATATTAATTGAAAAGTAAGCTATGTAGGTTATTATGATGTTTATTGTTTTAGCTACAGCCAGCTTTTAGCCCATATTGATTTGGCCAAATCGGAGCAACGCCTAGCCACCTTCCAACTTGAAAAGCTCGAGGAGATGGAAATAAAAGGAAGCTTTGATTTTGCATCTTTGAGGTAAGCTTGTTTATTATCAAAGCTGATACGTATTGTTCAAGGAGCGTCGAAAGAGGCCCATATGAAAGTAATCAGTTTGTCCAGAATGCGCAACGGTACAAATCTATATTGGAGACAAATGTTAAAGATAGGCTGATGAAGATCCATTTCACTCAAGTCAGCAATCATCTCAACAAGTCGGATATATTGTTGGAGAAAGTAAATTTAAAATTTAGCATTTATTTTATACTCTTATCACATAATAGATCAATAAAGTGCTGGAAAGTTACATAGAGGAAAGTAGGACACTACAAATCAAGTTATCTAATGATCAACTGGCGCTCGAAGTACAATGCCAAACCCTCAAGCAATTAGTTGAGTTTGTACGAAAAAGCTTTGAAGGTAATACACCCAAAAGCAGCACTCTGAAATCCGATTTGAATACTATGGGATCGAAAGGTAATTTATGGTAGCCCTATTGCCTTGTTAAAACTAGATATATACAAAGTCTCGGCAAGCAAAAATTCAGAAAAAGATATGGGCGTCGATTTAGAACTACAAAAGCTGCCGGACCTGATTGAACAGATGTAACTTACTTTTCCTTAGGCTAAAAGCCTACACTTACTAACATCATATATACCACTTTCCAATTAATTTTAGGTGGGATCCCTTCATTGCTCTATTCAACAAGATCAGCCTAGACTCTCCTACCGACAGTACTTTGGCAGTAGGTGAATTGGTAAGTCATCTCTCTCAAATAATAAGTACTAATGTGGCATTACTTTAGAGCCTGCTTAAGCATCTGGCTGAACTGCAGAAGCAATACGAAGAGCTAAATCCAGAGCTAATACGGCTTTTTCAGGTACAAGTACCTAATTTTAACATCTATTGAATTGTTTATTATTTTAGGAAAGAGCTGATACTACAGGCTTGTAACCAAAGTTGCTACTTTCAATATAACAGCGATTTGAATAATCGTAGCATTGTATTACTAAAATAAAACCTTATATTTCAATAGAGTTTTGCAATTTGAAAACATCTATATATTGGTTGAAGTATACCATAAAAGAATAACAGTATATTTCCAAGCAGTTTGTATATTAAACTGATGTAGGTTTACCTAATAATTGTAATTCTAAAATATTCAAAGCAATGCTAGATAAAACTACCAGCTACATATTATTTCTTTTGCCTCAATTTATGTTTAGTTACTTTCTATCCCTTCAACTTCTCAATACATGTTAAAAGCGACAAGGACATTAAATATGAACGGGCGTAGTATTTGCTACAAAGCATAAGCACTTTACTTTGTCCTTAGCTACTAGCTTGAGTTTTCAAACATAGAAATCTGATTTAGAACTAACCTAGATGTGACTGACTTTATTCTACTTCAATCTCAAAGTACCGTCAGACAGACAATAGAGTTAGTAGCGAAATGTATCCCTTTCATCTTGAAATAATCTAGAATTCCAAGTCCAGATCCGACTTTAGTACTTTCAAGAGCAGTTCAAAATATGGCAAGACATTATCAACTATCAGTTTAGCCTTGGCTCAAGCTAATGTAAAATCTCTATAGGGGAACTTAATCCATCAATTCAACTCCGTGTCATTGTAGAAAATAGCCTGCGATCCTATATAAGGGTATGGGTTAAGCTAAACATTGGGTCTAGAAGCGTTCCTATATAGCTCTTTAGCGAAAAGATGCTTGCAAGTAAAGGTTGGTATACCTGCTGATGCAATTTAGCCAAAAGTCCCAAGAACACATTAAAACTAGTCCAAATTTGACTGATGTGGCAGATTCGGTTGCACATTGGCATTATTCTTGTAAAAATTAAAAGTATATGCTTTGAAATATTTATCCAGCCTAAAAGCTTTTAAAGTCGGAGTTCCAACCTATCCCAAGTATAGTGTTCTATTTAAGTAAATAACTTCTAAATATGGAACTATATAAACCCAAGTATATAATCCGATTGATGAGGGTTTTAGCAAGCATGGCTTTTAGTAATGGGAAGCGAGTCTAGATGTATAGAATATGTGTACCTTTGTTGGTTGGGGAATCAAAATTGTAGACAATACTAATTGCTATTAAGAAACCAAAATAACTATGCAAAGCCTACTACATTTACGTTTATATTATTTTGCCATGTTTTAGGTACTTTTCCATAAAAATGCCTATTGTTTCAATAGTACATGTAGATTAGTAAGTACAAGCCAATCTGTTCAATTTTAGATGTTTCATCAAGTGGTCTACAGATCAGCCAAGGTAGGGTAGTAGCTTCTGAGTACTTGGAATGTCCTTATTGAAGGTGGCTATTTGCTTTTAGTGAATTTATATATACATACAAGCTTCTTTACAAACGCACATATACATCAGCTTGTTATAAAGTAGCTATACATTTTAGAAACGTAAGCAACTACAGTATATATAAGCAGCTATCTATTAGTAAATCCATTAGTAATTCTATCTTTGATACCAAACTGCAATCCTTAAGCTTAGTAAATTTTAATAACCTACATAAATTTTGATGTAGTTGCCGCTTTTACTGATTTTTTCATCATCTCAATAAGGTACAGACATCACCCTCGATTTATAACAATATACAGATGTAACCTAATAGCGCTATACACTACAAATCAAGAGCCTGTATAGCAGTAGATATTGAAAATCTTTATCCGTTTGTGCGACGGGAAAACTATTTAGTGCATCCCAGCCAGAATTTCCTTTTTGACAAGCCATTTGCCGCAGAGCTAAATTGGTGGCATGTTCCTTTAACTTTTACAAACTACAAAACTATATGATATCAATAACCGTGAAGTCTAGAGCCAATGACATCACTTGAAGGGATTTTGACCAAATTTGGAAATGCAGACCAACAATTGAACCCAAGTTTGTGATGAATCAACTTAATTAAGCCAAAATGGTAGATTTGTAATCCTTATAAATAGGGTAGCAAGCCCAAAACTAAAACTGTAAAAAATACTCTGCTAACATGGAGATAAATTCGAATCAGCACCAGTTTAACAATCTGCACATGTTCCAAAGCCAACCCCAGCATATCGACAGTTCTCAACCTACAAACTCAAATAACGCCAACTTCATGTCCAGCAACCAACCCATCAAAGTCAAATACGAACAAAAAGGTACTTTTAAACTAATATTAGTAACCCATTTGTAGAAATCAATTTGGGCCACAAGGTCGGAGAATCCAGTGCCAAGAAACTAGGCCGCAAGCAAGAGAGCAACGAGCCCGTTTCAGTAAGCTTTTACCATGAAGCCAAACTAACTATTTAAGAAACGGCTAGCTCAAAATAGAGCTGCTCAACGAGCCTTTAGGGAGCGCAAGGAGAACTATGTCAAAGGTTTAGAGAACAAGATCAAGGAACTGGAGGAGGCCAACGAAAAGTCTAAGCAAAAGAACGAGAACTTGCTCAATTATTTGCGCAAGTTGGAGGAAGAGAATACCCATATGAAAAATGGCAGCTTCGCCTTTAACGGCTCCTCCATTCAATTCCCATCGAGTCCGGGCTCTATGTCGACGTTAGCGGACCACCAAACGTTTCCTCCTATGTACAATCTGGAGCAAAACAATGGAGGGCAAGCTCAGATCCAAGCTTCGGTAGTCCAAGAGCCTTCTAGCGTTGGGAACTTTGCCATTGACCCCACTGCTTTGAACCAAGCTACTTCAAACCAAGGCCAGCAAGTTCAAGGGCAAAGTAGCTTAAGCGATCCAATGGCCGGGTACGGCGTTTCGATGGGCACCATGAATACTACCAGCTACACCGGCTTGGACGACTATATGTTCCCTAACCTCAATTTGCTTCCGGACACCAACCTTTTAGGCTTGAACTCCAGCATGAGTATGGGAGTAGATCCGTGCCTGACCAACGACCTGGGGACCGAAGGCAACTTGAACGTAGATCCCAGTATTTTAAACGTCGGTTTTTGCGCCCGTAACTTTTCGGTTCCTGTCATGGCTGACAATTATGCTTTAGATCCTAGTCGGCAGCCTCTGACCCACAGCTTGGACCCCAACCTGAACCCCAACTCCAGCTTGACCGAGGAGGACCCCACCGAGATTATGAACCCGTTTAGGCCGCCCCCCTCTACCGACCAACTGTTGAAACTAGCTAGGTATCACAAGAGCGTCGAAGCACGATTGAGCCAAGAAACTTTTTCCATCGATGATCTATGTGAAGCTATGCGTAAAAAGGCCACCTGTTCAGCCGTACAAGATTACTTAACCTCGTACCTCGGTCCTGATGGCTTGAAGAACGCTTAGCTTACCCCTATGTAAACTTATTCTACGTTACCCTTTCTTCCTAACCACCACCACCTTACCACCTCCGTTTTACGTTTTTACCTATATTACCCTATGTTCACATCTTTCTACCTACCTATATATATACTATAATAAAGCTGGTCGACGTCTGATTTCAATCCAGTTTACTATTTTCAATGTTTAAGTTTAGTACTGTAAATGATTATGAACCTATGCTCATATCTCTACACTGCCCTACTAAAAGCGTAGGGTACCGGCTCTATCCCCTTTACCTACAACTTTGTCAGGTATTAGTTTTTAGTGCTACTATTTCCAGCAGATGCGAGCTTACTTAAAATGAAATCGACAATTAATCGGAGGTTTTTAGGAAAAACATTTGTAGACTTATGGATGAAATTCCGACCATTGATGCCACTTCCTATATTGTACAAAATCAGCCCAAATTAGGTACTTATATTTTAACCCAATACCTTGCGGTAAAGCGCTTCTAAGACTGGGTATACAATTAATAAAAGGACAAATTTTATAAAGTTGGCTACTATGCTGAGATATACCAAAGCCAAAAGTATTTTTAAGCTTGTTAAATTTGGTAAAGTTTTTACGCTGCAGGGTAATAAAGTTTGTAGTGCTTTGTCAGCATCTAGCGATGTACAATTTAGATTAGATACCACCTAGCTTTGTTCCTATCATTAAGACCTATATAGAAAAATGCAATGCTTTATTATAAGGATCATGCTAGTGTTTTCCAATTCATAACCATCGGTTATATCCATTTTTACTACTTTCGATAGAATTAATATATAATCTTTATATTATGTGATAATTATACTAATGGCACCTGACAACTATTTTTTCTACCGATACGCTACTCAACTATATAATTTTACCTATATTTTCTCAAATCCAACCCTACATACCTAATTCCCCCAATCATCGACTATTATACTTTAAAAAAATTTTCAACTCAATTTTCAACCAATTTCGAACCCACAACTATTATTCACACATAAACCTACTTATAAATTGACTATTTGGATATACAACTCATTTTTATGTCAATTTAGGTAAGTCCTTGACCATATATATATATTTTATGATGAATTTAGCTTTGCTGGCACCAGTCTTAATACTTTTGCAGAAAACATTTTAGTCGTCTTAATATACGCAACAAGATGACCTGATATTTCTAAATTTTAATCTATATAAATTCCAAGCGATATGTATTAACATTGTATATTTAGATTTCCGATACCTTTAATTGAGCGATATAATAAAATAATGGTCTTTAAACTTCATTTCTTTTCCTATCTGTATGATATATTACATTTTCTATGGCTTTGATATTTATATGCTAAAATTGTAATTGAAAAGTTTAAAACAATAGCAGAATAATTAGTTTATTTAGATACGGATACGGATATCACCAATATTAATCAAGTGGACCAAGTCGATGTGGAGTAAGTTGGCATGAAAGCTAGCTCTGGTATGACCGAGACCTAAATTTACCAGGATATTGGTCAAGAGACTCTTATAGCTATTGCTTCGAACATTAACGTTGACATCGATATTCAAGCTATCCAACAGGTTTCCTAAATTGACGTTTAATACACCAATGCTTCCTAACTCAGCAGTGATATCATTGACGTGATCGCGATAGCGGCCATAGGCTGCACTTCCAATTAAGATGTTGACATCGGCTTTGAACTTTAGCAGGTGCAGTAAGCGGAAATCGATATGCAGGTTTAAAAACTCAGGAGTAAGCTCACTAACTTCGGTACGGCGTCGAAGTTCAAAACCATCAAGTAGGCCTCCAAGTAGGCCATCAACTAGACCACCTCCCACTGGGCTAGCTACCTCTTCACGGCGTTGGATAGTGTTTAATGGGGTGGTTAGGGCGAGGGCTACAAAAGTAGAAGCAACTACAGATTTGAAAAGCATGGTTTGTTATTAGAGTATATAGTGTATGTTTTGATTAAGTTAGATGTTTAGTATACCCTTTGAAATGTACATTGGCTGTCCTTTTATACCATATGAACATAAGGCTGTGTTTTGAGAATTTGTAATTTGCAGCATCCCCATTATCTTTTACGGTTTTGGGATATGGATTCATTCTAATATGCCTAATTGGCAATTTAGTCTTGGTCTAAATGTTGGGGTATGCTGGGCTTTATATTGTACAATTTCCGACTGAGCAAGAAAGGTGAGTTGATAGATGGTCGCTTACCTGTATAGGGCGGGTAAATTAGCTTCAAAGTGTGGTACAGCTGGAACGCTACTTGCAGAACCGAAATGCCAATTTTTCAAGGAATTCTTTAGGAATGCATAAAAACCGTTGGCTGAAAGCTAGCTTTATGACGCAAGGTACAAACCAATCTATCAATCCACACTTGACCCCAAAGTCAATAAATCAATGGGATAGCTTTAGTCTAAATTGTTTCCACCATTTTGCATAATAGTACCTTTGTATACAGTAAAGATCTACTATAGGAAGGGTGTTGTAGTCAAAATTTTAACAGATTTCTTGGTGTTTTGTTTTCTTCTGTTATCGTTTGGTTGTAGTGATAGCCCCAAGAAAAAACTCTAATTTGCTCAAATGAATACTACATTTCAAGTAGCTAGAAATACATAGGATATTCAACATAACAACCATACTTTTAGATATGTTCAACTGTTTTGTTAATGCATATCTTATAAGAAATTTGGAAACCTTTATAGAGATAAGGATTTCCTGTCAACTAGAGATCTTGAATTTGGAATCGTGGAGTTTAAACATCTATAATCTTATTACCATCCTTAGTACAGCCGTAGTAAGGATCTAACCAATAGTAAGGTGGGTATCAGTATCATTAGGCTTACAAATGTTCTTCCCAGGTTAGTAAATATACTAGTACGAACATACAACAAAGTTTTATTGATGCAAAAACCGCTGATAGAGCAGATTCATGTAGAAATGTAAAAGTGATAACCTGCCATCTTGACAATGTAAATGTCGATATAGATTGGGTAACTTCAAGAGTATAATGCTATATTAATATTTTTAAAACTATGTAGACACGGAATGTTGAAAAGCATAAACTGAATACTTCTTTTGGCTAAGATCATGGATTCTGATTTTAGAGCTGGAGGCACTACGAAAGGTTGAAACTTAAAGTAGGGTTTGGTTTTGTAAGAACAGCAGCAGGTAGAGTGAGTGTCTTTCGGAAATATAAAACTATTCTATCCAAAATTTACTGCTACAAAGGTATATAAATCATGGTTAAAAGTATACTCCATTACCTTTCTCAGTATTGAAAAAGTGCCAAAGACTTAACCTTACAAGTACTAAAATATACATCAACTAGGCATTTAAATTGATCCAGACCAATATATAGGACTATGCCGTTGCTAATAACAAAATTTATAAGGAAAAAGTCAAGCAAATTACATTTGTAACAGATTTCAATGCTCACCTTCAATTTATAGACCATTACCATACCTAGACTGTTACCATTTATATCAAGTCCAAGTTAATTTTCCAATATCTGTACAAGTCAAACTATTTCCTCCTCATTTCGATTGATAGTCTCAAGGAAATAGTTATAAGAGATTCGCTTCTAAAGTGAAGCCAAAATTTATACTATCCTATTGTTAAAGTAGACAAGGCTAACATGATAGTTTTGGACAAGCCTAAGAAATATTCTCAGAGAATATAGAAATGTAGCATAGGTTAGAATCAAATATGGTCGAACATATATTCCGAGCAGTCGGAAGTGATGAAGTTGTAGATAAGCATCAAAAATAATACATGAATTCATAAATTTTTAGGAAATCGACCTGGTTTTTGGATTGATTCTTAAATGGCATTTTGCACCTACAGTTGCATTCCAGATCTACCTGTATATCTGTATATTATTTAAAATCTTCCCATTCAAATATATTTATATGATAGCCTTTTACTGTGAACATTTAACTATCAAGATTTCGCTTAACTATCTACAGGTTTTCGTCAATTCTAATACCTAGGATTTAGCTAATAAGGAATCCATAATCAAAGTCTCGGGTGCATCCGATAAACTGACCCAACTTTGCCCTACTTGCCTAAACATATTATTAATGGAGCGCCTACTAACTGTTCAAATGATCAATTTTACTGGCATGCTATCCACCATTTACGCCTATTTCGGCTGCTTTATACAAGGTATCATAAGTAGTTGACTGCTCAGTTTCTACATTGATAGAGCTTAAGCTTTGATCAAAGAATTGAAAATTGCCACCAAATCTGAAAATATAGCTTTAGATGCACGAATTTTATTTGATACCTTAAAGGTGTTATCCAACTTTGAATTTCAAAAATTCTATATAGTTGAAATTATCAAGAGACTATAAAAATTTCTCATAGTAGTTTATTGAAAGACAAAAGGCTAAAAGTATTGAGCAATGTTTTGTAAACTGAGATTGGAATTACTATCTGTGTCCATGATAATCTTATAGTAAAGAGTTACTATAATATAATAGTCTTGGAACTTATTGTAGCCATTTAACATTACAACTATAGTATAGCTGTAGTACAAAATGTTTTTCAAGAAACTGCTCTTGTATAACTATTGCACCAAGTTCATTATATAAATCTGGGGCAAAGCAGCTACTAGGTTATATGGAGTGTTTTTTCTAAAGCCGATTCCTTTATCATATAGTAGGCTACTTCCATCTCGTTTATCAAACTGGTTAGGAGGATGGGATGCAGCAACCCAAAGTATTCAAACTATTACTGATAAAAGTAATGTATAGGAGAGTCATGATTTGAAATCAAGCAAAATTGATAGATAAGAAAGGAAATGGTAGTAGTTAAAACTAAGAGTTGATTGCTAAGCAATTTACCAAATACACCCAGGAAATCCATATTGTCAAATATCAGTAGGCTAGAATATCAAATAAAATTTCACAAGTTTTCTATTAAAGATTTTATAAAGGATTTGCAACGTAATAAAAAGTTTATTAAAGATATTGCCAAGATATCCAGGGAGAATAGTGATCAATTCAACCTATCCAAACATATCGTAATCACCAGTAGTGGTGTTACTACATAGAATAAGTTAATTTGTCCAACTTTTTCATATATACTATAGTTTTGAACAGGCCTATGGCCGGCTGCAATTGGTTAGATTTAAAGTAAGTGTTAGGTATCATTCTGTAGAGGTAATTGTCCGATTACAATGCATTCTCCAAGATTTAACAGTAGAGTTCAATGATGTTGCTGTTGTCCTGATTATAAAAATGGCCTTTGATGCTAGTGGTGAATGAGATCACTCGGTATATTTATCAGTTCATTTATACATCCATTTAATAATCTGAGTAATCCCATCAGCTTTTTCAACTATTAATATGTTCAAAAATCGATTGCGAACCTTAATGTCAGGCTTATTATATAGTGATTCGTTCAAGAACTTGGGGCAATCTTTTTAGAAATTGAAATATCTATTCAATACGTTTAAACTTTTGAATATATAGCAAGCTAAAAGGAACAGGCTGTAAGCCGGTCTTTTCAGCTCAATTTCATCACCTATCATCAAAATGTAGATAGTAGCAAGTAGGTCAACATCCAATTCGTAGCTTTTAAGATAGTTTAACATTGCAATATGCTCCACAATCTTTAGTTTGAATTATAATAAGCTTTATTGAAGTAGCTTTTAGCTTTGACTTGGTTCTGCTGATTGGTAAATTCGAGCAAAATAATTAATATTATGCCAATACCCTCCGATAACTTTAAGTTCATAATATCTAAAGTTTGATACATATTCTCGGCATCGCTTATATTGTTTGGTTGGGTATCAACTTTGAAAATATTGAGCATCAGCTTCCTATTGAAATTTCCTTCTGTTCAAAATGGTTTGCAAATAATTTACTACCAGCCTGAGATTTATTTTGTTACTTAAAAATGGAAAAAGGATTGAAAATAATCTTGTAGATAGTACAGCACTTAATTTTATTAAACTATTAGTTAAGCTCGGTATATTATTAGTATAATTGACTTTTATCAGTTGACTTAGCACAACGTTGTATAAATTCGAGCTGACAACTCAGTTGCGCCTTTGATAAATAATGTGAATATATAAGCTGCATAGAAGGTTACTGGTGCTTCCATATTCAATAAGATGCTTATAGCTGTGCTTAGAGTGTCTGTAGGAATACAGTTCAAATATAATTTTGGATCTACAAACTGAATTCAGCTGTAGATGAATTCTACACTACTTTGGCTCAATTTGGGTTGATAGTTTTTTATTTTGAATGGCGATATTGGTTTAAATTTTATTATTGGTATATGGTTGTTTTCGATATTCAAGGCTCTCCTTAGGATCATGCCTCTACTAATGGTCTTTCTAACCTATATCTCAGCATGGTCATCATCTAAACTCTATTCCATATATCTAACATATAATAAAATATATAAAGTATATAATCTTTAGCCTTTATATACTAAAGCTTATTTAGCTTTGATTCAAAGGAAACTCATTAATCAAATTCTCAATTGATTGTTACAATTTATCAATTTTGAACCTAGTAGTAAAAGAATTATAAACTTGGTGTTGACATTAATCTTTTCAAATAATAGCAAGTTTAACCCAATATATATTGTAGATAAAATTGCCATAACCAACTTGTTATTAGCTGGAGTTTCCTAAAAACCTTCAAAGATAGTCATATTCAACTCGGATTCTAGAATTCCCTTTTTATAAAAGGTGGATAAGGTGAGGGAAATTTCCATAATTTTATACATATATGGAACTTAGGTTTCCTTTCTATTGAATTAAAACTTACCCCACCCTATAATCCCTTTTAAATGAAGTTCGGGGATGATTAATATAAGTAATTTTAACCATTCGTATTTGAATTATTTTTGACAAAAGGAAGGTGTAGAGGAAGGTAGCAAGTTATATATTAGGGTGGGTGGTATAAATGGGAGCACACTTTAATTTTTGTTTTGCTTTAATTTAATATTAAACTTCATTTTTGCTATGTAGATGAATGATGTAGTTTGTTCAAATTCCAATCATTAGGAGCTATCTATGTAATTTCAAGTTTGGTGTCTTCCAATCGTTTGAACATTGGAATTGGAAAAGGAGTTCAAGAGCTAGTCGCTGGGAAACTACTGGGAATGCCCTCACGATCAGATAATTAGTACTTTTCCAAACGTAAAATATCAAAAAATCAACCATTTTATAGATGTACCATTATAAAGCTATTTTAATTTAATGTAAAGGGGATGGGTAAAACTTCAGATCCCGATTAGTACGGTCTACATATAAAAAATCTTGCCCGGTCGATATGGATCACTTGTTCATTTTAATCCTAAGCGGACTTTAGGTTCTATTGCCTATAAGAAACAACCTGTATAACTGTCTACTTTAAAATTAAATTTATACTTGAATTATTAACTTATATATTTGAAATACTTACCAAGGCTGATATAGGTTGTCTAATATCGCTTAGCCTACATTTAAATTAGAAGCATATTTCACCTGCACAAAAACAAAATGTAGTATATTTAGTAATATATACTTTCCAGTTTAGAGCATATATTATTGCAAATACTATTAAAGGGTATTGACTAATGAACTAAGCTCTTCTTGTTCTAAATTGATAGATACATTGATTTTTTTTAAAATGGATAACAATGTCTTTTATTTTAAATCTGTAGGTGCTCATTCTAACTAAGCTGGTATAGTGCTCTTTTATATTACAAATAGTTAAAGTATTGGAATCCTATCCTTTCAAAGTACAGGTATTTTCTCAATAATCTCAATAAAACTTCATTTTGCAATGCTTATCAACTTGATTTTAGTCAAAAGGATGCTTTAGGGATCAAGGAGATGGTTAACAGAATACACGCTGCAGTAGATTTAAATTGTAATACCATGTATTAATCTGATTTTGAAAATTATATAAATTCTCATTCCTTGCACAGAATTCAAATATGCTTATTAATAGAGGCTGTATGAGTGCAAAATTTCAATACAAAAGCCACATCTATATTTTAATCAGCTCGTACGGTAATAGGACCGTCTAGCTTTATTCTTATTCCCAAAAGTTATAAGTTTTAGGTTACAAATTAGTAACCAACATTCTATCTAACTAAATTGGTATGCTTGATAGCACCCCTCGTACCTCATTACTTTAGTATGTATATAGCCTATACCAACTACCTAGTGATAGGAAAAGGATATAAATGGAAACACGGTATTTTTCTTTTACCACTTTTAGTTAAATTTTACCTACATTATCTACTGGTTAGTTATATTTATAGCCTGTATACTGCTGGTGGCATACTAACAATCACCTATGCAGATCACTACATCGGTTATGCTATCATTTTGGTTAAAGCACCCATCTCGTAAGTACATTTTTGCTAGTACAAATTCAACTTTACTAGATTAGTCTCCCATTTTTAGTATCCTTCGTTGACTCCCTAAAACTTTTACAGCTAGTGAACACCGAAATTTGTACATAGATGTTTGACTTTGATCGAAATCGAAAATATTGGATACTAGGTGGACATATAAGTCCGCCACTGACGTTCACAAATTTTGGGAGTTAATCTACGACTGGAATCGTAGAAATTTTCTTAATTTTTGAACGGCAACAGCAATTTACAGCAAGGCTTATGCATCCCTCTAATAGTGGTGTTGTGTATATGGAAAAAGCCTAAAGTTACATTTGGTAACATTCGTATATACATTTATTCTTGTAGCTATTGCAGCTTTTTCCATACTAAACTTTGAATAAAAATTCACCGTCCATCCTATCGGAAGGCTTGAAAATTGAATAGGACTTATCTAAACTTTGGTATAAATGGCCATTCCATATTTTATTCAGATCGTTTTTTATATAAAATGCCGTTCTTATTTGGATTTTAAAGTTTTTGTACTTTTCTCAGCCAATAAAATTTGCTGTTATAAGTAAAACTCGCTACTGAGATCAGAAATTTGGAAAATTCCCGAGCAAATGTTTTCCTAATTTGGAAAGGTATGATGGCTGGTTTTCATCAGGTGAAACCGAGGGTTTATATATACTGCCGTCTTGAATGGGAATGTCTTGATGGAGCAAAAGTATATAGTGTATGAAAGGGTTTCAAATAAACTGGGCTGTGGCTACAGGTATATAGAGCACAAATGGAAATAAAGTTCTACCAAATGGCACGTTACAAAGATATAATATATTTCAGCTTTCGATTTGTTGTATATGTCAGGTGTCTAGTTTTAAAATGAACTATAATAGCTATAACTTACAATTAATGCCTTTAAATCGGCATTGAAACATATATATATATATTATCAACTGATGTCGAAAACACTACGTTTATATGGTATTTATATACTAATACACTAACAGCTCTATATAAATAGTTCAAGTATAAGGCGGCCCATCTGTAATTATAATCGGCCATGCTTTATAACTGAAATATTTTTTATTTGAACGTATATCTTTTTGTACTATAGATATATGTTAAAGTTTATTCTCACAATCAACAGTAACTTTTAGTGAAAAGCCAATGTAGCTTCAAATACCTTTGAAATTTTAAAAAAAAATTCTATTTTAGACAACACCCTTATACAATAACTTAGCTTTAGGTAAAGTATGGGTATAATTATCTTTCTTGCCGCTTTCATTCAACTTTTATACACCTTCATCCAAAAGCAATATTTAGCCAAGAGCTAGTAAAAAAACCCCAGTTATGCCTCCAAAAATATCAGTTTTTATGGCTAGTATTTGAATATAGGCTCAAATATATATTTGTCGACTTTGAGTTTACCATTGCTGTTCTAGTCCTTGCAGGGTGAGCAAAGTCTATTAATTTAATGAGGCTATATGGAAGTTTAAACAGCTTGTTGCACTGGCTATTAACTTTACTACTGGACATAAGTATGCCAAAACATACCATAAGTATAAGCATTTTTTCATATAAACTATAAATAATCTATGCCTTTTGCTGAATGTTTGCTTCTGTTCCAATAGATATATCCATTATTATAAATGTAGGTGTTTCAAGATGGCAGTGTATTATGAACTTACAGACAAAAACAACCATTTGATTAATATATATAGTATCCAGTACCATGCTATAGCATCAGAACAATTGCCCACCTATTAGGCAGCTGTCGGAGAAAAAAGTACGGGTACTTTCCTATCCCTGCATTTAATAATTGAAGCTCGTAATTTTATTCGGGATAGTTTATAAGGGAGAAAATTCTAAAAATATGCCTATTTTACGTTGCCTATACAAGCAAATGTAACTTAGAGGTATATAATTGAATGGTTTTTCAAAATTTCCAACACTCGCTAGTATATTTTACATTAATATAGCGTTCAATAAACTAATTTGGGAGATAGTAGCAGATGTAACCTATTTCATTTTGAAAATACCGACCTATAAAACAAGTAAATTCGACTATACTTCATTGATTTTAAGTAACTACAAGGGTATCGTTTTGAATAGGCTAACTAGATACATCTAGAGTTAAGAGATAAACGTAAAGTAGATTGCGATAGCACTGATATAAATACAAAAGCACCAGAGTTAACTACATTCGATCTAGAGCGTACACCCTCTCTAAACTACCTGATAAATTACATTCCATCTCAATCGATCAAAGCTATTAAAATTCTACACAAGATTTCTACACCCGTCAGTTAAGACAAGTAGTATACTAAAAGTACTATACCGGAGCTGTTTTGCTAGCTATTTGTAACAAACTGGTTCCATTCTTTGGATCCGATCAAAACGGAAATATCACAATCTTATTCCCCCCTTTCCCTAAAGATGTAAACTAACTAGACTAAATCTGGGTACAATCCCCATCTATAGCGAAATTAAGCTTGTCGTATAAGTTAGGCAATTGATCGCTACATTAACTAACCTGCACTCGACTCCTACATTAAACGACTTTTAGTCGATTTGTATGGGCCATACTGCAAATCCGACAGGTATCAGCAACGTGGGTGGTGTACTTTGGAGTTTAATTGCCTTTTAAGGTAATGGGTGGGATGGTATACTAAATAAATTTATAAAGTTTGGAGGCCAAGGCATTTAATTGGCTTAAAGTATGCTTCTCTATACAGCTTTGAATTGTAAGTAAAGTTACTATAATGATAGGTATGGAGTAGGCTCGACCGATTAGGTTAAATTTTGGCTTATAAAGTTAACTCTATTCGAACTTTGACAACGAGATAGGAGTAAACTCTTCTGCCCTGTGGATAAACTGGTACCGTGATTATTCATAAGGTCTATAATACATATATATATGTAAGTAAAGTATCGGTAGCGGTTAACTTAATCAACATAAATTTTAAAACCGAGTATAAGCTGCTCAAGAACACTTGTATTTTAAATTTGAATTTGGCAGTTAGAAAGAGTATTATTTAATATAGAGTTAGAGCTAATAGTTTAGCATAGATTATATTAAATAGAGTTTATTAGGTAGTTAACCTTAAATTATTTAGAAGTAGATATATAAGCCAATAGACACCCGCCAATTCCACTTATTTCAAAAACAGCTTTTGTATTTTCGTAAGATTGGGATTAGAAGGAATGGATCGTTTCGACCAGAGCACTTTCAAATATCAGTATCAGCTGGACCAGAACCGCAACACTCCCAACCTAAGTAGTAAGCTGAACTACATAGACGACATAAGTCCCCACTCATACAGTGCAAAGGTCAATGCGAATCAAGACTACCGATTGAACTCCGACCTCTACTCCAACGGCAACCCCAACAGCCACTACCAGCACTACAACAACGAAAGCTTCGACGATTTCAAGTACGGCACACTCAACCTGTACAACAGCCAAAAGTATATGGAGCTGGAGAGGAACAAGTTTATCAAGAACATGAACTCCAACCCCAGTTCCAGTAACCCACCTAATAACTTAATTAATAAAAGCAACCCCGTATACTACTCGAACGACTATCCAGTCAACCGATCCGACAACGCCAATAACCCAACTAATAGCAACAGTGTCAACAGCAGCAGTAGTACTCACTTAGTCCTGCCCACCTACATAGTTAGCTGTGAACCCAAGACGAACTACAATCTAATAGGAACCAACGCCACCTTTCCCATGCTGTTAACCCGAAGTAATGAGGACTCCAGCCGCACCAACTTGAGTCTATCATTCAACTCACCAGCTGTCGCTTCCAGCAACTTTACCAAGCTACCACTAAGATGTCCATCCTACGTATCGAATAACGGCAACGGTGCTAATACCAGCAATAGTAATGGAACTGGGAACAATAGCAACGAAAACAATAACTTGATGTACCCTATATCCAGCCCCATATCCAATTTGTACAGCACTACCCATGACTCATTGCACTACGCCAACTACAACAGCTACTATCACTTTTCCAACTACAACTTGAACTTTCCCGCTCCATCCACCACCAATCTGATGCCTCACTCAATGAACCAGTATGACACAATGGCCCCCATACACGGCCTAAGTACCAACGAAATAAAGCCCTTCAAGTGTCAACAGTGCAACCAGAAGTTTGGTAGGTCTCACGACTTGAAACGTCACTTAAGAATACATTTGAACTTGCGCCCTCACTGTTGCTCCCCTTGCAACCGACAGTTCACCCGCTTGGACGCGTTGACAAGGCACAAGTTAACTAAGAAGTGCAAGTTAAAGGCCAACTCCATCAAAAACACCAAGTCTGCTGCCTCGAGCTGATGCTTGGGAGGCGGAACTTTACCGTTCTTGGAAAGCAGCGATACTATCGATTAGTATACCTCTTTGTTGTTTGTGCTATTTATATCCACTGGAGATCTGGTGCATCTGGCTTTACTGCCCATTATACTGTATCAGGTATACGGTACAATTAAATAATAAAAAGGCTCAACTTTTTAACGGCTTTATTTTTTACATTTTGGCTTTTGTTGATGGATTTGTAAGGAGTATACGTTTATTTGATCCTAAAAGACGAGCAAAATTTAACCTAAAACAAACTCAAAAGGTACAACTTTGTAAGGGTGCTTTTCAGTTTCGAATATGCTATGCTTAGCATATAGAGATGAAATAAGGAGGTAGGAGTATAGGTTATAGGGTACGAATATTAGAAGCCCAAAATACAAATACCATTTTTATAGGGTTTGCATTTTGAAAAACCGCGTTTGTTCAAATTTAATAGTAAATTCTTGATGGAACCCTATCAATGCAGTTTTCAAACTGTGAACTCTAAAGACTAAATTCAAGATAGTTTTGTAGGAGTTGATAATACTACAAGATAAGCAAAGGTTATCTGGAAATTAGTAATTCAAATAGCTGCAGCTTTCATAAGCATACTAATTGCACCTACAAGTTTATTTAGCATTTGAAAAGTAAACTTCCAATTCTCCGTATCAACATAGCTTATAAAACACTCTCCCTAAATAAACAAAGTAAGCAATTAGCCGATACACAGCTAAATTCTCAACTATATTACAACTTTGCTGAACCCGTTCTATAATCATAAAACTTCAATAGGTTTACAAAATATTTATTCAAATAACCTCAAAGGTTAGGCTTCAACTCAGAAGCAGAGGCATTTGTAAAAAATTTGACGACTTCTTGAGCTTAACCAAAATTTAATATACAATCCTACCAAAGTTAAATTACCTAATCGTTCGGGTGCTTCGTAGGCAATAAGGTGACCAACATCTTCCATGCGCAAGGCTTTAGCATTGGGGACTTGAGCAACCCTACGGTCTAAAAGGTCACCCTGCCTAGATTTTTTACGTGTTAGTACATGAAGCAAAGGTTGTAGGTTTGAATAATAAATCAAATTACAGCATCGTTGAAGGTTCCGTTCCAGAAACGAACAAAGTGGGAACTTTGATGTTGGGTAACGATTCGTAGAGGGCGACTTGGAATTGGAAATCGTCGGTAAATGTTTTCTAAAATCCGGTTACAAATAACTCAAGTGAAATAATATTACGTATTCTTGCTCCGGTGTGCATTTCAAACCGTAAGCCCAAAGTCTTATTATCAGGGCCCAAGGTTTGGTGGAGGGCATGTTCCTAAGAGCTTATAAGTAAGTCATCTCAAAACAAAAGCCAATACCAAAAATATTTGAAAGACTTCGGCAGGCCAAGCTTGGTACATAGTTTTACGTAAAAGGTGCTTCTCGGCATCCTCCCTAAATAAACTAAATAAGATAAATACTTGTATTTAAACTTACAGGTTTGGCCACCACCCTCGGCGCTTCTTGGACATTTCAAACATAGCTAATTCTCTAGTTGGTTGGAAGTCGGGGTAAAAAATAGGTGGGTCCACGGCAACAATTGATTTAATGCTTATGTTTTGGGGCAGAGGTTGGCTTGCCATCCACAGCCTAAAAAATGAGTTTAAAAATAACTTTCAATTCTTACAGGCTAGTGCCACTCAATGAACTACCAACTGCTACGATTTGCTTGTGCTCAAACTTATCTTCACCATTGGGCAACCAAAAACTGGATTGGTTTAAAAGGCTGATTATATCCCTTCCATAGTTATCCCATAACACTATTAAACACCTATTAACAGGAAATAGCAACTATAAACATACTTGTATGGTCCAGTTTTCCTTCATTGATAATGGCCGAATCTCCTTGATTTCTTACGTCAAATGTCAAGACGCCACGGAACTGGTATAGTTCTAAGATAGATCGGACTAATGGAACGAACATTTCCTTTGTAAAACCGTTGGGTGGCGCTACCAGTAAGTAGTGGTTGATATTGACATTTTTGTTAAAGTAGTAGTTGCAAGCGAGCTTTATATCCGAATTGGGAGTTGGGTAGGCATTGGCTTTGAGCTGGCTCTTGAAAAGTTGGTAGTTTTCAATGTTCAATTCAACCATTGTTGACACGTTTATAGTTCTTTATATAGGAATAATATTTACGGTTTTAGATGTGTTTATTGTAGAGAGTTGAATTCCAAACTTATATACTTTCAAGAATATTGAGCTGTTTATTTGGCATGCTTCAAAGTGCTTCTTGCTTTGTTGAAAGATTTCTGATCAAGGGATTGAATTCCTTGAGAGCGAAGAAGCGGGGATTAGATATTCCGAAACCAGAAGCTGTGAAAGTTGATGCAACCTAATTGGTACATTTTTACCAATTGGCGATTCTAAAAAGGAGTACTGCTGAGTTGCAATGTCGGCAAAAAAGCTAAAAGCCCTCTATGATAAAATCGTGTAGAAGAGTAAGAAACTATAGCCAAAGCAAGGCCAAGTGGTTTATGGTGCATAATTGCAGGTCAAATAAACCACAAATCTATCTAAAGTGGTAGCCATGAACTATCAATAGTATTAATTCCGCTAAACCTCATAGCATAGTATTGCAGCTGGCTTTTGACCATTCTACAGAAATGCAAGCGATACTACATGTGAATAGTACGCACAAAATTCAGCCTCTTTCAATAGCATATGAGTATATATCCATCATATACACAAATTAAGTACTTATTTAAGCTATTCTTCTCACTGCCAATTGTGCACTGGTTGAAATAAAGACATACTAAAAGCACATGTGCTTCAATCCAAAATTATTTTGCAGATAGTGACAATGAGACAACAACCTATATCTTTACTAAACTAGCAAATGTATAGGTACAAATTATTGGCTATGATACACTATAAAGTAACACTGAAATCAATACGGCTTTGAATCTTAGGCTATGAGTCAAAGTATTATCCTACTAGCATCAGCTCTAATAATTTTTCGATACTATTTGCCTTCTTATGACAGCTCCATAAAGCTTCTAATTAAATATCTAAGGCTTATCGACTTCAACTGCATCTGGGAAAACTGTAGATTCAATCCAGTCTATCACTATCAATCTCAATAGCTTTCCCAACTACCCCATGAGCCAACTCTTCGGATTTGCACCAAGTAACTTTCCAAACACAAAGCCTTCAATTTTTCTTATACCTCTACAAACTAAACTGTCCTTTGGCTTAAACTCTAGTAGTTTTTTGACTTGCAACTTGCTATCGTATATTTATCTATAATACCTTCTAGAATCCGTATTCAAGCTTTTGATAAGCTATTTTTTCCATCTACATCTCAATAGTTTTACTGTTGAATACTCTGTATCCATAACTGTAGCTGAAAATTAATCAAATTTGAGATGTGTTTAGAAATAAAAATCTATTTATCAGAAATATTGGAAAAGTTTGGTTCATTTTTTATATGATCTTTATATAGCAATAGCTGTCGTATCGATAATACATATGATAAACTTGCCCTAAATTCAGTACTAGTGGAATCAAAGTGTACAGTTCCAAAATACTGCTCTAAATAAAACATATATATTACTATAGAAATTAAAACTGTAAAGGCTGAAAAATTAATTAAATTTTATTTCTTTCTATTTATCTATCCAACCTACAGGTAGTCGTTGACAAACTTTTTGAATATCTCAGCCCCCAAATATCTATGAGTCTTCGTGGTTGGGTGATCGATATCCCAAAAGGCGGAGTGATCGGGGTCGGAGCAGATATGAGCCTTATGATCGAAATTGGTCATGCACTTCTTATCGGCCACATATGGCTTTTCAAAGAGTGGGTTGTCGAGCTGATAGCTGAGAAGTGGACCTAAATAGTCCAAAGTCTTAAAGTAGGTGATTTTAGGGTTCAATCCGTGGCTTTGAGCCAGCTTCGTTATTTTTTCTATAGATTCATTTAACAATCGGTTGTGCAGATAGGTCATATCGGCTTTGACTGCCGTCTCTTCAGCGGTATTCACCTGCAGTGGACGGTTGATGGGCGGATGATCGCCAATTATTAAGTGTCCTACCTTGTTCTTGACTAGGAGGATGTACAAGACGCTTTCGACCTCATGCACCACCTTCTCAGGGATGACTTCTGGTATAAAGTAGTCATTACCTCCCATCCACAGTGTGAACAGGCTATTGCTGAAGTCATAAGTTCCAGTCGAGTTCTTGAACGATTCTAACTTGTCAGTTGCCTGATCGTACAGACTGCTGATGGCAGCTAGAATGATGAATTTTAGTAACTAAAGGTTGAAAGTAGAACTTACGTAGGAGAACTCCCAGCTTGTTGCTGGAAGTGGCGCCGCCTACGGCATAGTTGGTCATGCCGATCTTTTTATCCAGCTTAATTTCCAATAGATCGTGTAGAAACTCTACCCACACCCTACCGTTGGAGAACCTACCCTTGCAGTAGTACTTGTGGTTGGGCAATAGCCCGCCGGTAGTTGTATACAAGTTGTTTACATCACTCAAGCTGTCCCCTAATACGATCATCCGATCCAATTGCGGCAAGTTTGGGGCGTACGGAGTCTCAACTTTGGGCACTGGAAGTTCGCCGGTACATGGACTGGGACCGGTGACATATTTGGCTAATATTGGGTGGAGTAAAGTTACCAAAGTTAACGACAGTAGTGGATATTTCATTTGAAATCGGTTTCGAAGTCTATGTTCAAAAGCTGTAAAGCTGAATGTATATCTGAAAGCTTTCGATTTTATAAGGGGCGGTCAACAATATATACGATATACTGATATTCCTCTGGCAGACGCTTCGATTTACAGTAAATTTTCAAGAGTTTGAAGTTTCAAGTCGGTCATGATGTAAGGGAAAACATAAAAGGAACCGGTTTCGTTGAAATTGAGGTTTTAGAATATGTATAGCATATTAAGAAGACCAATAACTTTAAGATGTCTCAAAACATATAGAAACCACTAAATTTAACGATTTTATTATCGGAGTAACAAAATAGTATACATTGGATTGCTAGACTTCAAAAAACTTTATCCATGTATGTATCAAATTTTATGAACACTAATTACTTTTGAATCACTACCTGTACGGATTTAGTTGTCTAAAAACCCAATTTAATTTGTTTATTTCAGACAACTAATTCCGAAAAGGAAGCGGCAAATTCAAGGTTATTGGCGCATTAACACCCAATTTAGTATGGATTTACTATGGAAACTATTGATATTCATAGACTTGATCCATATGCAGTTAAACTGTCAAGTTCTGAAAGCAATTTTCCGATTGGAAATATCCAAGCTAATGATAGTATAGTCTAGACTATATAATTTAATTCTACATGTTATTATTGCAGTTATCATATAATTTATAACCAAATAACTATTAAATGAAGTCTAATCTAAGAGATTTAATATCTAGCCAACAACTTCATCAACAATAGGCAAAGTGCCTATGTATAGCCGTAGTAAGGTGAACATTATCCCACTATATATACAAATTGGGAAAGTTACAAAAAGTCTTTAATTTCAAATTATAGCAAGGTTCACTCGTTATAGCGTGCCCATCCAAGAGCTCCTTATCTACAAAAGAGTTATTAGTCAGCGAATCTAGGTAATCATCGATCCTAAAAGTTAAAATCTTGGTGGTGTAGTTCAAGCAGCTGATCTTGTACCTAAGCCTAGTAGCCATTTCAGCCAATTTAGTGCTGTGGCCTATGTAGTAGTGCTCCCTACGGATCATCTCCTCAAATGACTTTTCATCCAAAGGTTGGCTCAAATGTGGTAAATCCCTCATAGCAATAGTACCTACACCATCATTGAATATCAACTTGATGAGAGCAGAATCCAGTTCTCCTATAACTCTTTCGGTCTCGAATTTGATAGCCAAGTGGTCAGTACTTCCAAATCATACGACAGCCAAGGAGTTTTGAAAACCAAAGGTCGAGGTTTCGGTCCTTATATAAGTCAAATTTGGATACCATCTGTTCGGAAACTAAAGTGGTGAAAACTAAAATAGATAAGCAAATATAAGTATAGATTGCAAAAAGCATACATACATGCCAGTGTTTTAACAGAATTTACCACCGATGATGCAGCCACTGAGAAATTTGCCAGGTCAGCATTATAATTGTAACATTGACTTAAGATGCTTTGCAAGTACTCGGGCCAGATCGGACCATTTGAATGCCTACCTTGGCAGTAAAAGTTGGGGTCAGACATCTTGTTGAGGATATTTACTATAAGATGCCGCTGTCATTCAAGCTATCTCCAGACACTATCAATCGATTGTACATAGGTAAAGTTTGAACTATTATGAGGTCGATTTGAGGAATTGGCTTTAGTGATATGCATGGGAAATAAATTTAAGATATGTCGTACCTAGTTCTAGCAAACTTTGAATTTCGGTTATGAAGAGAGTAAGAATCGGAAAGAAAATTATCTAAAGCATATTATACTTTTGCTTCCCTCAAGTAGCTTTTATAGTAGCAGCAGTAGTATAAGACTTTGTAGTAATGCGTTTTTAAGATATTCTTTATATTTCATTTCCTATTAGAGTAAAAATGCATCTTATATATAAATAGCATTCTTTAGAAGGCCACTATTTCTAAAATGCTTTAGAATCTATAAATTATATTGAAGATATCAGCTAATTATAATATAGCTAGCACTACTATTTATGATATTCCTTGTATAGGAATGTATAAAACGGAAATAGATCTAGATACTCAAAGTTGACAGGTTTTTGTATAAACTTTGAATAGTTTGATCTGTCTTGATCCAGTAAATTGTAGCCTGGAAAATTTCACTTTCAACCTTCAATGAAGTCGCGTTTTAAGCCTATTTATTGGTGGAAAGAACACTTCCTACTAAATTAAACTGATGGTTAAAAATAGTTAGTGAAATTGATTGTAAGTTGACGTTTGCAGCATCTGCATATCACTTGAAGGATCTAAACATAAACTGCAAATTTTAGCCAATTATACAGAGTAACGGAATAAATACTAAAGAAGCAAGAGCTCCAAAGTTAGAATTAAATCAGAAATGAGTGAACAAGTTAGGACTATAGCCAATTCCACTTCTTCCAGCCTCTTTCACCAGCTCCAATAAAGCAAGTTCACACGCCTTAAATTGTCAGCTTTTACCCATCCACATATTTCACGATTGGACGTTTGGATATCAGCTTCTTCAACCGTATTTTAGTTCAAAGAGAAGTGGCCGACGGCAGACGTTTACAGCGTTACTTTGATACATCAAAAGTAAAAGTCAGCAAAACTATTCAATTACGAAATTCAATTTGTTTGGAAATCGACACCTTTCAGCTAGCATTAAATCAACCCTCAGCCAGGAATCTATACAGCTAATTGTTCAATAATTAATACTATCGATGCAAGCTTCATTATCAGATGTTAGCTCAGTTAGTGTAGAATCAGCTCCAACCACCAACTTCAGCCAAAATTGTTCCGCATGTGGTTTATCAATGTCCGGATTGTTCGTTAGGGCGTTGGGGGGATTTTACCATATCGAATGTTTTAAATGTTTAGTAATTATTGTCTTTTAACCAGGCTTATATTAAGTTTTCTTCTATTTACAATAGGACTGTAGCGACGTTGTAGCATCTAAATACGTTTCAATTACGGGGCCTGATGGAAAGCTACACCCACTATGCGAAAAAGATTATTATCGGCGCCTGCGACACGTCTGCAACTCTTGTAAGCAATTTATTCAAGGCCCTTTCATCACAGCGTGTGGGAAAAAGTATCATGTCGACCATTTTACCTGCTCCGAATGTATGACGGTGTTTGGCAAGAACGATTCCTACTACGAGCACGACGGCAAAGTGCTCTGCCACTACCACTACTCTTTAATAGCGGCTGCCAAATGTACAGGCTGCAACGTACCTATCATATCCCGATTTGTCGAGTCGAAGAAGAATGAAGTCAACGAACGATGGCATCCCGAGTGCTATATGATAAATAAGGTAACAGTCTGCAACTAAATACTTTTATAAACGTATTTTAGTTTTGGAAGGTGAAGCTGGGAACACCGATTGCGCTTTCTAATGGAAACGGTAACGGATGCGCCTTATTCATGAATTTAACAATTCAACTTAGATAAAAAGATGACGAACGAAGAGCTGCAGAGGGAACAGAATAGATCACAAGTAAAATCTCAACACATTTGGTCGATCCTATCCGCCTTTGAAGAATCCTCGGCATCATGTATTTCAGAGATGCTCATCCAGGTTTCAAACGGGAATTACAAGGATGGTGTGCGGATGGCAGAGAAGTTTACGATGCACGTCGAAATTTTGTTTTCAGCTATTGACCGTATAGAGACCAATTTGATTCAAAACCAAGATAGCCTAAGTAATTGATCGAGAAGTTTGAAAACTAAGCATATATATAGATTACCAGCAAGAGCCTAAGCAGCTTTGCCGGAAGATAATCGGATTTTTTTCGCTACTGACTCATACCAAGGATAACGCGAAAAATTCCATTGGTATAACGAAAGACCTGCTGTCACAAGTGACTGGGGTTGCCCACTACCTCAAAAGCTTGATACGGATAGCCCTCATCGGCGCCTTACGCTTGGTAAGGCTTTTTTAAAGCATAGTTATTTATAGATCTATAGGAGCGGAATTACACGTCTAAAAGTGCCATATCAAACTTTTTAAAGATGCTGGTCGTACATGGTGATAAAGATAAAGCCTCACAGTGGCGTATGCTAGCTAAGATGGAAGCCGAAATCGCCTCTGAGCTGTGCTTTAGTTGCAAGGAGACGGTGGAAGAAGAGTGTATTAGATTTGTCAAAGATCGCTGGCACACGCATTGCTTAAAATGCACAAAATGTGAAAGGTCGTTGACTTCCGAGTGGTCTGATACTACTTTTAATCAACTGGAAGCAAAAGTTTATTGTAAAGGATGTTCAAGCGCTGGATGTGAACACGGATTTAAAAAAGTTAGCAGCCTTGACCAATACTCATTTTTGCTAAGGCTTTCCTTGCGACGACTGTATTCGTTACTCAGTACAAAAGGTAAACTGTCCTATTTAGTATTGCATAACTTAATATTTATTCGATTAGACGATTCTATATTAGTCCCTGAATCAAAGCAGATTCAAAGACTAATAAAAAACAACAAGAGCTCGCCAAACTTTACCGACAACGACCCCATTATATTGAACCAAGTTCGGAACAAATCCCCGGAACGGGTTGCTGAGAGCGAAAACGAAGATTTAGATGAGCGACTGATAGCGATCGCTAGCAAAACGCCACAGCGCTACAACGTCCGACAACGAAGGTCGGGCAGCAACGCTACCTCGATTCATAATCTCTCCATGATTGTGCATGCCCGCAAGACGTTGGAGCACCCCATCCCGATGGAGCGCCAAAAATCGGAAGGTCCCCCTTTAAAAATCGATTCGGTCGAGATGCCTACGCGGGCACTATCTGCCGAAAGCCTCCTCATCTCAGCTTCTAACTCGTCAACTCCAAGTGGGCGACCCAAGAGCTACCTTTGTGACCTTTCCGAATTGGAGCTACTCATTGTCCAGACGCTGTCTGCTTTAAGCCTGTACCCACTAGTTGGCAAATACTTCAGCAAGGACGAGCTATTCGAACTAATTGGATCACGGAAGACAAGTTTATGGTCGCGATTCAAAAACAACTTGCGGCCTACGCCCAAAAAGCCAGGTAAAAAACCTACAGTTACACCTTTACTAACCTTGATTTAGATGGCATCTTCGGAGTCAGCTTGGAGATTCTAACTGAAAAGTACGGCGTCGATTGTCGTCTAGGCGCAACTTCTGGTCTCTTGAGGGTACCAAGCTTCGTCGAAAATATAATTTCCGTGCTACGGGAGATGGGTAGGCTAGAGATCTATTTGTAATATACTAATATTTTACAAGACATGTCAATCGAAGGTATATTCCGAAAGAACGGCAACATTAGACGCTTGAAGGAATTAACCGAAGCCATCGACAAGGACCCACAGTCGGTCGATTTATCTCAAGATAACCCAGTACAGGTTGCCGCCCTGCTGAAAAAGTTTTTGCGGGATTTGCCCGACCCTCTCATCACCTTCAAGCTGCATCGCCTATTTATCATCTCCCAAAGTAAGTTCCATAAAATTTTCACCTACTAATTTAAAATCTGTAGAACTGGACAGCTTGGAAGATCGCAAAAAGGTACTGCACCTGGCTTGCTGCTTACTACCAAGGGCTAACCGAGATACATTGGAAGTCATATTCGTCTTCTTCAAGTGGGTGGCCGAATTCGCCGTCGTAGAGGATCGGGGCTCCAAAATGGACTTGGAGAATTTAGCAACCGTCATAACACCCAACATATTGTACGGTAAGGACAAAGATCCCACCAAGGATGAATCCTTTTTAGCTATAAACGCAGTTAACGATATCTTGGTCATGCAGGACGACTTCTGGGAGGTAAGAAAGCCTTTGTATTCAGCTATACCCACCAAATTTTACCATTTCAATCCGATCTAACACATTTTATATAGGTACCTGAGAGTGTGGCCACCATATTACAGGAGGTCAACCTAATAGAGGACAAGCACGAACTATCAACCGAAGAGATCTTGAGAAGGTGCGAGAACTACTTCAACTACGGCAAAGCGGGTCCCCCTTCCAACGCTCAATCCTCCAAACCAACCAAGTAGTCATGTTTCTTAATGCGTGGGCTTGTGGACGTCCTATCTGGCTAATAGGATGGATATTTAAAGTTTTAACTGCTAATCAAGTGCTATATCGAAGTTAAGGTGTAACCTATAATTTTGAAGTGTGATGCTTTGATATAGGTCAACTAATTCTAAAATCTATCTAGTAATAAATTAATATTCATTTTCACTTTTAGCCACCTATCGTTTAGAGATGGATGTTGATGAGTATATGTAATCTTCAAAAGCATTTTAAACTTTACTATATTGAACTTAGAATCCTTTACAGGCGCAATTTATACAGGCATGTTGCTACTTGCAAAGACAATGCGATGCTAACTAGATAATAACAGACTACAAATTCTTACAAAGTATTCAAAATGCAATAGCCAACCATTTAAATCAGCACGACCAAGCTTCATTTAATCTACTACTTGCAACTATAAACTATTACTAAAGTCGATCCGAAGCTAAAGCAAGTACCTTTGAATGGCCTCAACGCTATACTCCATCCACCTAGCTATGATTTCCAGGCTTATCAGCTATATAAACTAAGAAAGTCGATATATATAGCTATCATGCTTTACAAAAATAGCAACTTATTACAATACAGCTAAATACAAATGAAGCCATAGCATCAAACTAGTTCAGATGCCATCCACCCTACAAGCAGATAAGCCGTCCAATCCCAAAAACATACAAAAATTCCCACATTTATTAGTTGTCTCTGTCATTTCCACTGTTACTATTTTTAAGGAGTTCGTAGTACTCAGGGATCGGTTATAGTTTCCAAAAAGAACAAAAGTTGTTGACGTCGGTAGTCCGTCTGCACTTTTTGAGCCAACTTGAAGAACCGTAATAAAAAATAGGGATTATCCAAATTCATATGGATCAGCCTATTAGCTTCCGAAGTAATGAGGTCTTGACTCGAGTGGAAGAGGCTACTAGTACTCCTATCCAAAAGTAAACTGCTGGCATCCAAGTCCTGGCTGGAAGTTTGCAGCTGGTCCTCTTGAACTAAGTCGGCTTCCGAGTCGGATGAGCTAATATAAAGTTAATCGTTAGGTTTAAAACTGGAAGGTGATAAAGTACTCTTGGTTTACTTCCGATTCCTAATCTTTGTTACTTTAATAATAAATAATAAAGTACCTTGGTAGCGGAAAGGGAGGTTTGGCTGGGGTAAGTACCTGGGCTTGGCGAAAAATTTTCTACAAATTTGGTGAGCTGAAGATATACTATTTAATTACTACTGTCGGCGAACGGGTTGCTATCGTCAGGCTATAAAGGTATCAGTAAAAGTTACTTGTCGAGCAGTTACTTTGTAGGATTGCCAATTCCTTGGCAAATTACTTACAGCTTTAATAGAATCAACAATTTAGCACTCTATTTATCTATATTATTACTTTGCATCTGCTCCTGAGCCGCGTAGCTGTTGGTTGCCAAGCCGTCGTAATTGAACTGCGATAAATCCATGTTTCCCGTTGAGTAGGCGTACTTGTGTCGAGTTCTTGAGGAGCTAGCCTCATTGTTGGAAAAGTCGCTGTTAAAGCTGTTGCGGTTACTCTTGGGCCAGTTATCGGTTTGGGCTGTGGGTTCATGTTGGTGCTGGTGTTGGTTGGAGTTGAGGCTAAGCTTGCCAAACTCTTCGTTGAAATCCATGTTGATGAAGTTGCTTTTGGAATTGTTGTCCAACTTCAAGTAGGGACTGTCGTATGACATCATACTTTAATTTCAGAATGCAATTAGTTTAAGATCGTCAACAAGCTTACAGCAGTTTACAAATGTTTCTCACGCCTTTTTTCACAACACTACAAACTTGTATTTCAATAGTAAAGGTATACGTTTACTATCAAAGAAGTCTTGAGAATACCACTAGTGAGGTTAAAAGTGGAATCGTAATAAACTCTGATCAACAAAGTCGTCTCGATACTTTACCTTCTATACAAATATTTAGACCTTGCCAAGAAAATTCATAAAGCTGGTATGCTATTTGTTAAATTTCTTGCTAATTTGACTAATTTGAGCGAATCATCTGATATCAACAGCTCATACACTTCAACGACATATGGATCATCATTTCGGTATATGTCGTCCATCCAGATAAGCTGTATTATCCACCATCAATCCTATTTGAAAGCTACCAAGAAAACTATTTTGTTTGAAGTGTGGGGAGATTATTTATCAAAGCTAGCACAATTTTAGAATTGATTTAAGATTAGTCAAAAGTTTGATAAAAATATACACAATATCTACAAAAAACTTCAATCTAAAAATTCTTATTTCAAGTTTAAGCAACATACGTTACTTTTCATCACTAATGGAAAGCCTTTAAAATGTAAATGTATAAGGAAAGCTAAAGAAATATGATATAATTGAATATCTATATACAAACCATACTATAAATCTGTACTCCATTCAACCTTTGAAAAGTAAAAGGCAAAGCTAAGGCAACTTTTCGACGATAAGTTAAACATAACATTACAACCTTGGAATCTTAAAGGGAAGGAGATGAAGAGTTATGAGCATCATTAAAAATGCACATGAAGCTTCCACTCCAATAGAATTTTAATAAGATGCCAGGCCAAGTTAGTCAGAATAATTAGTTAAGTAGATGAAAGTAAAGTCTAGTTCCAAGTCAAATCCAAAAGCCCCAGTAAACTCAATCTAATCTAACCGGAGTTGGGAGTCCCAGGAACATTACCTTCATCCAACTCTCTATCTTTACTCAAGATTGGCTGATGCATAGGTAAGGAACTGGTTGACGACAAAGAGCTTGACGAGTTGGTAGGCTGCAGCTGGGGTGAGGGGGTGTATGGTGCCACTATAGGCCCCCTACTACTTTTGAGAAGCTCCAACTTATTGCCCTCGATACGCAGCTGCATCTTGGCGAAGTTGCCTAGCACTGAGATAAGATCCTTGGCCTTATCCTTCTCGTAACTCTTGAGTACATTGGTCAAGTTGCGTCGCAAGTCCAAGAAGCGTTGTTTGGCCAACTTGACTTCGGGGATTGCTTCGGCTTGTGTCATGGGGTCGTCGAACTGGGTTGGCGTACCTTCTGGTAGGACACTGTTGGGCGAAGTAGATGCAACTTTGTTAGGAGGCAGCTTGGCCTGATGGCGCTGTAATTTCAAAGCGTAATCCTGTAGGGCCTCGGTACGTAAATTGAAGACGTGCTTCAACGGCTGCATGAACTGACTGTACTCCAAAAAGACTTGGCCTAGTTGGTTGAGTTCAGCTTGGCCTTGGCGTTCACTCAACGTGGCAATGTCGTCGTGGACAGTGGCGAACTCACCTAAATTGGCGTCGAACCTCCGTAGCCGGTTGCGGTTGTCAATCTTAGTAAGGCCACCCATACGGTACTTGGAGTGCAGGCTATCAACGCAATTGTCACCGAACCTACACAGCTGGGCTGCATGCTGGTTCCTAGATTCGGTTAGCTTGACTAAAGACTCCTGGATGCGGTCGAAAGCATCCTCCAGAGTCAGGATGTAAGATTGCCGCTTCTTGAACTCTTCGCTGTCGTCCTATTTTAAAAACGGTTACCTTAAAGTTTGCTATGCAATTTTCTTACCGACGGCAGCCGATGGATGGGCCTATAGACTCGAAACCCTTGGTCGAAGTGTGGTTGCAGCAATAGGTTGAAGGGTAAAGCCGACAGCCGGGCTAGGAACCCTTTCTCTACCTGAACGGCATCCCGCTCTTCCTAAACACGACGCTCTCAATAATTTTAATATTAAAAAACGTACCATCGTATCCGATAAAAAGGTTTGAGTGGGTTGGGATTGGGCAAACTCCGTCCTGCGTAGGATACGATGCAGGTACCTCTCAGCTTGAAACCTATGGATCTCCAGTTTGGTTATATCGTTCCCATCACTTATTCCACTTGGTATATCGGGTACCGCCAAATTGGGAAAGTGAATTTGAAGCTGCTGCTGCAACCAGCCGAACTGATTCAAAGTCCTCGTAAGCATTCTTACACTACCTGGCTAGATGAGGTTAGCATTTGGCAAAAATTGAAGGCTTACAGTCAATGTTACTTTCAATTTGAAATTTGTGGTCTGGGTAGCTGGATTGATACTGGCTTCGGTAACGGTTACCCCGTAGTCTAATGTACCCATTATGAAGTCGCACTGCTGATGCATTATTTTGGCTATTGTTCGTATGGGTCGTGGATCGGGTGGTGGTAGGTTCCTTGAAGGAGTCTTTGGTCTTGGGGTGCGTAGAGGTAAATACGTCACTTCTGCTTCGTTACCACTTCCTTCTTCTACTAAAGGCAAAGTGGGCTAAATTTGGTTAAATAAAGTTTAGAGATAAAGTTAAGCGGTGTAAATAGCTATTGCACAAAGGGCTTACCATAAATATAGTCAAAAGTTCGTTGAAACTATTCTTGGTTTCCTTGTAACCGGTCGATGTATACTGCTCTTCCTATTCCTACTCCAACTTGGCAAAGGTGAGAACTCCAATTCCAAGTTGCTTACTTTCAAACCCAGCTTTTCAAAGTTCTACCGCTAGTACTGATTCCAATCAAAACTGTGATGCACTAAAATATTATTGGATGCCGCAGATTACCTATTTGCAGATTTACGGCTTAATTGATTTGGCTTGAAGGAAACCGAACTTTAGGTCAACAAATTGAGGATGGAGACGCTGTAAAAGGATTTCACAGTTGCTATTAGTTAGATGTAGCAATATACCAATTGGATACTACTATGATAGATATAGTAATATCCATATCCTTATTATGGATTATAGCTATTCAGTTATTCATAATGTTATCTTTGCTATACTCTTTGCGTTCAATTTTCAAAGCTGTTTTCGTTCAAGTACCCCTCTGTTTTGGAGTAAAGATCTAGAAATAGGATTATATAAAATGAATTGTTACTGCCAAGGAACTTGACCGAATTATCTAAAGCCAAATATAGCTGCTGTAGGGAGCACCTTTGACATTTAGCCAAGGCTATAAATAAACTATGTGTTTGGTAAAGCCTGAAATATAGGCTAATATATAAAAATAACTAGTGTCGCCGTATCATGAAAATAAACTTATAGATTTTGATTAAGAATAGTATTTATTGATATAGTCACTAATAAGACGTCAGTCAAAGGTACTTCAACTGGTACTTGGAGTTGGGGTTCAAATAGTAAGTCTGGCGGGAGCTATCACTGATGATGGAATTCTTGTCTCCAATTACTTGGACAATTCCCTTGCCACCTAGGCCACTACCACCAAACCCATTGATGTTAAGGGCAACCTGGTTGTTGTTAGGATACCGGATGTAGTTGATGACGTTAGGTCTAGTGGGTTGCAATGAGATAATTCCTCCGTAGCAGTGGGGGCTGTTCCCTTGATTCCCAAAGATGGATCCCAGGATACCACCATTGTTGCAAGAGTTTCCAAATATAGATCCAAAAACGTTGTTGACGAACCCTTGGTTGCCATAGTTTAAGTTGACACCGTATTGTCCACCAGTGAACAGGGTGTTGAAGATGGGGGCTAGGTTGGCTCCCTGATAGTAGTTGCCAGGGAGTCCGCCTATTACATTGTCCAATCCAGCTGGAAACTGATTACCAAAGTCTGTGGGAATGAAGGCTCGGCCGTTGGATTGCTTGCTGACGGTTGGGATGTCTTTAGATGCTACGAGCGAAACTAAAGCTAAGACGGACATGTACTGGAATTTCATTATCAAAATGAGGCAGGTGATTGTTTGTTTATTTGTTGTAGAAGTTGCTGTATGCTTATTTTTGGCACAGCTTGGCCCTATTTATATTTTTTTGCTGTTGATTTTAGGATAACTTTTGTGGTATAATTACAAACTCTCATTGAGGAATAGAATTGGATGTAGAGTGGGATAATGGATATATGCAGAGAAGTTGATATTTTAACTGTAAATTAAAGTAGATGCATACACTGTGGAATTAATAATAATGTAATTCAATATGTATGTAGTGTTCAACTAGATTTATATTAAATTTAATATGCATATAGGTCTATAGCGCAAACTTACATTTTGAATTTTGCTTAATGTAAAGCAATAATGGATGTCATTAATATAAAAGCCATTGTATTCCACTTTACTAACATATATCGCTTTCATACGAGCTTTTTTTCAATGTAGGGTGTATTTTATAAATACTATACATGACAGAATAAGTCTTTGATTGAAACGGAACTGCTTTGAACATTTTTTGATCTGAATATAAATATAATTTGGCATGGATGCTTAAAAGAAATAGGTATATTTGAAAGGAATGTAATCGAACTTTCCTATTTTAGACTCGCTATTGTAATAAGGTAAACGATCGATAGTCTTTACATGCTATATTCTTTGAAATATAATTAATGCAAATAAATGGACTTCCATTCCACTTTTATATATCGTATAGAATATATAAATGCCCTCTAAAACTTTACATATTTCTTTGTATATTTAGATCCAATTAACAAGGAGCATAAATGGCTGCAAAAATATCCTAAAGGTTTAAACTATCTATTTTGGGATAAAGACTTAAATGGTGTTAAACATTTATTTAGAATGTGTGTATATTGCATTTGAAAAGTATTCAATTTCAAATATTAAATAGTGCCTTATTGATTAATGGTTACTTTTACTTGGATTCCGTGCCATAGATTTATTTATAAATGTACGTTTAGTCAAATTGAAAGTACAGTCCTAAATCTACTAATGGAATTCTAATTTTAGGGTATAAAATACTCAAAAAGGCACATCTCTGTCCATTTAGTAAAGTAAGCGGCATTACCCAGTCTCCTTTAACTTCTCAAGAGACTTTTTACCTACTCCCGTAAATAAATTAAACTCGCTCATCTCCAGCCTAAATTCCATAAACAGAATAAGCTGGGATTACAAAATTTTACAACGAATGAAAATTTGAAGCAAATTCATCGAAATTTGAGCGGACTAATTTAGTTTTGTGGAGCCAAGTAAATTTTTGCAAAGTTATTTAGATCCACCAACACCACTAGCCAAGATGACAAGTGAAACCAAAGTATACAAGGAGTTCAGCTTAGCCGGTAAGAACTTGAAGCTCAACACTAAAGAGGATATCCAACCTTTTATCGACCAGCTCGACCTTATCCCCAATGTCGAGAAGATTACTTTATCTGGCAACACCTTTGGTGTCGAGGCGTTTAGAGCCTTTTCAGAATCCCTCAACACGAAGAAACACATCAAGGTACTTTTTACTAGTTTTTAAATTCACATAAGTGGTAGGTACTTTGCCTCAGTGACGTATTCACTGGTCGTCTCTTGGCCGAAATTCCCTTAGCTTTAACTGCCCTATGCGAAGCCATGCTCGACAAAGAAGAGCTAATTGAGCTCGACCTCAGCGACAACGCATTTGGACCCAACGGGGGCGAACCTTTGGTCCACTTTTTGGCCAACAACAAAGCGCTCCAGACTCTTAAGCTCAACAATAATGGTTTAGGGGTCGGTGGCGGTACGCTTATTGCCAACGCTTTGATAGAGTCCAAGAAAATAAAGGATGCGCAGAACAAGCCCACCACCTTAAAAACGTTTATCGCTGGGCGCAACCGATTAGAGGATGGCTCCAGCAAGCTTTTATCCCAAGCCTTCAAAGCCCACAACACATTAGTTGAAATTCGTATTCCCCAGAACGGTATTAGACCTGACGGTATAGCTATCCTCGTCGAAGGTATCTCTCACTGCAAAGATTTAGAGATTTTGGACTTCCAGGACAACACATTGACTGACAAGGGTGGTCTTGCGGTCGCTGATGGTCTACTCAACTGGCCCAAGCTCCGCATCCTAAATTTAGCTGACTGCCTCATCAAGCCAACTGGTGCCTTGGCCATTGCCAAAGTTTTACAAGGTGCCAACTTGCTCGAACTCAATGAACTACTTTTAAGCTACAACGAGTTTGATAACTTTGCTGCCAAATCTTTAGCTACTGCCATCCCCAACCTCAAGAACTTGACTAAACTTGATTTGAATGGCAACAAGTTCAAAGAGGATTCCCCAGCTGCCGACGCATTAATCGCAGCTACTTCCGAACTCGAAGCTGAGGATATTCTAGGCTCCTTTTCCGACATGGAGGTATCTTCGGATGAGGAAGAGGAAGAAGAGGAGGATAAGGATGTGGACGAGCTCGATGCCAGCCTGAAGAAGCTCAATGTTAACTAAAATAATTTATGTTGGTAATACTTTCCTTCTTTGCTTGGATTTTTTGTCGGGTGTACAATAAAAGCTCTAGACTACTTTTAATTTCTGCCCTCGTTTATATGGTTAGAGTACACATTAATGGTTGTATATGGGAACAAGCTTGTTATAATGACTTTATTCCCGCTAAATCATAACGTGTTGATTTACTGTATTAGCAAAGTATAGTAACTATATGTACTAACCTCCTTAGCTTCTGCAGTTGATAAATCTGAAAGGAAGAATAGCTGATCCGATGGTTTATAAGGTATTGGTATCATTCCAAGGCACTTATTTTAACTTTAAATCGACCTAGTGGTAGTTTATAAATTAAACTTGGTTATATATTTTAAATGATAGATTCGCCTATTTTAAGTCTATTCGAGACTATGTTACCTTAATACGACTTTATAAAATAAACCTCCATAATGAGGTATTGGGCTCAGCTTAAAAGTTTGTTGGATCGTATTCCATCTACCACCATGAGACGACTGGGATAATAGGGCATATTGTATACGTGTAGGTATCGAATAATAAATTTAAATTCCTTGAGCTGCAACTTCTCATACATTTTAATTGCTTTAAAATAAGATTCATACTTATACTTATGAGAGAATCATTTTTCACTAGATTATAGTAAAACCTCAATCGATGCTTCTACGCGTTATATACAAAATTAACTTATATAAGAGATAGAATCATTAAAATAGATCAGCAAGCTGAAAGATGCGGTTCCCGCCCCTCCCTACCCACTTACAAAAGTAAAAGCTATAAGCTACATTTCGCAATATTAAAGCCATCTTTCATCCAAACCTACATTCCATTTTACAAGCTTATACCACCTTCCACAACTTTACAACTACCTAGTCAAATTCCAACATGTACATAACAAAGAAAAGAAAATATACAAAAACAAATATAAGTAGCCTAAAGTACACTTATAATTCCCTTAGAACTTTATAACCGATTCAATATAACGAATTTAGGGTCCAGCCAAGCCATCTGCAATTTAACTAAATCAACCAACAAAAACCTAGGCAACTTGGTACACCCATCCTTGAAATTCATCAGTTTCAAATCCACTTCCAAATTCTTGTTAATGTCCAGTTTACCTATATAATAGCTCAACTTCTCACTTAAAATCTCCACATCCCCGCTCCCGTTGGATTTCAAGAGCTCATGCAAAATGACACGATCCTTATGGAGCAACAGATTGAGGCTACTGTTGTTATTACCAACGAAACTGAAAGGTGATAGTGAAGTGAATGAAGGGGTTTTCGTGTTGGTAGAGTTGACATCAAGGAGCAACATCAGGTTCAACGAATTATAAGTCAAGTTAGCTACCCTTAACTTCAAATTATAAAATCTACCCAAAGCTATTGGTTGCACCAACTCCACCGAAACGCGCAACTTATCCAAATTTAAAGTATCAACTGGTTCCTTGACTTCAATTTTGGAGTGCTCGTACAAGTCGTTAAATTTGATTGTACTAGGTGGATAGAAGTTGGAGCTATCTAAGAAGTTGGATCGATTCGTCGTTGTCGTTGTCGTTGTAGTTGTGGTGGTAGTGGTAGTCATGGAAGAAAAGGACTGGTTGTGATAGGACTTGAAACTATTGGGCATGAGTCGAGCACTGGCTATATTATTAAAATCGGATTTGGGTAGGTAAGGGCCTAAATCTAAAGGGAACTTGTAGGTGACGTCGGAGATATCGTCATCTTCAATTGAAGTTGCATACTTTGGATCGTCGAAGCAGTCCAATGCTTGTAGAAACTGTAATTGCACTATAAGGTTTAGCTTACTGTTGCCATTAGAATTAAAGTTAGGGTTGGCATGCTCATTACAGCTCAAGTCCAAAAAGTAACTGGAGTATACCTTTTCGTTGAATTTCAACTTCAAATTTGCTTCATAGTCGCCATCGCTACTACTTATAGGTACAAGATGGAAGCTATGGTTATCTAACCAACAATCCAACTTTAGAAGGCTGATGGGTATATGCTTTAAGTTGGCAGATTTGTTGATGACACTGAGGTTGACGACCAACTTGTTCAAGCTTCGCAAGTAAGTTAAGCTTTCCACTTTGACTTCAAGCTTTGCTTGTACTTGGATAGAGTGCTTGTAGAATCGACCGGGGACCAACCAGCTTTTGATAATCGTATTATTAGTAGTGTTCAAGTTGGTATTGGTGTTGAAACTAATGCCATCTTCATAATAGTTCTCGAATTCTAAAGACTCCAATTGCAGATTACTGTTGCTGTCGTTACTATTATCATTGATCGAAGTATCAGTAACCGTTAGATTAGGTAGCTTAAACTTGTTGGAGTTGCTGTAGCTACTGGTGTCGTTAAGTAGGAAGTTGGTTGGGAGTTGCCATCGAAACTGCTTGCGTTTATTAACCGTGTTATTGTTAGGTACACCACACAGGATACACAGCTCCAAATTTAACTTGAAGAACTTCAGGTTACAACTAGTTACCTTCAATCGGACTTCGTACAACGCACACCAAGCTCCCAGGTGTCGAAACAGCTTTGGCTTATTTTCGTTATTGTTGGGGTTGATGATGTGGATACAGCCGTTATAGTAGGGTTCCATCTTGACCTTGTTGTCTTGAGCTAACAAGGAAAAGTAGGGTTGCTCGGTATTGAGTTCTTGGTTTAAGGTCCAGTGGGTTAGGGCTGAGTTGGCGGTTGAAGGGGATATGGAAGTGGAGGTCGATGGAGTTGCCGAATGTAGATTGGTTTGTAAGAACTTGGATTCTTTAGGGTGCGCTTCCAAGTAGAAGTGAAGCTGCTCGAACTTGTGTCTTATTGCGTAGGGTGCCTCTTCTACCTTTTTAATGTTGTTGCTGTCAACCTCCTCAAAGTTGGAAGTCAAACTGTTACGCCAACTTCTACATGTCTCTTGAGATATAAGTATCAAAAATAAAGTTATCGTTTGGCCTAGATGTATTTAAAATGAAAATAAAATTGATTAGTTATATATCCATTTGATTAAAGTTATTTAATAGTAAAAATATTTACCGTGATGGAACTGCGTTTGGATTTCGATATTCTGAAATTGGCTTGGGTTATCTACTAAAAGCTGAGCATCCTCCTTGTTGGTCGGTATGACCACTTTTACTTTGCTATCCTTCAAAAATGGCTTGATTCCGTCCATACTGCTGAATAATTATTATGTCGCTATAGTTATGTAAATGCAAAAGCTGAGGTATTAATATTGGTATGTAAATGGTAGATGTCGAATTAATTAATCTTTTTATATGGTTCCCTTTGTTGTATGCTACTCTATCCTACTGCTGATTAGTTAACATAAAAGAAGGTGAAAAGCATTGGAGCTATAAGTTTTACCTCAGTGTTATAATGAAAAATGAACTTTTGTATGAGCCGAAAAAGGTAGGCAATTTATTAATAGAGTTTAAGCTTTTGGGAGGCGAAATGCAATTTTGTCCACTTGAACCTTACACTTTGAAAATAGTAGAGGGCCATATGAATACACTTCTAGGCTAGGATCTACCACCCCATACAATAACGGAATTCCTGTATGCAATTCTAGAACTATGGATATATGGCTATTCATTTTAAAGAAAGGAGAGAGGATGCCTAATGGAATTTTTAACTGGTATATAAATAAATATTTCTGTCAAAATATGTGATCTTCACTATAAAATAGCTGGGGTAAAGGCGCTTTTGACCTCGTAGATTTTATTTTTAGTCAACTATCCTGAAACTAATATATATTTTGGTGCACGTTCAGGGAAGGCAAAGCAGAAACGCTTTACAACTAGTGCATAGTTAATTATCACTAGTTTAGAACACTTGGCGTATCTAGAAGTAGAGGTAGGTTTAGTAATTATAAGAATCCAAGTTAAAAATACCTGACTAATCAGATGGATTACATAGATGGCCATGAAGATGGCCTGGAGTTGCCAAGAGATTGCCTAGCTTCAGGACCACTACTAGACCTAATCCTACTAAAAACAACTACAACGTTTCTATTATAATTTATTAAATTCGGGCTGTCATAGCTAAATTAGTAAAAATTGCTTCCATAACAATTTATTCAAATTAAACAAGTATTGTAAAGCAAGAACAGTGCTTGTAGGCCTTTCGATCTAGGAAACTTGATATAATGGCAGGATGATATATATATTAACTTCAAAACTATTAAATAAAAGTTTTCAAAACATATATATTGTATAGTAGGTTAAAAAGCCGTAATATCAAGAGATCTATAGCATTATAAAAACCTCTCAAAGATTATCTTAAAACCCGGTGTCAATTTGTACATATATAGAATAGAGGTGAAGTAAAAATGCTACAAATAAATATCTCCTTCAACATCAATACTAGAACTTGCAATTAAATCTATACCATCATTTATTTCAATAAAAATCAACCTAAACTAAACCCTGACATTCGCCTTATTTAAACTCAACTTCCTATAGAATTTTGACAAGCTAATCAAGTTGGCTCGGCGCTTCTTGAACTTCTTATTTTCTTCAGTGAATTCCTTTTGGCTGCGCGTAAACTTGAAGGCCTTTGCTCTGAGCTCTTCCAACTTATCTCCTTCATCGAATCGAGGGAAGAAGAAATCGTCGGGCTGAATACGTTTTAAGTTGGTAGCAGTAGCATCACTTTCGTCGATGTTGAGGTTGGTAGCTTGGGTTAGAGCTTGAACATCCACCTTGGTAGTAGCTTCGATAGTAAGATCGGCATCTGCATCGTTATCTTCGTCGTCATCCGAATCGGGGAGACCTAATAGATTGAAACTACCCGAGTCGCGCTTCTCGACATCCTTGTTGAAGATACTGATGACACTTTTGTTGACAACAAAGTGTTTTTCGCCCGATATCTCAGGCAAAACGTTGTTAATAGGATCCTTATTCTGCAGACTTTTGAAAGTGGTGGAATCGTCCAAATCCTTGACAACTTTCTTGGTATTGTCAATTACTAAATCATCATCGGGATTGTCAGGGTCATATCGCTGCATCTCCTTCCACAATAATCCCGAGCTCTCTTCGCCGGGGAGCTTCTCACCGATGTTAATAGGTTTGACGTTGGTACCCAACAATTGGTTGAGTAGGTCGATGTTGCGCCCCTTTTCTTCGACTAAATCTTTACCCAAAGTATCTAGATCGATCGGCTCTTTATCGGATAGATTAGTGGCAGAGTTTTCCTCGTCAGAGTCGATGAAGTCGGCATCGAGTTTAAATCGAGAGTCAGTACCGTACCTCCGCTGTAGGTTGAGGCGCTGCTGACCCGAATCTCCTTCGAATACCTCCTTTATAGATATACCGGCCTCGTCTTTTTGTGAATTATCTTCATCATCACTGTCATCGAAAAGGAACTGTTGGTTTCGGGTAGAAAGTTGAATGTCTTTGGGCTGAATTTCAGTATCAATTTCAGGGTTGGTCACATAATTGGTGGGTTGAGAATCAGAATCGGAAGAGCTGTCACCAAATAGATCGGCAATTTTAGTGTCATCTTTGGCAGTAGGTTTGTTCTTACGAAGACTAAAGTTAACTGGGATGTTATTGGCTCCAGTGCTAAACTTTTGAAGTCCGTAGTTTTCCTCCTCTTTATCGACCTCCTCTTCTGAATTGGAATCAAATCTTAAAACTTTGTTTGAAGGTATTAGATGCTGGTTTTTAAAAATAAAACAAGAAACGTTAAAAGATATAGTGAAAAAATGTTACCTGGCTATCTAAATTAGCCAACGCTTGCTTTTGAAGATTCTTGGCCTGTTGGCGTAGCTTAGCTTTCTCGGAAATGCTATTAAGCTGATTCAATTTGGTTTTATCTAAAGTCTGAATTTCGAAAATAAAATTAGATACACATCAAACAATAAACCTACTTCAACTTGCTTGATTTCATTATTACCATCTTGTTTCTCATCCAACTTATTGGAAAACCAAGTCAACTCGTTTAAAGGAACCGTCTCGATCTGCTTGTTGATGGTATCCTCTTGCTTTTTGAAGGAGCGAAGCTGATGTTGGTACTTCTCAGGATCTATTTCCATCAATATACCATTGGGCTTTCGAATTTTAAGTTGGACAACCAACCTGTTGAACCGTACTTTCTTCCAGCCTTTCGCCTCCTTGTTGTCATCGGTTATAATGCTCATATCCCGTGCCAGTTTATTTTTCAAGTACTTTCTAGGTTCCTTTTTTGCTTTCTTGGCCTCCTCTGCTTCCTTTTCTTGGCTGACTTTCTTCAGAGCGAGGTAGTCAGGTTTAGCAAGCTCGACCTTAAGCTTGGTACCCTTCCACTTGACATTACTGAACGTGCTCTTCAACTTTAAATAATTTGCTTCATCCGATTTCAAGGTTATGTAACCAAACCCTTTGCTTTGCTGTGTCTGAGTGTCTATTACAATTTGGCAATCACTTATCGAACCGAAGCTTTGAAACTTTGTTTTTAATTCTTGAGAAGTGAGGTTGGTTGGGAGTCCACCTATATAGATACGTCTCTCAACTATATCTTCTGAATAGACAAAGTTACATTAATGAATGGTTATTCTGGAAAGAGGTTTTACTTGAATGCTGGGGCTTCTCGGTAGACATGGTATTCTATAATTTTGCTTTTGAAAAGAAGCTTTGTCTGTTGATTCAAACTTCAAAAGTTTGCTTTGATAATGGCCTTCTGTTTGCTAACTTTGAACAAGTTGCTCAAAGTTGGAAAATCACTTCATTTGTAGGGTGTTATCTCTAGAAGTGTAGAGTTATAGCCAATAATATGCCAATTCTTCAGAGAATTTCTTACTATTTATGTTTTCATCCAAGTGGAGTATTGAAAAGTGCATTTGAAGTGCCGCTGGAAAGCTCAAACCCCCAAGCACTTGCCACAAACTCTAAGGATCAGTGATTCTCCGAATATATATTTTTCATTCCTAGATCCGTACAAGCAATTGAACTTTATCGGATCTCAGCAAAAAGTTTGGTATAAATAATAAATGGCCAGAAAGAAGGGAGACAAATATACACTTTGAACACCAATATATTTTGATAGGCATTTTTGTAGTGACAGTTTAATTCATTGAGGACAGATCCTTTCTGTAAACCTTTAATTCCAATGGGGTACTTTGTTCAATTTCGGGTTTACTTGTCCTATTTTTTAATCTTGTACTGATAAATTGAATAATTAAAATGGAACGCGTGCATTCATTTGAATAATGAAGCTTTGATATTCAAAATTGGAGTGTTTCAATGCATGCATCTTGTCCTTTAAGCGTTAACAAAACCAACTTCGACTTGAAGGCTTGTAACTCAACGAAAAATATGGAAACATTGCGGCCACTCTACAAACTTTGCCCCGAACTGGAACTATCCCCATTGAAAGAAGGACACAGTGGCAACTTTAGCAACTTCAAAGTATCTTCAAAATACTACGATAACTTGAAGGCCAGCAAAATTTACCACGACCAATTGTAATAGGTACAGAATATTTAAAAATAACCTTTGTAGTTTGTTTATAGGGCGAAAGTGTGGCAGTATAGATATCTACGACTTATCTAGTTGCTCATATGGTGATAGAAATAATGATAGGTAACATATTTTATAAATTACTGTTATTTATAACTATATAATAAAGAAGCAATTCAGAAGCAACCCAATATTCAACCGAAACTTACTTTCCCATCCATTCGAGTACCTTCAATCCACCCTATGAGACATGTCATAAAACTACGGTAAATGCAATTAGTCGCTATAGAGAGGACCAACTGTTAAGTGGCAGTAACGATGGTACGCTCCATATATACGATTTGGAGACGATGCAGCTAAACGTTACTATCCCAGTCAAAAGTATAATAAATTGTTTTTCGTACGGTAGGGACGTGCAAACCTACGACATGGACCTAGTTGCTGTAGGCTGTAGGGAAGGTGGCTTACCATTCTACGATTTTAGGACCCCTATACCAACCTTTCGATTAAATTGTATTGACTTTGAAGTTCTCAGTTGCCAATTTTTGAAACAAGATGGGTTTAAAGTGCTTGCGGCTGGGTATAAAATTTATTTCTTTTATTTTGTATTTATTTAAAGATTTTTGTCTCTTTTTAGCAAAGGAGATCGTATTTCCTTATGCGATATACGTACCCACAAGAAGGCAGAATTGGACGCGTTCGACATTCCAGATCGACTATCAATTGTTAGTTTGAAAATAGTCGATAGGTTGGTGTTTGTGCAGTACGCCAACGCTAAGGTCCAGGTTTTAGATGGGCACTTTCGACTGCAATTCGAACTTGAGTCATCCGACTTGGGCTCTGATATCTTACATGCACCTCGCGAGCGTAGGGGCGTCAAGAAGGCCAAGGTTTTGAACCCCAAGTCAGATCGTCAGCTCATCAAGAAATTAGACTTGGATGACAAGGTTGTCAATGGGGGTAGGAACCAGGAGTTTGACGTGTTGAAATTGGAGAATCAGTATTTGATGGCTATCCCAAATATACACCAAGAAAACTTGATTCGATTAGTCGTATTAGTTAAAGATAAGTTGACTGGCAGGCTGAGTAAAGTTGGTGATCAGAATTTGACTTTGGACTTTTATAGACTGGCTTCAACCCTTGCCTTTGACACCTTTAATCAGGTAAGCGAAAACTATGCTAATATTTCGATATTGACCTAGTGATAGCTACTTTACGTCGCGACCGATAATATTAAAGGCAGGGTTATTGCCTTTGCTCCTAACTTTGAGGTAGCTTATCAAATATCTCTCTCTATTAACCTAGTTTTATTTTCTACCTTTAAAGGATACTGATAAAAAAGTGGAGGAAGTAACAAACGTAGTTGAGGAGGAGCCTGAAGACAATTGGGATTAGTCTACACTCTCAACTTTATTGTCTCTTGAAATAAATTGAGCACCTAATTAATGTATAGCCCTTTAGTAATATAAGCCTAAGTTTGCAGAGTACACTTTGACAGGAGTACTTTACCATAGCTTAGTAAGTAATGGTTTCTTTTCCATAGAATATAGGTTTTATGTTGGTGCTATCAGCTTGAACATTTCTTCAAGCCGGCCCAGCTCTTTAATATATTTTTACCTCAGAAAGCTAAATTTACTATTGGCATCTGCTATAATGGAATATCTAATAGAGTACAGATATTTTCCTATACATATTTGAATTCTTTAATACAATATATATATATAATTGTTGGGCTAAAATGTAGAATAAATTTCTACAAATCAAGTTTTGGGATAGCCTTGTAGATAATTTACAGTGAGGGTAGAGATCTGATAAAAGTTTGGAATGAAAATCTAATTGAGATTAGGTGGTAGATAGTTTGGCAGAAGTATGTACTATATTTTCTTTGATTTGGACTCGATTGGTTTCGAACAAATTACAACTTGGACTTAAGTATTGAGATCTACAATAGGTTGGTTTAAAGGATATTTGATATATATCGATAGTTTTGAAGAGTATAGATTTCACTGTTATAAAATACAAAACCTTTAATTAAACAAAAATTAGATCATTGTACATGCACTTGAAAATTTAACAGATCATTTATTTCAAGTAGCATACAGCAATTCAGATCTCTATCTGAAGCTATTTCACTACAACCTTAACCATCGTAAGGTGCAGTTGAAGGATGTAAGATAAAATATTAAAGTAGTAGGAACTAGTAACTAATAGACGTAAGGAATGACCTTGTAGGGGACGGCCTTGCAGTAGTCATCCCAGTACTTGCCGTACTTGCCCGAGCATCGATTGTGGTCACGTTGGACGCGGTGTAGGAGAAGGGCAGCCATGTAGAAGAAATAAAAGTGTGGGAGGATGTGCTCGAAACCGCAGGAGCAGCAGAAGGCCAGGCACATCATGAGATCTCCGACGTAGTTGAAGTGGCGGGAGATACCCCAGTACCCCGAAGTCAATAAAATGGATTCGTGGTTCTTGCCGTCGCTAGTGACGTACTTGGCGCGGATGACACGGGCTGGTTTGCCCCAGATCTCGTTCTCACCATTAGCTTTGCGGGTCTCATCCTTCTGGTTGTTGACATTTCTAAAGATGTAGTAGCCGTACAGTCCTAAGCCGAGTAAGGTCAGGAAGAGTTTGGTCGACAGGTTGACGGTGTTCTTCAAGAGATAGTGGGACTGTAAGGTGTACATGAAGGGGAGCCATACACTGTCACCCCAGGCCAAGTAGAATCCAAAGTGATCGTGAGCGATATCGATAGTTCTTAGGTACCAATCCTCAAAGTAGAAAAAGTCGACGACGTAGATGGCGTGCAAGAAGTTGAGGAGGATCATCGAGTTAGTAACGTAGCCGATTTCCTGGTACTGGGCGGCGGCGAAGGACAAGTTGATGAGGGTCCAGGCACCAATTCCAGGGCGTCCGTTGTGGAATAGTTTGAAGTCCAAGTTACCGATTCTGGGATTCAACTCGATACCCATGAACAAATCGTAGATCCAAGAACCGGAGAACTTACGGTCCTCAGGGTGGGTGGGGATGATGTGAGCCTTGAAGTAGCTGAAGAAGGTCAAGGCAAATCCGTAGATGTTGGTAGCAACGAGGAGACCACCCCAGTTTTTGGCGATAATAGCAGGGTCAAAGACTGGGATAACCATCGAGAACAGGACGTAAGCTACATGAGTGAAAACCCAGATACGGAAACCATTGACCTAGTAACGCTTAAAATGACAGTATCAAAAATATGCTTACGTTGTAATCCAAGATGTGACCGGCAGGAGTCTGTTGGCCCTTGCCAATACGAGTAGGGAAGTACAGGTAGGCCAGAGCGTTAAAGGCAACCCAACCGAGGTACAGGTAGAGCGCCTCCCACGAAAACTTGGGCAACATGCCCAAAGCAAAATTCAAGGCGACGTCCCAAGTAGGCTTGGTTTCAATTAGGTGGAATATAGGTGCAAACAGCGATCCTTTGAACTGATCGAGGCAGGCCCAGAAGTAGATGACCATTAGCGGCGTGATGACCATCAGTGATGCGCCGGCAATTGAACTTTTGTAGGTAATCTCTGGAAAAATTAATTTAAAACAGTGGAAGCTGACTTACGTGACTCTCTCCCCCAGGCTCCGGTAGCTGATGCTGGTGCTGCTTTTCCTTTTGACATGTTGAGTTGAAACTTGGATAGACGAACTCTCTACAAAAAGAAGTGGTCCAGTCTTTTATACCATGAATTTTGGTTCCAACTTGTCGTTATGACGAATAAAGTATTACATCAAAGTGATTAATTCCTCTCCAATTTAGACTTCTAGAAATTCCAAAAGCGGAAGATTTCATTGCTTACCAAGCTATAACCCTCTCAAAGCTGGAACTAATCCTTGCCAACACACCTGACAACTCCCTGGAATAGACTCAATTCAGCCAAAACCCACCTACGGCTTTAACGTATGATTATTTGATTGGCTGCTATCAATAGATTGTGAGAAAAATCATACGATTCTACAAAGTTGGGCACTTGTATAGAAATATTTACTAGTTCCTAGGTGCAATATGGCGGAGATTTTCTTTACAGATTTCCAATAGCTATTTTGGGAACCCATCACCATCTCGTACCTACTTTTGGATTTCCAATTCCAAGGATAGGCAAAGGGGGTTTCCAAACTTCCTTGTATAACTAGCTCCGCCTAGAGTTTAAGTTGGAGATGGTCACAGGAGCTTGTCAAGGATTTCCTGGCTATCTTAAATAAATAGTTATAAATATGTTCAAAGCAGCTTATACTGTTGAGATAAGAAAAGCTTTTACTTTTATCTTGTATATAATCCAAGTTTTCCAAAAAATGATATCAAATTATAATTTACTATACTTTGTTTAGCTCTTATACAAGATTCAAGAGATTCTCTTAGCTTTAGTTGGTATAGTATCTTTGATATATAAAACTAAAGGCTTTTCCTAAAATATCTATATAAATAAAACTAGCAGTTTCATATGTAATAGCCTTACTAGATGAAAGTATACTTTAATGAAAAGCTATTCTATAACCTAGTCAGAAGACATTTTTATAAAAGCAGTAAATTGAAAGCTTATAACTCCAATATCAAATTTATGGAGTGCTCTTATATAGCTAACCTATTTCTTTGTAAACTAATGTAATAACCAAAGCCTTTACCAAAAGTTGCACTAAAAATCAAGTAGGTACCGAAAATACAAATACACATAAGCGTTATCAAATAAAAGCCAATAAATTTAATAGTCATTCAAAGGTATTCCTTGATAGAATCGATAAGAGCTTTGTTAGATTCCTGGTAAGGGTACATCTTGAGACCTCGAACACTGTAACGGATCTTCTCGACGTCCTAATTGTCAAAGGCAATGTTAAAAATGCTGCTTTAAAACCAAAACTTACGTTGTAGGTCTCCCGCTTAGCCATCAAAGAGAGTAGTACCGGCGTGTTATTGACGTTGTTCATAACTTGCCTAAGTTTAGTTTCATCGTCCTAGTGAAAAAGTTGTATTAGCACTAGGAAAGCCTCAATTAAAAGCGTACTTTGATCATTTCAAAGGTATCGGCGTCCATACCCATTAATACCTTAGCATGGTCATCGAATAATTGGACGTAAATATCCTCTTTGTCGTCACAGACACGGCAGGTGATGATATAGCTGTCAACGTTTTAATAAAATTTAAACAAATATACGTACCGGTATAAGGGCTTGGGGTAGGTACGGCAGCATTTTGCGCATTCCCACTGGTCTGCAGTGAGCTGAGTAACTTTTTTGTTACATCCCTCTTTGGGGCAGGCTGGGTAGGTCAAGTTTCCAAATAATGTAGAGACTGTGGCATACGCAGTGAAAAACTCGGCCTAAATTGTTAGTAAGAGAAGCTGCAAATTTTACCTTTTGAGTGGCAAAGTTTGGGTTATCTTTAATATCAGGTAGGTGCATCAAAGGGGCATCGAAAGTACTACGCCCTTCCCCACTATTGATAGCAGCTAACGAGGTAAACTCGGTTTGGGCGTTGATGGAGCCAGACCTAGAAGTGGTTAAAGAAGCCTTGGAAGAGACTCTTACCAATTTTGAATGGCGTACGCTTCTTCGATCTCCGGATCGATAGAGATAAGGGTATCGCCACCAGTCTGGATGTTTTTACCTAAATACTAACTTAGGTTGATTCTAAAAACATAGTACCTTGGAATTCGCCAACCCGAACTGAACGGCAAACCAGTACCTGCCCAGGTGAAGCTTGGACCTCCAAAGCGTGCTTGTCCCATAGCGTAAGCCGGATGGCACGCATGGACATATCAACTAGAGAAATCTCCTTCTTATGGAGCTACTTCACGTTAACGTTTATTTTCTAAAACCTATTACCTCCTTTCCGGTATTCTTGCTGTTGATAGTTTGTATGTCAGATACCTCTTTGACCAACCCGATTACATCTATATACGATCAACATATATAATGAACAAGCAGTTACCTATAAGCGTGTTGTTTTCAAGAGGTTCGATATCTTTGAACTGTACAAAGGAGTATTTGATTTTAGGAGCAGGTGTGTTATCTTCGACCTAGATAATTAGTACTTTTCTAAATGTATAGTTACTGGAATGACTTGAGTTGTGGCCTGGAACATGAGTTCAAAATCGTGCTTCAAGCTACTGTATTTCTTGTTGGCACTTGTTACTCTAAAGTTGGAGAGTTGGTACATCTAAATAAAGTTAGTATTGCTAAAAGCCGATGTAATTTACCTTGTTGATCTCTAATATATTGTAGAATCGGTCGACTTCATTTCCAAAAGCAGTAGCTCGAATTTCACCCTAGGTAAAAATTATTACAAATAAACAAAGATACTCATACCGAGTTGTCTAAGAAGTTGACGTTGAAGAGCTTCCCATCACCCTTGGCGTTTTTGTAGTTCTTTACATCGCTTTTAACAGTGACAATACCCTTGAAGGATGATCTAGCCGATGTTAATGATAGGAATAAAAAAGTAGTTTACTTGTGCTTGAACGGGTTGATACTCGCTATATCGATGCAGTCTTGAGTAGAAGTAGACGAACTTTGGCCACTAATACTATTAGTATAATGAAGCATTTGAATTCTACCCGATAGATAGACCGCTAAATCCCCGTACATTCCCAGCATTATTCATAGATGTTTGACTAGGGTCAATTAGTGAAGGCTGTAATTTCTTATATTTACTTGGAGAAAGGGTTTCCGTGTTGTGCATTTGAAAATCCGTTGTTAGGATGAGAGTTGGTTGGGGCTTGGAAAGTCGGGTTGTTTGAGGCAAAAGGATTTTGGCTGAAAGCCCCGGCAGAACTACTTTGGCTGGTATGTGCACCTTGAAAGCTTTGGACGTTTTGAGAGATATCCCTAGTAACCTAAGCATATTCAGTAGGTGTATAGCTAGATTTACTTACACTGCCAACCCCCTGGCTTTCTTTTTCCTTTTTCACGTATTTGTCGGATGGATGGCCGATTCGGGCGTTTAAAGTTGCAACAACTTTAAAATTGACTGCCAAAAACAACCTACAAACATTAGTTTACACATAATTACTTTGATACTTCTTTGAAGGTGACTGGTTTATTATTTCATACTGGAAGATGTCAATTACATGACACTTAGCAAGGTGCTCCATCAAATGCTCGGACCCTCGTTTTATATACACTGCTATTTTCAGAAAACTATAGTTGTAAAAACTAACCTGGAATAAGATGAAGTCCATCTGAGCATACAATTCTATATGAATGGATTAATTGGCGAAAGCTTTCCAAATTACTTGGCGTTCTGTTCAATGTTGTTAGGATCTCCACCTTCCTTTGCTTTCTTGGTAAATAAGACTTGAAAAACCAACGATGGGGCTTCTTGTTGTAGCGTATTTGTGTAGAATTGGTCTACCCAGCCTTTACTAAGATCGATTGTGCTCATTTCCAATGTACTGTTTTTACTTTGAAGAAATAAGTTTGCAATTCTTTGAACTCTGGTTATAAATTATTGGTTTAACGTGAAGGCTACGCAAGATGTCAATTTACCTATAAGTGAATTTATTTATTGGCTGTTTAGGCTTCGCAATTCCACTAAATTAAACGCATTAAAACTGGTTTTTTGCAATGTTTAGCAAATTGAAGCTTGATATATGACTTTGCTGTTGGATGAAAGCTTATAGCACTAATTATAAGTTGATAAGAAACAAGCACTTCTGCTTCAAACTATATCTTTAATTTCCAAAGTAGGATTTGATAAAGCTGTAGATATAGTTAGGAACTGAGAGATAGGATTACCTGTTCAGAATTCATAGATGTAAGCTTGGAAAATACATTTATAAATACTTTAACAAAATTGCTTTCATCTCCCTACTTCTATTTAAAATATCCAACACTTTTGTAAAATTAAAAAAAAGCTCACTATATTGGAACTGAGATAGGTGTTGTATCATGTTAATAAAGCTCCTATATGAAAAGCTTCAGCAGCTATTGGCAGTATCTACAATAAACTTATATCTACTAAAAAGTCTGGCTCATCTATCAATTTTTAGACTTTAGCTTTAAAATTAAAGTGACTGATTGGCAGATTAGCTTTTTACATCAATTCTTCTAAAAGTTCAATTCGATAATCAGCCTATTAAAACTAACAACTCTATCCAATACCTTTGTTCTATTAGCTTAATGCCTTAAACAGTTTAGTTTAAGGCAAATTTAGCAAGTTGAATGAGGATAAATTGACGAAACCATTCAAATCCAACCTCTATTTTTATACCAATAATCCAATTATGAGTGCACAGGTCGATTACTTTGAGACGATTAAGAGATCCTATGTCGATGTACCTATCCAAGATGGTATCGAAGTAGCTCCCTTCCTCGAGGCAACAGAGTCGGTAGTTGCCCTTTTCGGTAAGCATTTAAATTCAAATTCCATATTAATTTCATTTTAAGACATGCTGCACTCCACCGCCTTTGCTCCAGTAAAGTCGGATATGAACGGCAATATAGAAGTGCCTTTTATACTTTTATACTCTATATTTATTTTGTTAGAAAATCCGCACTGCTTTCCTCAAGAACCCAACTGAACTCAACACTTTGCAAAAGATTGTCTTAAGTGAAGTTGGTTTGGGTAAGAAGCGCGTAGCAACTCAAGGTTTGTTGTGGTTGAAGAGGTAATCTGCTGTGATTTAATATATGCTAAATTTGTTACAGAGGTCTCCGTTTCACCTGTGAAGCGTTGAAACAGAACCAAGAAAAGCCCCAAGAAGAATTGGCTACTTCGTTCTCGGAAGCTTATGGTAGAACTCTTAAGAACTACCACTCATTTTTGATTTCACCTGTCTTCACTGTAAATTGCTATTTATATATGTATATTTACCTTTCATTTTAGCTTGCTATGAAGGCCTGTCCTTACCGTGTCGATTTCTATAAGAAATTAGGTAACGACTACAGCAAGGTTCAGAAGGCTTTAGTTGAATGGCTCGCTGCCCTCGACAACATTTTGAACATCTTGGATGAGTTCTATATTGAGGGTAATCATGAGAAGGGTTTATAGGTGGACTAGGTACTTAATGGTTTTGTCTTCAAAGATTTGTGTCTTGACAAGTTTGCATCCTATAAAGCAATATCTAGTTTAATCGCTTGTTTTCACCCATTTGTATATATACTATCTAGTATCCACTTTGCTTTAGTCATTATTTTGGATTGGTTTATTTGTTAATGTTTTATTACTAATTTATACTAGTATATTTAAATTTACATATTGTATTAAAATAGTGAATATTTTCGATATTTGTAAGAAATATCAGTATATAGTATCTGCTGATACCTATTTTCTCGTAAATAGCTAGGCTTTTCAAACTGATTTATAACAGCTATTGTCTATAGCCAAACATAGCAATAGATGGAATATATATACAAAACATAAGCACATCAAGCAATCCAAAACTAAACTATTGTTGTCCAAAATAGTGTATTTAGCTATAAATTTACTTTAACTATTATGGTATATTTAACAGTTGCATCAAATAGCCAAAGCAGTACAAACCACTATATTTATCCAAAAGGAATTAAAAAAAGTAAAAAGCCAAGTAACCATACATACTATAATTTAAAAATGAGAAGATATAAATGATCCAAGGATTTACAACTCCTTAGTGGACTATCAGGAGTCGGCAAGATTACCACTATCAGCTGTAGTGTGTTATCAGACAGGGAAGGAGGTTTTGGGTATGACGAGTCCCCTCGATCTACTATCGTAATTTTGACTATAATCCTGGATAAGAATACTAGGTACATCCTCATCGAGATTTTCAATAAAAATGGGGAGCGAGATCTCATCATTGTTTCTATTACTACCATAAACTGTATCTTCATCAGCATAATTATCATCGCATATCTTTAGGTTATTCAAAGCCGCTATCAAATCGGAAGAGAAGGTTTCCAAGTTGGGTGGTTCCTCTTCAGCTGCAACCCAGTCGTCGGGTGGTGAAGCAGGTGGTGATATCAAGTACAACTTCTTGCTCTGGTTAACTTTAAGGTAGTCTTTCTCCAAGGTCTGTATAGGCTACAAAAACATAAATTTAACTCATCAAAACTAAAAAATTACCTCCAAACTGTAAACTTTAAGTACGGTACCATCAGTCAAAGTCCTCATGTGTAAATACCGTATTGCTTGAGTGACGCTAAAACCTAAAGTCTCCTCAATGTCGAAAACCACTATTATACGTCCCAGCTTCTTCAAAGGGACGAACCGAACAACTTCGCCAAATTGGAGTACTTCCAGCTTTAAAGCTTCCAATTTGAAATTTACAAAAAACTCACTAGGTAGATCGACAAATACCATACAGTTGGACCGCTTGATATTGACATTATATTCCTCCTCTTCGACGTTGATGGGGTTGATTATTAAATGTTCGATCGCCATTGTATTCTAATTTCTCCAAGAGATAAGTGCTTCTATCGCCAACCTTTATTTCAAAACTGTCGCTTGTAAGAAAGAGCTTGGAAGGAGCTTTGAGTTCAGATGTTAGATTTCTAAAATCGAAGATAGAATGTTCTTTAATTTAAGCTTGAACCAGTTATTCTTGGAGACAATCACCCCCACTTTGAAAACGTATGGGAAACCTCCACCTTATACCTATGCAGCTTATACGGAAATCTAAGCATATTCCAAACCTCAATACCGACTATTGTAAATAAAATAAGGTTATGAATTAATGACTAGATAGAAGATTCTCTAGCATAAAGAGTATCCATATCAAATTGGACTACATAAATCTATACAAAAAGCACATAGCTTTAGCTATCATATTACTTTTTGAAGCTTTCTTGCTCGTTTTAATAGAGTTAGCTTCATATACTTTTAACCAAAGACTATACTTGTTCTTTTCAGAAACGACATACGATTTGTCCAAAATATCAAACACACTAAGCTAAAAACTGTATCTGAATCAATACAATAGTATCAAGCTTAAATATGCCATCAAATCACTATAAGAGTCGCAGCAAAGAAACTTTATTTAAAAGCCAATACCAAAGCCCACAGAGGTAGAAAGAGAGAAAGCAATAGGAAGGTCCATCTTCCAATTGAAAATATTTGAGCTAATACTTTCAAGGAGTCAATCCCAAAAGAACATCACGGCCGAGCCAGTAGGAAAACTCCTTATAATATCCTTCATCCTTGCCTTGGTCATCATTTTTGAAAATCTTCAACTTGATTTTGACGTGTAGATCGGTAAACTTGCTATCCTGTACGAATTTGAGATAGCGGTAGTTGTCCAAAACTTTATGGATATTGAGATCAAGCTGGTGTACTTCAACTGGACAAGAGAAGGCAAGCTTGTCGTTCAATGTCAAATTGGTATTCAAGTTACAGCGGTAAGGAAAGTTGGCCATAACTTGCAATTGAACACGGTAGGATTTGGCACTAAAATTTTGCAAATGATTGGCAAGTTGGGAGGCTAAACAACCTTGCAGGAGGAAGGGGAAAGGTGGGGCACCGGAACCATGCTCTAGGAACTTGAACTTTAGATTCAAATCAAGCTCATCCTTCTTGTGGAGCAAGCCTTCAGGTAGGCACCACGGGGTAGTTAGAATGCAAAAGACGGCATCCTTAATTTTGTCTAGGTCAATGGGCTCATGGAGATCCTCCGGCATAGCTAACTTCTTTAGATAATTGAGGTGAGAAGCAATTAGGCAGTCGTAGGACCATTGCAATTTGTCGTCCCTAGATTTGGCATCCAGCTCCCAATCAGCCTTCAACGGAAACTCGGTAAAGCGATCCAGGTACTCACCTTTCAAGGTAGAGTCGAGTAGCATAATCAATCGGTAGCATATGCTGATTGTCGTACATAAATGGATTTTGGTACTTGGGTTGATGTCGGTACTACGGGATATTTGATCTGCCTTGTCAGCTAATTGGAGTAGCTTACGAGTTACATTATCAATCTAAATAAGATAATTTAACTACAAAGTAATATGAATCAATTACCTTATACATTAGTGACCTAGATAGCACCAGGTCTTCAAGTTTGGAGGGTAAAGGTGCGAAAAGTTGGGCCACCGCTTTGTATGTATCGAATTGGAACTGGCGAAGCGCAATGAGCTGGGAAGGCAGATTAAAGTTAAACGGATTACCCAGCTCCTAAATAAAAGAATAAGCTGTTGAAATATAGATATAATGATACTTTAAATCTAATAAAAGCGGCAGACAGATTACAGCCGGGGTCTTCGGATTGGAAGGTAGTTATAAATTCATTGAGGCTTGTGCATCCCATAATTACTAGTTCGAATTTGGAAAATTGGACTAATCCTCGAACTAAATTTCTCGTAGTGTTACTTTGACACTAACCGCTTGTTAGCAATATTATGCTATGTAATGCTTACTATATTTGAAACAGGATTCAGTAGATGAATAGCTAAATTGTAGTTGGTAGTCTTCAAAGCGTCAATAGCCAACTCAAACTTTTGCAAGTTAATTTTGGTACTTATAGAATCAACGACTCGGTTCAGGGAACTTTGGTAGCTTTGTTTAGTACTGAGCTCCGTCGGAGTCACAAATAGTAACAAATTTAGTGCCGTCCACTATGGGCTGTATAAATAAGAGTGGCTGCTATAATATTACCTTAACTTCAGATCTAGTAAAGATTTCAACCTTTGACATCAACTCATCTAAATCCACCAAATCTGAGGTAGGGAAAAAGTCGACAAATATTCGCTTACAAAACTTGAGCAGGAGGTCGATAGAACGGTTGGTTGATGGGAAGTGAAGCAGCTCGGAATCGACAAACTCCAACAAACTTATTACAAAATCAACCTTGTACTTGAAATTGACCGAGTTGGTGGAGTCGAACTTGAATAGAAGTTCAAACAACAGGTTTAAACATCGGTTCAAATAGACCTTGATCTTATCGACGTACAGCTGGTTTAAGGCCAGCAACTTAACAACTTCAACCAACTTTTCTACGTTCATTTTGATTGATCGTAACCTAAAATCATCTTCTTTAAACTGGAAGTTGTAAGCTGGGTTGGGATGATAAGTTAAAGCTAGGAGTAGATTTCCAAGTTCTAAAGTTAAAAATAAGTTGCGTTTTGGATCCTTTAAATAATGTAAGACTAGATCGTTGATCTCCGAGGCAATACTATCCAGCAGCAAAGTTACATTCCTGGTGTTGTAAGTAAACAGACGTACAAACTGCTTTAGTGCCTTAAAATAGACGACTTTTGTAGGCACTTCAGCATCAACATTGTTTAAAAGGTGCTTGTTGTGGAACTGAATCAATTGCCTTGGAATTTCGAGATTGAGTAGATTGACGTTCTTAGTTGAGCTTAATAGGTTTAAATTGGTAACTGCAATCAGCAAATTTTCCTTCGTACTCAAGCCCACGGGATTCGCATCTGATAAACTCAGCAGAAGCTTTACCTACAACATATATTGTTATTAAGCTTTAAAAGCATTAAAAAGTACATGCTTTTCCATTAATTCGAACTTTTTAGAAGCTAGGTAGGAGAGAACCTCCAGAATTTTGCAATAATAGTCGGAGTTGTCACTGTCAACTTCATCCTGAGAGTTAATAATATCATCGAGCAGTTCCTCAACTAAATAGTATATCTAAAAAACTTGCAGGTTAACACGGCGATGTCTATATATAATTACTGAATCGTCAGTCAAGATGTAACATCTATACAACTTCAAAGTATCCAAGATCATCAGCCTCAGATGAAGGTTGGTGTCCTCCTTAACTTTAACCAGCAAAAGGTTCAACAGCTTTTTGGAAAACAAGGCATCAACTACCAACAGCTTTTCACTAGCTACTAAAGCTTCGATGACTTCAAAGTCCACTTTGCTGTTCAAAAACTTCAAATAAATGTCGTGGACTACCAGATTGCCTTTGAGCTCCTTGTTGAATACTGAGATTGCTCTACGACATAAATAAACACAAAGGTACAAAGAATAGAAATGTTACCTTAAAGCCAACCCTCGATTGAAACTGTCATTGTCATTTAAAAACTTGAACAACTTGCTCAAAATTTCTTCGAAGCTGACTAGACGATCGACTTTCTGACAAATTTTGTTGAGGACTTTGATAATGCTGAGTTTGAACGAGGTGGTGGTGTTAGGTTTAAAGATACCTTCCTTCTCAGGGCGAAATTTCTCAACCAAACGTACACTTAAGCTATTTAATAATACCCTATCATTCTCCCTATCTAGTATAGGTATCAGTTTCTCTAAGATGCTGGGGTACTTTTCACAATTGTTCAAGATACTTTGGATTTCAATGTTGGTGGTGTTGGAATGGATGGAGGTTGGGTTACTACCATTGCTGGTATCGGTTGAGTAGAATTTTATATTGGGTTCCAGGTTTTTAATTGGTGGGTAATCTAAATTGGCTATTGCTGGTTGTCGGTAGCTCATGTTTTGTTTGCTATGGTTTTCGGTTTGTAAGGAAGCTTGTAGGCAAACTCGCCAAAGTTTTATCAAGGAATTTGACGTCATCTCTTTTAAATTGAGGCAACAATTGAAGTCTGAAAAGTGCAAAATTTATAATAGATATGGTATAGAAAGTCCTTATCTAAAAGAAATGACTATTAGTTAAACTACAGTTATATTTTAGCTGATGATATTCGACATTTATAAATATATAAAGTATTTAATTACCGATTTATATGGTATATGTACATTGGAATTTTATAAATGGGCAAAAAGTGTATACTATATACAAAAAGAGAAAATAGCATTATTTACAATAGATAATTACTACCCACTTACAGATGTATCAAGCTACAAACTCTAATTTTTATTTAGCAAGTACCATCCTAATAAGCAAAGTCATGGACCGGTTGGATACCAAACCGCTTTTCGTACCAATCCACATATCCCGTTGTTATGGCATCAATCTCAGCTAGCGTTATCTCTTCACAGTTCTTGCGGAGGTTGATATCCAAGGTAGCTCCTACGTTCTTCATGCCAGGGGCGATCGAGCTATTTATGGCTTTAGCTACATCCTTAGTAAAAGCTTACGGTAAGCACGATTTGATGGACTGCTTCTTACGCATCATCAGTTTCTGGGTTACAAAGGTGAAGGATCCCAGGGGAGCTACATATAAAATCATTTTAAATTAAATGCAAGTAGGTGCAGTTAAATTACCTTGAATTTGAGGTATAAGATGCGGTTCAAACTGGAGTATCTGGAGATTTTTCTTAAGGTTCGATGCTTAGTTAGTAGAAGTTTAAAATTAATTCTTTACCTTGGGGGTCAGAAGGTCGTTAGGGATTTGCAAGCACTCTTGCATTTCAGCAACGGCACGCCACAGAAACCCTAGTACCGACGCACCTACAATCCCCTATCAAATTAAAAACGTTAAAATTGTATATACGATGCGACAGCATTACTTTAGACAATTCAGACGGAGCAAGCATGTACAGTGGGAACCTTCCATACTTGAACCAGCCTTGTTTATTGTAAATCATATTGATCAACGAATAGCTAAAGTAGTAGGATTCCTTGACGGAAGAGCCAAAGCAAGTCATCACAAAATCGGGATGCACTGTTTGAATGTTTGTTTGCAGTTAATATAAAGCTTTGGTGGAATGTACCTTACAGTTCTCCCAATTTTCAGTCTTCCTAACTATCTTCCTATGCTCTGGAGCTATGGTATCGTAAAGTAAAGCCGGAAACGTGTGGTCTATTCTAGCTTCGTTATGCTCATGCTCAATAGGTATTCCAGATATCTGTTCCAACTCCTTAAAAACTATAAATAAAAATATAAACATAGGGTTACTTTAAAATTAGCTACAAATGGGGAGTAGGGCTCCAATGCAATTATGCCTTTGACATCACTATTTAAAGCATGTCGCGTCAACGCTCCGATACCTATTACTTGGTTAAAACGAATGTTGAAAACAGCTATGAACCAGGCATAAGGTCGATTAACACTTTGTCTTTAAAGATATCTGTTCCTATACTACTGAATATCTTGTCTTTAATTTTAATTAGGTTGAAGTAGCTTTTCAAAGTATTTACCTGCAGCAGCTTCATTATTCAGGAATGCTCTAGTTTTACTCAAGTTGGTTAACGATTGTGCATACTTCAACAAGTCGATTTTCTTTGGGTAAGGTGGAAAGATAAACTTTGGCATATTAGATACTATGCTGTATATTTTAAATTAATGGTTAGGATGTTGCTATCAATATCTTCACTATAAAAACTTGAAATCTTTTAATGCACGTAACTTTTCATTCTACAAAAGTTTGGAAAAGTAAATACACATCCAATCAAAGCCAAGTATTGCTTCATGTCGGGACGTATCAATGGTTTGATTGCACAGCCCAAGCATATTTTGATCAATCGTACTTTTAGCCCACTTTTCAAGACTGCGGAACTATCCTTGCAAAGTATAAAGGGTTGAGCTAAGTTTACAAGGTTGCTCCAACTGAGAATTACCATCAGACAAATGGCAAAGAAGAGCAAAGTCCCTATCCCAAGCAAGCGGTTGGAAGTCAACGAAATACACGAGAAGCTAACCGGGTTGATCCTAGTGTATACATTTTCATATCTTTCGCCTAAAGATCTAGTAACCCTACATTTCATCCCTTTATTTTCTAAATAGCTTTGCATCCCTTTCTAGGACAGTGTAAGCAAAGTATGTAGGTACTGGAAGAGTATAGTCAAGGATGATACTGTTTGGTACGAAGCCTATATGAAATATTTTACCCGGCTACCTTACCAGTAACATATGCCGATTTCAATTTACTAATTGTATAAAAGACGATTAGACCCTGAAAGCTGGAAACAAGAATATATAAAGAGGTTGCAGCTGATACGAAAGGTACAGTACACCTACCCTCGAGTAATTGACTCGGATACGAGGCTAGCTGAAGTCACCAACTTTAAAATTGACTCAAGCAACAATCTAATTGTTACAGCTGACGGTAGCACTGGTAATTGTAAACTGCACTATGAAATTCTAAAGCCCATATTTAGGAAAAGTGACATTGACTAATATCTTCAATTTGAAATTCAAAAACTATTTAAAATTCGACAGTGTCAACCGAAGAGTTTTACACCTTGATATAATACAGTAAAGTGCTTTTATGTATCAACACTAACTCTGCATTAGAGGATGGGTAGTAATTGGATATAGTGATGGATTAGTTGAAATTATTGACTACATGAGCAAGCAAGTTTTGAAATCTAGGTTCGATGTCGGGGTTATCACCTTCCTACTTTACAACAAAGAAATTGGCCAACTAGCTATACTGACCGATCAGCGCAAAGTTACAATAATCGACGAGGCCAAGATTTTAGAGATGAGTGAAGCTGATAGCCCTCCTATTACAAGTAACTTTAATTTATATCTTCTATTCTCAAAATCATCGTTTCCAGTTCCCAACTTTCAACTTCCTAACCCCATAACCCAGATGGCCTTTATCAAGGGAAAGCTCGCCATTTTGGACCAAAAATTTAACGTGTACGCTACTAAAGCTTTGAACGAATCACCTATCAAGCTTAGCCTGCCTAAAGTGGAGTTGATTCAACATATTGTTGCATTCTCTGGATCTTTGTTAATAATCGATGAGATGCAGTTAATAGAATTTGATTTAGATACCGGCAGATCTACCGTGTTCAAACTGGATGCCAAAGTTTCCTCCTGGTTTATACAGGATAGGCTACTAGCTATAGGTTTGGATAATGGGGTAGTGCAAATCTTTAAACCCAACTTCAAAGATGCAAGGTAAAGCTTCAGCTTACATATATCCCTATTAACTTTCTTTACTAGGAGTTTCTGCCCCAAAATTAATCTCATCAACCGAAGTTTAAGCTTGGAAGTATCAGCCCTTCGATTTGATGAAACTATTTTAACAATTTACTAGTAATATCCCCACATCAATTTACCTCAACTGACATCCTCATTTAGTAGCATCGCCGGGTTTATAGTTTTATTTGATATTGTCTCGGGCAAGATTTTACGGAAGCTTAGTATCAGGTACTTTTATCAGTACATCCAATAGGTCTTAACATCTTACACTTTGCACCTTATCTAGCTATCTTATGATCTCAAACCCTCGCAACAATTTCATCCCATTGAGCTTCATATCACTTTACCAACACCAAATAATGGCAATCGCAGGTACCAAGATCTTCAACATCCAACTGGACTACACTTCAAGTACCTCTTTCTTTCTCCTATTCATCCTAACTATTATTCTAGCAAAGTCAACAACCAAAAAATCAAGCAAAAGTATCAAATGGGTAGGACCAGTATCTTCCAACCACTTAGACATAAGAAACGGTATAGACGAGCACTATTCTAATTTGGCAACTACTTCGAAGATTGATAGATCGGTAAATAGGCTGCAAGATGTCGACCACGACTTGAACGAGGAGGAATTGATGCTGTTGGCTATGCAGATATCTTTGAATGATTTAGAATCAACTACAAATGCCAATAACCATATGAATATCGAAACATTTGAAGATGTAAAAGAGGTAATTGGCATTGAAGATCCTAATTTAGGCTTGACTGAAGAGGAGGCTTTCAACTTGGCACTGGCCTTGTCCACCGAGAACTGATGAATTAGAACTTTTTCAAAAGACGATCGATTTTATTAAAGAAATCCCATGTTTTGACTAGTTGGCTTTGATGTCTACCTTAGTATCAACATTCCGGTGTATTATATAACTACCTTTTCGTAGTTGTAATATCTTCTAAGGATCTATTTCAATATATCTTATCCTTACAACGCCTATCAAAAACTAAAGATCTTTGAAATGGAATCGCACTTGTAGTATTGACCAAAAAGCACAATTGGTATGCTGATTTACAATGCTATTTGTTTTTAAAATAAAGCTGCTACACTACAAAACCACCACCATTTAATCAATTACAATTAGCCTATATGCAATATCTCTATCTATATTCAAAACCAACAACCTTAGATTAAATCAAATCATCAGTAGCACTCCAATTTACGAAAGCTAAAAAATACAAATTGAACCTCGTAAATATACTAAACTAGTAGCTAATTTTATTGGAACTTCAGCAGTTTGAAGCTAGTACAATCTACTGTGGGACATTGTGGTACTGTTGTAAGCTGGGATGCATACCTTGGTGTGGGGGCTGGGTCATACCGCTATAATTCATCATACTGGGCTGCGGCATCTCGGAACCTGAACCCTGTGCAATACCAGCCGGAACTTGAATACTCCCTTGGGGAGCCGTAAAGCTAGGTTGAGGCCCACTAATAGACCCACTTGCACCTCCTATATTCCCTAACTTGATGCGCTCCAACTCCAACTGCTGCTGCTTAATGTGGCGGTCCAATTTTTCAATCTCCATCTTGTCCAAATGCTCGGTATGAGAAATTCTCAAAGCTTCAGCCTGCTGCTCGAGTTTAAATTTGGTAATCTTGATATTCTCCTCGTGATGCTCTTTGCGCATCTTGAGCTTACGTTCTAAATACTGCTTCTTCCACTCCCACTTTTCCCGCTTAAGGGAAAGTTCTTCGTCACTTAGTTTGCTAAGTTCCAAGTCGGCCGGTGTCAGGCTTTCACCAGCTTGCATGCGGTTAAACTGGATAAAGTTGTTGTTGAGGTTCTTTCTAGGGCGGCGACGGGGCGGGCTGGACTCTCGACTTAGTTGATAGGGAGTGGCATTGGTATTGGAAGCCGACTCGTTATCCTGAATTACATTAAGCAAAATTTTTAAAACAGTAAAAGTACCTTGATGTTAAGTGTCCCAAGACCTACCTGTCCCGAAAGTCTATAAGGATCAATTTGTCTACCTCCAAAAGCCTCTAGATCTGGCGAACGTTCGTTATATATGGTTGGAACTTGGTTGGTACCATGCTTCAAGATCCTTTCCATCTCGTAGTAGTACTTGAACATGGACTTGACTTTGGCTTCTACCGAAGTGATGCCTAATTTGACGTCGGCATCGGTTAAAGGAATACCCTTCTGTAGACTTTGCTTCGTCGACTGGTACAAGTGCTCCAAATTGAATATTTTGCTGGTGACTTGGCGTTGCGTCTTGTTGGTAAGGACTTTAGATAGCTCGAGGAAGGCATTTGTCTTCTTGTTGGCAAATGTATCCAAGTTGCTCTTGTCCTCGAACCATTGAAAGAGCATTTGGACGTCTCGCTCGCTCCATTTTGCTCTATCTTGGGGAGAGTCAGCCCCTCCTTTGAACGTTGGGGTGTTGGTATCGTTGATTGATGCATCCATATTTTATTTCAAAGTAGTTGAATTGGAGTTGAGTTTAATGAAAAGATTTATGTGATTAATAATTTGTTTTCAATTATTCAATCATTTGGACTAATTATATAGGCTATGAATCATTTAGACTTGCTTTACTACAATTTCAGTACAAATTTTGGAATTTTTTCCCATATTTGGTTCGAAGTTAGACTAATTACACTTACTTTTCAGGTATAAAACGAATATTCTTGTAAAGGTAAATATAGTTAAAGTATCCAATCATAACAGTTGGAAAATTGAATTTTATAGCACCATTTGAATTTAATATATCGGAACTAGCCAAGCTACATCCCTATTAGAAATTGGATATCGATAGTTTTCTTTTAAAATAAGCGGTATATGTGATCAGAAGGTATAGATAAATCGTGTAAGAGAAGCTTTAGTACATCCATAGCACCACTTATCTTTCGTAAAATAAGGTTAGAACAATTCATTCCATAAGCTTTTCGAAATTGAAAATCTAGCCAATTACACTGCACCAATTAAATCTAAGTTTTGAAATTGAAAAATCGAGCAGGAGTATATGAAGAAGTACACAGCGAAATTCTGACAGCATTTCTAAGCTCATTTACTATTTGATTTTTAATTGCTATGAAAGAGCTTCCATATATGCTATACAGCTTTTGAACAAGCAACGAACTATAGCTACATGCGAGTATACTTTCATAGCCATTGCAGCAACTACTCGGTATATAAAGAACTATATGAAAGAAACGTTTGAACTTGAACAACCACTTCCCATACCTCCTTCATAAAGTAATATTTATAATATCCTTATAATAAATTCATTGTCCAACAAAGGAAACTTAATCGTTAACATTGTTGGTCTTCAAACGCCTCTTATATAATACTTTCAAGATGCTAGAGAAATAAAAGGCTGTCTCTATAGCATTTGAATTGATATAACTTTCATTACAAAGATATATATAAGATACTTGATATATGTATCAATTTTACATCCACATGCACAACTAAGCCACATCTATAAATGAACCCATTTGAATCTATGAAAGAAATAAAACTACAATTTATTATCGTTATGCCATCTAACACAGTCCTCGAACTTCAAATTACCACCAAATATATCCAAGGCACTATTGCAAAAATAAGTACACAAATCCGAATCCAACTAAAAGGTACCTTCCAAATGTCAGATGCACTTTCCCATTTGACAGCTTGTTAACTAGGTTGAAATCTTCGATATCTAAAAAGCAGTAAGACTTAATAAATGCACTAATGAATGTAAATCTACCTTTAGCACCACCGGCATAGGTGGTTGGGATAGGGGACCAAGAGCCCAGAGCTATTACATTTCAAATAAGTGTTAGAGATTAGATATAAATAGCTAATCCAGCCCAAAGTTATAAAGTACCTTCTACCAAGTCGGTATCAATCCCTTGTTGCAAACCTTCCACATCAGCGGCATGGACCAAAAATTCACTTTGTTTAAAAGTAAGTAGGTTTATAAAATTAGAATTGTATACCTGCAATATTGACTCAACTTGATCAATGTAGCTAAATACCATTACTAGCCATCTTAAAAATTAAGCAATACCTGGTGAAATCTCTACATCCGTTATAGTTTCCCATTTGTCGATTGCTACAAACCAGCCATCATTAACTTTACGGCAACTAAACCAAAGTTAAAAATGTATCCCAAAACTCTCCATAAATAGTACCTCAAGTCGATTACCAATTTTTCTTTTGTAATCAAATTAGATAAAGCTTCCAATTTTTCAAAATCCAACTTCTTATCGGTGAATATGTACGAGGTAACGATAACCTATTTTTAAAGAAGTAAACCAAAGTCAACATAGCTCTCATTGTAAATATTACTTTGGAAGCATTATACTTGTTCAACCAAGTATTGGCGTTATCTAAATTGATACCACCACCTATCTGTAGATGACCTAATTCAAAATACAAAATGAAAGATATTAAATATAAACATTTAATTTATATTACCTGGCCAAACCGATAGAGCTTCAATGGCAGCAATTTCGTTACCAGGCCCTAGCATAATGATATGTCCACCTTCCAATTTATTCTCCTTGTATAGATTAGCGTAGTAGCTGGAGGGCTTGCTGTTTACACTTTGTCAATATTCTTCTCAGATAATGAAAAGCTACCTGCTAATAAAGTTCGTCTTGACTTCTTGAGAAGTTAAGGTGCCACCTACAATTTGTTTAACTTTACCCTGGTGTAAGTCGATACAAGGTCGGAATTGAGTTGGCATGTTTGTTGGTTATTGGAGAGAAATGTTGAATAGTTGTGAAGTTATAGCTGGAATTATGGGGAATGGTTTTGCTTACGTTTTATAAATTATAGGGTGAAAATTTTAGTTGCAGGGTTTCTTGGATAACTTATCGTCTCTATCATGATAATTGCTTTGTTCATTCGCTAAAATATATCCTCTTGGCTTTCATAGTTAATTAAGTAAGTGACAATTTTATACGGACAGAAAGGCAAATGATTTCAATAGTGACAAGTAACCCCACCATCTATGGGACTTTTCCAGTATAGCCAATTAATCAAACTAATCTGTATAATTATTGGAGATTCCTTTGCTAAACTTCACTACATCCAATCTTTCCAGTTTGGGGGTTGTTCAACAGGCTCATTAAGCTAAACTCCATGACACAAAACACATCATCCTACCTCTCTGAAAGAACAGCCCAACTTCCCTTTCAATTTCTTACCAATAAAGCATTCTAAACTATGGACCTTCAAAACGGGTAACTTAAACCATCATCCCAATACTCTACCATCAAATACTAACCCAAGCCACCCATTTTTTTAAAATAGCTCACAAGTATACGTAGGAGAAGCACTACAACTACACCCTATCCAGCCACCATTCCAAACAAACCAGCTAACGGATGCCAAAATCAACGAAATTTTAAGTCTAGAAGGGGTCGATATCATCTTAAAGAACGAATACCTCAAACTTCACTTAAAAGAACCAGTTCAACTAAATGTGGACAATGATGACTTTTGTGAATATACGGTTGATAAAGATATGAACTATAGATTCGAGAGGGAAAAGCTTGGAGAGGGCCTTTGAAAATTTTTCTCAATTAGAAGATAAAAAGTTGGCTGAAGCAACTGAAAATAGGCTGAAAGCGGATACTGAAGTCAATGGTAATGATGTTGATATTAACGGTAAAAGGTTGAGGATTTGAAGAGTTTGATGGTGGTTTTGAAACAAAAAGTAAAATTTTATTGTAGTATATTTTGATTTATATTGTTCGGTCTATAGTTATGCTTTTAGTTTTTATCATAAAGCATTATTTAATCATCTCGGTTTTTATATACATTTATTTTTAAAGTTTACTCATTTGATGGAATAGTATTATATGTCTGTACCCAAGAATTGAAATTATAGCAATTAGATTTAGGAACAATTAATATGATCTTCAAAGGACTTTTAGTTAGTATTAAAAATCGAATGTTATGATTATATATTAGCAACTGGTTTGAATTCTAAACGAAGTAGTTTTTCATTTAGCGATTAAGTATATTCATCCCATACTTACCAAAAGGCAATTTATGTACTTAGATAGCACGTAAATAGCTCAATCTACAGATAACTAACCTTTAGAAGCACTGTTATTTGAAGAAATTGAAAAGTGCCTTGTTTAAGCATCCTTCAACTTTCTTGTATCTAAAAAGATCTTAATTATATGATTTGAGACGGCTTTCTTTAACCAGATACAGTTGAGGGATTTAGACTAAATGTGAAAATAATTGTGCAAGCATACAGTAGCTATTATTCTTTCAGATCCAAAATAGCTTTCTTGTCTTTGAGTTAAGGCACCTTCTATAGACTATGTATGCTTTAGCATTTCTCCTTAGGATATGATTAATTGTATTTTCTTATCAACCAGTGTATATTTCGTTAACTTTATAACAAAAAGAGTTGATAAAATAGGGAAATCTTTTCAAAACCACCATATATTATAACTGTTCAAATCCTTGTAAAGCAAGCTAAAATAATAACTTAAATGAATCCTAATATATACAAGGGCTGAAAAGTGGTATATATTGATGAGAGGAGAATTTGCTGGTACATATCACAAAGGATGACCTTAGCTTGACAGTTGGTAACCAAGTCCGTTTGCTACGTGTAGGTAACTCGTTCGAAATATTAAGCTTTGACAAATTATCTTTAGCTACGATGTGACAGATCACATTATAGTTTGGTTAGTAAATGTTTTACCTATACTATTTATCATACTACACAACCATTGCAACTTTGCTATATACTGACTTATTACCAAAGAAATTGTCCTCTTCCCGCTAATGAGTTTGTAAGCATTCTAAAACTGGGATGTATGGAACCACTGTAGACTATTCCCAGCGTCCTATTGGAAGAATTGCCAGCCTAGTTCAATCAAAACTTCCCATGACTGAGCCCGTGTCGGATGATGACAATGGCTCTGTATTTGCGGCCAATAAGAGAATCAATCAGGCAAGCTCAAAATTTACGCAAAGAGAGTGCGGGGGGTAAAAATAAAAATTTTGTAAGAGAGCCTTCTCAAGTGTAACACAAAACTTTAAGTTCAACACAGGGTAACATCTACAGTTTAACATCTACAAGCAAATCAACAAGCAACAGCAATGTCTCATCGAGCAAAATCCTACCGTAATAACAACCAACTGAGAAACAAAACACGCGATGAAGCTGACGAAATAATTCAACTCCGTCTCAAATTTTCACAACAATTAGCCATGCTCAAGGAGCTGTTTCCAAGCTGGTCGGATGAAGATCTACTGTTCGCTCTAGAAGACTCAAAGGGAGATCTAGAGCTAACTGTCGACAGAATTAGCGAAGGTATTTAATTATCCGCCTTAATTGGCTTGGTATTTACCCTTATTTTAGGTTTTGCGACTCAATGGGGCGAAGTCAAGACTCGTAAAGTCAAAAAAGAGCCAACACCTACCATATCTACTTCCACTACCACTGCCACTATAGCCACACGGACTACACATAAAGTTCCAGAAGATAAGAAGCCTAAAGGTATTTCACTTTATGTCTATAAGCCTAACTAATTTTAGGATTAGCTTCGACCAAACAACATAAATCTAAAGGTATATTTATTTGCTTTTACTATGCTAATTCTCCTAGCATCTATTTCTGACCCGGAGCGTCAGATTTCTAAAATAGCCTTCAAAACCGACGAATATGGTACGTTGACTGAATTGGGCCAGAATAAGACGTCGGAAGATTCGAGTAACGAAACCAAAACAGCTAACAAACAAAAAACTACATCCAGTCCTCAACAGCCTACATGGGCGTCCCGGCTGGCCAAAAAGAACCCTAAATTGGAGAATAGGCCTCCTTCTAAAGAAGATTTCGATCAAAACCCACTACTAAGTTCGGGAACCAGGCTTACAGATTCGGGCGGTATATCAAGCGATATGTTTAACATACCCTTAAATAACTCAGCTACATCGAATGGACTAGGCGTTAATTTGGATATCGATGCAAATACCAAGAATCATGATACGCCAGTTGTCGACAGCTCTACAAATCAAACTACGCCACCAATCCAAAAGCCAGCTCAAACCTCTTGGGCAAAGATCGCAAGGTATTAGTTTCGCTGGATTTTCCTCTAACTTTTTTAGTCTAGGTGCTAAGAGCAAACCGAAGCCTCCGGCAAAGACCAGTGAAACTAAAACTACAGATGCAAGCGATACAAATGCCATCTCTCCACCCCAGGAAGCCAATACAACCAACTTGAATGACGACTCTAGTCAGGTAGCTGAAAAACCTGAAACGCACGATAATTTAACTGAAGATAAGCCATTGTCCGACCTACCAAATACCGAACTTAAATCCAACCTCACCGACAAGAAGGATGAAACTGTAAATACCAACGAAAGCGAAGCTTCGCCCATCCCTCATCCTGCCGAGTTATCCGATAAGGCCGAAGTTGAGGCTCCTTTAGCCGAGATCGAAGAAACCCCTGAAACTATGGCTGATTTGGCTTCTAAATTCGCTATAATGGACGTCGAAGAAAGCGAGGAGCTAGTTCAAGCTAACAAAGAATCCGAACCATTAAGGTACTTTATATCTATTCTCTCTATAACACCATTCGTAGCAAACCTCAAATCCCCTCTCCCCCGAAATCGGTTATCCCCGGACCACCCGGTATTGCTGCCAACGTTCAAGCCCCAATCCAAAGCTTTGCTGATGTCGGCCTTCCAACCAACCGGGTCGCACCATCAAGTAACCTCCCCAGCGCTAAGAACCTGCCCCCTGGAATTCCTATCGGACCCCCTGGCTTATCTAACAATGGGCCCGTCAAGACTTTCCAATCAGTTCCACCTGGTTTCGCAAACAATGTATCCTTTAATGCCGACGTCGCTGAAGCTGGTAAATCTCACGCCGCTCAGGCAGATCTACCTTTACAACAGAACCCAAGCGATCCTAACATAAACGCTGCCCCTGTCACTAAGGCTGATGAGCTGAACATCGGCTACAACCAGACGAACATGCCTGACGCCTACTATAACGTAACTTTTTACTAACAATAGCCAGCTAAATTTGAAACAACCTCTAGGCCCAGTTCCAACCTCCCTATCACGCAAACCAGAACAACCAGCATTTCACCACCAACACTCAGAACGAGAATTCTCCTGCCTTCATTGACCCCGCCATCGTGTCCTACCAGCAGTATGATTTGTCACACGGCAATAACCCCTACTACCAACCCAACCAAACCAACACCGGCCACCAACCTGGTACCAGTCAGCAAGCTTCCAGCTCGGTCCAAAACTCCCAGAGCACTGCTGCCCCCCAAAGCCAGAACAACTACAACTCGTACTACAATCAGTACCCCTATAACAACCAGCCGTACGCCAATAACTACCAGGCCAACAACTACACTCTGCAGTTCGCCCAGAAGAGCTTAAGTGGACTCTACGATGAATCTTCAGCCTTCGGACACTCCCCCAGTGCCTCCAACTTGAACCTACATGAGCAGCTGCAGTACGGACAGAACTTCCAAAGTACCTTTTTTATATCTTCGCTCGCTAATCAAAATTTAGATCCAGCCAACTTAGGTGGGCACGGCTACGACAAAGGGCACAACAAATCCAAAAACTACATGGATACCAATCAAGACCTTAGTGGCAACAATTTGAACTACTCCAACAACTACGGTAACTTACAAGGATACCCTGGTGGGTTAAACGACGCCCAGTACTACCAGAACTATTACGCGCCCCAGAACCAGCAAGGCTTCCAAGGCTACAACCCCCAGCATGGGTCGCAACAAAGCTTCAACTTGCATCAGGGGTATTTAAATCACCTCAACCAGAGCCCTAGTCACTTGGGCCAAGGGCACCAACTGCACGGTATGAACGCTAACCAAAATCCTTATAATCCCAACAGCTACAATGCCTTCAACTACCAGCAGCAAGGGAACAACAACTCGCGGTACCAGAACTGGAACTAATTAATTTTTACCTATTAGTTCGAAAATTCTTCAGCTACGTCTACTTGAATGGATTTTTTATTTGGAACTACCTGTTTCTCCGACACTTTCAGTCTTTTACTTTTCCAAACCGTGTCGTTTCCTTTTACTTTTTTTACTTTCTTTTTCTCTTGACTCCATCAAATTTCTAACGTTGGTCTTATAATTGGTGGCCCTAAGTCTCCATTAAATAAACTTTGGTCTTTATATAATTTGCATAAACTTTTAACTTCAACATATATTTGATACTGCCAGTTTTTCCACAGCTTTGAATAGTAGCTCTTCAATAACTACATTCAACCATCTTTCCAGTAATAATCTACTGAGAGGGAAGCTTCAACTACTTAACCTGCTATTAGATTCCTACCACATCCAACAAAATATACGAAAGGTAAGCAAAGATAAATTTCAACTTTGAACTAATTTTGTACGGAAATGTCAGGTTAAAATCCTACTGTCCCATCCCAATAATAACTGGACTCTTCACCATCAAACCTATATCCAAAGTTGATTTATCGGAAAATTAATTGTAGGCATCTGATGAATAGCGATGAAATATAGCTAAATTTTCTACTACAGGAGTTCATATTTTGTTTACTTATTATTCTTACAACAGCTGGCAAAAGTATATATTGGAGAGATGTCCATCAATTGAAAATAGAACTAAAATTAAATAATAGTGGTATTCAATCGGGCAGCATGTCACAAATAGGATAACACCTATATAGTTAAAGCACATTCGTACACAAGTAATCAATTGGCCTTTATATGAGAATATGTCAAGTTCTGGATATGTTAAAACCTCCCAACTTTTACTAATCAACTACATTTACTAAAGTACCAATTTTCAAGATATTTAGGTGTATTCAGATCAATGGACATCAACTTAATAAACTGGAGGACATCTTTCAGGGCCAAATCCATGCTAACATCTTGAAAAGTGCTCTTCAAAAAGAATAGTTTAAAATGATAGTATGAAGGTTGAAGTGCTATAAGCCATAAAAATAGCTTCTAGTCTATGGGACTGGACTAAAGGGCAGAAGTTCAATAAAGAGGATCTGATAAAGCCTTCCAGCTTCAATGCTTTTAGGCTGTTGAGTTAGGTAAGTAGGGCCTTCATCGAAGCGAGCCCGGATCTCCCATCGATATCCAGGCTTAATCCGTTAAGCTATTGTGAATTAGGTGGTTAAACTAAAGGAGGGGTTTGGGGTATGATGGTGTTAAGCTCTAGTAGGCTTCTCTAGGTATCGTTTAAGGTTATAGATCTAGGCTCTTCAAAGTGTATAAATAAGAGCTTCAAGCTGGGTCAATACGATCCATTAGTTACATATTCAACGAGTCTGTCTTTAGAGCCATTGTAAAATACAATAGCCAAGTGCAAGAGATTGGAAAAGATGAGTAGGTAGGTGATACAATTGTACTTACCTTTGAACTTGATGCCGAGCGACAAAATTCGCAAATTAAATAAATTCAAACTGATGGTTCTGAAGATATAGATGCTCAGTACTTTATAAATCACTTCAAATAGCTGTAAGGTAGTAGTTTGAAGGTTTGATAGTATAATTGAGAAGTAACCGTCAATATATAGGGTTAACCATTTGAGGCTCCTGAAGAGGTAGATTAAATTGATGATACCAATAGTCAACTATGGGCGTACTGACAACTGCAACGCCTCCAGCTTTGTAAACCCTTGGCCTCAATAGTTTACAAGTTGATTGAGTTGCCTTGATTCTTTCATTGCGAGATCAAGCTTTTTAAGGTTGCTATAGGCTTTCAGTTTGGCGATAAAGTTCTCAAAGGATTTAGCTATGTATATATAGTCGTATTCCATAATCAAAGAAGTTGAATTCACAGCAGACCTTTTATGCGAATTTTCAAGCTTTCAAGATATAGTCCTAAGCTTCACTCCTCCGATTCATGTAAGCTAGGTCGTTTTCATCGCTTTAGCCTTCATTCCTGGAGTCATAGTTCTGTAAAGTGCTGTTGACCTTTACTCGCCTCTTTAAGCTATTATATAATACGAGTCTGATAAATGGTCAAGTTACTGTAGAATTTAGTCAAAGTAATGGAGTGTAGACATCAGTTGCTTCGATTCAAGGTTATCTTTAAATTCAAAATACTCGATGATGTCTTCTAATATACTTAGATCGAGCTGTTGGATGTTGAAAGAAGCTTTAGCCGTATCGTTTCATTTTAAAATTGTATAATGAATTGGAACTATAAAAAGGAAAGGTGAAAACAACGCTGTACTTTTCGTTTAGCTATTTAGATATTTAATTATGGGATATTGCATTTTTTATATTTGCGACTTTTTTGTCTTTGTAAAAGCATCAATTTTACTTTATCAAGCTTTCAATTTGGAAGTTTATTTTAGTTTATATGGGTCACTAATTTTTGAAAGGAAGCTGAAGCTAACTCAAACTTATAAATGGTAATAGCAAACTTCTGTATATTTCGAAAATAGTATACCATATGGCCAAAGAACTCGAAGTTTAAAGGGTAGGGTGTCTAAATGACTATCAAAACCTTTAAGTATTTATTACAAAGGAAAAAGGTTGAACTTATTTATTTTACAATAGAGATGGTACTTGTTTTAGGGGACAGGGACAGACTTGTTTTTCTCTACTAGTTTATTAAAAAATACAATCTTTAACCAAGATGCTACACCTAAATTGCTATTACCAAACCATTTCCTTGAACTCTTCTAAATGGTAACGATATGGCTTCAAATAAATCGATGCCAAGACAAGTTAAAGCTCAGCCAATTTTAGAGTCTATAGAATCCCATCTTTTATAATGCAACTCTATCTATTTTAAAATCAGTCTATTTATTTAAATAAAAGTTTATCCTTAAAAGTATGCAATCCAATCTTTGAAAATACAAATCACATCAAAAGGTACAAAGGTTAAAGCAGAATACCATACTAAAGACAAACTCACTCTAGCTTTAATCGATACCCTTATTGCAAGTTGACAATAGCACGAATGCAATTCTCTTGAGGCTGCCTCATGACTTCAAAGGCCTCGTTGACCTGTTCCAAATTAAAGCTATGAGTAACATAATCGTCGATGTTGAGCTCGCCCTGTAGGTACTTTTGAACTAAACCTGGCAATTCGGAACGACCCTTGACACCACCGAAAGCGGAACCCTTCCACACTCTACCAGTAACCAATTGGAAGGGACGAGTCGTGATGACTTGACCGGAAGCAGCAACCGAAACAATAACGGAAGTACCCCATCCCTTGTGGCACGATTCCAAAGCAGCGCGCATAACTTCGGTGTTACCACCCGAACACTCGAAGGTGTAATCCAAACCACCATCGGTAAGATCAACCTAAGACCTTCTGAATAGGTTCATCGTAGTCCTTGGGGTTGATGAACTCAGTGATACCGAACTTTTCGGCAATGGGGCGCTTCAAAGGGTTGATGTCGACACCGATGATGCGCCTTGTAAAAAATTAGTCAAAGTATCCAAAGAAAAATTTACTTGGCGCCACTGGCTTTAGCTCCTTGCACGCAGGATAAACCTACACCACCCAAACCGAAGACGGCAACAGTAGCGCCAGCTTCAACCTTGGCGGTATTAGTAACGGCACCATACCCGGTGGTGATACCGCAACCTAACAAGCACACCTTCTCAAGGGGAGCCGATTTCTCGACCTTAGCCAACGAGTACTCGTAGCAAACTAAAACAAAAAATAAGTACTTTGGAGTTTAAGATTCTTTTACTGGTATACTGACTGAAGGCCGAACAACCCATAAAGTGATAGATAGGCTGGCCCTTGCAGGTGAAACGGGTAGTCTCGTCGGGCATCAAACCACGTCCCTAAATCTTTAAAAAATTATACAATATAGATAGGTACCTGGGTCTCACGAACAACAGAACACAAGTTGGTCTTACCCGACTTGCAGAACTTACATTCCCTACATTCGGGAATGTACAATGGGATGACGTGGTCACCAACTGCAACGGTAGTGACGCCTTCACCAATCGACTCGACGATACCTCCACCTTCGTGACCTAGGATAGAAGGGAAGACACCCTCGGGATCTAAGAAAGAAATTGAATATTAGAATTTCCGTTAATAGCTAGCTACCTTGACCCGATAAAGTGTAAGCATCGGTATGACAGCTAAAGTTTCGAAATAAATTATTTGGAAAATTGAAAACTATACTTACACGCCACAGTACAAGATCTTTACTCTAACCTCCTTGGCCTGTTTCAAAAAATTAAATTACCTCCTCAAAACAACTAAATACCTTGGGCGGGGCAACTTCAACTTCCTCAATAACTATTCAAAAGAAACAAAACTCAGCCAACTTTCAACAGCCATTTTCAAATTTACCTAAAGGTTCGTTGGCCTTCCATGCGACGGCAGCTTTACACTTGATAACCTTTTTGAAAAAGTTACATTTTAAATTTTAGTTGCTCAAGCACATACCTGATTCTGAGTAGACATCTTTATTTTTCGACTGACAAACTTGATCAAATCGAAGAATCACTCAATGGCAAATTTTAGAATTTATCATGGTTCTTGAAGTGATGTAAGCGTTTCAGGTAAGATGACAAATACCGATCCAAAGTCAAAGCTCTATAAAGTCAGGGAACTGAAAAGCTACTTATACAAAGCAGCCTATTAAAATGATGAGTATACTATATTTCTTCAATTTATAGTGTTAGGTTGCTATTACATATGTATCAAGCGGAATAAATAACTCATCAAAAATAGTATTCCAACTGTACTTTATACAAACAGCTACAAAAGCAATATAGTAAGCTCCTAACTAATCTTTACAAAAGAACAGCTTCAAGCAAGCCTTATTAACTTGCATCATCAAAGGCATATCAATAAGCTTATCGTACCAACACTCAATTCAACTCAAAGCTGATGCTTCTAAAAGCAAACTGCAGTCAACCTAACAGCAATGATATGTTTAATCCAACTTTTTAACTACCTCAATTTAAATGCTCTTTTACATCCAATCCACACCTCCAGTTATTTACATCTGATCCAATTGTTAAGTGACTATCTAAACTTATAAACTACCAGAACTTGTAGATTTAAATTCATTTACAATATATCATTTTTATATCCTATAATTTCCTCCAATTTTCAAAGCAAGCAATTGCAAATCTATATCTTTCAGCTGTTTGATACATACTAAGTTTAAAACTGGTAAGATGTAGCTTCCACCTCAAACTAAGACATTTATTTTAAGCCGTCCTACTTTCATGATCCCTGTATATTCACCAACTTTAAACATCCACCGTCTTGCCATTTCCAAGTAAAAAGTAGTAGAACGACAATGGGGGTATACGATGCCACCACTATTACTTTCAAGGAGTTGCAAGTACATAATTACCATCCTACAAGTCCACCTACAGTTGTTACTGTAAATGTACTGAAATACAAAGTTCAAGGCAGTGATGGCCCAATACTTTTACTCCTGCACTACAATTTATATTTATAATATCTTTTAATAGTACAAATACCAATCATGTATTTGAATAGGTGTACCCATCAAAGGATTGAAACTGGGTACAGTTCAGCGTATATTTCAGAACGTATAGCCTGTGGTGTGGATTTAGCGGACTCATCTATAAAATTAAAAGCTGAATTTAGTAAATATTGCCTGGATGTCAAAAATTTAGGGTCGTACCTTTAAATCAAGCTATATAACCTTTTACCCAATACAACTAGCTTAGCATAGCTAATAGGACTTATAAATCGCAAACCAATAAGCTTATCAATACTTACAGTCTTACCAGCTTTTCCTTTAGCAAAAAAAACCTACAGGAACTCCAATTTATCCATCAAAAGTTTATAATTTAGCTTGGCTAAAGGTATCTTCTCAAAATAATATATTAAAATATGTATATACAGATGAATGCTATCACCTCCAAATAGTAAAACCAATTTAAAGATACAAATTAAACCTATATGTACTCTACAGATTTAATGTAATGGACCTTTAAACATGCCAATGTAGGTACCAAATCCTAGGCAGAATTCTGAGTAATAAAGTCGATGTAGGAAGAAACTTTGGCATACAAGCTAGGATCAGCACCACACACAACGCTACCAGTTACAATACCAACTAGATAAGTAATCCCATCCTTCACGCCAATTAAAGGTCCTCCACTGTCTCCAGCGCAGGCACCTTGGCTACCCAAATTAGTAAAAGTGCAGAATTGCAACTCGGGGTTGATATCGGCAGCCCTTTGTGCACACTCTATAGGATCGATAGTAGGGATTTCAACTTCCTGAAGCGCTCTATTATTATTATTAAGCGTACCAGTTTGACCCCAGCCTATCAGTTTAACCATGGTGCTTGGGCCCTTTGGGAATGTGCCGTCATCCAACAAAGGTGGATCCAAGTCGCCATTAAAGATACTAGTCTTGACAATTGTAATGTCATTCTCTCCAGTTTCGTTGTTGTAGTTGGGGTGACTGGTAGCACTGAGCAGCTGAAGAATTTGGCCATTTTCTGATGCCACGCTTTGAATAAGATCATGGCGATGGATCTGGGCTTCCCACTCATCGAGGACATCCACCTCACAGTGGGCTGCTGTTATTATCGTATTCTTGTTGTACAGGGTACCTCCACACGCATGCTCGCCAAATTGATGCAAAGATACCATGAATGTGTACTTGAACTTGGGATCGACTTCATTTCCACCTACGACACGTCGCTCAAGCTTGTTGGGCAGTGGTGAGGTTGCTGCTACTAGCCCTAAAACTGCCAGTGGGAGGAGGATCTTCATCTTGTTTACTTGAAGTTTGCTGAGTTGAACTTTCGATCCACTTCTACTTATAATTTTTGAGCTCTACCTGTGAAGTAAACGATGCTACTGCCTTTCGTTAGCAGTAACTCGTGGTTATTTTTTCCAAGTCTGTTATTGGACAACTTTAGTATACCCATTCACAACCATGCACGCATATCATTTAAACAGTCTTTCAAATAATTTAACTACTACATCGATTATTTTTAGTTGCTACTTTTGTATTGTAAGCTTATACTATAAAGATATTGATTAAAAATACCGAAATAGTATTGTAAATATAGATGTTCGTTTAAACTATTGAATTTTATTTCGCCCACTTAGAAAGTAAAAATTTTTGGACTTCATAATGAACATGCTAATAAAGTTTTCACATAAACCAATGTTTGGAACAGTTATTATCCAATCCTTTGGACCTTTCAAGGTTATTTACGCAATATATTCACTTTTAACTGAATATATTCCCCATATGTACGAACCAGCAAAACCTTATTAGTTTATCTTTTAGTCAGTTGCTGGTGAAGTTACAGCTCACTTTAGATGGCTTTTATCCTACATATCCAAGAGGACAGATAGAGCCTTTGTTCGAGATACCTAGCTTTTTAACTTAGCTAATAAAATCGATATACTGTATAGCTTGTTCATTTATTCCTATCTACAACTTTTTAAGATAATTTAAATATTGTACTATCAGCCAAAAATTATATCTGGATCCAAAGCTTTATTTAGAGTTAGGCATCAATATGGCACATACATAAAAAATATACTAATGCGTAGAGTCATAAAATTATATAAGCTTACAAATTAACTATATTGATACTAGTAAAATTATATATCCTAAACTTATAAATATATATAAGATCCATCAAAAAGCTTCATTAGCAGCATCTTCAATAAATCTGGCAATGGGGGCAGCTTTGGTATAAACTTGAGGGTAAATCCGGCAGTCAGTATTATGGACCGAGACTACACCAACCAAATAAGCAACTTTATCTTTTTCAACAAGCACTGGACCTCCACCATCACCCCAGCACGAATTCATGGCACTAAATGGAACGCCGGCACAAAACTGTCTTTCAAAATTCAACTTTGGGTAATGTAGCTTGCACTTATCAGAATTGTAGACAGGGATCTGAACCTCCATCAGTACATCACTAGTTGAACCACCGCTAGAACTACGTCCCCAACCCACAATTTTAAGCAAAGTGTCTTTGGAAAAGGCAAATCTACCTGTATCCAGCTTAACAGTCCCCAAATTTCCAATAAATGTACTTGTCTTCAAAACAGCTATATCGTTGGCATAAGTTTTGGAATCGTAGTCGGGATGTCGAGTTTTTTTATACACTTCAAGGACCTTACCGTCTTCATATTGAATAGGTGTTGTCAAGTTGTGACGATGGGTTTGGACTTTATACCTTTTAGCCAATTCAGCGGTGCAATGGGCAGCCGTGATAACAGTGTTGCGGTTATAGAGGATACCTCCACAGATAGGTCGGTCGTCAAGCTGTAAAGATACCATGAACGGGTATTTAAACTTAGGGGCTACCTCATTTCCTCCAACGATAAAGGGTCGGGAGATGTAAGGTTGTTGCGAGGCTGCTTGTCAACGATAAAGTTGTCAAAAGTAGGAGTTTCTTCATTTCACTTGAAAAATTGGATACAAATTTCAGATCTACTCTAATTTATAGTTCTTTGAGATTTACTTTTTGGTATACAAGTAACATATCTTTCTTATAATTGTAACTCGTGACTTGTTTTACAAATTGATGGAGGCTAGCTTGTCGAAATGGAGTCTTTATAAGTAGGCAGTCGTATATTAATACCCAGTATACAACTTTACAAATTTCTCAAGAATATATTTGTAAGAGTTTCCCATTTTCCCGACTCTCATTAATACTTACAAATCAATTACTATGTTGATAATAGGACCTTGCAAACATACCTTTTACAATAGATTGGTGATCAAATATACGTTTATTTGTAATTGGCGTTGGCTTAGCTCTTCAGCTAACTCGTATATGGAACATTAGTTCATTTTATTTTAGGTAGCTTACATTTGTGCTACTACCTGGCAATGTGCCTCAGGCTACATATTTTCATTTCTCACTTATCCTTTTCTCACGTTTTAAATTATCATCCACCCAGTTTCCGTCACCCTGAATTGCTGCTAGTGTATCTAAATTTCCCTGGGATTGGCTTTCCATTATGGATATAGTTTTCGTTCGCTCTGAATTTCAGACCCTTAGATTACTGTTACTAGGACACGTGTTCCACCTTTCTGTTGAAAAGAATTCACTTACAGATCGCCAAGTTATGATTTTCCCTAGAGCTACGGTATATATATCAGGACTCTTGCCCAAGGAAGACGAGAGGCTTTTCGTGTGTTAATTTGGTTTTTGTTGGCTTTGAAGATCGTATTGGGATATAAATTTCTAGTTTGAATTAGTTGAGATTCCTAGCCTATAGTTTTCCGGTAATTAAGAGTTTTGAGTATTTTTATTGGCTGTAAAGGATTCAATCACACCTTATATTAACCAGCTCACAACACGATAAACATAATATGTCTCATATCGAGCCCATTAAACTGGAAGTCCGAGCCAGTAGCCAGATACTTGGTGAGAGCGGCTAACCAACATATTATTAGCTACTAACTTCTTTCTTAGGTAATTTCTAACTTTATATTTGCAAATCAATATTCAATGCTTCAATCTATAATAACTTCTATTTTAGGAGTTTTACAAAAATTCAGCTATTCTAGTCTTGACTTATCTATCATAAGTGACATTATATTTCAATTTCTGGCTTGTAGCTGTCCTTGGAACATTATCCGTTAAGTTTTGATGAACAGTCTTCATATAGACTTGTCAAGACTTTTATTGGGATTGTAACCGGCTAATCTACTCAACTTTGTGATTCATCCCGAAAATTTTCAAAACTTATAGAACTTTCCATCTTTAAATATTTTAAACTTGTAAAAAACATACTCAAGAGTCAAATCAAGATAGAGGCAGATATCTACAAACTACAGCTCACATATACACTTACAATACCAAATTCACATAATATATATATATATATATATATATCCATCTCAATACTTGAATACTTTAGAAAAAACCGGTTTCCACAATCTAGTTACCTAAGATCAGAATTGACTATGATATCATAACCAACTCCAAAACCTTACGTCGAATCGCTAAAGCCTAAACTACTCGAAAACCAGTTCCGTTCCAAACTAATTTTGAACTTAGTACTATAACCGAAACAACCTATACCAGTTTTCGGCAATCCCTTTAAAAGCCAGCGACTCTCAGCACCTTCTTTCAACTTCAACAGTAACAAGAGCAAGAAAACAGCAAGAACAGCAGCAAACACAGAAAAAATGGATCTCCAAACCTACAACCAGATCTTCCAAGAATTAGCAGTATATTTCTACCATCCATTCTTCATAAAACTTCGAGATGGCTTATTCATCTACCTGGCCACCAAACTCATCTACGACAACGCTAAAGTTATCTACCACCGAGGTATCGATGTTTATCTAACCAAGATAAAGCACAGTTTAAAGCAGGTATTTTTTGAATTTTGAACAAGTATTCATCTATCTCTTTAGAAACTATTGAATCTCAGCCTACAGCTACCTTTCCTCAAGCAGAAGCTCCAATCCAACCTGGATGTCCAATTCAAAGCTTTAGAGGAAGCGGGAACTTTAACTTACGATGGTCAAAAGCTGCTAACCGAATTACCTACCACCGGTTGGACCGAAAAAGAAGTGCTCGAGGCCTTACAAAACTATGAAAAGTTAGGTGATAAGAAGTGGAAGCAAGGATACGCCTCCGGTTCTGTTTATAGACCCCTCAACAACTCGGACGAAACTATCTTAACCGAAGTCATGAAACTATATGGCCTAACCAACATTTTGCACCCCGACATGTTTCCCAGCGTCAATAAGATGGAGCGAGAGATAGTCAATTGTGTTTTGGAGCTATTCAATGCGCCACCACAAGCAGCCGGATGTTTTTCAATGGGAGGTACCGAATCCATCTTGCTAGCTTGTCGTACCTACAAGGAACGGGCCAGGGCCGAACGCAACATAACGAAGCCGCAAATGATAGTTCCTGTATCGGCGCATGCTGCCTTTGACAAAGCGTGCGAGTACTTTGAGATCGAATTGGTCCACATTCCCTTGGACCAAAACTACCAAGTTGATTTAAAAAAAGTAGAACGCGCCATCAACTCCAACACGATCATGGTACCCTTTCTACCCATATCCATTTTACTAATATAAACTTTAGCTGGTAGGTTCCTGCATGAACTTCCCCCACGGTATCATCGACGATATCTCCGCTTTATCCCAACTTGCAGTCAAGTACGACATAGGATTGCATGTCGACTGTTGTCTAGGTGGATTTTTAGTCCCCTTCCTCAATGAACCCGAGTTTGGCTTGCCTAAATTTGACTTTAGATTACCCGGCGTTACCTCCATTTCTTGCGACACTCACAAATATGGCTGTACTATCAAAGGATCCTCGGTAGTCTTGTACCGTTCTGCAGACCTCTTTACCAATCAATTCGCCATTTACTCCGAATGGTTAGGTGGTATCTATGCCACCCACTCCATTCAAGGTTCTAGACCTGGCCTCTTAGTAGCTGCTACCTGGGCTGCCTTAGTTCACCGTGGTAAAGACTACTACCGCAAGCAGGCCAAAGATATCGTCAACACAGCTACCCAAATCAAAAAACTATGCTCCAACCTCCAACACCTTGAAGTTATTGGAGATCCTAAAGTCTCGCTAGTTTCGTTCAAAGCTAAGCAAGATAGTCCAATTAACCCTTTGAACGTTGCTGATGCTATGTCCAAAAAAGGATGGTCTTTGAACAAGCTACAGCATCCCTTAGCTTTCCATATAGGGTGTACCGCTTTGACAGTTGGCATGGCCGAAACTTTTGTTAAAGATTTAAAAGAAAGTGTCCAGGAGGTTTTGGAAAATCCCAAGTTGTATGAATTGGGGACTACTCCGTTGTATGGGGCAAAGGTACAGTTGGAAGGCACTGATATGTCGAACAGGTTGATCAAGGCTTATCTCAAAGGCCTTTTGAAGCATTAAAATGTGAATTTACTTTTTTATTGAGATTATTATTGAGCTTGCGTTTGATAGCTGAACTTAAGTTGTTGGCTTGGAGCTTTAGTTTTATTTGATAGTATTCAGTTTACATTCCATCAACAGCATTTTCTACAGTGGATTTAGCATTTGACTTCTTTTAACTTAGGTTTGTCAACTATACCTAAACTTTTCTGACTATAAGTTCAAATATCTTTATTACCAGACCTAAATCCAACTTTTAACCTACCTTCCCTCCTGTAAAATTGAAATTTAAAACTGAGCCCTTGTCTACAAAAACCATTAATATTAAATCCTAAAAATCTAATCTGATGTAAATTTAAATAATTTTACATAAAACTGCAAGTTAGAAACTTTAAATACATTCTAAAATGTAAAGAAATGCCTTTTCCTTTTAAAGCAGCTTTCTACAACATCTATCCATAGTGCATATAGCTCAAAAAATACACTTATCATCAAAAAACTACCAAGTCAATTCAAGCAATCCATCACTTTTATTCTAAAAGCACTCAGCAACTTTGTTTCCAAAACCTATATCCAAATACTTGCATCCAATTCCATTTACCTTCATTCTACTCTTAAATTACCAATTTTATCTTATCTTCAAGGCATTTTGCTTCAAATTCCCACTCCACCTCAACTTTAAATGTTTAGGAACATATGGTTGAAGTACAAGTTGGTCAGTGTATTGACTTTATCTACAAGAAAATCAAAGTTTTTAAATTTAGTACTAAAATCAAAAGTTTAACTAATATACCTTCGATGGAGTTCAAATTCAAATCATTCTGCACCATAAAGTACAGGTACTTGGCATCAAATTTTCGTACGCCCAACCAGACTGGTTTGGGTTCAGCTTGGGTGCGTACCAGAATATCAAAAGGTACGTTTTTCAAGTTAGCTCTATCTTCCAGCTCCTCTTCTTCATCAGCACTTTCATCCCCCTCCACATCATCACCTGCAAAAATTCTACTTCTCCTACTACTACCACTATTCGTAGTAGGACCTTTTTCGATCCTTTCGACAAATCCATTAAGATCCAGTAACGTCACCAGCAGCTCCGGATTCAGCTGGCTCAAGTTGAAGTTAGTGGCCAAGGTATCGCCATTCTGAAAGTAGAAGTTATGATTAAAGTTTAAGCTATCCAATTGCAAATTCAACTTGTGGTCCTTGAGCAATTCAACCGGTATCTCGTTCAACGAGGTGATAAGTTCGAATTCCAACCTTTCCTCCAACTTGCGCTGCGATGTAGAGTCTGGTTCGGCCTCCCAGTGGGTCTTGAAATCAGGGTCAAACAGCAATAATATGGTAAGTTGATCGGTCCAGTCGTAGATGCCCAGGTTGAAGACCTGGTCATCGATGTAACAAGGTTGCAGCTTGAGTCCGGCCAATTTAGGCTGGATTTGGGAAGTATCGGACTCCAAATTGGAGTTGTTGGCATGATAAGTTGGGGGTAGTTTCAAGTCAAAGTTGGTACGTAGACGACTCAAGTTGAACTTCAGCTTCTTGAGGTCGTTGGCCTTGTTGGAGGTGGCACTTGACCTGGGGAAGGTGGCTGTCGGATTCATGTTTAGAAAGTTGAAGTTGGTAAGTGTCGCCAAAAAGCTGTTCCGCTGTAAAGAGCAAAAAATCAATACAGATTAACACTAGGCTAAAGTTACCTTTCCCAAATTGCTGTCCTCCTTGACACCCTTTTTATCGCCACTGAACTCGAACAGGTAATCTACGAGGTAGTAAGGTAAATTCCCATTGAACCACACCAGCTTGTCGTCTAGTAGCAGCACCAATTGTTCCAAACCAAACTTTTTGCTCAAGTTCGAAATCAAGTCGTTCAGCTGTTGGTTCAAATTGAGATATGTCGTCTTGTGTAGCACAACTTTGGGTAAGCTTTTGAAGAGGGTAGGTAGCTTCAAGTGAATATCCAAGTTGAAGGTTGGTAATACCACCTTGTCAAAGTAGTCAGTTATGATGGCTGGCGTATTTAAGTTGGATTGAATGGTACCATTCCCTAACTTTAAAAATTTTAAAAAGGTCAGTTGTTTGGTGGTAGATAAAGTAAAGTACCTTGAACTGATAGTAGATCTTTTGCAGTAGATTGGAGCAGCTCTTGTCGTTCAACTCCATATCCAAGTAGTCGATGACGGTATGTTCACTGATAGTTTTTCGCACGCGTATACCTAGGTAGTAGCTCTACATTCAAAATAAATACGATAAAGTATAAAGCTATTTACCAAAAGGATAGTCACATTAGGTTCCGGTTGAAAAAAGGTCAATCTTCTCTTCTTACTATGTACATTTTGGACAACGCCTCTCTCATCAAACCCCCTATTTTAAAAAACTCATTAAATATGGAATACAAATTTACTCCAATTACTTGGTCAAGTTGATCATAGCTTGAGCCAAACCAATTTGTCGAAGTTGCCAATCTTTAGTAGCATTGCTTATATCACTGTCTTGATTCGAGTCCAAACTTTCAGCATCAACTTTTGGTGAGTTATCGGTAGTTTTACTTGCAGCGTTGAAATAACTATCTTTGAACTGGTAGTTTTCATTCTTGCGAAAATATAAAATCTTGCCAACCTCTTCCTCTTCCTTCTTGGAAGTGGCATCAGAAGCTTTATATATAGTTAGATACTCGTACTCACTGGGGTATACTCCTAGATTTAGGTTATCGGAAGTTGGATCGTTCATGTCTCTTTTAATAAAAGTTGTCTACTGCTTCTTGTAGAGGTAATTGAATTTTCTGGGTGTGGGTTTTGGTTGCAATTCTGAAGTAAAGGAAATTAAGGGTTGAACAGTTTCTGAATCAAATTGCAAACTGCCTTTGGCTTGGGGAGCTAGAAAAGCAAACTTTAAGCTGACTTCATTTATATTGATATTAGTATATACATATAAGATATTACTACTAGTGCCTTTAGCTAATATGTTGTTTAATTTTGGTGATCCAGTCTAGCCCCTTGCCAAGCTTCTCAATTGATATAAACTCAAGGGTAAAATTGGCATACTATTAAATAAGAAATTAGTATTGAGTTATTAAACATCAGAGACTTACATACAATAAGTTGAAGTTGTAATAAAATGATGAAACTGACATCCTAGGAGTTTGATAGAGTTTTGCAGCTAGAGAAAGCGCTTTAACATAGCTTTATATAAATGAGCAATCCAATCTATGCACTAAATTTTATATTGATCAGTACGAAAGTTGGACTGAACTTTATCATCAATATGCCCGATCTGTGCTTTATCACTAGAGCTAATGTATGGCTTTATTGTAAAAATGGTGTTAAGTCTATCATCTAAGAAAATGTAGGAATCAACCAACCGAAGGGTGGCCAAGCTTGCAGTAGTTGGAGAGGTTTCCGTTAAAACTAAGTCCCAACACCTACTGAAAAGTCCAGCCATTTACAAAATTTGAGTGTATTGATCAGCACCAACTTGACAAAATTAGGCTGAGGATTTGTCAGAGCATCGTGTTCAAAAATCGAAAGCTAGTTTCTACAAGCTCAACCATAAAGCATACCCCTCATTTCTGAATGATGCAGCATCTAAAATGAAAGTTCAACACGTCTTATACTCTACAAGCTATCTTACAATGACCAACAACTCTGAGTTCAAAAACCATTCTTGTTTAAAAGTGCTGAGTATAGGATCTCCCAATAGCCAAAGTTTGGGATAAGTAGCCCATATATAGCAAACAAATTTCGATAGCTAAATCATGCGTTCAGTTATGTCTTCCATATATCCAATCTACGAGCCCTCTTAAGTACCCCACTTATGGCTTGCCTACCGATAACTTCCATCATCGAAATATCCAACACCTTGGATCAGGCTAATGAAGCTGCTACTAGACCATCGAATCCAAGCAAGAGAAAGGTAGAGGATAGAGTTGAGGATAGAGAGAGTAGAACTCAAGGCATAGTTGAATCAAACCTAAGTCCAAGTTCAAGCAAAGTCAAAACCAAACTCGGTTCAACTTTAAAAACCAAGCTTGGTGCCCTAAAGAGCTACATGAAAAAAGAAAGAAGCCTTAACACGGATGACCAAGAACCTTTGCTGAATTCGATCCAAAAGACGACATTTCATATATCAGATGGAGATTTAAAAAGGGTGTCCCCATTTAAGGATGCTTCCATTGACTCTCAGTAAGAATGTGAGATTGGTAATCAGAACAACCAAGTAGATCTGATCAAAAACTCTTCGAGAATGGAGGGTTAGGTTCCAGTTATACTGAAGTTTATAATGAGCAGTGCTTTAATTTAAGAGGAAGACTTTGTAAATAGTAAGTTTAATAAACGCCTTTGTTGATATAAAGCTGTACTATGTCTTTTCCTACACTTGATTCCATTTCACATTTTGCCAAATCAAATACTTTGCACAAAAGTACAAGGAAGCATGGCACATGTTTTAATTGATTCTTAGTTATAAACTAAAAGGCATATCTAAGATAACTGATACATATATCTATTTAAAAACTAATAATATCCAATATAAAGACTTCTATTAGCTACTACTCTACATATTGCCTTTTTGAAGTATATAAAAACATATAGCAACAGTTACCAAGCATCAACCAACTAACCCTATACTTACATAGAATCATTTTGGATCACCTTTGTCCAAATTTCCAAATTAGGCAAGATTTGAACTAAACTTCACTACCACTCCAACAAATTCATCACAACGTGAAAGTTCAAAATTCAAGTTGAATTTCAAAAAGTAAATGTTCCCCAACACTTCTACATTCTCAACTATAAAATTGCACCTCAAAGCAACAGGAAAAATCCTAGAGACCCAACTTAAATGATACTTGAACTTGACACACCTACCGATTCAACTTCAAACCAAACGCGGAACTTGGCCTTCCTATGTGCCTGCTTCATGTCGGTTGGTTCCCACTTTGCCGCCCATACCTTGGCTCCTATAAAGGATGTACTAAAATCGGTAACTTTTAAAAATAGAATTCAAAACATCTTATTAAATTAACTTTATTTACAACTTAGACCTTAGGTATAACCAACACCCAATTCGGTCTACTCCAATCTTCTCTCCTATTATTCCAAACTATCACTCCCTTCCTAGGCGGCATAGTCGCCGACAAATTAGGTGTTTCAGCTTCAGCCGTTATGGCCACTAGTATGATAGGTCTAGGCCAACTCGTCCTAAGTTTAACTTCAACTTTACTACCCAACAAGTCAAGTCTTCAGTTTGTAGGCTTAGGTCTAGGTCAACTGCTATTTGGATTGGGGGCTGGATGGATAGTGACAGTCCAAGAAACTATTATTGTTCTCAATTTTGAAGGGACCAAGCGTATGGCTCTAGCTTTGGGCGCATTGTTCGCCATAGGGAAACTGGTACTCTATTATCCATATATCTTTTCTAATTTTGTCTTTTTGTTTTGCAGGCTGGATTTTTGGCGCAAGGTTTAGTTGTTTCAATAGTCCAATACTTCAACTTCTACGGCGCCATATTTTGGTTCACCTTTCTTTTATGTTTTGTCAGTTGGATAATAACTTTGGTTTACATGCAATTAGAGACTAAAAGTACCAAGTATGTCAAAGTGGAAGAAGAAAGTGAGTTGAGCATCGAACTCAAGGAACATTCAACCCAACTCATCGACAACTTCGATTCCAACAAATCTACAAAGGAACGCATCTTGGATATAGTTGATAGTATCGATGATCTACTGCCCTTTGACTTCAAAACGTGGTACTACCTTTTAGTTTTGGTACTGCTGATGGGATCCATCTGGACACCATTCTTGCATATCGCTAGGTTAGATTTTTATTTTGGATTGGTACTGATTTTGTAAATAGTAATCTGATCAAGCATACTTACTTTACCTCTGATGCGGTGTCTGCATGGCAAGCTAGTTTAATGCTAGGCCTCCCCATCCTTCTCTGCCCTTTATTCGGTCATTTTGTCGACAAGTACCAACGATTTACACCACAACCCTATCTAGGTAACTTTTACATTTACTACAGGTATACTTATCTCACCTCTTTTAGTTTTAACAGCCTGCAGCTCCTTACTATTAACCTTCATCCTACTTTCCCCCTCACTAATTTCAAGCCCCATTCCCTCCATGTTCCTATTCGCATTATCTTTAGGTTGTGGACCCTATTGCCTTGGCAACTTTGGCCCCAGTCCTACTCAACTTGAAGCGGTACCCTCAAAACAAGCTCAAGGTAGGCACGTTGCTAGGTCTGCATAGATCTATCGACCACATGGCTTCTTCGACTATGGATACGGTAGTTGGGTACATTCAAGATACCTATCATTTGCAAAACCCCAATGATTTGAACCAAGGTTACAACCAAGTTAAATGGACCTTCATCTACCTGTCGTCAGTCGCCTTAATAGCCGCTTTTATTTTCTGGATGAAATGGTTTCGAAATGGAAATGAGAGAAGGGAAGTGGGGTGGGAGAAAGTGGGTAAGGGATGGACGTTAGTGTTCACAAGTATAAGTTTATTCCTACTGGTAGCTACTTGGATCTTATTTATTACTGTATTTTGGATTACCGCTGCCAGTGGTGAAAAAATGGGTAGGTCGACTTGAAGCTTGGGTCTACTCTAAGCCTTTTAGAGTTTATGAGTTTTGACGAGATAAGATTCATTTGCTCTTGTCTTTGGGGTAGAGTAGTTTTTCATTATATAGATATATATCCATACGAGTTGTTGTTAATTATTAAATGGCTTGTTGCTGTTAGCTATAAAGCCATCCTACAGTTTAAATAACTTTGCGTATATTTTAGTTACATGCATATTTTCATTTTACTGGGTTTTGAACGACTTATCCAAAGTAACGCTTGCTTTTATAAAGAAATCCAACTATAAGAGCTAGTTCTAGCAGCTTTTACAAGCATCACCATAATCAAAGCTTAATCGATAGTTCAACTTTAAAAAACTGTCAATCTCTACAGCTTTTAACTATGAAGCTGCATTGTAACCTCTAATCTAATATAGCTATATAAAAATAATAATATTGGTAGCTGAGTTGGAAAAATAATAACTTTGCATTATATATCGAGGCATGATAGTTGAAAATTTATTGATGCTTTAGCTAGATAAAAACATCTGTAAATTTGCAAAAGTAGGCTAGTAAAAGTTTAGAAATTTCGATAATTGAAGCTCTACGATCCAACGGTTAAAGTTACAAACACCTAGCTTGATTGTAATATCGATCCTTTGTTCATTAAACTATAGATCCACAAAGTTCCATATAATGCTATACTTTAGTAGAACGAAAGCTATTTCAAAGCTAAATAGATAGATCCATCATAGAGACAATTCCTTCTTAAAATACCAGTACTAAAGACAGTTGATATATATTTACTATGTTTAAAGAAAGAGAGGAAGGAAGGATAGGGGAAAGGAGTGGGGTTCGTTGAATGATCGAGTTATCCAACTAAAATTAGCACGTTTTAATTTTATGATATCCATATCCGTTATAATAAGCATGTGTACGATCGAAATGTTGGCAGTCAGATAGAAGCCACCATTTAGGCTACCACTGGAATTCTCCCGTAGACTTATTGAAGAGATAGTCTTTGCCATTGACGTGGATGATGCCATCCTTTAAAGCACAACGCCAACGATTTTTGGTACGCGATACCTAAAAACTAAGAGTAAGTATCGAAATATTAATGGTGAACCACCTTATCGTACTGACATAAGATGATATGATCAGTACCATCCTTTTCCGTCTCATCTACCTCGCCTTCATCAGAGTCATCAAGGTCCGAATTGATGGCGTCCTTGTGCGGTTAAGTAAATCATAACTGAAATAAACTACCTCGTCGTTGTCATCGTTTTCAGTTTCTCCAGGGCCATCCACTTGATGGAACTTGCGTAGACGGAGCGCTTTCTTCCATTTTTTCAACATAAGTGCATCAATCTCCTAAAATTACAATAAGTATGGTATATGTATAGGTAAGCTACCTGCTTGTGTCAATCCTTTTGAGTTCTGTTTGTGAGTGTTGTCCTGGGCTTCCTCAATAAAGTTAACAGGACCATCGTACTGAGGAGGGCGCTTGGAGTTTGCGCTATAATCATTAGGCTGTGCTTTAATCTCATTATCCAAAGGGTTCAAAGGAGGTGGGATGTAAGGATTGAAAGAGTTATTGAAATGGGTTGGGAAAGCAGGCATGCGAGACATCTGTGCGTATCGGTCCGGATCACCATAGTTTAAAGGTGGTGCAGGTAAATGTATGTTATTCAAATGGTTCCCATTCTGGTTAAGGAGACCAGGCATATTTGCCTGCTGGTAATTGGGATTGTGCATACCAGGATAGATATTGTTAAAAGGCATAGAGTTCAAAAGCTCAGCAGTAGGACGGAAAGGAGGTTCATGAGCATTATAGCGCTAAAGCATAAATTAGACGAGGTATGAATAGCTAGTTACTTGTTCGGATATGCTTGAAAATGCAGTTTGGATTGGCTTCGGAGGTGTCTTCCGTCTTAGTTGAAGTTCCCGACTTGTTACTAATAAGCTGGCTATCGTTTTCAATGGCGCGTGAAAGAAAGTTATCAAAGTTGGCAACGGTTGTACTTGATATTCTTTCTTCCCACATCTACAAAGTAGTCTATTAGCTAGCGCGATGATGCCGCTTGTTTACCTTTTCAAGATCAAATAAAACTGCCTGAGAAATACCGCTTTCCTCGAAATCTTTTTGGCAGTTGTTAATTACATCCTTAATGATATGGCCATATACGTTTGGCTAAAATGATGCAAAATGTTAGAAATGCAAATATATCTGTTATATACGTACCACAGCGGAATTAGACATTTAGAACCAGAGGGTACCACTAATTTTTGGTTATCTGTTGATTGAATTCTTGTCAAAGTGCTTATCAAGAACTACAAGCGGATGTGTTAACATGGCTTCAACTACTTGACAATATTTACTTAACAATGGCTCAGAGGAAAGAAGGGAAGTGCTTTTATAGTGTTTAAGAAAGTCTGAGTTTAGTTTTTAATTTATACTACTCCCCCAGTTCAACGGAAATTATATTTTGCTGGATCTCATTGGCTTTTAAAAGTATTGACCAATAGATTGGCACAAAATATCGGGGAATTATGGCTTAGTCTGACAGACAGCCAATAGTAGTGTTGGTAAGCTGAGTGAATGAAACAGAAAATCTAGCGGGATGCTTAGTTTAAAGTGGATAAATTTCAGCCGTGTCCTATAAAACATGGTACTTTACTAAGATTTATATATATATAAAATATACTTTTTATGGATCAATCTAAAGCTTCTTTAGAATAGCCAACCAAGCTGTTTTAGGTTCACCACCTATATTAGGAAAAATGTGTTTCTTTCCTGAAGAGCACTTTGTATCTACAGCAAAATTTTCAGATATATTTATGTGTTGTATAGCAATATCGTATAAACGACTTTAACAAGCCTACATATGGTGACTAGTTTTAACTACTGAGCATTTTGAAAATCTTAACTTCCCGCCACTCAGTAAGCTCAGCCATTTCAATCTAAGCCAAAACTGAAACTACCCAATCAACGTCATTGCAAATTTGCTCGAAACTTGGGTGACAATTCACTTTTAATTTCATCCAGCTTCAGTCCCGAGAAATTCTACTCAAGTACCAACAAGTATAGATATTCAACATGCGTGAAGTTATTTCCATCCACGTAGGTCAAGCTGGTGTACAGATAGGCAACGCTTGCTGGGAGTTGTACTGCTTGGAACACGGTATCCTACCCGATGGCACCATGCCTTCCGACACTAGCATCGACCAAGAGAGCGACAGCTTCAACACATTCTTTTCGGAGACTGGCAACGGTAAGCACGTACCAAGGGCCATCTTTGTAGATTTAGAACCCAACGTCATCGACGAAGTTCGAGTTGGACCTTATAGACAACTTTTCCACCCCGAACAGATGATAAGTGGTAAGGAGGATGCTGCCAACAACTACGCCAGGGGTCACTACACTATCGGTAAAGAGATTTTAGAATCGGTTATGGATCGTATCACCAAATTGGCTGACAACTGCAACGGATTGCAAGGCTTCTTAGTCTTCCATTCCTTTGGTGGTGGTACCGGTTCCGGCTTCGGCTCCCTACTTTTAGAACGTCTATCCACCGACTTTGGTAAGAAATCCAAATTAGAGTTCTCCATCTACCCCGCTCCTGAAATCTCGTCGGCCGTAGTCGAGCCTTACAACTCTGTCCTCACAACCCACACCACCTTGGAGCACAGCGACTGCTCTTTCCTCGTCGACAACCAAGCTATATTCGATATCTGCAAGGACCGACTTAAGATTGAACGCCCCAGCTTACAACAACTTGAACCGTCTCATTGCCCAAGTTGTATCCTCGATCACTACATCCCTACGCTTCCCTGGTTCTTTGAACGTCGACTTAGCAGAGTTCCAAACCAACTTAGTCCCCTTCCCCCGTATCCACTTCCCCTTAGTTAGCTACGCCCCCATCGTCTCCTCTTCCAAAGCTAGCCACGAGTCCTTCTCGGTTGCCGAGATCACCAACACCTGCTTCGAATCCAACAACGTCATGGTCAAGTGCGACCCCCGTCAAGGTAAGTACATGGCCTGTGCCCTACTGTACCGTGGCGACGTCACCCCTAAGGACGTCAACCAAGTAATTTCAGCCCTCAAGACCAAGAGCACCATCCAGTTCGTCGACTGGTCCCCTTGCGGCTTCAAGGTTGGTGTTAACAGCGAGGCCCCCAAGGTCTTTGACGGCAGCAACCAAGCCGCTGTCTCGAGAGCGGTTTGTGCCCTCAGCAACAATACTTCCATCGTGGCTGCTTGGTCCCGTCTCAACTACAAGTTCGACCTCATGTATGCTAAACGTGCCTTTGTACACTGGTACGTTGGCGAAGGTATGGAAGAGGGTGAGTTCAGTGAAGCGCGTGAAGATCTAGCTGCCTTGGAGAAGGATTACGAGGAGGTAGCCGGCGATGGTGATGTAGAAGCTATTGATGAGGACTATTAGTGCAATAGCGACAATAGTTATAAGATTCAGTCTATACTTTGCTTTAAGTTGCCTGTTACTAAAATTAAACCTAGTCTGCTTAATTGAAACCATATTTAGGGTATTTTTGTACAGTACTTTATTTTTTAATCATCTATAATATATATCATATATTTATAATAATCTTTGATATTCACATTCTTGTTTAGTAATGAAATTAGGCAAAAAGTGAAATATATATTTCAATTAACCAATCTATTGAAAGGATAAACCCACATAAATGATTAGTCATCGTCAATCCATACCATTTATATACAACCTTCATTTATATTTAGACCTACCACTTCACATTCCCTTGATTTAAAATAGTTAGGATCCAGGCTAATGCCACCAACAATAAAAAGATGTATCAGATAAGCAAGCCCACAGTAGTAAACAACCTTTGATTTGTCTCTAAACTAACTACTACCTTATAATTATTACTTTAGGTTACTCAAGCTTGCCTTTTAAAAGCATATAGCTACCATCTAACTTTAATCAATGCTTCAAAACCTTTGATACCATAACTCACCTCCACTTTACCTTTTCCTCTCAAATACTATCTACCAATAAAGCATTTAATCAAAGTAGCACCAAACCATGCTACCGAATCTACAGGTTCAAGAAAACAAATTCAAACCATCAACAGCCAACCTCTACTTTAATCCGAAAATCTCCTCTTATGTACTCGAGACATTACCAAAACCTCATCCACCACCTTAAAAACTACCTTATCCCTACCTCAAGATTGGGTTCCCAGATCATAGTTTCAGCCCTATCAGAAAACTGCAGCACCTCTCATATAATAGAAACTATCAAATTCATCGAGCATATATTTACCTTTTACAAGAGTTTATCCATCTGTCTGCTGTATACACTTCCCCGGTGATAAGGAATCCATTGGTTCAGTTTAATAAACAACTCAACGATTCAGGATACTTTTGTCCTAACAGAATACTCTCTACAAGCTTTGCTATTGAGATAGAGTAGATTGGATGTTGTACCATACATCTATACATATTTTGCGTATTCTTAGTATAGTTTCCTAACAAGCACCTTTATGAATATAAAGTAGGAAATATTATCGACACAAGCACTAGTAAACTCTTCATGTTGTATTATAAAAAGGATATGTAGAGCCATAAAAAGCTAAATATACAGACATCTTATTAAACTATATTCTACAGAAAATTAAAAGCAAAACTAGTTCAATTCAATTAAAACAAAACAAATTTAATAGATTAGGTAGATATATTAGTTTAGTGCTCGGGGTACTTGATCCAACGGCGGAAGGAAGATAGGATAACTTCCTGGGTCTCACGCAGCGAAGTGGAGGCAGCAGGATAAGTCGAACCCAAGTCGTTGACGTGACTACCGTTGACGATGATGGTGATGGGGCGATCCAAAGTCGACTCGGAGATGTCATCGATACTCAATTCAGCCCAAGGGTCCTTAGAACCGTTGGTGAAGATGATACGAGAAGTGTAGATATCCTTACCACCACGCTTGTGGTTGATGGCGTCAACGGCGGGGGGGCCGACGTTCTTACCGTACCACTTGGCTGAGCAGAAGAACTTGTTGAACCAGTCGACGGTCAAGTACTTGGAGCGGCCCGACAGCTGGGTAGAGGTCTTGGCGGTGGGGGCAGTCTGCCAGTAACCGAACTCGGTACAGCACTGGTAGTTCCACTGCTTCCACATGCTGGTAACAGCAGGTTCCGAAGCTAAAAGCTCGGCCTCGTTGGCGAAGCCTACACAGTCGGTCTGGGAGTTGGTGTAGTAGACGCTGGTGGTATCCAAGAAGTTCTGGAACTTTTGCTCGATGGTGGTGGCGTTTTGGAAGCCAGAGCAGAAGCTGTTGACACTAGGAATGGAGGTGGGGGAGTTGTACTGGACAATGGCCGACAAAGTGTCGTAAATGGTGTAGAGGAACTGGATGTCATCACCCAAGTTCTTGCAGCCAAACTTGGCTTTGATCTCGGCAAACTTGGCCTTGTCGGTAGCATAGATGTTGTCGATGTAGTTGACGACCTCGTTCAAGGATCCTAAGCACTGGGGACCCAAAACTTTGCCGACACTGATGTCATACTCGAAGAAGTCTTCCTTAGCCAAGACGGGTCCGGAAGAGGAGAGGGCACCCTTGAACAGATCGGGACGGTCCTGACGGATCCAGGCAGCCATGGCACCAGCGTAAGATCCACCGATGGCGTACCACTTGGTGTTGCGCAAGCTGTTGCGGCAGCAGGTCTTGGGGTTCTCGACATTGTAGGCAAAGTTGACTAGATCCTTCAACCCGTTCTCACTGGAGAGGTACTTCAAGTTGTCAGCGTTGAGGGTCTTGAAGGGGTGGGATACACCGTAGTAACGGTGCTCCAAGGCGTAGATGATACCGCCGTGCTCCTTGGCCAAGTTGACGGCTAAACCTCTGGAGACCTGGGTGGGGCGGGAGGAGTTTTCACCAGAGATGTAGAGGAAGGCGGGACCACCTGGCTTGTAGTAGTCGGCGTTGACGTAGTAGCGCTGTTGGAAGGTCCTGCGGCCACGGTGGTCGATACGCTGGCTGAAGTAACGCTCGGTGAAGTTACCAGGGATGTAGGAGGCACATCTCCTGAAGGAGTAAGCTTTGGCGCTGAATTCACCTTCGACAGCGTTCTGAGCGTCGTCCTGGGGTTCGACTTGGTCGTCGAATAGGGCGTCCTGGGGAATGTCGGATTCGGAAACGGCGGCGGCATCTTCGTCACGTCGGTACAAGGCACCTTCGGGAGCTTCACTGACTAGGACACCGGCATCGTTGATCAAACCAAAGTCGGTTTCGGGTACAACCAGGTTAATGGCTGAGGAGGAACCAACTAGCAAACATACCAGCAAAGAGGAAACGGTAAAACGCATTTTGAAAATAATCCACAGCTCTCAATTCTTAGCGGCTCACTTATATAGCTTCCCAATTTCATGCAAGGGGACCCATAACTTACCTTAGCATGTGAATAAAGTGACCGTGAGGTAGTACTACTGATTCCTAGAACAATTAAGTTATGCCACACACATGACTAAATTAATAACCTGGCTTTTTCGGTGTTGAGTGGTATAGCAGTCTAATTAAAGATATTAATCCAAAATCAGTTTCGAAAAAATTAAACACAATAGCGAGTTGGCTTCAAGAACTTTTTTCTATTTAAGTGGATCAGGCCAACTAGGGTAATTTTGAGACATTACTACTTGGACTTTACTTTTGGCGATAGCACTGGCAGCTGCATAACATCTTCGGGTTATCAACGGTGTATACCAGGAATACTGTCCACCTATTACTAACTTTTCAACAGAAGAAAGTATCCGACCTTAAAGTGCCCAGCTAATAGGTGAGAAAGTTCTACGAACCACTCAATACTGCTAAATTTTGAAGAAATACAACTGTGTTTTTTAGCATAATAAACTTTAAGGCTATTCGTGGCAGGCTCCAATCCTCATATCCCAACAATAAAGCGATATTAAATGGCTTATCTAGAACTTTTGACGTCGACCTACTTTATAATTTTCCAGCCTATAGGAAAAAAAGCCACTTCAGAGGTATCTACACTTCGGTATCGGGTGAGGAATTTTGCTTCCTTTTGAAATTGGACTTTGGATATACAGGATGGAAATCAATTTATACGTGCGTCCAAGTTGGTTTTGGTAATGAACTAGATCACGTTGGCTTTGGTTTCATACAAGATATTTAGTAAGTTTATATTTAGAAACTGGTTAGTGTTAAATAGGAAATGAAGTTCGGAACAAGTATATCGAATAATGTACACTTATTTCAAAGCTACTGTTTTACTACAAGGCATCCTGTGTACATTTGAATTTAGTATAGGTTGTTTTATTATAATACATCCAATTATTTAGCAGCTATTTAAAAACTATTGGATTTCTTTGTCTTAATTAGGGTTTAGACCGGGACAACTAGTGAACCTATACCAAAATTTTCAATTGCCTATTTAGAATCCACTTACATTTTTCAGAAATTATTGGCAAACTTGGAAAAGTGAAAACATGTTCCAATTTAGTTAGCACCTTTGTGTTGTAAATTTTGGTAAACTAAATACCTTTATGTAGAACAAAGCTTCCACTTTTCCTCAAAGTTTACCAACAATTTCTAAAGAAACTGCAATATAGCGTGCAAAATATTCTCCAAGGTGTGGATGCAATTTAAATATACTGCTAAATATAGCATCGTTCCTTTGCAGCGGGCTAGAAGTTAGTTACCGAGCACCATGTACTAAATCCTACGATTCAGGACACACTTTTAAAGTTGAATCTTTTGAGAGTTATCACTTTCCAGAAATCTGGACAGATCTTCCACGAAGCTGGATGAAAACAACGCTAATTGCTACCAATCCCCTAATCAAACACTTGCCCCTTACGGCTTAGTGCGACGATTCCTCTTTGGTAATAAGGTATCTGTCGTATACCAAGGCTTATCATACTATTCCAAACCTTATACTTCAAAAAGGTGTCCTATCATCACGTATAATGTGAGTTGGTGGCGTGAGAATTTTATTGAAGAGGATGGCAACCTTTTGTACAATATTACAATATGTGTAATGGAGACGGTTTCATTCTAATCTTAAAATTAGGTTGATGAATGACAATACGATGATGAAGAGGTGTAAGCTTCAAGAACGTGTTCTCAAATATCCTGAAGCAATTGTATTATAACTAATTATCGTAGCAAATTTACGATACAATTAATTTGGAATTCTGAGAGCATCTTAATAAAGATTCTACTAACACATGTTTTAGCAGATTCAAGCATACAAATATTAAAATATTATACTCTACTTCAAAACATAGCCCTAATCAACTTAACTTGCATCCATATATCTAATAAAATTGTTTAAATCAATCCATATGGCTTCCTGAAAGTAATACGAGATATTCTACTTTGAATTTAAAAGCAGTAGAATCAAAAACACATTTCTACAATTTTTAATTTAGTCGTAGCCCAAAGTGACAATACCGCTCTAATTCATAATATTGATTTAAAAACATTATATTTTAGATAAATAGTCTACACTTACATCGTAGTAAACCTGTCATACTTAAAATTTCAAACTGCCATTGAAAGAAGAATATATAATTAAATTGATAACTTTATTCACCATGCCAAGGTGAAAATCTCATACAACGCACAACAAGTATAGATAAGTCGGTACTCAGAAGATGGGGATGTAGTTGTTGATCTTATCCTTCTGGTGCTGAGCTATGCACTCGGAGATCCAAACGATATTACGGATCTCTTGCTCCTTCAACTTGAAGTAAGCAAAGAACAAGGCATAGTGGAACTGTTGGAGGAAGGCTTCCTTGTTGAGCTCAACCTCTTTCTCAAAGAAGCGATCCTCTAAAGTCTTGCCTTCGGTGCTGGAGAGGCCACCACCATCGAAGAAGGAGTGGTATTCCTAGGATAGGTAGTTAGTGCTTGGTAGTCTATTGAATTTAAGAATAAAAGACATCGGTTATCAAGTCTTTTGCAGAAAATTATAGAAAAGCAACTTACCACGATATGATCACAAGATGCCTTGACCTGATCAAAGTCATCAACTCTAGCCAACTTGGCACTGCCTTCGGGGAAGAGGCGTCCCAAGTTGGGGAATAATTTGGCGCGATCATCCTTTGATAACTCAGTGCCGAATGAATTAATAGTAATATTAATCGTACGTCGGTCCGCTTCAAACTGGAATAAAAAGTTGGTTCAGAATATTCGTATTAAAAATTACCTGCAGGATCTTGCTCATAATCTCAAAGGTGACACCACCCAAATTCTGGGAAAAGTCATGGAAATCCTCCAAATATGCCTTGTACAACGTATTACGGATAATCTCAATATTCATCTCGTCCAAGTCATGGGCTGATAAGCAATTACGGAAGTAGGGAGCTAATATTGATTAGTTAACATAAACTACAAAAAATAAAATTACCGAGGGGAGTCTCGACCAAAACGGTATTGTACAGTTCAGCGACGTTAGTAGCTACACATAACGCGGGCATAGCTTCAAAAACTCCCAATGGATGACAACGTTCCACCAACTCACTGGTATCCCTCTCATGCAAAGTGCCCGTTATAAGCAAGATAACGTTATCAATCATATATCCATACCTTTACAGTATTAGCAAAAAATTCAACAAAAAAGTGTACGTTATGTAATCTAAAAACTTGGCCAAGTTGCCAACCGCTTGCGAGCGGATGTACTGGAACTCAGACACCAATTTCTCGGTACATTTCTCCGAGATAGTCGAGGTGGCAATTGGTGAAGGTTCATTTTGCAATAAAGCAGCATAATCAGTTGCTGCCAATTGCAACTTCAGGTCTATAAAACAAACAATAAAACATTAATTTGAAATTTCGCTTAAATATAATTTACCGTCTAAAGTTTCGCACTGAGTGAGGTTGAGGTAACTGGACGAACTTATTATACCGGACCTATAGCCTCGAACTATAGCTTCCAAGAATCCATCGTCGATGTTGAAGTAAGCGGATTCCATGTTTTATTGAGACAAGTGGTTTGGTTGAAGGAATCCAAGTTATCTTAAGTTGGGTTACATCATTTATTTTGCCAAATTAGATTGGTTTTCAAAGCTGAAATCGAAACGATTGGCTTGGAGTTATTTTTACCGATGATGGGGTGAATTGAAGTGTTCGGAAATGTGCCGATGTGGATCGGAAAATTCGCAAAGAAGCTTTTGAGATACATAGGTACAAGTTTCGATAAGTAAACCTATATTTTGAAAGCTACCCATAGTTGAATATACTAATAAAAGATACTTGACATTTGGATAAGCTTAAAAACTGCAATTTTTGATCTTTATTAGGTACAGAGTTACATTTTAGGCTAAAACTACATAAAGGTGGCCGATACGCTCGATGGCTGTCAACAGATAAACTCCTTAACTTATAACTTTATACCATAAAATTGCAGACTACTAGATTGTTGGGATTCCTAGAAGGCAATAGAGGCTTGATATCTGATGGTATACACCCTTCAAAGCCAATCAAGAAATCTGTCCAAAGTCTGGATTTGCCTTTTGTAGAATTTAAGCAACCTTCGCTTTTGAAGGAATCAGCTGTCAGCTTTGGATTGTGGAATTTAAAAGATGGAGTTTTAGACTAGACTTCAAATCAAATCTTTACCAGCATCACTAATATAATACATGGCTCCAAATTTAACCACACTATCAAAGAATAATGTGGTAAACCATAATAAAAGCATATCTATACATTGCACTAACTTTATACTGACAATTTAATTAACTTTACCTTCAAATAAAGTTATAGTCGGTTAGTCTAAAGCCAGGAGTTTATTAAAACAAAGTTAGAAGGTTAAAAACCCCTTTACAGGAGACACCGAAAGCCTACTTTAAAACCATGTACCTCTTTAAGTTCACTTTGAAATATGTAAGAAAGCAGTAACTTCAAAATGCAATTTAGATCCTTCCATATTACTCCTTGATTCCCTATTTAATTTTTAACTATATTTATCCGATTCTCGTAAGGCATCCTGCACTCCATATCTATACCGCTAAAACTTTAGTTCTATAAGAAAGCCCAAATGCTCATTGTACTTTCCATTAATACAATTTCCAACAAAAAGCATCAGGTATAGTATGCATATCACTGCCACCTTACTCGTCTTCGCCTACTTGTTGACTTTAATTCAATCAATGCCAATTTACAATACCGAATCTCCAAAGTATAGTGATAATAAACAAAATCAGCATAGCTGCGAAACCCAATATTTCTGGGATGGCATTTGCCATAGTATTTTAATTCCAAATCCCGATTCTAATGAGCTTGCTCCCAATAAGCCTGACTTAAGTACCCACGATGGGGCTAACTCGGACGATCATAGAAACAAAGAAGAGAACAGAGGTGGTGATAATGATGAGAGCAGCAAAAAAAGTAGCAAAGGAACTAACCAGGAAGGTAGCAGCGATGGTAATAGTAAAAATGGTGATAGTAGCAAAGGAAACAGCAGCAACAGCAACAATAGTAACAAAAGTAGTGGCAACGGTAAAACCGATCCTTGTTTTCGTAAAGGCCTCATTAATCTCAATGTTGGATTAAACTTAGGGCTCTTGGGCAATTTCAAAATCAATCTCGATCTCTTCAACTTTTGTAAAGGGTTTATCAACGTTAGCGTCAAAGCTGACATCCTCAAAATCAAGCCTAAAGCCAAAGCCAAAGATGAACCCAAAACCATAAACAAAACTAAGCAAAGTAGTGCCTCGGTTGACACCAAGGTCAAATCTAACGTCCAAAGTCCTAAGAATGTAACCAATATCCAAGTCGATACTAACACTAAAGCCAACTTACCAAGTTCAAAAGGGATAACTGCCTGCTGATATCAAAGCTAAAGTTTTAAGTCATGATAAAGGCAATCTCTTAATTGATTCTGATGCTAAAGCCAATCTACCAAGCCCCACAATTGTAGCTGATATCGATACCAAAACTAAAGTCCTAAAGGATAGTAAAGATAGCGCAATAGTAGATACCGAAGCCAAGATCGATATCCTAAGTAAAAAAGAGGTTGCTGACGCCGATATCAAATCCAATACCTCAACTCCTAAAAATATAGCCAATGCCGACGTCAATACTCACATTTTGAAGGGTAGTAATAACTCTGTAGTTGATGTCGATACTAAATCGGACGTTCTAAATTCCAAAGGAGTAACTGACATAGATACCAATGCAAAAACCTGAAAAGTGGTAGATAAAATGGCTTGGCTGATGCGAGTGTCGATTTTTAATGTTATAAATCAAAAGAGCCGGACAAATGATTAGGACTGAATCTAAAATATACTGCTTCAACTAACTTGGCAGTATGATAAAAAGCTTTCATCTATCATATATACCTTTAAGGTAAATGCTATTATCAATAAACTAATCTTTTTACTCTGGATTATATATCTACTTAGTAAGATCTTTTGTATAGTTTAATTCCACTACCATCCTATACTCAAAACCAATGTTTACCTATTATGGAAAGCTTCTAATCGGAATAGTAGCCTAAATTTTAACTATCATAAAATATAGTTGAAAATATATATGGGTTAAAATTTTTGTATCTTTTCACTGAAGAGCCATGTGTTGTAGTTTGCAAAAATACATATGCTTATTATAAGTAGTATTTCAAATTAGTTAATAAAATAACTTTTAGAAAGAAGGCGAATCTCAGTTCAGCTCATTGATCTAGTTTTCAATAAAGGAGATAGTATTCGAAAATAAATAAGATAGGTGCTATAGTATGGATATATAGCTTGTTCTATAATTGTTCTTAGAAAGACTCAACTTATAAGAAACTATTTGAGGTAGCTTTATCTCGTCGATAATAATGATAGTTAGCGTAAGCTGTGATATTAAGTTAATTTAAATAGTTTACTAACTGTAGAAACTGACTGCCATTGAAACTGCAGGTTATTAGACTAACTTCAGCCAAATCTCTTTATGTTTGATAGTTGAGGGTGGGAGATACTGCTTATAAGGAGATTTATTTACCAAATTTTGGTGCTGTTTCTAACTACTAACAAAAAAGTAGAGTAATATTAAATAATGTGGATGAAGGTACTTTTGTTATCGAACTTTTTGACGATATAAATAGGTATAATCCAAGTTCACCAGAACCTAAGTGTTTTAAATAAACCAAGCCTGCTTCAAGTACTGATTCGCACCAGCTCACTGATTTTTATATAATTGTAGATGGATTATTTTCTATTCAATATAAGCAAACATTTAAAGCTGGATGATCAAGCAGTTCGATAGAAATAAGTTTGAAATAGTAATAGCTAACCTACTGCATCCAAACCTTTAAGTCAACTATTGAGTCAAGCACGACAATTTGATTGGTGCTCAATGTTAAAGGCAAACTAAACATACCTAGCATTGTAAGAAGGTAGATACATGATTGATTTGAATAGAAAGTTGATAAGCTGTGGTAAATATGCCTTGATATAAATGGATTCTAATCCGTCATCAATATATTGTAAAAAGTTACCAAGTGATACGAAAATCGTAGTTGAGAGGTATATAGGCAAGCTTACAGTACCTAAACTACTCAGTATACAAGACAATAAGTAATCATCACATCTTTATGCTTCTCATTCATCTGTAGTCTCCACTTATTTGGTCTTGAGCCTAGTTCGAAAGAGCTTTCCTTTGACTTTAGCATCAATAGCTTAGAGGCTGAGGCAAAGATATAGGTACTAGCCTCCTCAATTTAAGCTCGTTATTGAAGCGTATTCCAACCAAAAAGTCTAAAGAGGCTACCTAAGAAACAAATAATATTAGTAATACATGTATAGATCCCAAATTCTGGAAATGTGCCAAAAAGTTTGGAAAAGTGGCTAGCTTAGTAGATGCTGTTTAGTGCCATCAACCAATATTTACCTATAAGAAAGTTTATCAAAATGATAAACATATCCTAAGTTGCTTCGTTAACGCTTTAAAGCTTTCTAGAAAAACAAAAGGATGTGAAGTAAAGGCAGTCAAAGGTAATAGGAGGAATGGCTGAAGAGTAAAGAATATAGGCCTCACAAATGTTTATTAGTTTTAATTCATCTATTTATACATTAGAGGAACTTTATACTACCTTATATTTTGATACTTACTCTTGGACTGCAAATTTCATTTTATTTATATCTATACTTTTGCAAGCAGGTATTTTAGTACCCACCAGTGTTGTGTTCAAGGCGTGGACCAAAATTATTGCTTTCAGATATTATCTTTCAAAGTAAGCATAAACCTTTGAGCTGTTAATGATCCTTTAGCTACTATAAAGTCATGGCCAAATTGGTAGAAACCGTTTCAATATTTTGATCTGTGTACCTTGCAATGGTTGCATTTCATCTTGTATTTGACTTTGAGTTTTAGTCCATTAAGAAATTCAAACTCCAAATTAGCACCCTATGAAGTTTGCAGGTGAAGGTGAAGGAGTAACACGGCGAAATATCCCTGCATTTCAGGGTTGGGTGCTTACTATTCCCAAGTTTAGCAAATGTCAGGAATGCAATATATTATTTGCCAAAAAGAACAAGCTACAAATACGAGTTTACTATAAATAGCCGCATTCCGTTGCATTATTTCCTTAAGAAAACGTGATCCTTCCCAGATAAACTCCAAGCCTTTCCCAGTTTATTATCCTTTTACTTATCCAGAGACACAATATCGTAATAAGAACCAGCATGAGCATGAACACAAGGAATAATGAACCTGAAGTGGTATCCGACACCCAGTCCGTCCAAGATAAGGTTACCAAGAAAGTTGCCCACTCGGTAGAGAAAAGTAAGCAAAGTTGTTACCACCAATGTTAACATTACAAAAGTTGTTGAGAAGCTAAGTGGCAAGAACGAACGGATATCGGAATCTTGTTTAATTTTAGATCCACCATCGAGCCTTTGTCCCGATACCGCCTACTACTCGGTCCCTAAAAGCTTAAATGTAACTCAGGCTGAAAAGAAAGTGAAAGGTACTTTTGTAACATGCATGCTTTTATTAACAAATGTCCAGAGTCGTTAGACCAGCTAGGTCGTGAAGGTATGGACAACAGTGCCTCCTGTACTTTGAGCATGAGATCGCTACTCTGTCTAATCGAGTACCCCAAATGTACTTCGGATGGCAAGCTTTTACCTATCTGCATCGCCAATAAGTAAAACAAAGCTATTTTATTAACATATACTAACCTTAAATTTAGAGAAGCTACGACCAAGGCTTGCAGTGGCAAGGTGCAACCCGTTAAAGTTGAGGAGGATAAAAAGGATGACACCAAAAAGACTAAGCCACTTATGGAAACACTGCTGGGTTCCGATCGGTTCTCCAACACTACCGACTGCTTTGCAGGACCACCTAAGCCAATTGCTGTCAAAAGTCCCAAGGCTGAGCAAGTTGCCAAGCCAGTATCTAAACCAGGTATAACGGCACTTCTTCACCCCGATACTTTAGGTGCTGAGCTTTCACAAAGCCAATCTAAAAACGCTACCGATACAGAAGATGCTAGTAGGTTGATTTGAAACTCATCACTTTTCATTCTTCTATTTGATTTTATTTTTTGAATACGAACGTTCGACTAACCTCCAATTTTAACTAAAGATAAGGAAGAGAAAAAGGAAGAGAAGCCCGAAGTTGTTGAACCTAGTCGAAGAAATACCACTTTGGGGTATCTATTCAAAGTTATTGAGTAATTTCTAACACCTAATTCTAGACTGCTCCCGCTACTCGTATGAGGCCAAGTGGAGCGACGGAAAGTGCTTCCAACCGGACCAGTTCCTCAACTCAACCGCTATGCCGTCAACTAAGGAATCTTCATACAAGACAGGAAAGCTGGAATTCAAACTGCGGGACCAGATACGGTGCAAGGACCAGCTGGGACTATTGTCAGTCCAAGTCGATGAAGCGTGTGGCTGTGACACCAAGCTGAGCTATGTTAGATCCCCCTGCATCCACGCTCTCAGCGCCCTAGGTATTCACACCGAGTCGTTAGTTGTTAGCTTTAGAGACGTCGAGTACTTCAAAGGGTTGGAGAAGCAGATCCACACCTTGGAGAGCGATCACATGAGCGGTGAAAAGGAGCCTAAGGATGGCAAGCACGATAAGCATGCGGTAATGCGAAGGCTGATCAATGATGATCACCTTAATGACGACAATGACCCCCATTACTTCCGTCGCTCTTACTACCGAACCTGTGATCGCTTAGTCAACGTACCTATTTCACACCAAGTCAAGCACTGCTGTAACCTATTAATCTTATAGTACCAACTAACACCTAAACTAGCACGTCAAGCCAAACTCGACAAAGACGAGCCGTCTTCGACTTCAGTCGAAGTCTTCACCAATTTCAAATCCTCCAAGATCAAGGATCGGTTCCGCTCGGGCTGCACTGTCTTAGAGTGCCTACATCATCTGCGCTACATGCCCCCTATGCAGCACATTGAAGATGATGGAACAGCCAAAGTTTTCGATGATGAGGGCAGGGTCGACGACAGCTTTGATATCTGCAAAGAATCCATTAAAGGCTGTCCAGCCTGGGACTACGCTTCCGATAAGATTAGTATCGGTGGCTATCCTGCCAACATCACTTCCTACCTTGAACTCGATATCTTAGCCTTCCCCAACACAACACGGGCTGCTTTGATCTTCTCATTTAGAGCCATGTCCCAACCTTTATACGAAGGCTTCCGTTTCTTGCTGAACGGGGTACCAGGCCATGAACATGGTTTACAACCAGACCGAGTACATGGGCTATGCCGTACCTCTAATCCCCGGTCATTCACACGTTGCTCGATGGGAGTTTATAAGAGGTGAAGCTTCATCGTCAACCTCATTCAGCTTTGCTGAAATTCAAGCCATTGCATTGCGCGATGCAAGACTGGCCGACCCCGAAGAATCTAGGGATCTCAAGAACCTCAAGCACATGCAACACGATACTGTTCACTTACCGCCTCAAGCCCCCGTACGTCCAGGTTTAGTACGTCAAGATGGTCAAGTCGTTGCTGGTACCACTGCCACCTCGCTTAGCATCATCCCCATGATGGTCATCCTATTGACTGGAGCTGGTATCGCTTTGTTGGCCGTTTGGTTGTGGCGTAAGCATCAGGCCAAACGTAACGGGGACGACCCCAGCTACTCGCTAGGATCTTTCGCTGCACCTCTAGGTTTTGCTGAGAGAGTAGCGCAGTTCTCATTCCCCGGAAGTTCCGATAATAACCAAGGTAGTAATGCTAGGTACGCCCCGTTACACAAGAATAACGCTACCAGTCAAATGGAACTTAATACCATCAAATTGTTTGAGAATCACTTACCGGCTCCTGAGGATGAGCCGTCGGCCTTTGATGAGGAGAATAGCAATGGATCACCTACTCCCTCCAACGCTTCGTCTAATTTGACGGCTAACGAGAGAAACCCTTTTGATAGGGATTAAGTTTTATAATGAAGGTCAATGAGAGTATACAAGCTTAACAGTGTTTAATTATGTAGTAATTTTTGAAGTTGGGATGAATAAAATATTTCGCTTTGTATTAATGACTTTGGCTACTACATATATATATATATAAATTGTTTGTAGCTGTATATTGATTTAGAATGTATATGTGTTGAGCTGGAAAATATTCCTTTGTAAATTTATTTGATATTGGATTTCTTGGATGGTTACTCCATTTTATATAAATCAAGCAACGTAAAGGTATGGACGATTTTATATGTCGTTGTATTTTTGAAGGTTCTTGTGCCATAAACAACGGGTAGTAATTTTCGATTTGTAAATTACATTCAAAAAGTGTTAAGATGCCAATATATCTAGTATATGCAAAAAATATATTTTAGAAAGTTCAAATGTAGGTATCAAGTCATAAGCAAAAGTAATTTTAATTCAAGTCGAAATTATATTTATAACAAAGACACACGTCATTTAATATGCTTCAGATTAGTATAATCTCTCCTATTCCATCAAAGCTATCACCAAGTGAAAAGAGTCCTCAGTTAAGCTTGATAATCCACCAAAGCTTTGCAAGTTCTATGGTAGGTACTATTTCGGTCATGAGAAGTATTGAGGTAGCATATAGTACAAGGAATCCCCTCGCCAACATCGACGTTGATAGGTAAAGTCGGCTAAAGCATTTCAATAAAAACAAATCAACTAAAAACTTACGATGGGTAAAGCTAGGCGTAAAACTACGGTAGTCAAGTTGGCCCAACTGGCTTGAAAACTATTATAGTTCCCTGGTAAGTCACCGGGATTAAGATGCGACAGCGTTTGGGTAGCTAGCTTGATACGTTCGATGACTGCTGCAACGGTCGCTAAATCTATAAAGCCAAGTTAACTTTTGATCAAAGCTAAAACGAAAGCTACCTTCCAGCATAATATTTAAAGGGTGGTACTCACTCAAGTATTTACGGTCGGAAATGGTGAGAGTCTGATCGAGCTTTGTCAAAATTAAAACGATCTTTTCCACTAAGGTATATGCTGAGGCAATCATCTGAGGCCACAGTACTTCAACTGTATCGTAATGGCTAAACATCGCAGAAAGTTACTAAGTCGTGTTAAATGCTAAAGTACCTTCTCGTACGTAATGGCTTCTTAACCGCTGCTACTGTTACCTTCGAAGTAGCGATACTGGGGGTGGAAGGTGCCGATATTGTCGATGGTGCTATTTTAACTTCTAAACATTGTGCATCAGCAAAACAACTTTTAAATTCTATTTACCCTTTTTAACTTCAACTTTAGGTAAATTCTCATGTGAGCCACCTACCATCAAATTAAAATAAAACTTCCCATACAAAAATACCTAGTAGATCGATAGCATAATTGTCCTCCTTCTCTGTAGTAGGGAAGAGGGATGCCTCCGTCGTAAAAGTACTTAGCAGTGGTGCTGAATTCAACTCAGGTTGAGGCTGCGGTTTGGGGGGTGAAAAGGCAGTAACAAAATCGCCAAAGTCCCCAAAATCTCCAAACTCATCGTTGTCCATATCGAACAACGTTGTTACATTACTTTGAGAAGGCTGGGGTGCACTTGGAACTTCAACATCTAAAGAACCCAGTAGATCCCTACCAACATTTAAAATAAACTTTAGCAACAATGTAAAAAAGAAAAGCTTAAAGCAAAATTACCCGACAGCTGAACTGGTGCTTAAAGCTGGCTTCTTATCTAAATATTTGAACAATAAATATCTCTATACCATCAACTACAAATGTACCAGGTAAAGGGGTTGGTTTTGTTCTGGCTGGCTTCGGTTCCAGCTTGGTTACATTGTGAGTTGCATTGCGGGCTGGTTTGTTGATGGTATAACTTATCGGCTCGGCAATATCTTCATCCTCATCTAATAAGCTCTTCTTACTGTCTTCGGATCCTTTTCCCAAGAAACTTTTGAAGTTGAACATACTTGAAATACAACTCCGATAAATTTGGTGACGAGTTGCTAAGTACTACTAAGGTCCTTAAAAAGTGCTACAAATCTAATGCCAATTTGTTCATTCAAGCTAGGTAAAATTTTCCAAGCTAAGTTATAAAAATTGGAACTACAGTTGAACAGAGTAGCAAAGATTAGTAGCGCTTACTTGAGACCAGAGTAAAGGAGATTCAACTTTGTAAAGTTAGCTTTTGCAATTACAAAATTATGAGCCTATAGTAAAGGTTTCTATATCAAGCTAAAACAGATTTATGGCTAATAAACTCAAAGTTTACAATATTTTTGTATACAAACAAAGCACCTTCTATCTACATATACTAAATCCATCCTACAAGAAATGCTGCCAGATATAATACTTTATAAAGGCAGCACATGTTCAAACAGTATGTCAACGATGTATCTGCTAAAGCAGTATAAACAGTAAGGAATAAAATATACCATTGTAGAAAGTTGCTATCCAATGTATTTGCTTACAAATATAATTGGCTGGTTGGTTGAAAAGGTATTGAAATTGTGCTATATTTAAAAATTATCCGTAATCTTGGATTGAAGATTGTTGATAAAGTTGATAGTGCTAGTAGATGGATTCTACAGATATCTATTACCAAGCATCTAGGTTTATATAGTAGTACTTTGAAATGCTATATAGATACAAGTGCTATTCTTTACATATATATACTGCACTATAGCTACTCTGGAGATATAAAGGTATTAATAACATTTAGCACCAAAACGATAATGGTGAATGTGATATTCAATCTCAAATTGAACCACCACCCTCCAAAAAACCTTAAAACGCAAATTAGTTTATGCTGCAATTTGCTTACCCCAAACCAAATTGGGACAGACTAAAATCTACAAGTCGAAGATGGAACCTGAACTTAACCTCCAATATTTCTCCTACAAAACCCACTGCCACTTGCCTACAATTTCCCATCTTGTTTTAAATATATAACAGTTTTGTAAATAAAAGTTTAGTATTAAGTAATTGTAATAAAGGTAACCAGCTTTTTTACCATAACAGATGTATATCAGCTTTATTATTTCCTCCTAAACGGTATCTAATACGAGTGTATAGACTAGGATGACGGGAGGTTCTAAGAATGAAGCTAATATCCAAACCCAGTTAAACAACCAGTCCGATTCAAAAAGTAATAATGCCTCTAACAATTAAAATATTGATATAGAGTTGTTGCAATAGAAGGATCATTAGATACTAGTAAACACCAAAAGAAACCTTCGCGTGTTGAGATGCTCACCAAGGCTTTCGAGAGCAAGTCGGAACATAAACAAAAGCCTAAGATCGATGGACCTACTTCACCAACCGTTAAAAAGGCTTCCAAACTTGACACAACCCAACCAATTACCAAAAACGAGGCTCTAGGCAACTTAAAGGTAGCCATCATTCAATCCATTTACATTTGTTCTTGAGATGTTCTAGTATATTAATATTCAAATTAACCTATAGGAAATCGAGTTCTTAACATCGATGCAAGCTACCAGTGACACTGGAACCATGTCCTCCGATTCAGTTCCCGATTCTCCAGGTAACGAGCTTCACAAAAGACCAGTATCTTACTTGAAAAATAGAACTAGAAGGCGCAGACCAAGCCTTTTCCCCAAAAAATGACTTGGAAAGTATAAGTGAAGGTAGTTTTAAAGGCAACTTCCCATTATTGTCTGATAATTCTTCGGCCGAATTTTCAAGACCACTCTCCCAATCGTCCGAGATAAAAAGTAACTTCCACAAAAATTATTCAATCTTATTTCCCATTTTCAAAACCATAGGTGACACCAAACTCAACTCCGAACAAACTTACCCCGAAAACGAAATACTACCAAGTCTATTGGCGAACGGCTACAACTCAGGAACTTTGACCCCAATTGACAACACCATAATGGTCGACGGTGAATTGATTAAATTAACGCCGGGTATAGACCCCGACAAAGAGATTTATGATGATGGAGGCCTTGTTGAAGATGACCGAGATGTGCAGTCCCAAATTGAAAGCTCCTCAGATATAGAGTCAGAAGTCGGCAGTTTGGATGACGGCATCTCTATAGGTGATACCGATAGAGATTTTGATCCTAAAGGTAGTATATACTATAACTTCCCATGCTAATATTCCATAGATGCTAAACCTAATGGCACTCCCAAGATCTTACACTCTTCTACCCCGGTACGTTCGGCATCCGTTGAAATTTCGTTGGATACTCCATTCATAGGCGAGGCGTTGAAGCACCAGGATCCCCCTATTGAGAATGCCAAGCTTAACAGAGTTGATCATCCATATGAAAAGGTCGCCTTACTTTCAACTGATCCAACTCCTTCCAATTTCGAAAATAAGCTAAACTTTGGCCCCATCGATTCCGGTATGGTTTTCAAATGCAATCAAGAATAACATTTTTATTTAACAGAGATAGATGTTCAGCCTTTCAACATCTCCTTCGATTTCGATTCGAATGTCAGCTTGTCGGATAAACTTCGCTTGAGTGAATCCCATGGAGTGTTAACTGATAACGTCGAATCTAGCCAGCCCGATGTAGAAGATATCTCTGTGAAGAGCCGTGAAATAGGTACTCTAGTTTCATATTTAAGAATCATATATAATAAGATTTCTAACATGCATATTAGAAACAAAACCAACTATGCCTAACGGTGTTGATACGGTACTTGCTGAATCACTAAAGATATCGGACATCATCACTCCAAACTCCGATTCTGATACTAAGGATGACGTTGAGTATATCGAGCATAATGGAGATACCAATGCCCCCATAGCTCTCTCAAGTGATGTAGACATACCACAAGGTTTCGATTGTGACAGCACTACCAAAATATCAATTCCAGAAGGACTGTTCAACGCGCTAGATTCTGATAATAGAGTTGCAATTGCACAAGAACTGTCAGAAATCCAGAAGATGATAGTAAACGTAGACGACGACTTGGGTAGGATCAATGCTACACTTGAATCTCATCAATTTGTTAACGATTCTGACCATGCTACCAACAAACTAATAATTGGTACAATTACCGAAGTTGATTCAAGTGACATCGATAGCACAACCAACCAACCTATTGAATCATATGAAGAAGCTGAATTGGACATCGAGGAATTTGCTACTGGCGAACCGGAAACTATTCAACGTATCCCTGACGGTATAAAGGTGTTGTTAACTAGCGAGTCCTTGACTGAGCTTGAAGCAACCCTCAAAGAGGTACAAGGCTTGGTAGTAAACATTGACTCGGATATCGGTCGACTAGGCATAACGAAGGATATTCTGGGTAACGAAGAGGCTGGTGCCTATGAATCAACAAGCGATCTAGTCGTTGGCCAGTTAATTTTCAATAAGCTGGACCAAAATTTAGATCCTGAGCCGTCTACTGAATATCCAGAGGACAACTCGACCGAGTCGAGTTTACCTGGTGTCAATCAAAAGGAAGGCGAAGGTGATGACTTACAAATTCAAGGTAGGCGCTCCCCCAAAGAATTATCTGAAGAGTTGGATGAAGATGTTTTGGGTTCGTTGGAAAACACGTTGCACAGTGTCCAAGGCAAGGTCGTCGATGTGAATAGCGACCTCAACAGTATCGGTCTGAACATCAATGAAGTGAATTGTGTTGATGAGGAAAGTGATTCCGAAAACAAGTTGTTAATTGGCAAAATCATATACGACCAGTCTGGGCCTATTTCCACCAATAATGATGCCGAGCATCTGGATAAAGAAATTGATTTAGATCCTTTGATTAAAGGTATCTCCAGCAACCAAACTGATGCTCCAGGTGAGAACTCAAAACTGCCACTCAATGAAAACTCTGACGATACCAATCCCTCTATGATCGATAACTCATCTGACACTGTACAAGAATTTAGCGAGTTGCACACTAAGGAAGCTAGTACTTCGAACACCCATCTTCTCAAATCGGAAGTTGAGCAGCAGCAGGTTCAAGAAGATAGCACCAGCACCGCTAAGGCTTTAGGAACTGAAAGCATTGATGTTAGAGAGCCAAGTGAAGATTACAAGACCTTGGAAGAAGTGGGTGATATACTAGGCAGCAATTCGGATCTTGAGCAAAGTTTTGATGAACGAGAATTGACCGAAGAGGTTGAAAGTATTATTGATGAACTGACTGATGAATCTCATACTCAGCCAGCAAACTTACCCCAACCCAATTTGATAGATGATGAAGACGTTGTTACCGATGATTCAAAGTGTTTACAAGAGATGAAGCCAGGTATGGTTTTTTAATTATTTAGCACTAATTTCTCAAAGAACTAGACGATGACTCATTAAAAGCTGTAGAGCCTGCTATAATGACTATCCAAAGCAATTTTAATCATAATGATAGTCAAATCAATGGAGAAGGGAATGGAGCTCAATTACAAACTTCTCAATCTGAAGCAAACGATGATATATTTGATAGACAGGTTGGCGAACTCGAATTTTGTAACAAAGAGTTAATCCAAGTCACAGCTCAAGAAGTGCCTACCGTCGACCTTGGAGAATATGCAATCTCCATATTAGAAAAGGATACGATGAAGGAGCTTAGTGACGCATTGATAGAAGTAAACAGTACCATTACTAACGTCAGCTCCGACCTCAAGCGTATCAACATCAATCCTGGATTGCTGGAAAGCAATATCTACAACGTGCCTAACTTTATCATCGGCCAAATTGTTGGTGAAGGCAAAGTTCCAAAGGACGAGCCAATAACTGCCTTTGAGAGTGAACCCGTCCCAGCTTCACTTGACACTTTGGAAAAAATGACATTACAACAGTTGGATGAAGCCTTGGCAGAAGCAAATGGAAGGATTGAGAGCGTAGATTCCGATCTCAGACGTATCAACATTCAGCCAGAGCAGATCGAAAAGTACATCTATAATGTCCCGAACTTCGTGATTGGACAATTTATCCACGACGAAAGTAGTTTGGATGAGGAATCGGTTGCTGAGATTGTAGATAGCAGCACTTTGTCCTCCAGTAAAGCTTTAGATACTGAAGCAGTTGAAGCGCCTCTCAGCTTAGCTATAAAGGAAATCGCCCCTGAAGATCACGAACCTGCTTCTAAAGTACCTTTGGATACATCGCTTATCAACTCTTTGGCTCTAGTCGAAGAAACTTCAGACAATGTCGCTATTGTAAGTAATGTAGAAAGCCCTAGGATCCCATCTGCCTTATCTATGACTTTGGACAAGGGGTCTCTTTCCGAAATCGAATCAACTTTGGAGCTAATGGACGCCGAAATCACCAAAGTCGACACCAACCTCTCAGCCATCAACTTCACTCCAGATAGTCAAAATGAAGTCTTAGAGTCGAATGTCTCAATCGGGCAGATTAACTACACTTCTACTCAAGATAAGGACCTACTAATTGAAGATGAAGAATCAGCTATCTCACTCGATGTAAAGGAAGAGGTTGATGAAGTCCCTATAACCTCTGCCAGATCTCTTGCTAGTCTACCAACTGATAATGAATTGGATAAAGATGTACCCACCATATCATCAATTGAGCACATTACTGTTGATGAAAATCCTGAAAAGGTTGAACAAGTTGAAGTGGACGAGCCAACCCTTGAAAAAGCACTACCAGCAAGCTTTGCTTTAGATGATGAAACCTCAAGTTTGGTCGAAGACTCTCTATCCGAAGTCAGTGGAAAGATCGTCAACTTGGACTCTTCATTATCTAGAATAGGCATCGAAGTCGATAGCTTGGCTGATGATGTGTCAATTGACTCCGAAGATGTTAGAATTGGTGATATTATCTATGAACGAAGCCTATTTACAGACGCCAAAGTTACCGATGAAGACATAGTTTCAGACAATGCCGCCGTTATTGACGAAGCTGTTGATGGTAATGCCCAGCAAGTAGCTACAAAGGTGAATCTCGACTCTTATAGCTCGATCATCACTAGCCTATACGATTCACCTAATGAAACCAGTAAAGAAGTCGAAAACATCGATCGAGACCTACCTCGAGTTGACATAGCCCCTAAACCGCACTTCGATTCAAAGCATGAGAACACTTTGCTGGTTAGAGATATAATCCATAATGAATCAGATCTAGTTGATGATAATGCCAGTATGGATAAGAGCATCGACTATGAATCGTTTAGCGTTGACAAGCCTAAAGACTATCGTCAGCGCTGCTATATCTTCTGAACCAGAACCCTCAATGCCTTTCATCCTAGTCAAGGAATTTCAAAATCTGTCTAGGGACATCGATCTCAACATGACATCTCAAGCTTCAGTTGAAGATTACCGATCGATTTTAATCGAGGAGATTTCAGAATCAGGCAACACTTTTGATAGCGTAACTACCATCGACCTTGGAGAATATGTAGCCTCCATATTAGAAAAGGATACGATGAATGAGCTTAGCGACGCATTGATAGAAGTAAACAGTACCATTACTAACATCAACTCCGACCTCAAGCGTATCAACATCAATCCTGGATTGTTGGAAAGTAATATCTACAACGTGCCTAACTTTATCATCGGCCAAATTGTTGGTGAAGGCAAAGTTCCAAAGGACGAGCCAATAACTGCCTTTGAGAGTGAACCCGTCCCAGCTTCACCCGACACTTTGGAAAAAGTGACATTACAGCAGTTGGATGAAGCCTTGGCAGAAGCAAATGGAAGGATTGAGAGCGTAGATTCCGATCTCAGACGTATCAACATTCAGCCAGAGCAGATCGAAAAGTACATCTACAATGTCCCGAACTTCGTGATTGGACAATTTATCCACGACGAAAGTAGCTTGGATGAGGAATCGGTTGCTGAGATTGTAGATAGCAACACTCTGTCCCTTAGCAAGGACTTTGATACCGATTTGGAAGCATCAGAGATTGAACAATCTTCTAAAGATGATGAAGGGTTAGAGCCATCTACCAGAAATATTAGCATCGAAGCAGTCGAGGCACCTACCATTCCAGATACGAAGGAAATTGTCACCAAAGACCATGATTCTGTCTCTGAAATGACATCTGAAATATCACTTATAAGCTCAGTCCCTGTTGAAGAGATTTTAGATGATGTCGCTATTGTAAGTAGTATAGAAAGTCCCAGGATCCCATCTGCCTTATCTATGACTTTGGACAAGGAGTCTCTTTCCGAAATCGAATCAACTTTGGAGCTAATGGACGCCGAAATCACAAAAGTCGACACCAACCTCTCAGCCATCAACTTCACTCCAGATAACCAGAATGAAGTCTTGGAATCGAATGTCTCGATCGGGGAGATTAGTTACTTCGCTACCGTAGACAAGGATTTATCAGTCGAAAATGAAGAGTTTGGACAATACATCTTAAGTGAACCATCAATCGAGCACGCTCTCGTTGAAGAAAGTCCTAAAGAAGTTGATCAAGTTCAAGTGGACGAGTTAATCCTTGAGAAGACGTTATCAGCAAGCCTCGATTTGGGCGATGAAGCCTCAAGTTTGATCAAAGACACATTATCTGAAGTCAGTAGAAAGGTCACCAACTTGGATTCTCCGTTATCTGGAATAGGCATTGAAGTCGATAGCTTGGCTGATGATGTGTCAACTGATTCTGGGGATGTTGAAATCGGAAACATTGTTTACGAGCGAAGCTTACCTGGCGACAGTGAAGCCCAACAAGTAGCCACGAAGATGAGTCTCGATTCGTATAACCCGACCGCTATTAGTCTTCACAACTCATCTGATGAACCCAGTAAGGAAATCGAAAATATCAGTCGCGACCTACTGCAAATCGATGCAGATCCTGAATCACACCCTGATTTCAAACACGAAAGTACCCTGGTTAATGAAAATATAGTGCATGACGAATCGGATCAAGTTGATGATGGAGTCGCTGTAAGTAAAGAAACTCGGGATAAATCTAGCGGTATTACCCCTGACTTGACACCGGTGGATCTAATTGAAAGCTCTCAAATGGATGCTACTAAAGAAACTGTAGAGATGATTATTAATTTGGATTCCGAAAATGCCACTCAAGAGGTACCTACCGTCGACCTTGGAGAATATGTAGCCTCCATATTAGAAAAGGATACAATGAAGGAGCTTAGTGACGCATTGGTAGAAGTAAACAGTACCATTACTAACGTCAATTCCGACCTCAAGCGTATCAACATCAACCCTGGATTGCTGGAAAGCAATATCTACAACGTGCCTAACTTTATCATCGGCCAAATTGTTGGTGAAGGCAAAGTTCCAAAGGACGAGCCAATAACTGCCTTTGAGAGTGAACCCGTCCCAGCTTCACTCGACACTTTGGAAAAAGTGACATTACAGCAGTTGGATGAAGCCTTGGCAGAAGCAAATGGAAGGATTGAGAGCGTAGATTCCGATCTCAGACGTATCAACATTCAGCCAGAGCAGATCGAAAAGTACATCTACAATGTCCCGAACTTCGTGATTGGACAATTTATCCACGACGAAAGTAGTTTGGATGAGGAATCGGTTGCTGAGATTGTAGATAGCAGCACTTTATCTCTCAGCAAGGACTTTGATACCGATTTGGAAGCATCAGAGATTGAACAGCCTTCTGAAAAAGACAAAGAAGACACTGAAGTATTCGAAACAGTTGAAGCGCCCCTCAGCTTGAACACAAAGGAAATCGCCATCGAAAACTCTGAAATATCACTTACAAGCTCAGCCCTCGTTGAAGAGATTTTAGATGATGTCGCTATTGTAAGTAATATAGAAAGTCCCAGGATCCCATCTGCCTTATCTATGACTTTGGACAAGGACCCTCTCTCTGAAATCGAATCAACTCTGGAACTAATAGACGCAGAGATTACCAAGGTTGACACCGACCTCTCAGCCATCAACTTCACTCCAGATAACCAAAGTGAAGTCTTGGAGTCGAATGTCTTGATTGGGGAGATTAGCTACGCCTCTACCCTAGACAGAGGCTTATCAGTCAAAGACGAAGAATCAGCTATCTCACTCGATGTAAAGGAAGAGGTTGATGAAGTCCCTATAACCTCTGCCAGATCTCTTGCTAGTCTACCAAGCTGATAATGAATTGGATAAAGATGTACCCACCATATCATCAATTCGAGCACATTACTGTTGATGAAAATCCTGAAAAGGTTGAACAAGTTGAAGTGGACGAGCCAACCCTTGAAAAAACACCACCAGCAAGCTTTGCTTTAGATGATGAAACCTCAAGTTTGGTCGAAGACTCTCTATCCGAAGTCAGTGGAAAGATCGTCAACTTGGACTCTTCATTATCTAGAATAGGCATCGAAGTCGATAGCTTGGCTGATGATGTGTCAATTGACTCCGAAGATGTTAGAATTGGTGATATTGTCTATGAACGAAGTCTACCTGCAGACGCCAAAGTTATCGATGAAGACATAGTTTTAGACAATGTCGCTGGTGTCACTGCTATCGAAAAAGCTACCGACAGTAAACCTCAACAAGTAAATACCGAGCTGTACCTTGGCTTGGATGGATCGCCAGCTACTAGTTTACAGGAGTCACTCGATGAGACCAGTAGTGAAGTTGAGAATATCAGTCGCGATTTAACCCGAATCGATGTAGACTTTGAACTGCATCCTGCTTCAAGGCATGAAGGCACTTTAATTGCCGGGGATATAACGCAGAATGAATCGGGTCTAATTGGTGATGACACCATTGTACCTGAAGCATTGCTTAAGCTAGACGATGCCGATGTAAGTACCGATGCTATATTTGAAACCTTCAACACTGCTGAATTTAAGGATGACGCTCTTACTTCTTCAACTACATCTAATCTAGTAGACCCGATAGTTGATACCCCGGCAAATATCGACCAAGGCTTGGCTAGGAATATTGATTCGGTCTCAATGCTGCCAACCCAAGCCATTGATAACAGTCTACCTCAGGAAGTCCCGACACCTTTGCCAGGAAGTGATAGAGTGTCAATCCACGACTGTTAGTTTGGATAGCTCGATTGAAGAAACCAATATTGAGCTTCACCATCAAGTTGAAAGTATACTCGACCGACTCGTTTCAATTAAAATGCTTGAAGGTTCTCCCAAGCTCTCTGATGACGAAAGCATTTTGGATACTATTCGAGTACTTGGTGGCATACTCATTGTCAATTTTTCGACCTCGCTTATCGCATCCGATAACCATCCTATTGAAGAACTTGAAGGCGTAAGGGCTAATTATCATAGAATTCAAAACTTGCTTTGTTCGACCGATGAGTCCGAGGATGTAGATGCCTATACGACTTTATTCGAAACTTCTACTGCACTTGAAGATATATACTTATCCTCAGTGTACAAGGATATCGATTTGAGTAGGGTGAATGCATCCATAGACTTGCCTATTGTGGAATTGACGCTCAACGACATACCTTCCAGTGACGACTTAATGAGAAGTGAAAAAGGCCAAGTATCTGGTGACGTAATGACCATGAATTCCCCTACCTTGGAAACTACTAGAGATGAAGAGGCTACTAGCGACCACGAAGACATTGAAGGAAAGATCAATTTCAATGAAGCCCCCATTACTTTCTCATCACCTTCCTTTGGATCTACTCGTCAAATTGAAGAGCCCACTGAACCTTTAAAGCTGGACGACGTCCAGTTGCCTGAGACCATAAGTGAAGATTCGCCACCAGAAGAGAAAACGAAATCACTTTACCAGGACACGACTCTTACCCAAGATACTTTACCTGCAGTCCACGAAGACTTGCTAGATGTCGATGGTGATTTAATGGATATTTCGCTTGAAATGGATTTGGACGATGCAGATGGCTCTTATGAAAGCTCTTTGTTTACTGCACCTGAAATTGCTGGTACTGTTACTGACGACAAGGCTACTGATACTAGTGTTGATCTGGATATACCTGTCAGCTCTTTGGATTCACAATTGACCGAAGTTATCGCTCAACAAGCATCAACTACACCTAAGCTGGATAACTCTGACTTTGTCGAAGTAACTAAAGATGAGGAGCTTGATGATCTAGCAGATTATAATATTCGTGACGCAGCATCAACTGAAGACAAATACACAAGTGATTTGGAGCATTCGGAGCATGAAGATGAAGGTTTCGTTATTTCCGCGTTCGGTAAGACCTCCATCCCTCAAGTTGAATCGGAAAAGCACATTGATGGATTCGTCGAAATCCAAAAGCCAGAAGTAACTCCTATTCTGGCTCATAAAGTAAACTTCGACAATAACGTCGAATACATCCCTGAGCTAGAGATATCAAGGGAGATTCCCATATCTAAGGATACCGAAGAGTCTAGCAGTACCAAGGATACTTCTTATATAAGTGCTTTAGAACTTACCGATAAGAGCATCAAACCACCTTCAGCCCCATCAGCTTCTAATGACGCAGTTTTCCTCAAAATAAATGAAGAGGACGGCGAGGTAGCAGACGAATCTATCATCCTTGATGGCGACAACGAATCGTTGACCACCTTCGAAAAGCTAACATCTCCCGAAATAAGCTCTGGGCAGATCCTCACATTCGACCAACTACACTTTGAACCGGAACAAACTATCTCTATGCCTCCACCGGCTCTATCCATCCAGTCTGGAGATAAGGTACTTCCTAGGGAGCTACCCGGTGCTTTACCACCTGCTCAAGAACCTGCACCCATCCCTGTGCCCAGAACCAAATCGACAGACCTAAGGAATCCAAATATCAACGAAACTTACGGGCTCAAGTCAATCCAATGGTACTCACATAAAGAAAGGCGCTGGAGAGACGTATGGATCCTTATTCAGAACCACAACGGTCCATGCCCACTTATCGCCCTCTGCAACGTACTGATCTTACGTGGCTCCTTAGTAATTACACCCAAGGACAAGCCCGAAATATCGTTCAACGACCTTGTCGAAACTCTTGGTGACAATTTGGTGAATCGATCTCACCACTTTGGCGATGATCCAGTTATGCTAGAGAAGGTCCTTTCCAGTCTGCCTTCATTGCGTAGTGGATTGGATGTCAATATCGGTTTCCAGTCCATTCGTTCTTTCGGCTCGGCTAAGAATGACGTATCGGATGAAATGGTTATATTTGGGGCTTTTGGTGTCGAACTCGTTCATGGCTGGATCCCTGACCCAGTAACCGATGAAGAGGCCCACGAGTTGCTGGTTTTTGGTCCATGTAAAGCGACCTACAACGGAGCCATGGACTTCTTGGTTCGTGCCGATGCCATGTCCGCCAACTTCAACCGAATTCCCCAAAAACCTCAAAGAGTACCACAACGTCGATGACCTTAAGCAAGATGGTAGTTTTTTTTTGTTTCTTTTACTGACCCTTTATCAGCCCTTATCATCACCACTTTCTTAGAGGATACTGCTACCCAGCTTACGGAGCACGGTTTGGTATGTCTTTCCAATACTTTACCAGACGATTACCTATGTGTTTTGTTCCGTAACAATCACGTAACTTATTTTTTTGATATATTTCTAATTTTTTAGTTCATGACGCTATATAAGCGCTACGAAGGGGAGCTATTCTTGCTGACTACTGATGCCGGCTACCTCCAATCGCCTCACGTAGTCTGGGAGAGTTTACAAGATGTCCAGCAAGGCCGAATCAAATTTCTACTCATTCGACTTCAACCTATCTTCCTTGGCATCAGCTGCTGCTTTGGCGAGCTATTCACCCACCTCATCCTACTTTACTGAATCGGTACCCGGATCTCCTGCCGTCCTTAGCGATGCTGAGTAAGTCTACTTTACCCAACTTTTACTAATTATTTTCCAGCTATGAGTTTACCGAAGCACTTAAGAGACATGAGATTAGCTTTGACGCGTCGCCTACCCAGCCAAAGCATACCCATATTCGTCACCTGAGCCGTGGACGCGTACAGCAGTCTCGATCTCAGTCCGTATCTTTCCCAACTTATCATGGAAGTACACTAGCTTCGCATAGACGCGCTGTTAGTTCCAATATGAATAGTAACGGTACTTCTGTTGAAGATTTCCGTGAGAGCTTCAAGAAACCAGGAGCTACCACCCATTCCAATTCCCCTTCGACTTCTTCGAGTTACTTAGAGAAGTCCAAGCAGAAGATGAGTCAGTGCACTATATCTTAACTCTATTCTCTAGTGTTATAGATAATAGTATAGTTTAATGCCATTGTTTTCATAAATTTGAATAGTTTTTATCTTAATAAAGCCGATATATACAACAGTCTGTTTATTTTTGGATCGCTTCTAAAACTACACTTTCATATATAGGCTCTGTACTTCTGCTTGAATATAAATACATCGGTTATAGTGTACTACATATACATTCAAATCCATCTGTTTCATCAACATACTCAATATGATAGAATCGTTTGTTTTCATATTGTTGGAATATGCTACGTTTCATTTTAATTTACAATTATTGAGCCCCACTCAATTTAGCTTCCTTAAAATTATTCTTGGGGTAAAGGACAGGTAGAGGCTAAAATATAGGAGTCGTGGAGCGAGATAGCTTAAACGATTAGCATATTAGGAATAAGGCTCACTAGTTCGGCTTTAGAAATTAGATAGTATGAAGACCGGAGCCAAAATATTAAGTTACATAGTAGCATTCACCTCGATAACTTTAGTATCCTATTTATACTTCCACCAGATCACAAAGTTACAAGTTAACAAGTTCAACCACAACTACGAAGACTTCCACTACTTTGTAAGCAAGGTAAATGCAGGAGCTAATGCGCGACAAATTGGCATAGAGTTGAATTTGGAGTACGTGGGCACAGTTGGTGAACTGTCTGACTACCACCTCTTCACCAAGTTAAAAAGCAGGAAGGAACGCAAGGCGAAGTATTCTGATTTTAGAAGGATTAAGCATATAGAGAGTATCGGTCTACAGCTAGATGGGGTAGAGAGCTTTCAGCATCAGACTACCAACTATAGGTTGAAACGTGGGTTTGTAGGAAAGGGAAGGCCTATGAGCATAATTCCATTGAATATGACAAGGTACAAGAAATTAGGAATTGAAGATCCTGGGTTTGCGAGACAATGGCATTTTGTAAGTTTTTGTATTGATTATTAGTTAATTTGTTTTAGCACAATCAAGAGAATGGCGAAAATGATATCAATGTCGTTAAACTGTGGGAAGAAGGTACTTGGATATGCTATCGACTAGTTTTTCACAATTGAAATTTTAGGTATCACTGGAAAGGGTGTTGTCGTAGCTATTGTCGACGATGGTAATGTATTTATTTAAAATAAAACTAAATAATTCAAAGGTATCGACTACGAACATGAAGATATCAGAGATAACTATGTAACTTTTCTTTTATATTTCCGGATATTTATTTTGTACTAGTTTGCCGAAGGCTCCTACGACTTCAACTTCCAGAAACCGAACCCTATGCCTTCGACTCCAGAGGATACCCATGGGACGCGATGTGCTGGTCAGATAGCCGGTGTCCGTAACCAAGCTTGCGGTGTCGGTATTGCCTACGATGCCAAAGTTGCTGGTAACCTATTCAACTAGCTACTGTTATATTTATTTACCAAATCTTAAGGTATTCGAATCTTGTCTAAAGATATTGGTGATTTTGCCGAGGCTACTGCAATCAACTACAAATTTCAAGAAAACCACGTATATTCGTGTTCTTGGGGGCCACCGGACGATGGTCTAGCTATGGATCGTCCACCAAAGATCGTAGAGGATGCTATAGAGAATGGTGTGTTGAAGGGTCGAGGTGGACTGGGAACGGTTTTCGTATTTGCTAGCGGGAATGGTGGTTTCAAAGGGGACAATTGTAACTTTGATGGGTATACCAACTCAATATACTCAATAACCGTTGGTTCTATTGATGGGGATAACCAACATCCTGGGTACTCAGAAGCCTGTACGGCGCTCATGATCACTGCCTATTCATCGGGAGTTTCGGGACCACGGATCGTAAATTTTATTTCTAAATTGTGCCTAACCCATTTTGATTTATATAAAGTACACATCTAGCTCCTGGAATAACCAGTGTACCGATTCACATGGAGGAACTTCAGCTGCAGCACCTATGCTCGCTGGTATAATCGCATTAGCCTTGCAGGTAAGGTAAGTGATACATTTACAAAGAAATGAAATTTTAATATTTTAACTTAGACCTGACCTCAACTGGCGCGATTTCCAACATATCAGTGTCCAATCCGCCATACCTGTTACACTTGACGATGACAGTTGGAGTAAAACGGCTGCTGGTCGATGGTACAGTCCCAAATTTGGCTACGGGAAGGTCGACGGGTACAAGTTCGTCAAGCATGCTGTCAACTTCACCTCCGTCAACCCCCAAGTGCGTCTAACGACACCCATCCAGTCGGTAAATTTGGACGTCCCCAATAACCCTGAGGGGATGAGTAGCAACATAAGCGTTAGCGCCAACGATTTAGAGCAAATTAAATTCAAAAGGTTAGAACATATAAGCGTATCCGTCAACATAACCCATCAACGGAGGTCCGACCTCATCATCAACTTGACTTCCCCCAATGGAATAGTTTCCAACTTGGCAGTACCGCGCAGTAGGGACGACACCGATAGAGGGTTTAATGGGTGGCAGTTTATGACAGTCAAGCATTGGGATGAGAATCCGGTGGGCCAGTGGAAACTAACTGTGATTGATCGTCGCGATCCTAACTTTAGTGGTAAGTTTTACTGGTGGCAACTGACTTTCTACGGTGAACATAAAGATAAGGCTGTTGACAAAGCATCCACCGTTACAGCGCCATCCTCTAAGAAGGCTGAATTGCTTAAACAGACCATTCCCCAAACAGTTGTAGATCCAACGAGTACCCAAAAGAATACGCAGAGCACTGGACACCCTTTGACAGTTGCTAATCCAACAAGCAGTAACAACTCGAACTCCATACAAAGTTCTCAACATTCGCCTCTCACCTCTAGCCTAGTAAATGTAGTTACTTCTAGTACCTCGACTTCAAGCTCCACTCTTAGCCCCACTAGCAGTACCTTGCATAAGGAGAACCCCAACAAAGTCGAAATTGTAGAACCTAGCACTTTGGTCATCAAACCTCCCCCTACCCCAACCCCAATAGTGGAAGCAACTAAACCTGACGACAAATTCAGTCAGAACCAGCAAGCCATTCTGCAACAACTGGCCAGTCCTGGTCTAGCCGCCTACTTCATACTGGCTATCTGCTTAGTCATTGTTGGTGTAGTAGGATCGGCCTATCTGTACCATAGATTAAACAATAGCGTTGAGGAAGAGCAGCTTCTAGCGAACGATAGCTTCCCTATGGAACATATAGATGATGACGACAACTACTACACCGATGATGGGCTGGATGATGGTATGGAGGCCTTCCAAGATCTAGACGAAGACGAGTTGGAGTGATAAGTTTAACTAAATTCTTAATAACCTGAGTGAACCCTCGATCCTCGCAGCTAAGCATAAAGGCAGGCGGACATAGTTGATAGCTTCTTAAGCTGATAGATACGGATTGTAGATTTGGTAAGCTAAAATAAACTTTGGATTTTCGGTTAGTACAAATGGTATTGAATCCTTTTACTTTCGATGATAATTTTCAAGATTTTTAATTTGGTTAAAATATAGATAGATAAATATCGTGTAAATTTTGGAAATATGGTAATTTAAACCTTCACTTCAACCAAAATACAATAAATATACTAGCAGGCATATCGAAATAAACCAGACCACTCAATTTGGAAATTATTTGCTATAAAAACTACAATATATGCAGCACACTAAACAGCCTTATTTATTATTTTTCACAATTGCATCCACCTTTCTTTCAAAGGAATAGGTGCGGTTACTCAAATTGTTAAGTCGCTCCTCAGCCAAGGCCATTCCTTGAGGCCCCAGCCCATGAAGGAAGTTCATCAACGAGTGGGTGTAAGCTGCACCAACATGATTCCCAGAAGTTACAATAGTTCTTCGATCTACCTCCTCCTTGTAAGAATTTGAAGGATAACTACTTTGCGAGGTAAAGAATCCGTAGTCGAAGAGAGTGACTGATCGTTCCAAAATCTCGATGTTGGCGTTCTTGCGGCCAGGCCACTCGCATTCCAGCTGAGGGAGTAAGGAGGATAAAATGAGGGAGTTGGTGTGAATAGGGTGGATGCTACCAGTCATCCAGATGATCGAGGAGGTAATGAGAGTCGGGATAGGTATAACCTTTAGCTACACTTTTGCTGTTAAGGTCGGCCGGGTTCAAGGCGATACTTAAGGGCGTAGAGGCAAAGCTATCGATGGAATCCATGGCGTTGCGCTTGTAAGGCTTTCTGCGTATGTATCTCCGCTTGGCAGGTTTCGGGGAATCAATCTCTTTGGGCTCTTGGGGGGTAGGTGTATCAGCAATATGGGGACGATGCTTATCAGCGGATTCCAAGCAGACAGTTAGTATTCTGTTGGCAGTCTTGTAGTAGACGGTTGAAGAGTCATTGTAGGTCATGGCGTTGTTACAAACGAGCTTCATATCATCTAGGAAGGTATCCAGGTCCTGATACTGGTTATTGTTCAGCTTGGAGCGCATAGTTGAGAAATCCATGGGATTCTTGATGACGTCGAGGTAGTCGGTGATCTCTTTAGTGTTGACCGGTTCGAGGAAGATGTCGTACTTGTCCCGCTTCATGGCACTTTCCAGCAGTTTAGTGAGTACGTCGCTTAGTGGTTTAAGGTGACGCTTCCCGTTGACAGGAGAACTTTTATCTGCAAGATTGCTGTTTTTTAGTGTGACATTGAGGAGCTTGTTCTTGGGAGTGAAGTCGCTGCTGAAGGTGGAGGACATACGAGGTCGAGCTTTATCTTCAAAGTCACTGATCGGCAACGTGGCTGGAGAGTCATAAGGACCGGAGACGTTGATTTCCTCCTCTACAAAGCTTTCGTCAGGTGACGAGTACTCGTTGGTTTCGAATTGAGTTTGGTCCAAGTTCTCATGGTAAGCTGGCTCGCTGTTTTGATTGTTGTGAGGTCGATAAGGGGAAGGATTCTCATCCTCTTTGGTGATAAAATCGCTTAATTCAAACTCAAGCTGAGGGCTGGATGGCAGCTCAATTACTTTGTTAGTTTGGACGTCAGAATTAGTAGCAGTTGTGCTTGGATTAGGCCTAGCTCCTTCTAGGCTACCGTTATACAAATCCTGATAGAGGTTGTTGGACTCAATATCTAAATCGGACTCTATAGGACTGGTATAGTGACCCGATGGTTCAAACTTTGCAAGCCTCAGGACTTGTAGGTAAATTGCTGTTTGAAATTGGTTCAATGGGGGCTGGATTGAATTTTATCTTAATCTTCGGCAACTCTCTATGGCCGTATTTCTTATCGTTGGATAATTCGCCAGTCATCGAAGCTTGGGCTTCTAAGGTTATCAAATTTATCGATTCTTGTGAGGTGACCGCTGTTAGAGATAGGTGAAAGATTATTGGAGCTTAAGTAGGGGGAATGCGGCTTTTTCGACGAATGCGCATTAAAATGAATCTGCTTTTCATCATCAGTTATAATTGGTTTACCGTGGAATACCGGACTGTCTTCTAGCTCCCTTTCTCTATGGCGCTTTTTGGATTTGCTTTTCTTTTTCTTGCTTTTCTTCTTGGCCAGCTTAATCTTAATGACAGGCACCTTTAAAGAAATGGGAGCTTCATTTGCCGAATCTTCGGAGGAATAATGTATTTCTGAATCCGTATATTCTCTTACATTTCTTCCTCTATAGTTGGAATCGGAAGCCTCTGACCTATCCAAGCCTGCTGGTGAAGAGTTATGGTAATTCTCATTTGGATTGTTCAATTTCAGAATTAGTTTGAGCTTCGGTCTCTCGGGTTCAGGACCTAATGAAACCCAGATTAATCCAACATGCTAAGCATATAATATCAATCTATCTAGGATAGAATAAAATTGTTGTAGCAAACAAACTTACTAGGACTTTCTGAAAACCTTGCTTTTTTTGTCTTATTCTTTTCTTTTTGGCCTTTGGATTTGCCCATTATTTGATTGTAGATTCAGTCTTGATGGCTTCAAATTTGTATTTGGGGCAGCTTAAAATATTTGCCTACCTACTTTCCAAGTGCCTAGTAGCCAATCATAAGCAGATGCTGACACTTGGTGCGAACTTTGTTGAAGAGATGGGTAAAACATCTCTATCTTTCACTTCATTAAGTGGAACTAATACTGCAGCGTTCCTAATTAAATGCATGATACTTTAAAAATAGGTACGTATTATGGTGTCCTTAATTTGGGATGAAAAATGCCACTGTCTATCTTACTATCCATATTAATAAAGCAAAAACATTTGAACTTATGTACTGAACTGCAATACAAGTTTAGCTTATGATAAATCAGTATTGATGAACATCACGTATAGTATACTTTTGTATGATGTATTACTAGCTGGCTTTTATAGTCATAAAATAGTTTCTAAAGAGGTGCTTAGAGACATTCCAGCTATGCATTTGAAGCTTTACTGTATGTATATCTTTGAATTGCAGAGAACTACAAAGCCTCTTTAAAGATTCCATACTATCCAAACGACTAATATAGCCTGGTATTAAGCTTTTAATTTATGGACAAGTCTAAACTGATAGTTCTAAACATTAAGCTACAAGAACTTCAAAGCCAATCTGTTTAAAAAGATACATTTAAATTTTACAATGTCAGGACTAGGATCCAATATGATCAAGAACCCCTGGTTATATAAAAAAGAAAGAGCAAAAAGCCAAATCCAAGCTCCCGCCGAGAATCGAACTCGGATTACAGGATTCAAAGTCCTGGGTGATAACCGATTACACCACGGGAGCTAATCTTCTATGGGTTCTTCTAATGACTATATCTGTTTATTATAGATACTCCCAACATAAATTTCTAAACTAAATGATTTGAATTGGGAATATATTGATCTTATCTACATGTACTGCTATAAAATAGTATTTAAATGGACTATGGTGTATATATAAATTGAAAACCATTATGTGCTTATACATTGCAATAGGATAATAGTATTTCTCACTAGATATTTAAGATAGAAGATCATTCTTTATTAGTATAAGAAAAAATTAGTTACTCAACTTAAATATATAATAAAGGCAGCGTTTATATTTTAAATAATATGTGTATATAAAGGTTATTTATAATAAGGAATTATAGGACTTAGATCAATTGACATATTTACTATTTGATGTTGTCCAAGTTTTCCAAATCTACAACTCTCCATTCAGTTTATCTCTTTCCAGCTCGACATAATCCCCAATAACATTCTCCAATTTGTAGAATTGTTTGGTAATTTTAGTTTAAACCCTTGAAAGTTATTCTCAAGAATCCACAAAAAGTTTTGATAGATGAATTTGAAGCTATCCATCTTTATAAGAATTTCTTTAGGCTTCTAAACAAATTTGAATCTAAGGATGAGTTTACAATTCGTAGTTGGGTTTGCTACTGGGCAGCTAAAGAGTACAGTTTTATATTTAAATGTCAAATTTAAAATTTCAATATCTAGAGCTAACTTACACTCCCGGATCCGAAATATTGAAGGAGCATGTAGTAAAAAAGGAGCTATTTGAACACAATCCTGAAGCTACCGAAGATACGACGGTTGTAGCAGAAACTTTACTGGAAGCTTGTAAGGGAGAGGATATCTTGAAGTTATCTTGGTATAGACTATTGGATGGCAACCTTTCCAAAGGGTTCAACAAAAAGGGGTTCCATGAAGCACTGGTGATTTTTAACAATTATTCACCTTTGCTAAGTCATTACTTTTTATAACAGGTTTGGATAATTAGAGAAGGCCAAGTACTTGAGCTTTTTGATATTGAGAACAAGCAAGTTGTATACAGATATGAGAAGGATGAACCTAAGCTAGTCGATGGGAACGAAAGTGCTGAAGCTCAAGAAAAAAAAATGGCAAAAATCAAGACTATGAAGCAACTAAATGAAGAAGAAAAGTACAAGAAGCGGAACTTTATAGGTATGATGCAAGTTGACAAGTAAGTTTTATTTTTGCCCTTATTCTTTATCACAGTATTTCTAATTTTGAAATAAAGCATCGTTTACTTATGCAACAACTGTGGCCAGATGAGCAAATTAGTGTTTAGTTTTGATTCAGAAAGTACAGAGCTGCAGGTAAATCATACCACAAGAAAATTAGCTCAAAGTCTAGGAATTGGAGCTGACTGCTACCGTCACAACTATTGACCTCTTCAAAAGACCAATTAGGACACTAAACGTGCTGACCCAGAGCCCCTTCAAACCTTATCAATTTGCAGTTGGTGGTAAGGACATAAACGTGACCGTATTTGATGTCAATGACCTGACTAGACCACTCTTTGATCTTAAAAATGTAAATGACTGCACTTTTATAATCGCCAATTAATCTTTTGTTCTCAGGAGCGTCACGATGCCTTGGATCTAAAGCACGAAGCCAACATTACTAGTATTCAACATTTGACTTTGAGCGAGAAAGGACTTCATGACCGGTTTGCAGTCACCAATGCTGAGGGGACAGTAGCTTATTTTCCAAAAGTTAGACCTAAATTTTCCTTAATTATGTTTAGATACGCTTCTACGACCTCCCCCAAAAGAAACCGATAAGGATTGTCAAGTGGCCTAATCAAACGATTACTACAGCTACTGTAGCTTTCGACGAAAAGTAGTTTCATTGGTAGTTTGAATGCTAACGTCGATTTGATATTTAGAACCGTGATTGCAGGTTCCGGTGATGGGAAAGTATCGCGCTTCCCTATACATTTAGGTAAGTTTCCCATCCCCTCTCTTCCCCTTTTGAAGTTTTCACTTTTAATTTGCATTGCTAATACGATTCCTTTTCATAGAAAATAATAAACATAAGTGTGACTTTGGAGGTATCCTTCAATTTTCCATCTTGGTACTAACTTTTTGCCTATAAATAGGTATAGCTGCAGCTATCACTGATCTTAAACCCTCCAAATATATGAGGAAACCCATTTTGATTGTAACGTCGGCCGACCGTTTCCTTCGAGTTTACAACTCGTCCCTACAAGCCAAAAATCTAATCAAGCGTATCAACCTCAAGCAGCAGCCTACCTGTTTCTTGGCTTTAGGTAACTATATTGTTTATAAAAATGTGCTCATATTTCTTAGGAGCCGCTGAAGATTTGGATGAGGAAGAAGAATTCACTACTAGGGAATCCAAATTATCCGATTCGGAGACTGAAGAAGTTGGTGGTCCCGAGGATTGGGAGAATATTAAGCAAGCTAAGCGGATCAAGTTCTAAAGTTAGACAGCTCTAACCCTGTGAGTATAAGGCTCTACCAGGCAACTCAAAATAGAATTATATAAAATGGTTTGATAATTTTTACAGCTTTACATTTTACATTTTATTCCCTCAGTTTTAAACTCCATGAAAATTGGCGTTACTTGACTAGCAACCTAACTTTTGTTGCAATACAGATATTTAATTTTGAAGCTTTAATATAGTATACAAAATAGTACTTCATTCTATATTTTTTGATTTATAGAATATACCTGCTTTTTAAACCTGTATACTTTACAATTATTTGTAAAAATAAGGCAAGATGGACATTGCTATAAATATTAGATTTTAACTATAGAATGCAACTATCTCCAAGCTTTAATATCAACCATCATACTTTATTTGTCTAGTGCAGTCCAAGCACCAATTCTTTAATTTACTGGCTGGGAGGCTGGAACGTAGCTCGTAAATTTATCATTATATTAGGATTAGTATTTCCTTCTACCCAAAGGAATTCCCTAATATTCTTATCGACTGATCCTATCCCTTCTCGATGCCATCCTTCTATTAAAGTATTAGAAATATAAAGAAGACACCAAAATCCCACTTACATCCACAAGTAGTCGTTGGATGTCTTCACCAGGCTTGTAAGTAGATATCAGCTCAACATAAATCAGAGCTTTGTAAATTTTTCAAAATAGCATGATTTTAGATTGCAATAGTCAAAGCTAAGTTTGCTATCAAAAATAGTGAAGGCATCAATGATAGTCAAAAGTGAGATTGCAAGAAATCCTGTTCAAAAAGGTGTGGAAGGTAAAAGCCTATCATAGAATTTAGTTGGAAGGCGAAGCTGATCAATGAATAAAAACCTGTGTGAAGTTATACTACGTTTTATCACCAACCTATAAAGCCCACATGTACTGCCCATCAACCATATACGTTAAACTTCAAGAGCTATGTAGCTGTCCATTTTCAATAGAAATATCTGTAAAGTTTCCAGTAGGCTATAAACTAATTTCTAATATACTACCTCAAAAATTTCATTTACAAAAAGATATATGGGCATTCAAATTATTTATTCAAACTTTGACAACTTTTCAAGGTGAACTCCAACTTTTTAACTATAACCAACACACTATTTATCTAACTTGAACCCCAATTTTATTTACACCTGAAACTTCAACTTTTCATTACCAATCGTTCAACTTGTCAACCTGCTCCCAACTAGTAACTGGAACCTTAAGTCGTCTGCCTTCACTATCCTTCAAACTATTATCGTTGAACTCCAGCTTCCAATTGCGAGGTGTTGAAGCACCACTACTACTCCTACAGCTGTTACCAAATTCTCTTCCAATTACTTTAGTTGGGCTCTTCTGCCTTGTACCAAAACTAGAGCTAGAACTAGAATTCAAGTTGGCTTGAATTTTGGAGTTCAACCTACATTTCGTCGAGCAGTAATGTACAGTAGTTGGAAGTTGGGGGTGACCTTGACAGAGATTGTACTGGACAACCTGGACAAACTCTTTAACGTAGGGCAGCTGGCAGTGGTGGCAGGGCCGAGCTCCCTGACCCAATTTGTTGAGGATGGCGTTAGGGACTTCGTAAGGCTTGACACCAACTCGTTTACTTAAAACGACGCGGGCCGCCAGTTCGGTCAACGTAGGAATAACTAAGTTTTCGTCGCTTTGGTCACCATCCATCATATTGGTAGGTGAGTTAAGCTGAGTGCGATCAAAGTCCAAGTCACCGTCATCAAGTCGTAGGCTGTCCATCTGAAGGACCAGTTGGCCGGTAACGGTATGCAGACTGGCGCTTTCGCTAGGGGTTGGAGACATGGCACGTGGCGTACTGTTGATCGAAAAGTCGCCGATAGGATCGATGGGTCGCATCATGGGGTTGTTGGTAAGTATCAAGCTGGTCCGATTCATAAACTTGGCCATGTCATAAGGGATGACACAAAGTTGGTTGCCGCTCAAGTCTAAGGACTGTAGGTTCTCCAAGTCTACCATCTCAATTGGGAGGTAGCTTAACATGTTCCTACTGCAGTCCAAGGTGATTAAGTTGGAAAGTTGGCCTATGCTTCTGGGTAAAGTTTCCAGTTGGTTGTCACTGACCCATAGGTTAGTTAACTTGCTGCTGATGTGGCCTAGATCGTTAGGTAGATAGGTTAGTAAGTTGTTGGAAAGGTCGAGGTTCTTGAGTTGGATGAGTTGGCTGATGACATTCTCGGGTAAACATGTCAATTTGTTACCGCCGAGACTGGATCCCAAGGTCAAAGTCTCTAAGCTACGTAAATTGTTGAAGTCCTGAGGTAAACTGGGGATGAAGTTGCAGTCCAACTTCAACTTTGTAAGTTCGGTCAAATTGCTGCTTATCAACCTTGGGAACGGTTCGTCTATCAGATTACGGCTTAGGTTCAAGGTCACCAAGTTTCCAAATGTCGACAAGTTGGTGGGGAACTTTGATAGTTTGTTGCTGGCAACGTTCAAGTACTTCAGGTTGGGTAAGGGCGGTAGACTATCTATCGAAGTTAAGCCGTTGAAACTGAGGTCTAAATCTATCAAGCTGAAGAAGTTGCAGCTCAGTTGGTTTTGTAAATAACTGGTGAACTGTAGGTCGCTGAACCTGCGTTTCTTTACGTTCAACTTGTAGGTTTCCTTGTTGGAGTAGCTTTCCTCAAACTGGCTGATGTGCTTGTGGGGATTGGTAAATGGGAGAAGCATATTGAATATATCTAAATTAGCTTGATGGAATTGATGGCTTCCGATCCTTATATATAAACTTTTCGGTAATCGCTTTTAGAGCAGCAGGTAGATGCTTCTTGTTCTGCCTAAACCGGTTTGTCAACTAAACTTTTACAAAAAATAATTTGGAGCTTCCTCTTTCCTAAACTAAATTTGAAGGATCGGTTATCAGATGTATTAAATCTCCATTTCGTTGATTGGCTACTTGACCCGGTAAAACCTCACACATTTCTCCTATTATAAACTATCTGATTAGATAAAATTCTGGAATTCAATACAACTTTATCGTAGAGAATACACCTCTCAATTGCAAATTGGGTAGGATGAGTTCAGTAACAAGAGCATTGGCATTGCTGCTGTAATTTAGAAAGGTGTACGGTGGCGTAAAGCTACCTTCAGTTAGTTTGTATGGAGGACTATCCATCCGTTTCTTTTTCAAAACTGTACACCTATCCAAGGAACATTCTCCAACTATTTGACCCTAAACAATTATCGATCTGATGGTAAAATGAAATAATCTGCACTGCAATAAACTTTCGATATTAACCACTACAGGCTCCCCCGCCTGGTAAATAGGAAGTAAACTTTAAGGGTATTTTACTAATTACGTACTGGAAGGACTAATCTACAAGTATCGTTGATAAAAGATGGTGGTTGGAATGACTAACTTTTAGTACTGATCCTTATCCAATTTTAAACCGGTTGGGATATCGATATTAAAAGTTTAAAGTATTGGACGGAGTTTCAAAAGAGCTCATATATTATTCGGTATCCCTTGAAAGAGAATAATAGTCATGGTGGTAGTCTAAAACACTATCAGATATATGCTGTTTTATCTATTGGAGATTGACCTGCTATCAAATGATATATACCAAAATGTATGAACATTTAAAGATAGTAGTGGTGATGCTGATAGATAGTTTTACAGCTGTAAGGAGCTAAAACCAAGCGAAATTTTATTAGGGGAAAGAGATAGAAAAACTATGCCATCAGATAAATCTGCTTTAGTACATAATATCTCTAATCATAAGTGAAATACGATGTAGAGACATTTGAAGAATAAAATATGGAACATATATCCACTATAGGCTACTATTCAAGAAGATAAACATACCTTCAATGATGATTTTAACATACTATGACCTATAATATAATTAATGGAGTTTTTCTTTAAAAATGCTATATAGTCAAATGTTAGGATTTCAAGTATAGCTAGGTAAGAAATTAAATTAATACTGATTTGCAAGGCAATAGGAAGGGAAGATTAGCAAAAGCACCAATATATATGTTCTATTGGTTTAAGTGTATATATCATAAAGTTTTTTATATAGTCTTTTCAGATAAGTAAAATTAGAATAAGTTCAATAAAAGCCAAAATAATATATGATAAAAACTAAAATACCCCATCAAATTCGAAAGTATAGTAAATGTGGTGTTGTCAGCCTAAATATATGGTCCTCAACCTTGAGAGTAGACCATATAGCAGAGCCTGTAAATATTTCTAAGCTGTTCATAATCATCTGTCTTTAAAATATAAACTTTGAATTGGATTTTTTGCCAAATAATCCTGAATACAAGTACCACTAAATTTTTAGATCGCTCGGAAAATTTTATCCATCTAAACAGATAACTTGATTGGACCTGTATGCACTCCATTAACATCAAGAAATTAATGAGAGGGAAAACAGAGCAGTTTTACAAAAAGAAATTATGAAGGACTACCTTGGCCATAGACGGGGAGTAAGTGTAAGTGTCCGACCAACCCAAACTAAAGACAAGAAACCTACTCATGCTAGGCATAGCTCAGTTTCAGAGAACTTAAAATTCCCCGCTATTAAGGAGGATGAATCGACTGCCCATATTAAAAGACTAGGTAATTTAGTTTATATTATTTAAAACATCTAATATATTGAAATAGAAGCGCTTCTAGTTAAATCAAAAGCAAAGCCAAAGACTAGTACTATATCCAAATACAACTTTCTGTCTGTTGAAGGTAAATAATGAAAAAGGTATATATTAATTCTATTTTAGGATCATGAAATTATCGACGAATTGGAGGAGGATACCTTCTACCAAGAAGAATTGGCGGAAGCCAAGTTACTAGGCACTAGCGACAGTGACCACCTATCAGATGATGCTGAAAACGATCCAATTTTACAATCCAAAATTGAACAGTACACTGTTGTAGATAAAAGTAGTGACGAGTTTAGCAGCAAGGATGAAGAAAATTTAGATGACTCCATCAGTTTTAGAACTCACTCCAGCAACGAAAACATCGCATTTAACTTTTACCAGCAGTTCTCCGATTCAGAAACCTCTTTGCACCATGATACGATATCAAATAGTGAGGGTAACTTAAACCAAAATGAATACAAGATGGAAGGAGATTGTAACTCGATGTACTCCGATTACAAGTGTTATTCAGAAGCTGGCACCGACTCTGAACTTTTGAACAGTGAGAACCATAAAGACAAGTATGACTTCTATCATCATACCACCAACACCAGTTCCCAAGAATCAATAGATAACTTGAACCATAGCCTTCCCATAGATCAGCCTTATTCCCAAAGTTTGGAAGCTGTGGATCGAGAAGTAACAGTTACTGCATTAGAGGCAGAGGAGTGCCCCTTCAGTGACATCCATACCGTCGATGTACCTTCAGAAATCTCCATCAAACTCAACATCTCCGAAACCGACAGCAAACCTACAAGCTTAGTAACCGATAGTACTTATAGCACCGAGGAAACTGATTACGACGAAACCAACAACTTACTTATAGAATTTTCTACCGACGACCGCGGTTTCGATATAGAGGAAACGAGTGCACCTAAGGTGAACTGGTTCTACAAGTACTTTCTCTGTGGTTGCTTCGATCCATCAAAGGTCTAACTCCTATAGTTTTTATGTTCTTGTCACTCTAGTTCACTTTGACGATTCCTATCCCACTAATTTAAAAATGTTAAAAAATAGTAGTTTAATTTTTGTTATCTGTCTCCTGTCTAATAAAGCTTAGTGTAATTCATAAGGTTTCTATAAACTGTATTATTAAAGTCTACTTTCAACTATAAACTTGAATTCAACATAGTCTGATATAAAAATATAAATACCAAATTTATTGCATGAATCTAAACCAACTATTCAGCTCGATTTCTTAGCTTTGGCTTTAGTTTCCTTAGCCCCGCTTTCAGCCAAAGGTTTGAGTAAAGTCAACTTGCCCAACGAGTTGGCCTTGGTAGCGAAACTCTGTTCACAGTTCCGGTTGATACTAGCTGTCAGTTTCTACAAAATCCATTTTTAAATAAAGCTACGAAATAATTTACCTTTGCCAATTTGTTTTTCAAAATTAAAGCTTTCTCCTTAGCGGCTATTACTCTGTCTAAATTTAAAGTTTAACGCTTGGTTTTGAGAGTAAAATTTTTACGTCCACGCTTGGGGGCTGTTTTTGCAGCCGCCTTCCGCTTATCTTTGGCTTTGTTGGTACTGGTGCTACCCTTACTCTTGAACTTTACGCCTTGGACCATCGTGTATTTTAGAAGTTTTCCAACAATCAAGGTGGGTTCAAGTTTTAGTTGGCCTTGAATTTTAGAGGTTGAGGGAAGATTATTCCTTTGATACTTGCTTAGGACTTGGGGTGTTTCTGGTATAAATTGATCTAGCCAACTACATTTACTTGTTAGCTAAAGGTTCTTGCTAATCAAAATTTCCACCAGGCTTGCTTTGTAGATAGAAGCTGCCAACTGGCCAGTGAATTTCAACTGGGGAGAAGCACAATTGTCCAAATCAAGGATACACAATGATGCCAATGTCATTAATGGAATTAGGCAATGCTCAAGCAAAGGGCAAAAAGTTGAAGACAAGCACTCAATCCTAAGATTCCAGCCAATTACAGAGGTAGCAGCTAGCTCAAGCAACTTCAAAAAATTTGGACAAATTGGATCGAATAGTCGAGTAAAGGTAACTTAAGAAAGTAGGCGAAACCTTCTCTTTTTTCTATAGCCATTTACTTGGGGTGAGTATTATCTTAATAAATATTGTATTGCATCCATTAGCTCAACCAAACGAATATCGCAAATTGAGCCTAACTTCGAAATTTCAACTCAATTAAAGACCATGAACTTATACTTTTCACCTTAGTAATAAACTTGAAGATGTTGGAAATCTACCAGGAAGAAATCATCACTGTCCCCGACTCAGGTTTGTACTTATATCCTTTTATGCTTTAAAAGTAACCTTTCTTTGCAACATACTGAAAATTGATAAATTTTTATAGTTAAGCTCACCTTCAAGGCCCGTGCCGTTACCGTCGTCGGACCCCGCGGTACCTTATCCAAGAACTTCCGCCACATCAACATGGAGTTGCAGCGTCTTGGCAAGAGTAAGATCAAGGTCATTGTCTGGCACGGAGGCCGCAAGCACTCTGCTTGCTTGGGTACCGTTACCAGCCACATCAAGAACTTGATTGTCGGTGTCACCAAGGTACTTTGTTTAGTTTTCCTTGTCTAATTTTATAAGGGTTTCCTGTACAAAATGCGTTTCGTATACAAGCATTTCCCTATCAACATCAACATCACCGACAACGGTACCGTTGCTGAAATCCGTAACTTCTTGGGTGAGAAGTACACCCGCAAGATCCAGATGTTGGAGGGTGTTACCATTGAAGTCTCCAAGGATGTTAAGGATGAGATTATCTTGTACGGTAACTCGGTAGATAACGTCTCCCAGTCTGCCGCTTCTATCCAGCAGTCTACTTTGGCCCGCAACAAGGATATCCGTAAGTTCTTGGATGGTGTCTACGTTTCCCAGAAGGTAACTTGAATTTTTTGTACGTATATGCTAACTATGTATATTAGACTAACATTGTTTTGGATGATTAAGTACAAAATAAAATTATTAACATCTATTTATAATACACAAACACAATCAAATTTGACTTTATTTTAATGTATATTCTTTTGTGATAGAAAAAATATAATATGTTGGTTAAATTTATTCAAATAGGACTATATTAGTTGAAAGATCGTTTCAACATTTGGATTTCACTTAATATCTCGACTTTTGTGCAAAGGATCGTATTACAAATGTGCCATAATTTTGTTGACTACTTGATAGTTGAAATGATTGGAGTTAAAGTTGCGTTTTATATAGCTTGAAAGTTTGTCTTAGCAGATATAAATTCAACATTATGTCTAATTTTTCAACTGTAGAACTTGATAGCTAGCATACAAACAATAAAATCTCGAATGCTTTTAGGGTGCTAAAGTTTATATAGATAGAACTTAAATTTTCTATTTTGAGTAGGGATAGCCAACAACTATATTACAATACCAATAGAATGAAAGCAATCCAGCTGCCTTACTATTTCTTCAGCTAAAAGTAAACAAATTACTTGAACTGTAAGTCTAAAGCTGCTTTCAATTTTTGCAATAGGATAGAACGATTGAACTAATATAGCCTGATAAGAATATATCGGGAAGACTTGAACGATTGTTTTATATCTATCTAAAGAGTAAAGTAATATCTTTTATATTATAAGGAGATGTTAAAGGTGTACTTATTGAGCTATTCAACTAGTAACATGATAAAAATATGAAGCTGAATTATCATTAATCTCATAAAGCTAAGTGTGTTAGCTATTGCCAGAAACCAACTTAATATTTCAAAAGATATATAGAATTTCCAAGTATAGTCGTCTCTAATGATAATAGTATTTTGAAAATATAGCTGTAAAGAATAGAAAAGAAACCTATTATCCAAAATAGAACACCAATTATAGAAAATATAGTCTATTGAGATTGCGAATTAGAAAAGTCTTACGGAATAGCATGTCACTTACAAAACTGTATCGAGCACTTTAAGTATTATCCTCCCAGATTACTCGTTAATTTATTTTAGTTTTCGAGGGCCTTCTCACGTCTGCGGTCACGCTCTTCGGAGATAGTGAGCTTGACACCCTTACCCTTGGGGAGGGAGATCCAGGGCTTGTTCTCCTTACCAATGACAAAGACGTTGGTGACACGGGTGGAGAAGGAACGCTCCAAAGCATCCTTGACGTGGATAATCTCGAAACCACCAATGTGCTTCTCGACGGAGGTGATAACACCGACACGACCGGTGTTACGTCCACCGGTGATCATGCAAGTGTTACCGACTTCGAACTTAATGAAGTCCGACATCTTATTGGTGTGGAAATCGAACTTGACGGTGTCGTTGACCTTGACGAGGGGGTCGGGGTAACGGATGGTACGACCGTCGTGGGTGACGATGAAGGGGATACCCTTCTGGCCAATTTGGATCTTCTTGACCTTGCAGAGCTTGTACTTTGGGGATATCAATATTTAAACCGAAATTTCAAATTACCTTGGCTTCCTCATCGGTAATACGGTGGATGGTGAAACGGCCCTTGGTGTCGTAAACCAAACGGAAGTTTTCACCGGTCTTCTCAATGCTGATGACATCCATGAATCCGGTGGGGTAGGTCTCGTCGGTGCGGACCTTACCGTCGATCTTGATAAGTCTCTGCATGACGATGGAGGTGACCTCGCGAGAGTTCAAGGCATACTTGAGACGGTTGCGGAGGAAGATGATGAGGGGGAGGCAGACTCTAAGCTTGTGGGGACCAGTGCTGGGTCTAGGGGCCTAATTTAGAATCAATATAAACAAAAGTAACTATATTTTCTTACGTAAGAACCAGTCAGTTTGTCCAACATCCAGTGCTTAGGGGCATTTAGCCTCTTCATATGCTTAATAGGTCCACGAGCCTAAAATTTGTTGGGTTAATTTCCGAAATTCATTATAAAAGGTTAAGCATCCATCGAAATTAAAGATTAGCCCAATACTAAAATTTATTCTAAAACTAAATGTACTGTAAAACATAGGGAAACTCGACTTGATGCGTACCATGTTGGGTGAATAATTTCAATCTTTTTGCCAACGGAAAGAAAGTCTCAGCTTTAGACAATCGTATCTTAAAATTGGACTTGAACATTTTAGCTGGATGGGCCCAACTTTTCCGAGTTGATTCAAGCCAGCCAATCGCTAATTAGAACCTTTCTTAAATCAGTCGATTTTGATTGAAAGAAGTTTATTGAATAGCTAACTCTAAATTTGTATATATTTGGCTTGAGTTTATAAAGCAAACATATGATATATGTGTATTTAACTATATGAGCTGAATATATAATGTTTAATTCCATAAATATGCTGTACAAATATAAAAGTGCTCTAATAACAACTCCAGATTTCCTCTGATATGAAATATTGATTGCATTTTAAGTTTTTCATTCATTATAAATAGTTTTACAATCCTAAAACAAATATGATTCTAAAGTTTCTTTATATTAGTTTTTTTGTTATGTATGTTTCAATAGCAATAGTTTCTATATACTATTATATGGACCTTAAATGAACATGCTTCTATGCCAATTTCAACTATACATCTATTCCGAATGTGGCAAGTTTCTGCTAAAAGTTTTAAAATTTTGCAAGAGAATAGTAGATAAACTGGCACATTTAAGCATACAGATAACAATTGTAGGCAATATTAGTTAAAATGAAAACCATCCCATCACCAAAATTTAAACTCAAAAACTTATAATTGAAAAGGTGGACATACGTTAGCATCTTTGACGACAATTGATGTTATAAAAAGTATACCAAGTTAAATTTAAGAACTATAGTCGATACTCATTTAGACTCAGAGATCCTTTGTACATCCTAAATTTTCATTAGTAGGCTTTGAGTCTAAATTAGGTAGATGAATTACACGTCAACAAGGTAGCAGTGAAATCGATTGGAATAAATGGGGATGTTAACGTACAGAGCTAAAAATTTAGCGATGGGTAATCCATACATCAACCAACTATAGCATATACAGCTGTCTATCAGTATTCGGTCTAATTTCAAAATGCAAGTCCACAAGAATTCTCCACCAATCTAGAACAAAACTATAAATCCCAGCCTACAATAGGAACGACATTCCAAATCCAAAATAGTAATAAAAACACGAACATCAAAATAAGCATATAAATGCCACAGACTTGCCAACTTTACCAAATGTACATCTTACACTTTACGTTTCAAAGCTCAACTCCACTAATTAATTGCCGTAAGATGGACACCCAATCTCAATTCTACATTCGAGCTTGCGATCACTGCCGACAACGTAGAGTCAAGTGCAATCGTAAGAAGCCTTCTTGTTCCCGATGCCAGATCTCCAACAAAGAGTGTACTAGAAACAATCCCATATCCAAACGAGGCCCCAAACCCAAACCTAAGCAGCAACTTTACTGCAGCGACCCCAACGACGTCAACATACCCATTACCGAGCACCATCAACTCAATTTAAGCTTAACAAACTATAGAGTGGATTCAAACAATAAAGCTAAGGAAGAAGATAAGCAAAAAGTGGACCAGGAGTTCATCAATTTGGAGAAAACCAACTTCAACTTGGAGGAGCGTCCAAAGGTAGTGGACAAAAAGTTGAAGTTTTTGAAATACTTGACCAACAACTCCAATTAAAATATGTAAATCCATCATGTTGCAGCTAATAAAACTACTAACTTGTTTAAATTTGAAATTTTATTGACTTCCTTTTACATACACCTCATTCAATTTAAAATAAATGGAAGCCTTTAGGATGGAAAGCCTTACACTTCTCGGACCTAATGTTGGTAAACCCAAATGGACAACTGTTGGCAAATCCAGATTTCTTGCACACCCACGAACTGGATGCCTTACCCCCATCTCCCTCTTGAGGTGCTTTAGCCCAACAGTCGTAACCATCCTTGTAAGCTCTTATTCGCTTCTTTTCCCCTTGAGCTGTAGCCAACTCCAGCTTAGTTGGGCACTCAGCTTCATCTTCCGGCTTCCCATCCAATTTGAACGGTTTGGGGCAGTTCCTTACATCAACAGCTGGCTTCTTACAAACAAAGTTACGATTGCACTGGTACAAATCCTTAGATTGGAAAGTCCAGCAGTTGGGTACTTCTTTTTGGAATAAAGAGTAAGTTGTTGAACTATCCTTGCACTTGGATTCGAAGCTGGGGCAGGTAGGCCAGTTGCGAGGGATGCAGGTATCAATGTAGATACTACCTTGCGGGCATAGTTGCGACTCCTCTTCGGGCGGTTGACAGTTATAATTACTACCTCCTTTACCTTTAGTATTGCTTTTCGTCCAACATAGGGGTACTGAAGGTGTACTTAAGATAAACTTCTTGTTGTTATAGCTGCAGCTTTCCTTGATATCGGGGCAGTACTTGGGTAATTTGGGAGGGGAAGGCAAGGGTCGGTAGCATCTAGTCAGGTCTACAAATCCTACATTGCAGCGTCGTGTCTCGTCATAGTAACTTTCAGCTAACCACTTGGTGGTGGCTTTCTTCCAACAAGGTAAATTACCGCTGGACTTGGGATTGTAGAAGTTGTTGCCGTCGTAGCCAATGGCGTTGGGTTCAGGGCATTTGTAACCGGGTACTGGTAAAACGAAGTTGTCTTCGGGGCATAGTCCCGCATTCAAGTAACCTAAAGGGCATAAATCGCTTTGATAGGCGTAGGGTTGGCAGACCCATGTCTCGTTACGTTTGGACCAGCAGGGTGCCGAACTTACCCCAGCTGGGAACTTCAACGGCTTACTGTAGCTGAAGCAGGCCTCATCAACCTTGGGACACTCGGATAAACTAGGAGGTCGCTGCGCCTTGGGGCTACGTTTAGGGCACCGATTTATGGGGATGGTGTCGCTGGGACAGTTCTGGGTACGTTGGTCAAAGTAATTGCACTCCCATCGCGACTTTTCAAACTTCCAGCACTCGGGGGTATCTTTGAGATGTTGAGGATAGGCTATATCCTTGAAATAGCAAACGTCGTTGTCCTTGGGGCAGAGGTAGTCAGGGAGTTGGGCCTTATTGTCGCAACTCTCGCCGTCCAAATAACCTTCGGGGCAGGTTGCCGATGTACTGGGCTCACATACCCAGCTGTTCTCAATATACTTCCAGCACTTGGCCTCCTTCTGACCTAGGCGGTATAGTTTGGACTTATAGCTGCATCGGTCGTCGTTGTTGGGGCATTTTGGTAACGTCATGTCGCAGGTCGTGACGTCCATCTTACCTAGAGGACATCCATTGATATCAGGAGCTTTGTGAGTACAGATCCAGGCCAAACTGTTCTTGAACCAACACTTGGGCACGTCATTGTCATCTATGTCCATCAATTTACCTTTGCTGAGGCACTTTTCGCCTGGCTTGGGGCACTCTAGACCTTGTAGGAGGTTGGTATTGGCTATAACTTTGCAGTTAAAGATATCAATAGTAGATTTGGGGCATACATTGCCGTTACGTGGCTGACAAGTCCAACTGTCACCGGTGTTCATCCAGCAGGGCGGCGAATTGATGTCGAAACCATAATATTCGTTGTTGTAGCTACATACCTCGTCTGATTTTGGGCAGGGGGATTTCGTCGATCGACTCATGGCTTGACCAAATAAATACTTTAACTCCACTTTACCGCTGTTATCGATCATATCGGTATTGGTAGTGTTGTGGCATCCTATGATATCTACCGATTTGATGGGACACTTGTTGGTGTCGGAAGGTAGGGGACCGCATCTCCAGCTGAACCCAGACTTGACCCAACAGCGTGGTGCCTGTGGCGAAAACAAACTGTACTCTATAAAACCATCGTCGCACTTGTCGTTGGATCCGGGGCAAGGTACAGCTATTGGTCGATCAACCTTCAAGATGGGTCTTATCTTGAGGTGAGGGAAGCACTGATCAACATCGATTAGTGATTCAGGACAGTTGGCGTGGATATTAGAGCTAGGTCGACACTTCCATCCACCCCGAGCTCGACCCCAACAGCGAGCTGTCAAGTTCTTGGTGATTACCAGTTGCTCCTTACCGTCGTTGCACAAATCGTAGATGTTGGGACACTTGAACTGGTTCTCCAACAGATTGGTCGACAGCAAAGCACTCTCCTTGAGCTTGCGGCTTTCAAAACATTTGCGTACATCGGCAGATCCTTCAGCGCACTTGCCATCAACCGTAGGTTGGCACCGCCAGACCGGAGATCCAGATTGCCAGCACAGCGGTAATTCGTCTCCCAAGAACGAGTAGATATCACCACGATAGCTGCAGATGTCGTCCTCAGTTGGACATTCAAATTCCTTAGTCTGGCCAAATAGATCGACCTCCTGGGCATTGTAGCAGCTGCTGACGTCGAGGAAGCCTTCATTGCACAACTTGGTTTCAAAGTTAACATCCTCACACGTGTATACCGGAAACTCGTACTTCCAACATTTGGGTATACCTTGGTCATTGATGCTATACTCTTTATTACCTACGTAGCATATAGCGTCCGTCTTGGGACACAGCGCCTTGTCAATCTTGGCTTTCTTGGGTGGCGCTTCTTTTATCCCTATAAATTCATCATCCAACGCCTGGTTCAAGTCGAAGCCTTCAGCTGACTTCTTGAGGTCGGTACTAGGCTTGACAATTTTGACTTCTGGTTCCAGACAGGTCGATATCAGGACCTCGTCGTCCAAACAGTGTTCTCGTTGGTTACATTCCCAACTTGGGTAAACCGGTTTCCAACAGTTGGGTACACCTTGGTCGTAAGGTGCTTGAACTAAGTTGTTGAAGAGGCAGATATCTTGCTTGTTGGGGCAAGGGACGAAGGTCTTGGGTTTTACAGGCACACCACATGTTATGATGTCGATGGCTAATGGGGGACATTTGGAGTCTTTGTAGAAATCACAGGTCCACTGGTTCTGGGCGAAAGTCCAACAGGGAGGGACTCCAGAATCGGTCTTCAAGAAGGAAAGGGATTGGTACTGGCAGCGCTCGAATGGGGCTGGACAGAACTCTTTACTTTGGATTGAAGTTAGCGATGCTAATGTAAGCAAAAGTAGATGGTGGATCATGTCTAAGTTATGGATAATCCACCTTTCAAATTCAATTACTTCTTTTTCAAATGTAGGTTACTTGTCTAAAAGTTGTAGGGTAGTAAAAAATCAGTGATAAATCTAAAATATGGGTATATTTATATTTATTAGGCTGGGTTCATCATAATCTGGTGGTAGTAGATCAAAGTCATCATTTTACTCCAGTTTAATTTCAATTTCAATTTAGTGCAGATTCAGCTGTATAAATTGGTGGAGTGTAGCCTACAGTGGCATTTTGACCTTTGTTATAGGAAATTGGACTTGGAAAATTTAACGGTATTTGCTAATTTGAGATTTTGACAGGTTGACTTGGTTGAGCTAAAGGTAGATGTCAACCATACATATTGGGAATAGTTACATTTGATCAAAAAATTGCTCGCTTCTATACTGAAAGTTGAAACTAATAAGGGATTGATTGAAATTAATTAAATATGCTTTGTAAGTTTAATATAAAATGTATATTATAAGATTCTACTAGTATTTTTATTATTAGCCCTGTAGCAAAGTAACAAATCTATATCAATACTGATTTAGTTTTTGATTTCAGTCCAGTCAAGTAGAGAAACGATTATTTGTAGTATTCTGATTCTTTGTGAAGGAGCCCTTTTAAATTGCACAAACTTATGCTTTTGCTGTGTTATAAAAATATAGTTTAAATTTCAATTGTTATCTAACATATAGTTGTTAAGCCAATACTATATAGGAAAATCACTTATACATTTACACTAGCTATGGCTTTATATCAATTGAATACTCGTACAAACATTTGTTTATCCAGTCATGCAGTTGTCAAAATTAGTACCGACAGCTACTTTGAAAAAGTGCTACCGGCATTCAAGTTTGTCCAAACCATTTAAAGGCGAATCAATAAATTAAGCGGTAATACTTTACCCAAATAAAAGTCGTCAAACGAATCAATACTCATTGACATCTACATTTCCCCTTAAATTCAACGTGAAGTTCTATACCAACCTACAACTCTCAGTCAAGGATCTTTGTTTAGTAAAGTGCAAGTATGGATAAGTTTAAGAGATCGACCGATGGCTACACCAAATCCTGTTTGGAACGGAGTACGGCAGCCAAGTTGAAGTTGGAAAACTACTACAAGAACCTTATGGAGCAGACCATCGAACGTAACCAACGGTACAATTTTATGAATTTTATTTATATTGACCTTTGTTAAAGTCGTACCGAATTGGAAAAGAAGTTGGAATTGGAAGGAGGTTCTGAGGAACGTAAGCGGAGGCAGTTGCTCAATTTGGGTAAGAAGGAATCCAACTTTTTACGGTTGAAACGTACCAAGCTGTCGTTGATCGATTTCTCCACCATCAAAGTCATTGGGAAGGGTGCTTTCGGTGAGGTAAACCTTCAATTTATAATTCTTTAGATTTATTTTTTTTGGGGTATGTTAGGTACGTCTAGTGCAAAAGAATGATACTGGAAAGATCTATGCCATGAAGACATTGAGGAAGACAGAAATGTTTAAAAAGGACCAGGTAAGCAACAAGAGAGTAAATTAAATTAATAAATTTGGTTTAGTTGGCCCATGTCCGTGCTGAACGTGATGTATTGGCCGAATCCGATAGTCCTTGGGTTGTTCAGCTGTACTACTCTTTCCAGGATAGTTTGCACCTCTACTTAATTATGGAGTTCTTACCTGGTGGGGATTTGATGACTATGTTGATCAAGTATGATATCTTTCCCGACGACTGGACTAGGTTCTACATGGCCGAATGTGTTTTGGCACTAGAAGCCATCCACAAGCTGGGCTTCATCCATCGGTAAGTCAATTTCAAAGACATAATTTTCTAATAAATGTATGTAGTGATATCAAGCCCGACAACATTTTGATTGATAAAGACGGTCACATAAAGCTTTCAGACTTTGGGTTATCTACCGGCTTTCATAAGAACCACGACTCCAACTACTACCAGCGCTTACTTGGCAACGTCAATAACAGTGCCAGTGGGGCAACTAACCCCAACAATGAGTCCATCAACTTGACGTTGTCACGTCAAGATAAGATCGCCACCTGGAAAAAGAACCGACGTGCATTGGTAAACTAATTTGTAATTGCATTTACTTAAAGAGGTAGGCCTACTCCACAGTAGGTACACCCGACTACATTGCTCCCGAGATCTTTTTGCAGCAAGGGTACAGCCACGAATGCGACTGGTGGTCTTTGGGTACCATTATGTTTGAATGTTTGGTTGGATACCCACCCTTCTGTTCTGAAACTCCTCACGAAACTTACCGCAAGATTTTGAACTGGCCTGATTTCCTCTACATCCCTGATGACTGCCATTTGAGCTATGAAGCTGAAGATTTGATTCGCAAGTAAATTTTATAAAAACTAAACCCATTCTAATTTATGTAGGCTGATTTGCAACCCGCAGCACCGTTTGGGACGTAATGGAGCTGCTGAGATCAAGGCCCACCCCTATTTCAAAGGAGTGGATTGGGGTAGCTTACGTCAGTACTCGGCCCCCCACATCCCCGAGCTGAGATCCATCACCGACACCTCTTACTTCCCAACTGAGGAGTTGGATCAGGTACCCGACCATCCCTGAGATGCCAGGTATTTCTACATTTGTTTTTATATAGCTGATTTTTTTGCAATAGAAGTTACTGCCGATTCCAACGAAGGGAGGACAGAAGGATTTAGCTTTCATCGGATACACTTACAAACGTTTCGACTACATGACTCGTAAGAATGCCTGGTAGTTCTATGCCTAAGTTCATTCCTTTCACATTCCTTTTAACTGTATTTCCTTAATGGTTGTAACTTCACCGATCTTAGTTTTGAACTCATTATTTGTTGGTGGATTTTCAGCTGGTAACTTTTCTGTAAAAGTGGACACCTTGCCTGCAATAAATGTATGTGCTCGTTAGCTGGATAGAAAAGTTTATAGCACTTTAGATTTCTATAATACTAATTGGGTATTTTCTATTTGTATACAATCCATTGTGTTTGAATTTCATTGCTCATCTGCTGGGAAAAATAGTCGTGTAATGTTCATTATACAAGATTTTAGTGTAGCAATGTTAAAATTTTTAATAGTAATAGGATTGAGCGTAGAGATTATTGAAGTATCTACTCATATATGTTTAAATAATAAAGAAATGAGGTATCCTAGTTTGTATTTTTATATTTGATATACAATGAGGATTATATAAAATAACATCAGTTTGAACAAATATATTGTTTTGAAGATAACGTATATTTGAATGTAGCCCTTCAAATATTATACCAGGTTGAAATACTAGGGTAAAAGAGTAGTGGTTCATTTCAATAGCTTTTATTAGATCTTTGAAATAACAAGTCAACTTGTTTTCAACAGATTTTATAGGTATAAATCTAGTAGCCAGAGTAAAGGTTTGCCTTTGCAAAAGTCGAACATTCATCTTTTATAATTTTGTCAAGTAGTATAAACTTAAAATTGGATGAGGATTATCATATCAAAGTCCTTATCCACTTTTATATACAAATGGCAGGTTAAACTTTGAATCAAGGCTATTTTCTTCACCACATTATTTTTTCAACTGAAATCTACTATAGTTATCAGGTTCAAGTGATGTCCTTTATAGTAGACAGTTTAAGAAACTTAGAAAATATCACCGTCTTTTATATGGATGCTATGGCCTTCTTATAATTGCTAATATTGGCAAGAATGACAATATACTACCATTTTCAAAATATACTATAATGGATTCTGTCTATATGTTTACTTAATTCAGGAGGTGTATACTTTTAAAATATATTTATAGGAATATTTACATATGTAGCGAATAAAGGGTATTAAATATATACGAAGCTTCTTTATATGGCACCTTTATAACTAAATAGTTGAAAATATGTACAGTGTAGTAGCTACTTATGACTTTAGATATATAGATTACAGTTTCAATACTAAACTAAAATATTGAGTTGTAGATTTATGATTATAACCTATTAAGTAACTTAAATTTTAGTTCAAAACAAACTTACTTCCATATCCAAACCAAACAGGTGAACCGTCTAGTGAATCAATAAGTCTAATTTTTATTTCACGATCAAGTCCAAAACCATATCTAGATCATCAGTTTACCTTTTAATCCGAATAATCCCCTTCATCATCATCAGAAAGGTTGTTACTGTACCTACCTCCCGACCGAATAGACTTTTGATTAGGTTTCTTGAGGTTCTCCTCTTCTAGAAGCTTGTCCTGTTTACGAGCATCCTTTCTTGCTCTTTCAGCAGCCGGATCATCACTGATGACTTCGTAAGATCGCAACAATTTCTCCAACTCTAATTTAACAATAAGCTAAAAAATTTCATTAAAATTTACCGGGAAGCTTGACGTTGAGTTCACCTGATAAACTCGTCTGCATACGGGTCAGTTGGTGCTTGACGGTGCCTTCGTTGTAGATAATGAGGGTGGGTAGGTTTCTATCGGGGTAATTCTCGATACACAAATCACTTATTATCTTTACGAATTTGGTAGCCTTGTACTTGGCTGCTAAAGTTTCCAAGTGTCGGTTTAGCTGACGACAAGCCAAATAACTTTTTGGTTTGAGATATAGCTGAAAAATAAAATTTACCTGTCTTTAAATAGATGTACTATAACTGGATTATCATTACTTGCATCGGTAACTTCCTTTACAAAGTCTGGTTTGGAAATTTGATAGACAGACCCAAACTTTTCCAACGAAAACTGTTTTTTGAATTCTTCCATACGCTTTGCTCTAAAAATTAGATACATATATATATACATGTTACTTGTAGGCCATAAGGATCCTCTCATCTTCCTCGATACCCAACTCTTCCAATTCCTCCAAGTCTTCCAAGTCCATGTCTTCGTACTTGGATTGCTTGCGCAACTCGCGCTCCTCCAAGACTTCATCGATAGCTTTTTCTATCAATTCTTTGGCACTAGGTTCCTTTGGGGGCAGAATACCTTTCTGTCGTAGGATATCGTTCCATTCGGTGTCTTCGTCGGGGTTCATCTTTGAGGTTGGTATTTATGAAATTTGAGCTTGCTGCAATAAACTTGGACTTGAAACTTTTCTGTTTCTGGTTGGCTAAATTTATGCTCCTGTCAAGGAACTTGGCTGAAACCATCAGTTGGTCTGAAGCTATTGGAATAGGATCGGGGAAATGGAATATGCAGTTTTTGAAAGTAATGTAAATTTGTAAACTAGTAGCAAAAATAATACAATAGTAAAAATGTATGCAAATATTCGCTAACATCTGGATTCGAACCAGAACTCACTCAACCACAATAAGTAGTGCATCCTGAATACACCATGTCAGCTTATTGATTCTTCTAAAGAAAATTCAAGTATACTAATTGATTAATTGATTATAGTTTTACTGATTAGCTGAAAGTATATTTAATATAGCTATATATACTATCTACTGAATAAACCATATTAAACAGCTTTCTCGATATTGGTCATAATTTCTTTTCTCATTCAATTGTACGGATATTTTGTATTGATAAATTTCAAATTTTAGTATATGTAGGCTAACTATTGTATAGTAAGTCAGGCTTTGATATTAAAGGGTCTCATCAAGAGGTTTGTGGAAATAAGTTAAGTCTATCATGTGTAAATTTGGATATGAAGCAAAATTAAAGTTTTACCTCATGGCAAAATGGATTGAATTATCCGTACTTTGATTACGGATATACTTTCAATTCATAACTGATTGCTAAAATATCAATACAGCACAAAGTTAGTTATATGCATATGTTGGTGTAATTTAAAATTTCTGTTAAGCTAACTCATGTAATAGACTCTTCTATTTTACATTTACTAATTCCATCAAAGTATCTTTAAGTTGCTTATACTACGATGAAACATTGAGTATCTACTTGTATTTTCAATTACTAGCCTGATAAGAAATCCATCTCAAAGTTGGAATTGAGTTGGTTTATTAATCATTTCCTTGATTTCAAAGCTAGTAGGTTGGTTGAGATATAAGCCACGTTTTCCCATCTCGATTTCATCTACAGCCTACTTCCAATACAACAAACCTTAGACTACAAATTAACTATGGGTGAGTGTGGTTTAAAATATACCCTAAAAGGATTCTAATTCTAAGTTTTATATGTTTAGATACAAATTCATAGCAAGTGCCATTTCTCTATGATTATTGATTGCTATCACTATCAGCAACTTTTAAAATCATTTCTACATCACCATTCGTACAAAAGACTAAAATACATTGATTTGTTAACAAAATATGGTTAGTCAGTTGAAGTATATTTAAATTGAATGTATAGTATTAAAGTTAACAAGGATGCAGCTATATATTCTAACGATTCTCTATTTTTGGCAACTACTACGATTTATTAATTAGAAAAGTATAGAAGCTTTTGAAGGTAATTGCATATCTAAATCAATTGTTCAGAATAAAAAGAACATAGAACATATAAATAGCCATCGTAAAAATACCTCTCGTATATATGTTTCTTCTAGACTTTGCATTATTTAAGGATCTGTAACCAATGATTTATTTACACTCCCAATGATTTGAAGGCCCTTTTATCCGTAAAACTTTATGGAGAATTTATACCTCCTAGGTGATGGCTACCAAAAGAGGTATAAAGTATACTCTGCTGACACCACCTACGTTCTTGCTCTCATAATTGAAACGGTACTCGTTTAAAGCATATTTTTAGACACCCTTTGTTATACAAAGTGTCATCATACAAAGAAAAATTACGGTTTAAGTGTTGCTATCTAATTTTACGATAACTGATAGCAACTTTCAGGGCTGGGTTGGCTTATCTATCTTGTATCGTCACCCTACCCCTTAAACTCAATCCCCTATTAGCAAATGTTTGCATTCAATTACAGATATACCTTTAGGCCCTAATCCTCAGCTTTTAAGGGATACTAGAGATACTAACATGTAGGGATCCGTTTGAACCATATAAAATTTCCAATTACTATCACAAATAAAGTATTCGATATAGAATAATCTAGAAGGATAAATCATCCCTTGTCCAGCTCAATGAGAACAAGCATTTCTAACGTAATAGTAGAGGGTTTACATCAAATGATTGGCTATAGATTCATTTTACGTTGGCCCGAAATCCTGATTAGCTAATTGAAATCACTTAGATTTGAGATTACGATTTAGGACTAACCAATAAAGGATGCGAAATCAAAAATTGGAAGATCTAATTGACTGAAAAAGAAATTCCCACGCTTACTATTGAGATAAGTTCCTTTAGGGGTGAAACTAATCCTTTAAATTTATAAAAGTGGTATAAATAGCAGGACGCAACCGAAAGTGCCAATTGCAGATCAATCTCCTTGTTTATAGCAAAGAACTCAAAACGAAAATCATTAAGGTAGGCTTATCTTTGTCATCTCAAATTAGTGTTAACAACCCGCACCAGCTCGTTAGGCAGAACAGTTTAAGATAGCAAAATTCAACTAAAATAATGGCAGCAGTAAACCCCAAATTCCTAGGTAAGTTGGTATCAGCTTGTCAGTCAATAACTTTTATTTGTAAGGTGGCAACACCATTGAAACAGCCGAGAGTGGGCCAGTCACCGACTTCATCAAATCGAGTGGCGGTCACACCGTAATCACAAAAGTATTGATCGCCAACAACGGTATCGGTGCAGTCAAAGAGATCCGTTCAGTCCGCAAGTGGGCTTACGAGACTTTTGGCAACGAGAGGGCGATCGAGTTCACCGTTATGGCCACACCGGAAGATTTGAAGGCCAATGCCGAGTATATCCGTATGGCTGATCAGTACGTCGAAGTACCCGGTGGTACAAATAACAACAACTACGCTAACGTTGACCTTATCGTCGATATCGCCGAGAGGACTGGTGTCCACGTAAGCTATTTTGGTTATATTTATCTAACTTTTGAATTAGGCCATCTGGTAACTACTTATTTTTATTCAAACAACCGTTTACTAACAACAACTTTCCAACTTTATTCAACTTATTCAGGGCTGGATGGTAAGTTGTAGCAAATATACTGGTACTAACATCTGTAAAGGGGTCACGCTTCCGAAAACCCAAAGCTACCAGAGTCCTTACAAAAAAGCAAAAATAAAGCAGTGTTCATAGGTCCTCCAGGATCTGCTATGCGATCCCTAGGTGACAAAATCTCATCCACCATTGTCGCCCAGTCGGCCCAAGTCCCCACTTTAGGTTGGAGTGGCCATCATATCTCCGATACCGTCAAAGATGAAAACGGCTTTATCACAGTCCCCGACGAAGCCTACGCCAAAGCCTGTGTCACCACAGTTGAGGAAGGTCTCGAACGTTCCAAGGAAATCGGCTACCCGGTTATGATCAAAGCCTCCGAAGGTGGAGGTGGTAAAGGTATTCGTAAGGTTGAAGATGAGGAGAGCTTCGCTCAGGCCTTCAGTCAAGTTAAGAATGAGGTACCCGGGTCTCCCATATTTATTATGAAGTTAGCCGGAAACTCCCGCCATCTGGAAGTCCAGCTGTTGGCCGATCAGTACGGTAACGCCATCTCCATCTTTGGTCGCGATTGTTCCGTACAACGTCGTCACCAGAAGATCATTGAAGAAGCCCCAGTCACCATTGCCAAGCCCGATACCTTCGAACAGATGGAAAAAGCAGCTGTCCGTCTCGCCAAGCTGGTAGGCTATGTCAGTGCCGGTACTGTTGAATACTTGTACTCCCACTCTGATGACAAGTTCTACTTTTTGGAATTGAACCCTAGGTTGCAGGTAGAGCACCCTACCACCGAAATCGTTTCAGGTGTCAACCTGCCGGCCGCCCAGCTCCAAGTAGCTATGGGTATCCCACTCCACCGTATCCGTGACGTGCGTTTACTGTACGGTCTGAACCCCAACGGTACCAATGAGATCGATTTTGACTTTGCCAGCCCACAGAGCCACGAAGTTCAGCGTAAGCCAGCCCCCCAAGGTCACGTCATCGCCGTACGTATCACTGCCGAGAACCCAGATGCTGGTTTCAAGCCCAGTGGTGGTATCATGCAGGATCTAAACTTCCGTAGTAGCACCAACGTCTGGGGTTATTTCTCAGTATCCTCTAACGGTGGACTTCACGAGTTTGCCGACTCCCAGTTCGGGCACATCTTTGCCTTTGGTGAAAACCGTCAGCAGTCCAGAAAGAATATGGTAGTAGCTCTGAAGGAACTTTCCATCCGTGGTGATTTCCGTACGACTGTCGAATACCTGATTCGACTTTTGGAAACCAACGAGTTCACCGACAACACCATCAACACCGGTTGGTTGGATACTCTTATTTCAGCCAAGTTGACGGCTGAGAGGCCCGACACCACCTTGGCTGTACTCTGTGGTGCGGCTTACAAGGCCCATACCACCTGCGAAAAGTACCGTACCGAATACAAGGCTTCCTTACAGAAGGGACAGGTTCTAAGCAAGGATACCTTGAAGACAACTTCCACATCGACTTCATCTACGAGGGTAGCCGATACAACTTTGCTGCCACTGCCTCTGGACCTGGTAACTACAACCTGTTCATCAACGGATCCAAGGCCCAGATCGAGATTAAGGAGCTCTCCGACGGTGGCTTCCTTATTCTTCTGGATGGTCGCAGTCACACTATGTACTGCCGTGAAGAGGTAGGCAGCTCCCGTGTAATGATCGACGGCAAGACCTGTTTGTTGGAGCAGGAGAATGACCCTACTCAGCTTCGTTCTCCATCTCCTGGTAAGTTGGTCCAGTTCTTAGTCGAATCCGGAGACCATATCGAGGCTGGCAAAGCGTACGCTGAGATCGAAGTCATGAAGATGATTATGCCCTTGGTAGCTACTGAAAACGGTACTGTGCAGTTCATCAAGCAGCCCGGATCCACCTTGGAAGCTGGTGATATTCTCGGTATTCTTACCTTGGATGACCCTAGTCGTGTTAACCACGCTGCCCCCTTCACCGGACAACTCCCCACCTTCGGCACCCCCCACATCCAGGCCAGCAAAGTCCACCAGCGACTCCGCCAGGTTACCCAGGTCATCGACTGGACCCTTAACGGTTTCGACAATCAAGTTATCTTGCAGAGTAACATCAAGAGTCTATTTGAGCTTTTAAGAAGCCCCGAGCTCCCTTACCTAGAGATGAATGAGATTTTAGCCTCCTTGAGTGGACGTATACCCGCCTCAGTTGAGTCTGAACTCCATCGGATCTTAGATGACGCTCAAGCCCAGCGTAAGGACTTCCCCACTCCACTACTCCGCAACGTCATCGAGAACTTCTGCCGCACCAACCTGCAACCTGCTGATTTGACTAAATTCCTCACTAGTATTGCCCCTGTCAGTAAGGTCTTGGAGGACTACGCTGAAGGTTTGTCCTACCACGAGAAGCAGGTGGTCAAGGGTTTCCTCGAGAAGTACTACCAGGTCGAACAGGTGTTCGATAAACCCAACATTCGCCAGGAGGAGGCTGTCTTGGCTTTACGAGATGCAAACAAGGACTCCTTGGAGGAGGTAGTCAACATCGTGCTCTCCCATAGCCGCGTTGCCAGCAAGAACAACTTGATCTTATTTTTGATGAGCCACATCAACTTTGAGAACGTCAACGGTCAGATAGAGTCGATCTACAGCCCCATCTTCAAGCAGCTGGCTTCCCTCAACACCCGAGATACCTCCAAGGTTGCTTTAAAGGCCCGTGAGATGCTTATCCGTAGTCAACTGCCTTCCTTGGAAGAACGTCGTAGCCAGATGCGTCAGATCCTCCTCAGCTCCGTAACCGAGAGTTTCTACGGTGGAGGTCAAGACTTCCGTACCCCTAGTTACGATTCAATGAAAGATTTGGTTGTCACCAACTTCAACGTCGAAGATGTGCTGCAGAACTTCTTCTTTGACGACAACGTCTATCTAAGAATGGCCGCCATGGAGGTTTACGCTAGACGTTCCTACCATGCCTACGAGATCATTGAGACTAACCACCATCTCTCTGAAAACAACAAAGATTCCATTTTGGAGTGGAATTTCACCTTGCACGACTACTCCATCGACAACCTAAAGGCCTCGGGAGCCCTTTCCCAGAAGAACCGCGTTGCTAGTATCTCCGATCTCAGTTACATGGTCAAGAATATCGAGAGTCTACCCAAGCGTAAGGGAGTTATGGCTGCATTCGACGCATTGGAGAACATCCACGATCAGATGTCCCGGATCCTCGATGTATTCGGCACAGCCAAAGCCGAAGAGCTGGCAGCTAACCACGATGACAACTTCCCCAACGTCGTCAGCTTCGTCATCCGTTCATTGTATGGCCTTAATGACACTGATGCGGCCAAGGCCATGTTCCAACTGCTCAACACCTACAGTGCTGAGCTTAGAAACCGTGGAATCCGTAGGGTTTCCTTCATCATCCCCCGTGACGACCAGCAGCCGGCCGTCTTTACCTTCCGCGAACGTGAAGACTACAGCGAAGATCAAACTGTACGTCACATTGAGCCGGCTACCGCCTACCAGCTCGAACTCAGCCGTATGTCCAACTACAACTTGACCCCCTGCTTCATCGAGAACCGCCAGCTGCACGTCTACCACGGTGTAAGCAAGGACAATTTGGCCGACCAGCGTATATTTGTACGTGCCCTAGTTCGTCCTGGTCGCCTTAGATCCACCACACCAACCCAGGATTTCCTGATTTCGGAAGGTGATCGCCTGATCAGCGACATTCTGGATGGCTTGGAGGTGCTGCTTCCCACCTACCCCAAGTGTGACTGTAATCAGCTCTTTATCAGCTTCATCCCCACCTTCGCCTTGGAGCCTGAGCAAGTCACCAACGCTTTACAGGAGTACATCATGCGTCATGGCAAGCGTCTCTGGCGCCTACGTGTATCTGAAGCCGAGATCCGGTTCACCATCCGTAGCCGCAAGTCCGAGCAGCCTATGGCCATCCGTTTCTGCATCAACAACGTGTCGGGCTACGTCCCAGTTGTCGAGATGTACTCAGAGACCAAGAACCAGGACGATGTCATCATCCTCAAGGACCTACAGGGCCAGACTGCTACCCGTCATCTACAGCCCGTGCTAACTCCTTACCAACCCAAGGAGTGGCTGCAGCCCAAGCGTTATGCAGCCCATATCATGGGTACGACCTACGTCCACGACTTCCCCGAATTGTTCCGTCAGTCCCTCAACCTACAGTGGCAGACCTACATCGAAAGCCACCCCGATATTACTATTCCCACCACCTTATTGGAAGCCAAAGAATTAGTCTTGGATGAGCACGACAACTTACAAGAGTCGATGCGCCCAGCTGGGTCCAACACCTGTGGTATGGTAGCCTGGAAGTTCAATATGTTCACTCCTGAGTACCCCGAAGGTCGACTGGCCATTGTAATTGCCAACGATATTACCTTCAAAATCGGTTCCTTTGGTCCTGCTGAGGACTACCTCTTCTTCAAGGCCACCCAGTACGCAAGAAACCTAGGTATCCCTCGTATCTACCTTTCCGCCAACTCTGGAGCTCGCATTGGCTTAGCTGACGAAGTCAAGTCGCTGTTCAAGGTCAAGTGGACCGACGCCGCCGACCCCAACAAAGGCTTCGAGTACCTCTACCTGACAGCAACCGACTACAACCAGTTGAACGGAGAGCGTCGTCGTAGTGTCAACGCCACCCCACGTGAGTTGGATGGTGAGACTATCTACGTCATCGATGCCATCATCGGTAAGGACGACGGTCTAGGTGTCGAATCTTTGCGAGGTAGTGGTATGATTGCCGGTGAGACTTCGCGTGCCTACGAAGATATCTTTACGATTACGGTAGTCACTTGCCGCAGTGTAGGTATCGGTGCCTACTTGGTCCGTCTAGGTCAACGTACGATCCAGAACGAAGGTCAGCCCATCATCCTCACTGGAGCTCCCGCCTTGAACAAGGTACTGGGCCGTGAAGTCTACAGCTCCAACTTGCAGTTGGGAGGTACCCAGATCATGTACAAGAACGGTGTCAGTCATCTTACTGCTGAGAACGACTTGGATTCCATCGACAAGGTACTGACCTGGTTGAGCTATGTCCCCAAGGCCAAGAACCTGCCACTGCCTACCATCAAATCAGTAGATCCCATCGACCGTACCATCGACGTTGAACCTACCAAAGGTGCCCAGGATCCTAGGGATTGGTTAGCCGGCCACTTTGACGATGAATCCCAGACTTGGAAGTCCGGGTTCTTTGACAAGGACTCCTTCACCGAGACGTTGTCAGGATGGGCTCGCACCGTTATCACCGGACGTGCCCGACTCGGAGGTGTCCCGGTTGGTGTCATCGCTGTCGAAACCCGTTCAGTCGAGCACATCGTCCCTGCTGATCCCGCCAACCAGTCCTCCGAAGAACAAACTATGGTGGAAGCCGGTCAGGTTTGGTATCCCAACTCGGCCTACAAGACCTCGCAAGCCATCAAGGACTTCAACAACGGCGAGCAGCTCCCCTTGATCCTCTTTGCCAACTGGCGTGGATTCTCTGGCGGTCAACGTGATATGTACAACGAGGTGTTGAAGTACGGTTCCTACATCGTCGATGCTTTGAGCAGCTACAAACAGCCCATCTTCGTGTACATTGTCCCTAACGGAGAGTTGCGCGGTGGTGCTTGGGTTGTCGTCGACCCTACCATCAACCCCGACATGATGGAGATGTATGCCGACGTCAAGTCTCGAGGTGGTGTCCTGGAACCGGAGGGTATTGTCGAGATCAAGTACCGTAAACCTCAGATTTTGGCCACCATCGAACGTTTGGACCAGACCTACGCCGACTTGAAGCAAAGCCTCAATCTGTGCAAGTCGGAGGATGAGCGTATAGAGATCCAAGCCAAACTTACCAAGCGTGGTGAGCTTTTGCTACCTATCTACAACCAGATTGCCGTTCAGTTTGCCGACTTACACGACCGTACTGGCCGTATGAAGGCTAAGGGCTGTATCCGTAACGACTTGGAGTGGTCCGACTCTAGAAAGTATTTCTACAACCGATTACAGCGCCGCTTAGTCGAAGAGTCGTTGATCAAGCATGTTACCGATGTTTGCCCTACCTTTGACCGCAGTCAAGTCAAGGAACATATCCACAAGTACGTCATTAGCCAACTCAAGCTTGATACCAACGCTTATGAGAGTGAAGATGTCCAAGTGCATCAGGTCCTAAGTCAAGTTAAACATGAGGATTTTGTCAACTTCCTTGGTAAAGATTTAATTGACAACGTCGTCGAAGGTTTGATGTTGACGGCCCAAAAGTTCCCTAAGGCCGCTGTCGAAGGCTTCAAGAAGTTGTTTGAGAGTTTGCCTCATGAGAGCCGCAAACTAGCTCTACAGAGTCTGGCTGATGGTGGCCAGGTTGGTGCTAAGAAGGTCTAGTTTTTACTTGCCTACCTTTGGATTGCCCTCTTCTCTTTAAATTTCCCCTCTTAAAATTTTAAATCGTAGCGTCCTGCCATTCCTTTTTATTATTCCCATGTACCTTGGTCTGCCAACTTGGTATATGGGAAGCTGCCGTCGTTAGTTTGGGACCCACAACTTTAACTTTTCATTCTAATTAAATTTTTACTCTTCTGCCATTTGATATTTTTTATTGTATATATATTGAATAATATTTGCAATGTGAGTATAGTTATATAGTAATGGCTATGTTTTTAAGTGATAATTATTTAATAGGTAAAAAGCCTTTTGAACGCAGATGGTTTCCAAATGTATATCCATTAAATATAAAACGCTTGCTAATTTACTACTGATTTGAAGCTGTCTAAATTCCACTACAGCTTGAATAACTGGAAAGGTAATATAGGACTAGTTTTAGATATAAAAGAGCGTAGTGAATGGACACAAGTTTCTTGGTTTTGTGGCTTGACTGAAATGATTTGCAACTTAAAGCTGAAGCAGAAGTTCAGATAGAGTGCAAGTTTGTAGGTACGCTGATTCCATCAAAAGAAGATTGAGGAAAGTTAGTATCTGGACCGATGTGCACTTGAAATCAATTTTTCTTATTGGACTAGTAACATACTGTCATCCAAATACTTTAGATGGCTCCTCTACTTTCAGAATAGTAGTTCCAGCAAAGACACGGTATATACGATAGTTGAGTACTCTCCTAAAATCAATAGCTCGATCAGGCCACCTTTACAATAACCAACTCGATCGAATGTGTACAAGTCAATTCTCTAATAGTTTCGATCCCAGATCGAAATCGATATAAAGCTTTTCAATTTGGGTGATGGGGGTAAGTCAAAATAAGATTATCGAAGTAGGAGATGTAGGATTAGGAGCGTTTAGCTATTGATCTACAAAAGTAAGTTCTAGACTAGAAGTAGCTTTAGGTTGTTTAGCAACTTAGTATCCAACCCTACCATGTTTCAATAAAGGTAAAGAACTGAGGTGGCATATCCTCCCAATTTAAATTTCTCCCCACCAACAGCAGTTTCATCGTATACAAAATTTTAAATCAATAGAGGGTAAAGGTTTCGTATACCAGTTTTACCCTTGCAAAAAGCTGAGCTTGAACCGGGTCAACTCAGTATAAGACATGGTATCAGCAAGTTTTAATTAGGGTAGTTGATGGAGATGGACATATTCAGAAGCAAAGCTAAAAGTGTTGAAGGTCGTAAAATTCCACAAATCCTTTCAAAGCTTTTGTAGGATTTACTTCCTTTTGGATAAATTACCCCTTTACCATGTTGTCTATAACTACTACTGAATAGTAAAGTTCGCTACATACCGACTGCTACTAGTAGCTTAGCTTGTTCAGTTATATAAGGCTGAGACAATTTAAAATTGATACAGCTTACTGTATATGTAAGTTATAAACTGTAAAGTATTATATGTGTCTAGATTGTATGAATATGTATGGGTCGATATATGGTAGGCTTTTTCATAAGACGCACATTGTCAAATTTGTATAATACCGAAGCTTTGAAGAAGTTTATGTAATTATATCTAATAATTTCACATATATATCTAAAATATAGCAATATTGCCATACATATCATCTATAAAAAGTACTCAGGGATATGATCCTTGCTACAACCTACCAAACTAATCGAGTATTCATCAATCCAATCTATTGAAATTGGATAAGCACCTCCAAACTATACAGTAAATGTATTTGGAAGACTAGAAGCGTACAACATATAAGACTAAAATGAGGCTTGTCTAAAAATCCTTATAGCAATTTAACTACAACTTTCCCTTTCCGAAAGTTGAGCTAGAAGCTGTCGGAGGTTTAATATCTATAGGCTACCAAAAGGGATTAAAAAAATTCAAATGAATCCATTTGTTTATCAGGTTAGGAGGTTATTCCCCCAAAAAAATATCTACGTAGCTATTCTAGAAAATTTGTATATAAGTAGAAAACATATCTTTTTACTAAACTTTAAATTTGTATTCCAGCTCTTCATACCCAAAATTAATATCGATAAAAGTATAAGATATGATTACTTCCATCTACATCCCAACCACTTCGTCAATTTCCACATGTAAATCCAAATGTATACTCCTATCCCAACTCAAAGACATCATAAAGCCATCTAACGAAAGTTCTAAAGCATTAACTGCCAACTCAAGCTTCCGATCCAGTTCAACTTCCTCCTTAAAGTACAGGCCTATTCAGCACCTATCTAGTCAAATCGACGGCATGAAAATCAAAGGATTTTTTGCAAGGAGTTTGGAAACCATAATGGATTTCGATTACATGCTGGAACATGGCTTCTACTTTGAGGATGATTTGGATTCTAAGAAATGGGCGGCCACAATCAAGATTTCGTTGACTCCAGAGATCATTAACAGTTGAAAGTTATTTTTAAATTCTACATTCTGGCAATGTAGGTAAGTAAGAGCTATTCCAAGGTCTTGGGTAAGGAGGTAGGGGTTGTTTCTTCGAATGGATGATCGAAATGTTGAAGTTTGTTGGGAAATGTAAATACTAATGTAGGGAACTTTACTCTATGAACTAATAAATGCAACTCTAGTTATTAATTATTTCAACATATACATGCTATCCGATATACCTTTTTATGGTTTATTTAATTGGTAATTTATCGAAATTTAAATTTTTAGTTGCCATATCGATCCTAATGACTGTTGCATCTAAGTACCCAGTTGGCAATTAGCTAACACGTAGGTCTATCTTATCAAAGTTGCTTAGTGGAATACTTTTACATACTAATTGGATAGATTTATTGAATGTTGTTAGAGTTCAACCTAATGTAGATGAAAAGTTTTTAGAATCGGCAAACTTTATCTGATGGTTTTGGAATTATTTGAAAAAGGGTTAGATTTGAGATGCTATGAAGTTATCGTTACAGCTAGAAATGTTTTCTATGTCAAGATGCAACTATATAGGGATATAGCTCTATAAATAGTACTATAGTTTTAGACAGCTAGTACAAATGCCTTCTATAGATGTTATAAGATGGGTAATTTGGAAGCCATTTATCATATACTCAGAAGATATCGAATTGACACTGTAACTAACTTTAACCGAGTCACCATTTAAATTTATAATAAGCGTGTCTTTCAAAGGTTGTGAAATGGCTTTAGATAGTTGAGCCGATTAATATATATTGGCCAAGAACTTCAATAAGGTCGGATCGAATTTAAAGTCCGATACCGAATCAAAATACAGATAAAAGTTCACAGTTCCAAAAGTTCCATGTTGTTAGTTACAGCTAATATGAAACTTTCACTAAAGTATAGCGGCAGCTTGATAGATCACGCCATACCTTCAAGTAGCAGCCTTAAATTCAATGAAAGTGCCTTTCTCTGTCAAAATGTAAAGTGTCCAGCTGCAAAATCGTTAGTAACCTTTACCCTGAGAATATGTTAAAAATGGGTTTATCCTTATAGGCAAATTACCACAATCTTTCAATAGCACCTTAGCTTCTGATATGCAAGTTTTATCGTTTAAATATGTCCTATCAACTTGTTGAAGGATTTTGATTCTAAAAATACATGAGCTTTAAAGAATAGATACATTTTCTTCAATAAATATACACACCTATGAAGTTTTTCTATTCATTTCGCTATACATTTCAAAGATCCCATCTATATTTGGAAAAAATTAAATGAAAGGATAATTGCAGGCACATCGATTTGTAGAATTGGACAAGAGCTGGGAATAGGATAACCTCAAAACTCATGTTTCTGCCCAGTTATTTGAGAAGGGATTTGGTTTGCCATTAATTGGTATACGGTAATTAGTTATGTGGAGTCGACCAAAGAAAATATTCCGAATCTCTATTGGCTTAACTTCATCTGTTATCATCCCCAGCTAATTTTAGTGGTAATTGGGCTGGATTGGATGTTGGGTTTAGTAATATTTGCAGCCTTGTTTTAAGAGCAATACAAGAGGTTGGACTTTACATCCAGACTGTATCAACATAAGGGATGCTGCAAGGCCACCAAGAAGAGAACTATTTATCTAACTCGATGTCGATTAGTACCTTTTTTGATTTCCAATCCGACCTCGGTCCGTCGCTCGCTGAGCTGGTCGATATGAGTAGCAGCGATATAGGGAGTACTAGTGCCATTAAAAATTCGTACCCAGAAGATCCTCAAGCCGGTTTGGATGGTTGTAGTACCGACAAGAATTTGGAAAATGAAGCTACCGATACATTTCCATCAACTCCATTAAATCCTTTACGATCTCCTACGACACCACTGTACTGGGTGCCTGCCCAACTACACCCCCATGTTGCACCCAACGAATTTAATTTATGGTTAGAGAAGCGAGCTAGCGCCCTAAATATTAATGAAAAAAGAACAACACGAAGAAAATCTATACTATCGCTACACTCTTTGACATCCGATGAGCTTCAGAAGCAGCTAGGTGGTCTTCCTCAAATTAATCATTCCGACTTTCAAAGTGGGATCAACTCGGGAAATCTCCAACGCCGAAGAACTTACAACGATTCGAACCCTAAAGGTGAGTTTTATCAAAGTACTCTGCTTATAGTTTTTAGAGCTTTTAGTAAAGAAGGATAAGGATGACTTTATATTGGTCCCTAAAACGGAAAACAATGCATTGCGAAGGTCAGCCCGTGCTAAACCCAGGAAGGATACGCAGGGGCGTAGAGGGCAACGTCGAAATAATGCTAGTGCCGGTGATATCTTTGCCAACAAAGTTGAACCTGAAGGCAATGTGACTGTCAAAGACACTGATAAGAAGCATCAGTCAGACCCTTCCTTGTTATCTGAGATAAGCGAGCTCCTATCTTCAAGCTTTAATTTTGGAAAAAGTATATATATATTTATACATATATTAATATTTATATAGTTGATGAGCCATTAATTAAAGGTGAAGAGGCCAGTAGCGTCAAGTCTAATTCCGATACACAAGTTAGCTATTTTAAACCAGCCATACAACAAGACAATAATAAAATAAAAGAACCCGAGAAGCAGATAACCATGTCCAACCCATTATTTCCTTTGCACGGCACAACAGATAGCATTATTGGCGAAAGTAAAGCGAAAAAAGAGGTAGAAGAGAGCTACGATAGGCCGATTGTACGAGAGACCTCCTTATCCTCCGATGTAACGTTAGCAGAACCAACCTCGGTGACACAGAGCGTTGAGGCTATCGCCAAAAACACGGCAGCTAATCGACAGCCCAAGAAAACGTTCTCCTGGTTCTGGAACAATGAGAACGAGGATATCGAAAAGCCGGTCAAAATCAAATCCCCTCCTCCCGAAAAGGTGGAAAGTTCACCCAAAGAAGCTACTGAAAAGGTGAATCCCCCCAAAAGCCACCACCGCACCGCTATAGACCGGTTAGGGGACGGCATATCAAGCGACGTATCTTTCAACAGCAGCTCCAACAAGAACAAAAGCAAAAAGATGCACTTTTTCTCCTTCTCGAAGCCCAAGGACAAAGACAAAGAGAAGGAAAAGGTAAAGGACAAGGAAAAGGAGAAAGACAAGGACAAGAAGGACAAAAAGAAAGATAAGCGCAAAAGTAAGGAGGCTACCAAATCCAACCCCAAGCGCGAACATGTCATTCCACCTTTGACAATCCCCGAGACATCCCAATACGGCAGCTACGATCCGTTCGACCTACCTTTACATATCGAACAGTCTTTGTATCGACTTTCCCACCAGAAATTAGCCAACGCCAAACGCCCTTTGCTGCAGCAGGTCCTCATCTCTAACCTCATGCTAGGCCTACCTCAGAGTCGTCAATCCCAACTTTCAGCTACCTACCAGTAAATCCAAATCCAACCAAGGGCAGTCTCAAGCCAAAGGGGCTGTACCCAAACCTCGATCTCCCCACCTCATGTCCAAGCAGCGGTATACAGCTAAGCACAGTTACAATTTGCCCGATAGCTCTGATTCCGAAGAGGAGGATGAAGATGAGGAGAGTGGATCCAGCTCTGATGACGATGAGGCGGTAGGTTCCTACGTAATGGCACGGAAATAGGTGGATTCGCTTCTTCTATCATCAGTGTGGGGTTCTAGGTTCCAAGTAGTTGCGGTGGCGTGCCGATTTTTCTTCAACGTTCCTAAAGGGTTCAGAGTTTTCCCTATCCAATTTGATCCTACCTCATCCTACCTTACTAGATTTAACTGAACTATTACACCGACATGACCGGTTCCTAGCAGGTGTACCTAGTGTAGCTAAGCGTTTCGAGTTAATTTAGGCAGGGTTGAGATACAAAAAGTTTCTAACGTTTTTTTGGTTTAGCAATATATGTAATTAATATTTTGAACTTGTGTATTCTTATTTAAATTTTCAAGTTATAAATTGAATAAGTTTTTATTAATTTACCGATGGTTTTTAGAAGTGTCTTATTCTATCCATTGAGTTGCAACTTTCTATTTAAAATGGTTTGTTCATAGATACTTATCAACTTTTCAAAAGATACAACCTATCTATTTTGTTAGGATTCATTGCAGCTGTTGAAAATAGCAAATAAATAGTTTATTTTCTTAAGATCTTCAACAGTATTTTTATATTGGGGATTTGTACAGCTTTCTGTAGTATACTTTTCTCAATTAATAGTATACTACTGTACTATTGAATTAGGCACTTTAATTTTGGAACTTGGTTGTACTTCAAGAGAAACAGTATTGGCCATAGGCAAGGGTATAGTAGGCACAATGGCGATCTCAAAGGTGTGGAGAAGCTTCCAAGTTTTTATACTGATGGTTTGAGATGAAGCAGCGCTTCTATTAGCTTTCAAGAGTTTCCACCATGAGTTTGGAGAGAATTGTTATTCTCCAACGTTGTACTGAGTGCTCATAAGTCGTTACAGAAGGCTCAAATCCATAAAAGTCAGGAACCGCTAAAATGGATTTATAGAAACACATAATATGTACAATTAGAACGCTATTAACAGCTGTAAATTCGAAACTCTAAGGATAGAGTGTCTTAATTGATTTATATATCAGTGGATAAGTATACATTACCATAACCATAGCTCAATAAAATACAATATTTATTAATAATTAGGACCATAATCGGTCCGATTTTATCAAGTATATATACCATCCGGATGCTATTATGAAAATACCTTAAATAAACAGATGTCAACTTAAAAGTGAGGGCTATGCTTATGGTTCCGATCCAAAAGCTCAATGACCGAATCGTTCTCCATAGGGCTTCCCAACCGGGAGTCACTGTTGAAGGTAGATCCGTGGCTGATTAAGGAGGTCTGGGACTGGGGGGAGGTGAACTGCTTAGCTTTGTAGTCACTGACCGTAGTGTTGGAGTTGAAGCTAGTGTCGACGTTTGATACCACTACCGAGATCCCATTGAGCTGTGAAAGTTGGGGTATAGCCGAGATAACCATTGGATCAAGTTCAAGGCGCAGAAGCTCTTGGTTGAAGGCAGGGTGGTGGAACTGTCGGTTGAAGTCGATAGAGTGCTCCTGGTTCTTTTGAGTATGTCCAGGGTTGGAGTTGGATCGCCAGTCTATATAATCGACCTTGGACTGTAACCAGGACTGGTGGGATGAGTGCAACGATCACGGTGAAGAAGGGAAGGGGCAGAATCGCATACCATTGACTATCGTTAGCTTCAGATAAAAGCAAGACCAGTATCAAGAAGAACTGTGAGAGGATGATGGCACTTACCAGTCGGTCGAAAGCGGTTTTGTACAGACGTCCGCCGGTCTCAATATGAGTTTGGTAGACGTACATCAGCTGGTGCTTATGTACAAAGTAGGAAGTGAAGAAGTTGAAGACTCCAAAGGGGATGATCAATGGAGCAGCAATTCCGAACAGCAACAGGATTGTAAAGTTGAACAGCTGGATAGCATAGACAATCGGATATTCGAACATCTCAGGCATGGTCACTTCTTTAAGCTCACGCGGGGACAGCCGTATCACTCTTTTCAAAATGAAACGTCTCACAAGGGTAGCAACCTGTACCAATTCTAAAACGTAGCTGAGATTACGAAGTGACATCTGACTCACCCAAAAAGATGAAGTTGAGATGATGGCCTGAGTAAATGGTCGCCCAAGCTTCGGAATAACCTCCTTGATTTGGGTAACAAAGCTTGCGGCACTGTTTACTTGGAACGAAGCGAACGCCGCCTTGGCAGGACCGTACGCTTGAAAAGCACTGAAGACAATCAGAAAATTGAACAGTAGAAAGGTGTAGTATTTGGAGAGGAGTCTTCGATCCACTGAACTGAAAGAGGGCGCAGCCTGCATTATTGAAAGCCGCCTTAAAATAGCTTGGACGGTGAACATACAAAGGATCATAATTATTGGCGATAGTGTGCCTTCGACCAGCGCTTTAGATGTGGGATCGGAGAATAAACTAGGTGCTCCTAAAACAGATCTTAGAGTTTCGACGTTGGCTATTGTAGACAGTAGGGCGATGGGGAAAGCTGCAAAGATAATGATGGCAATATATATAATCCGGAAGATCATTGTTCGGACTCGAATTTCCCTACGCGATAGCTTTACGTTACCCCAAATAAGATCGTTCGGTTGGGGAGCTATACAGAACTCAGGTAGCTGTCCCTGGCCAATCAGCTTAGAGCCTATGCCAACTTCCAACTCTTGCATGGCTACATGAGCAGAGTAGGGATCTTCATACGAAACGAACCCTATACTGGAAGCCGGAAGTTCGTTAGCATACCCACGCATCTCTTGGATCTCGCTGTATAGCTCCTGTATCCGCTGTACGTAGTAGTCTATCGAATCTACCTTTTCACCCTTGCCTAAAAATCCCATATTGCCTAAACGGTGCGTAGGTCTCGTGTCTTTAGCTTTCCCAGAGTTGGTGACGAACTTTGTAGAAACGGTCTCGAGCTCCCTGATGCAGCTGTTGAATTCTTGTATCAAACTAGGCAAGTGAGCTACGTTTCGCGAAACCGAGTAATGTTGGGCAGAGTAAAAGAGGCCAAGTCCTGAAATGAAATGTTGAAGTGCATCCTGATCTTGAAGATCCTCGGGCAATTGCGTTAAAAGTAAAGTTCGAGAAGATATGTGTGCCTTGTACTCCTCGGAGACAAAGTATTTTTGGCGCAGGTCAACGTACTGTTTGTTGTTGCGATAAATCAAGTAAAAGATGACGAAACAGGACAGCCAAGCGAAAATTACGTGAGCCCAGAGCAAGTCCTTTCTTATTACCGAAGTTATCGTCAGTCTCTGTAGATCAAAGTCCTTGATGTTGTTGGAACCAGTTGCCTTGCCATCTTCAGCGACGATGTTGACGACTATTAAAGCAATGCCAATCCCTACCATATAAAGCGAATATTGAAGTCCCAATTTGATTAACTTTAAAAACATGACGGCGTCCAGGCCGCACTTTTCCAAAATTTCGTCTTCAGTAGTCTGCCAAACAATTGGAACCCAGGCCAGAAGCCCATTTGGAACTTTATCGAACTTTTTTCTAAAATAAATTGGTAAATGTAAAAAACGTAAAACTACCTCTCATCTTGTAACTTTCTTCGTCTGTGGTACACAGCTAAATCAAATTTAAAAATGGTAATGTAAAAAGCAGCTACCTCCGTTGTTCGGTCTAAGAAAACAGAAGACGGTTATTGCTGCTAACCCAACCGTTATGTTGATGGCATTTTGATATATGAAGTTGAACAGGTGTATTTGTGCAGCTGGTAGCTTGAAAGGATTGTCGCTCATCTCTATTAATTAATTATAAACTTGCACGTCTCGATATATTTTCAAAGTGGGTCTTCAAATCGAACTTCCCCAAAGTTTACTTGCTTGATCCTACTGAGAATGTGGATAAGAGGTTTGGATAAAAATTCAACGAATCATTGGTCTAATGATTTAATTGATCGAAAAGTAGCCTAAAATAGACACTTGGCATTATGTCAGTTCCATTTATAACTGAAATTTTCAAGCTAAAGAAGCAGTTTAATATGGTGATATATTTGATAGCAAGCTAAATATCCAATTTTTGATAATGTAAATACTATGTATATTGAAAATTCGAGTCGCCATATTTCTAATTATATACTTGAATGTACTTTACATTTCAATTAGATAGGATACAAATCAACATTTCAGTGATATTCGTTGAAGCAAATCTATATTCGTTTACTGTCACTATAAAACCAATGCTAAAAATGTATATATCAAAAACTATACTATTATCCTTTATAGTTTTCAAAAAATTACTAGTTACCATTATTTATACATTTATAGTACTTAAATGCTTCAAAATATGAAAATGGACTCATTAAGCTTCATTAAATCCACTTAAACAGATCTCTTTATAGATGATTTTTACTTTGATGCTTCTGCTCCTTTGGCTTTACCAAGAAATTAGCAATGGAGTCTCGACAGCATATAGTTTGTACTATTTGATTGATGTCATGATGGCAAAAAGGGTAGAATCAGAAAGAAACTTTACACTAAATATATTTTACCTAGTCAAAGGTGGTCTGAAATATATCTATCGCTTAACAACGTAGGCATAGATTTCGATTTTATATATAAGTTATTAATCGACATTTAAGATATAGTAAGTGAAGTTCACTATTTATATAAGTCACCAACGCTACTCAAGGTTTAGGACATACTGATAAATTGGAGATTAAAACTACACTAAATTTTATTAGAATATTAAGAGAGGAGAGGTAGGCTCTAAATCATTAGGAGGAGGTGGCCGGCAACATGAATATACTGCCACAGATCAAGCTAAAAGTAATGCATTGATTACAATTGATTTAGCGCATGATTAAACTTGAAAGCAGCCATCACCAACAAAAAACGGATTGCTGAAATATACCAACCTGGGAAGTAAAATTTAACGTCGACCTACTCCAAGTACTGGTTCAGCTCGTCTACAACTGTGTTCATGGAAGGTCGCAGTTTAGGATCATGGTGCCACATCTTTTGAATTAGATCGAGTAGGCCCGATGGATATCCTTTGAGTTTGGCTAAACTGGGGCGGACCTGGTGCTTACCAACTAAAAGATTAAGGTTAGTAAATTGATTTAAAGTCAGTAAAAAAGACTCTCTATGTTACAGATGCCTTTCAAAAGACTTGGGAACAGAAAAATCATTTAGCAAGTCAAATGGAAATAGAGGCAAAGTATTAGGGTATATGGATCAGACTTACCGTGGGTGAGAATGTCGTCTTCACTCAAGTTCCAGTAGGGGAACGGTTCCCCACCCCACTGCAAGATCTCCCAATAGATCAAGGCGACTGCATAAACGTCAACCTTCTCGGTGTACCCATTGGAATCTCGCCTCCAGATCTCAGGGTGCCTGCCTAAAGTAAAAAGTCAGCCAAAGACGAAGCCAAAAAATTACCAGTTGATAGTGCCGCATTGGGTGTGGGCTAGTGATCGGATACGGTTGCGAATACGAGCTAGACCAAAATCATTTATTTTGGCACGGTAGTCCTCACTCAGTAATATGTTCATGGACTTCAAATCACGATGGATGATTGAAGGTCGACGAGTGTGGAGGTACGCTACACCCAGTGCGATATCATGCATCAGGCCCAACTAAATAAAACGTTATTTTAAAATATAGCGCGATGAGCTACCTGGCGCTGCAAAGAGGGTTTAGGCGTGGCACGGATATGGTCGTACAGGTCACCAAGGCTACACAGTTCCGTCACGATACTCAGTTTAACTGGGCCCTTCGTAATACCAATGAATCGAACTACACATTCGTGCCACATCTGCTTGAGGACATCGATTTCATTCTTAATCTCTTGGAAGTCTTCCGGCGTAAACTCAACCACCTTCAGCTCACCTATAGCAACCGGATCCTAAGGAAAGTTAGCTTCATCTCGAGGATATACTTACTCCTTTGAAGGTGCCGGCGTAGCACTCCTTGTATCCACCCGATCCCAACTTACGTCCAAACACCAAATCGTTGAAATTTATCTGGCACAATCCTTTACCCGGGCCGTTCAACAAAAATTCCTCAATGCTCTCCCGGCTCAAAAGTTGGTTGGGTTTGTAGTGCATCTCCTGGTTCAAGTCGTTGCCTTGTTGTAATGGTTCAGCTGAACGCTGAATGGTTCGATTACCACGTCCACTACCACCCTGACTTAACTCACGTATTCGTTTACGATCATCTACCGAAGTTTCCGCCGGTTCACAGTTGATTCCTGGACCTGGGGCGAAGCCAATTGCTCCGTAGGTGGGATCGTAACCTGTTCCGTAAGCCTGTATCTGTTGAACTTGGGTCTGAGCTTGAACCTGAGGCTGCAGTTGAGTTTGATGGAAGGGTTGGCCAGGAGGTTGGAGTGGTGGGTTAGGCCACATTACTTGTGGAGGTGAACGGTAGTCACGCAAAGTCCCATAGGTATCTAGTTGAGGTTCTGAACGCTGCTTGACAAGTGGAATAGGATCGCGGTCGTACTTGAGTGAAGTTTCGTGTAGAGCTGCATCAATTGGTCTCTGTTTGTGCTTAAGTCTATTGTTGTTAGCAGCTGGGAGTGGTGTGACGGTGCTCATATAGAGCGGGGGAGATTGATAAGACGGTGGTTGCGCGCTGGGTATCTCTGATTGTTGCTGGAAAGGAGTAGTGACGTAGCTATGATAGTCGGTTGGCGAAGAGTAGCTGGTGGTACTTTGAACCTGTGCCTCTTGGGGCAAGTATTGGTTTGGTTGTGGTGTTGGGTAGTAATGTTGTGGCGACATGTGCTCTGGATTTCTCATGGTGTTGCGGTTTTCATAAACTAAATTTGGTGGTGACTGATACTGGTAGCTAGCGTTGAATGAGGTATTGTCGGTAGGTACATAGGTTTGAACAGCTGGTGTCCTACGTATAGTATCGCTAAACTGATTCGGCTCAGCGGTATAAGTGTACTGGTCGATTATGCTAGATGTTGACTGCCAGTGTTCGGGGATGCTAGGTATGCTGCTGAGAGATGGGAGCATGCGGTATTGCTGAGTAGAATCGTATGAAGCACCCAAGTTAGAATCATCTCCCTTCTCGTTGTTGATAGAGCGATAGCTACTTGGTGTTGGGTTAGAAGTGGGAATGGTTGAATTGGACGAATGGGCGGAGCCTAGATGTGCTTCAGTAGACATAGGCACCGGAGAACTGAAATCCAAATTTGGTGAGGCACCATTCATACTGGAGTTATTAAAAGTTAGTTTCGATACCATTCCGACCATAGATTCTTCATCCTCCCAAACCGTAGGCACTATATTCGTTCCTAAATTGGACTTTATTTCATCGTTATCAGTACTTCTTTCTCTCAGACGAGGAGTCTCAGGGGCAGGTCCGTGTTGAAAGGAATGTTTCTAATCAGCTTAATTACCATAATTTTCAAATATAGTTACCCATTCCAATAATCTTTCTGCTATATCATTTTTGTGCCCAACTGGGTTCAACCCTAAGCTTATAAACAAATATAATACTAAAGAAATTACCTCTCTTTTCACACATTAGGGCAAGTTCGTTAATAGGTAACTGATGCAAATCTGCCAAACTTTTCCCTTTTAGTTCTTGAAGTAATGGGTTGTCTGGGCCACGAGGTATTTGATAAGTTCTAAAAGCCATATTGGAAATTTGGTCGTATTTCGTTCTGATAAAGGCTGGTCTGTATAGGTAAATTCTAATGTATAAAACTGAATATCAAATTCTCGTTGATGTTGATGCTTATGCGAGGCAAAAGAGTTCTAAAGTTAAGTATCGTAACTGTCCTTGGAAAAAATTAGCCTTTCTAAAGCAAAGCTCCGATTTCAAACCCAGAAAAGTCAGCTCAAAAACTAAATTAAAGTGATAAATTAGAAGTGGGAGAAACTGATATGGTTGGCTAATAATTGCTAATGATGGTGGTCGTATTGCCACTTGCAGATGTACCCCACTAACTTAAATTTTAGTGCGACGAACTGAAAAGATGGTGATTCAAGTTGAGTTTGAAGTCACTTTTCCAAATACGAGAGGCACATGGGCTTTTAGGTTCTAATGGAAGATTCGTAGCCTATAAATAGATCCAAATCCCAACTAAAAGTTACATCATAGACGATAGATTGGCAACCTCTATTGCCTTTTGAAAATTAATATCGATCAGCTATATCAACTTTTACACTAAAAGCAAATAACTCGTATGCTTTTCTATCTTAGTCTGGGATACTAGTAGTAGCTCCAAGACTGTATACTAAAGACTACTTTGTGGTGTTTGCCATCAAGCGGGTTGGAATAGTAGCTACAAGGATTCAACCAAGCTCAAAAATTTATAGCCAATAGTCTCAAGCTTTCAAAAATCCAACAATTTACAACTAGAAAATCGAAATTTCTCAAGCACCCTTTCTAAACTCAAAACTTTCAACCAAGATGGTAGTTCAGCTTCATAGCTCATTTAACTTATTTTTATTGTATGAGTAGGGAAAAGCCAAGAAGACGAGAAAGTTCGCAGTTGCCAAGAAGGTCCTCAACAAAAATGACAACCGACTGTAAATTCAAATTTGTTGGCTAAATTTACTAACGCCAGCTTTGCAGGAAGGCCAACCAGGAGAAGCTGAAGGAAGAAAAGAAGAAATCTGAAGACAGTAGAGTACATCATGTCGCTCAAGCCAGCTCCTCCATGTACTTTAGCTACAACTCAGCTTTAGGACCTCCTTACCACGTTATAGTTGATACCAACTTTATCAACTTTTCCATCCAGAACAAGCTGGAGTTGGTCAAGACTATGATGGACTGCCTTTATGCCAAAAGTAAGTTCTGGTTTTTACTTGTAGCTCATACATCTATATTTCGTTAGGCATACCCTGTATTACCGACTGCGTTATGGCCGAATTGGAAAAGCTGGGTCCTAAATTCCGCTTAGCTCTGAGGTAGTTGGTTTTAATTTTACAATTTATTCATGGTTTGAAATTTAGAGTCGCTAAAGACCCGAGGTTCGAACGACTACCTTGTACACACCGCGGTACCTACGCTGATAACTGCATTGTAGAACGAGTAATGCAGCACCCCTGCTACATTGTAGCTACCTGTGATCGCGATCTCAAACGCAGAATCCGTAAGATACCTGGTATCCCCATTATGTACATTGCTAGGCATCAGTACACCATTGAGCGCCTTCCCGAAGCTTATGGAGCGCCTAAGATCTAGTTTTTAAGAACCGGCACTATAGATTTTGGTATTTATAAAATTTTATTCCAAGTGGTTGAGTAGATTAGTGTATAAATCTAGTATAGCTATCATTTAAACTTTGATTTCTGGCATGGGATTTGTAAAGTAAACACAACAGCTATAAATTTGATCTAGCTTTTAACATTTATCTTTTTGTTAGTGAAGTGATTTTGATGGGAACTTGAAAGAAGCTCCTTAGAGAACCATATAGGCTTTTAATATATAGGTTTTATAAATAGATGTATGGTTCTAAATTATTATCACCCAAATCACACAAATAGCGTTTAGCAAATATGTATACTTTTATTTTTTAATCTCATAAACATCAGACATACCTTCCAAGGTAGGGTTAGTCAAAACCAAGTATCGGTTCAAGAACTCCAACCAAAGCCGAACTTCATCCTAGAAAAATCAGTCAAAGGCATAGTAAACCAATTACTTGACTATGGGACATCTGGTGCCCTTTATTTGGGATCTTCTTTACCTTTATAAGCTCCTGTTCTTTAGCTATTTGGTCATCAAGCAGCTGCTTCAGATTAGAATACTATAATAAATAGTTAAATAAAATATATACATGCAGTATTTACTTTAGCCATTGCTCCCTTATACTCACAAACCTCATCTCTATCACCCAACAGAACAAGCATCGGTGGTAGTTGGGTTATATCATCCTTATCCTGTTTCAACTTGGCCAACCTATTCTGTAACGGGTGACAAGCTATTAAGATGATACCACCTAGCTTGGTCATCAATTTTTGATAGAAGGATGGTGTCAACACCAAGTCCAAGACCAAGGTAGCTCCTTGTGAAAATCCAAAGAGGAAAAGTTGGTTGGTTGCGAATCCTTTACTCATACAATAAAGTAAAAATGAAGTTACTAAAGTTTGTGTTTTAACATAAGTTGTATCCTTGATGTTGACCGGCTTCTCTTTATAAGTTTTAAAGCAAGTTTAAAAAGTAAAGTTACCTAAACCGGTCGTTAAATCAAAACTATCATACCACATCAACATCTCTTCATCTTCAGTAGTAAAGGGGAGGTAATAAGGTGCCTTGAGTATTACAGTTGCACTCTGTGGTAAGTTTAAACTTTTACCTAGCTTCAAGTAGTTTTTGCCATTATCCCCTAGATGTTGTTATTGCAATATTGTTAGACTGACCTACCTAGTCCGTGGAAGAAGATTATCAAATTATTGACTTTGGAAGGATCGTTAGCATAGTATTCGAATTTCAGCTCTCTAAACTCATTCTGGTTCAATTTTTTGGTAGCCATACTGAACAAAGATGGATTGTTTAAATTAGACTCGAAACGAATAACTTGAATGATTCAACTTTTTAGCTAAGTTCTGGTGGTCTACCAAAATTATAGAAGACTTACAATTCACTGCAAATAGTACTTGTTGTAGTCAGGATATCAATGCAAAAGATATGTAGTTTACTATACTGTATCCTAAATATATTTCCAAGCCAAGCATCGATTAATTTTTGCCAAAAGCTCCAAAAATATATATTGCATACAGAAATTAGCATTACTATATTTCAAATATGTACTCCAAAATCCTTGAAAAGCGAGAAATAAACAAACATACTAGTATCTAAATCACTTTATATATATAATATGCTACTCATCTATAAAAGTAGAACTTTAAACTTTGAAATAAGTTTCGTACTTGGGATTTTTGTAAGAAAAGTATAAAAAACTCCATGTTTCAATACAACAACCAACTCTTTTAGCTAGATACTTTATTCAAGAAACATGTTGTTGAAGATATCTTACGATGAACGTCAGGCAAAAAATGCAAACAATCGTCAACAAACTTATGTAAGCAAGAAGCTATTAATTAAATAATTCAAGGAGTGAGCCTGAATACCAATGAGTCGCAATCTAATACGTAGAGTTGATATGAGCATACCTATAGACTTGGAGTAGGTGTAGGTTTTAAGGCTTTCTCGGAAACTGGGTAGCTACGTTCATAAATCGCCTCGGAAAAGTAAATTATACTGAAAAGTATGAATAGGGCAGCACCAGCGTAGGTCACTGACAATAGGATTAGTTTTATATTGAAAAAGCTGAAACTTACATTTTTTAACCGAAATTCTAGTAGCCAAGTACCTGCCTCCCAGTGCGGCAGCCAGAGTACAGAGACTGTGTCCTAAAGCGGAACCAATAGCGACCCACAACATATCCTAGAAGATAAAAATTAATCAAAATGAAGTTTAAAAGGTATAATTACCCCAGCGGCAGCCAACGCGATGGTAGATATCTGAGAGCGATCACCCCACTCAGCCAGGAAAGTCAATACGAAAGCCTGTATAAATACTGGGGAAAATATTTCGTTCAACTTGTCCTTCCAAGTCGGGGCCAACTTCTTACCTTCCTCCAACACCTTCATCTTCTCGTTAGCCTCCTGCTCCAACAACTCTTCCTCCGTTTCATGTAACTCCTTCAGCTCGTCGTCAGCCTTCAAATTCCATCCATCGATACACATCTTGATACCAAAAACTAGGAAAAGCACTGAAGCACACAACGTAACGTAAATTTTGGGGATAAAGTTGAAGCAGGCATGACCCATAAATGCCGAAAGGAAGGACATGAGGAAGAGGGAGGCATAAGCTCCCAAAAATACGACCCAGCAGTTGTGCTTCATTGCTAGTAAAGCAGCTATGAAGAAGGTCTTGTCGCCTACTTCCGAGACTAAGATGACGCTGAAACTTAGTATGAAGCTTCGGAAATCTTGTTTTTGGTTTTCAGTTAACACGTTGTCCATGCTTTCCCAAGTCAAGGTCGAGTTGGCAAATTGGTTGAGGTTGAGTAGGTCTAAGTTGGTGCTTTGCTTCAGCCTCATTTGTATTTGACTGAACTGGATGGAAAGTTAGTAAAAATAAATTTTGACAATGCTTACATCACTTTCTCCGTTCAAATAGTATACCTAAATTTAACAAAAACATCACTTAATAAAAAGTTAAATAGTTAAACCTTACATAAAACCCTATTAGCCCAATAACGAAAACGGCGGTGAGCAGTGTTATTTTGTAATGTAAACGCATATTTCCTTTGAGTGTAACAAATGTCGATGTCGATGTCGATTTCAATTAAATTAACAGTCTACTTTCTAGCTGTAAAGGTTGTTGGTACTCTTCCAAACTGTATGAAAAATTAGAGGCTAGGCGGTGATATATTAGGTCCTAAAAATAAGTGGACTATAAATAACAAACCTTTATCAGGAATTGAGAAGCCCATTCTAATTATACTTGAGCTTGACTTCAATTCATCCTTATGCCAAGCTCATAGATTAGTGGCATGATGAACTAAGGTAAAGGCAAAATTGCCAACGCACCTTGTAAATTCCATAGATTCTATTGGTCCACTTTAATTACAACTCCACCCTCCATAACCGTTATCTTTCAAACAGCTTTGATCCGAATTTTTGAATTCTGGCTTTGTTCTTGAGCGGTAATTAATTAGCCACAAACTTGCAAAAACTGGAAGGTAGTATTTGATCCAAAATATAAGTCACATTCGTAGGCAAAATAGACTCCTTTTCAAATAAAGCAATTCTCTTATTATGCTGCTAGAATATATTGCTGTATATAAAGGATTTATCCTATTATTGGTGTGATAGCGCATTAGAGATGGAGATAAAGGACAGCTGGCTATGGCTTGGGATCGTCATAATGTCTATTATGCTTTGTTTTCTCAAAATGTGATCAAGCTCTCAGCTAAAACAACCAATACTTTTTAGAGCCGAAAGCAAAGTTTAGTAAGATATTTCAGCTACACAGCGACAATCAAGCTAGATCTAACGTGTCACTTATTAGTACTGACAGTAGTGCCATGTCTTCAAAGATTGACACTTAAAGCTGTGAGTGGAGTAGGTCGATTGAAAACATAGCTTGGGTCTTAAATCTGTCGGTCAGGTCATGTAACCTTGGATCAGTTCTTGAGATTATTGTAGAAACACTGGAGACTATTCCAACTTTGGTTTTAGCTTCAATGCTTCCTTTTGAACTCAAAACTTCAGTAAGTTTAGTGAGTGCAGGTATTGGTTGGCTGCAGTTGAAGGGATTATACATTTTATCTGTAGTAAAAATAGTGATTATTGATATATACAGCTCAGTTTTGATGGTGTTTAACCCTTCTGTCAAACTAAACTCTCTCTCTTGACTTCTAGCTTTGTATCGATATCTAACGACTTTACTCTTCCTATTAATTATATTTCAACTTTAAGCTAAATAGGTTACCAGTAAATCAAGAGGTTTAGAAACTACTGAAACAAAAGGTAGCCATTATAACCCTTTAAAATAATATGTATTTAAACAATTCAACAACAAAACATACAGGTAGATTTTATACATGCTGCAACTATAGATGAGCAAACTTAACAATTATCGAAAATTAGTGGCTGACCACATCAAAGCTATTTTCATACGAGGAGCGGGGTTTCCTCTGGAAGTTCAACTTCCCCATCCTTCTTCATCAAACCTAGACTTATAAAAGCAGCCAGCCCAACTAAGGATCCAGCCAAGCCCAACGAGACGTCAAATGGTAAGTTATCGACCTAACATCATAAACATTAGTATAACAATAAAGTCGAAATTTTGAGTACGTTGGTGAGAATGGGTATCAGCAGTAAGTTGAGAGGCAATCGAAATAGGGAGAGAAGAGAAGAGCGGTACTCTTCTGGTATAACCAAGTTCCTTACAGTAGCTAGGGCTGGGTAGTAGATCCCCAAGGCAAACTCAAATCCGATAAATCCGATTAACTTGGCAGCTAATGACTAAAAAGCTTAAAAAGTGCAACTAGTAAATAGCTTACTGAAAATCCACCTGCAAATATCAGGCTAGCAGAACCTATGAACAATGCGAACGAAAGGGCAAGATTTGCTGAGACTTTAGAAGTTACGAATGAACCAATACCCATCGCCACCATAAATATAGCAAAGATAACGCCGTTGGGTAAGTTCGCTTGGATGGAATTCAAAGTTGGGGGCCACAAAAAGACGAACCAATACATGGAACTTTCGGTGAAGCTTTGAATGAGAGCTAGGTATAAAATCTGAGGTGCTAAAGCGAACGGTTTAAACATATTTACGGTTTTAAAAAAGCTTACAGCGGATTACCAAGCGCACACTTTGGGATATTTTGGACAGTGATAATGTTTCAGATGCAGGGCTACCCTAAATTAAAAAATCAATGAAATAGCTACTTGTATGCACTTACCTGTAGTTTAAGGTCGAGCCAAGTGTGGTCAATAATCACATAGGCCAAAATTAAAATTAGAGCCGCCATCAAGTAAGGTGCTTTATAACCGAACTGCAATACTGCCAAATTTGCCAAGACACCAGCTATTACGGCAGCCGAAGCCGTTATTATAGTCATATTGCTGAACCATCCTTTTACAGTTATGTCATCGACATCTACTTTATATTTAAAAAATGAAAAAGTAAACTACATTACCATTTGCTAATTTATAGGACACTAAATAGGTTTCGAAAGTGGTAAAGAGAAGTTGCGTTGCACAACCGGCTACAATTCGACTCAGCACCAATAATGGAAAGTAACCAGTCGATATTAATAAGTTGTGTAATGTGTAGAGCAAGCAAAAGATAAGGCACAACTTCTTACGGCCCCTAATTTAAAAAATGAAATAACATGGATTAGAAATAGGAAAGGAATGAGCTAAAAATGTTACCAAGTATCAGCTAACGAACCTAAGTAAGTGCCCAAACTAGCGGCTGACAAGAAACCTAAAGCCATAAGGAACCCCTGCCATCCCAAATTTAAGCCAAAGGAGAGGTACAAAGGGTACAAGTAGGGCCCCTGCAACCATTCGGAGAGGTAGGCTAACAAATATATGAAGTAGAAGTTGTAGATGAACTTCATAACGATATTTATTAATTAATTAACTGTAGGTTCTTTGTGCTGAGTTGGAATGTTGATAACGTTATAAAGGCAAAAAAGTTGGTAGAAGGTACAAATGGTAGAAAGGAAAGATCGGCAAATTAGTAATTTTTTTAGATTATCACGTCACGTTCGCAGCAAACTAATCAATCCAGATTTATAAGTGATACTTTCCCAAAGTTTAGTAGGATATATTCACACTCAAAAATGGTATATATCAATAAACTTTTACAGTATTTCATTGAAGAAATAAAAACTACTTTTCGATTGTTGACAGCTTGGGTATATTTATCAAGCTACTGAACAAGTGACAAAGGAAGTTGACTATGGCATTCTTCAAGATGAAATTGAAAAGTTGGAGGTTGGAGTAATAAAAATTCTACAACGTGGATGGATATAGATTTGAGTCAATTAGTGTATATCAATAAAAATTGAGTGTATTGGAATCATGTTAATGAAATACCCTTTCAAATAGTTAGAACAGGCTTGGGTTGATTGCAAAATACTTTAGGATATGATCAAAGTGGCATACTTGGTAAACTAAAAGCATTATTGAGTGGTAAAATAAAAATAAATTGGATACGATAAACATTTACACTTAATTGCAAGGATTGAAGTTGAATCAATAGCACTACATTGGATAAGTGCACTAAGGTTGAGTTGAATACAGTGCATAGCTATATTTCCAAGTACAGCCTAATTTTAGTTTACTACTTGAAATTTCCCACTTTAAAAATATGGATCGGAGCCTAACCTTAGGTTGAATAATCTTCTACAGCGTAAGCTAAATTTGAATATAAACTGTGCTGAAGAAGCAAATGCTCAAGTTAACTGATATATCAATGGTGAGTCAATTTAGCAGACTTTACAATACAAACTCCATCATAGAAATCCGATATGATTGCTCATTTTTAGAAAGCAATTTAGCTTGGATTTTCTAACTTTCTCAAAAGCTGTAGGTAGCAAGTGGCCAAATTGGCGCTATATAAGAGTAGTTACTAGCTATTTGCAAAATGTTTATAGGGATAAGTTGATATTATAAATAAGAATATTTTACATCTTATAAAATGTCCCCATAGAGATGTACCATTTAGAAGTTGAAGTTCTATGTAGCCTATAACAAAGCCCATAGCTGGTTCGGTAAGTGTATCAGTGTTAATAAAGTATAGAAATTTTACAAGTGTTAAGCTGCCGCTATTGTGGTGATCCCTAGATTTATTCCTTTGAATCTAATATATATGTACTGTAGCTTTATAATGGGATTTCATTGCCAACTTTCCTAATGAAAATGTGTGGTTTAATTAACTAAAGTCAAATAGCCCAATATATTTTAATATAGTAAATAACCTCATTTAAAATAATACATATAAGCTGATGTCGCAATCTAAATTGTGAAGCCGTAAAATTTAAACTTATATTGGTGTCCGAAATCAATTTTTTTAAAGGTTCAAAACCATAAATTTCTCATTGACCTCTACTACCTAAAACCATAAAACTCTTATATCTAATACATTAATATATTGGTAAACGTATACTTGAATAGTACCAAAATTCCATAAAATTGCTTTAATAGTACGCTCATACCTTTTACCTTTCTCTCCCTCCCATTTCGCCTTTAACTAATTTTTGGTCGATCCAACTTTCCAAACCCACCATCTAATATACCTAATATCCTACCTAATATACCAAAAGTTGTTTGATACAATAAGTTTACTATAATCAACCTAATACAACAATGCGAGTAATCAGCCTAATAAGCTTACTGTTCCTAACCCAAACTGCAACCAGTATAAAGTAGCTCTATAATTTAAACTTAGTACTAAAAGTCTGTCGTGTAGGATCCAGTTCAGCCTGTCCAACGACACCAAAGTAGACAGCACAAAGGTCGAAACCAAGGAGATAATAAAACCAGATGGAAACATAATACGAACTGTTACCAAGACGCTGTCCAACTTCTCCCAGAACCTAATCTACAACGCTACCCACCTGATAACTGACTTCTTGAGTGGCCATTATAAGGAAAGGGAGGAGGAAGCCAGCTCCAGGCAGCTACCTCCAAACATTTACCAAGGATTCTTCGATCAGGTAAATGGTAGCAAATAAACTGTGCTAACTTTATTTAGTACATAGATCATAAGAACAAGCAGCTGGGCAAATTCAGGCAGCAGTATCTCTACAACGACAAGTTTTATAAGCCTGGCGGTCCAGTACTACGTAAACTACCGATTTAAATTGGATACTAACATTTCATAGTATGGATAGTAGTTGGCGCACCAATAGTACCCCAGTCGTTACTCGTAGGGTCCATTTTGAAATTGGCTTCCGAAGTCAATGGGCTGTTCGTAGCATTAGAGCAGCGGTACTTTGGATCCAGTTTCCCAGTCCCCGATCTATCGCCCGAAAACATGAAGTACCTAACTGGGTTGCAGTCGACCGACGACGTTGGGAACTTCATCAAGAATGTCAAATACTCCAAAGTCAACGTCCCAAGTGGCTCTGATTATGTAGTTGTTGGTGGTAGTTGTGGTGGCAATGTAGCGACTTGGAGCAAGATTAGGTACCCCAGCCTTATCAAAGCTGGGTGGATCTCCTCAGCTCCGTTGGAATCTCAATTAGAATTCAACGACTATGATTTGACTTTGAAGAAGTCTCTACCCAACGCCTGCAACTCTATTATAACCTCCATCGTTGATAGGATTGATAAAATGCTGTTAGCAAGTGTCAACAACCCAACTAAAGGTGAGGAGATGGAAATTTTGAAGGGGACATTCGGCTGCAGTGGCCTGAATAACAGTGAATTTTTATGGGCATTTGCCGAGCTTTTGGCTTACTTGAACCAGTACTCTACAGTTGTCCGGCCCCCAACTATCCTAGATATGTGCCACAACTTGAACACCACCAACTCTATCGAAGTCAATACCAAGAATTTGGCTGATTTCTTCAAGCTGTTCTTCAAAAGCTCCATGATGACCTGCGCCGATCTAGGCTCTAGAACCCAACTCCTCGACACCAAAATCGACCCCAAGAACGTTATGCGTCAGAACTTCTTCATGATGTGCAACGAGTTTGGCCAATTCCAGACTTCCAACTTTCACCATTCGCAATCCAATATAAGCTCCGATACCTACACTGACGCCAACTCCAACCTGCAAAGTTCGGATGTAAATACCAGCGGGAACCAGTACTTTAGATCCAAGTTCATCAATTTGGACTATTTCAAACTAACAGTATGTAAAACAGCCTTCAATTTCGACGAGTTGCCTGATGTCAAAATAACCAATAATTTCTATGGTGGTAAATTCAACTTGAACGTCAACAACTTGGTCTTCACTACTGGAGATTTGGACCCCTGGTTCAACTTGACTCTGCACGAGAAGGATGTTTACGACTTCAACAAGGTTCCTAACTACGTTATCCAGGGTGGTCGACACAATTCTGATTTAAATACGCCTACCCCCGACGTCGACTCTCCTAGGCTGACTGAAGTTCGTGGTAAAGTCTTCCAACATATCAAAACTTGGTTGGGAGTATAAGAATAAACAATTTGATATTTTATAAAATTTTGATGCTTTTCCTTTAAAATGTAACTCAATATATAGCTCAGCTTGATAGTCTAGATTGATTCATAGGAAAAATTATCATTGAAAGTTAGGTATATAGGATATTGGCAGATATATGTTTATTAAACGTCTAGGTTATAACATTACTTTAGAGAGTATGTCTAAACGAAGCAAGGTGAAGGACATTGCTATAAAAGGCTTATACTATAAAACTTGTTTACAGATGCATTTATAAGATATTTAGAGCAAGTTCTTTATTTCAAGCATTTACTGTCTAAAGCAAAGGAAGCAGGTGCTTGGATAATAGCCTATTAAAACACCCGAGCAAATTCAAACTAGTGTATAAAAAGATTAAACATACTAAACACATACCAAGTGGCATTATTTTTAACTTTATACAGCATCGCTCAACCACCAAAAGCTTCATCTCAAGTGATCCATAGGGAGTATCCAGCACAACCAAGTTCGCTTCATTAGTAACCACTTTACCTAGCTATTCCTCCCCCTTTTCGAAACGGACAAAGTCTTGTTGAGCTGTCTTTTGATAACTACTTTAGCTGGTTGCTGGTTGGCATTGCGAGGATCCCTAGGAATAGGACGATTACCGTTGGAAGCGTTGCTTAGGTGGGGTCGAACCTTTACTGGAGATTTATCATCCATAATCTTTTCGTATTTGGGAGTTGGTATCCTAGTTATAGAGTTGGTATTTTCGGGGAGGGCCAACCCGTACACCAAATTGACGTTGCCGCCGAACTGTTGCTCCAGCAGGGGGCCGATTTGCGACTTGTGGTAGAGTTTATCGGAGTCTAAGCACGCTATAGAATCTTCACCACGGTCGAGAATCCCGTTCTTCTCAGGGGTTCGTTGCCCCTTCCATTTGTAGAGGTCAGAGTGCCTTGCACTCTTCGGAGACTTTGAATTACTCGATTTCCTCGAACTTCCAGCCGAAGAGGAGATAAGTTTCAAAGGTCTAATTATCGTGCTGTCGATCAACTTGGTAGAGCCACAAGATTCTGCCTTTTTCAATTTGGTCGGTTGGAGCAATTTGTATTTTGAATGAAGGTTGAAGTCTTCATCTTTACCAAGAATTTCGACGACCGAAGTAGTCTGCGATTTCGTATTGAACTCACTTACTGACAAATCGCTATAAGGCTTCGAATGACCGTATGTCAAGCTGGGGGCACATGACCTGGATAACTTCGAGGCGTTGTTCGTCACTTGATGCCTAGATGGAGTTTCAGTATCCAAAGCGACGGAATTATCAGGTGCCTTCAACTACATGCAAGATAAATATCTATATTTATTGTCAAAGGTACCTTTTGACGACTTATGTTAGGAACGAATTGGGACAGTCCTTTGGATCTGGAACTCAAACCCGTACTCGATACTGATTCGGAGCGGGAATGGGATTCCTAAATGTTGAAGTTAGCAAAACACTTACATCTATCATCAAAATACCTTATGACGACCTATGTTAGGGACAAATTGGGATAGACCTTTGGATTTAGAACTTAAACCCATGCTTGATACTGAGTCGGAAGTAATGTCGGATTTCTAAACTTTAAAATTACAAAGCATTCTTTATCCCTATTTACCTTATCTTTGGACCAGATCTTTTGAAGGTTTTTAACACCTGCGGCAGAAAGCTTAGAATTTGCTTGCTTGACAGCCAACATGGCGTCGATATTGGTCTTGCTAGGTAGGGTGCTATCCTGGGCTTTGATATTTACATCGCTACTCGCATTCAAAGTATCTGAGATATTAGATTCTCCTTCTTCAGTAAAGTCGATGCCAAGCTCTTTAAAGAATTCGATGGTTTCATCTGGGTTGGTATCGTATTGAGTCACTGGTAGGATAATAGGGGAAGCATTTGCAGAGTTATCGACCGTCTTTGAAGAACCTTTATCATTCGTTTTTCCGGTACTCTGGTCAGATCCAGAGGAGCGTGTACCTCTTGAAGCATTACTAACGACATCGAAATTGTATGAAATTGAACATTCAAAGAATTCAACCATAGGAGACCTTGCACCATTATTATTCAGCGATGTAGGTGAATGTTCCTGATTCACTTGGTAATTTTCCTTTACTGGGGGAATGAGAGGGATGATGGTTTGATTTTTAGTTAACTCTGACTCACAGGAAAAGTAAGCAGTTGTGTTTTCCATGTCCATTATATCCTCAACTGAATCGAAGACGGCTTTTTCACTACGCTTGTTGATAAACTTGACAGAGTTTCCATAAGATTCATCTTGCAGAAATGGATTCTGAATTTTTTCTTGGGACGTTACCAATTGTGTACCTACAGGATGGGTATATGAGTTTAAATTGAGGATATATGTTTAAAGCTATTGTAAGTATACTTACTTGAGTTCGAGCAGCTTAAATCATCTCGGCTTTCAGGATCCTCAACAGGTTCGGGTTCATTAGAACAATGGGGGGTTTCTTTGTTCATTGGAATATCACATAAAACATCAGAAGATTCGAAATGTGAATGTGGGAAAGTGTTTGAGCTAAGTTGCTGAGATAAATCTAGTATATCGTTATCCTCTTTAGACTTTGGAGAGGTCCTACGGAGATTCTCTACTTGTCCTTGAATTGGAAATTTCTAAAGAAATAACGGCTCACATTTAGATTACTCTATCATAAAAATGAACTTTACCTCAACCAAAGCAGATTTCTCTTTACTCAATTCAGCCAAATGGAATTTGACTGGCTCTTTACCGCGTATTAGTTCCACATCTCCATATTGAATTAAGGTTGTAATTTCGTCTTCTTCGCTTTTGACATCTCCATCGTTCGAAAAAGTGCTGCCCAAACTGCTCAAAGAAAAATAGCTCAATTCTTGCTCTTCTTTGTCACAAAATTCGGTAATTTCTTGGTCAAATTCATCAAAGTTCATTTGTAAACTATTCAATTCCTCGGCAAACTTTACTATACCAGTTGAAATCTTGGTAGCTACATTGAATTTTCTTGACATCTTAGCTTGAGGCTTCTTTGTGTTGATAATTGAGATGGACCTTTCTAAAAGACACATGTAATTGATCTTTCCAAAAAGTATAAAGGATTGGATTGAACTCAAAAAAGAATCCTATACTACAATCTGATTTGGTGAATCGATGTATAAGGTAATAGGCTGCTCCGATCAGGAAAATTGAGCAAATTTTTACAATTGAACTTGTAGAAACTCATCCAATTTAGTTGAACAAAGCTGTAAAAGAAATATATATACTTATCAGGTATCGCTACTATTTTAAAGGAAAGTGAGCATCAAAGTCTAATATAAAAAACTATACATACAAATAATTGGAGCTATTAAAGGTTTATAGCACTATAGATAAATATCGATGGCTTATATTACTTTATAAACTTTACCCTTTGTTTTCCAAAGTATATTATAGAGTAACATTTCAATAGATCAAAGTTTATATTAGTATAGCCAAATACCACACTAGTAGCTCGAAACTAAGCAGCGTATTGATTTACCAAGTTCAATTTTTAAACTATATAACAATGAATATAGCTATAAAAGGCTTATTGTTAAATTTATGCCCTACTCAGATACTATTTGAAGCTGTATAGATCTTATATATATAAACAGGAGCCTTTTATGAATCCTAAGATATAATGATATACCATTTACATAATAGTTTTATTAGGATGGTTGGTCTATATTGAATTCACGACTATTCGATTAAAAGCCACAACCCATAATATGAAATTACCAATAGCAAAAATCAATTTAAATTATATTCCAAGGTGAAAAAATACCAATACTATCTTTATCTTGAAGCATATCCTATAAACAATTGAAATTCTAAAGTATAATATATGTTAAATAATAAAAACTATTTTATATCAAGTAGGCTATCATTCCATCTAAAACCTCCTTTATATATATCCTAACTATCATTTTGAAATATCAAATACACCGCACCTATAATCTCCTAAGTAGTCTATTTCCCTTCCTTATCGTCAAACTTGACTTTTGGGTCAATTTCAGGCGAGAACAACGAAGGCATCTCTTTAGCTGGGTACATCTCCTCCAACTTGTCACTAACATAATGTCCAAAAATAGCAAAGGATATCCCACCTAGATAAAAATAATAAAGTTAGCAATGGGAACTTGACATTACCTTCAAAATGAATAGTTTTAAAACGTACTTAATCCAATTATCAACCGTGTTCGTTTGGGTAGCGAAGTAAAGGTTTTAATGAAACCTCTATACTCCTTCTCTTTGACTACTTTGGCATCTGGGACAACTTTGGGCTTGACTTTTGACTTTTGCTGGCTTACCATTTCTAACTTCTGGTTGTTTAGGCGAGAGAGATCAATTTAGAAAATTATCAAAAATTTCAAACTTATAAACTTCGAACTTGAATTTCTATCCAAGAATTCCATGAAAAGTGAATTGACAATTCAAAGTAAATATGTCAAACTCCAACTTCAATATCTGTTAGAAGTTTGCGAAGCAGTTCTAGAGTTGTAGGCTATGTTAGCTCACTATAGTCTTGGAAACTTTTCTTTTACCAACAAACTTTAAAATAGTAAGAATAAAAACATGACTCGGGATATGAATTTCAGCAGTTCAATTGCTTATTTGACTACCAAAGGAAGATATATTCTTAATATATACTTAAAATTCAAATATATAGGAAGCTAAAATACAAAAAAGAATATAGCTAATAAGTACTATATACCAAAAGAGCTTCAACATATAAAAAGAAATAAAGACGTTTTCAAGAGGTATAAAAACAAAAATATCAAATAAAACTTTCAGCAAGTTAAGCTACCAAAGTAAGTTTACTATAAAAATATAAATTAGATCAACCCATCATAAATATTTAAAGCCTTGAGGATCTCGGGATCTCTTTTAGCGCCCTCTTGGAACTCCTCCAACGTCAACTTCTCATCCTGATTCTTATCCATTAGGGTAAAAATCTTGTCGACACGTAGAGCTGGTGTCGATTCATCTTCAGGTAGCTGTACCATACTACCCACCATCTTGTAGATGGCATTAACGATTTCCAACATCTCTTGGCGCGTTATAAACCCATCTTTGTCAATGTCGTACAGTTGGAAGGCCCCTAAAATAAAAATATGTCAAGTCTATGTAACAGAGTATTTGCCTACATTCTAACTTCTCCTCCGTCTTGCCTCTACTCGTTATCGACAAGGCACAAATAAACTCCTTAAAGTCAATAGTTCCATTCTTGTTCTGGTCAAAGACGTCGAAGCTGTAAGTAGCGAATTCAGTTGCATCACCAAAAGGGAAAAATTGCTTGTAAATCTTCAGAAACTCAACTCTATCTAACTGTCCGTTGGGGCATTCTTGGATGAAGCCTTTGTACCTACCGCATATAAAGTCAACAATTAAATTTGAGTATAGCTACCATTGTTGGAGTTCCTTCTTATCAACTAGTTAAATTAAAAAGCAACAAAGTTTAGATAGGTGTAAATTAATAAAGTGATATGTAGCTTACAGTAGGTTAGCTTCTGTAACTCGGCTGCTTGCTCAGACGTGAGTTTACTATTCTGTTTCCCCATTTCAAGTTCTCAAGGAAAAACGCTCCCCATTTGCTTTTGTAGGCTTTGTCGAAACTCGATGAGATCATTTGTGTTTAGGATTTGAGAACGTGGACAAGCAATGTGGCAAATCAGTGGCTTATTATGATGAAAGACAATTTAGCTAGCTTTTATGCGAGGTCTGTATATGCTACTTTTAAGCTATTGCAAATTTTACTTTTAATCAATGGCACATATTTATAAAGGCATTAGAAGTAAGTTTTTAGGCCATTTAGTACTAATAGATGTAAAATGATACAAACAGTGAGTCTAAGTTAACAAATTTGATAGATTTAGATATCTCATTTAAAGGCAGCATACTGTAAATATTTTTAATAGTTTTGTATTTTATAGCAATATTTTAAAATAACACACTGTACTTTAAATAGTCCCTTATTGAATAGGATTTATAAACAAGCTGAATATACATATAACTATAATTATCTCGAAAGTGCTTACAGGACTAATTAAAATTCCAACAGTATTCTTTACAAATACCCTTTAATGTATACTAAGGCTATATCAAATGATAAATCCAGAATATATATTAATTTACATCTTCCTTGTGTAAAACTTGGACGTGGTTCTTTTAAGTTAATTTAATCATGCTGAAAGCTAGCTAATTAGTTTCGTTTAAATGAGACTAAACTTGAAGTTCAAGGTGCTACATTCTCCATAATTTTGTCAAAGGTCGATCTAGCATTAAGTAGCTTCTCATTCAAAGGTAACAGTTGATCTAAATTTTCAGTTTAGTAGGTATAGATTGGAAATTAAGCTACCAAGCTGAGCCTTGTGGAACTCAATCAATTTCAAGATGTTGGAGCGCGCCGATGCTGCCTTGTTGTAGTCCCGCTTTTACTTTTTAGTATAAGTATGTATCGAAAGCATTACCTGTAAGGTGTCGATCTCACTTGAATTCAGTTTATGCCCAGTGGCGATGTACTCGTCCATAGTAGTCGTTATCTGGTCGATGATGTGGGCTCGCAGTTGAACATCCTTCGTCATCTCAGTTAGGGATTCGATGCGACTTGGATCATATTCGGGGTTGGGTTGGGGCTTGTAGCGCATTGGTTTGTGCTGGGTCCTTTTCTTTATAAAGCAAAGCAAACGTACACGTGTTATGATCAAAGTCAAATGTGTTAAATTACCACAAAGTTGGAGGGGAAATAGCCGATTCTACCATTTAGTTCACCTTGCCACCAGTCCTGGTATTTGCACTCGGTCACATTGATGATGTCGTCTTTATCAAAAGGTAGTTCACCAAAGGCAGTTGGGACAAATTGGAACTGAGCTTGCACACAAAATATATAGTTGAGGCCGCGACGCTACTTTCAAATTACTATTCCAAAACTCTAAAATTAAACTTACTACCCGGTCCAATACTTCATTGTTGGGGTCGAGTCCGGACAATGATAAAGCGATGGCGAGCTGTAAATCGCGATCGGAGACCCTGCTAGGCTCCATAGTTGGCTTGAAAAACTTACAAATTGTCTTGGTTTCATATTGCTTACCTTTAAAACTATTTTCCAGATACAATAAGCTAAATGAAACTTGTGAATATATCTTACTTTTGGAATCTTGCATTAGGTTTAACGTATCATTCAAAAATCTTATTAGGTTCTTATCTTCGGCTCCGTTTATACATTCCTTGAACATGTACTCCATACGCTCTTTAAACCCATCTTCTTTTATCTATTTCATATAGTTAATTCAATGTACTTGCGAAATACTCGTTACTTTTTTAATGTAGACATCCAAAATAGCCATCTGAAACAAGCTGTCGATGAATGAGGATAAAATGGCTGGTTCACAGTTTTGTATTAAAGCTATCATCAACTGCAAAAATAAACATTCAACATATTAGAAAAACAACATAGTAGAAATATACTTACGCAAAACGAATTTTTAGTAATCTGTTCGTTATTCTCTTTTAGCCGAAATCGAACATGTTCCATGGCTTCTCTCCCTCTAATAATATGTAAGCCAACCTTTAAAAATAGATAATTGAATACCTTCTTTCATCAGCGTCCACCGTATCGGTCACTCCCATTATTGAAGACCAATCCTCTGGGACATCTCTAGTTGCATAGTCTTTACAAAAATAAAATATAAAGTTAGAATCGTTGGTATGTTGTTTTCGCGTGGTGCATCTTCAAACTGTTCGTACCTATCTGTTCTCTTAAGCTACTCATACTGTCGGGAAAAGAGGTATAATTGAATAAATAAAACGGTGAGCTTCAGATTTGGGTGAACAAATTTCTAGTAACCAATTTGTCCACTTTTAGAACAAACATTTGAATTGCTTGCGATTTTCAATTCTAGAATGGATGTGAAATACTTGATTCTGTATAAAAGCCGGGTAATATTTTAGATACCCATAGTTCTAGAACCATATGGTTGGATGGCAGTAAGTATGCATTGACCTTTTATTGCTAGGAAATATGCCCTATATCATTCAAAGGCTTATTTGAACTGATGAACATAGTTTAATCATTTATTTCAATAGACAGACTAAACTAAACTTAAGTGTCTACCATCAGCCAATATCTAATAGTATACATTCATGCTGTGGTGCTCAAGAAATTCGTATTTAGTAAATCAACAAGCAGCGTCGCTATCAAAGATTTGATGTCTGTGTTTCTTTTGTAAATATACTATAAGTATAGCCTCTTATTATCTTCTACAAGCCCTTATGGTGCGTGAAAGATTGCATTTGATCAAAATATGCATCTTTTACTTTAAAAATAGTGTAGTGTATAGTATATACATTTAGTGCTATAAACTATTTTAAATATTAAAACAATCATTTGCTTCCAAGTAAAATAATACTAGGATTACATATATTATACCATGAATCTACATTTAACTTGACAGCAATATTCTCATACCACTATTTCCTATCTATAAAATATCGGACGATAGGAAACAGGTTCCCCATTTGGTAACTTACAATCTTCGAAATCTGATGACGTAGAAGCTCTACAAAAGGTAGAAAAATTTTATATTATACACCTTAGTTCGACAATACAACAAGAGCAACAAGATGAAGTTTATGAGAGGCCTATCCACCAGCTTAAAGCCCAAATTCCAAACCTATAATCGATCTATAGCAACTGGCCTTTTATTTTTATCTGGTACCGGCGTCACATTAGCAACCTATCACTTTTACAAATCCAAAGCTACGGTAGCTATTTTTTACAACTACCCTTATTCATTTAAAATTTAGGTACCCACCAAGATTCATTGTGAAAGTTTATTCCAATCTACCAAAGGTAACAAGGATAACAAAAATGTAGACATGCGAAAGAAGATGACAGAATTTGTCCTCAACCTCCAAACCGAAATTTGCACCAAGCTCTCCCAAGTCGACGGTCAAAAGTTCAAGGCAGACAAGTTTATACGCCCTAATAATAGCGGCGAAAGTATTAGCTGCGTCCTTGAAAATGGTGCAGTACTTGCTAGGGGTGGTGTCAACGTCTCCATAGTCAACGGAAAGCTACCTCCCAAAGCAGTAGCCCAGATGCGTAGCCAACTCAATGACCAGTTCAAGAACAAACCAGCCTACCCCTTCTTCACCGCCTCCATCTCCCTAGTTCTCCACCCTAAGAACCCGTTTGCCCCAACTGTCCACCTCAACTACCGATACTTTGAAGTGGAAGGCGATGACGGTTTAGTTTGGTGGTTTGGTGGTGGTAGCGATTTAACGCCAGCTTATCTAATCGAAGAAGACGCCAAGCACTTCCATGCAACTTTGAAATCCAGTTTAGACCAGTTCGATTCGAAGTACTACCCCAAATTTAAAAGTTGGTGCGACAAGTACTTTTTCAACTCCCACCGTCAGGAAAGTAGAGGTATAGGTGGTATATTCTTCGATGACGTAGATTTTGAATATGGTAGCCGCGAAAAGCTTTTCGAAATGGTGGAGGCTTGTGGTAAAAGTTTCTTACCTTCCTACCTCCCCATCTTGGAGAGACGTAAGGACACCAAGTTTACTGAGGAGCAGCAAAGGTGGATGGAAGTTAGAAGGGGGAGATATGTAGAGTTCAATTTGTTGCATGATAGAGGTACCAAGTTTGGGTTGGTAGCTCCCAACCCCAAGGTGGAAAGTATTTTGGTGTCGCTGCCTCCCGTTGCTAGGTGGGGCTACAACATCCAACCGGAACCTGGTTCGGAGGAGGAAAAGTTGATTCAGGTTTTAAAGAACCCTAAGGAATGGATTTAAGCACTTCAAGTATATTAAAAATGTAAAAGTCCAATGTATATCCAATTAATAGTAATTCTAGAAATTCAAGTTACATTTTAATAGTTTTCTTTTAAAAAATTTAAGCAAATAGACGTTTCTCATAAGTATGTAAACCGTGTACACCACCCTCATACTGAGCGGCAGCGGTACGCTTCTCAAACCTAACTGAAAAGTCAAAGACACCGTCCTGAAGAGCCTTAATGGATCGGACACCGACATCCTGGAGACCGTGCTGAAGACCAGTTAAAAGGTAGGGTACGAACTTGCGGATGGAGCCCTTGTCGACAACGGCACCAGCTACACCCTGAGCGACCTTGATGGCATCACTCTCAGAGAAGTAACGCTTCAACGAGCCCGAATCCTCGGCAGCCTTGGCACCAGGCCCACTCTTCTCCATGGCGTCGATGGAACCCATACCACGGTACTTCTTGAGACGCTTACCTTCATGGTAGAAGTAGTCTCCGGGAGACTCGGTAGTACCAGCAAGTAGACCACCCATCATAACAGCAGAGGCACCTAGAGCTAAGGCCTTGGTTATGTGACCAACGTTCTGAATACCACCGTCGGCGATGACAGGGACACCAAACTGACGAGCAAACTTAGGCGACACGATAGACGGCGGTACCTTGAGGACGGCCTACAGCCATAACTTCCTGGGTGATACAGATGGAACCACTGCCCATACCAACACGGAGACCGTCGGCACCAGCAGCAATCAACTGAGCGGCCTGCTCCTGGGTGACGACGTTGCCGGCGATGACGTCCAATTTGCTTCCGTAAGTTTCCTTGATGTGCTTGATCATCTCGATCTGGAAAGAGGAGTTGCCCTGGCTGGAGTCGATGACGACGATGTCCAAACCAGCTTCAACCAATTTGGCGAGACGCTGACGATCATCAGGTCGAGTGGAGATGGCAGCAGCACAGATAAGCTGTTTGGAGGAGGCACGCTTGGAAGCTAGGGGGAAATCGCGGTTCTTCAGCAGATCGGAACGAGAGAGTAACGAGACCAACTCGTAATTGTCGTTAACAATAGGGAGCTTGCCCTTCTTGGACTCGCGCAAGATCTTGTTGGCTTCGTCCAAGGTAACACCGGCGTGGGCGACTACCAAGTCCGTCGACATCAACTCGGCAACTTTGGTCTCAGGGTTAGGGTGGAACTGGATGTCACGAGCGGTTACGATGCCCAAAAGCTTGCTGCCCAACTTGCCCGATTCAGTAATTGGGAAACCACCGAAACCTTGCTTTTCCTTGACTTCCCACACATCAGCCAAGGTCGAATTGGGGCTGAGGCATACAGGATCAGTGATGAAGCCGTTTTCAAACTTCTTGACGCTGCGGACTAGGGCAGCCTGATCCTCGACCGAGCAGTTGTTGTGGATTACACCTAGACCACCCAACAAAGCCATGTTTATGGCCATGTCGGTTTCGGTGACGGTATCCATAGGACTGGAGACGAAGGGGGTCTTGATTTTGATGTTCTTGGTAATGTTAACCTCGCAATCGACGGTGTGGGCGGGGAAGTCAATAAAACCAGGCAAGATCAAAAAGTCGTTGTAGGTCAATCCTCCCGAGATCTGGGGGTCCAAGAGCTGCTCGACGTTCAAACCATCACGCTCCATGTTCTCTAGAACTGCTAAGGCGGTGGTAGGGTCCAAGTATTTACCAGTCATTCTAAATTTGAAATTAAAATCTGGATTGAAGGATAAGACTTACTTTTCTATAAGTTATGTTTATATAAGTTAGTGGGTGATATTGTTAAACCTGGAGATATACAGTAGGTAGATTTGAAATGAATAGATGAGCACCTAAACAAGTTGAAGTTGGGTTAATTCAAGGTTAACCAAACTTTCAGTTGCCATCAAAGATTTGCTTTTATACCCAAAAATTTTCACCTTTGGCGATAACTTATCCAATCACAAATCCCGATAGAAATTTTTGCTTAGTATAGGAATCGGCGGTATTCTCGAGAAGATGCAACCATAGAGAAGTGCTATATTTAGAGTTTTATAATACGAATTTGCAGATTTGTTTAGATCACTACCTTTATCACATTGAGTCACCCTTGTTATATACAGATACACTTTCTTCTATAGTTTACAAGTGATGTAGGCCCATAACAGGTCCAAATAGCACCTATACCAGACAGCTTTGCATAACTATAAATTTTGCTGGAAGCTTTGGCCCAATATCCTATCACGTTGGAAAGCCTAGTATTACTAATATAGGATAGTTTATTTATTTCCAATAAATGACCAAATATAGTCTACATTTCAAAGGAATAAATCTTATCAAAACTCAATAGTAGCTGGTTTGGGTGATGGTTGCTAGAACTTGCTTTAGTGTAAAGTAAATTCCTTATAGGACTAAAGTTTTAAATCGGCATACGATGGCAAAGTAATAGCACCTTTATACCCATAATTTGACAAGTTTGTTCTAATAAAAGCTTAGAGCATCGAATCTAGCTTAGCTTTATTTTTTACTTTAACACTTTTATACAAAATAGAGATAAAATAGCTTGGGCACAATATATAATAAAGTTTAAAATATTTTGCCAATATTTGAAATCAACTTGGATTTTTATACTTTATCTCAAACTATTTCAAAATTTTCAACACAACTTGCGATATAGATTTGAGAAACTATCTACAAAAGACCAATTTAGAATTGGCAAATTTTACATATAATGCTTACTCAAGTACTGTAGTAAAAAGTGTACAGTGAAACACCTTTCCATGTGCAGATATGGAGTGCAAATATATTAAACTAAGCTGTACAAAATGAGATTTACAGGCTCAAAATTAATAAACGACATGATTGGATAAGGGCTTGAAAGGCTAGTATCCAAATTTCGAGGTTCAGTTTTGGAAAGCCGAGAGACAAAAGTTTTCAAAAGTCAAAACAATGAGTGAAATAGAAGGAATGCACAAAAAGGAATTACAACAGATAGATGAACATTTAAAACATGAAGAGGAAAATTTGGAAGATGTAGAGGAGTGGAATGAGGAGGATGAATTGGAGTTTGAGTATCAATGTTATCATGACGACCAGTTGAATACTATGGATCAGTGGAACGAAGCTTCTGGAGGTAACAGCTATTGGCTTTAAAGTATATATTTATGGTTAATTAAATGAATAGATTTTACGAAACAATACAATAAAATCAAAAGTAAGATTGAGAATTTGAACATCTCAACTCCAACCAAGAAGGCAGCTTCAACCCTCAACAAATCGACTGAGGAGGACCAAGCTTTAGCCGAACCTAAGTCGAAAGCAAATAAAAATGTTTACAGTGACCAGCTAGATGCCCTCTCCAAGTTTTCAAGCCGTATTCAACTAGGTATAAATTGATTTAGGAAAGATAAATTTAACTTGAAAATATTGAATAGGTAACTGGTCAGCTCCAACGCCAGGAGTAGCTGGGGACCTCAAATCAGGATCAAGAAAGGCGCAAGGTGACAAACAGTATAACAAGGACAAGTCAGACCGTGCAACTACCGAACAAGTTTTAGACCCAAGGACCCGTATCATCCTCTTCAAGCTGTTGAACCGCAACGTCTTCTACGAGGTCAACGGCTGCATAAGTACTGGTAAGGAAGCCAATGTCTACCATGCCAGAACTGAAGGAGGTGGCCAACTGGCAATTAAAATCTACAAGACCTCCATCCTCACTTTCAAGGACCGAGATAGGTATGTCACCGGTGAGTTCCGATTCAGGCAGGGGTACTCGCGCCACAACCCACGTAAGATGGTCAAGGTATGGGCCGAGAAAGAGTTGCGAAACCTGAAGCGGTTGGAAGCGGCCGCCATACCCTGTCCCAAACCACTGCTGCTTAGAATGCATGTCTTGGTCATGGACTTCTTGGGAACGGCTGACGGGTGGGCCTACCCTAGACTTAAGGATGCCAAGGTGTCGCAGGAGCGATACCCATCCCTCTACGCTCAAATTATCAGTCTAATGCGAAGAATATACCACGTATGTCACCTCGTCCACGCTGATTTAAGTGAGTACAACATTTTGTACCACAACAAGCTGCTGTATGTCATCGATGTATCCCAATCGGTGGAACATGATCACCCCCACGCTTCCGAATTCTTGCGAAGTGACTGTACTAACATCACCGACTATTTCCGTCGTAAGGGAGTAGCTGTTATGACTGTTAAAGAACTCTACGACTTTGTCCTCGACCCCACCTTGCCTATTGAGGAGGGGGAAGCCTTGGATAAAGTTTTGGAAGATATCGCAACCAAAATGGCTGAACGTTCGACCGAGGAGACCAAGCGAATGATGGAGGAGGAAGAGGTGTTCAAGAAGACGTACATCCCTAGACACCTCGACGAAGTTATCAACATCGAAGGAGATCTGGCTCGGATAAGGTCGGGTAACGCCGGGGACCTCAACTACAACAGTTTGCTCAAGGGCTCCAAGTTAGATGAAGAATCTGATGTAGATATCAAGATGGCTAAAGAAAACTCAAAGCCAACCAAGAAGAAATCGGCATCTAAGAAGGTCGTTGAACTGGACAGCGACAATGAAAGTCCATTGTCAGGTGACGATGATGAGGATGAGCATTCTGGATCGGATGATGATAGTAACAGTAACTCCGACGAGGACGGGGACGAATGGGATGAACGTGAACCCAATCCACAGATTGGTAAACGATTCGAGGATAAAGAGCTTAAGAAGGTATTCTCAAATCATAACTTTAAATACATCTTATTAACTGGATGTTCTTTTATGTAGGAACGTAAGAAGGCAGCTAAGGAAGCAGCACGGGAAGCACGAAAGACCAAGATCCCCAAAGCGGTCAAGAAACGTAAAGAGAAAGTGGCTTCGGGTAAGAAAAATAAGAAATAGAGTTAAGTTGGACATAGATAATTTATATCGTGAGTATTGGAAATATATTTTGAATAAATATATAATTAGGCTAATAAACATGTTCAAATTGATTTGAACTTTGATTTAGGTTGGCATATTATATTTTTAAGATGAAATATTGTTTATAGTTTAGTAAAAGTCATTTGGATATTGGAAAGAAATTACTTATAAATATATTTTGCTAGATTATATTTGTTTAAGAGCTTTATTCATATTTAGAAAGTATATTAATCCAAACTATTGAAGAGAACCGGCTATTTTAATAAATCAGTTTCTTACTCCACCTTCAAGAGAACTTTGATTGGACCTTTACCGGTCCCATACCTGTTTTTAAACACCTCATCTATAGCTCTATCATGATCCTTCAAGCTTAAAATTTGCACTTGGATATTCTTCACATCCACTTTGAACTGCTTCACTTGCAGCTTGGGTACTGGGTTTAAAATAGGTGATAGAGGGTCCTTCAAGCTGAACGGGTTGGAATTCGGCAAGCTTGCTTCTTCGGTATTTAAACTTAGGTAGCCTAACAAGTTGTGGAGGGTATGGTTATACTTTTCCAAGCTTTGACCAGTCAACATGAATCCAGATAAGTCAAAGAACTTGAGGGATGCATTTTTCAAAGAAAGCATCTTGGTGTTGGGTGGATCCAACTATATGATAAAAATCGGTTAAAATTAGATTTTGAAGGGGATGTTACTTGGAAGTTTGGGTCCAACTGTTAAATAGGTGCCTTCGAAAGCTAGGCAGTCGACCAGCTCGGCGACGGCGGTACGTCCTACCGTGTAGGAGGTGAAGCTTTCGTTCATCAAGTTGAGGTTAGAGTTCAAGTTGGGAACAGTGTCCAAGATGACGTTTACACCTAGGTTCGATGTCAACGACAAAATTTGGTCGTAGAAGCTCTTGGAAGCTTCCATCTTCAAGCCACTAGGACCAATCCCATCCCACTATATCTAATTTTAATAAAGTAAGTACCAATAATTTATTTAATATATACGTATTTTATCCTTGTAGATGCTTGTTAGATATTCTTTCTCCTGTTTGAAGTGCTCCAAGTTGGTCGAGTTGATAACAACAATAACTTTTATTTTCAAAAACAACATGTATTGTAGAGTGAACCATCCTACTTCCTAGCAAAAATTAAACAATTTTCCAAATAAAAAGCTACCGAGCTTGGGTATAATATCAGTATACTGCTGTTATGGTTTAAACCTTGAATAGTACTCAAGCATAACAAGCTCGTCAATCCACTATTTAAACTTATCAAGGCCTCTTTGTAGTTTACCTTGGACTCTAACTTCAAAAAATAGTAGTAGGGTAAAATTAAGTTGGAAAAGTCAAAACTGTTGTCGAGGAGGTCAATTGGTATCATTCCAATGACTTTATCGCCTTCTTTCAAAGGTATATTCTCATTATTGGATACTTGAACTACTTCGCCTACTATCTCACTACCTATACCATTAATTAATTCATTTGGATGTGGGTTGGAACTTTGTTTCTTGTCGTTTATCAGGTTGTTGTAATATCCCACTTTGACCTTATATATAGCTATTAAAACAGTTTGAAAATAGTGCTTACTTGATAATCTTTAATGCTTAAACCGACAAGTTCAACCTTTATCAAAACTTCTCCCGACTTCAGTTTGTTCATTTAGTATCCGTTAATTCGATTGATATATTGCAATTTATCGTGGAGTTCGCCTTAAATAAAAGAACCCAGCAATTTGTTGCCAAATCTAACTACAATCATCATCAATTAAATTAGTCTTTCCGAAACTAAGTTCAGCAAATTCCAATTTAAACACGCTATTATTCAAAATCTCAAACTTTAAATTATACATTTAATTTGGAACAATTTATATATTGGTAACTACAGCCAAAATATGTCTAATGAATTGGAAATACAGCATATCGGTACTATACTATGTCCCATTAGCTTCAAAGGGTTCTATAAGCTATGAGAAGCCTACCCAACCTATACCTTCTCTGAGCTACTCTAAAACGTACACCTTATAGTTTTTGGCATTACATACATAGCACCGTATCGAAAATGACTCAGATTTCTGACTATGCAAAATTTTCTACTGAATAAAAATATGACGGAACTTTGACCTTTACTTTTTTCAAAAAATTAGAGCTCAAGATGTCGAAAGTTCAGTTAACTTTTGTGACTGGTAACGCCAACAAACTCAAGGAAGTGCAAAAGATCTTGTCGGAAAGTTCCATAGATATAACAAGCCACAAGCTCGACTGTAAATTTCAACCTTTATTATTTTTGACTTATCTTTCTTTTAGTACCTGAATTGCAAGGTGAAGTTGAAGATGTAGCTAAGGAGAAAGCTAAACTAGCTTCCAAGATGGTGCTTTTTCCACTTTTTAAATTTTATTTATTAAGACTTAATCTTAGTTGGGTGGACCTGTCATAATTGAAGATACTGCCTTAGGTTTTGACGCTCTCAAAGGTTTGCCTGGAGTCTACATGTAAATTCAGGTTCTTATTTTAAATTAATCTTATTTATTTTAGTAAATGGTTCTTGGAGAAATTAGGATTAGAAGGTACATTATCATCAGCCCCAAATAACCCAACTAAAAATTTTAAAAGGTTTAAACCAACTTCTAGCTGGATTCGAAAGTAAAGATGCCAAAGCTATATGTACTTTTGCCTACTGTTCCAACCCTTCGGCTGAACCTATAATTTTTCAAGGCATCACCGAGGTAATTGTTTTCAAATTTAATTATTGAATTTGTAAGGGGACTATCGTACAACCTAGAGGTCCTACCAACTTCGGTTGGGATCCCGTCTTCCAGCCAAAGGGCTTTGATTTGACGTAAGTTTGATTGTAATTTTGTATACTGATGTTTGGTTTAGTTACGCCGAGATGCCCGTTGAACTTAAGAATACCTTGTCGCATAGATACCGAGCTCTGTGTAAATTGAAGGAATATTTTGAGAATTTGTAACAGAATAAATTTCAAAAATGGGTTTATATACATATATTCATAAAATATTTTTTTAAAAGTTTATTTATTTTACAGTCCTATAAAGTATCAAGTTGCTATAGTTATGTTAAACATGCCGAATATATTGAGGTTCATATCTCTAAATTTATTTCAGCTATGATGCATTCTACATTTTCCAAAAGATTTGCAAATCCTCAAGGATCATCTATTTCATCTGTCAAACTAACCTAGTATGAAGGAAATGCCCAGAAGATAGAGTTGGAAAGTAAGTTTAGTTTCATAATAATTGTTTGCATCACAATTAAGATGGTGTACTGGTATTGAAATACTTGATTGCTAAATAACTGATTATATTTTAAACTGGATAGCTTAGTTGAAAGTTATTGCTGAATAGTAGCAGATTCGTAAACTTGGCTTTATCAGATTTTAGCTGGGTTGAAAAGGGCCATACTTTTGCATTTTGCAACAGTATTGAAATATAGTTAGAACTCATGAAGGAATAGAAGTTATCTACAAAAATATGAAGTGTCAACCATTCAATTGAACTGTATAGCAGCAGATGGATTTATTACAAAAGTCAATATTCATTAAATTTATGCTATGCTATAAATCCAAGTACGAACATCACGATAGAAACTAATACTGTATAGAACTTTATTTTATGTTTCATCATGAACTAGGGAAATCAATTTTAAAACTATGTTGGTAGAGTTTACCTAAAGAAATATCAGTCGTCAACTTCCATAAGCTGCGAGGAGGAAGAGGAAGTTGATTGACGTGGACTCATCGAGGCTTGGTCGTTGGATAGGATTAGGTTGGTATCAGGCTCTTCATTTTTTTCTTGATGGGATGTACGTCCATTGGTAGTTTCCAACTGGGCGGAGTTACTCTCCTCTGGGGGACAGGATTCCTGATTCTCATTAGAGTTGCCAGTGCCGGCATTGTTGTTGTCGATGCTAATGGTAGTAGATTCAACAGAGGGCTCATTTTCGATTGTAGCTTCAGTACTAGCTTCAGCAACATTTACTACTCGGATTGAAGAGTTTTCTTCTAGGTTGTTTGTATTCTCACCCTGGCTGGGGACAAGTGTATCGTTGCTATCTGATGTAGTGTTGCCATTCAGTGATATTATGTTGCTACGATTGCTGGAACTAGTTTCATTTGTTGAACTTTCCTGGTACGTGCCTATTAAATCTATTAACTCATGTAAACGAAAATAAACCACCATTGATTGTAGAATCCTCTCTGGAGACAAGAAGTACCTTACGAGGAATATCATCTTGCACTTTGTCATTAGTTCGCTTGTTTCCAGGGTTGAGATCTCTGGATTGCATAGGGTCGACATGTCCATTGGTGAGTGTAGTGTGTTCACTATGCAAAACAGAATTGTCTAAAGGGTCAGCGCTGTTATTGATGTTTCTAGAGGTAGATGAATCGGACGTAAAAGTATCTTCAGTGTCGTTCATATTAGGTGCATCAAAAGTCGCTTCACCATTTGGTAACCCACTGTTAATACTAACATTCATAGCATCAGGTGAATTGTACGCCAAAATACTGTCGGGTAAAGCAGTGATAGTGTCAGGGTTCCTAGCACTAGGTGAATCAAAGGTCATTAAACCGTAGGGATTAATGCAGCACAGCTAAATAGCAGGTTAGGCATTAAAATGTGATACAAAAATAAAAGTACTTTCTGTAATGCCCTTAGGAATTTAGGTAAGCTTTTGTAAAATCGCTTAGGCTCGAGCAATAGTTCACAAATACGCTGTAAAGTAAACGGTTTTCTAAAACATAAGTCAACAAAAGCTCCTTAATTTATGCTTACCTTGTCATGTTGGAAATAAGTCCAAGTGACTCATCGAGCTTCGACCGCAAGAACTCTTTGCTGCTTTCACTTAGCTCCCCACTCCTCATTCCATTATTGTCATCGAGGCTTTCAGTCGGTTTAAGGTATTCTTCATAAATCTATTCAATATTAAAATAAATTCCATGTGCTGAAAGAAATTTTGTAGAGCTTAAATAAAATTACCTCGATGGACCTCCAAACCAATGTATTTTTAAATTCATTCCAAGGCTCCCTTCAATTATTTAATACTATCGTCCAAATGAATAAGTACCTTATTTCTCCAGTTTTCGAAGTGTTTCTTAATTGGTCTATATCTGGTACATTCTCCATTACGAAAGGTTGATAAAATGCGATGTTGACAAACTAGTAGAAATGGCTGCCTCAATGGTAGTATGGATCAATTGAACAAGTATCGACTGGGAATTGCCTACTGAGCCTGTAGTAGAGTAATATTCTAATACTTTTTCAATAATTAGGTGTAAGAGGCTAAGAAAGTATAGATTGGTTTTCAAACTATATGTTTTTGAGAACTCGATGTTATTGGGTCAATTTCAAATTGAAAGGTTGGGCTAAAATTAAAAGCTTCCTTCTATACTAGCAGGCGCCAACACTTACTACAATCGATATGATAAACTACAGCTAGTTCTTTTGAAGTGGTTTGCATATAGGTAAAGATATTTAAGTATATTGTTTTACAGCTTAAAACTATTCAGTTAGTATGGCAACATATATAAATTGTAAACAGCTGCAGATTATTTGGAAATTTATTAGTTGAAATTACAAGATCACCTAGGCTAATCCTGTAGACAATAGCAAGGCAGTCTTCTAATTAGATTTCATACACACACTGTTTAAAAACTAGAGTAGATTTGATAGACATTTAAACTAAAATAATGTAAATTCGTGGCCATCGTGCAGCAGGTATCATAGATGTACTTATTAATTTACTTATAAGTTGAGGTATAAAATTCAGACACAAGTGAGTTAACGTTGATTTGGATAATACTATAGTTCATTCTTATCCATGCTCATGTATCTTTGGTATTGTGTCAGTTGTGCTGTATAGGTTTAAATTGTAAAGGCAGCTTTGTAGTTTTGCAAAATCTGGTTTGTAGCCAAGCTACTCAATCAATCAAATCGGAGTATAAAAGTTTGTATCAAATCAGAAGAGCTGGATGTAAAACATGATACTAAAGGAAATTTGAACCAACTTGAAGCAAACAGTTTTCTTAGATTCCCTACAAATCAAGCTTACTACGTTGAGGTAGTGTTATAAAGAGGTACGTTATATTCAATTCAATAGGTATATAAGCTTATCAACTTAAAAGAAGTGTCATACATCTGCCAACCATCAGCTAATTGTAAAGAAATAAACGAAATAAGAGCTATACCAAACCAATGAGTTTAACTTCCGAAGACTTAAATTTAGTAGTATACCTATACCTAGAGGAAGCTGGTAACTAAAAACTTTAATTTTATATTTTTACTAGAAATAAACAGTATACAATTTATTGCTACAATTATTTTTAGTTTACGCCTTCCAATACCAATCTATTTTTCAATTTAGGGTTTACCCATTCAGCCTTCACTTTCCAACAAGAAAGTAAATTGAAGTTTGGCAACCTGAAGAAGGAGATAGATATGGGTGTCCTTGTTGATTTGGTCCAAAAGGGTCTCGAGTACCGAGCCATCGAATCGCACATTGATAAAGTTAGTTCAATGCATTTATGCTGCAGTTAACAATGAAGTTTAGGACGGAGTGATAAAGCGGTGTAAGGCCCCATTTACGATACTTGGCGAGCACGTCTGCGAGATATCAGACACACCACCATCCGAAGAGCCCGAGATTGAGCCTAAGCCCAAACCCAGCAAAAGCCAGAGTAGTAAACGTAAGAACCGGAAGGCAGCCAGTCCCACCGTTGAGGAGGCCGTCGTTGAGGCAACTGTGCGCAAAGACAAACGAGGGGACAAGTCAAGCACTAAGGATATTAGTTTAGGTATCCAGGACAAGGATACCAACATCTTCTCCAGGGACTCATCAAGTTCACCTACAGCGGAACGAGAGGTGGAGGTCAAATTACCAGCAGCCCGCGACATCCCCGAATCCGATCTAGGTATATTTCCCTTCCTTTTTGGAGGTTCCTTAACTCTTACTGACGACAGGTAAAGACAGCAGGGCGGACAGCGACAACGATCCTAGAGACCGCCCCTTCACTGTTACCGTTGAGAACAACACTACTCTACTCAAAGGTCATGAGTCTGAGGTACACGAATACGTTTTATAAAATTTACCATTTTCAGGTCTACACATGTGCTTGGAACCCAGTATTCACTACCCAATTCGCCACCGGGTAAAATATTTTCTGCAAAACTGTCAAACTTAGTTTAAAATAACTAGCTCCAATGATGGGAGTGGTCGGGTCTGGTACCTTCCTGGTACGAACAAGAGTCGGGTCTCCTCCTACTACCTAAGCTACAACTCGATGAACGAATCCAAGGACGTTGTATGCATGGATTGGAACGTAAATTCAACTTTTGAAAATTTTGATCTAACTCAAAGGTAAGTCTAAAGGTACGGTGTTGGCTTTAGGGTGCTACGATGGTAACATCCGTCAGTATACCCAGGACGGTTGGCTACGATTCGTGGCAGAGGGTCACGTTGCACCGATTTTAGCCATCCAGTACAATCCCAAGGGTACTCACCTGCTCACCGGAAGCGTCGATATGACGGCCCGCATCTGGTGTAGCCACTCGGGCAACCTCCTCTTCAAAGTCGAGTGGCACTCTGGTACATATAATGTATTTTGAATTTACTCATTGATTTGACAGCTGGGGTCACCGATATCGATTGGAAGGATGACAAGATGTTTGCTACCTGCTCCTTGGATGGTATCATCCATGTTGGTCGATTTGAAGAACCGGACCCACTTTACACCTTCTCTGGCCACAAGGTAATTGTAATGTATATTTTTGGCTAAATTTTCAAGGGTCCGGTCAACGCTATAAAATGGAATTCGGATGGATCATTACTAGCTTCTTGTTCTGACGATATGACTGTCAAGGTAAATTTAAAATATACCATCGCTTCTAATCACTGGTTCTTATAGCTGTGGTCTTTGAGTCAGAATCTACCAATCCATACCTTGAAGGGACACCAAGGCTCGGTTTCGTTGGTCAAATGGGCCCCACCCACCAACCCGAAACCGATACTAGCAACGTAAATTACTTATCCTTCTATATAAGCCACTTAATTACTTTCTTTTCAGTGGTTCAGACGACAGGACGGTACGACTTTGGGATACAAGTACGGGGACTTGCCTTTTCAAGTTCAACCAATTCCAGACCCGCATCACTTCCCTAACCTTCTCACCGAATGGGTTACAGTTAGGAGCCTTCTGCCTTCGATTCCAAGGTGTACCTATTTTCGACAGAAGTAAATTTTTTAAACTAAACTAGTGTTAAATAATATTGGTAGAACGGCTCCTTGGTTCGAACGCTGCAACGTAATGGTATAATCTTCAATATCCAGTGGTCGCCCAATGGGGATTCGATGGTAGCTTGTTTTGCAGACAAGACGGTAATTTTTATTTCACCCACCTTTCTAATATTTCAATCGAATGTAGGTGGCGGTTTTCAAGCTGGAATCGTAGGCTGATAGGTGTCCTAAGTAGGTCTATTTGGCAAGCTTCCTTTTCTGTAGGTTGGTTTTGGTTTCGATTTGCTTTGATTTTGGTTGGACTTTGCACCGAGTTCTATTCTACATATTCGAAGGTGAATGTCGATTTTTATATAAAAAGTTAAATTAAACTGGAGCGAGGTAGCCTAATTGGAATGTTGTCTATGTCTTTGAGTTACTAGGTATTTCTGCAAAATGCTGATAATAGCTATTGGAATTAACTAAATTAAAGCTTTTGAATTCAATTGATGTGATCTATACTTTATCCCTTTTAAGCCTAATAGATATAGTGATCAGCAAGTTAAGCTTGCCAAGGCAGCTGTTTGATCTGTCGCTTTATCTGTTATTTTAGACCTCCAAGAGCTAATAGTAGTCCATAAATTTAAGCAGTGGTTATTTGAGTAGGCATCTATAAACTTTTACCACTGTGAATCGTTCAAGCATACTGTTACCCTATAGCAACACAATAAATGCATATTGTTTCAAAACTAAAGCCTGATCAGAACGCATGTATTTCTTTGACTTGGAGCTATAGATATCCATCCTCTAACCCTTTCGGATATTTTAGAGAATTGGGACTGCTAAATTGGAATTCCAAATCAAAGTCAGAAGGAAAGATGTGACGCAACTTTGTGGACTAGACCAGCTTTCAACACCTCTACCCAAAATTTTAATTAAATTTAGTGGAGTCTTCAGGTTTGGGTCTGTACCATGAAAATACCAACTATGCTAAGTAAACCCAAACGAAACAAATATGGGGTACCGGAACTATAAAGCTTTGTAATAGTGAGGCTTTTAGCGCTCTTTATTAAATTACAGCAAGTACAAGAATTTAAACCACGATACACTTTACGATTGATTTTTGTTTAGAGCTTTAGCTAGACGTCAACAACCGTGATCCAACACCTTCTCAAATCCTAGTACGCTTCTCTTAGTAGTGAGGTGTATACTGAATGGCCAAGTTCATCAGCAAACCCAGCAGCTCGCAGTACGACGAGTTACAGCGGCAACTCGGCCGAAGTAACACGATCGACCAGAATCAGGACTTAAACTCACCCAATCTAAACTTTCCAACCAGTACTACCTTGACTGATGAAACTTCTCCCAACCCTTCCAAATCTAAAGTCCAATTTAAAGGTTCACCGATACTAATACCAGACGCTCAACCTTTAGAACCTTCTCCAATAAAGCGTGTAAAAAGTATAAGTAGTAAGGAAGACGAAGACGACAAGTTGGGTACGTTTGAAGGCGTTTACATCCCAGTGGTTTCTGGTATCTGGGGTGTCATTCTATTCCTAAGGCTAGGCTACATTTTATCGCAGGTGGGCTTGTACGTAACGTTGGGTATGTTTGTAGCTGGGTTCACCATTACTACCTTCACCTCCCTCTCCATCTCAGCTATCTCGACCAACGGCACCGTAAAAGGTGATTTTATATTTTTCCCATCATTGCTAAACAGAATAAAATATAGGCGGTGGACCTTACTACATGATATCCCGATCTTTGGGCCCTGAATTCGGAGGTATCTCTTTCTAAAACCAAAATTATAAACTCACTTTTGTGGTAGGTAGTATAGGTACAGTCGTATATCTAGGCACCGCTTTAAATGGGGTTCTCAATGGGTTGGCGGCTGTCGAAGGTATTATAGAATTCTTTGGTAAGGATTCCGGCACCATCTATAAGATCCTACCCGAGACTCAGGTATATCTACAACATTTGAAAACTTTAACTGAAACTCTTTTAGCTGTGGTCTTACTTGTACGGAACCATAATTCTCCTCCTCTGCTTGCTAGTATGTTCGTTTGGTTCAACTACGGTAGCTAAAACCTCAGTCCTATTCGTCGGACTATTGATGATCTCAACTCTGTCCATTCCTGCTGACCTTTTTGTTCCAATCCCCATTTCACGATGTCGATCGTAACATTACCTACACTGGGTTAAGTTGGGACACGTTACAAGGGAACCTCTACCCCAGGCTAGGTTATAACGACAGTGGTATCCTCGAGACCTTCCAATCCATGTTTGGTGTACTTTTTCCAGCCTGTATCGGTATAATGGCAGGCGCCAGTATGAGTGGGAATCTCAAGAATCCAAGCAAGTCCATACCAACTGGGACTTTGGGGGCTGTAGCCACTACCTTTGTCATGTACATAGTCCTAACCATTTTATTCGCTGCTACTACACCGCGAGCAACTTTACGTAACGACCTCAACATTATGACTCATATCGGACTCTACCCACCATTAGTGAATGTGGGTGTATTAAGTACGTCGATAGCCTCTATCCTAGGTTGCTTGATCGGAGCCAGTAAAATCCTACAGGCCATGTCTCGTGATGACCTGATCCCCATGCTTTCGGTATTCAAGTACGGGACCTCTAACGGCGACGAACCTATCCCTGCCTTACTGTTGACCTATTTCTTGACCCAGCTGAGTCTAAGTGCCGGGGATATAAATGTGGTGGCTGGCATCGTTACCATGTTCTTTGTCCTAACTTTTGGTGTCACCAACTTAGCCTGTTTCCTTCTTAAAGTCGGTTCGGCACCCAATTTCCGCCCCTCGTTCAGGTACTTTCACGCATGGACCGCCTTTGTAGGTGTTTTAATCTGCTTTGGAACAATGTTCTACGTCGATGTAACCTCTGCTTTAATTTCTACTACGTTTGCGGTCGTAGTCTTCGTAACCGTACACTACCTATCTCCACCAAAATCATGGGGCGATGTGACGCAGTCGTTGATTTATCACCAGGTCCGCAAGTATCTCTTACGTTTGGATCTGCGCAAGGACCATGTCAAGTTCTGGCGGCCTCAAATTTTACTGTTGGTTTCTGACCCTCGAACTCACTACCCTTTAATTCAATTGTGTAACGGTTTGAAGAAAGGTTCATTATACCTGATTGGCCATGTAATTAAGGGTGAGTTGAGACAAGTACTGCCTGAGTTAAGACGGCAACGTAGCCTGTGGTTGAAACTGGTTGATACCTGCAGAGTGAAATCCTTTGTCCAACTTACGGTAGGTGCCGACGACCGATCCGCTGTACGAAGCTTACTTCTGAACACAGGATTAGGTGGAATGGTGCCCAACATTGTCATGGTGGGTGCTTTCAACTTGGATCACTACCACCGTAAGTCGGCCCGCAACTCTCAGTTGGGTTTAGAAGCTATGCTGCAAGCCTACGAGAACCCCAACAGCCAAATCAAGGTTGGGCACCTGCTAGGTCCTTTACCTACCGATGAGGTGCGTTCCGAAGTTCCCATTGATATAAACGATTATGTAGGTATGATTGAGGACGCATTGATGTTGAACAAGGCTGTTGCCATTGCTTACCATTTTACAACGACTCCATTGATCCCGTGCCTACCTAAGGAACTGTTGGATCAAGCCGACCCTACCAAAAAGTTTATCGACCTGTGGCCTATCCAGATGGCCGTCAAGTCGGAGTCTGGTACCACCACCAACTTCGACTCCTACACCATGGTCCTACAGCTGGGTTGTATTTTGCACACGGTGCCAGCCTGGAAATCCAAGTTCCAACTGCGCGTCAACTGCTTCGTCGAGCACAAATCGGATGTCGCCTTGGAGCGCAGCAGAGTTCAGAACTTGTTGGAGAATTTACGCATCCCAGCTGTACTCAACGTATTCTACTTGGACAGTGGAGCTGTAGATATCTACGACCAACTGCTGGGAAATTTGAGGTCTCAGAATAACCCACCTAAACCTATCAACTTCAACGCCTCGGCTGGTGCCACCAGCTTCAAATCCCCCATGCTGTCTACCTCACTACGTATCAACCTACCCATACCTGATGACGACTACCCCGATTCCGATCAAGTCTCCTTAGCTTCGGAGACTGATCACCTTTTGATTGAGGATAATGACTTAGTGGCCAGCCCCAACTCGTTACTATCGCCTACTAACAATTTTAACGAATCCGCCAACGACTTCAATGAGCTAGAAGCCGAACATCAGTACTCCATCCTCAACCACCTCATCAAGCAGCAGAGTAGGGACACTGCCCTACTGTTCTCAACCTTACCAGCCCCCGATTTAGGTACCTGTGAAGATGAAGTTTCTAGCCTGAACTATTTGAACTCGTTACAGACTTTGGTGGAGGGGTTGCCACCAGTTGTGCTGGTCCATTCCAAGTCGATTACCGTCACTACGCAGCTCTAGTTAATTTTCTACTTTTCGAGTTATTTATAATAAATATTTTGATTTACAGTAAACATTTTAGTAAGTCTAACATATGTTCCTTTTATTCCTTTGTTAACTTAAAGCCTATGTCGGTTGGCCCATTCAATAAAGTACTTATCAAAATATATCGATTTATAAGAAATCAGACATCAATAGTTTTAAAAATTGATAGAACATTTCAATTTCCCATGTACCATTTGCAATTCTTAACCTTCAGTCCTTACCCTAAAGGCAATTCCAAACATAACCAACTGTAGCTATACAAAGAATCCCGAAATCCAACCGCCACTCTAGTTTTTATTAGTTTTAAATCTTCTATCTCTAGAACTCTATTCTACATGAGCCAAGGCATCCAAGTTATTCTGCAAAGTCAATCGATCAATGAAAGCCTGTAGCCCACTAGCTTCGTTAACGACTCCTTCCAGGTCGTAACTAGTAAGCCCAATCCTATGGTCAGTGACTCGATTCTAAAAAAAGGTCAATTAGAGTCAACAGTGAAAAAATACCTGGGGGAAGTTGTAGGTGCGAATCTTTTCTGATCGAGCTCCCGATCCGATCTTTCATAGAATTAGAGTTAGAAGGTATGAATTGGTATCTAGCTACCTGAGTTTTCCTTTGGCTTCTTCGAGTCTCTTCGACCTTGATACGTTCCAAGTCGTAGATTCGTGCTTTGAGGACTTTGAGTGCCTTGGCTTTGTTCTATAGAAATAAAAGTAATTGGTGTAAGTACAGCAATAAAAATGTACATCATTACCTTATGTTGACTACGTTCATCCTGCATAGCTACAACGACACCGGTCGGTATATGAGTGATGCGAACTGCCGAGTCGGTCGTATTGACGTGCTGGCCACCAGCTCCTGATGCCCTGTAGACTTCAATCCTCAGGTCACTGTCGTTGATCTTGATCTCGACTTCGGAGGGCTGGGGCATGATAGCAACCGTAGCAGTTGAAGTATGAACTCTACCTTGGCTTTCAGTACTCGGAACTCGTTGTACACTACATGGTCGGAAATTAAAACTAAATTTTTGAAGTCAACGATACCGGTGTACACCACTCTCATACTTCAACTGACCAAACACATCATGACCTTAAATTGGATACCATAAGTTTAGGTTGGAATTGGATATTGTCAAATGGAAATACAAACCTGTGATGGCAATGAGTGCTTCCTAATGTATTTGACGGTTAAACTTTCTGGAATTGGTACAATAGTTTACTTTTACACCCTTCCCCGACTCGAGGGAACTTATATTTAAGATTTCAGTCCTCCAGCCCTTGAGTAAGGCGAATCGCATGTACATATGCTGTAGGTTGGCACCAAAGAGAGCTGCCTCGTCACCTCCAGTACCTATCCAAAACTGTAAATAGATTGTAGGATTACAAACTATACCCGATCGAATTTCCAGGATGGCAGAAGCTGAATCAGCTTGATCTTTAGGCACCAAAGTGCTGATAAGGTCCAGTTCCAAGTCGGGCAATGAGTCTTCCAGTTGAGTTAGCTCTTCTTCTATCAAAGCCTTCAGCTCCTGGTCACCTTCCTCCATTTGCTTCAAATCTTGTATTTGCTAAATTATCATTTAATACAACAAAATAATTCGATCTTTACGCTGAAAGCATCTTGAAGTTTGTTGTAAGTAGTCACCGTTGGTTCTAAACTGGACAATGTGGTGGATAGCTGAGTCATTTTATCGACACTCAAATCGGCATCCTTCAAAAAACTCAAGTTAATATTTTATTGGGGAGGTCGAGTTACTTCGTTTAAGGTTTTTATTATGTCGCTATGCCTCGATATTATACTCTTCAATTTTGTCTGCACTTTTTCGCCATAGAGTGCCTCCTTTATAAAGTTGATTTCTAAACAATTAAACTATATAGGTACAAACAAATAGGTACCTGGCTTCGTGCTGTAAAATCTGATGGTCGCTATACTTCTTATAGCTGAACGAAATCGTAACATTTTGAAACTCTATTAGGTTGATACAAAACTTTTAGGTTGGTAAGTCGAAACTATCGAAAAGCTAATTTGTAACTCTCCTTGAAAATAGTCACTAAACATCTGGGTAAAAATCTTGGAAACTAAATTGACAAATGAATGAGCTTTATTGGAATATTCTCAACCTGATAATATTCATCACTTTGCACTTTTTCGAGGATAGTTGGGTCCAAGATAGATAATGCAATAGCGAGAATTGAATGCTATAAGCTTTGTTTATTTGCCTGATTTATTTACCCACACTGGATCATTTAAGCTTAAAGTGCTAAGTTGGTGATAAATAGCAAAACACTGAATTTGATTATAACCAAATACTTTATCTCAACAAAGTGATGTATCGTATGAAATAGCCTTTGCTATTCTAACACTTACCTACATCAACACAAAGGTGTAATAAATTAAATGATTTATAACTATAAATATACAAAAGATTAAAATATTCGTCGGATTTATAGCAATGGTCGAACTCAAACCCTTTTCATACTGATAATACCCATCAATTCTTTAATTCAAATGCCTATATAGCTAACGACATGATATAGTAGACTAATTCATTTATATATCGATACCATCGTTGAAAGTGAAGGTAAATTGATCGTGGTCCGTCCCAGCCTCAGATGCCGGTTTAGAACCTTCGCCTTGACCTTTCCCTTTCTCTTCTTTGCCTTCGACGTTGATATCAGGTTGGGCCTCAGTAGACTCTTGAGCAGCACCTTCAGCTAGTTTTTGGAAGAGATCTCCAGTAGCTTTAAGTACGCTGAACGCGTCCTCTAAAGCCTTGGTGTAGTTGGTGTAGAGCTGCCACTCGATATCCTCTTCCTTAGGTTTGACGTCGTTGGCCTTAGCTTCGATACGCTTCAAGCTAAATATATACAAAAGATTAGTTTGCTAATTAAAAGCTGTTTAACTTACAGCTCTTGGGAGTGGATAGGTGATAATATACTTTTGATAAGTAGACTCAGTAGGCGGAAGGCTAGGAGGGGCGACAGTTCAGTCAAGGAATTGGATTCGATGTTCAAGGAGTACATCTCAATGGCCATAGAGGCAAAGTTCAAATGAGTCTGAGCCATGCTTTCACTGATGAAGGCGATGTTAGTACCGATGTTACGCAGCGTGAGAGCAAATAATTTAGTCAGGCTAATGATGTTGTCGAATGGATTGGCTTCGGGGTTGTTTACAGAACGCTTGAAACCCTAAACCAGTAAGTATTTCAGCATTAAATAGGAATTACCTCCAAAAGCGCATCATTGATGAACTGGAGGGACTGGGTGATAATGGATGCGTTCTTTGCGTTCTTCAATTTGAACTTGAGCCCTTCATTCATCAGAATTTTGACCGATTCGTTTATGATGGGATCGAGCTTCCCGTAGTGAGAAATGATATCTACAGCTGCGTTGGAGTGGAACACCCTTGACAGTACTGCCCGTATCTGGGCAGCAAATATTTGGTTAAAGTTGTGGCGTAGCGTAGGGTCTGAGACAATATCTATGCTTGGGTTTAATTACAGATGTTGAATAGAAAATTACTGGCTTGGCTCGATTCACTGGTTTGCTCTTGGAGGACCTTCTCCCATTTGCCTATAACCTTCTTGATAAAAGCTACACACTTATCTCCAATCCTATAAACTGAAGGGTCTGTGGGGCGATCTTTAAGAATAGGGATGTTCTTTGAAACCCAGCATAAGTCGTTTAAAATTACGAATGCCTAGGCAAAAATAAGTACTAAATAAGTAAAATAGACTTACGTGACGTTGAATATCGAAAGCTTCATCGGTTGTATCGTCAATATCGATAATAAAGAGACAGGTATCAACTAGATGATTTCTTAGATCAACCAATTCATTGATGGATTCTTCGGATAACTCAGATTGATTGTCGAGGTTAGGGAAGGAATGGCATCCCCATAACAAGCATCTATATAATATATCTAATGACGCGATAGTCACCTTTCAAAAATTTAGATTAGATGGCTACATGCATACTACCTTGGTTTTATCCATTATTTGAATTTTCTTGTTAGTATTTCCGTAAAGGTACTTTGTAAGTTGGGAACTCGATGAATTGTAAATGGATTCGGAGCTCCATGGAACTTGGATTAATAGCGCACGGAGTCTCTGAAGACAAGTCTCTTCATTCTCCTCATCTCCCTGGAAATTATTAGATATATTTATAATAGAAACTTACGATGGAATTAATTAACTTGCTATTAAGTTCCTCTACGAAGGAGTTGCTGCAATCGCTAATTTCTTGAGGAACCGATGTAAACGCACTGAGCGATTTCAAGGTCTTGACGATTTGAAACAGTGTAGTAGAGTTGCTACGTGTCAAGAAAAGCTTTTGAATACTTTTGATGAGCTCGATGTATGGCTTAATTAACGTGAGTAAAAGAATTTAAATCGGTTACCTTGAGCTTATTTGCTTCTAGGAAAAGTTCTCCATTAATTGCAAATCTAACTATCCTTAAAATTGGAATGACAACAAAGTCTTCAGTCATAAACTTGTTGACTAAGAGGGTGAGTGGCTTGATTTCTTGAACTAGATGTCCTTGTAGCTGTTTGAACGGAGAAATCTCATCAGACTAAAAGTTTAGTATACACGTTGAAAATTAAACTACCTTTTTGGAGCTTTCGCTCTTTTCTGAAGCCTCATTCTGAGCTGCCAATATCTTAAACCCGACTTCAAGTACCTTGACTAAAAATGCCTTTTCCTTATCGTCAAACCTTACCACAACTTCATCTCCATGTTCAGGGAGGTCTTGCCCTATCAGTTCGAGCAATAGTTCTAAATTCTAAATATTAGTCAAAATTTCAAGTAAGTTATACTCTTGCAAATTCAAGTTCAGGCCAGAGAGATTTGATGGCAAGGGATGTGGTATCATTGTCCCTGTCCTCTTTACGCGATGCCAAAGAAAGGCCGTCTGTATATGCGAATAAGCTGGATTCAGTGGACTCCTGTAACTTGATATCTTCATCGGATTTATTGATCACGCTATACAAGCATTTGAACAGTAGCTTCGTACTATCTTCATCGGAAAGTGAAATTGCATCTACCCCGTAATGCTCCTTAATTTGATATGGGAGTAACTCAGTCTCTATTAGTGTAGAGACGAATGGGGCTATAGCTGAGCGAACCTTTATCTCCTTGTGGAAAATCAAATCCAGCAGCCCTTGCTTTTCGTCATGTTCGAGGAATCCGTGGTTATAAACTTGAAGAAGTAATGCGAGAGCTTGGCATTGGACACTAATGTCGATTTCTTTATGCCCAATTTCCAACAGTCTTGATTTAAACTTGAGGGTAAACAGTCTAAGCTTTGAGGCGGATGAGTTTGAATCGAATATTTTAGTGATCCCATTAATTGCTTCGCCTCTAACCAACGATGCCTAATAGCGTTAGAAATGATAAATAATAGAAAACCTACTTTATCTGATAGCTGCATTCCGATATACTTGAGATAGGTATCTTTTAAATAGTGGGAAGGATACTTGATCATCCATTTTCCTAGTTCTTGGATACTCTCTACACGGATACTGGGATCAACATCTCGATACCGGTTAACAAACACACTGATTCATTTTAGTATAAATAAAAAGTAAAGCATACCCATCGAAAAGCATCTTCATCGCAGACTCAATGTTCGAAATCTGTAAAGCAATGTCCTGAGATTTGTTTGCATTGGAAATAGCCTTTTTCTTTGACTTTTTGCCGGTTTTCTCCTGCTGTATGGCTGCAGTTTTCTCACCTTGCAATGCTAAACAGATATCACACATATAAGAAAGTAAGTTCAAGGAAATTGATGTTGCAGCATGCCGGAGTGGACGGAATTCAGAACTAGCCAAGTTAGCTTAGCATTACTAAAACCAAAATACCTGCTCAGCCCGACTAACCAATCTAGTATTACTTCTACTGCATTATCTTCTGAAAAAAAGTCATTGAATCCCAACTTAACTAGTTGGTTGAAGAAGTCCAAAACCCGTCTTCTTTTGCTCTTGGCCTCTCTTGAACGTGAACCAAATAAATAATCGGGAGACTCATCCTATACTTGTCAATATTACAGTATAAATAGCTATTTACAATTTTTATGGTGTTTTCGAGTTCTTTAACGACATCTTCAATTTCAGCATTATCTGTTACAAATTCTTTGGAAACTACTAAGTTACATCCACCTACCTATTAAATACTTAAAAAGAATTGTATTAAAATGTTAACTTTGGTAATAAGTGCAAGGATTTGATAAACAGCTGAGTCTTCATCATTAAAGTATTGGTCGATCCATTCCTTTGCAGTTATTTGTAAAGATGCATTTTCGTCGTTTAAAGATTCTAACTATTAATAAATACAATGTTTAAAATTGGTTACCATATAGTTCCAAGTCCTCGGCTTGAATACATATGTTTTTTGGAACATGTTCCTTTGACTTTGAAATTTTACGTCTCTTGGAGAGCTCGGAGCCTTTACCGGACTTTGATTTTCTAAATGACATTAAAATATGTATCGCTGCAGGTTGATTTACTTTTCTTTTTTCTTATTTGAACCGGCCATCTTTGAGATAAGACTGTAAACTTGATCTGTAGTTGCTTTTGCGTGTTGAAAATTTAGTAAGCTTTGATTTGCCAAATAACGTCATTATAAAATTTTGGCAATTCATTTTGTTGTAAAATATTACAAGAATTTAAAACCATTCTATTAGTGTAAATCCTTGTAGTATTTCGAAACAGAAAATGTATTAATTGGCATTTGATCGTATTGGCGAATTTTGAGTTTCATTTTGCAAATCCACTTTCCATTTGACAAGGTGGCTTCATGTAGCTTTATAATCCAATAGAGCCTATTGTAAAAATGCACTGAATCGTTGTATAAGCTCCAGCTTTTAAGTCTGAAATAAGAGCCTTGCTTTCATTTGAAATGCTTACAAAGTACATCAAGGCAGTTATTTACTTGAATGCCTTCCTTATATTGGTTACAGGTAAACTTTCAACTGTGAGTATCGGACTAGGCTCTGAATAGTAGAATGAAGGTAGGAAAGTTGTAAAATTGACTCTTAAAAAGCGATAATGTAGCACGAAGAAGCATCTTTTTGAAGTATTTTACTGAAAAGCTATGATAAGGTAAGAACTTGGAAAGAATTTATGTTACTATGTAGAGAAAGGTGGTTTAATAGACTTCTTGATTAGGTGTCGGTTGGAAATCAACAAAAATATGCTAGTTCTGATATTCTCTTGGCCTATTGCTTGGTAAATAGCATTGTGGTGATATAATAGTCTCAATAGAAATGCTAAATTTTGTTAATTTCAATGAGATGTGTAGTATCCATAATAATATAAGTTGTACAATCGTTAATTTTTTTGTATTTTGGGAAAGTTTACCGCTCAATTCTTTGTAGTTGGAAAATATGATGTCCTAAAATTTCAAGATTTGAAATCAAATTTAATCGCAGTATTAATATAGCCTTATCAAAGAGCCTTTATATATTTGGATTCTAATTAAACATATATATTCTACATATGAGTTATGGCACATATGTATTACATCCTTTAATATATCCATCCTATATCTGCCTATCCAGCTTCAATCGATGAAAACTCCCAAACTAATTAGTGCAAAAGCTAAATATTTTCATCCAGATACCTGTCCCTCCTAAAATTTAACAAACCCGTATTGCATCTGTAGCTACAGTTCAAAACTACAGATTACAACTCCAAGTTTCGGACAAGCACCAAATATATATTACATCTTAGAATTCTTCATCTAGAGCCTGCTGGTCATAAATGACTCTTATGTAAAGAAGCCCAGAAAAGTAAAAAGGCAATGAGGAAAAGCCTACGTATCAAAGAAATTTCAACTTTTTATTAAATTCATTTCTAAATAGAAACTCGAAAACAAGAATAACAGGTCAATACATATGAAATTTCTCCGGGAAGCTTTACAGAATTCTTTTAGGTCCAATACAAGCCAAAAGTTTAACCAAGCGGCCCAGGCTAAGAGTACCGTTACGTTTGGAAATATTCATTTCGGCTAAGCCTGCTAAACCTTACTTAAAAGCAATCTTGCCCAACCTTTCTAAACGCTTCTTTTTGGGCATATTTCCCATCCATAGCAACTTATGCTTCAATGTAAAGGCATCCACTAATTACGGATATCTTAGCCTTCTATGAAGAAGCTTGGGCTTAAACTCAAGTTAACAAATGCCTGAAAATGGAAGCTTGGAAGTTTCTATCTTGGTGAGGGGCTCAACTTTCCCAACCTTGCTAGTCTTCAGTTATTGAAACCTGCAAGGTACTGAAGGCTGATTGGACCAAGTTTTCAGCCCGAAATGGCATAGTGAGGGAGATTTGCAATCAAAGGTACAAGAAAATGAGTTCAATAGATCTCCAAGATTTACACAGTATATAAAGGCAGCAGGAGTACCTTTAAGTTCTCAAAATATTTGACATTTCAGCCGACTATCAAATTTAAAAAATACTATAAACCTAAATGGGAAAACAGACGTCCAAACTACCTTCTAGTGAATTGCAACGGTTAAGCCAGCTCACCTACTTTGACAAAAAGGAGCTCAAGAACTGGTACAAGCAGTTCATCCAGGACTGCCCCAGGCGGTCAAGTGGATCGCGAGCAATTCCGTGCTATCTACCAGCAGTTCTTTCCCTTTGGAGACTGCCAGCCCTTCAGTGATCTATTATTTTCCATGTACGACAGCGATCACAACGGTACCATCGACTTTGCCGAATACATGTTGGCGCTATCCATCTCGACTAGAGGCAAAGTCGATGAAAGGCTGCGATGGGCCTTTCAGCTTTATGACATCGATCACGACGGTTTCATCTCTAGGAACGAGATGTTGACTATTGTAGATGCTATCTATTTGATGGTAGGTAAGATGTCGACACTACCTAGTGACGAATTGACACCACAACAGAGGGTCGACAAGATCTTCCAAATGCTGGATACCAATAACGACGGGCAGTTATCTTTAGATGAGTTCTGCCAAGGTTCTTTGAACGACCCCACCATATTTAAGGCCCTCACTATATACGATGGCCTTGTTTAATTTATTTCATCTCATTCTTCCATGTTAATAAAGTTTTCTATTTTTTCGTTCACCTATTATACTTTGTAAAACTATGGCGAAATTCACAATTGTTTACCAATAGCGAAACTTGAGTAGCCTGCCCAATAACTATTTTTGAGCTTACCCAAGAATATAAGCCTAGAATACTTGGATTGGCTTTGGCCATAAGCCCGCTTATCGATCTTCACCAAGAATTGGAGGATTTTCTTTAATTTATAAATAAACTTAATACTTTATATATATGTGCTCTATTTAAAATCGATTTCTAAATATAAATACAGCCTTGTAGTATACATAGTATCTATTACAAAAAACCGATATCGTAAGCTTAAAATATTCCCTAAATGTGATAGTTTAGTATTCTAATATGGCATACGAAAATATGGCGACAGTTTAAAGCTTATTGTGCAATTAGCGGTTAAAGCTAAAAATATTGAAGCCCACTACCTCACCTCACTAGTCTTGTATCACATTATATATAGTTCATATCATCTCTATTCCGCTTATACAAGCCGATATCTTAAAAGAAATTAATAGAGATTGGACCATGCAATAGGAACAGAGGTGCTACCTTACTTAAAACTGGAATCATCTTCAAGATGAAAGCCAGCAAATCAAGTTTCAAGGTCTACTTTTAGCTTGCGAAAAAGTTCAACTATAACTACGCCTTTACAAACTATTAATACCATATACTCAATAGCACTGGTTTATCTGATGTATCGAGGTCAAAGCAACTACATCTTTCAAACTCCAAAGCTGAATGAAGAGCAGGCCATCAACTAAAATGAAGTGCTTCAAAAGAAATAGACAACTAGCACAAATTGTAAAAAGTGGATTAATACTCCTGTCTTTCAAAGTTTTGGGCTTCTCTTTCTTATGTTGTACAATGCTATTATGGTTATAGTTCTATCTTCTATACAAAGGGAGAGGGTTGATTTGACCATGCATCAATAAGAACATGTAGCGTTGAAAACAATTTTACTCATAAATATTGTAAAGGTGTTATTGATAAACCAATAAATATAGATATCTGCTTAAAAATATAAGCATTTGACTACACCTAACAATAAAAACTTTGTATCAATGCACATAAATATAATAAATAAACGGTATACATACATACATATCATAAATACTATATTAGCGCGGTTAAAATAACCCAAAATGAATTTCCAATTCAATTCAATTGGGTGGGTCGTAAAAACTGGACAGGCATGGTACGATAAATCCAAACGTATAAAACTTAAAATCCGAACCTAAACCAATACCATGCTTTGAAGTACAAGTAAAAGTAAGTACAAACTGTTAGCACACGTAGCCTGACGAGAAGCATCTTCGCGAAATGGTATCGATGGAATACCGCTGGATGGAGTTCTCTAATCCTAATGAATAGTTAGGTTGGTGTTTTAAACGGTTTAAATAATTACCGACAAAAAGGTACTTGCCAGTAGGTGAAAAGGTTAGCCCTGATATGTTTTGGTCGACTAAGCTAGGGGCGACTCGTATCGTCTGCCGGCTATTATAAGTGCGGGCATCGATCAAATTAACACAGGAGACGTGCTAAAATAAAATAAAATAAAATTTTAAAGATTAATATAGTAAAATGATAAATATATCTTACTTCACTGTAAGCTAGTAAATCGACAGAACCCCCTTTAGAGAACTTTACACAGCGGGCTGCACCTTTGGCGACGCCCTAATAAAAGATAAATAAAAGGTAAAGCTGTAGAAAAACCTGATGGGTGTTGAAGCTAGCCATCGTCCGGTTCATACGTAGATCCCAAACTAATACTTGTCCGTCCTGGGATGCGGTAGCGAAGGTCTCTGAAGTTGACTTCCAAGCACACGAGAACCCGGAATCTTCGGCACCTTATATTACAAGTTCAACAAAAAGTCTCAACACAAATAGTTACCATATAGAGTTTGCACCTTTTCGAAACTGTTATTGTTGATACTGTACAGGAAAACTTCGTTGGAATCGCCTACCGCCACCATCTTCCTACCATCAGGGCTTATGGCAGCTAAACCCAAGTTAGCTTTATTTTAAATTGCAATTTACCGTGATTGACGGCAGTTGGAAACTCAATAGTAGATCGCTTGATAAAATCGGGTAGACTGAAGATCTTTATAGTTTGGTCGTTGTTACAAATTAATAGTCGCTTATCGCCATTATGATCGAATATGGATAATGAGTTGTTGATGGAGCCACCTACTGTCGTATAGATAGATCTTAAACAAAGTAAATAATACTGTACTTTACAAATAGGTACCTGTTGTTGCTGTCTAAAGGCTTTACAGTTAGCTGTGATCTCTGTCCTCCAACCGCTATGTAGCCGTAACTTTAATGATAGTTAGCTAAGGAAAAAGGTAAAGGTTACTTTATAGCCATAGAAGTGGGTGGGTAGGTCAAGTATTTCAAAACATGTCTAGACTAAAATAAATTTAATATTTGAGGAATTAAGCGATGTACTTGTCGTGTCGTAGTGTTGAAGCAGTTAACACTAGACCCATTTACCAGGTAGATTTCGTTGTCTTTATTTGGGCAAGATATGAGATCCCGTAGCTGCCTAAATTTCCGTATTAATTCTACTTTGCATATAGTTAAAGTACCAGTGTTGGATGGTGGTAGTTTGCTCGTAAGTTTGAGGTTTTCCTTCGGTAAATACGGCGTCACCTTGGCTTTAAAACAGACTTGTTAGTTTACATTCAATTGTGTAGATGCGTTGATTTGAAGCTTGCTTACCTGTTGGTGTTGGCAACTGTCATCTTCAATTTATTTAAATTGATATAGGCTTGCTGTTTGAATGTTAAAGAAGTTTAAGCTCCAAAATAAGCTACAGGATGGAATTTGTACCAAAACAGGTGAAACCTCGTTATGGTCATAGGATTGAACCAAGGTCTAAGAGTGATGTCAGTTCCTCTTTAATTTCATGCTGAAATGGGATTGCTATGCCTAATTTGGCAAATTGATTGATGGAATTGCACAAGTTTGTTTCAGGGCAGCAGTCCATTTCAACTTTAGTTAAGTTTTAGAGTTTGTTTGGTGGGGAGGTGGTTGGAAGGATCTGATTTTCTCAAAGCTAATTAAAGGATCCCCCCGCCCCTTGTTGTCACGATATTACAGTCACTTTAGTAGTGGTCTTCCCTTTTGCTCATTCTGAGTACAAATTAATTTTCTGTTTTAGGAGCATAATAATGGTTTCTAGACTGTTTCTTAGACTAGAGATATAACTACCTTTCAGCAAACCTTGGGTTTGATGCTAGCAAAGTAGCAAAGCTATAAAACTTATCTCTCATTATAAAGGGCTATTTCAATATTAGCATTTCCTATTATAATTTGTGCCCATACAAACTCTGTTTCAACTTCAAGTATGAATTCCACCAAACTGGCTGTTCAATTTCTACCAATAGATCAAATCTATCCAAGTGAACTTTGCCAATTGATCTTCAAAAGTTAATCAAATTGCAATTCATTGTTGATTAATCTGGCATAGTATTCAGGCCACAAATAGTATAAAATATCGATGTAACTCGGCTTCAACAGGGCTTAGAAACTGTCACTACATCTTGGTTCTACTGATTAAAAGCTATGTTTGTAGGAAATCGTTTAAAAAGTAGATCTAATGTCAACGTATAGTTGTATGATATAGAATTCCACATTCCTCTGATCTTAGTATATAAATCCAATTTCCCAATCTTATTATCGGTTTATCTAATAAGTATATCACTTGATCCTTTCTTTTAATACTCAAGCTGTAGGAATGTATTTCCTCTGCTGCAGAGCACTACGCATATTTCTAATAGAAAATAGAGATAGCTAAAGTATTTTAAAATATAGGGAGGTTATTTAGAATATTATTGAAAATTGGTTTTATACTTCTAGATGCTATAGTTGAAGACCTGCAAATATAAAGTTACTAAACACAAGTGATTTACTTAAATTCTAGCATGGAAGTACTTATATAGTGATTATAATTTTGGGTACCTATTCAAACTAAAGATGTGATGACAAACCGGGAATACAGTAAATTGTGCTATATTTACTGAACAAATTATATATTAAACACCACTGAACTCAATTCTACAAGCAGCAAACTTTTCAAAGAATTATATAAAGTTGCTGGATGTAGTATAGGATGTATATCTCAACCTTTATTTAAAAAGCCTAGATAAAGAATATCATACAGTATATACGGTACAAAAGGATTGAAATGTATTCTTTTCAAGTATACTTGTTAGCTAAAACAATGAAATATATATGTAAATTCAAAAGTACTAGTAAATCCTATGAAAAATTTAAAGTTTGCAAACTGAGTTTGAGGGTATATGAAGTGCGATCAACAGATTCTAGGAACAGCAAGCACTACAGGCCAGATCTCCCTACCATATCCTATATGAGTATATACCAGAAATGTCAAAGCATCACAATATAAATAGTAATTGTTTGGTTGAAAAATACACAAAGATTTTATTATTTAAACTTTAGAAACCTTGTTTACCAATAACTCTATAAAAGCTGTACGTCTTCAACACATTATCAAAACAGCTGTGCATACGTTCATTTCTTACGCTCGATAAGCTTTACACACAGTTGATCCAATGCATCCCGGGATGCAGAGGGTGGTAGTTTGTGGAGAGCTTGACAGGCCAAGTCACAATACTCCTTAGCCAGCATCTTGGTCCGTTCCAAACCTTGACTCTTGTAGACGAGTTGGCGGGCCTAAGGTATTTTAATATTAGAAATTATGAAAGTAAATAGAAACTTACGGCAGCTATGTCGCCTTCCTGGCTGAACTTTCGTTTGATAAGGGCACCTAGTTCGGGGAACTCCTCCCAAGCGAAGAGAACGGGGGCCGTAGATAGACCCAGTTCCAAGTCGGCGCCAACCGGCTTACCAAACTCATCGGAACTGACGACAAAGTCCAGCATATCATCAGTCAACTAGCGGAAATACATTAACAACAGTTATGGCAGTATAAAAGTACCTGGAACGCTATACCAATATTCTTGCCGTAGTCATAAGCAATCTGCGAAACTTCGTTGGAAGCACCCCCAAGCAAGGCGGTAGCTTTACATGAATTTGCGATGAGGGATGCTGTCTTCAAGTAGCTTTTTTCAATGTAGTAGTCGAACACCGAAGACTTGGAGGCCTTGTTTCCCTCCTGGACGGGTTCGGCATCCTTAATTTGTAAAAGCTCACCTTCAACCAAATTAGCAATTACTGTCGCCAACAGCTCGACCACTTCGACATTGCGAAGCCTTGCCAAGGCTAGGGAAGCCCTAGCTAATAAAAAGTCACCACCCAAGATAGCCATCTTGTTACCAAACTTGGCATTGCATGATGGTGAACCCCGTCGCATATCGGCGTCATCGATGACGTCGTCGTGGAAGAGGGAGGCGGTATGGATCATCTCGGATATCTCGGCTAGTCTCCTTTGCGAAGGTAATATAGTGCAGCCGTCAGCAGTTGGGGCATACATTTCGGTAGTTGGGGGTGTAATATGGCTGTTAAAGTCATCCTGGGCACGAACCCCACCTTCTAAATAGATGTCGGAGATGGGTCTGTTGATATCCGTTAGATTTTTAGATTGATCAGTAGGTGACTTAGTCAAACTGATAGCTTGAGACATCAGCAGGACTATCAATGGTCGAATGTGCTTACCACCTATTTCGAAATGATACTTTGAGATCGTGTTGATTACGGGGTGGCCGGAAGCTAGCACCGACTGGATGTTTTTGGTCAAAAAGGTAATGTCATCACCTATCAAAGCTTTGGAGTCGATAACTTTGCCTGGCTTGACTTGAGCAGTCTCCTCGGCGACGCTGACCGCTTGAGCCCATGACCCTGACTTCTTAGAGGTATGCAAATTACTTACCAACAAACTAGGTAGCCTTCCTTTGAATAACTGGTTGGCATGACCCTTCCTCGCTAAACTGCAAAACATTTTCAATAACTCTCAAATACAAATTTTCTAAACACAACGCAAGATGCTTTCATGAAATCCATCTTTGAAAATTTTGATTTTGGAATAATCTATTCTTGAAGGACTTCAAGGAATCGGGATTTATAGGCGTGGGCTAAAAGTTTAGTTGATTGGTTTGTTAAAGGCTATTTTACGATAAATTCGCAAAAGATATGCGACTTTGTGAGATTCATAGCAAATGAAGTTTACTAGTTGCAAATTTACCCATTGGGAATATCTTCAGATTCAGTAGATGTGCAAATTTATAAGGTAGATGATGGAGTCATAAACTGGTTTGGAAAGTAGGGAGTACTGTCTTTGCAATATACATTAAGGAACGGACCAAGTACTAAGAGGAAGGTAGGTGCTATGATATAAAGACTGTTGTAAAGTTGGGAGCAGATCAATAACTAGACATTTGGCAAGTTTCAACCTGGATTATATACCTCGCTTTATTGTTCAAAGCCATCAAGGTATTAGAGATGAAGCTATGACAAACTTTATTATTCCTAGAGACTAATTATTGAAGGGAACCATAGAGCATTCTTTTCCAAACGTCTAATTAGTTGATGCCACAATCAGTAAGCTACATAAAGCTATAGTGGAATACTCCCATATTTTATATAAAATTTAAAAGGATATAACCTTATTATAGCTCAGTGACAATCAACTACAGGTTAAATTGGCAACTAGTAGCTAAAAATGTAAAATTAAAATTCTAGACTTCATGTTGATAGTAGAATATTCAATATTAAAACCAACAAGCTTTGTAAATAAAAAATCGATATTTCCTTCTATAGACAACTGCAAAAGTATTGTCATTACTTCACTTTATTCAAGAAAATTTTTTCTCGACAGCATTGGAGGCACCCAACTCCAAATAGTCCTCTTTAGATAGCCAAAGTTGATGGAAGGTTCCCATCGAGGATAGGATGGAGCCTCCTAACCAAGGTTGGTAGATACGCTCCAAGTTACCTTGAGTGGGGATGACCCGAACCCTTTGCTACAGTTACCAAAATATAGATTTAGCATCAACAATATAAAAGTAAAGCTTACACCCGAAGTTAAGGTTGTCAACTCAAAACCTAGTCTATCGTTGAAGCCAGGGAATAAGGTGGAGCCACCAGCTGGGATAATGTTTTGGATGAGTTGAAGTCGGATATCGATTTCACAGGATTCTAAAGATTGGCGAGCTAAACTAGCAACTGAAATCAAACCGTTGGTGGCATTATCATTGAACAAGGTGGGTTGGAAAAGGAGCTCGGGGTAGAGGTAGCGTTCCAAGTTAAACTGTTGGTTGTATCCATCTACAAACTCATAGGATTTACCTGGACGAGCTTCGATAGCTCTAAATGATAGAATTTTAATAAGACGCCATATCAAAGTTTGTGATATACTTACTCTTGATCGTAACTGGTTTCGAACATCTGACAAGTAGATTCTTTAAAATCATTCACCGCTTCCTATTAAATATGGATAGGTATAAGTTTTTTTACTGTTAAATCTTTTAAATGATAGTACCAGCTGCATAAACTTATGGTAGCTCTCTTGCGTATCTCCACATTCCTTCAAAGTGATGTCGGGTAGCTTGCCAGGATCGACTGCAATCTTGCTTTTGATCTTGTAGGCTGGTGTAGCTTCGTATTCGAATTTATTAAATAGGTCTTGCATTATAAACCGGTTTATAGTATCTCCACCTAAGTTCTGCTTCATAATGCCTACATTTGACATACTAAATAAAATGCAATTGCTATAAACATTTACCTTTTGAAAGTACGTACCCCTCAAAAACTGGGACTACACTTGTACTCGAGCTGCCGACATCAACAACTAAACCGGAAGTCTTACCGGAAGCGAAACTGGGCAATAGAAAAAAATGGTAAACCAATTAAACATGAATCGAAAAGTTACCAAGTTAAAACTGGGGACCTAGCTAGGTAGAAGGCTGGCAAGTCGAATTTCTCAAAGGCCAACTCACACAACTTTTCCCGTTCCAAGTTGGTAGCCCAAGCCGAGCATGACATTAGGGTAGGTTTTTTACAGTTGTCCCTATCCAACTTTTCAAAGTTCAACTGCCAAACCTTTTCGTAGACTTCAAAGTCATTAATATTACCATCTTTAAAAGGACTTTTAACTTCCTGATTAGTGAACCAAGGCAAGTTATCCATTAGACCACTTCGGTACTGAGAGCTGTTGGTGTCATAACTTAAACTGGTCTTGTTGATTATCCTTGGGCTGTCTTCCCCCGAGTATCCCAGCTTGGTAGTGTCGGAACCGATATCGAGTACTAAGGCTGATATCTCATCTGTTTATTTTGAATTGTTTAGCTTTATACTGCTAGTTTCGAATATAGGGTTACCTCCTCCGTAATTTCCTGCCATGTTTGTGCTTGCTTCTGAAGGTTTCTTTTCCTAAGAAAGGTGAACTTGGGATGGAAAATTCAAATTTTGATGACGAGATTTTTAAAACTAGACAAGGATTGGTTCAAAATTTCCAAATTAACTGCACTATTGGGTAATAGTATTATTTATAAATGTTACATTTTATCTAGAACTTGAGAATTATCTGCTTCAACTTTTCATATTTACAAAAAAACACACACTGGAAGAATTGCACGATGGCGAATTACAGTTGTGAAGAAATAATACAGAGGTTTAAGGTTTGCTTCTTTTAGCTAGTGGATGGTAGATTCAAGATTTCGAAGGGAAATAAGCAAACACAGTCTTTAAAATGCAAAGGAAATTCTATCAAGTAGATAGAGCTAACTCAGGTTAGTTATAGTGAGATATAATGATATAGCTAATTGACTACCCATTTATTAGAAATGTTCTATACGGCTCTAAAAGGACTATTTACCAAATAACTGATCACCTATAAACTCTTTAGTTTTGTAAAATATAGTCCGATATCTCGTTGCCAGGCTGTTGTCTACTAGCCTAAAATTGAATTAGACTGGTATTGAGTTATAATTATCAAAAGTATACTTAAATATAAATACAAAAGGTATCTTTAAAATTTTTATAAATCTATAAAAGTACAAAGGCATAATTGAGAATTTAAACCAAAGGAAAGCTACAAATATGTAATTTAATAAAGCTTACAGTTCATCATACACATCATCCACGCTATCTTCCTTCTTTCTACTACCGCCAGGATGATCCAAAATCTCTTCCCTATCTTGGTACAAAGCTTTAGATTCGTCAATCGTAAGCTGTAAGGCAGCTAAATTGCTTCCGTAATAGCTGGAAATCCCAATATCGATTAGAATAACCTTACCACCGCATCGCGTGCGAATTTTACCATTCTCCTGTACAGTATGACCCATTACCATCCTTTTGACGTTCAACCTATCGAGGACCATATCTACGCTAGAACAAATTTCCGCTTCCTTATCCAGAGCATAGCCTCTGTACCAGAGAGGACCTTTGTTACCAAATAGATCGACATACCAAAGCTGTTCTATAGACTTTTCGACTAGGTCGTGGTGAGTTTGTTCGTTCATCGGCTTTATGCCACGCTTAGCAAACTCCAGCTGAATACTAGAAAATTGATGGTAAAAGCTTGAATATTTATATTTTAAAAGTTTTTGATTTAACTTACCCGCCATGACAGAATACGGTATCTTCAACGATGGCAGTTATATTTAAACCACGTAGGTACTTACCTATCCAACCTTCTTTACCGAATATTTGCTTACGTTTCGCTTCGCCACCAAAACTTAAAATGTCTTCCTTGGTTACGTACCGGTAGTCTTCCATCATATTCATTACCTCATGGTTACCTAACAGAGATACCACCTTGAAAGATACAACGGTTATAAATTTAGTTGCTTTAATGATTACCTCTCCTCCTTTTAGGTTAGCTTTCTCCTTCAACTTCTTTAACATTCGATATAACTTTATAGTATCAGGCCCTCTATCTACTACATCTCCCTATTTATAATATATATGAGTATAATTAAAGTTTAAAATGACCTACAGTTTGCACTAAGGTTGTCTTTCCTCCAGCCCATACCACCGTTTTATTTTCAATCCTAATGACCTTTGCCAGCTTCAACACCTTTATTGCATTTTTAAAATCCCCATGAAGATCTCCTACTGCTACAATACGTGGGATCTTCCAACCGTCTTCTTTGCTGCCATCTTCTTTATTACTTGTACCATATACAAAAGTAAATAGTAATATCGTCAGTTGAACTAGTATTGAATATCGCATTCTTTTGTTAAGCTTATTGATTAAAATCAACCTCCAATCCTCCTTTACATTTTCTAATGATAATACGTCATTATATTGAGCCTATAGATTTTGAGATTTTTGGATTATGGAGGACATCAGTAAAATTATGATTGGCCAATAATTTCAAAAAATAACCATCACCAACAAGGTGGGATCAAGCTAAGAAAAGCAACATACCCTTTATCGAATACAAGAGAACGAAAAGAAAACAGAAATGCGAACCAGCTTTAGTATTTTAAGCCTATTAGTCACCTTAGCTTCTTGGTCCACCTTAGTATCAAGTTCACGTCTGAGCTACGAGTTGCAATCCTACGACAACCAGTGTTTCTTCATAGATGCCGTTAACCGCCACGTCAAGTCGAGTTTATACTTCGCGGTAATTTTTTTCTTCATTTAAACCTAGCCATATTAGACCTATCCAATTACATTTTACTAAACATTGTATTTTTGTGTAAATTTAATAGGTATACCGTGGTAACGATTTCCAAGTCGATTTCAAAATAAACTCTCCCAGCGACGCTTTGGTCCTGGAAGGTAAGGATCAACGCCAAGGAGATTACGTATTCACCATCAACGAGGTTGGCGAGTACAAATTCTGTTTTAGCAACCCCACCAGCAACATCAAGCTTTTGGACTTTGATATTGTCTTGGAAGGCGATGAGGTTGACCACTCCCCCCTCAAGTTCAAGGACCCCCAACATCTGACTACTATGGACAAGGCCTTGACTGCCATTCGTACCCACTCCCAGCAGATCCGTAGGGACCAGCGTACCTTTAGAGTCCGCGAAGGTCGTAATGAAGGTATCTTGCATGACATTACCAACAGTGTCCACTATTTCTCTGTTACCGTAGTCATTATTGTTGCTGTCATTGCCTTGATCCAGGTACTTGCTATCCGATCTTTCTTCTCTTCCAAGAGACGTGGTTAAACTATTTAACCATTATTGATTGAATTTTAAATTGATACCAACAGTTACTTTTTGCCTCTATCTTTTTTGTGTTTTAACCTTGCTTTCTATTATTTTAAAGTCATTTTTATAAGTATAGTTTAATTCGTATCCATTAATTTAGTATTGCTAAGCATAATAAAGAAACTTTATTTGATAATCTTTGATAAAAGTCACTAATTCAAATATATACTCGGCCCTACCCAACAATCTACACATATGTAGAGCTTCACCAGCTAAAAGGTAGTACGATTCATAATTTCCAATAAGGTTTAAAATCATCTCCAGAAAATCCAATTTCGCTTACTTATCCTTACCCTTCGAGGTCGAAACTATATGGATCCAGTAGAAGATGGCTACACACAGAACGTGAAACTTATAGATGATACCTTAGTAAAACAAGTTAGTGTTTGACTTGAATCCAGACTCTATAGTAAGTTTGGAATGGTGGATAGCTTTGAGCCGAAAGTCGGTTTTAATAGGGTCCCGTTGGGACTTGGAAAATATTTAGAAGAATTGAACTAAGGTTAAGGTATAGATAAGTTTCAAGTTGTATCTGTACTGGCTTGTTATCTTTACCTTCCGATCAAACTTTTATTTAGTCATTCAAGCGCTAAGGAGATTTTAATTCCCATTGCAGTAGGTATCGATCGATAGCTTTGGCTGGGTAAGTACATTTAATCAAGTCTCCTTAAGGATATCGATAAAATCAAACTTCAACTTGATGAAGTAAGGCAATTGACAATCTTCTAAAAGTAAATTAAAGTAGTATATAGAATATAATATTGCAAGTCGAAATTCAAAGTAATCGCTATTCAGGTAGTCAAAGGGTATCAGCTTTATTTTGAGTACTGAATTGAGACAATAACTGTGGCTGAAAGGTAAGTTCATATCAAAATCATAAAGCCTATCCGATATACGAGGCATCCAGTACAGATATACCCACAATTCTTTATTATCCTTGTTTAAGTACTCCAATGAATCCAAATGTAAACTTAAATAGGTAAATATTCGAAAAGCTAGATCGAAGTCGAAGTACTCATTTGAAAATATTTCTTGTGTTGGTATATATTTATCAAAGCCAAGACGGTGACCGTATGTAATTAAACATGTACCCTTTCTTCAGTTTCAACTGCACCAGATGACAATAATGATGCTTGGTGTCCTTGGATATATAAGATAAACATCCTTCACCTATAGTGTCATTTTATCAACCTAATTATTGCTTTTAACCAGTTGAGTTGGACTACCATTGTCTATACTAACGCCTTTATTTGATAAATCTAATACTGATAAGTTTGGAGTTTAAGGCTTTTGGATCGCCTCACCTTTTTGACAGCAAACAGGTAACTATAGTCTTCACCAAAGGGACTGCACCAGGTACACTTTGGCTTCAACTTGCCATGGAAAGCTTACCGTCGTCTGCATTGATCATAAAGCCTAACCAATATGTATTTACAACTCCTATTTAAAATTATCGATACTTTAAACTCCATAATAAGTTTATATCCTGAAATGGCTATACCTCCCAATTAGGGAGTCTATGTTTTTAATTGAGGTTTGGCACTTTTGTTCCTAGTCCAACTGAAGATGATGGAAAGGTTCACACTACTGAATTATTTTTTGGTGATTAGCTATAAGCTAGCTGCTCACTATTTTTGGCAAATTCAAAAAGTAGATGTTCTCTTGTGGAAGAATATGCTTTTCGTATACTTATTCTTAAATAATAAATTAAAAAATATATTATCTCTTTCCAATGCTTTTCAAGTATAGTGAAAGTTATAGTAAACAGGATTATTTTAAAATTTCAAGTACACATAAGTATGAAGTCAGCTCAAGTAGTTATTTCCTCCTTTATCGATTAATAGTCCTACTGTCTTATAAGTAGCCTCACCCTACCAATGGCCTTTCAAAACCATGTATAAGGAAAGTGCTAAGGAATGGTGTCATATTAATATATAAACTTGCTCTATAAAAGATACCAGATTTATATATTGATTTTAAATATTAAGGAACAATTTTCTCCATTAGAAAAATAGCTATTTGAGTTGAAGAGTTATAATCGTCAATCGTCGATAAAAATTGAGGATTTCCCACTGTATAGTTGGATGAGAATAGATGGCGATATATCAATATAATAAAAATGTACTGCTTTCGCATTAAAAGTTCTCAAAACTATTTGTTTGAGGTGAGTTTTCAATATTTCTTTTAAACCATAGAAGTCATCTAACTAGATTGTAGCTTTATTTACATCACAGGTATGTTCGTACATCAATCTACATTCAAATTCTCAACTTTTGCCAACAATTTACACATATGTAAAGATTCACCAGCAAGCAGGTAGTAGGGTTTGCAGTTTTCGATAAGTCTTAAGGCTACCTTCAGAAACTCTATTTTCTTTTCCTTATCCCTACCATAGGATCTAGATATTGCACTAATCCAGTAGAAGGTAGCGGTACATAGCGCATAAAACTTGTAGGTATTCCCATAATAAAATATATCGTTGCCCAATTTTAAACCACATTCGATAGTGCGTTTGGAGTGGTCAATCGCCTTATACTGAAATTGAGATTTAGTAGGTTCCAACTGGGTCTTGGAGAAGATCTGGTAGATCTGAACTAGAGTCGCATTGTATATAAGTTTCAAGTTGTATTCGAATCTATTGGTAACCTTGACCTTCCAATCCAAGTTTTGATTGAGCTGTTGAAAGGTTATCGATACTTTAGTTTCCCATAAAGTAGGTGCTTGTCGATAAGCTTGGCGAGTTGGGTAAGCTGGTGGAGTTGGCTCTCTTTGAGAGTATCTATAAAGTCGAACTTTAGCTTGATAAGATAGAGCAGTTGGCAGACTTCAGCAAATAGACTTAGGTAGTGGGTGGAGCTCAGCATAGTAAACTTGAGTTCTTCACTATCGCTGTCTAAGTAGTCGATGAGTGTAAACCTAGGTTTGGGAACCGAGTTGAGTCTATAGTCGTGGCAGAAGGGTAGGGTCATGCCGAACCCGTACAATTTATCTTGGATGTGAATCATCCAGTACAGTCGTACTCTAAGCTCCCTGTCATCCCTGTTGAGGTATCGTGGTGGGTTGAGATGTAGACCTAGACAATGAGAAATTCGAAAAGCTAGGCCAAAGTTGAAGAATCCGTACTTGCAATCCTCCTTGTTGTTTTGAAATACGCTCATCAGTATTAAAGCGGTGACGGTATGTAGGTTGAATTTATTGTATTCCTTCTTCAGCTCTAGCTGGGCTTTATGGCAGTAGTAATGCTTTACATCCTTGGATATGAAAGGTAGATATCCTACTCCTATACCGACTACTATGAACTTTAATATGTCGGGTTGATTCGCAAAGTTGAGTACAAAGCCTCTTCTACTTAAGATAGGCTGGGATGGGTTGAAGTATTTGAAGAAGGCTTCCACCGAAAACTTAATTATCTCTTCTTCAACTTGGATATTGCTTATTTGATTCAACTCGATACACCTACCTATCGGTAACTTATCCTTGTCATCGATGGTGTTAGCATCTATGATGCTTATGTCGTTGGCGCAGTTGCTCAACCTTTTAGGCCTGGAGTGATGGACCACGTACATGGTCATCAAGAAAGCTAAAGGACTTACTCCAAAGTAATCCAGCTTACCGGTGGTGGAAACGAAAACTTTGTAGTTGGGGCCCATTGAAATGTTTTTAAATAGATTGGCCGCCATCACATAGCCACTGACATCGACATCGGCTTTAAACTTGCTGTAATAACGTTGGATCTTGTCGACTTTACTATGCATTTTAACTAAACTGGAGGTGCTACCATCGTCATCACTTACACTTTTGTTCTCTGAATCTGACACAAACAGCTTTGACTCTTGGGTTGAAGCAACCGTCTTCCTTGGCCTACCTGTCTTCTTGGCTACGAACTGGTAGCTACAGTCTTCATCCATGTTGGTACATCGAGAACAGCTGGGCTTTAACTTGTCGCAATAAGCTCGACGGCGCTTACATTGGTCGCAGGCTTGCATCGAGATATAAGTAAAGTCCATGATCGTTCCTCCACTTATATATAAGGGATTCATTTTCAAGAATTCGTACACCTACCTTCCTATTAAATACTATTTTCGCAACTTATTATCCGATTAAAAGATGTAAAAAGGTTTGTATCTTTATTTAGGGTTATAGCATTCTAGTTCTGCCTATCATCAATACTTTTAACGGCTTGGTAGTTTGTAAATTGAGCCCGACCTTTTGGTTTGATGCCTTACTTTAGCTTTAGCCGTCTAAAATATGCCTTTAACTAATAACTGATCCGATCTTCCTAGTTGGATCAGGCAACACTTATAAATTTTAGTTTGATGATGAGTATCAATTTTTATCGAATACAATAGACCTCAAATGACAATAAGTTTAGAATAGATAAATGGATAGCTGGCATGTTTAAAGTATTGGGAGGCTACCTTTTGGATGCTTGGCCTCAAGGTAAATACAACTTTGTTCGAAAAATATAAGTACCTTATAAAAAGGTTATAGAATCTTGCCCCAGCTATGCGAGCCAGTAGCAAAAGGAGCCACGTCGGTTTTCAAGCAAACTTGTGACTAGAAACAATATTTTCCATTTTGAAGCTATCAGCACTAACACATGTGATTTTATACGACATTGCTACATTATCACTTCAAGCCTTTGCCCTTAGATAACAACGGCTGTCACTGTAATGTTCTAATCTACTTTACAAAGTTTTTACATCCTTAGCACTATAAACTATATAACCCGCAATACAAACCAATAGCATATAAAACTTTAAAAAGGTTCCTTTATTCAAAAATACATCCCCCAAAAAGGAAAAATGCTTAATAAGCCTTCTCATGCACCTTCTGAGCACGACCAGAAGGATCTTCGGGGCAACCCCAATCCTTCCTAGGGATCCATCTATTGACAGTAGTCTCCGAGCTAGGGTTGGGGAACTTCTCATCGAAGATGGTGCGGAACCAGTAGGCTTCCTTGGTGGTAGGGGTATCCTTAGCCCATTTAAGGTGAGCATCCTGCAACTGTTGGTCGGTGACGACTTCTTCAGCTTTGTCTTTTAGAGAGTCGATCCAGCTGTAGCCTACACCGTCGGAAAACTGCTCCTTCTGTCGGTACAGGATGTGGTGGGGTAGGTAAGGATCTTCGGGGGTATCAAAGGCCTTGCGGATGATGTGCTTCTCCATCTTACCATCGCGGATTAATTTGGCTTCGGGGTCGACAGTCATAGCTTGGTCCAAGAAGTCGACATCCAAGAAGGGAACACGAGCTTCTAGACCCCAGGCCATGGTAGACTTGTTGGCTCTAAGGCAGTCGGAAAGGTGAAGACCCTTGACCCTGCTAACGGTCTCCTGGTGGAGTCCTTCCTTATTGGGGGCCGAATGGAAGTAGAGATAACCAGCAAAAATCTCGTCACTACCCTCACCACTGAGGACCATCTTGACACCCATAGCCTTGATCTTACGGGAAAGGAGGTACATGGGGGTGGAGGCACGGATGGTAGTGACGTCGTAGGTCTCTAAGTGGTGGATAACGTCGGGGATGGCATCGTGGGCCTCCTCCAAAGTGAAAGTGAAGGCGTGGTGCTTGCATCCTAAGAAATCAGCAACCTCTTTGGCAGCTTTGAGATCAGGGGCGTCGGGTAAACCGATGGAGAAGGAGTGAATCTTGGGCCAGTTGGCGATAGCCGACGAGGCGTCATCTTCAGCTTGACCCTGCTTCTTCTCAGCCTCACGGACGGCGATGGCGGCGATCAAACTAGAGTCCAGACCACCACTCAATAACACACCAAAGGGAACTTCAGCCATAAGACGACGTCGAACAGCCAACTCGAGGGACTCACGTAACTTGACCAGATCTACTGGGCTGGTGGGGAGGTACGATTCATCGAACCATTTGGGCTGGAAGTAGGGCTTCAGCTCTTGAGTTTGAGAGTCGTAGATATGACCGGGTGGGAAGGTGAACAAGTCGGTGCAGTGGGTCTGTAAAGCTTTCATCTCACTGGCATAGAACCTAGTACCAGGGAACTTGTTTTCGTTGGTACCGTAGTACAGAGTGGTGATACCAATGGGATCCCTAGCAACAATGTGGCGGTCTTTCTTGGCATCGTAGAGGACAAAGGAGAACATGCCTTTGAGATGGTCGACAACCTTTTCACCAATCTGCTCATACTACAAATAAAAATTAGAAACCGGTAGATAGAAATGTAGCATACCAAGTGAATGATAATCTCACAATCGGAATGGGTCTTGAATACGGTATCGGGCTTCAGCAATTTACGTAGCTCAATATGGTTGTAGATTTCGCCGTTAACGGTCAAGATGATGGTATCATCGTGGTTGGTCAAAGGCTGAGAGCCCGAGTCTTTACCAATAAGTTTAATAAAAAGAAAAGAAAAAGTGCTCTACCTATTCCTACGATAGCTAAACGCTCATGGGTAAACAGGTTCTTTCCGCTGATCTTACAACCACTCCAATCAGGACCACGGTGACGCAACCTTTAGAATCAAAAATATGAATACGCTGATGGATAGTATTAAAACTTACTTTTTGGAAAGACCTAAAGCTTCGGTACGAAGTTTGGACATGTCCTCGACGTAGTTTAAAATTGCTAAAATACCACACATATTTGATCTACTACCTATACAAAACAAAAATGATGGTTAGCTTTGACGCCCTATAAAACTAATCAATATTTACCTTTAAAGTAAGAAAACTAAAGTACAAAAGTTTACGAGGATGTTGTCCTTTATAAAGGCTTTTGGTTCTGATTTCGAGATCAAGTCCTTCAAATTTGAGAATAGGCTATGGAAAGGGTAATGTCATTTTAATCAAATTAAACTTCGCATTTTGACCAAATGAGGCAATATGTTTGAGCAGTTTGGGTAATGCGATTACATATTGAAGTTCTTAGGTTGAACCTATCAGTGGATGCATTGTGAGTCACTTCTACAAATTCGTATCAAAAAAATTTGATCCAAGTGATCGAGACTAAATTTTATCTATTGGGCCAATCCCAACTCTGGACTTGAATCTTGGAAGAAGGTTCTTAAACTTTGGTATCCTCTAGAAAATGTAAGGTACCTACGCCAATATATTTGTGCCTGGACGACAAACAAACCCTTGAGCTGTCAATTCAGAGAAACTAGCAAGGAGTTGATAAAGCTATGATAAAATTTAGAAGCTCTTTGATGTCAATTGCTGCCATCTGTACGAAACTGTTAAAGACTGATGCACAAGCTTTCTATAAGCCAACCTTATAAGTAGTATGTATATGTGGCTCTACTAATCCTGAACAGGAGCATTTACTAGTAAGCAAAAGAATATGTTTTCTAGAGTAATTTCACTTCCATTGGACGATGGGAAGCAAAGGCGAAAGCTTTAATTGCGTGTTAGAAATATACTTTACGTTTAATACAGGTTTCCTCTTTACCTTCAAAATACTTTTGGAACCAGGTATAATATTTGATACAAAAATATAAAAGTGCCATTCAAAATTGAACTATAAAATCGTTCCAAAAGAGTCAACAATTCCATGCCAACTTTTATTCATAAAGTAATCCGAGCAAATCTAGCAACTCTATCCCAAAGTCGACTTCTTACCAACCGTCTTAGGGTCGCCCTTTCCATTCATAAACTCCAAGTAGATCTCCTCCAGCCTCATAATTTCATTCATTGGTAAAGAAGGCTGCGTACTGCCCAAAGCAGTTTCAACGTGCTTCCACTTTATAGTTGTTATATTTGCATTTGCACCCTTCTTTTCCTTGCCTTGCTCATTATTGAACTTGCTAACTTTAGTTGAAGAATTTTGACTTCTGGTTATAGTTTGAATCCTGGACCGAATTTGATCCATCTCGGCCGAAGTTAAAGTCTGTAGGGGTAGTTCGGTATCTTTAGCTTGGAAGTTGAAACTGTGGAAGGTGATGGGTGCATCCTTATCCTTGAAGCCACCATTTGTCAACGCTTTCTTATCTTCTTCAGCCTCTAGGTCCTTATGGTCTAGTCCTTCGTGGATAGCTTCCAGGTGGGCGTTGTAAAGTAGAGCTTGAAGATCTGCACCAGTAAAGCTATCAGTTTGTTCTGCCAACTTCCCAAGTTTCCCGCTGGTTTCCTCATCGAGGTGGAACTTGGTGGCGTGAGCCACCAGAATGCTTTTGCGTTCCTCAACGGTAGGCATGCCGCATAGTAACGACTTATCTAATCTCCCCGGTCGAAGTAGAGCAGGATCGATTAAGTCGGGTCGAGAAGTGGCAGCTAAAACGTAAACCCCTTCCAATCCTTCAGCCCCATCCATCTGTGTAAGAAGTTGGTTGACTACTCGATCAGTTACACCTGTAGAATCGTGACCACGTCTCGGTGCTATAGCCTCGAACTCGTCAAAGAATAAGACACAGGGTCTTGCCGCCTGAGCCCTCTGGAACAGATCACGCACACTCTGTTCACTGGCACCGATGTACTTGTTCAAGATTTCTGGACCTTTGACCGTAATAAAGTTGAGCTGACATTCTTTGGCGACTGCCGACGCCAACATGGTCTTACCGCAACCGGGGTACCCGTAGAGTAATAGACCGGATCGAAGTCTCAAGGGACAGGACTGGAAGATACGTTGGTACTTTATGGGCCATTCCAACGTCTCTCGTAAAGTTCGCCGGGTGTCGTCTAATCCACCTACGTCGGACCACCGTACGTCACTGACTTGAAGCTTGACACCTCTTAAAGAGACTGGAGTGTAGCCCTCCTGAGCGTTCAGGAAGTCTTTGGTTTCAATCTGGAAATTAGCGGTTTGAGTCGAAGTTGAATCATCCAGTTGGTTAATCTGTCTTATGGCAGCTTGATGGACGGCCCGTTCGGTCAGCACTTTAAGATCGGAGGGCAGGTATCCTTCGGTAGAAGTAGCTATATCCAGGAAATCCAGCTTTGATTTAGAGTTTTGAACAGCTACAACGTCACTCGATTCCACTATAGCCTCTAAAACCTTGTGACGGCTAAGCTTGTCAGGAGGTGTAATTGCTAAGCTTTCAGTAAAGGTATGAGACTGCAATAGATAAGGATGTACGGCATGGGATTGATTGGCCGTAGCAACTATCGATAGATTGGAGATTAAACGTCGGTATTTCAACACTAGGTAGACTAGACATTCAGCCAATTGTCGGTATCGGAAGGAGTCCATATGTTCCATCTCGCAAGGAATCAAGGTATCTAAATCGTCCAAAACTAGGATGGAGGGATTGGTCCAGGATGCCTCCTCGAATGCACTTAGAAATTTGTCCCGGACGACCGCTACCCGTTCGTTGACCAGCAAGTTACAGTTAATATGGATGGGAGAAGTTAAACTAAGTCTGGATTTGGCAAGAGATTGGAGTACCGTATGTAAGATGGAAGTCTTACCCGAACCTTTGGAACCACATAGTAAGATACCGGAACTAGCTACGTGAATTAAATTAGGAAATAACAAACAAAATGGATATTTACGATACAACCCCAAAGCCTTTTTGGTTTCCTCAAAGGCAGTACCAGTCCTTACCAACTTCACCGTCTTCTCAACGAGATCATCTACTCCACCCAACTTGGGTAACTGTTTGGTCAACCAACTCAAACTTAAATCTTCCTGGATCAGGTTGTGGTAGGTCAGGTTGGTAGTAAAGTAAGGAACTTCCGATTCTGCTAGCTTGAACTTCAATAAATCGGTTGAGTTGATCGAAAAGTAGGCAAAGTTAGGTTCAGTCGAAGTTATGGGCAAGCCTAGATCTACGACTACCGGTTGGGAATTTCGTTTCTCGGTTTGTAAGTCGGGTAGGATAAGCACCATCCCATGTGTCAATACTAAAGGTTTTGATGGGATAGGTTGGCTCTTTATCCAAGCTAGCAAAGCATTAGAAGGATGTCACAACTAATTTTTGAAAAGTTTACCTAGAGCTAAATCGAAGATCCACGATTTGTTGCTGGCTCCCAATTTTGCTCTACCAATGGTGTAGTTTAAACTGTTGACTTTGCTGGTGCTCTTTGTTTTACTTCTAACATTTAATATCAATTAGATTCCAAAAATGGGATTAAAAGTTACTTGGGATCGCTGGCATTGCTACTTGGGAATACTGGTATGAATTTGATTTGATTAGGCTTGAGAGGTACTTCTAAATTGGAGAAATCGCAGTAGATTCGATGGAAGAGTTGGATACTTAAACTTCGGATCAAGGCTGTACCCAAAACTACGTGGCCTAATGGATATTCAGTAGACCAGCAAATAGTAACCATGAGTCGGTTAGGTAACGTTTGGATCTGTTGGGTAGTTCCGACTACAAATTTATCATGTAGGTTTCCATCCTTATTGGTACTATTGCTGTCAGTTACATTGCTGTTAGGTTTGGGTTCTGGGTTGGTAGCATCATGTTTCACTCTGGTAACTAAACTTATTAAGCATCTCTCTGGCAGATCCTTCAAATCTAGACCCATCTTAGTCAGATCTTTGATATCCAACAGGGAATTGGGATTCATACCAACCGTCAGTTCGTTAGGTAAAGGCGCTACATTTAAATCGGAAATGAAGCTTTGATAGGCCGAGCGTAAGAACAAATTGGGAAATTTGGGTGATGGCTTCATCGGGTTGGCTTGAGTAGCTGGTTTACGTTCCAAAGGCTTTACGTAGATTTCCGAATTTTCAGTTAGCTGTAGACAAGGTTGATCGGTAGGGTCTCCATTGACTGTGAAAGTATAAAGCTTAAGTATACATGACTACCTTTACAAAATAGAACTTACTGACGCGTATCTTTATGTGAGCTCCATTAGATACTCTAATAGGTACAATTTGCTTTAAAGCAACAACCCTACACTGTAGTAAGAAACTGGCTTCCAAAAGTCCAGCGTTAAGTTGCTATTGGAGAAAGTTCAATAAAAAAAGAAAACGAAATTCTTACCAAGATTTCCCAATCGTCAGAAGTAACTGGTTCTACTTCAATGCTCTTTGCCTTTTTCACTTTAAATTTAGGTACAACTTTAACTTGGTAGTTCAGTTCGGATGCTAAGTTTAAACTTTTGAAAAAGAGTCTATCCAAAGTCACGGCGTTCTGTTGATTTAAACTTGAGGTTTGGCCGGTCCAACTTACATACACTTTCTTCACTTCTTTGTTGTTGGAGTTTATAAAATTCAATTCAAACACCAGGTTGTTTAAATTCTTGAATATTTATATCTATTAATACAATAATGAAAATTGATATAAAGTTACCTTGTAATCGAGAAATAGATTAGTCCATATTGAAGGTAGATGTATGGAGCAGTGGTCCAGCTCTTGGATATTTATTGGAAACAGTTTACTTGTAGGTTCGTTGCTTTCGGTCATTTCCTTCCTTTCCTTTTAATCTTGAATTAGCTTCTTACTGTACTTTTAGGAAAACTTAAAGCTGTTCGACTTGGCAACCTTCACCACCACTAAAGGTGAAGTTTATGACGTATAAGACTTTTATCAATCAAGTGAACGTGGATCTCATTTCCATCCTTCAGTTCATCCGATCTAACTTTTCATATCATTGGTAATGAAAATTTCGGTTTATTCAATTGAAAGCCGGCTTATCTGCTATGGCAAGCTTCATTCCAATAAACTAGGCAAGCCTTACGATTAAATTTGAAGAAAACTAGTCCTTTTTTCGGATCAGAGTGCTATAATTTTGAATTTTGAACAAGTTATGAGAACATGTGACAGTTGAGTTTTAGCTTACATTTGAATTAAAAAATTGCACTCATCATAAAAAACTACAGATGTATTGGCAAAAGCATTTTAAAGCTGTCTTTCCATTTACTTCTATAACAGCATTTACTATCGGATATAAAGATGCTAAAAACATGCCAACTTAAGACTTTAAAGGACAAGGTGTTTGATAAAATAAGTAGCACAGTAGAAAATTCATATAGCTAGAAGATATTTTAATAAATTGGTATAATAGAATAATAATAAAACAGGTGTAAGAAAAATAGCATTCCAATCCGATCAAGACCTGGTCTCTTCAAGTTCAAAGAAGCCAACGGAAACTCACTACATACTTTTAAGGTAAGCCGATACGTACTCGTAACTCAAGAATATAGTAGCATTACTAGGTATCGAGCGTAGCATAGTGACACCACAACCTCTGTAGAAATTCCGCAACCTCCCCTTATCCCCGCCTCCATAGTACACCTTCTTCATAGTATCCCAATAGTTTGATCTAAGTTGGTTACTCACTTGGACGTTACTCTTTATGATATCAACAGGGAATAAACAGAAGTTATAGGACATACCAGCCGCTGCACCTGCTAAAATTACCTTCCACCCATCCAAAGTATCGGTACCATGCAACAAGTTCAACCTCTTAAGTAAAAGCTCGTAAGTCGAAAAGTAGACAACACCACCCAAACCTTCGCGAAGTAGAGTAGTAGTATGGCCCTTGTAGAAGCTAGTTAAACTACCTTGACTTAAGACCGACTTCAAAGCCTCCAGGGTAGGGAATTTTACCTAGCTTGGTATTAGAAGAAAGTTGTGGTTTAGGAGGTGGCATAGCCTGTACCTTGCACTTTATGAGTTCAAAAGGTGTCAAGACATTAGCTACCAACAATCCAGCTAGACCACCAGCTGAACTTACCACTGCTAGATCACGCTCCTTTGATTTATCGCCCAAAGTTAAAGTCGAAATAATTGATTTGTAGCTTAGGAATAAGATACCATTTTCCAAACTTGCAACGAGGAGGGGACTAGGTAGCCCGGAAAATAAGGAAGAGAAGCCGGAAGTTTGCAAAGCCGATTTTAAGCAATGGTAGACACTTGGGTAGAGTTGAGGGTGCGTTTGAACACGAACCTTCAAGGTGTCGAAAGGATGCTCGATTAGTTTGGATAAAGTGCCGGCTACACTACCACTTAAAAGCTCGATAGCAGTAGGGCTGAACTTGAAGTTGTAATTTGATTTTTTGATTTGTTCTTGCTGGCTTTGAACGGACATGTCGTAGGGCTGGGACGAAGAGAGTTGACTACTTAACCTTGGCTGCTGCTTGAGAGCTAGAAGAACATGCGTTTACTTTGAACAGTTGAAGGCTTTTGAAATAACGAAAAATTAATTATCACTCAAATCTTATCAACTTTTTATACTGGCTCTAGTCCCGATTTGAAATTTGTCAAGTTGCCTGATAAGGCGCCATTTGAATTTGAGTTGATGGTTCTTGGACGAGATTAAGCCGATAGCATAAAGCCTAAAGCAGTAGAAGTTCTTTGAAGTAAGCTGGGATTTAGTTGTATATAAAAATAGCTGTAGGGAGATCCGCTTCAACACATAAATCCTTACAAGGAATATATGTGCTTGAGATGGTACCATTTTTTAGAATATGGCCCATTGAAGACTTGGCTTTTTAGGCTTGTAGCATTTTGATCAACAAATCTTTCCAGTTTTCCAACCTACTGCTCTGCTTTTCAAACAAAGTCTATTAGAATACAGCTTAGATGAAAAGAATACATCCCAAATGATAAATAAGTCTATTAAAAATATTTTCAAGCTAAGCTAAAAGTGGCCCATCATTTTCAATAAGTTGAAATTTTCAACTCATCCCGCCGAACAATGGGATGTACAAATAGTATATGGATTGTAAATATCAAGCTAGTTGGATGACTGAAGATTAATCGCCAGTCAATAATCAATGTAAAAGGCATCGTAGCCTGCATTTAGCGAAGCTATTGTCCTTTATTCTTTGTTTAGTTCAGGGTTTCTAATGATGAGTAAATCACCTATTGTTGGGTAAAATCGCAAGCCACTTCATAAACTTTAGCTTAAGTCAAAATAGGTAAATTTTAATTTTAAGGCTATAGGTAGATACACCATAAATAAAACGATATAACTAGCTATTAAGCCATTAAATTTTGATAGACTCCTTTCATTCAACTACTTCCAAACCTATTTTTAGATAGCCTACACTTAGTTTACAAATGAAGAGTAACCTTTACTAATGAAGCTTATAAATGTTTCGATTAAAATCTTTAAATTTAGTTCAAGCTTAACAAAATAGCAGTTATCAAAATTTACATCTTTCCAAGCTTAAATGATAGAAAAATATATATATGTTGCCTTTTTGTAAACCTCAATGTAGGATTTTTTATTAATAAAAGTTCGAAAGCTAGTATCAATGTATTTCATTTGTATTTGTAGGTTTGATATTTGAATAGTACGACTTGGCTATAGGTATCTTTAGAACCCAGCTGAAATTTCTTGATAAGATGATGTGGCATCGGTACCTTTCTTATACAACTATTTTAAACAGTCTACCTTGCAACTTTCTACTTTTCCAACCAATTGGCATCACCTATAAATAAGTTGGACATCTAATTTTCAAAAGCAAAGGTATTGAATAGCTTGGATTATTTTACTTTTATCTTATACATATAAATCTTGTAAAGTGAGCACCTATATGCAACGAACTTTGGAACTCGAGTTTCCAACTTTTACCAATATATAATCTATACTTTTAGCTAAGCTGTACGGTAGCAACTATACTATTCCCAAGATATGAGATGCTAAAACAAATTGGTTAGGTGGATCGAGGAGTTGCATAGTTATAAGGATAGCTGTATATATCATAATTAAACAATGTTTTTTTGTTTGGAGCCAAAATATTTATCTCGGTCAATAAAAAGGCAGTATTTCTCTAAACTATTAGTATTTTATGAATTAGAAAGACTATAAAATGATACCAGTACCACCATTGCCTAATCATGCTATTTACTATACACTTGAAAATGTTTGGGTGTAACTGTGCTACATAGTCTATAACAACTTTGATATTAATCCGAAGTGAATAAATTTATGATAGCACCCATTAATTAAGAAGTCTATAAAGTACAATAGGTTGGAAATTTTGAAAGTTGACACTTTTTTAATAACTAGTATTTGATATCATTAGAACTGATAATTATGGGAAATAGTAAAGCTTCAATCCTCAACAAACTTGCTGAAAATACAACAGCCCTCCAACCAGAAGACCAGAATTTGGAACTAGCTTTATTAAAAAGTAAGTATGGACCACCAATTGATGGGTGATGCGATTGGATAGTTATATTATCCAGTTTCGCTTTACTTTTCATCGTACTGGGTACCATTACCCCTTCTCTCCTTTTTGACTCATCATATTCCATTTATCTATAAAGATAAATCCAACTTGACGACGCTATCATTCATCAGCACCTTATTTAAATCCCTTATCATCCTTATTGTAGACTTTCCGATATATTTGGATTTCAAAAGTGCATACTAGTTGGAGGTACCATCTTCGCTTTAGGACTCTTGCTAGCTTCATTCGTGATCGAGATGTAGCACCTCCTTTTGATGTAGGGAGTGATGGCGGATATTGATGACTCTACAGCATTTCCATGTGCTATTTTAGTCCCAAGCTAATGGTTTGACAAGAAATGTGGGCTAGCTACCAGTATAGTGGTAACTGGATCGAGGATTGGTGGTTTAGTTTCAGCATCGGCAATCCAAGTTATTATCGACGGTTTGGGTGTGAAGTGGCTATTACAGATCCTGGCTATCCTTTCCTTCATCATACTAATTATTGCCGCCTTTTTAATAAAGGAGCACATCTAGCCCATCGATAGCGATGAACCATTGTTCAATTTTTCCAAGTTTACTAATCGCTGGTTCACTGGCGTATTCATTGCAGATTTGATATGTTCCTTCGAACTCCTAGTCTCCTTCCACTTGATGAGAGCTTATGAGAGCAGTGAGGGTTTGTTGGAGAGCCAAGATTCTTTACTAGTAGGTTTGTTGAATGGTGGGTCGGCGATTAAACGTATAGCTTTAGATGTGGTTTTAGAAAAACTGGACAAGGTCAATACCATATTCGGCTATGTATTCTTCACTGTTCTGTTTTATTTCCTGGTATAGACCTTCGCAACTACCTTTCCAGCTTTAACTGTTTTTAATATTTTGTATAGAGCTGTTGCAGGTGGCTATATAAGTTTATTTCCCGTCATAGCAGCAGAACTGTCCGATTTAGAAGATCTAACTTTGGTACTTGGGACTATATACTTTGATAACAGTACCCCTAACCTAGTTGGAACTTTTATCGCTGCTGCTATTTTGCAATACACTAAAAATGTGGATGGATCAGAGTATTGCATCCCAGTGATCATGTACGTTGGTGCTTCCGCATTGGTAGGTTCGTTGTGCTTACTGGATCTTAAGTATCTAGTGTCTAAGAAGATGCTGCACTAGGGTTTAATAGGTAAGTTGATTAGATTTAAGCCATGTTCGCTAAATAGTTAGTTAATAAAATATATATTCTATTATATATCTACTCATACAACAGTTTTAAGTGCCGCATCTTTATTAATTAAATGTACATTCAATCACTGTGAAATATCTATAGTGTGCTAATATGTATATTTTAAAGCTATATATATCCATCAAGATATAAATATTTTTTGGAATCCTTGACTAATTTTCTAAATTCGAAATCTATCGATTTTTCATTAATGTTTAATAAAATAAAATATATTTATCAGCACATACATATATTGAGGCTGCACATGATTTTAATTATACTTACAACTGTTTATATACTTTTGTAGCTTTGATCTAATAAGTTTAATTAGGATATATCTTCAAAATAGATCCTCTATAAATGGAAATTTGAAAGTTGATTTGAAATTTTTAAATCATTTGGCTGTAGGTTTAGTATTTGCATACCACGGCTTTACTATAAACATATGTAAGATACTACTGAAGGTGTTTGTTAGAATTATGTATTATACATTCTTTAGCTAAGTATATATTTCAAAAGTACTATGATGAGTCAAAGCCCACCATCTATAGTTTAGACTTTTAGATTGTAAATTTACTTTTACTTTCTACCTTTATCAACCTTCTGAAAATTCCAAAGGTTTATTTCACATTCACTTTGTTTTATTTGATATCATTTTTCTACTAGCTTCATTTCAAGATTTCAAATCTTGAATTTATGCCAAAGTAATATTTACTTTTGTACCATTTTATATATTAGCTAGCTTCATATTTACATATTTAATCCGGAAATTCAAGTTTAAATAGTATGGCATCGGTTTTACTCAACCCACCATACTTTGAAATTTATATATCAGTATTTGTTTACAAATTCAATAGCGTAAAAATAAACTTTAATAACCTTCTATGACATTTATTAATAAGCCTATAGTATTGCAATTTACAATATATACTTTATTTTCCCATCATTTCTACACATCCAAGTTCTCAAAGTATACTTGGTTCTCATAACTCGTCTATATCACCAAGGATAACTCTATTAACCTTTTTGCACCCCTCACAAACACCTATACTCCAACAAGCAGCTAATCCAAACCTATCAACCCATTACAAACATGATTATGGCTGACATGTACTTTAAATTTGATTTATTTATTTGTTAAAATATCCAATCAAACCATAGGAGGCCATATAGCTGCAAAGTATCTACAACATTAAATGAATAGAAGATTATCATACAATGATTTAATCTAAATAAGGCAGAGGTAAGACACGGAAGTAGAAGAAAAGCCAAAGACTAAAAAGTCAAATTTCGATATAAAAATCGGAACAGACAGCCTAGAAACAGATGTACTTATTAGTTAATCTAAATAGAAAGGCAGAGATAGGATACGGAAGTCAAAGGAAACCCAGCAACTAAAGAGTCAAATTTCAATATAAAAATTCGGAACAAACATCCTAGGTATCGATGTACCTATCAACTAGCAGTACCTATTCACTTTTACCTTCAATTTTTCATTAGAAATTTAGTGGTGTTTATCAAGAAAATAGGTATATTTTTATTGAAAAATTGGCAGTACTTTACAATCCATAACGTTATATATTTATAAAAAATGGAACATAGCTAGTAAAATCGGCATCCCTTTCATAAAAGCTATAACTACAGTGGAGAACTTTCCTAAACTTTATACTATATAGCTTAAATTATATATAAATATTACATACTTTAAGCTATATCATGTGCAATCTCTACTATATTATTGTTGAAATTTTTATAAATGGAGTTTCTTGAAAGGGTGGGTGTAAGTAACTGCAAGCTTCAAAGAGTTGTTGAGATCAAAGCTATTTAAAAACTCAATGCAGCTGCGCTAATAGCATCCCTACCATATAAGCGCCAAAGCTAACCGATAGCATGGTTTCTAACAATTTGGCTTACAAGTATCATAAACTATATACTGCAAACTACAAGAAATGAGAGGCGAGATATCTATAGTTTTATAAAAATCTACGCTAACTATATCCCACTTATTTGAGCCAAATTCGAAGGTAGGAAACTCTCCTTATAGCAAATAGATGTTTAAAAATACTATAAAAGGTAGCTAAAAGTCAAAGAAAAACATTAAAAAGCCCAGTACCACCTAATACAAATGTAAACATGCCTCCAACTGCAACTACAAAAGAAATTTTCGAGGAGCTGACTTCCAATAAAGCTGTTGAAAGCGTAATTACATCCCCTCAACTCGACATTGAGAACTTAGAATCATCCCAACCAGATAGTAGATACGGACCTCCAACTGATGGAGGGTACGGCTGGGTCATCGTTGGACTCCTGTTTCTCCCTACTCTTCATCATCTTGGGTATCATGTACACTTTCTCTGTATTTTGCATCATTACGCTGCCTTTACCTACAAAGATAAATCCGACTTGACAACCTTATCCTTCATTGGTACCTTATCAACGGCTCTCACTACATTCTGCTGTATAGTAACCGGCAGGTTGTCGGACCGCTTAGGATTTTCGCAAGTGTATCCTAGCCGGTGGTACCATCTTTTCCTTGGGTCTACTGCTGGCCTCGTTTTCAACTGAGGTTTGGCAACTCTTCCTGACGCAAGGTATTATGGCCGGCATAGGCGGATCCATTGCTTTCCCAAGTGCCGTTTCAGCTCCAAGCCAGTGGTTTGACAAGAAGCGTGGGTTAGCTACTGGGATCGCCGTTGCTGGATCAGGAGTAGGTGGCCTTATTTTGGCACCAGTAAGTCAGGTTATTATCGATAGTTTGGGTGTTGAGTGGGCTTTACGCATCTTAGCTATACTTTCATTTGTAGTTTTAACTATAGGATGCCGTTTTCTGATGAGAGAACGCGCCACACCTATGGATAAGAAGGGACCACTGTTTGACTTTTCCAAGTTTAAGGAACGCAAATTCATCGATCTCTTCCTAACCGATTTGAATATGCTCCTTTGGATTTTTAGTGCCCTTCTACTTGATGGGAACTTATGCCAGCAGTCAAGGTCTGTCGGAGAGCCAAGGGTCATTGCTGGTCGGTCTTTTGAACGGTGGGTCAGCTATCGGTCGTATTCTGCTAGGTGCGGCCTCCGACAAACTTGGAAAGATCAACACCATCTATTTCTGCGTTATTGTTACTTCGTTATCTTGCTTCCTCCTGTGGACTTTCTCAACTACTTTTGCAGCTCTAGTTGTATTTAACGTAATCTACGGAGTTGTATCGGGTGGGTATTACAGCTTGTCTCCTGTCATTGCTGCTGAGCAGTTCGGTTTGGAAGGTTTAACTTCAGTGCTTGGTATCATCTACTGTGGAACTGGTATCCCTTATTTAGTTGGGACTCCTATTGCTGCTGCCATTTTAGAGGCTACTAAGAATACCGATGGTTCGGATTACTACATTCCACTGATTATGTACGCTGGTGCTTCAGCCTTCATAGGTTCGCTGTTCTTACTGGACCTTAGATATATCGTATCTAAAAAGGTATTTAGTCGGGTTTAAAGAGATATTGTTTCGACTTGGACCATATTGGTTGTTTAATTAATAAAGTATATGCTCCATTGAGTTTTTTAAATACATTTTAAGCAGTATAACACCTTCATTCATTAGATAGCTTTACTTGATTTCTTTGAACTTTATATAGTTAAACTTCAAATAGATACTACCATTTAGCTTGAAAGTATAGTATTTAACAGAGTTTTTTGAACTTTTTATCATATTTAAAAATGAGTACGAAATATATATATAAACACTATTATATAGAACCATCGCATAATAATAATAACCTTGCAAATACGCTAGTATATAGGCTTTAGAACTGTTGATATACGTTACTTTATTAGATTACTTTAGAAGTACTCCATGCGGCCTATAGAATACTTCAAATAGCAATTTGCCTACTTATTTGATCGATAAAGTACCATTCTGACTTGCAGATCAACTATAAAGCACGACCCAGCTCAAAAAAGCAAAAGAAAAGGAAAATAAGTTGAAAGATAGTATTTAATTTTCATTGCAAAAATGGATCAATCATATAAGGATACCAAAGACGACGTAGAGCAACCAAAGTCTAATAAAAGCACTGAAATTGAATCTTCAAATTCTTAATTCGACAACCCAGACTTTCAAAAAGATGAACTAGATACTAGGTATGATTGGATTGTAGTAGGCTCCTATTTCACAATACTTTTCATCATCCTAGACACCATGTGTTCTTCGATATTTTTAATTTATTAAATCACCTTTATATACAAAGGTAGGTTCAATCTAACACCCCTATCATTTGTTGATATGATACCTATATCCTTTCTCAACCTATGTTGCGTAGTAACTGGTGAGTTATCAGATCGATTTGGCTATCAAAAGTATATTTTTATAGCAGGTATTATCTTTTCATTAAGTCTTTTTCCAGTATCGTTCTTGAAGTATGGCAACTCTTTTTGATACAGAAGGTGATGGTCAGGGTAGGGTGGCTCCACAACTTTACCATACATCATATTGGCACCGAACCAGTGATTTAAAAAATGTGGATTAGCTACTGAGATCGACATTGCTGAATCAGGTTTTTAGTTTGATACTAGCATCAGGTAGTTTAATTGACTATAGATAATCTTGATATCAAGCGAACGCTACGCATCTTAGCTGTAATTTCCCTCGTAGTGCTGATGACAGTCGCCTTCTTGATGCGAGAACGTACTAAACCTATCGGTAAAGATGGTAAGTTGTTCGAATTTATCAAGTTTAAAGAGCAAAAATTTATCGATACCTTCTTAACAGATCTGGTATACTTGTTTGAGTACACTGTCTCCTTTTACCTGATGGAGCCTTATGCCGGTAGTAAAGGTCTGACGGAGAGTCGAGATTCTTTACTAATCAATCTACTGAATCGAAGCTCAGTAATAGATCAAATCCTACTAGGCACTATTGCCGACCATTGGAAAACCTTAATATTATTTACGGCTGTATATTGTTACCTCATTATCTTGTTTCCTGATATGGATCTTTACAATCACCTTTTCAACTGTAATTCTGTTTAACATTCTATATAGAGCTTCTGCTAGTGGTTATATAGATATGTCTCTTGTTATAGCTGTCAATCAGTTCAGTCTCAAAGGTTTGACTTTGGTACTTGGGACTATATACTTTGGTAACGGTATCTCTAATTTGATGGAATTTTTACCATTACTGCTATACTAGGCGTCACTAAAGGTGGGGATGGTGAAGTAAACTACATATCGGCAATCATATATGACATAAATTACCTTTTTGTAGCTTCACTGCTTTTCCTCAACCTTAAATACATGGCATCTAAAAAATTGTTTCACAAGATGTAGAGGCAAGTAGATTTGATATGGACCGCTTTAGTTAATTTATGTTCTGTTGATGTTGGAGTTTTCTACATAGGTTATTCAAAGTTTATTTTGGAGAATAACTTCACTCTACTATATTAGATATACATTTACCTTATAATTATAACTATATATATATTTAATGAAGTAGTTGGAGAAATACTTGAAAACCAAAATTTTTCTTAGATTAACTTTATATGTTGAGCAATGAATTTGTTGATATTAAAAAGATTACCTTATAATATGTGGATGTGACCTGGTATTGTTTAAGTTTAAATGTTTCTCTCCAGTTATCAAATCAATGCATCGTAAAAAAAACTATAAGTAGATACGATACTAATGTAATAATTTTATTAAAGTGATGAATGCAATTCCACTTTTCACAAGTGGACGATGGGAAAATGATATGCTGCTAAACTACTTCCAATGTTCAAAAATCTAGTAGTTGTGACTACCTCGGTAATCAACTCGATCCCAGTTGTTCAATTTACCAGACCCATATCCAGAATTAGGAGTTTGATGCCAGTTGGCGTAAGGTACGTGAGCGTCCTTAGCTTTGTGCCATTGGACGTTGCCATCACTGTTACTACCTTGGTATTTCTCGACGATGTAGGGAGCTGGCTTGATGTGATCTACAGCCTTGATAGCACCATGGGCGTTGGTCCAGGGGGCACGAGGGGTAGGTTGAGGTAGATGGTAGGGTACGTTGGCAATATCGTCATCATCACAGTCTGTGTACATGACGACTTCGTAGCGAACGCGGCACTTGCGACTGATAGGTTTGACGGGGGCGGGGGGAGGTGGCGTGATGCAAGTAGGCGCGGCTGGGATGATTACGGTGGGAGTGTAGGCGGGTGTGGGACGATAGCTTGATTCGGCGAGGACTTCGCGGGTGAAGGTGGGAACATGGTAGCTACTTGGGGTCCACTCTGACTTGTAGGTGTTGTGGACTGAGGGGTAGGTTATAGGTTTGGCTTCAGTTGGGTAGGCGGGCTGGGTCCAAGTAGCTTTGGTGGGAGCAGGAGGTACCGAGTAACTGGTGGCGGGTAAGACCGATTTAGGAGCCTCAGGGGTATAGGCTGGAGCTGTCCACTTGGCACTGGAGTATTCAGCGGGCTTAGTATAGGTGACCTGGTAGGTGTTCTTGTAGTAGGTGGGAGCAGTGTAGATAACAGTGTTGGAAGGTACTACCCAGGTGTTCTTGGAGTGACTGATGTGGGTGTATATGGGTGGGCTTACGACCTTGTCGGTGCAGCTGGTTGAAGGCTTGACTTCATGATGGTAGGATTGGGTGGCACTTGGCTTGAAGTAGGTCTTGTGAGAGATGTAGGTGTGGGTTACTGGTGAATGTGCGCTGTAGGAGTGAGCTGGTACGGTGTAGGTGATTCGGGTGTGGGAGTTTCCTGCATAGTTGGTGTTGTATGCTTGGCTCTTAGGGGCTACGTAAGTTGGCTTGGCAGGGGACGGTCCAAGTTTCCTTGATGTAGCTCTTGACTACATCGGATTTGGTGCAGGGGGTGGATTTAGAGGCAATGTAGTGGTCGACTTTGGTCTCGACATACTTGCTAGGTTTAGGCTGCTCGTAGTGGACTTTTGAAATGATTACGGTGTGGTGTTGAGTGTTCTGGTTGTACTTTGCATCCTTGGTGCAGGTTGTGGACGGCTTGTAGATCTCCTTCTCGTAATGTTTGTTTTCACCGGTGAAATGAACATCACGGATGTCGGGCTTGTAAGCACCGGTATTTTGGGGAAGCAGAGATTTCGTACAGGTAGTCGATGGGGCGTAGTTTTCGTGGCCTACCTTACCATCGTAGTGAACGTTTCCGTTGTTCCACTCCTTGGCATTATAATTATTGGGACCCCCATAAGCATTGTTATGGTCTTTATGGGCCAGGTAGCATGCCGCTAAAAGCATGTTGGTGGTTATCGCGAGTACTTTCATTATTAGATATTATGCTGAAGATTAACTATATTAAAACGAAATGCCAAACAAATATGCAGTAGTGATTTAAAAAGGATTGACTTTGCTGTTATATATAGCCCAATTTACCCATTTTTAAATAGTAAATAGGAGATAATTCGAAATGGATTCACTATGTTGTTCAATGTGGAGTTGCCTGGGGCTTGGTATATGATATAAAATGATTTTTGCTTTTCAACCGAAAACTAATATCTACCATGTGAAAGCTCGGCCCTTCTCAGGGCACATCCGAGTCGATTTTTAACGATCTGATTTGCTGGTTTCCAAGACACCACTTCAAAATAACTAACGGTAAAAACCTTTGCAAATAAGCTTGGAGTCGGGTGGCAACCTACAAAATGGTTGCCAACTCCAACTTGACTTACGAAATAAGGCTACTACTTTAACAACAGTTTATGTGAGGTAGCCATTTCAACGCCCAGTTTATCAGTTCTTCAATTAACTGTGGAAAGATCGCTATTACCCAATATACTTGGTCGGTTATTCCTTATTTTTAGACCTTTGTCTGCTTTCTGCTAGGATTGTCTATTTTCCGATTTATAGCAGTAACCATAACCTTTGTTTACATATGTTATAGGTACACAGCCTCTAGCAGCCTTGAATGTGCAGCTTTGGATTGGTATAGTATTTTTAGATTGTCTTCTTTGAGCATGGTATTAAAATAGATATACGCATATTTTAGATACGCTAACAATTTCAAATAACACACATAATAATACTAGTTCTTGAAAATTAACATTATCTATAATCCTATGTAGGTATACTTTAGTTTCTCAGGGCTGATACTCTGGCTACTGCCTTATGAGAACTTGCATTTAAAACGGGTCTATTGGCATGCTTTCTAGCTACAAAATGTTAGTGCTATGCAGGGGTACATGGATAGTATAAATCCACTTTAAAATCATTTAAAGTTAGCATCTTAATGAGCTTTGCTGGGGAAATTTTATAGAAACTCCAGAAAAGCTTTGCTTCTAAATTCATTTTGGTCCTATTGCTAGTTATAGGTAGTCCGTTAAAGCTATATTACTGTTACGAAAATTTCTAGCAAGCTTCTTTTTATAAAGTATGGCTACGTCTATCCATATGAATTATTAAATAACTTCACTTTGTTGCTATGGCTGGGTTCCCGAACTAGACATGTTTTCCTTGACTGTTTTTCCAAAGTAATTTATTAGCTTTGAACTAGTACAACTTATTAGAACTAAAAAAGGCATTCGTATTTTGCCAGTTCTATATTGAAGTTCCTGATAAACTCAACTTTTGCAACAGAGACTTGAGGCAACAGTAACCACCTTCCATCAATCAACCAATTTTTATATCAACACAGTACAGGAGTCCAGTAGTGCAATGACCAACCAAAAGAGTTTCTTTCAAAAGGTTCGAGTTAAATTCAGTTTAGGAATCGTATCGTTTATAACTCTGTTGATACTACTATTCGTAACCACCTACTACATCTACAAAGGACAGGAGCCAAAGCACCTTATTTTAGATGAGGTGAAGCAATCGGTATTCAACATAAATAAAGATAAAGTAACTGTACTAGTAACGGCCAAGGAAGTGAACTTTAAGTCCAGAATACTAGTAGTCGACTACGACATCTATATAGGTAAAGATATCTGGGATAAGCTGAATACAAACCAAACTTGGAGTGAAGATGACTTTGGCGATGTCTATGAAGAAACCATTGTACCAAATGACCCTGAACTTGAAACTGAGCAGCTAAGCAAAAAGGAGAAAGCAAAGGAAAAAGAGGATAGGTTATCGTACTCATTTTTAGAAAAAGAAGTTGACTTCAGAGATAGTCATATGTAAGGTATAAAAGTATAGTACCCATATTAATAGTATTTATAATAGTAAACTGGAAAAGAATTCCGATTTTATTCTTGGCAGCTTATCGGCCTACCCATTCGATCAATTCGTCAGTACCGAAGCACTAATAGTAAATACAATAATAGCAGATAAAGTCCAGAAGCTACCTGTAATTTATATGTTCGAAAGTAACGACGTACCTTCCCTAAGTGTATATTTCAAAACCTATGGCTTACTAGATCTGAGCACTTTGCTACCGAGCAATGATACCGTAGATAAGTACGACCCACAGAAACATGTACAAGCTTTTAGATTTGTAACGGCTAGAGCTACGACCACTGTCCTGCTGACATTGTTGGTCATGTTCTGTATGTGGGGAGTCTCCATCTTCTTCGCCCTCTATTCTTTCCAACTTATCCTCAACTTCTCGGACTTCCAACCCCCACTTATGGCCCTCGGTACCATCATATTGTTCGCCTTTCCTAAGCTACGTAACTTTTTACCCGATATACCAATCATTGGGATCCATCTCGATTACTTTTCGTTCTTTTGGTAAAAGCCAGCTATTGTTTTATCTATGCTTACTAACTAACGTGTACATTTTCAAAATCTAGGACGCTATTCTTAGTAGCTTTTACCAACATCATCCTTATTTTGGTTTACGTACGTAGGTGGAAGGCTCCTAAAACTATTCAGATTATATAATTAAATAAGCAATGGACATCTTAAAGCATCTGTCATACTATTGTAGGTTAAATTATTTACAATAAACTAATATAATATTAGATGCTTTAGTATAAATCGAAAATATATAACTTTTAATTATCTGAAGGTAACCGAGCTATTTTCAGACCACTCTTTTTGTCCACATATGCAATCTCTTTCAACTTAGAATAAAGTTCTAAGCCGTTGCTATAACCTTTCGCCAATAAAGTGGCGGCCAATCCGGTAACGTAGGGAGCGGCCATACTACAAAAGTAAATACAAATTCTATATGGAAGCGAGATATTTTACCTAGAACCGGTTCGGAATCTCGACGTTGAATTATCCTTATTAGTCAGAGATAGGATATCTTTACCGGGGGCCACCAAATCAACACAACTACCAAAGTTGGCGAACTTTGGAATCTCTTCCCCATCCTTGAAATTGATATCAATAGCCGAAACCGTTAGAGCGTATTTGGAAATAGCTGGTGAATACTGGCAAGCGTCCATATGCCCATTACCAGCAGCTACGATAACTGAAGTGTTATACCTTACTACGGTCTCCTTAACTATGGCATTCAACTCTTCATTCGGTTCGACAGTTGCCGACATATGGATTATTGAAGGTCGATTTGTTATTTTTAGTTGGGACTGTACGTACTTTATTGACTGGATTATTGAAGAGGAATACCCACTTAAACGTTTGTCCAATACTTTTATGGATATTAACCGACTTTCCTTAGCTAAACCATAGCTTCTTGATCCGATTATCCCGGCTACATGAGAACCTAAAATTTATATTAGATACCACCCTTACTTATACCATTACCGTGCCCATGGATGTCTTTATTCGGTTCATCAGTTACAAAGTTGGGTCCTAGACGAACTCTACCTCCCAATTCAACATGATTAAAATTAATACCAGTATCCAATATATAAATATCGACACCAAAGCTATTGTTTAGAATAACATATATCTAGTTAATATCTTCAACAAATTTATAGATAAATTTACCCAGCATTCTTATCTACCAAACATTTGTCATCTTCAGCCGTATTATCGGAAGGTAAAGGAGACCTCATACTTTTCAGCAACTTTGGTAAGTACTTGTCAAAGTTTTGGGGACATGTTATCTTGAGCAAGCCCCAGTTCTTAAACTCTATCGGTATCGGTACCTTGTAAGTAGCTAATTGAGTTGGTTGTCGTGTCCTTTCGAATATATAGCTCACTATTTGTAGCTGGAATAAGAGTACTATTGTTTAAACGTTAGCTGTTGATGTTTGAAGCGTTGTTTACTTGAAAGTATTAGTTGGCTCAGTATTATCATAATGTCGTTTATACTTGTTAGCTTTGAAAAGTATAGCTGGAAAATTAGAATTACTTCAAGAACTTCAACCCGAACTTTCCAAAACCAATCCTATTGATGAACTTGGAAATTACACCTTTGTTTCTTTGAAATCTGGTGCCAATTTGAAGGGTAAATTATAAATCTAGTAAATTTTCTAAATCAAAGCTATAATTATTGGATATAGCATTTCAAATTTTAATAGTAAAGGATAGAAAAGCTAAAATAATCCATTTCTAATTAGCTTCATAAATAATCGTCTATTATTTGCTATAGCATCGATGTTACACTTTTATCAAGTCTTACCAAAGATCAGATCCATAAGCGATGAAGAGCTCCAACCTTCAACCCCTTTCTTTATACTAAAAGATGTCTGAAACCAACGAAGACATTTGGGATACTGACTCCTCGAATGATATTAACTTCAATGAAAATTGGGAATTAAATCTATCGGAACGCCATTTTAGCCAACTTAACAAAAAATTTTATAATGTAAGTTTTCTACAATAAACACCACGATTAACTGCTATCTTATTTAAAGTTAGGTTTAAGAGAAGGCATCCTAACTCACAAGCTAAACTTCAATGATAGAGGTTCGATACAAGGGTATAGAGAAGGCATACAGATTGGTAAAAGGCTGGGAAGTTTAGCTGGTACTACCTGGTAATATTTTCTACTTTCAAGCATATAAATTTTGTCTTTACTAACTTTGGTTTCAATTAGTATATTAAAACATCTGTACGATATCAAAGAATTAGATAGTACGTTGGAAACTATAGCCGATTTAAAGGTAGATGACTTTATCGACAAAGACTACTTTGATCTATATCCCAATAAATTGAACCTCAACGAAGAAATAGAAATAGAGAAGGAAGAGAAGGTAAAGCTAGACTTGAAATTCGATGACCTGACTTTGAATAGTCATTTGTCCATCGATAAGGAACAAGAAAGTGAAGTAAAGAGTAAAGTAGACAGCTTGTATAAAAATTTACTTGAAAAAGTTGTAAATGAAGTCAAAGATATTTGAATAAAATAATGTCTACTTGATATGCCTATTAATCATTATTGGATTTTAAACTTCATTTTGATACAAATATCAATCTAAACATTAAACCAAAGCTAAATAAAGTAAAAAATCTATTAGAAATCAAAGTAAACAACCGAGTACGGTGGTGGGGCCTGCTCATCGTAAGCATGGACATCGAACTTTCGTTTCTTACGCTTCGACAAGGCGGAGAGGTCGACGGCGAAGGGATGTGGTAAATCCACCAAGTTGCTCACGTGAGGCTCGAACTTGTGGATCCGATCGAGAACCTTCAACCTGCGCTTCATGAGGTACTGGAACCTCAACAGCGGCTTAGTGAAGTTGGGGGCAGTAGCCATAACGTGATGATGGACGTCAATGAGGGCGGTGATAAGAGAGGTAACGATCTTAAACCGGGGGCTCGGGTTCAACGTCAGGTACAAATTCCCGGTGATCTCGTATATGAGGTCGATAGAGATGAGGAGGAGGAACAGTGTTGAGTCGACATCCAGCTGGTTGAGGTATTTGGCCAATAGGTTGATATCCAAGGCACTATCGACTACCAACCGTAAATAATCGGTAGCTTTAGCTTTGGCGGCAACTCCAACCGATTTATCCTGGCTATGCATGGCCGACGTAAACTTTTTGTTCAAAGCTTGGACCAGATGGATGAGCTCTGGTTCCCCGATATCCCCTACCCTCTGCAAGGCGAAGGGCACGTTAGGCCAGTCCTGGAACTTGATGAGCAGGGGGAGTAGGCCGGCTTTGAATCCTACCTTGGCGACAAGGGCCGACGTTACACGGTTTCCAGCTAGCAGTAGAGACATGACTTTGCTGTCATACTTGGTCAAGTCGGCGGGACCTTCTGGGTCAGCACCAACCATGTGTCGTAACAATCGTTCCAGGTATGAGTTGGATAGGACCGACATTTCGTTTAAAGCAGAGCTCAGCTAAATATATATAAGAAACAAGTCAAAAATATCAAATACTTCATCAGTGAATTGAATCGCCTCAGTCTTGGCCAGAGTCCAGTTTTGAGCCAGCAAATCTAGGTGATTCAACTCACCAGAGTTGCTAGCAGCAGAGCTGTAGACATATTCCTTACCAGTGTCTAAAATAATAAAAGTTTAGCTGGCATTGACAGGTTGAAACATTACATATAGTCTCAAAAAGCGATGAGACGGAGCTGGTAATGAAGGATTTGCCCTTCTGGTCTGAATCGTGCTCTGAAGAATTAAGCTCGGTCAAGTGGCGCAATACAAGCTTCATGGTTGTCTTGACACCGTCTAGCTTAGAAGCAAAGAAGGTATCTAGCTCCTCAAGGTGCTGTTCGAGAATTTGATTGGTAGCGCCATTCAACTTTTGTACATTCTAGTTGTCAAATGTTAAAATAGTTAGTATACAAAAGAAAAGTTAGAGAGGTACATTGGAGTCAATATCGTTAGAGTTGTCGATAAGGATGGAGGTGAGGTTGGCCTTATTGCAAGCAGCAAGCAAACTACTGGCTTTGGGGCATTTAAAGGGAGTCAGAACTAAACTAGAAACTCTAGCGGATTCACTTCCTTTAGCTTTGTAGGAGATACCAGTCAGTAGCAAATCTAAATCACCGAGCGCCGCAACCTAAATTCGAGAAGGTTAGTTTTATCTAGTAAACAAATAGTATGACTTTATGGAAATAGGCGGAATTTTCAGTATAAGACTGGGCATCATCAAAACTGCAAATTGGGACCATGCTTACAACAACCCCAAGCTTTGTATCCAATAAGCTAAGAGTAGTCTGCAGTTGCTCTAGGAAAAAAACATATCTGATTAGCAAGATTGTTGTCTAAAATGGAGACTACCTGTCGATGAGACGTAGGTGGAGGTAGCCAATGTCAGGTAATCCTGATTTAAGATAGTAATAGAAGGCAGGATGTCAAGACAGGTAGTTTTTCGAATCTTTAACGTAGATAAAGCTTTCAGCTGCATCCTAGCATTTGATCCAGTTTTGTTGATAGCGACCTTGAAAGTGGTGAGGGAACAAGTATTATCTAAAATTATCAAATAACGTTACATTAGATCATCAATTTTATGAATAACAAAGTTACCTATTAGGGCTAAGGTATTGGACTGTGGATGATAATCCAAGTTGAAATCCAAATTAAACGCTTCCACACTCTTTAAAAATTAGTTCAATTGTATCAGACATAATATGTAAAGGTACCTGTTCAGGCAGGCCTATGGAGCAGACTTCGATGAATATGTTTTCATTGGCTTCAACTCTGTTAGGGTGGTTACGGATTTGATACAGGTGCAATTTAGGACCAACAGCAGCTAAAGTGACGATTAGAACTGCAAATCCATGGGTAGCAGAGTTATGGATTGAAGCTTTATCGAATCCGGAATCAGCGACTGGAAATCCCAAGCTAAATTTAACTGGCTGATCTACTAACCTATTTCAAAATGTTAAATAGGTGCAATTGCAACTAACTTACGGTAGCTGTTTGGTCAGTCCTTTGGACTTGTCCTCATAAAACTGCACTTCGCCATTACTAAACAGGATCATAAGTTCCCCACCGTTAAACTGACCATCATCCCCAACATAGTTGACGATTTGAATGGATTGGATGTCGTCGTTGAACTTTATAAAACATTGTCTATTAATAAAAATATGGTGTTGTAAAGCCTACTTTAACTATAGATCGCCTATCTTTACTATCCCATACTGCTACCTTTTTGATCCCATCTAGCTCTCTAATCCTACAGTACATGGTAAACCCATTATCCAAAAGCTGGAAAGCTTGCGTATCGATTAAAGAACTCAATTCAGTCTCCACTCCGCTATCGCTGCCTTTACCTGACACTTTCAAAGCGTTCAAACTTTTACTTGGTAGTTTACCGGTGAGCGGGCTGTTTATTTTTAAGACAGCTGGTCCTTCGATTTGAATGTTTTCAGGTAAGACCCAGGACCTTAAAGGCTGTTGCTCAGATGCCTAGAAAATTTAATAAACATCTTGTTTAGAGTTAATTTCTTTTACCTCGTATAGATAGATCCCTTCATTCGGTATAGTAACTAGAACTAATTGGAAACTACGCTTGGGTTTCAAACCTATGAAGACTGGGGTGCTGAAATATACATTTTTGGAATGGACATCTTCTAAGGCTCCTTTGTTGAAGAGTTGACTACCTTCTACTGTAAAATTTTTGAGATTGTAACTGGTGTCAAAGTAGGCTAATCCTTTGTTGGTTGCTGTCATATTTCTAGATACTTTTATTGATGTCGAAAAACTTTTGCTTGGTTTTGGCTGCCTTTTGGAAATTATCTGCTTTCCAATTTCCAAATCAAAGAAACTTTTGAAATTTGCTTCAAAAGTTATAGACCCTTACTGCAAAACTTTATTGGATATACTTTGATTAGTTTCTATGAAACTGCATTCCTGTTGATGGATGATAAATAGCAAATAAAGTTGGACATTATTCTCTTTTCATTTGTCAATTTTTGCAGATTATATAGACTTATGTTTACAATTTCATTCAAATCGAAAGCTTTTGTTTCGTAACAGCATCAAAAGGCTCGGCTCACTCAACCTCAGTAGAAATATTGATTTAACAAGTCGTGCAGGAAGACTATTCAACTAGCAAAATAGAGATACATGTCGGCTCAATTTACGATCCATAATAGCGACAGCCTCACATCAAGGACCAACTTCAGCTGGAAAAGCTACAATTTGAAGTTCCCCTGCTACGGTATTGCCAACTCGAAAATTGAGAGGGAAAGGATCTATCTAACTACATTTTCAACTGAAATAAAAAACCAAGTATATTTTGAATATTTATTTAGGCTAACTAATTTTAAAGTTACAAGTTGTTCAATTTGAAGCTTCTACCAAGGAAGGGCAAAATGCAATCCAAACTAATCTGAAGACGTACGTGGAATTAGCTTTACCTGCATCGAAAGTATTGGTTGGCGAAACGACTGTAATTTAGATACTTTTATTTCAAACTAAAAAATTGAATAAGAGCGATTCATTATCTGATTCCAATCTTGAAGAAATAGTGATAACATCTTCGGATCGACTTCATGTTTATAAATGCTCGATCGGCAGCTCGACTCCAAAGTTGAACCTTGTTGCCACCCTAGCCAATGTACTTATATATTAACCATGCTTTTAAGTTTAATGCTCTTGTGACCAACTAGCGTGAAGGCCCGAAACTAGCCCCAGTTACCTCATTCGACTTACGGCCCCTTCACCCCAATCAATTGCTGAGTGGATCCGTCGATACCACCTGTACACTATGGGATATCAGTACCTCACGTAAGCTAACTCAGCTAATTGCTCATGATCGAGAGGTATTTGACACCAAATTTGTCCCAGAACCCAGTGGAAATCTGTTTGTCACTAGTGGTGCCGACGGCTCAGTTCGTTTATTCGATTTAAGGTAAACTTATATCGTGACTATATTTAAAATGTTGATAAGAGAATTGCATCACTCCACAGTACTCTTTGAGAGCAGCCATGATATAAATGGTGGCTTCTCCAATCCAATTTTGCGGGTTTCTGTCAATCCCATTGACTCTCGATATTTGACATGTACCCAGTTGGATAACCCTGCCATGCCTATAGTCGATTTTCGTAGGCCGGGCGTTTCAGTCGCTCAGTTGAGTGATGGATCCCATTCCCCTCTTGAAGTAGAGTGGCTTAGCAACAACAAAAATCAGCTTCTATCAGTAGGTAAGCATATATTTAAATGGAATTAAACACTCATACTTTTTACTTTTAAGGTTCAGAGGGTAATTTGTTGAGATGGGACCTAAGCAAAAGCTCTGGGGATATGTACTTTAATTCGTTAGCCATTTCTCCAGACTTGACGGTACGCCCTGATAAGAAAGCGACTAATATCAAGATGCGACCGTCTGCTAATCAAGCTTCTTCGCTAGCTAGGGAGGTATTAGTGACGACAACCGAATCTTTGGCTATAGTTCAGCTATAAATTAGATATGTGAAAGGGATTATACTTTATCGAGTTGTAAAGTAGGCTGAAACTCAAGTACTTTAAGGTAAGTTGCTCTACTGTCAACTTATAATGTGTTTAATGTCTTACACTAAACTTAAATTATTTTGATATCTAACATCCTATTGATATACATATTTAATGTAATGTGACATTTGCTATAAAGTGAATCGATTTGAATTATAACTTTTAGGCTGTCTATTGTCTTTCAAATACTTTAACCTTAAATGTACTTTAATATTCTTATATATTAGTCGATAATATATTCTAAAAGAAAGTTGTATGAAGTTAAATTTTGATAGTAAACTTATTAACAATAGCAAATATATAACTGTTTTTAAAGAATACTAGTTTATTAACTGCAACCAAGTCCCAAAGTCTATAAACCTTTGAGTTTTCATATTCAAATATATGGCTTTGAGATTTACAAACTTTTGAACTCGACCATAAAACTTATATCTGGATGCAAACTAAAGATTAGTAAGCTTTTGCATATTACTAATACTACTGACAAAGTAGCTTGTTTAACAGCCAGTAGATTTATATACAGCAAATGGTAAGTATATTTGCTAGACTGTTTAGAAATATTATATATGTTTTTATACTATTAGTTGTAGAACCTACATCCATATTTCTTGGACAGAGCAATATGTCGCTATCTGATAAGTATAGAAATAAATTACTCAACTACCTTTTACTATCCACTTTTAGCTCTAACCATTAGAAATACATATAGTGCTTTGAATCTAGATAGTGTAGATGCCACTACTCCAACTTTACTACCAATCTACCGACATCAAAGGTACTAAGCATTGGAAATTGTACATACTCTGCATCTGTTAAACTGAATTTCAATTTGCAGGTTGGACGGAAAAAGGTGAGTTACCAAATGGAGCAAATATAAAATTCCAACTATGATATTAAACCTATTAAAAGTTACCTTGAGCGAATTCTTAGGCTTAAGGGAATTAGAACTAGTCTAATTTCTGACGTCTAGCGGAATTGTTTGATGTGTAGTTCGTTAAGGCAAGTTCTTCATTAAACGAAGAGCGTTAATTAAACGCCTATATCTCTAGTCCGACTACATTCCTAAAATCGATTAGCTACCTTTGTACCGATATTTGATTGAAATATGTGCTTGTCGAAATGATCATAGTTGCGCAGATGTGGATCTACACAAACAACCATAACATATAGATATCAGATTACAAATGTAACCAAGTGATGTTACTTGCTAATCGCAAAAATTTTATTGAGTTTGCCTAATCTATCCCCTTAAAGGCAAGTCAATTCAAGCCGACACCCCCAACCCCAATTAGTATTACTTGTCCGATTCTTTAATTGGAATTTTTTGGTCGCTTACCTTTGTCCCTAATTGCTACATTTCCGTTTTTGGGCACAACAGACTTCGGAAACCCGGTTAATGTCTAAGCCGCAAATTAATTACGAAGTATAAAAGGTAAAGGATTGAAAATTTCCAACTTTGTCAAAATTTTACACAAGCTTTCATTTAGCGAATATGGCAACTGAGAAGAGTTTGCAACATATGTCTAACAATAGTACCGTCGAAACGATAACCGATGTCATTCAAACCAACGATGAGAAGCTAGAGGAATCCAAAGTGAATAGTAGGTACGGTCCACCTACCGATGGTGGATATGGTTGGGTGGTACTGGGTGCCTGCTTCCTGCTGCTGTTTATTGTTTTGGGTGTCGTATACTCGTTTGCCATCTTCCTAAAGCACTACGCCAATCATACTTATGCTGGCAGATCCGATCTAACTACTCTCTCATTCATCGGCACTTTATCCACCTCTCTTACGACACTGTGTGCCGTCGTAACTGGTCGAATGTCCGATAAATTGGGATATCGTATTTGTATCCTGATAGGTGGTACTATATTTTCTCTGGGTCTTTTGCTAGCATCGTTCTCAACCGAAGTCTGGCAATTATTTTTGACGCAAGGTGTTATGGTTGGAATAGGTGGTTCCATCGCCTTCCCAAGTGCCGTCTCCGCTCCAAGCCAGTGGTTTGATAAGAAGCGTGGCTTAGCTACCGGTATCGCCGTCGCTGGATCTGGCGTTGGTGGATTGATTATCTCACCAATCACCCAAATTATTATCGACAGCCTCGGCGTCGAATGGGCCTTACGAATTATTGCCATCATGTCCTTTGTCATCTTAACTTGTGCCGCCTTCTTGATAAGGGAGCGTACCGAACCAATTGGTAAGAAGGGTCCCACTGTTTGATTTCTCCAAGTTTAAGGATGCAAGGTTCGTTTCCATCTTTATGGCTGGCTTGATCAGTTCCTTCGGATACCTGGTCCCCTTCTACCTGATGGCAACTTACGCTCAAAGCGTTGGTTTGACGGATAGCCAAGCTTCCCTCCTCGTCGGTCTGTTGAATGGAGGTTCGGCGCTAGGACGTGTTCTACTAGGTACCTTGGCTGATAAAGCGGGAAGAATCAACGTAGTATACATTTGTGTACTATTCACATCGCTGGCCTGCTTCTTCATATGGACTTTTTCGAGAACCTTTGGTTCCTTAGTTGTCTTCAACATTCTCTACGGTATCGCTGCCGGTGGTTACATCTCACTGTCCCCAGTTATCATCGCTGAACAGTTTGGAACTACAGGGCTGGCCTCCATCATTGGCATCATTTACTTTGGAACCGGAATCCCCAACTTGATAGGAACCCCTATTGCTGCCGCCATCCTTAATGCCACTAAGCATGCCGATGGATCTAGTTACTACGTCCCAGTAATTATGTATGCCGGAGCCTCTGCATTCGTCGGCTCCCTCTTCCTCCTCAACCTTAGATATTTGATCTCCAAAAAACTGTTTCATCGAGTTTAGAGTTGTATTAATTTCGACTTTGCTATTTAATTTTTATTAATAAAGAATACTGCTTCGTTAAAGCATTCTCTAGATTTTCATGTTTTAGTTCTAGGTGTATGGATGACTACTTCTTAAACCTATTGTCTGCATATATTTCTGTCTTGTAGCAGGTACATTATAAATTCCTCTGAAACCTAGAAGTCTATGTCGGGAATATCCAATTTCAGTTCTCTAGTCTTATGCTGATCTACCTTTTTTTATAATAAAATTAGCGGTTTAGCTGATTTCAAATAGAATGATATTTTCGGTAATTTTCGGCCTTTTAAGTAAAATTACATAGTTGCACACTATTTTTTGGTATACTGGCTTGTTTTGGCCTCAATACAATAATAATTACAAGTTAACTATATTATAATTAAATCAAAGTAACTGGCTATAGTGCACTTTATTCGAACCTTTTTAAGATATATAATATTTGTTTGAAGCTTGATAGCCATATAGGTAAAAGAAATCTCAGACTTGCTTAATAGATAAAAGTACTATCCTACTCTAACCAAACTTGAAAATATTAAAAAGATTTGATGGGACATATGCTTTATTGATTAAATAACCAACACGATTCAAATCAAAATAATGTATCTCTAAACCCGACTAAATACCTTTTTAGATACAATGTATCTAAGGTCCAATAAGAATAACGAACCTATAAAGGCTGAAGCACCAGCGTACATAATCAGTGGAATGTAGTAATCCGAACCATCGGTATTCTTAGTAGCTTGTAAAATGGCAGCAGCAATAGGAGTCCCAACTAGATTGGGAATACCAGTACCAAAGTAGATGATGCCAAGCACTGAAGTTAAACCTTCCAAACCGAACTGTTCAGCAGCAATTACTGGAGATAGGCTAATGTATCCACCCGATACAATACCATAGAGTATATTGAATACGACTAGAGCTGGAAAGGTGGTTGCAAAAGTCCACAACAGAAAACAGAACAACGAAGTAAAGAGTACGCAGCCTATAGATAGTATTAATCTTACCTAGTTTGTCGGAAGCCGCACCTAGCAGAATACGACCGATAGCTGACCCACCATTCAAAAGACCGACCAGCAATGATCCTTGACTCTCCGTCAGACCTTGACTGCTAGCGTAAGTTCCCATCAAGTAGAAGGGCACTAAAAATCCAAAGGAGCATATCAAATCGGTTAGGAAGAGATCGATGAACCTACGCTCCTTGAACTTGGAGAAATCAAACAGTGGTCCTTTTTTACCTAAAGGTGCGGTGCGTTCTCTCATCAAAAAGGCAACTATAGTTAAAACTACAAAGGAAACTATAGCTAAGATACGTAAAGCCCATTCGACACCTAAGCTGTCGATAATAACTTGAGTTACTGGTGCTAAAACTAGACCACCTATACCTGATCCAGCTACTGCGATGCCAGTGGCAAGACCGCGCTTTTTATCGAACCACTGACTTGGAGCCGAAACGGCACTTGGGAAGGCAATGGATCCACCTATACCGGCCATCAAGCCTTGGGTTAGGAAGAGTTGCCAAACTTCAGTTGAAAACGAAGCCAGCAGTAGACCCAAGGAGAAGATGGTACCACCAGCCAGGATACATTTGCGAAAACCTAATCTATCTGATAATCTACCGGTTATTACACAGCATAGGGTAGTAAGGGCCGTTGATAAGGTACCAATGAAGGATAAGGTTGTCAAGTCGGATTTATCTTTGTAGGTAAAGGCAGCGTAATGATGCAAAAATACAGAGAAAGTGTACATGATACCCAAGATGATGAAGAGTAGGGAGAAACAGGAGCCAACGATGACCCAGCCGTACCCTCCATCAGTTGGAGGTCCGTATCTACTATCTGGTTGGGGTTGATGGAAGTTTTCATCGTCAAGTTGGAGAGCCAAAGTCATATTTTCGGCCAACTTCTTGGAATTCAATTCCTTGGAATGTCCCTTTGAGTTTGTAGTTGTTGAATCCATTTTTTCATCTATTAGATCGGTGGTGTTTTTAATATCTTTGGTTTCCTTCAGGCTATCTTTTATAGTGACTCAAAACATGTTTCCATAAAAGGACTTTCTTCCTTTTCCGATTCAGTACCGATTGGGGTTAAGATTGGTGCGGTTAGCGCAGTTGAATTTAAAGCTTTGAATAACTTTTCTAACTCTTGGTTGCATTTTATACCTCATGTAAATTATAAGGGAACTGTTGGAGGGTCTCTTACAATCCGGCTTAAATTCCGAAATGGTAATGACACTATTAGCGCAGCTACACTTGGATTTATAAATAACTTTGAGCTTAACAGTTCTGGGGAGCTGGCAGTTCTTGAAGCTAGCGAACTTTATATACAATTAATACATATCTTTGGGAATGGAATAGGAGATGGTACAAGTCATACATTTAAGGTACTACCTTTGTCTCTCTTATATAATTTGATTCATATTTGCTCGTTTGGAGAAATTGGATTACATTAGAAAGATAAAGCATTGTATAGTATTTAAATATACTTTAGATTGATAGTAAACTACTACCAAAAATATTAAATGTACAGCTTTCAAAACTATGTAATGATATTCAAAATTTTGAAGGAATGTCAATTCTACTTGATAAAATTCAAACTTTGCTAAATATGTGCCAAATTAGATTGGAAAATGCCTTTATATACAAACAAAAATATTTTAAATTTCATTTGTAAATACTTTTTAAATTTTAAATATGCAAGGTAGGTATCGAAGGTAAAGTTAAAGTAGGACTAATTATAAAGCGTGCGGTTAGGTGAAGCACCTACAATACATTTCTTTAACAAGCGGTTTAAGTAGTATTTTATTGATGTTTTTAACAAAACTATATTGTATAAATAACAAAGGCATACATAGGTTTAAAATGAATAAGCTGACATTTAAACTCTCATTAATAAAAGCATTTTCTATGGAGACATGTTGATGATGAATCTAATTAAACTACAGTCTAAGAAGGAACAAGATAACTTTAAGCAAAGGATTTCATCATATATGACCTGAAAAGATGTAAATTTGTTATGAACCTTTTATTCAGGTATAATACCAGGCAAATTAATAAATGGAATAAACAAATTTGGCAAAATCCACCTTGCTAACTTGGCCTCTTGCCTCTTTTGAAAACTGTTTGGTTACTACTCAAACTCTATATCAGAACTAATTGTATCAATTTGAAAACTCTATTGAACTTTAAAAAATAGCTAGACAACTAAAGGCACTTTCTAACTATGGCTTTTAAACCTAGTATAAAATCTATCCCTTAAACGATGCCATCTTGAGTACCTGTAAGTAATATTAAGGATTGATAAGTTGGAATAGACCTTCAACAGAAACTTACCTCTGCCTTTGTTCTTCTAAATCAACCAACTAGTTAGATCGAACGTGTCAACAGGCAAGATGTAGAACATCTACATCTACAAACCTCTATCAGATACCTTTTCAAATAGCTTCCAAAGCTTCTAAAAGGTTGCTATTTTTAGATTACTTTATCCAAAAGCTACAAGCATCATTTCGCCCCACAAAGTTAATTTTGGAGAAGCCTAAATTACATTTAGCCACTTTTCCCAAAAGATTTCGTACACATCATCCCTTGTGCCCAATCAAGCGTTAGACATAAGCTAAAAGGTTTATCCTAAACGGTTCATCACTTTAGTACACAACACAAGTTAAAGAAATGACGAATATATAAAGGTGCAAGACAAAAGGGACAGGAAGCAAACTTGCACCTTTTTTATTTCCATACTTTTAAATAATGAGCGTAACCTTCAAAACCTTTAAATAGCATAACTAATTTCATTTCAATCCTATAGACTTACCAATACCAAGTAAAGATGACCTGTGGTGGATGTTCCAACGCCGTCAATAAAGCATTATCCAGACTCGAAGGTAATTTAAAACTTTTCTAAATTTCATACTAACGTCGATTTATTTTTTCATTTTTGTACTGTAGGTGTTGAGAAAGTCGATATCGATATGGACAAGCAACTCGTCAGTGTCACTAGCGCCACTTTGGACAAGAACACCATCTTCGAAACCATCAAGAAGACTGGTAAAGAGGTCTCTCCACTCTAAATGGTTGGCATATACGTTAATTTATAAAGAAATATATTTTAGTACTGGTTTTTATTGTTGATTGGTAAAAGAAGTATATTGTTTTGTAATTTGTATCTATCATTTATTTTTACTGGTTTAGATTTGTTAGTATAAATTTCATAAAGGATACTATGCTATCGTTCAAGTTTTTAATTAGGCTTTATTAGTACTGTTTATCTAGGTAAATAGTAACAGAGTTAAATGTAAATTTTAAGTATTGATCCGATATATTTAGAAGTCGTAATGCTACGGTAATAAATTTATCAACTCTTAACACTCGAACAGAGAGTCTCGCTCACCATAGTTTATATAATAGGCTTGAGCAGTGATTTGAAAGCACCATTTTTATTATCCTATAAGTCGCCAGAACAAAATTCAATAAAATACTATTAAATGCACGTTATTAGAAGTTAACTATAACATGTTGTGTATATGTCTTTAATCAATGCTTTACTACACATAGTGACATGCGTTCGAATAGTAGGAGTTAAATATACGATTTTATCACTTTTAAAGCAAGAATCCTATATCGATTATTAATACATCCTCAATAATGTAAATGGTTTTCAATCTACTTTTCACTTTATGGTTAATAATCAATTACCAAACGAAATAAATGCCATTTAAAAGCATGTCTTTGATATATATTCTACCAGCAAATTTTGTTTCCTTTTGCTTTTTACTAATAAATTAACAAATTGAGAGCTGGACTCTACAACTAGCAAAAATGATGACAAAGCAAACCATTTACCTACTCAACATCTTTTACTAGATATAGGTACCATCTGGCTTTTCGTTATCAGTCACTATATAAAAGTCAGTAAAGTATCTAGTACTTCCACCTATCACCAAAAATATATATACTTTCAAAACTATTAACTGAAGGATATAAATAGGGACATCTCATAATTATATGAGCTAAAACTTGAAATGGAACACTCTACTTCAACCTTTTGGAATATCTTATCTACTACCAAGCTCGAAGCTTCTTGGTAAAGTTGAATAATGTATCGATCAGGTAACCACGACCAATTTATAAAGGTAAAAGCAAACAGTTGATAACGGAACTACAAACCTCTACCAACGTTAGGCCCACCCTATTCCATCCGAAGGATGACAGATATTGTAAACCGATAGCTGTCAAAAAGGGCTTTAATTCAAGGAATAAAAGTTTTGCGCCTTATCGTTGAAAGATATATTATATATCAATATAAAAAGTAAATCCTATTAAAATCAAATGTAGAAAGACTTCAAAATTTATGATGTTTATATATTAAAGATAATAGTTAGATAAGAACGATATACAACAAGAACAACACTCAAACATTCAGAAAGCAAAAGCTACTTGAACACAATGAAGCTAATAGCGGTAATGAACATAACTACTACCTCCTTCGGTAACTTCAAGTAGAACTCCAGCATTGGTGTATTCATACCGTCTTTACTATCTTGCCTTATGTAAAATTTACCAATTGCGTAACTAGGGTACAGACAGTTAACTAGGTACCAAGCGTCGTTATCGGAACTGTAGATCCAGTTGTACTTCATCTGGTGGAATGTTTGTTTAGGGCCTGATTTGTTGGTAGAGGTACTAGTTATTGTCAAGGTAGCTTTAAAGCTATCTTTAGTGGTGAAGAACCTGGAAGGCAACTTTAAAGTGACTTTGCTGTCATGGTTACGTTTACCAGGTAGAGCGACCAGAAGCTGGTAGCTGTTGTTGATGGGATTTGATAAAAAAGGCACCTTATTAGTTGGTTTGATGACGGAGACCGGTAGCTTATCTTGGTTGGACAATATACCACTACCCCTTACTACCGAAGCTTAACATGAACTCGTTACGCTTACACCTCTGCTTTTTGGCAGTGTTGAGCTCACTGATACTTATGTACTGGTTACTTTCATTACTCAGTTTGGATAAGCGGTATGATATGACAGGGTCTCTATCTAACCTTGGGGTTGCCTTGGAAGCATGGTAAAAGGTGGGTAAGTCTAAGCTGGAGTGGCTGCTTTCTGAAGATCCAACACTTTGATTGTCAAAGTCTGATTTACTACGGTTGCGTGCCGAGAATTTGCTGTTGATCTTTTCAACTTTGGATACCTTTAGGTTGGGCGTACTCATGTTGGAAAATAAACTGAATCCGTTGACTTTGGCGGTCATCTCTGCTTTATTACTATTGACTAAATGTAATGTAAATGAAAAATGTTTTTAATCCGTTATGTTGGGCAATTCATAGTGCTTATATAGTCTGATTTCCACCTAATGTTTACCTTCCAAACTTGGCATATTTCTTGGTATTTCAATTAATTCTAATCCCAAATTATTACCCTATCAAAGCAAAGCTTTGTATTTGAAAATCTGCAACTAAAACCAAGACTTTACGCGCTGTTCTTGAAAAATTTCCAAGTTTGGTTAAAGCTAATGGTAGCTTTTGCTTGGAGTTTGGTGAGTTACCGAGAATAGCAATTGTGCCAAGTTTGAGATTCTTCTATAGAGTAAAACGCCATTAGGCTAAAGTTAAAGGTTTTGTATATGCCAGGTGTTTTGTTTCAAGCTCCAAGGCATAGTTACGGGCTTGCCACCTTACAAGTCTACTTGGGAACGGCCATAAAGTTTTGAATGGGGATTTGTAAGTTCCTTTCGCTGTTTGTAATAGATCAGTGGGATAAGATAGAATGCTTGAAGTGATTAGAAATCAACAATTAAGATGCAAATCAAATTAATTGGGTCTTTACGGTAGTAATCAATATATTTTGATAAAAACTCTAATCAATCACATTCACAAATTCGCCCGTACTCAATAACGCTTTAGGCACAAATTTCATAGGCAAGCTTGTCAGGGCTATGGGTATTTCTTATACCCAGACACGCTATTACCTTACCGAATAGCCTAATTTAGTTTGGGGTGTCAACAATTAATGATAAAATTTTTGCCATGGCTGTAATCGCACAGCCAAGATTTTTCTATTTGGAAGTTGAAAAGTAGCTTGGCGAGGGACAGACGCTTTTATACCGAAAATTTGTATACTTGAACAGGAACTTGGCATATTAATTGATTTGATTAACGAAATCGCTCATTGGAACGTGCTTGAAGGATAAATATATTAGTAAAGGGATAATAAATATATGATTGTTGGAGAAATTGGCGCGTCTAAACTGAAGTTCGCAATTTACACATCTTAATTTCTTGTCATATAGCAAATAGCTATATTTATTAAGTCTATTGGCTCTTTATGCCATCCATTCAACAGTAGCCAAGTAGACAGGAAATGTGCTTGAACTATTTATTATCTTTAATAATAAAGTTTGAAAATCCACAATTTTTGATAGTAATACTAACATCCATTTAACTTCAACTTGCAGTAGTTTTAATGCCAAGATATGTAATTTTTAATATTAAACTTATTACAAAGGGATATCTATAAGCCTTCTAGGATTTCATGAATCTCGGGTTATAGCCCATTCCTATGAGCCGAATATCTCTTCAAAACTTAAGAACAAAGTCTGAACTTCAACTTTCAAGCCTGCTGTTATACATCAATATATAAAAATAGGCATGTTTCAATAAGCTCATTAAAATTATACGTACTACACCCACTAATTTGAATAGTATATACATAGAGTTACAAAAAAATTGGCATCCAAACCCGATGGCCAAGAACTTTAAGTTTTTGCTGCTGTTGATTGTGGCCAAGGATCCTTCACAACAGTTTCAAAATTTCTTATCTCTGAAAAGGGAATAGCTGCATCGGCGCTTTTTCTTCATACTTCTAAAGTTGGTATTTTTGAGTACTTTTCCATCGAATCTTTCATCATAATGTGCCAAGAAAGAATATTCTATATATTCAAAGCAGTTGATCTGTACTGCCAAGTATATGTTAACCTTTCTGGGCAGTGTCTTTGAACTTTATACTAGTCTTACTAGCTTTAGCTCGAAGTAGGTATGATTAAGACTCATGGTCATTATCCTCAAAACAATGGGAGCCAAACCGTGCAGCTGAATTAGGGATTTGCATCATCAACTTTACCGGACCTTGTACTTAATGTTTAATGCTCCTTCCGTCCGAAACTTGACTTACGTCTTACTTTCGGATAAAAGATATCCCTAGTTACAACCTGATTTAGACCAGAAGGAGCAGGATACAAGGTTAGGCACTTGGATGCAGCTTATCTAACGAAATTCTAATGTAACTTTGGATCTTCTTTTTCCCGAACCGTTATCAACTACTTTTGGCTGAACAAGGTATAGTTGCTCAATTTAAAGCCGATACATGTATAAATATATTTGTAATAGTAAAATAAAGCCATGAAGCTTGGCTATACTTACCACTATCTCTTGTAATTTGTCATTTACCATCAACTTTTAATGTTCTAAAATAATAAAAGAATTTTTAATAAAATATTTTAGAGATTTTTGTAATAATTCGAAACGATTGAACTAGCTTTCGAGTTAATTCAATTTTAGCAATTTATCTCTCGATGTAATATGCAAGTTCCTTTGGTATTGGAATACATATATCTAAATGCAAGTGTACCATAGTCGAGGTGCTTCAATAATGTGTAGCAGTTGCAATAAACTCTTGTAAAGCTGACCAACCAACCTACCAAACTATTCAAAACTCATCAATTCATCAAAGCAAAGTTCAAATCTAACCAGCTCACCCAATTAAACTCGACAAAATTTTATATTGGCAACTCATCTAAAAGAAAAGATTTTACAAAATATTTTCAAGCTTGAGCCTCAACCAAGAATACTAACGATGCCACCTAAAAACAGTACAAAGCCAGCGCCAGCAACCAGTAACGTCAACCCCAAGTTCAAAAGTGCCCCTATAACAACTTTATACAGCAAAGATTTTGTACGTGGCAAGAAGTCAACATTAACTTCTACCGAACGTAAACAGGCTTTGAAGGAGGTCTTCATCAACAAAGGTTTAACTAAGGATAGTGACGATATCTTCAATGAAAAGGAGCTTTCCAAACCCAAGAAGACCAATTTAAAACGAGAGGCTAAACAAAGCTCCAAGAAATCGAAAACTTCGACTGAAGATGACGAGTTGGAATCTAAGAAGCAGCAGCACTTGAAGTCGTTCCGTTACCGAGTAATTTTTCTTTTAAAATGTCTTTTTAACGTCTTATTGTTTCTTAATAGGATGTATCTGTAGGTACTGTTTTACTTGGTACCATTATAAAAATTCAAGAGCATTACTTGATTATCGCTTTACCCAACTTTATGGTAGGACAGTGTAAAGTAACTGACATCTCGGCCAACTACGGGTCCTACTTGGAACAGGTTGAGATCAACTTATTAAATGGGGACGACGTTCCATTGCAAGGTCTAAACCAGATGTTTGCCATCAACCAGAAAGTTATGTGCTACGTCAAAAGTATTGACCCCACCAAGAAGGTCAACAAGATTAGTTTGAGTTTGGATCCCGTCTTAGTGAACGGTCAACTAAGTTTAAAGAGCTTGAAGCCAGGCATGGCAGTAGCGAGCTCTTTGCGTAACATCGAAGACTATGGTGTAGAAATGGATTTGGGTATTGAAGATGCAACTGGTGTCCTGCTGAAGACAAAGTTGCGATACGGTAAGGACTCACTCAAGCTGGGTCAGGTTAGTTTAACTTTCGTGGAGTCCATCAAGGGTAGGACAGTCCACCTAACCGAGTTACCTTTGGACGCTATAGTAAAGGAATGTGATAGTGTTGGCAGTCTGTTACCGGGTAGTTTGGTCGATACCAAGGTCGTCGAAGTTCTGGCCAACGGCCTCAAAGTTCAGTGCTTAGGGTTTATTGAAGGTGAAATCGAGAACTTCCATCTCGTTCAAACTAAACCAGCTAAGGGTGAAGACAAGGAGGAGGAAGAGGATACCACTATCAGCTACAAAGTTGGGCAGAAGATTCGGGCTCGAGTTACCTTGAGTTCCATCACCACCACCAGTAAGACAGTCCAGCTCTCCACCTTGGAGTCCAACCTCAACCTTGACGAAAGTTTCCAAACCAAGCTCATCAACTATCCCTTCGGAAAGCTACTGCGCAACGTGACTGTTACTAAAGTTCTGGGCAAGGCTGGTCTATTGTGTATGGTCGAATCAGAAGACCAGGGTGACGAAGTGTTGCCCGAGATTGCCGGTTTAGTTCCATTTAAGAGTATCAGCGATGACCCCAAGTTCAACTTCAAGACCTCCGACGGTATGTATGACCAAGGCACCACCCATATGGCTCGTATCATCGGTGCTTACGTCTCAGAAGGGTTACTCAAGCTGTCGCTACAAGCCTCCCAAATTTCCACCAAAGCCTACTACTTTGATCAGATTTCTAGTGGCGATAAGGTCAACGGTGTCGTAACTAAAGTTGAGGAAGGGCTCGGCGTCACCTTGAAGCTGTCTGATGAAGTACCAGTTGCCTTCATACCTATAGATCACTGCGCCGACGTCAAGCTGACCCAACTCAGTCGCATGTACAAGGTAGGGCGCACTGTCAAGGCGGTCGTGTGGTCCAAAGTCCCTCAGAAGCAGCGCGTCTATTTAACCTGCAAGAAGTCGTTGATCACGAGTCCAGGATCCCAAGTTCTTGAAGCGAGAGGATGTTAAAAACAACATGTGGTCGGCTGGTGTTATTACTAGGATTATACCTAAAGGGTTGATCGTCTACTTCTACAATAACCTAAGTGGGTTCTTGCACAAGTTGGAGTTGGGCGACAGTAAGGTGGAGGATTTCAAGGTGGGAAGCTCGATTAGATGTAGAGTTAAGAACGTTGATAAGTTTAATATCCATTTAAGTTTGAAGGAGGCGAAGGATGCCGTGAAGAAGGTTAAGCAGGAGGTTGAGGATGATGACGATGTTAAGGAAGAAGACTCTGAGGAAGATGAGGACGAGGAGAACGATAGTGATGCTGAGGAAGTGATAAAGAGTGAAGAAGGGAGCGAAAGTGAAGATGATGCAAGTTCTAACCAAGACGATGATGAAAGTGACGATGATGATGAGTAGCTTCTCTGTAGCTCAACTCTACCTTCCACTTCCCATAGATATCTAACAGTTGCTTACAAAGCTATACCTATAAATTAAAACAATTCTAAAATAAAAGTTTTTAAATTAAAAGTTTCATCCATTCATAAAGTTTATTAAATTAAAAGCCGTACTCCATCTCATCTTCCTCCATAAACCTAGAATCCACTCTATTAGGATCTTCGACCTGCCAACATCGATCCAATAGTAGAGGGTTAGGAAGTAATCGATCGGAGCCGATCAACCAACCCGTCGTAGAAGTCCGGTCGAATTTGCGTACCAGTTGCACTTCCTTGAATGTTAAGCCGCCTAAAATAAAGATCACTACTCGATTCCCCGTAGAATCCTCCTCCCAGCTGTCGTCATCGTCATCCTCGACACCTAAATGGGTGCTTTGGAAGAAGGTGGAGATTCTACGATTACGACTCAGACTGGTACTGGAGGTCTCCCTAAGCGCTTTGAGTCGATGGCGTTTGGCCAAAACCCATTTGGGTCGGTTAACTTTTAAATGTCGGTTGGTATATAGTTGACTAGTCCAACTGAGATCTACGTTGGATTTATAAATGGAAGGTACCGGTTCCAAAGTTGAGAAGTTTACCTTGTCAAGTTGGTCCATAGTCATAAGTTGCATCAAATGTTCCAGTTCGGTTAAAATAGGTTCGAAGTTTGGATTGGTAGTTGGATCAGGCATAATCGTCCTCCAAATCCAACATCTCACTAACTTTGGTCTTTATACTTAGTAGATGGATCTGCATAAGTTGAGAGGAGGTGGGTGGCAATGGTTCGGGTAGGCCAAAGTTGGAGAGGAGCTTCTGAGTCAAATCGACAAACCGCTTCCTCTTTATCTAACTCCAAAGTCTCCAACAGATGATGAAAATAGTCAGTATCCAACCATTTAACTAGAAACAATAAAGTCAACCGAAATTTAACGTTTGGACTTACATCCAACTCCAAAAGTTGGTCGCGAATTAGGATGAAATCTTCGGCTATCGTGTTCATACTTTGGACTAGCCTACGTTCCAATTCTAATACGGCAGCCGTGCTGGGTGTGATAGAGTTAGAAGCTAATTTGGCCAATTCGAAGTGTAGGGTGAACAGTCGTTTTTCCAATTCTAACTTGGGTACCTGAGCTATAAGGTCACGGAACTTGCCCTGGTGAACATTGGTGTCAGAGTGAAGATCTCCATCGTTGATTTTGGATTTAAAGGTTTGGAACTGGGTCTTCATTCGATGTTGCACCCTATCTAAACTGAATCCCCTACCTAGGTGCCAGACCTTGTCCCGATCATCTAGACCTACTGGACCTAACGTAGTGCTGCATTTCGAAAATTAATCCTAAGGCTTGAAGCTGTAAAAATTACTGTTGGTAGGTGAACATGTGTTCCTGGACTTCCATGAAGGGTACTGCTAAACTCTGGTAGGTGACGTCGGTCAACAGCGGTTGAAGTAAGTCGTAACTTCGATCTAGCAGTAGCAAGGTAACTGAACCGTTGCCTTCGGGTGGGTTACATTCCAACTTTGTACTGACTTGAGTAGCCAATTCCTGGAGTAGGTATAACCGTTGCGATTTTCCGGTTTGGTACTTGATAGTGGGTACACCACCCAAAGTATGTAGTAAGGAAGTTAACTACGTATAGATGGGTTAGTAAAAGGGAGGCTTGATAATGAAAAATACCTTTTCAGCCATAGGTTCCACAACCTCAGTTAGTGAAGTTGCCGAATGGAAGTAACTCTTGGAGAAGTCATAAACCTGAGGTAGAGCGTAACTCAAGTTGAAAGTTTTGCTGTCGATAGCTATTTAATTTCAATTAAAAATCAAAGTTCTTGTAAAAAATTACGGTAAAAGTCCAAGTTCAGTTCCTTTAGCGTATGCCAGTACTTTGCGGCTTTAGTCGTCAACCTCTTGAACAGTTTCTGGCTAACTAGCTTTTGAAATAAAAAAGTTAAATTCATCACCTTTAAAAACTTACTAGAAAGAAAGAAGACATGGGCATACTTGAATCTCCTGCTCTTCAAATCTTTAATGTCAAAATCCTTCAATAAATTGGTGATATTTCTCTCAGTTGGGTCCAAAAAGTAAATACCAACTTCCTCTTCGTATCTTGGCTGTCCTAAATCCTTCCAATTTTCCTTCAGGTACCAATACCTACTGACATCAAAGTTTTGTGAGTTGTAATTGAGAGGGAGGAGGGGAACTATGGACTTAACACTGAGGTTGTAGATGGAAGAGTCGGGAGTTACTTGGCTGATCAAGGTGCGACTTTTGCCACATAAAACTACGATACCCCAGTCGGAGGGATCGGTGAGACTTTGTTGGATGGAGGTTAGAAACTCTAGATGGAAGGAAAGGTTAATCGATAATGGTGGATAGGGAATATTGAAATTGTTTATGGGGAGTAATATTACTATTTCTTACTATTTCGGTTAAAGACATAGGGAAGTTGAAGTTAATATTAGGTATCGAGTAGAAGTTGTAAAGAGGTAAATTGGATATCCAGAGCTTGCGTACTGGTACCGGTATGTCGACAGGATTCAGCTGTAAAAGTTGGTGGAAGTTGAGGCAAAGTTGAAGTTTTCATTTCGAATGGTGTAGGAACAAAAGCAGATCTGAATTCCAAGTTCAATTAATTGTCGAGTAAAGTGTGATGTCCCGATTTGGAAATTGGAACTTGTTTGGATTGGATTTATAAATTCCAGATTAGATGTTGATGATAAAAGTAAAGTTTTAAAAGCTATAGGCACTTAATTTGAAATTTTGGTAAGCAGCGAACTTATACATAAAGTCAAAAGTAGTTTCCTGGTGAAGCAGCCGAAACAGGGAGGGTACTTGGGTTTATCAATAACTATGAAAATCAATTCTATTTATAATGGTAGTAATCTTAAGAACCTGCTAATACAAATATTTATTAGTATTGTAGCAAAGGATTTGTATGAGATGAGAATTCTACAAACCTATAGACTTATCGGGGATTTTACAAGTGCCGGCTTATAAGAATCAGACAGAACATCAACATCAGCTGGCACAATACTAATATAGTGCATTTTTAATTGTATTTGTAACATGAAAGCATAAATAAACTTTGATTTTTAAATATCTTGTACATTAAACTCGAGTTTATATAACGTTATATTGCTCTATTTTTCAAGTCTAAATATAGCATATAAATAACTAGATTCTACTGGATAAAGTTTTTGGCTTAACTATACAAGTAGGTTTGGAAGGTGTTGTTCAAATCGAATGGTGTTTGATTGATAGTAAATGAAGGCTTGTGATGACAAGCCAAAAGGATTTGAATCAGTAGAAATCAACATTTTGGCAAATATACATAGTCTTCCACAAAGCAAGCTGAAGTTTATATAGGCTTGATTGTAGCCAAAGTTTTATCACATTTCACTATTCCAAGATATCTAGTAGGGAAGACGTTGCATATTTAACTCAGTCTGATTCGAATAGAAGGACAAAGGAATTCGAGAAATTCCCAAAAGGTAGGTTTTCAAGGTAGAGCCATCCTAGATGTCGTGATGTAAAAGGTTAATCTAATTTTTGAGGGTATTATAGCATTGTCAATTCTAACATATTTGTGGAGCTTATACCATTCAAACCCAATACCTCGATATGCTAATGTATAGATATCAGTTCAATGAAGCTAAAATTTCCGATCTAAGAGTTTTTAGAGCTTTGCTGCATATTAAGTTGATATTCAAGCTGCTCGATTCCATTCCCTCATCATCGTATACATAAATGCTCCATTTCAAATATATCTCTTTAAAAGATACCCAAATTCCAGTTTCATCTACAGCTCTTTTAGATTGAGTTGGGAAGTTTGACTTCAACTGCTTCAAAGTAAGGATCGAATACCAATCACACCTTGTTTAGAAGGAGTACTTGAAGGTTGTCAAGCCCCTCAGCAACTGTGAAGATTTTTATGTTTGTAGACTTTCAGAATCCAATAGGGCCATTATCTTCTAATATGATCCATAAGCTATTCTGTTTGATATCCAGGATTTAGTGGACAAGATTCGTTTAGAAGCCAGGTCCATTATTAAAGAATTCAATAAAGTTAAAGTTAGTTATTATATGGAACGTAACCTGGTAGGAAGCTTGCTCAGATTGAATTTTAGTGATGGTTTAAGTCAAATTATATTGGTCGATGTACTTTTGTTGCACCTTATCGATAGAGATATCTTCGAACATAGAGAAAAGTACTCGGTCACAGCCATCCTTTCAGTAATCAACAGTTCTTGGCTAAGAAAGTGTATTGCCTACCTCTTCGAGTTTTCCCAAATCAGATACTTTCATTTTTATTTTCTAATAGGTAGCTCAATGACCTTTTCGTATTTTTGGCTACAGATTTATCGACAGTGATTCTATGATACGAAGCTTAGTTGGAGGGATAAGTTGTATAAATTCCTTTTATGTCTTTACCGATTGTATTTTCTATTTGACTAACGAGTTGACTCGTAAAATTCCTGGTTGTGTTAAGCTGAAGCTGCTTATATACGACGATTTCAGTACCGAAGCGCAGTTGATAGTAACGCCTGAATCGAAGATGAATGTTGAGTACTTAGGACATTCGTATGTTAATGAAGCTTTTAAAGCATCCAAAGATCCATCTAGTTCCTGTAATTTTATGGTGAAGAATGCAGGTAAAGCTGTATTTGGACTAACATTTTACTTTACAAAGTCCATCTGAATGGAGGAAACCCGTAAGGCATTCATGAGTGATAATGGACTAAACCTTTATCATTCAATCCTTGATGAAAATGGGATGTATTAGTAGCATTATCTTCACCTTTTAATACCTATTTTTATATTTATTTTAAACCAATTGTGGTGGTTATTAATCAATATTTTTGAAAATGAAGCTCATAACTTTAACCTCTTGGACATGAAGTATATCTACAGTACCCTCAGATAGGATCAAATATAACTAATGATTTAGATTTCCTAACCTTATCTGGCAAATGTTTTATTACAGTAGATGTATCCAAGTCAAGAAATCACTTGTATATACTGGACTAATGTAATTTTGCAAAGCGATAAGAATATATACTGGAACATGTACTGTAGTTTAGTATATAAACTATAGACAAAGAAATAATAGTAATAAAAATTCAAGTGTAATTTATTTTCCAAGTAAAGCCTACGCTGTACTAACATTTAAAGGTTGACTACTATAGTATACCCAGATAAACCCCCTTCCGATCATAGTCATAGATTATTTCTATTGTAATGATCAAATATCAAATACTATTTGTTTTTAGGGTGAAAGAGGTTTACACTACAGGAATCCATCCTCAAAAATTTCAGCATCGCTATAAATCCAAATACTTTCATTGAGGATAGTATATTATATCTCATGAAATATAATCTTTACTACACATATAACTACCAATGAATCTACCATCTCTAATTACGAAAGTTATTGGGAAAAGGATGGAAGGGATAAATCTTTTTCAAGGTCGGATAGCACAGCCATCAGAAAAGGAACTCGTCTGATAAAGCTTGATCTTAAATTGAAGCTCTATATATTCAAAGCAAAATGGTATATGTATATTGGATCTAAAGCAAATCCTTTTTGTCAGCTATGATGAAAGATCAACCGGTTCAATATATACCTTCCAGTCTTACCCAATTATTTGTCTTTACTAACAAACAGGCTTGGGTCCGGTAGAATTTAAGTCTTTATGGATCTGACAAAAAATGTGGTGTACGATGAAAATAGAATCTGTAGCTGTTGAATAGCGGCGTTAAAAGGGATGGAATTTGAATGCAGCCAATTTCCAACTACCAAGTGCATGCGATAAGAACATTCACCTCTTTTTTGTGAATATAAATCACTCACGTCTTGTAGAATATATCGTAGAAAGTTGCAGGATAAAAGGAAAAGACTTGAGCTATGGTGACTAATCGTGGTGGAAAAATATATTTCTACTTGCTAATATCTTGGTCGTCTTAGCAATCAGTTGATCAGTAATACTGATTCCAGGGTACTAGAACATCTGCATATATCTTTTTAGATGAGCCTAAATTATCTGATTGGCATCCCTACTATTTTGTATTTATACATCTACAGTCAAACTCAATTAGCCTATGAACAGTCAACTTTTTATGCTAGCATATGAAATTGGTGACTATAACAATTAGCATGTCAAAAGTTTTTCAAAAAGTCCAAATTAAAAGGCTCGGATACTATATACAGTATATAGAGACCAAAGTATATCACTATTTACATATATATGAAACTAAGGACATTGACAAAAAGTATATGAAAAGGAGTTTTGATCAGTTTTATCTATATAGTTAATTATTCCAATCAATTGATGTGTTTATAGTTATCTTATATTGGTTCTTTTATATTGTAATATCATACAAATTTTTTATTTGAGCTACTTTGAATAGTTTTTGAAATATATGCCAACTGTTATAATCACCAATCTCATATAGAAAACTAACTGTTCACAGGCTAACTGATTTGATTATAAATTTATTAAATTAACCTAATATAGTTTAAAAGCCTATAAATTCTATTTCAATAGCTATCCAAGCTTATTGAATAGATCTATCGATTCCAGATACCTAACGATGTTTATATACCATTGAGCATTGGTAAAAGATGACTGGTACTATCTATATAAACTGTTTTCTTTGCAAAGAATATATTATCTCCAATTAGCTCTAAATCCACCCTTTGTAAAGTAAGTTGAGCAAGGAAAAGTGAGCATGGATAACCGCTTGACATTTTAGTTTACAGCAAGAGTCAACAAACCCCGCCTAATTTACCCATACATATCAAGGCTTGAGAGCAAATTTCAATTAGCCTAAACCCAGCAAGGACTTATTGAAGAACAGGTTTTTGTTGGGGACAATACACCTCCTTTTGGCCGCACCAGGTTGAATCTATTTTTTTGACTTTGGGCGTCTGAAATTGATACGCTCGTCCCATTTAACACACATATCTAATAGATTTCATATTGAAAAGTAGGACGAGTAAATTGGAAAGCTAAATAAAAGAGTATATTGAAGCAGCACATATTTTAGAGATTTGGTTCATCATTTTGAAAAATTGTAAACGGATTAGGCTACCAATAAGTACAAATGGCATCGCATCTATACACCATATGACATCGGTCCAATTCTCGTAGGATGCATAGTAAAACTGTATAAATACATCGAGAACTATCAACCTTTGAAAAATCAACAAAGATGCTTTCGACCCAACTAGATACCAAAGACGAACTTAAAGAGCTAAAGTACAGCTTTAGTGAATCCGATATATCCCAATCTAAGCTCAAATTCATTCAAGAGAAAGTTGAGTTGGAAAGTATTAGCACCAAGTATGGGTTACCTACTGATGGAGGGTACGGTTGGGTAGTTGTAGCTGCTAGTTTTTCTTTGCTGTTTATCTCCTTCGGTAGTACTTTCACCTTTGGTATCTTCTTACAGCACTATTCAATGGCCTTCCACTCCCAATCCAACTTGACGACTTTAGCCTTCATAGGAACTTTGACCAACTGTCTACTGACTTTATGTGCCGTTGTAACCGGTAGGATGTCAGAAAGGTTGGGATACCGTTTCTGTATACTATTGGGTGGAACTATACTATCTTTAGGCTTCCTACTAGCTTCATTTGCAACAAAAGTCTGGCACCTCTTTCTAACGCAAGCAGTGATGGTAGGTGTAGGCGCATCCATAAGCTTCCCTCCAGCTATGGCAGCACCCGCCCAATGGTTTCAGAAGAAACGAGGATTAGCAACTGGCATCGCAATTTCAGGTTCGGGCGTAGGTGGTCTGGTCCTATCTCCACTCATCCAAATAGCTATCGACAACTTAGAGGTTCAATGGGCTTTGCGTATACTAGCTATAGTTTCCTTCGTAGTTCTAACTTCAACTGCTTTCTTAATTCGAGAACGTATAGAGCCTAAGTGTAGAGGCGGTAGCTTTATCGATCTCAGTTGGTTTAAAAATGAAAAGTTTGTCTGGTTCTTTGTAGCTGGCTTTGTATCAACTTTAGGGTATTTGGTCCCTTTTTACCTCATCATGAATTATTCGATTAATGTAGGATTGACAGTAAGTCAAGGTTCGATGTTGGTTGGGTTTTTGAGTGGTTCGTCAGCTCTAGGCCGTATTCTAACAGGTCTAGCAGCTGATAAGCTAGGTTGTATGAATGTGGTAATAATGTGTACAACGATTACTTCCTTCTCCTGTTTCTTGGTGTGGTCCTTCGCCTTGAACTTTGGTTCAATTTTATTATTTGTAGTGCTATATGGGTTCGCATCGGGAGGTTATGTGGCGTTAACTCCAGTGATCATAGCTCAGCTATTTGGATTGGAAGGTATAGCCTCCATAGTAGGAATCGTTACATTTGGTAATGGTATACCTTCCTTAATTGGAACGCCTATAGCTGCGGCCATCTTGAATTTTACTAGAGGTGTGGATGATTTGCCAAACTACTTACCAGTAATCCAGTATGCGGGAGCTTCTGCTTTAGTTGGTGGGTTGTGCTTGCTGAGACTACGGTTGCTAGTCTCTAAAAAATTGATTCATAAAGTTTAGTAGTTTGTTATAATAAAAGTTTGTATTTCTTTCAAGTAGCTCTTATGTAGGCTGTCATCGAAAAACTTCAATATATATGTTTAATCATATAAGCTAGCATATTTTACAAGTGCTTTTCTATACCATTTATTTAAATCTATTGATATAGGACCAAGAGGAACAAAAGCTATTCGAAACTAAGTATGTTTTTGTTAGTGTTGGAACCAAGGAATTAAAGTTCGGTTTTAGAGCACATAACGATAATCCCCAACCTTGTGGCTTGTAGTAATGGCATTTGAACTGGTGATATAGCTTAATATATTTTATTAAAAATTTGTCCTGCATCTACAGGGTTGAGTATAATCAGTAGGTAGGAACAGAAAAGCTGATATATCGTAAGATATCGAGAATAGATTTTTTAGCTATTAAGCCTATCTATACTATTATGCCTTCATACTTAGTATATCTATCCGAAAAAGCTGGCATGCTTTTCCATGTCTAAGCTATCCGGCTTGAATCGAAGAGTGGAGGAAAAATGTATAATTTGGAATTCTAAAGGCTAATAAGCTGATACGAAAATATACTATATCTGATCTTAATCCACTAATAGCACATGGGCTATAATTACCAAAATAATATTTTCAATATAAAGTCACCAATCTTCAAAAGCTACTTCATATTCCTAAAAGGATAGCAAAATCCATTCCATCAAGTCGCGTGGCTGTCCTTTGAGGCTGAATTTAAAAGGCAAGGCGTAGACTTGACTTTAGCAGGAAATTTAGTCCAATTCCCATTGTTTAAACTGCCTTGAGGCTAGCAAAGCTTATAAATAGAAATGGTAGAGGGTGATGGATTTCTGTTCCAGGTAGAAAGTTAGTTTCAGCTTTTATTCAACTATATAGATAAAGTTAATTAATCAAGTCATCTATTCATTTTTAGACTGTCTTTATTCTGGCATTTTGGAGGTATAGTACAGCATATGATAAATTTCTATTGATAGGTTGGAACTCGTTAAGCTTCAGGTTCAGCTCCATATGAACTTTTATAGAGTCGTCTCTAGGACTTGTAGCGTCTCAAAGCTTGGAACTAAGGCAACTGATTTGGAAGCTACAACTATAACGTTACTCAAATAATTTGGACAATAACTAGAGAGAGTTACTCTAGCAGGAAATTATATACTTTTATTATAAAATCTATTAAACTTTATAGGCCAATTTTTTAGAAACTAGCAACCGCACTCTAAGTAGGAACAGTCCACCCAAAAGGAAAGAAGCTCCTGCGTACATGATTACCGGAATGTAGTTTGGTGTACCATCCAAATTTCTAGTCCAATTTAAGATTGCCGAAGCTAGCGGCGTCCCAATTAAAGAGGGTACACCATTACCAAACGAGACAATCCCAACTATGGAAGCTATACCTTCCAACCCAAACAACTGGGCTATGATAACTGGGGTCAGTGCGACGTAACCTCCCGATGTGAACCCATATAGCACTACAAATAGCAAGATTGAACCGAAGCTTAGGGCAAAGGGCCACACCAAAAAGCAAGATAGAGAAGTAATTAATATACATATCAGTACTACGTTCATGCTACCCAGCTTATCAGCCGCTAATCCCGTTAGAATGCGACCTAGAGCCGAAGAACCGTTCAAAAGACCGACTAACAAGGAACCTTGACTTACAGTCAGCCCGGCACTAACTGAATAATTGACGATGAGGTAGAAGGGGACCAGGTACCCTAAAGCCGATACGAATCCAGCTGCAAAGAACCAGACAAATTTTTCAGTTTTTAAACCAACTGATATCGATAAAGCTACCGCCTCTACGCTTAGGCTCTATACGTTCTCGAATTAGGAAGGCGGTCGAAGTTACGATTACAAAGGAAGCTATGCCTACTATTCGCAAGGCCCAACGTACACCTAGATTGTTGATAGAAATTTGGATGAGCGGAGATAGGATTAGACCACCTACACCTGAACCTGAAATTGCGATGCCAGTTGCTAACCCTCGCTTCTTCTGAAACCATTGGGCGGGTGCTGCCATAGCAGAAGGAAAACTTATGGAAGCGCCAACGCCTACCATCACCGCCTGCGTCAAGAAAAGATGCCAAACCTCGGTTGCAAAAGATGCTAACAGGTAACCTAGTGACATTATAAAACCCCCTAGTAATATACAGAAACGATAGCCTAATTGTTCCGACATCCTACCAGTTACAACGGCACATAGAGTTAGTAGACAGTTGGTCAAAGTTCCAATGAAGGCTAAAGTCGTCAAGTTGGATTTCTCTTTGAAAGTGGTCGAAGCGTAATGTTGTAAAAAGATACCAAAGGTGAATATAGAGCCAAAGGCCATGAAAAGTAAAGCGAAGCTAGCAGCTACTACAACCCAACCGTAGCCTCCATCGGTCGGTAATCCGTACTTGGAATTGGCATCTTCTAACTCGATTTTTTCTTTGACGAACTCGATGCTAGGTTCATTGATTTCCGATTCGGTGATACTGTACCGTATTGTGTCAAGCCGGTCTTGGGTATCGGGTTTTGTAAATGGCATATCTGGCTAAAATTAAAATTTTTAACTGGATGGCAATTAGCCAGTATTTATACCAGCTTGCCAGCCTTGCTAATTGAACTTGGATTATACTTTGGTGAATGCGGTTAAGGTCACCAATTATCCGTAGGTCGATCTATTCTCAAGTTCTTTGTATGGGCTACTAACTAAAGCTACATACAAGTTCTTTTTTGACTCTGACCAATAGAATGTATAGCCTTTGCTGTAGATAAAAGGGTAGCCTTATTTGCCATCCTTTTCCTTTTTCCCTTTTCCCTATTCCTTTGTCTAACTGTAAACTTTCCTTGCTTCAACTTGTTTGTATAAGGGGTGCGTTTAGTTAGCTAGGTTTAGCAAACTTATTGATACCTTGCCATGAAGACAGACCATTTCAAAAATAATGGTGCTTTTTGGTTTACCACTTCAACTTGGTATAAATTTTGTAGCACAAATAGAATACTCCACTTCTCACCATCAAATTTTAGTCCGGGCTATGTCACCTTATTCTTTTGTTCCAAATAGCTATTTAGTTCGGTTTACGATTAATTGGGTTATTAGGATCTACGAAAGGATATTTAGGTTCTAATTTGGGAGTTCCTTTAACGTATAGAGTTATATAAGGTTGCTGATAAGGCATTTCTAATGGGATAAACCCTATCTGGATAACTTTTGATGGTTTTCAATAAGAGGCTGCTGGAATTAGCAAGGGTCCTACCAACTTGGTTGGTTGGGTTTTTAGATGAGCTCCAACTATGAATAAAGCTTAGTCTGCGGTATTTGATTCAGGTGAATGTGGTTCGAAATACTTCAAGGGTATTTGCTGAGATGTGCTAACAGTTAAGATATGCTAGATAGATGTGGATATGTGCTTAGAAAACTTAAGGCCATAGGTCGTAGAAATGGTATCATCTTATGATTGTAGAGCGTCGATTCGACATAAAAAGTATTGGGAAACATTCCAGAGGTAAAAGTCCCGATATATGCCCATGTTAGAGTGGAGGAGTTTACACGTTTTCAAATTTAATGAGCTTACCTAAAAGTAAAATACTATACAGTCAAGGAACCGGAGTATAATTTTATGGAGCTTAGGCTATGGAAGGTGAACTAGAAATTTTAGTATACTTTTGAAAATATAAAATAAGACGATATATATTTGAATCAATTCAAGCATTATATCTAACTTTCAATTTTATCACTACATCTCTATATATTTTAATGAATGTCAGCTTACTTGCTAGCTTGAGACATGTCTGTCAATTTTTTAGATTTATTAGGCTCCCTAATATGTACTTTGGCTGCCATTACATTTCAATATTTTGTCTACTATATAAGGACAACTGAGCTACAATGTGACTGATACAATATTCTATAGACCATTCAAACTAACTTTTAATTATTTGGATATATGTATAGTGCCAGAAAGTCTCTACCCAATTTCTAGTTTTTAGGCCCACTGCTATTTCTGATAGCAAATATCTTTTATTGCCGTGATTCCTTTTTTGCTTCACCTTCCTAGAAGGTTTACTGGACTCTAATACTTTCTTTAATCATTCTACCCTTTCTTTTTCCTGTTCCTTTATTCTCTTATATACTGGGTAACCTTTACATTCTTGCTACATTTCTTTGGCTCTGTAGCCTTTGAAACCATAAATATTTTTTCACTCGAAAAAATAGCTAAAAATATGAGTAAGAGTAATATAGGAATATATTTCATGTTAATAGGTTTAAATTGATGGATTTGGATAAAGTGCCTATTTATAGAGTACACTCTACGTTCTTTGGATTACTAGCTTCGAATTCGAATTTGGAATTACTCGTAAAGTGTAGTTGAAATCTATTTGAAATTGACATTAGTATATGTTTGATCATATTGCCTTTGAATGTATATATTTTCAATTTCAATCTCAAAGTTTCATTAAATTAATAGTGATATAGTTTGGAAAAGTTGGAGTCCTTTGGTATGAAGCGTATTCCTATTAATATATTGGTAAGGCTTGCAATAAACTATATTAAGGAACTTCCAATAAAAAGTAGTTAGTTCTGATTTCAGATGGCAGGCGATACATAATTGAAAGTCAATTGAAGATGTATTATTACAACCTCAAACTAAAAGGAAACTGTCAGGCAAGTGCTACTACCAACCCTTAAGATTTGTAGTAACTGCATGGATGCAGTTACTACAAAAACTATCTAATTTATTTGTATACTATTAAGCAGATATGAGTTGTGGCTATATATGCGCTTCTATAATTATATTTATTTGCACAATCCTACTATTCATTTTTTATTTTCCCTAGATGCTTGTTCATATATTAGGAGTGTCATTTCAAAAACTTGAATAATCTCTCTTAATTGGTTGCGTTTATGAGCTAGGACCAAAGTTATAATAAAACAAGCAAAGTTACTTGAATTATATATGTTAAAAGTATATATATGATTCGGTAAAGCTGTGTTGGAATTTCTAATTTATAAATAAATGACCTGGTAAAATTCTCCCAAATTAAAAGTTTTACTGGTAAAGCTATTCAATATTTAAAGTTGATACCAACAGGAGTTTTATCGATCTATCACTACTATAATGAAGTTCGGATCCTTCATTCAGATATGAAGGTTGGCAGTTCATATTGAGGAAATGCGCTTTTGAAGCTAAACTATAATGCTAAGATACAATACCTGTCCCATCAGTCATTGCTAAAGTGTTCTTCCAAATATATTCTAGTATTTGCTTAATTGGTAAATATCTTCAACTCATTGTAAAGTCTAAACATAATCTATTTTATGCTAATATCGAGTTGTATTCATATAGTTCCAGTATAATGAAATATACATGCTAAATTCATGATGGTAATATCATTCTATGCTTATAAACCAAATTCTACTAAATTAAAAAATCTGAAATTAAATTTCTTTACTAGGCCCAACGACAACTATCAGATAAGAAGCCTGATACTCTTCGAAGCAGCTATTAGGGACCACCTATTATTTCTCTTTTCCTTGTTCTGTCCCTTCCGTTCGCTGTTGCTGGGGTTTGCTTTCTTCCTCTCGGCTTCTTTCCTTTCCTTCTCCAAGAGATTTTGGGTTTCCTTGAAAGTAGGGCAATGTTTACGTTCATACTGCCTATCATGATTTGGGCATGTGAATCCGTGAGTCCCACAAGGCTTGAGCTCCTTATAACCTTGGAACCCACAGGGTGGGCGGTGATTCCCCTTCTAATCATTATTGGGTGATTTCTTGTTGGCTAGGTATGAGTTAGTAGATGGATTTAACTAATTGATACTACTTTCGACAGTGATGGCTAGGAAGAGGAGTAGTAAGCTTAGGATGAAGAGCAATTTCATTTCGATAACTTTATTAGAATTTATAATAGATTTATTGAAGTTTGCTTGATAAAATTATTATAATATCATCTATTTATACTTTGCGAGTGCAATATGTAGATTTTGACGGAGTTGGCAAATGTATTGAAGTTCAAAGGCAGCACTATAAAATTGCATTGTCAATGGTTCTGTTTCGGTTTGTAGGTAACCAAATGGTCAATGGAATATCTTTATATAGTTACTATCTGATTATAAATTAGTAATTAATGATGCATTTAATGTGTAGGTGTTGTTTATAAAATATGGACATTCTATTACATTAATTTAGAAAAATTATTTAAATGTGATGGTGGAATCGATCGAAAATGGTTCAATTATACCGGTTATAGACGTATATTTGATATTATTAGTTCTAAAAAGGCAGAACACAAGTCCTGTCAGAATTTGGATACGATCAGTACAACAAAATATACAATATAAATGATCATTACGAGCAAAGTATTTTATGAAACCATTCAATCTCAAGCAAAAACTCTACAGTTGAAGATTCGGGCCCATCAGATCTAGTAGATTCATTAAGTAGCTCAATTGGGTAACTTTAGTTCCTAAAATTAGAGTCAGCGATTTAACAGATGAGTTTGAAAAATTCAAGGCAGCCTTGTATTGTGTTAGTTAGCAACCTAAAAAAAGTATACTTTAAAGCATCTATAGTTGATTGGATTTGATTTATCGAAATGTAAGTTTACTTTGGATTCGTCATTTCGCTTTCGGTATTCGATGGAGCCTATCCTACCAGAAATTTCTTTGAATAGTTCAGTACCAGCTTCAATAAGCCTAAAAGGAAATATATAAATGGTAAAAGTGATCTAAGATCTTGGGATAGCGTTTAATAATATGAGTAAAGCTAAATACTTTAGCACAGTGATTCTCGCCAGAATCCAAATGGAACAGTTTTATTTCAATTATTAGCAGTTTTTCTCTGAACTATTACAATTGTTCTATTTTGGATCCTAGTGAGAATCAATGCTTTAGACCTTTCAAACTAGCAGAGTTAGGTGCTGATCTAAACATATCTGCCTAAAATTCGATTTAACTACTACGTCTTTACTATATTTTACAAGTACAGATTTCTTTATTCAAAATGGGTACTTAATACTTCAACGATAGTCTTTATTCACATTAAAAACTTTAGCATAACTTAGCTAATCCCTTTGGACATCCGAATCCCGAGCTCAACTTATCAACCTTAACATCCAAGACCACTAACAGAGCAATCAACAATCCCTGCAGGCTTTCTCCTGTTATTAACCCAGTTGCCAACACCAAATGGTAATCCATGTATCCCCTCTTGTTCCACTTGGACCAAACTTTAACGGCTATCGAGCCTAAAACCATTACCACGATCGTACTGTTCATCGGAAGGTAAAAGCAAGGCCTACCAAGTTTAAGTTGGGTAGGTATTTGAGGTACCTTTGCAGTTTTGTGCGTTTCAGTAAGGTTAGTAGGAAACATAGAGAGCCTAGCGTTAAAGCAACTATTTGGCAGGTAGGAGGGATCATATCTCTATCCTTTTTGGTTAGAGCAATAGTAATGAGTTCCCAAGCTAGAGCGGTAGGGGCTGGGAACGGACAAACTTCTTCAACATTACTACTTGTGCTCGATAATGTAGACCTTAAGATGCAGGGGTAAGCTCGACCGAACACGTAGAAAATGGTAATGGCGATTAAACTGCCCGGAAAGATAGTTAACAACTGGACACCTAAAGTGTATTTAAAGTTTATATTCAACTCTTTGGCTATTTTCAACTCGCCTATCAGATAGGTAGCTAGGACACAGGATTGGGAAGTTAGGGCACCTAAACTCAAGTTTTGAAGTTGGAATTGAGGTAAAGCTGGGGGAGGTGGTAGGTAGGAGTAGATGAGTTGGGTGGATTTGGATAAGATGGTGCCGGGGTTGAATTCAGTTTGGGATGAAATGGAGGCGGCGATATAGTTTAGAAAGAGAGTTAGGAGGAGGCTGGATAAAGTGGTGTAGAAGGGTAAGGCGAAGTAAAAGTGATATATTAGTACTAATGTCAATATGATTGGTGCTAGACTTAGTAACCATACCTTCACATTTAGGTTGTCGCTTGAACCTTCATACCTTCTCTCTTTAATTTTCGGTTCGTTATCATCAACATTCTCAATTTGTGATAAATTGACCTCTTCCTTTACCTTAAATCTATAAAAAAGCTTGAACAATCGCTCGTACAATCCCATTCAAGTTTACTACCAGTTCAGCGACACTCGTAAATATGATGATGGCGATACCTACCCACAGATTCCAAAGTTGGACCGTAGTACCCGAGCCAAAAACTTTGTCCTTGACTACCTCCTCTGAATAGTTTATCAGTATTGGAGCGATGATACCCCAAGCTACTACTGAACCCAAAAATAATGACAAAGTCAACGGTAATCCCAGCATAATACCTAAGGCGAAATTCAATGGGCTTAATTGGAGGTACCATCTAAACTTCAAATCAATATCCAGTAGGTTGGAGCTGGAGGTTAAACTTCCTATTAGATAGAGGGGATGTAGGTTGGACAGTAGGGGTAGGAACATACTGCAAGTTTTGTAGAGAATCGCTGATAATGTCGATACGACTAATACTTTAGACTGCTTCATCAGTCGGTTGCCTTCCACATCCGATGAGGTATAGTTTAAAATTAATTGAACGACCGAATTGGGTATAGGAAATTTGTACGTTTCAGTATCCATCAAAAAACTATCCTTCAGTTTGACGATAAATAGTGTACCTAGGAAGCTAGCCAAGATTAACCATCCCGCTATCAGTCCAAAAGTCAAAGTTGATTGTTCCACCAACTTCAACCTGAACATAGCCAAGATACTCCCACCGAACGGTATGGTTAAACCACTTGTAGTATTGATTATGGTCTGCAGTATGCACAGTTGAAATTTACTGGTTGAGATTAGTGATTTGAATAGTAGTTTGTTGATGAAAGTTAGGATGAGAAAGGAGAGTAAAGTCCCTACGAAGCTGGCGTTGAAGGTGAACCCCAGCTTTAGTGAGGTATAGAAATTGGTGAGACTTAGTAAAGCACCTAAAAGTAGACCAAGGATTATGGTGGAGAGTTGGATTCGGGGATTGACAGGTGATTCTCTTGGTTTGGGATTTGATGAGGTGGATTTGAGTTCCAATTGTATTGCTGGTGCTGTTGGAGATTCTGGCTGTCTTTGTCGTTGTCCTTGCTCTTGTTGAATCATCGATAAATCCGACATATTTTATAGAAAGAGCAAAATGTTTTCAAGATTTCCTAACTACTTCTATTTATATATCTACGTCCACTTTAGCTTCTATATAGAATTATTCACTGGAGGATATTACTTTCTATTTTTTATACTTTGTTCCAAATTACACTTCCAATTTTATTGGAGTTTATTTAACAAAGTTGTAGGTGAAATTCGAAACAGAGAGAGCGATAAAATTGGGCAGGGGAACTCTGCTGTTGAGCTTCAATTTCAAGTAATTTAGCCATAGATGGGAATTTTTCAAAGCTATTGATTCGATATCCCCTACCAATATATATATTTAATTTGGAAACGTTGAAAGGTGATAGGAACCCCAAATATTGTAGACCTATCTTTTCAATATAGTGATATCGGATCCCTACCAAATTTATTAGGGAGTTGGAAGCTTCTCATAGACACACTTCAAATTTACCATTTTATTTGATTGAAATTGAGTAGTTGCATTTGAAAAGACCCACTTTAACAGGATTTTATGGACTAATATTCAAAGACAGTAATTCTTGCAAGGCTTACAGCACTACATAAAAAACTGCTGTCCTAAGCTCACTCCCTCCAAATTCACTAAAGATTCCAAGCATAAATTGTCAGTGAATCTATTTTCACGATCTACTAGGTGACAGCACCACTTGCTAATTTTAAAGTGTTGAATACAAAGTACCTGTTTATTGTAAAGGATGCCGTCTTATTTGAGAGTCAATTGATAGATTAGTATATACTTTTATAAGTGAATTTGATATTTTAGTATCGATTTAACGATGCATTGGTGCTTGCAAAAGTTCAAATGTAATTGATATTTTGATTTACTGATTAGGCAAAAAATCAAGATAGATTTATCTGGTACTTGAGATCCATTAAAACTTTCAAGTACTTGGCAAAATAAAATTTTATTTCATAATTATACAACTAGGTTCTTTCAATTAATGTTTTAAAATGTATGAGTTACTTTAACTATCTAAACATCACTATATATAGCGTTGTTAACCGTTTATAGCTTCGAGGAGTCGTAAAGATTGGTACTACAGGGCAGATTATAGACATATAATATCACATTAGTCCAACAAAAGTATATTTTACGTCAACTCTTTTAATAAGTCAAATATAGAAAAGCTACATTAAAAATAATGAAAAGTTTACGATGGTTATTTAAAGTATTAATTTAATATTTTAAACTCCAATCCATTTTTGAAGCCAATATTAGCCTTTTTAGATAGTTTACTTGATATAAACATCCCCTGTGAAGTTAATTTTCGTGTCATTCCGTAACATCTATGTTTATCGTCAAGACAATTGAAGGTACGGTACTATTCGTCACTAAAGAGTCTAAAATTAATTAAGATGATACCTCAAATATCCGATGTTCGGTTTACATTGCCATAAATAAAAAGGCTATGCTTTCAGAACATTTTTACATTTATTGAATCATCTATTAAACCATCCACTCATAATTAATGTAGGCAAATGTACATGGTTTATAAAAGTTTTATTTGTAGATCATGCATTCGATCCTTTACTAAATCCAAACGAGATATTAACCAACTGCTCGAAGTGTTCCATAAGGTAGTTGATTTTTCTAACTAAAAGGAATGTATCCACCAAGAAGTCGGAATTAGAGGTAAATCGGGAACTCAATATATTTGACGACTTTGTCAAAAGTTCTTAATTCTAATTCTAAACTATAAAAAGGTGATGTCCAATTTCTCATGTGAAATAAACATAAACAACTTTTACCACAATGAAATTACTTTTCCTTTTAAGTATCCTACTCCTATTCCTAATCATCAACGTAGAGAGCCGTAAGTATATATTTCTTGAGCATCAACTAATATCTTTGTAGAAGGGAATAAACCCAAATCCAACCAAGTCGGAAAGCATCATTCCCACTGCGGGATAGGTGGTTGCAAGGATAAGAAACCTTGTGAAACCCACGGGTACCTATGCAGCACTCACGGCAGACAGCAGGAAGCTGGACGCTGTCCTACCTGCAGAGCAACCGAAGATCGTTTGAAAAAGGAACAGAAAGCCCAGGCTAGTAGTTCTACGAATCTCAGTAACAAAGCCAGGAAGGAAGCTAATAAGCAGGCGAAGAATAGAAAGCGTTCTTTGGCGGCGATCTTAAAGAGTATCCAGCGGTACATTTGATGAATTCTATTAAACTTAATAAGTATATTATTTATATTAATGTTCTTCATATGGTTTAGCTATGGGAATAAACTTTTCTGTTTACTATATAGTTTTATAAACTGAAAGCTGGATTTTAACGTAAAAGATAGGCTGCTTTGAACCTTAGAAAAGCGAGCAGGATACCTGCCAATTAGATAAATAATTGAGGAAGAGTTGAGAGGATGTGTAGTTATTACATACTAGATAGAATATATATACTAAGTCTACTTTTTCGCTTCAAATAGTTTATTTTGAGAAAACTACTAACTGGTATTTGAGAAATTGGCACTACGATGGTTATCTTGGAGGCTAGTAGCTTCACATAAAGTAGTTTCTAAACTGTAAATATTGTATGATAATTAGTTATTAGCGTAGAGACTATTTTATATGAAATAGATTCTTTGAAGATTATATGGAGTTGATAGTCTCCAAAAACTTGTACTGTATCCTTTTATATTTATCTATTGCTCATAAAAATAACCTCGACTCTAGTCAATCAATGAATTGTATATAGGTGGAATTCATCCATTTTCTTTAATAGTAGATACATATCTTTTGTAGCTAAATTACATTAGGTAAGCATCAGCATTTGGCAAGTTTAAGATTCTGATATCAAAGTTTACGTTATAACGCTTCGCATGCTATCGAAAGGCATGTATAAAGTTTCCAAAGACAGAATTCATGTAAATTCTAAAAACAATAATTTCACATTAGTTGGTATATTGAAGTGAAGCTATCAATACTGTTAAGGTTTTTATTCCTCATATCACATGAAATTATCGACTTTCAAAAAATTACCATCATCTCCTTGGATTGCAGTTACATATATCTTTTGAATCATGATACAGATGGAACACGATATATGTGGTCATATTTATAGAACGATTGGTTAGAGACTTGAAAAATTTACCTAACAAATATATTCAACAATGCCTTTCAAAATTTTCGAAGCCACAGTCAAGTATAAATAAGTGAATATAAATCTACTTTTAAAGTATACTAAAAAATAGTATATAAAATGAAGTTGTTCTACGTTTTAAGTCTCCCACTCCTATTCCTTGTCACCGCTAAAAGCGATAAGTGCATATCTCTTGAGCTCATAAACTAGTTCTTGTTTAGACGAAGATCAAATTGGGGACCACCACTCAGCTTGCGAGATAAAAGGTTGTAAGTAGGATAAGTCTTGTCTGGAGCATGGTTTCAAATGCCCAGGTCATGATCTACAATAAGATACTAAAGATTGTCTTAAATGCAAAGGCAAAAATCAACGCCTGGAAAGGGAAAAGAAGGTTGATACCAATAACAAAGAAAGAAAGATGCAGGTAAAGGAGAAGGAAAAAATAAGCGTTCCCTGTTTGCACTTTTAAAACGTATTAAGCACTATATTGGATAGCTGTTGTCTAGTTTAATAAATTGATTTGAATTGTGTTTGTTTTCTTAATGGTTTTTGCACATATAGTACTTATTGGTACTGTGGAACTACTATATATACTTTGATTTTCCTTAAAAATATGGCTGAAATTGGCCTATAGCAAAAAATTATATTGCTTTTAATCTTCACAAGGAGCTTAAAATACTTGTCAATTGAACTAGTTGGAGTAGATCAGAAAGGATAACTAGCAGATACCAATCGGAGAGAAAAGATATTTTACTATAGTCTTCTACATTGAAAGATGTATCTATTGAATATAAATCATAATCAGCCTGTATTCAAAAGATGATCTCAGTATTTTACGTAGATACGGTAAATCGGCAAGATTTTTTAGAAATGGGGATTTATTTAAAATATAAGGCCATTAGGGTGGTCAAATAGCGGTATTGGCTGCCTTTTAAACTATCTAATGGTTGGAAAAGTAGGAGCCTACCCTCCAACCTAAATATTCGTTATTAGTAAGTTAGTATAAGCCAATCTATCAATCTGTGTCAATGACTGGCACCCATAGTTGTTCAAATAGAGCTTATTTCTCATCAATTGGACCCAGCAGCTTACGAGACTGCAATCCAATTAGTCCAAACACCAAGCATTTCTTATGAACCGGGCTTCTTAACAAATAAAGAGCTTTCAATGAGCTGATTCTCAAGATCTAATTTGATAACTTTATTCGGGAACATAGGTTAATTTTCTTATTGTCCAGCAGTGAAGAGGTAAGGGAAAGATGGATCATATACAAAGCTCTGCTTACAACTGTAGCCGTTATTCGATTCAGAGTTGATAGAGATGAACGTATAGTTACTTTAATTGGAACTTGATGCTTCTACATGTGAGTACTATATTGAATGTAAATAAGTTGCTGAGTGAAGACCCATCATGTAAGTAGGTATGCACGTTACAGTTTAATTTGTCTTATAGCTGACTTTACGAAATGTTTTTACAAATTTCGGCTGAGTAAGAAGCATTAAGTAAAAGCTATTATTTTAGAATATAGTAAAGTTCTCATGTAAGCTAGTTTGATATATGCAAGCATACTATAAACTGTATTTCATTTTTGATGACTTATGGCACTCGGTAATCAGATATTTGCTAATACTTTACTAAATAGTATGTGTAAGAAGGGTATTAAAGAGGTACTAAAATATCATCGCAAAAGATTTATGTAATGGAGCACTCTGAATTGTAGCGAGACAACTTCTTCTCTCAGGCAAGTCCAAATATAAAAGCAAAATCCACATAATTTCCCAGACAAAAAAACCTACACGATATTAAAAATATATTCCTTTATGATGCATATATAGAAGACCCCTAGCTATATGTAAAATAATAATTGTGTATAAGTTAGCCTATCAGTGTATATGGACATTATTACTAGGCATAGTAAGCGTACAGCATGGTACTGTAGTATGTGCCTACACGAAATCGTTACTCTTTAAAGAGCTGCTACCATTATCTTCATTAGTAGTTGAATATTTTTTATATTAAAATGCAGACAACAGCAATATATTTGAAAATATATTACAAAAGTTCGAATCCTACCGGTAAGGTATAGATGGATGGCACCCCAGTCCTATTTTCAAGGTACACTACAACCAATATCCAAAATGAGAATTTCTATATCTTAAGTTTTATACTCCTATTCCTAATCCACAACACCATAAGTTGTAAATATCCATCATTGAGCTTTTTTATTAATTTTTATTTAATGGAAAAAACAACACTATAAACAATGCTCTGTAAGAACCTGTAAGAAGAATACATTTTGCTTAACGCACGGCTTTTATTGCAAAAATTAGTGACAAGCAGCAAGAAATGGAATACTGCCTTCATGTGAGACGGTGCATTGGCGGCTTCAAAAAGTAGCAATGGAAGCAGAGAAGAAAGAAAAGCAACAAAGAAGGGCAAGCATTCCCTAGTATCTGCTTTGAAGGCTATCAAGTACCATATTTGATAGCTATTATCCAAATTAATTTATTAAGTTAAGCCAATGTTTGTTCTTAATATACTTATTACATATCTAGATTTTCCTACTGTATATTTATCATATATACTGCAGTCTACCTTAGCTATATAGCTAAAGTTTGATGGTAGCGTAAAAGTATATTCTTTTAACTTTTACAACCAGTTCAAAATATCTGATTATTAAAAAGTAATCGAGAAAGACAGTTGACAGTGATCGATTAGAGGAAGTAAATAATTTAATATAGCTTTCTAGACTCAAAGTATATCCTTTGACTATGAACTAGCAGCAATTTTTATTCAAATGATGAACTCAATACCCTTTATAAGCACGACAAGTTGATAAGGAAAATTTCTTCCATGATCGCCTTCAACTTCTTTCTATTAAGATGGGTTAAAGCAATCCCATACTAAATAACAAAGTGAGTGAAGGGTGAGCTGATCAGTACTTGTATTAAATCATTTCATCACAGTTCATATACGTGTCCGCTTTGAATTTCACCTTCCTTATTGTCACTGAATTGGAAAGTATATTTTGCACTAGCTTTGATTTTCCAGTTCCCATTGTTTTTCTACTGCAAGTTTTCCTGAGCGCTCCATCACTTAGAATATTTCCTTAATATGGCAAAGTTCAAGTCATTATCAACTACTACTTTGTGTATAAGCTGGATTGAAAATATTAACTTGAAATAGCAAGCCTTGTTTTGTAGTGCTTTGGAAAAATGAAATTTGAATAAATTTTGAGCTATTTTTTGTAAAAGTAACCAATAGACTCCAAGAATTAGACTGTCAACACAATTTACTTTTTCGTTCTAAAATACTGCAAGGAGTTATCGATATAGTAATTATTTGAATCCTTGTAGTATTTCAAAACATAGGAAGTTCAAATTACAATTTGGATTGCTAAGCAGTTTAATTTATCCGCCGCTTATACTTTCAAGCAAAGAATTTCAAACTTTATATGGTTCAGCTCAGTAAACTCTTCAAGATCTCAACCAGACTAAACTCAAAACTGCAGCTTTTCCAACCCAACTACCAGCCCAAGATGTTCACCAGTTATATAACTATAAACGGATTACCTCCCCATTTTAAATTAGAGATAGAGGCGTTACAAGGTCTAGACCAGAAAACCAAATTGCACATCTACGATTTTGACTCCACTCTATTCCGGATCACCGCTACCCAACCCACTACTATGGACCCAAAGCATGGAGCACTTTTTAATAAATGAGGGCAATTGGTTTCAAACTTTGCAGACATTACCTACCTTGGACAAGTTAGACGACAGCTGGTTCATCGAGGAAACTATTGAAAATGCAAAATCAAGTTTGCAGGACTCAAATACTTTGACGATACTTCTAACAGGAAGGAATAGACACATATTCTTGGAAGATGTTAAAAAAATTGTCGGAAAGGTAAATTTAAACTTCGACTTGGTTATTTTAAAGGAGCGGCTGATCAATGTCGCCAACTCAAAAGTATTAAATACGCTGATGTTCAAGTACCAAGTTATCAAGTGTTTCAAAAGCAACATGTCCAGCCTGAAAGAGATCATCATGTTTGACGATCGACACCACCACGTCATATCCTTCAACAAGTTTCTATTAGATTTAGTCAATTTGAACGATATCGACAGCCACATTGAGACGCGGTGCAAACTAGTGAAGGCTAGGCCCAAGTATTTGGAGCCTAAAATCGAGAAGGAGTTAGTGGAACGTATAGTCAAAGAATTCAACACCTCCGACAAAGCTAAACCTAAAGGTAGGAAATTCATCGAGTTGGTGGATTTTGATAACAGTATCAATTTGTTTGTCAACAGCTCTAGCTTATTGAAATTAGAAACCTACTTGAGCTCGCAGTTTCAGTTTGATTTGGAACAAAGTTACCTACAGCCCCATCTACCCCTGTTCTATCCGCCCTACCCTATCAACTTTGAAGATGTCTTGAAGGAGGATGTAGTTGTCAACCTAGCAGGTTACTGTGTCCATAACGAAAGCTTAATTATCAAGTTAAAAATCCATTTGGACAACATTATCGATACCGATAGCTACTTCAGCAACTGTATTGAAAAGGTAGTGTTAGTTTATAGTAAGAGGGATAATAACGATATAATTGAACCAAATAGCCAAGCTAATTATAGTTGGACTCCATTCCAAGGTTTACCAGAGGCACTCATCGACTTTAAAGGGAGATTGGAACTTCACAACAAGACCGATATAAAGTGGGTGAATACTGTAGTTTAAATTTACATCAATTAAAGCAAATAAATAATAAACATATAGCAAAATTCAAAATTTTTATTTTATTCTAAAGTATCCTTGATTTTCAAATAGATTTCCTTGTCCAAGTAGGTCTCCAATTCCTTTTTAGTTACCCAAACGAAGTTCTCAACCTCCTTCTTGTTCTTTAAAATGTCAACCTGCCCCGAAGTTACAACGGCCTTGACGAAGAACTTGTGAATCTTGTTGACCTTGTCGTCCAAATAGAAGAGGGGAGATTGTCCGAAAGTTATTATGTTCAAGTTTTGGCCTAGATTCTTGAGTAGGAGATTCTTACTTAAATCTTCTATGGTGTCGGTTTCCATTTCAACTTCGCCTTCGGTTTTAGTGGATGGAACGTTGGGGAAACTTGGTAAAATGTAGTTCTTTTGCGACTTAGGTTTAATCAACAAGTATAAGGAACTATCCAACTTACGTTCCAAACTTTGCAAGTCGTTGGATTTGTCGGCTTCAGTTACCCTCGAATTTTTAGCTTCATATTTGGTAGAGAATATGGAGTCGTCGACTTTTTGGGCTTCCAAATCGCCTTCAATCTCAGCTTCAGCTTTGGTAGCCTCATTAGTTTCCTGACTTTCCTGCTGGCTCTTAAATTCTAAATGTTCCTTCCACTGCCTCTCATTTAAACTGCCCTTTTTGAAGTAGAGTTCCGAAGAGAAAGGTAAGCTGTTGGCTTCCAATTTGGCTTGTTGGTAGTTCCAGTACTTTTGTTCAAAATCGGTGGGTTGCTTGGTGATGATGGGCAATCTGGCTAGAAGTAAACCGTACTCTATGTTGTTGGTTGTGGTGCTGGCGTACCTTCGGCTGGTGATACTAAAAATCTTCTTCAACATACTGTCTATTTGGCTTCCTGATCAAGATGTCCAATTTTTGCTTGATTTCTAAAAATTTTGTCAAGCTCGATTTTAGTTTTTAGAAAGCCAATCAAGTTTGTCATTGAATAAACTTCTATTGGAAGAAATTTTAATTACTTTGTCACTTTGGTACTTTATGGATTCAATAGAACCTTTGAAGAGTTATGTTGTAGATGGTTGTGGTCCAAATGAATGCTTCAGTAATACACAATGGTAAATTTAGTTGTATTTATAATATTTATACAATACCAAATAGGTCGCCTGATGGCTCAACCATTTTAACTTCTTACGCTCAAAGAGTAAAGCTATTTTATAGGTAAACCACCTTTTCAGCAACTTAATCTTTATTTGAATTTAGTTTTCAAGCTGGTAAAGATTTAAAGCCCTACCTAAATATAGATACGCATCAACCTATAACTTCTCTATGTTGGTATCCGTATATGAACTACTATAGTACTTTTTACAGCCTTTACAGTACATAATATCTTATGAAAATAGATGTATCAAGCAACTGCTTTTTGTTAAGCTCACCCAATTTTCCAATAAAGTTATTAGATGGAAATGATCTAAAAGTAATATTATTTTATGATTATTTTATAGTAATCCATTTTAGGTAAGATCCACATATTCAATTGTAGACCATACTGAAAAGTATATATCCCCTATTGGAATGACTTTTAATCCAAAAGGTTCAAGGTAACCTTTTTATTCATAGGACTTCATATTTAGTTTTTTTGAAATTAATAGCTTTTATGGTGGATATTTCAACCGAATAGACAAGTTTGATATACATATACCAACCCGACCAACACATACTATACACACCAGTACAAGTAAAAAGTCTAAAGATGGTGTAAAAGGTTTAATTTCAACCTTAAACTATTCTTCACCTAATAGTGAAGTACTAAGTTGTTCGACTTATAGTGGGAATTTTGGGCTGGTAGACGATAGGGTACCTAACGGTCCAGCAGTTACTTCCTTGTATGTAGGGGATAAAGCTATCGTACAAACCAAATTCTATGATGAATTTAGAGTGATATTGAATTATAGAAGACATGATAAAGTAGAAGTGTTCGATTTAAGATATTTTAAGGAATCGGTCGTAAGTTTTAGTAGGGCTAACGGTACCGATCAAAAGTTGATATTGGACTGCTATAAACACTATTGTTTATGTGGGGATCGGTTGGGATACCTAAACGTGGTGGATCTTTCTGATGGTAGTTTGAAGTTTAAAGTTCAAATTTCAGACGGTAACTTTTATTTCTATTACTATTTCATGCTTACCCACTTGGATACTTTCTTATAGCTTCTTTGAACTGCGTTAGTTATAATGATTTGAATGGGTTACTAGTGACTACATCTGGTGCTAGATCGAAAGGAAACTTCACCAACTCACAATCAAGTTTAAAATTGTGGTCAGTTGGCACTTTCTTTAACTTCTAAATTAAATTGAACTTTTAATTATACAAGTATATTGGATATGGTATGTGAAGGTTTCTACTTAAAGCATCACTCCTAAACAATTTGCATTTAACTACATGGTGATAACAGTATCAGTAAGAGCGGATAAATGTACTTTTCTTCTAATATAAAGAGCCTGTGACTTTGGTTCGATTTTGAAGAGATTTTATAGGTTTAAATAGATATTACCAACTAAGTCTCCTATATTTTGATGAATTTTGATGGATTGTTTATACATTTATGTCCCAGAATACCACCTTATCCAACTTTGACTAATCCGATATCGGATTTCCACAGAATTCACAAAGCTTCAATTATAAAGTTGAATCTTTGATTAAAAGATGTCCTCTTAGACTTAGGCTCTTTAGGCATCTAATTGTAGCCTCATAGCTTTGACTGAGGCTATTGATGTATTTGAAATATATTCAAACATCAAACTAGTTTGCTTTCATTTTTGAGCTATATTTTGACAAGCATTCTGCATGTTTTCCATGAATGACCTTATCTTTTGAGCGGACGTATTCATAAATAGAGATATAAGAATCAGCAAATACTTTGACTTTTTTCATATTTTCATTCCATCAATATTCAATAAACATATATATTACTTAGAATATACTCACTTATACAAATACTTGAATTTTATGATATAAAAGATTAGATTCTAATATATTGTTTATTACTTTAGAAAGTCAATTAGGATGTTATGAAGTATTTTAAGATTTGACAGTAGCACTAAACTCTATGGAAAATCTTGGTGGAAACCAGTCTCCTAAGGTTCAAGATGAACAGGGCACCGATCAAAGCAGAAGCACCAGCGTACATGATGACTGGAACAAAGTACAGTGATCCATCGGCATGCTTGGTGGCGTCTAGAATAGCCGAGGCGATAGGGGTACCAACCAATATGGGGATACCGGTACCGAAGGATAATAAACCAAAAATAGAAGCTAGACCTTCCAAACCAAACTGCTCAGCTACGATAACTGGAGATAGTGAGATGTAACCACCAGCTGCAAACCCATAGAGGAATGTTGAAGACTATTAAAGCAGCAAACGTTGTAGAGAAAGTCCAAATCAAAATGCTGAAGAGGGATGTAAATAAGATGCAGAAGAATAGGACGTTGATCCTACCAGCCATATCGGCAATTGAACCCAAGGCAACTCGACCTGCAGCTGAGCCACCATTCAACAGACCTACTAATAATGCACCTTGGCTTACAGTTAAACCCATCTCTTTAGAATATTCAGGCATGAGGTAGAAGGGAACTAGGTAGCCAAAGCAGCTGAGAAGACCGCCCATGAAGAAACAAAAGAACTTTGGGTTCTTGAACCAGGAGAAATCGAGGTAGAAGCCCTTTTTTATGGAGGGCTTGGTTCGTTCTCGGATCAAAAATGCAGCTGACGATATCACAACGAACGACAGAATGGCTAGAATCCGTAGAGTCCATTCATGTCCTAAAGCGTCGATTAGAATCTGAGTGATAGGTGCTATAACTAAACCACCGATACCCGACCCAGCAACTGCAATTCCAGTTGCAAGACCGCGTTTCTTGTTGAACCATTGAGAGGGCGCTGAAACTGCACCTGGGTAGGCGATGGAACTACCGATCCCGACCATAACACCTTGCGTCAGAAACAGCTGCCAAACTTGGGTAGAGAATGAAGCTAATAGAAGACCAAGTGAAAATACAGTTCCACCTAACAAGATACAGTTTCGGTAGCCAAATCGGTCGGCCATGCGGCCCGTTATTATGGTGCATAAGGTGGTCAAAGAGGTCGCCAAAGTCCCAATGAAGGATAAAGTAGTTAGATCGGCTCTACCAGCATAGACATTAGCCACGTAGTGTTTTAGGAAGACAGCATAGGAGTATACTACCCCTAAAACTATGAACAGTAGGAAGAAACTGGCAATTACAACTATCCAACCGTAACCACCGTCGGTTGGTGGTCCGTATCTACTATCTTCAGCCGCTTTCTCTTGGAACTCTAAGTCTTGCGGGTTGTTGGTTAAGGTTTCGCTTGTGCAGTTTAAATTGGAAACTTTGGCTAGCCTGATGTCGGATGTGTTGGCAGACATGTTTTATCGACTTACTATGTTTCAATTTTATAGTTTGAATTCTTGGTTTCTTGCCTTTTGCTACACAGGTTGATTTTATAAATATTTATTTACCAAATTTAAAATTGGAATTGGAAAATTTATGTTTGTCTAAGCTGGGCGTATTTATTCGAGATTTTAAAATTGACTTGTGACAGTGCTTTCCTAATATATATACTCCAGTTAGACCTGCATAGCCATTGGCCTACAGAGGAAAGGTCTACGTTGCATTGCCCCTAAGAATTTCAAGTGGATCTCATTTGGTTTTGATAATGCGCTACTAACCCAAAGCTTACCATAAGAGAGCCTGATTTGCATTGAACTTAATTGGCTACAACTGAATTGATGAATTAGACTTGCCAATATACTGATTTAATAGTGTGTTATTGGATCTAATAGCAGTAGCACTACTTTCAAATGTATCGTGATCCGCAATGGGTTAAGTTAACTTTTTCCAATTTGAGCTACCCAGTTCTAGGAAGGCTAGACCACGTTTCATCAATATTAAATTTTAGATCTCAAACTACCATACTTGAATAGTTTTAATTCTAGCAGTGAAAGGAGTAGTCTAAGGAATATAGGTGGTATATAATTTGAAAGTTGCCTATTTGGAATATAAATAAATAAATTTTTAGTATAGCTAATTGACAACCTCTATTAATTACCCTTAGAATCAGGTAGATTTTAAATTGGATTAGTGCCTATACAGTCCAAGCCTTAAATTGCAGAGCTGGCTCTAGTCCATTTTCTTACCATCTCCGTCCCTATTATAGTGTCTAGTTTCCTCAAATAAAAGAGTAAAAGTTGGACTAAATAAGAGGGACGAAGGTAGTATCTCAGATGTTTTACAAATAAATTTGTGCCACATTCCTTACATATCGTAGTTTCGGGGCATTTGTCATTTTTATACTGTTGGACTAACAGTTCCAATAATAAGCCTCTGCTCCGTCAAGGTCTTGAATTCCAAATGTTCAAATATTGATGAATCAGAGCTGCATTTTGAAGTTGCCTCCAAGTAACATAACTAGCATTTGGAATGGGTAAAGTAAATTCAGTTGTATTACATATCTATTCAAAGAAAATGTATTTCATCAAGGAAATAAGATATATGTGCAAAAAGATATATTCTACTAGTTTTTTATTATTTAGTTAGATATAAAGAAAGCAATTGGGATACTATTGTACAGTTTAAAGGATTTTGACAGGAATATTAAATTAAACTCTCTGGAAAACTTTGCTAGAAACCAGTCTCCTAAGGTTCAATATAAAGAGGGCACCAACTAAAGCAGAAGCACCAGCGTACATGATAACTGGAACAAAGTAGGGTGACCCATCGGCATTCTTGGTGGCGTTCAGGATGGCTGAAGCGATAGGGGTGCCAACCAATATGGGGATACCGGTACCAAAGGAAAGTAGACCGATGATGGAAGCCAGGCCATCCAAACCAAACTGCTCAGCTACGATGACTGGAGACAGTGAGATGAAGCCACCAGCTGCAAACCCGTAGAGGATATTGAAGGCTACCAAAGCAGCAAAGGTCGTAGAGAAAGTCCAGATAAGGAAACAGAAGAGAGAGGTAAGGAGGATACAAATGAAGACGACGTTGATCCTACCAGCCAAATCGGCAGTCGAGCCTAAGACCACACGACCTACAGCTGAACCACCGTTCAAAAGACCTACTAATAAAGAACCTTGGCTGACCGTCAAGCCCATAGCTCTAGAGTACTCAGGCATGAGGTAGAAGGGTACCAAGTAACCGAAGGAACTGATGAGACCGCCCATGAAGAAGCTGAAGAACTTTTTGTTCTTGAACCAAGATAAATCGAGGAAAGGTCCTTTTTTGGTGGAGGGCTTGGTTCTTTCCCGGATCAAGAATGCAGAGGTTGATAGTACGACGAAGGACAGGATAGCCAAGATACGTAAAGCCCACTCATGCCCCAAGCTATCGATGATGATCTGGGTGATGGGGGAAATAACTAGACCACCAATACCCGATCCGGCAACTGCGATGCCAGTAGCAAGACCACGCTTTTTGTCGAACCATTGAGAAGGAGCTGAAACTGCACCAGGGTAAGCGATGGAACCGCCAATACCGACCATGACACCTTGTGTTAGGAACAATTGCCAAATTTCGGTCGAGAATGAAGCTAGTAAGAGACCTAAGGAGAAGATGGTTCCACCTAGCAAGATACAGTTACGGTACCCAAATCGATCGGACATACGACCAGTTATTATGGTGCATAAAGTGGTTAAGGAGGTTGCTAGAGTACCAATGAACGACAGGGTAGTTAGATCAGCTCTATCGGCGTAGACGTGGGTCATATAATGCTTTAGGAAGATGGCATAGGAGTAGACTACTCCTAAAACTATGAACAGTAGGGCGAAAACTGGCACCTACTACTACCCAACCGTAACCACCATCGGTTGGTGGACCGTACCTACTATCCTCCAGCTTTTCATTCTGAAACTCCAAGTCTACTGGAGTGTCATTTAAAGTTGTAGTTGTTTGGTTTAAGTTTGCATCGGTAGGGCAATCGAACATCGGATGTGTTGGTAGACATACTATGTAAATCTGTTTTACTTTAATTTTTTATCTTCAAAACTGGTGGCAGCTTGGCCTCCTTTATACGGTACTGACCTTGCGGATTCTTCATTTTCCGAAGTTGGAGGGGATTGTGATTAGAAATTTTTTGTTCAGTCAAAGTTAAACTGCTCTTTGGAATTTTGAAGATGATTTCATAAATTTAGGACAATGCGCTATCAAGTTCAAGCCTAGGGAATAGCTTTAGGTTAGAGTTGTGGTGTTTATTTTATTGGATCGGATTAATTTATTAATAGGTTTTGGCTTTGGATTTTAGTGGTTGTTCGTAAGGAAATTTGGTAGGTGCTCGGTCAGTGAAAGATAATATATGGCAGTAAGTTACCTATAATGAATATATCAAAGTCTATAGTGTTGGAAAGCTTCTACTTGGGTTTTCTAGCTTCTCAAAGTCAAATAAGTTTCGTTCTGAGTTCACTTTGGCCCACTATTCTACCAGTCCAATGACCTTCATTATAGTACCCAGTAAGGTTAACTTAATTGGGTTCCCAAAGTCGGCAATTTCATTAATACTTTTACCGGTGGTGCATTCATAGCTATATCAGACGATTGGAAATTGAAGCCAAAGTTTTCAATCGGTGCTTAGATTGGAGATAGATTTTCCATTGTCAAGACTGCTAAATTGGTCTGGGAATGTGGGTTTACTATTACATTTTCAGTAATTTCGGATCTTGAATTCTGAAATCAAAGATAGGAGGGTTAGGAACTTGGTCCGAGTTGTGGTTTGTCAGTCAAAGTTTGCTAGCTTTACATTGTATCTTCTGGTGTAAATTACTCGACACAACGTTAAGGTCAAACTATATCTCGTTTATAAACGTTGGTATTTCCTTTGCTTTCCAATAAAAGCATTAGCGAGTACAGCACTGGTAGCCAAATATAAGAATTCTATTGCGGTTAGGGAGGTGGATGGGCTTAATTTGAAATTTGGACCTATCCAGTCAAAATTGTAATGACCTTAGTTTATTTTTGTCGTATAATTCTCGGAACAACGCTAAAGCTGATAAATACAGCTAGATTCTTGCTTCATATTTAAAGTAGACTCTAGCGTTTTATTTAATATGGCATTAGTGGATGTGATTTTGGTAAAATAGATATAAGAATTCTATTGTTGAATGTATCTTAATGATAACCAGGGCCTTAATAGCTATAGTAATGGCAGCAATGTATGTTTTTATGGAAAATGTATAAATCTTAAGGAATATTATACACCGAATGGGCGGTTACTTTTGCTCCAATAACGTAAATTGCTGATGGTTATAAGTGATTCCAGTTTGCTAATGAGATGTACTTCGGTCAAAGTATAACCGAAGTATACTAGCTTGGATCACAAGATGGGTATATGTTACTTGTAAATGTTTTGTTGACATCTATTATTCCAAGTATATATTTCTTTACATAGAAGTTTTGATCCAAGTTAATTTGAAATAATAATTTCACTTGAGCTTTGGTTACGATATTGAATGATTAACAGTATCGATTTCATTTTGAACCATTTGCCATCTCTTATTGAAACAACATTATTGAACATTGCAGTCTATCTTTTATCTGTAAATAGTGGCTCAAAAAACTACAAGAATTTGCACATAGTCCAACTACCAATTCTGGAAATACTGGTTTTAGGCTACATTGAATTGGTAGCCGACATTCGCAAACTTCCAAGCAGTTCGCTTACTTTGAAGGTGGAATTCGGCAGTATAATATCCTACTTTGTCCCACATATAAACTCAGGTGGAACAAATTCGGGAATTTAGCAAGAAAATACAGCTATATAAATAGAAAGTTTGAATAATTAAAGATTGTGTTAAAAGTACGACTACTTTATTCACATTCAATACGTTACAGGTGTAATACTTATCTATATAGTGGTATAAGTAGTAATGCTAATAACAACATCTAACTTTTTATTAATGATCTAAAAAGAGTTTCCTTAAATGTACAAACAATTAGTATAGATATTAGTGGTGAGCTGGGAGTGGAAGTTGAAGGTGGCTGATATTGCTATTCTTTGCTTTTTCAGTTCCTTCGTTAAGTTTGGAGTATGTTGATAAGATACTTAGGACTGGAGACATAACTCGCCCAGAGTAATCCAAGTTCATCGACAGTTGGAAGGACCTAGAATCCACCTGCTTCTCGTCAATCGATCTTAACACTAGAGATGCGATTAACCCCAACAATGCGAAAGGTATGAGAGCAAAGAACAATTTTTGGTAGGCTAGTAGCTTCAAAAAATTGCCAGCTTTCAAGTCACCTAGTTTGAATTGATTGATTTTACTATTATGTAATTGATTTACCTGTGTTGTCAGGCATGGCGTTGTCAAGGATGGCACCTATTACTGGCAGTCCAATAACACCACCCATGGAAAAGGAAAATCCAGAGATGCTCGTTGCCATAGCAACATCTAAACTATTTTTAGTGTTAACACAATTAACGTACTACCTTTTTCATCGACATTGGCCTGAGCGGCCACCAAACTAGTCTGACTTGTAAACCCAACACTTATTCCAAGAATTATTGGATAGACCGATTCCTCCCAACCCTTCATATATGGAGCTCGTAGTCCTATCACTACCGTTATAATCATTATTATTATTGACCCGAGCCGTGCCATCGCTACGAACTTGAACCTTGTTTTGTGACTGATTACCCCTGATAATGCGGCCGTCAGCCCATCACAGACTAAAAAAGGTAGAAGGTGGGAGCTCTCTTCGATGTTCTTGAGCTCTAGTGGGTAATGCAACGTTTTGCAGAACGGAATCCAATGTACAAGTAACAAGCTGACGATCAAACCGTTGACTAGGGAGAGTGCCAATGCTGAGATGAAGGACGTTTGTAACTTTGCAAAGCAGGTATCCCTCAAAATAAAGGTGGTGTCCAACTCGTACGACGACTTCAAGAATATATCTAGTGGGAGTATAGGTTCCTTGGCTAATTTCCACTCAATAACTAGAAATCCGACCAAGGTGACTATTCCAACGCAAAGGCATACGATAACTGGTGAGGAATTCCAACTAAACTCCTTACCTCCCCAGTTGAGCGCAACCGACACTAATACAAGACCTATTATCAACGTTATCGTCCCAAGTGCGTCGATCCTCTTAAACTTATCTCTGAATGTCAACATACTGCTGAACGTTCTATTTGGAAACACTGTTAAAAAGATGAGCGAGCCAAACATGACCAAGCCAGATGTAATATAGTAGATATAACGCCAGCTCAAGAAATCTTCAAAGAAACCACCGAGTACTGGTCCAAGAATATTGCTAAAGGTGAAAGCTAGCGAAGTTAGACTCAGCATCAGTGATCGTCGGTTCAAGTCTCCGGGGTTGAGGTCGGCAATCAATATGAAGGGTATGACATCTAAACCGCAGGCACCTACCCCGACTATGGACCTCCCAAATATAAATAAGGCTGGTGAGGTTGAGAAGGCACACATGACACTTCCCATAAGGTAAAAGGCTAGGGCGACGACCATTACTTGCTTCCTACCGAACAGGTCACACAGTTTACCATACAAGGGGAACAAAGCGTTCAAAGCAATCATGTAGGCTCCTGTTATCCAAGTGATGACACCTCCCGTGTTTACCTTTGTAAAATCGGTAGCCACACTTTCGGATATGGTAGATGTTAATGTCTCATCCAGCCCTGAAATGAAACTCAGCAATACTAAACTGAAAAAGTTAACCATTGGCTTGGTTTGAACTCAAGCTTACCTGATGTAGATAAATATTAACTTGAGCTTGGGTAAATTGGATATCGAATCGAAATTGGTTGGGAGATGGTTGTCAATGTGTAACGTCTTGGTATCGCTGTCACTATCGCTAGGTTCGTAAACTTTGATAGCTACAATTTTCGACAGATCTCTGATCGCCCCTTTACGATTGCTTCCTAATTCACCTTCAATATCCTCCATAGCTGTGTAAAGTTGCAATACTAAACTCTAAAGTTGTGAAGGATGGCAACTTATACATCTTTGTATTTATGATTGATTTGTGAACTTTTACTACTAAATCAGTTATTACAGTTGGTCTATCAAACTAATTGTCAGATATCAACTTCATAGGAAAATCTTGAGATACATATCAACTATTGAATAGGCATATTTCAACGGCCTATCGATGACGGAGGATTGGGTGTAGTGAAGTTTTTATCACTACTATGTGTACAAAGTACTGATTTCACTATGGGCAATGTATAGTTGGCTGCTTTAGAATTGGTTTATATCTTTAGGTACTTAATCCGGCACCAATATTTATCATTTACTAGATTGGTACGAACATCTTGGTGATCGCGTCCCTGAAATGAACTCACATCCAGTTTTTAAAATGTTTTGATTCGAGTTAAGACTACAGGTAGGTCGAATTGGGCTTGACAAACCTCAGACTATTAAGCATACCTATATATTCTTTGAAAGTATAGATCCAATAGAATAAGCACATACGAACTTTTGTCCAAATATCATAGGCCATACTACTCATTCATCAGGCTAAAAAGCGATAGCCTCTGATCCAAAATGCTGGAGACATTTGTCTAAAAATCGGCAGTAGCCTACTTATTTTGAAGCAAAGGGAGTAGTCTAATCGACTCGCATTAATGAATTTTGTATAAAAATGAAAATACTATGTAAAACAAACTAAAGTGCATTTATTTCAACATGACAAATAGGTATAAGAAGGGTGATCAAAGAGGATTTGCGAAATCCTGAGTCCAATAAAAGCCAATATGGCCACAACCAAACTCGCCAAAGTTGCCCAATAGGTTCGCTCTATGCTCAGGTGAGTTCATCCAGGCAATTAGAGCCTCATCCATCGACCTGTAGTTCAAAGCTACGTTCTCACCAACTGAAACCCAACTGTAAGCTTGTTTATCGATACGATCTGCCAAAGTAGAGCCGTCAAACCCAGTATGCGATAGAAACTGGTGGTCATTCTGATCTTGGCTGTGCAATCTAGCCGCCATGCTTAGTTGTGAGTTCAATTGCAATGGTGGTAGGCTGTACTGTTCACGGAACATGTTGACTTTTTGAACCATCAGCTGGCAATCCACTTCACTTGACTCATCAACTATTTGATCAGGTAATCCGCTGAAAGTTTGGCTTGATATTAGGTGGAATACATTTAAAATTAGTATAGTGAACGACAGCGGGAGCATTAAGTGGTATGGGTTTTGAAGGTGTTGTTGAAGAAAGTTGATCTATAAACTTGAAAATCTTAGGAAAGAAATAGCTTTGATGAAAATTCATAGAGCAGCGCTTATTTATAAATCTATAAGGATATATCGCTTTTATAAAATAGACATACGCAAAGATTATAATAACGGTAGCTTGGAATGATAGTCCAAGTTTGAATAAGGAAATGGTAGTGGAAAACGTTCTTCCAATTTACGACAGTATGGAGAAGATACATATCGAAAATTTTGTAGTTGAGGTATAGCGCTATACAAAATATAAGCGGGCCAGAGCCTGAATTTAATATAATCGGCATATTACTCTTTGATGGTGAAGCTGGGACTTCCGTTGAATTTTAGTATTTGAGCTGTAAATATACCACTTTAGTCTCATTACTTGGGGTAGGCGAATCGGAGTAATCAATTCAAATTAAATTTACACTATTTTTTGTAGGTTGCTGCTTTAATTGCACATATGTGCCAAGAACTCTAAGCTAAGAAGTTTATTTTGAAAAATGATATTTTTGTATTAAAATATATTGTAATACTTGTCAATAGTAATTATACCGTAGCTATAAAATAATGTTCATATAAAAACACAGGGACAGCATATCCTATAAGATTAAAGCAGAAGGTATCTGTTTCTTAAACCCACTTTCCATTACATGAAACTTAACTCCACCTCTACCAATAACTAAATTCGAGAGTCCTGTCACTTTTCCGTATTGGTACATGTAAATGTAAGAGAAGCTGTTTTTAAACCTAGTATATCAGCCGATTGTTCATAGGTAGCTTGTTATTGCTAATTTTCAAAACAGAGATTCAAAAATTGTGAATTATATATAGAGATATCCTGGAGATACAGATAGACAATTCCAAATTAGATGTGTTATAGCATAGCTTATTTTATAAGATATCGGCAATTTGAAAACTTTACCTTCATTTCCAATAATGTTTTAAAAATATTGTAAACACCGCCATTTGAACAAAGTTAATATGAATACTAATACTAATATATATACGACTAGCATTAGAAAAATACATAATCCTTTTAGATCTGTAAAGCATGAAGTGCAGATCAAAAAGAAATAGTAACACAAAACTACAATAGCGTATATAAAAACCAAATCTATACAAATCGTTTATTAAACTTCACCAAATTTGAAATTAGGAGTGCTGGTTGAAATTTACATTATATACATCCGATCAATGGTTGATCATAGACTTGAGTTTGGTGATAATCTTCATGACTCTACCCTTGACGTTAAGCTTCTTAGAACCAACCTTCTTAGTACCATCAGTTGACTGAGCGGTCTGCTGGATCCAAGCTAACAAGCTCTGGACGTTAGCATATACGTTAGGGGTAGCTTCAGTGACATCACAGTTTCCAGCTACGTAGGAGGCAACACCAATTTGAACGAATTTCTTGTCAGTAGTCCAGTAACCTAGTGGACCCCCACTGTCTCCGTTGCAGGCACTAGACTTCTTGTTCTTGGGGTAAACACAGACCGAGCTCCTAACATCCATTTGGGGGAAGGATTCCTGGCATTCAGTAGAGCTTACTAGGGATACAGAAGTTTGGCGTAAGAGGGTGCTGCCGTTATCACTGGCAAGTTTGTTACGACCCCATCCAGCCAACAAAAGGGTTTGGTTAGAAGGTTTGGGGTCTTTGGTGGTTGGTAGCTGGACAAAAGCGTGGTCGATGGTGGTGGGGATGGGGGTAGTAAGCTTGATGATGGCTACATCGTTCTCGATGACACCAGTTCGGTTGTACTGGGGGTGTCTGGTGAACGATTTGATGGTCGAGGTGAATCCTTTCTCGCTGTCGGATGTGGCGTTCAAGTTGTGGCGATGGACACTGACCCAAACTTTGTCGACTGGGTTGTAGCAGTGGGAAGCGGTGAGAATAGTGTCACTGTCCAAGATGGATCCACCACAGAAGTGCTGGCCCTCATAACTGAGTGAAACTAAGAAGGGGAAGCTGTATGGCTTGGCAACTTCACCGTCAATGACACGTCGTTGGGATAAAGTGCTACCTACCAGTAATAAGGTCGAAATTAAGTTTTTGAAATTCATTTGCTGTTATTGTTTTGGTTTTATAATTGAAATGCAACCCTACTTCAACCTTTTATACCAGATGAGTACTTGGCGATTTCATCCATTTGTCCGTCAGATTTAATCGAATAATTAGCTCAATTTATTCGTATTCCCCGTCTACTCGGAATTATTGCTTGAAATTGCTAAGGTGATTGGATTGAATTCAAGAGTGGTAAAAAGGCCAAATTTTTGTCCTTTGTATTCACCTTTTCCTATTAAGCCAAAGTAGGGTATACTATTGAGGTGAACAAGTTGTATGATTTTAATATATTGCTATCTGAATTACGGGCATACTGTTCAGCTTCTATTCAATAAAAAATGACGTTGGTTGATTCTGTTGTCTTTTAAGGAAGTCGATTCTACCTCGATTTTCGGAGTTTTAGTTTGTAGCATGTGGATGCTTTTTGATCGGACCAATGTCCTTGTCTAATCGGATAACACTGTCCTATATAGCTTTGACTATGTACTATTGTTATTTGTTTAGTATTCTCGAGGCTTGAAATTTCTTATCTCATTGGTAGCATACTTTTCTATAAATTTATGGCAAATATTTAAAGTTAAACCTAGTTTGCTTTATAATTACACTTTGCAAATATATATTCAATAAATTGGTATACAGTTAAAAGCATTGTGAGATCTAGAGACTACAGCTCAAGTAAATATCATAATTTACATTGAACAGCCAAAAGTTTCTTTGAAGATTCGGATGTTGGTAGTCAGACCCAATAAATTTACTCAGCAAACTATCAACCAAAGATAAAGCTTCCAAGCTATTCAAACTAATTTTACTTTTGTTGCTTATCACCAAACCGAACAAGGACAACCTAAATATATTTTCAATACTTTAAACAAGTGAACGAATAAGTAGAACAGAAGATAGCATATGTGTGCAAAAGAGTACCATAAACCTTCCAACGTCATCCAAAGGATTAACCCAACTTCTCTCCTTGTCGGCGAGGATATTGAAGGAGATACTATAAACAGCCTACAAGCTTGGTACGCCCACCCTTACAAATACGAAATAATGCGCGACGCCTTGAACTTCAAGGAACAACTTAGAAAAGCAACAACACCCCATTGGCTATTAGGGTTTCTAACTCGAAAATTGGAGATAGGAACCCGATGTTGGCCTACTAACACACCTATCTATACATCAAGAGGAGGGTTGGATTATATGGAGTGCCTTGTCGAAAAATTCGAAAAGGGTGTTGAAGGCCAATTACCGGACTTTAGTAATATACCTAAGACGTTAGTTAAGACTGAATTAGGAAGAACCATTTTAGTTGAATTGAAGGCAGCTACCTTTTCCGAATATGTATTTTGTCATAATGCTTTGTATTATAAGAATTTTGTACTGAAGGACAACAAACTGATTGGAATTAGAAATTGGCAATACGCCGGTTACTACCCAGCTGAGTTCGAAGACATCGTTCATAAGTATCTTGAGTTTATTAACCCTTGATATTGTATTTTAATCGTAGGAATCATATACTGCCTAAGAGGTAGATATTATTGATGGGAAACTATTTTAAGCATAGCTATATATTTCTAATGGTTGTTGGTGCTTACCCTTGTATTAGAATAAATCTACTGTATCATGCTAGTTTATCAACCTGTGCTTATTTATTTTTATATCATATTAAGGAAATATTAACTAAAATATAATAGTAGCAGAAATACATAAACCATAGTTGTAAAAGGATACAACTGTTAGTAGATGGATAAAATTTTAAAGCGAGTTTTCAACAACAGTAGATTGCTTTTGAGCATTAACTGATCAAATTATGGACAGAAGTCTCTATCAGATTAAATATATATAACCTTACAATCTGTAAAATATATACTTTAGGAAGATAGAGTTATAGTACTGATACTTTTCAAAATATTACAATATAAAAAAATCAAAGGGAATTTACATTTATAACAAGTTAGCCTAGCGTAGAAAGTCAAATACCTCGCACTTGTACTTTAATTAGTATTTAAAACTTTTAGCAACTACCATTAATCTATATCAAGTGAAATTTCCGATTCATCGGTACACACGTCGTCATCAATTTTACTTTTCTTAGAGTTCTCTTCAACCTCTTGAGTAGTAAACTGGAGGTGGTAAATTCATAACGTTCATAAGGTGACATACGTTGGTATAGAACTCAGGGTTGTTGGTCAAGGCAAAATTTATGTTCCTCAAGGTAAGCTCATTTAAAGGTGGATATTGATAATTGAGGTTTGTGGGTGCTGAAAAATTGATACTGGATTTAAAAAGTATAAAGGTTAGTGCATATAACTAATAGTTAAAATGTACCCTAGATCTTCAGCCACTTGAGCTTCTTCACTAAAATAGAAAGTTAATAGACATGCCAAGTAGAAACTACATCTTGGTGACTTTTTTCTCAATCTCCGTAAACTTGACTTCCACTTGGTTTCCCTTAACCCCACTTTCCTTTAAAACTTGCATAGCTCGGTAAGCTTTAGCATGGAGCTCGAAATCCAGGAACGCACTGTTTTTCTACTAAACGATTTGGAAGTTGATAGCTGCCTCGTAATTTTTGAAAAACTTACCCTACGTTTTCCTGTCATCAGCCGGTAGCTACAGCACCCTAGATTTTTGAAAAATTCATCGGCCTCTACCTTACCTTCTTTAGTAAAGAAATTGGGCGGTAGTTTGGTAACTAGTATCGTCGTTGTAGGCATCCTTTTGAAGGTCGAAAAGTTCCTTTCCTTGAAAATTGAAACTTGTTGATAAAGGTCGTATATGATGTCATAGGGCGCCTAAACTAAACTTCAGTTGAAAGTGTTATCGTAAAAAGCTTAATAGAAGGAATGTAAGTGCTGGGAAATTAATAGATTAATGAGACAAGTTTATTGAAAGTATAAAAGCAAGTTAGGACGTCGATATAGATAAGTTATAAAGCTATGGCAATGGTGCGTTTACAGCTGGGGCAGGTATGGATCTCCTCTTGACAGGAACGTGTGACTAAAGGGATCCAGAACAGTGGCCACATAAAGAAGCATAGGGCTATCGAGCATACACCAGCTTTTAAACCTTTTAAAATAGTATCAGTATGTGATGTAAAAGTTAACTAAAGTTACCTGGTTTGTGACAAGTTTCGGTTAGGACGGGAATATTTTCGTAAGGGCATACCAAGGTAGCTGGGCCTTTGTTCTCCAACTCTAATAAAGTTATTTGGCTGATCAATCTGGCAGTCGGTAAGATAGGCTGGTCCGGGTTGGATGCCAGGTTAGGTGCTGGTCCATCAGTCGTACTTTCACTGTAGGTAGGCGGTTGTACCTCGTCAGTCAATAAAGGTTGGGTACTCGCACCTTCGTTGCTAGGTTCCAATGGGGCTTTACTGCCGACAGTTGGCTGTTGTTTCTTATCCATGTTTGTTTGTATATTTGTTGAGTGTAAAAGTGTAGTTTTATCTTTTTCGAATTTACACGCCTTTTATCCCCATGCCAAGCTTGATTGGCATAATGATTGGGTATTGTAGGTTTGGCCAAGGCTTTTATAAGATGTTTGTGTTTAACCGTTGAGTTTGGGTAGCATTCAATAGCATCTGCAAGTAATTAGGATAGCTTCTTTTTCAGGGACCACCAAACGTTATTCTACAAGTGTCGGAGAATCATATATTCCTTGATAGTATCCTGTCATCACAACTTTCGTCTTTGCTTCGCATTTTGGTTTAGAAGTAATGTGAAGATGATGTTGATTTCAAATTATTCCTAGCTTTTAAATCCACTTTAGCCCAAGCAATGATGAGGCTAGTGGTATAAAGCCATCATATACTTAAAGGCTATTTAGATTTGAGAGCTTGGTGAACGGCATGTATTTGATTTGCACAAATACCATCCAATATCACTTTTCTATTGCAAACTGGAAGAGTATTTGTAAAGTATTGCCATTCTATCTAATGTTGATATATAAATACAGCCGATTCCCGGTAGATCACCGTCATTAAATCCCATCAAGTGATATCAGTCTGAAGTTGAAAGACGAATGCATGTCGGAAACTTAATGGACGCATACCTATTTACGGTGAACTTTAATTTAATATTATTTCGACACCTTGCTTTTGATCATCGTAAGTCATTTTAGCTACAGCTCTGTTTCAAAATAGATGAACAGTATGAGAAATATTATAAGTATTATTTGAAAAGATATCCAACTACCGTTCCATTAATTTCGAACAGTTCCGTTCAAAGTTGAATTTTCGATAATCAAAAACTTTAGCTGAAGATCAATACTAATCGTAGCACTCATATAAAAATACCTGTCAAGCAACTAAGGATGGAGTTTGTAGAAATTATGTTGTTGAACAAGCTAATTTTCCTGGCAGCTAGCCTGACCAGCCTCATTGAATCAGCACAAACGCCAAACTGTGCCAGCCCATATTTACGTAAGGAGATCCGTGAGCTGACCCAAGAAGAATTTCGTAGGTACACTGCTGCCATCAAGAAGTTGCATGCGACTTACTCCAAACCGGGAGACTTATCCGACTTTGAGAAATTTAGTCAGAAGCATGACTTCACTGCCGACTACATCCATAGAGATCCATCCTTCCTACCTTGGCATCGCGAATTCTTGGCTCAGTACGAGAAGGCTTTGAGAGTTATAGACCCAACCGTTACTTTACCTTACTGGGATTGGAGTTTGGATAGCCAGTACCCCCACGACAGTGTCGTACTCTCCGAGTTTATGATGGGCGGTAATGGTAATACAAATGACGGGAGCTACTGTTTAGAGAATGGGGCTTTCGCTGACACTCGTTTGATGTACGCTGACGACCAAGGCCCTCACTGCCTATCCAGAGCTTACAATATGGGTAAGAACCTGTCGTCTTTTACAGCACCTGAAATCTTAGTCACTTCGTTCAACGAAAAGTCTTTCTCCAGCTTTTCATTCAAGACGGAAGTCTACCACGGTTCCCCTCACGACGCTATAGGTGGAGATTACGGGGACTTCTCGACCATGTACTCGCCTTCTGATCCTCTCTTCTACCTCCATCACTGCTTCATTGACATGCTATGGTCCAAGTGGCAGGATAAAAACCCCAGCTTAGCCAACACCTACGATGGGGTCAAGTACAAAAAGACCACGGTCAAGTCGAGCGATGTCCTAAGGAACTTTAAACCAATTATGGTAAGTGATACCTTCAACACCAAATCGATTAGGTATTGCTACCAGTACCCAGCCTACCCTAGGTTGATACCGGCACCCGACTACGCCTCCCCTAGTAATCAGGATCTAGTGGCTAACAATCAGACCATTCCAGCTATGAATCCAATAGATTCTTCGTCTTCAGCTCCATCTTCATCTTCATCAGCTCCTGCATCTGCTCCAGCGCCAGCGCCAGTCCCTGCACCCGCTCCAAGTTCGGCACCTGCTCCAAGTTCAGCACCCGCTCCAAGTTCAGCACCTGCTCCAGATTCTAGTTCGAGCTCTACTCCACCCACTAGCGTAAGTATTTTTTCTTTTAATTAATACTCAATCTTATCTTTATAGCAGGATATTAATGCACCTCCACCCCAATCCCAAGTTGCATCTCCGGCTCCCGCCAGTTCCCCGAGTCCCACTCCAGCCCAACTCAGCAACGGAACAAGTAAATTAGAACAACTACTCAAAGCTTTGTAACTTATTGATTTTTTAGTCAATTCTAATCAACTTTTAAGGCGGCTCTTCGGCGGTATAGGTAACGTACCTTCCAAGCAGAAGCTGGTTCAGGCTCCGCTGACGAACCAAGCCCCAGTAGCCAAACTACCTACCGACGCTGTCCAGAACAAATTGATCGAAGATGTCAACAACGATGTTGATGATGATGATTTGACCAACTTGAACAGTCACACTTTGTTTGGTGTCAAGAAGCAGCCGCTTCTCGACCTCAACGCCGATGAACTGGTCAAGAACGTCAAGAACGTCTACCCGGGTGGCATACGAGCTAGGCGTACTATAAATAAACCTAAAAGGCTGTCGGCCAGATGGGTCAAACGTAACAAGTTCAGCCAGGCCGAGATCGACGAAGTTACCAATAGTGCTGAAGCCGTTGTCGACGCTTTGAGTAGCATACCCAACTTCGAATCTATTGCCTCCATCAACAAGGATATCGACGTCAAGAAAGAGGCCAAACGTAGATATCACAGACAGAATAGGGATAAGGAGCGTGAAAATAGAAGGCGTAATGGTGGTGGTAATGGTGACCGGCATGATGAAAGTGGCGGTTATAGAAATGGGAATCGAGGTCCAAATGACAGTCATAGGGATGGAAACCGAGGTTCGAATGACGGTCATAGGGACGGAAATCGAGGTCCAAATGACGGTCATAGAGATGGAAGCCATCATAACAGACCGGAAGGTAGTGGCAGCCCAAAACAAAACGACTATGGCAATCGTGATAGGAGAAACGGTCCTAGAGACAATAACGGTCTGTCTAGACAAAACAGCCAACGTGGTAATGAGCATCGCTACAATGGGAATGATAGAAAAAACTAGGTTCTATATAATTAAAAAGTTTCAAAATTGCTCCTTTCAATATATATTATTTTCGAAAATAGGTATGCATATCTTTTTATGAAACAAAGTCTTGAATACATATTTTTATAACATTACGGATAGTATTGAAGCAAAATGACATTAGAGATATTTTGTTTGACATTAGCTTTTATTAAAAAGTTGTAGGTAGTGCAGTCATTCTTAACTTTGTAGTTTAGCCTTAGCTTTTTTAAATGGAACCTATTTGAGTATACTGGTAGTCCAGATAAAACTATTTCATATCTATAAGGTTGCGACACCAGTATAAACTGAAGCGGTTTGTTATGTCTAATTAAAAAATACAACACTACATCTAATTATTTTAGCTGGACCTAAATTTGGTTATTGACTTTAACTCACAAGCAAATTTGCCTGCATTTCACCTTTTACACTAGTATTTGGGAACTTTACCAAAGTAGTAAAGCGAAATTTTGAAGTTTGAAATCGATATTGGCACACATAGTTTAAAATATAATTTGTATAATCGGTGTTTTGAAATCATATAAAACGGTACAGTAGATGCAATATTAAATTGCAAACAGTATATTCAATTTCAAGAATTCTCAAAATAGATTAGGAGGTGCTTCAGAAACAGCGACACGCTCCATACTATTGATATTAGGTAAAAGAATAGGTTTGGCAGGTTTGGAAATGTATAGGCGTGGACGATCTGCTTTAGGAGTTAGACAAGGGCATTGAAGCCGAACTAAATGGAAATAAGTTAAACAAAACAAGATCAAGCTGGGTATAGTATTGATTCTAATTGTAAAGCAGCTTTACGCCTGTTATCGAAAACTACTACCTCTTGGTGTTGTTCTCTACGAATCTAATTTCAATTTGTTTGAATCAAGGTGCAGGCTATCTTCATTACATTTCTACTTTAGCCTATTCCTAAGCGACTAAAAAGTTGTGGAAAAGTAGAAATACTATGAAGCTTTGTTATGTAAAGTTTCGATTCTTATGCATATAAGTCGATGTGTGTTCAGTATACTTTATAAACCGAGCTTATTTGTGATACATACTATATTTTTATATAGCTGTTGTTAAATATATGCACTCCATACTCATTTCATAAACCCTGTAGGCTATCTAGTTCATTCCGGACTACTTCCAAGTTCGTATTGCCATTTAAAGTTTGTCTACCTTATTCCAAAAGTTTAATTTTAGATGTATATCTGGGGCTCGTACCAATTTATATGAAGTAAATCGTTCAAGGGCGGATTATTCCTATAGATAGGCATTCGGGGTTTGCAGTTTTGAGATGCAAATAAGGTAAATGAGATCGAATAAGACAGGTAATAAAGTAAAAGTCATCACATTGCCACAAGTGGATACTTAAAAATATTCTAAATTAACTGCTTCATAACTAAGACTAGGCTTTAGCATATTTGATAATTAATATGGAATTTGGAATCGGCCTTTCAGCCTTCATCTCAGGTTTCAAGAATTCTCGTTTATAAAGGAACACCATTTTTATAGCTTCACCTGAGTCAACAGAAATTAACTTATTCAAATTGTGAGGCTTCCACTCATCACAAGCCATTGGTCATTGTGGTTTGGAAAGGATTCCTACTGGACAAACATTCCAAAATCTAGAAATCCGTTACCTCAATAAACAAGCCCTTCAAACCTATTGATGATGCCTTGAGCAAGCTATTTAGCCGCTTTCAGTATAAGCCTTCATTAGCACTTATAGCTTTAATTAGCTATCTGTCTATAAGTTTTCATAGGGCTGGGGAAGCTACAGTCACTTTATTGACAGTATCAGCATATAGGCTAGATGCAAATGCCTGGATATAGGTTCCACTCACCTAAATATATGTGCCTAGCAGATCAATGTTTAAAACAGCAGCAAGGTACGTGGCCTGCAAATTTTTTTAGCTACTGGACAATTTAATTTTTTCAAGTCCAACTTATCCGATCCAAACAAAGCCATGATTGGATGTACATAAAAAGAATGTTCTCCAGAGCTTTTATTGACCCCATTTTCTCCGTTCTAGTTGTCATAGTTTACAGCCTATTTTAATTTGTAGCAGCAATTCAGTGATCAAGTAACCCAAATTTCAACTTGATCACTTTTCATCTCACCTAGCAAAGTATTCAGAATGGAACTCAACACCAGCTTTCAAAACCCTCCAAAGTGTGACATCTGTATCCAACTAAAAGTAGTATGCGACAACAACACTCCAATGTGCTCCGGCTGCCTGGCAAGAGGGATCGCCTGCTCCTACACCAATTTCCAACAAAAGCGTAAAAGTAACGTTCCTTCAGTCGCCATCTGTACCGACCAAACTTTTTTAAATTCCAACAGTACCAACAACACCAACTTCTTGAGTACTAGCCCCAACGACTTCTTTTCCAACAAGCCTGGTACCTACCCACCGGTAAAGCCGACTATCTCTGGACTTTCTCACAACACTTCCCCAAATATGGCCCCACAGAGTAACAGCGGTAATTTGTATTTGGACGTAGGCACTTTCAACGCTTTGAACATGTCCCCCAACGTCCTTATCCCTGGCTCCAACATATACTTCTCCAGCCCAAGCCCCACCATCCAGTCCTCACCAGCTAGCCAGCACAATTACTTACTAACTCCAAACGAAATAACCTTGTCGCCGGTAGACAACCAAACCTTCATCTACCCAACCGATACTACGACCCACACCATGAACGCCAACCCATTTAACTCACTTCCAATGAACAACCAGGTAAATACTCAACAGTTTCAAGCTATGAACAGCAGTCTCGACGTCGTGTACCCGACTATAGTTATCAACGACACAACTGTCGCCAATGTTAATGCCTTTGAAATCCAAAATAGACGTAGCAGTACGCCAGCTATGAATAGCCCCAATAACTTTGCACAGCCACCTAGCCTGGGCAGGAGTGCCAGCTTCGACATGTCGTCATCGCAGCGTAATACAATTAATTTTCACAACGTGTCAGCGTACCAAAGGCAGAATCTCACCTACTATTTCCAGCACGTCCACCCCCATATCCCAGTTGTCAATCTCAACTCGCTACAACACGAGCTCAGTCAGCCGAAGAAGAGTTTTGAGATAACAAACTTAGTTGACTCTATGGTTGGGCTCTCCAGTTTACACTTGAGTAGCCCCCAAAAGTTCCCAGCAGTAGCTTCAAGGTTCTTGGCCCAGATTAATTTGGAAGCTTATTTCCCCAGCGACCAAGCTGAGGATAACAGTGACCGCAACCACTTCAAGATGGCTTCCTACATATTAGATCAGTTGCATTCTTTCCACTTTGCTCACGCCGACTCCTTCTAATTTGACACTATTTAACTCTTTATACACATTTACAACTAACATCGTTTATTACGACACCTAATTTAAAATATCTGCGGTAGGTAAAAGTTTGCTCAACAATTTTGGACTGGTAGGTTTCCGTTGTATATACTCGCTACTGAAGAATATCTCATTAAAATTCGATTTTACCATTTGAAGTTTAACAGCTTTCTGATTTGTAGTGTATATTATACTACACATACCTATTGGGTCTAAGAGACTTTGTTGATATATAGTATTTTCCTTATATAAAGTCACTTGTATTTGTTTAATTAGAAATATTGTTTTGCCATGTTTGTAGAACTTTTATCTTATTTCCAAGTAGATATAGCTACAATCGATGTTTTAAATTAACGCAAATATATAGCTATATCTATATCTGTTGTGGTTGGTTTTAAAACTGATATATTTTATTAATACAAAAGTATATCAAATAGCTATATAGCAAAATATTGCTTTTCCTCATTCATTGTAAATAGGCTACTGATTTCATTAATTTCTAGTTTATTTACAAATAGAGCTTCATCAATTTAAAAGAGAGGTATATAGCCGCTTTATTAAATACTTTATTACATATGCAGTTATGTTCTGTGAGGTTTATTTATTTATAAACTGGATTACGGCTTCAAGTTTGAAATCCAATTGTCCGCTAACGGATGGATATACGCCTTATTTAGATATACTATCGAGATACTACCATTCATAAAATAATGAGTCTATAAAGCTTTTAATTAACAGAAAAGTGACAAGTAGCTGCTAATCATAATATCACCTGCACCCCTCTGGAGTAATATTGTTTCTGTTATTTCTTTTGGAGAAACTAGGTTATATAGGGATAGAGGTAGTGTATAGAAATTCTTCCAAGTATCAGTAAAGGTATATAAACTTCCGCTTAGTTAATAAGGATATACATTTAGAAAGTTAAGTGTTGACGAGATTTGCTTTCTTAATCCATATAGCAATCTATAAAGTACATTTTAACGACGGATAAAACATCACCAGAAACTTAAATTCCAAGCATTTCATATATAACATAACCAATATAATGAAGTTGTAGTTTACTATCATAGCTTAATGAATTTTTATCTGGATCTTTAGGATCATTTAATGGTGTCGATCAAATAGTCTTTTGAATAGTCCCTATAGTAAGTTTGGATTCTATAGTTAATATAAAAACCCTGTCCGCATTTCATTTCATCAGGTAACAGGTCGATAGTAGCTTCCAATAACCTATCTAAGGATAAGGGTTCATCTCCCTCGTCAATCCTATCTCTGTTGTACTCGAATTGAATTAGGTTATAGGGTACACTAGTCTCTGTGGATTAAGATTAAACAATAACCTTGTTATATTTATCTATAAAGTTTGGGTATATACAGCTGGCGTTTATATTGTCAGTACTGATATATTCCAAAATGCTTGGGGAATTTAGTATCTAAGTTAAAAGTTACCTTGGTATAAATAAAATAGTTTTGGGATTGTTGCAACTTACAGTAACTTTAGTAGCCAAGTAGGTGAGAGAGGGAACGAAAGGTACTATAGCAGAATCCAAATTCATACTTAAAACTGAATATCGGTGTGTCCGATCTCTACTCTACTAAAAACTCTTGGGTGGCTAACAGAACTCTGGCTATTACTGATTTCAAATTGGTATTGGTGATTATATATATATATTAAAAGTTAATAAGTATAATTTAAACCTTTTATAGCATTGGTCGTAGTTTTAAAGTTCTTGATGACATAGGTTCCTATATTAGAATATAAAGGAAATGAATCGGCTTAATTTACAGCTGCTTGGTTACTTGAGTCATCAAAATATCTATAGGTAACTTCGAATAGATATATCAGGTCAGCTTTTTTAGCAGTGTTACATTTGACAAAGGATACACTGGTTGCTTACTATTACATTTTAAATTAAATTTTCTAAAAGATATATTGTTTAATTTTCGAGCTAATTTATCTCCTTTTTATCGATATCATTGATAATGACCTTACATCTAAAAACTATATAGTTATGTTATTTCAAATATACAAGCCTTTGGATCAATTCTTCCCTGATATCATCAGCACCTCTACTTACTATAACACGCTTATTTTCGAGCATAGCTTCAAGTGAAAGACATCTGATAAAAGTAAGTTCTTCTCTATTTACGGTGAACTTTGTTGATATTTCCATAGCTGGCTAATGTTTTGTTACAATTATCGTCCTCATTATCAAATTTAGTTGTGGAATAGTATTAGTTTCATTTGAATTATACACTTCAAGTACATTAGTTTCTCTAACTATGGTTATCTTTCATTTTACTGTAACTCACCAATAGTAGCCTAGGATTTAATCTTTATATCTTTAGGTTACCAGTTAAAGGTTAACAGTGATATCAAAATCAATCACTTTAACCTATTAAGATCGCCATCCTAAAACTCAATTTTCACTTGAGCTGAAATGTATCAATTACATCTATTACAATGGCATTTAAGAATTTATCCAGAAAAATTCGAATCTATGATTTAAATATTAGGTGGTGTTGTATAGTAAATAAAAGCATAGCATAACTAGTGTTTGGATTTGTAGAGAACAGATAAAGTCTTTCCAATCTGATAGTCAATTTTAGTAGTACAATATAGACGTTATTCAGTCGCAATGGATTAGATATCTAAATAATAAATAGTGTATTGCATACGTAAATATACTTTTACATATATATATTCCACATCCAATTAAGATAATGCAATGTAGTGTATTGTCGGATTAATTCAAACTCTTGGTTCTAAACGTGATCAAATAAATAGATAAGTTGCATCAGAATTTGACTAGCTTCACTGACTTGGTGCTTTGTTACACTAACTTTATACAAAATTCCTTTTTAGTGCCACTGTTTCATTTTTAACGAAACAGTAGCTTAATAAGGTTTTAGATCTAGCGACGTATTGAACAAGCTGCAATTCTCCACCTTTTACAATAATTAAACTCTAAAACAAGATACACCTCACTCACATTACCTTTAGGTAGCTATCTATTAATAAACATCACTGTTCTAATTGCCATTCTTTTTTAGAATTATAGCTTGCGATGGATAAAAGTAAGAAGGAGGACAAAAAGCCAACTACCTCCAAACTCAAGTCTTGGTTCGGCAGCAATAAAGATCCTAAGCGAACAACCCCGAGCCAGCAAGCTGTCAATAGTTCTAATGATAGTAGACCATCTTCAACAAATTCGCGGAGGTCGACAGTCTCAGTAACCTCACCGAAAGCCCATCCTTATCCAGCTGTAGAAAATCTTAAAGAAGGTACTTATACAATTTTACTCTATTTTATATTCGAAAATTAAGCATTTGCCATAGATGATGCTAAAGAAGCAGGATCTTCCAATTCGCCAAATGCCTCAATGCCTTCTTTAAAAACCGAAATACCACCGTCTCTTGGATTGGCTCGAAAATCGTCAATAGTAATCCTTTTTTGAAATTCATGTGTTAAAAGTATTTAAGGATCGTTTAAAAGCATTTATGCACATAGGAACTTCCAACCCGACTAAACCAACTGAGCACTCAGAATCAACCCACCAGCGTAGAGAAAGTAGAACTAGCCTACGCCAAATGTATGGTGCCGACGTAGATAATAAAGAAAACAAAGAGTTGAAAATTGAAGTTGCCCAACCGGATATTCCAGCTAAACCGCGTCGTCCCTCCAATGTAAATCCTCCCTCGCCGCTTGGTCTAGTGAAAAGTCCAAGCACTCCATCTTCCCCTAGAGTTAAACTACAGAATGGTTCCAGCAATACAACGGCTCCCCTTAGTAACGGTACAACCACAAGCATAAACGTATATGATAAAGTCAACAGCCTTGAAAAGAAAGTTTTGGAGCTAGAAAACTATATTGGTGCGATAATAGCTCATGAGAAGGCTAATATTAATTTGGCAGCTACCTGCATTCAAAAAGTTTATCGAGGATATAAGGTTTGTTCTAATTTTAAAAAATTCTCATTATTCGAATAGGCTCGTCAAAGGTTTAAGGCCAACAAAGGGATGAAGCTTTACGGAACGTCCCAGTACCCTTTAAACATAGAAGGTCTACACACCTTTCACAACCGTTACTATAAATCTTCAGGTAAAAACTTTTGCATATTTAGTGAATTCTACTTCTTTAAGTGCTTGAAGTTATTAACCTATATCATAAGGTCCTGCCGTAAAGAAACCAAAGAAAGAGATTGCTGCTACCAAAATTCAAAGATTAATCGTTAATTATATACTCCGACTTCGTTTAAAGATCATCATCAAGTACAGTAAGGCTGCCACCAAAATTCAGGCTGCTTGGCGTGGGTATTCGGTACGGTACAAGGCTGAGTCCAATTATCCACCTCTACGCCCTCTATTACAAATTTTGACAACCCAGAGCAGAGCAATAAACAATCTTAGTCAGCAGCTCAACTCCCTTAATCAATCTCCAAAGCCTAAACCTAAGCAAGCCACAGCCCCTAGTACAAGGACAAGTTTGAGAGCTATCCATGCAAGGTCGAACACAGTGAGTGGTGATTCCATAAGTAAGCTAGTTAATGACACAGGTAGCTTAAACGAACCTCGAATCCGTAAGAAATCTTTGACTATGGATGGTAGTACGTTCACTCCACTCAACAACAGCGACAGTAAAAATTCGATGACGCTACCCAACTCCCGTATACCTAAACTTAGAGATGTTACCAGTTTAAATAAATCCCACCAAGCACGGGCCCATAGTGCGTCGATTCCCGAGTTTACTAGCCGTATAGCTAAACCCGGGACCATTGGAGGTATTGTATCCAATGTACCACCAAACTCCCACCCTGGTTCCAAAGCCACTCACCTCAGCCCTAAAGTCGAAAGTGATAAGTCTAAATTGCTTCAAGTTCAAGGGGATCTTACCAAACGGGATATCTCAGTGTCCCCTACTCCCTTGGAAGGTTACGTGACAGTAGAAGATTACGAGTATTTGAAGGCGGAAGTTGAGTCCCTCCGTCAGGCCTTTGAAAAGTTGATGGCTAGTGGTAGAGCCAAATAAGGTGCTAGCCTGCCTTCTATTGTCGAGTTTTTAGAAACTATGCTGAAGCCTTCAGTTTGGATCATAATTTCATCTTTATATATAGCGTTCACTAATATATTCTACTTTGTAGTGGCGCCTATTCATAGTACTATAAATATAATGATTTGAATAGCATATCAATTTTGTGATAGTCAATGTCATAAACTTATATAAATAAGTTTTTTCCCTTTATTTATCGTAGTATGAAACTGACATGAACATACAATTATGTAACTGTTATATACTCTTTATATACTAGATAAATTCACATTTACCTCAAAGTATATCAATCTTCTTAATAAAGCCGATTTTAATAAGTTAAAGGAACTATAGTATACTATTTTCGGTTGTTCAAATTATAGTCTAGAAGCCAGTAATAAGTACCTTGGATTTAAAATTTCCTATCTATTAAGCATTATGGAAACTATTGGAAATTTGTTAAATCTTAGATATATATATTAAGCTATCATCATACTTATTAATTCTGCTTATCAAATCATATTCTAGAGATGCAAAATATAGAAAATTAGAAAACTATTTTAGCACCGCGTATAATTAGCCCTTGAAAAAGTATATATATTGTAAAGATAAATAAGCTTTATTACTATAAACCCATTGTACTATAAGCTAAGTATATCTTGATTAATTTTTCGATAGTGTAGTCAAGATATCTACAGCTTTTAGCAACCATTTCTGCAAGATAGCAACAAAGCAAAAATTCCAACCAATAGCATGCTTGCAGTTCCACCTATAGCTCAAAATTTGACTCTGGAAAAAGTTTGAATACATCTCTTGAGTTTACCAAGGTGAATAAATTGGTGTAGAGTAACGAGTCATCGAAACAAGTAGTAGTCAAAAGTACTAGTTCAGAGATCAACTTCAATTTTCATTTGAGTAAATTTAAGCGTACATAGTTCCAAAAATTAACTGAATTTTGCTTCCAACCAGAAAAGTTATCAAAAGGCATTATAGATACCAACTTTTACATATTTCCATCCGAAAATTAGTATAAGAATATTAAATAAATATGAGTGACTACGAAAATGATGAGGAGTTCGGTGAAGAGTAAGCTTATATATACATGATCCATTTATTAAATTTCACTTTATTTTAACCTTTAGACCAACTTTCGATTACGATTTGGTAAGTTTCTACCCATCTCTCTTAATTGAATCAAACTTTCAATTCCAAACCAACCCAGCTCATTTTTGCCTTTAGGAAAACGAAGATATGGACTTAGACAACGAAGAGGAAGGCGAGATGAATTTTGACGATCCCAAACACCAAGAGGTTCATGACAAGGTCAAAAAGTCCAAGAAGGAACCCAACGACAAGGAACGGGTAGCTAATGCCGGATCCATTGCCAAAGCTCGTGAGACTAAAGTGGCAGACTTTGACTTGAGGAAAATAGTAGTGGATAGTGAGGCGTACCACAAACATGGGGACGTCGGCCATTCAGGTCCGGCCCAAGTAGCTAAAGAGAAACGTCAAACTACCCCTTACATGACCAAGTACGAGAAGGCTCGTATATTAGGTACCCGTGCCCTCCAGCTGAGGTAACTTTTATTTTTTAAATTAAAGCTTGTACTTATGAGACAAAAGTTTGAACGCGCCCGTTCTCGTTCAACTAGCTGGAGAGACTGATCCGTTTCAGATCGCTTTGTTGGAACTGAAAGCCCAGATGATCCCATTCGTAGTACGTCGTCATCTCCCCGACGGTTCCTACGAGGACTGGTCGGCTAAGGAGCTTCAGGTGGAGTTTGAATAGGTTGAAATCGGGGCGTTTTGCTAATGCCTATACTTTACTTTTAAGGTAGACTGACCTTTTCCTGTCTGAAGCTACCTTTCAAAACCGCTAGTTTCGCCTACGAGTCTAAATTAAAGTTTACTAAGCTTATTTGTTATATAAGAGCTGTATATTTTATCAGATATATATGCTTTTGAAATAGTTGAAACATGTAGTTTATAAGTTCAGTTGTGAAGTTTACTTTACTTTGTTCTATGCTAGCTTAGTTTGATATTAGTAGGCTGAGTAGTCAAATATAAAGTTGATTCCAGTAATTAGATTCAATATTTTGATTATACCCATTTATTCCTTAGATGAATATTTGCTAATAAAATATACAAGGTAGATCAGTTTACTAAGATTCTAACTATTGCTGCAGCATCTTTAGCTGAGAGATCTGACAAACTTTTCTGTATCTAATGATACATACCTAATAGGAAGTAAGCCCAATAAAAACTGTAACGGAGGCAATTGTTAAAGTATATATCGGTTGAATGTTTTATTGGATAGATATAACAAGAAGTACACTCACAATAGAAAGTTTTATAAGGTTATTGTCTGGACTCGAGTGTTTAGAATATGCCTTTTGTTAGAATGTACTGGGATTTTTCTTACTCTCAGAAGTCTTTATACCTATCGAAATTAATCAACCACCACCTAAAACTTTATATCATCTTCAAATATTTAACAGGGATGGGATATACTACAAGTAGATCTAATTTGCTAAATGGTATTGTAGTTTACACTAAGCTTGTAATGAAACTTGAAGCTTTCGCTGGTGGTTGGCCTGGTTTAGCTTAACTGTCAGTATCCTGTCCATTTATATCCTTGGTACAAGATATAAGTATCCATGCAAGTGATCATCTGATTGGTGTCTATTAAACCTGTCACAAAATCTGCAGGAGGTATTTCTTCAATGGCATCGGATCTAAACTGAATAATCGGGATTTATACAGTTTAAAGATAGTTTCGAAATGAAGTATCTAAGTATCGTCTGCATGAACTTTCCAAGTACTAGAGTGGATCTGGTTTGGTTGGGGAAAACAGTTATCTATGCCTTTGGATTATGCTTTTGAGGATAAGAAAGTCAAATCCAATTAATTTAACTAGGCTCTATATCGACTACCACTTCATTTACGTGATCGGATTCCAATACCCCCCTTTTGAAAATGAAAGACTAGATAAAAGAAACAGAGTTGGTATTTCCCCACCAATGTCAAATAGTGTTATTGAAATTCCAAGTGTACTAGAATCAATAAAAGCAAGGATTAACCGAACCGGGCTATCTTTGAAGTAAGATGGCATGTAAGAAGCTACAGCATATTTAGGTATATGTAAAGCTTCCATTTTAAAGTTTTAGAGGTACGCAAAGTTTTAAACTAATATATGATAGGGAGTATCTAGTTTTAAAGTAATATATAATGTAGGTTAGATAAGTCAAGTTTCAAATTAATTTACTGTAAAGCAAATCTTTGCTATCCACCTATATGGAAACCCGTAAGATAAGGTGAAGGATTGCAACATAGCTGTAGGTATTACTAATTGAACATTTGGATCGGAATCTGAATATTAAACGACTTGAAAAGCTATACATCGGGTTTTGGACTAGAACTTGAAGAAATTTTTATAAACGGTTTGATGGTCCAAGTTACGAACTGAAACCTCAAACTGCATATTAGATATTGGACAAAAAGTAATGTTTGAAAGTAATATCTGACGTTTTCGAACTCTATATCCTATTGAAAAGACCATCCAAAATTATATCATATAGCACGTATCTACGTACTACTAAACATATTTTTCTCTAGCCCGAATGAAAATTTTAGGTTTGATAGCTTCAGCCTAAAAGATTTCTATCAAGGTATTGTCATATCAAATCCTGAAAAATGGTTATATAAGCTAATATTGAAATCCACATACCTTTTAAATAATTTTAACTCTACCTACCTAAGTTTAAATCATCATAGATAAGTAGGATTAGCCATCCATATATACATTCATTAGAAGCTTTGTAAATTAACTTCAACGAAATAAAAAAGTATGGAATCGACATCCGACTCTACCAAATCACAAAATCTACGCAAGGAAGCCATCCTAGCTTTGAAAAAGCTGTACAGCAAGAACTTCCAGAGCTACAGGTCCACCAACTCCAACCAAAGTAGTCGAACCGACTCCTCGTCTAATATGCTGAATAAACCCTCCAACACCAACTCCTCCATAGATAGATCTACAACAATCAAGATATCAAAGTTTCGTCTAGCTCTCATCTACTTTGGGTAAGTTTTCCTATCAGGTGGCATATATACTAACGTTTTCAAAAAATAGCATAGTTCTAGTGGTCTTCCAGGGCGGCTTGGAGCAGACCATGTCCAGTACTATCTCCGATCGGGTAGCTAAAGATCTCAACCCTCTTAACCGCGGCTCTACAGTAACTTGGATAACCGGAGCCTACATGATCGCTTTGAACGCTTTATTCCCCCTCTACGGTAAACTGAGCGACCTACTAGGGCGAAAACTGATGCTACTGTTCGCCATCCTAGCTTTCCTGCTAGGTTCTTTAATCTGTGCCTTGGCCCCAACTTCCCTACTCTTTATATTAGGCAGGAGTATCGTAGGGGTAGGCAGTAGTGGTTTAATAGTCATTCCCTTTATCTTGATCGCCGATTTAAATTTAGACAACATAAGCAACCGAAGCCTGTTCCTAAGCTTGACGAGCTTGGCATTGACTTTTAGTAACGTGTTGGGCCCCATGCTAGCCGGAGTCTTCGAAGACAACTTGAATTTCAAGTTCTGTTACTATCTAACTTTCATTCTGTCGTTGGTCAGTTTCGTTTACTTTTTCTTTCTGTATCCCAACAACTTCAATCCCAACAATACCTTGGATTCCAAAGTCAGCACGTTTCAAAAGTTGAGCAAGGTTGACTGGTTAGGCACTTTTACTTTGATTTTGGGAGTAGTCTTCCTGTCCATTGGGTTGAACTGGGGTGGTAAAGATTTCAGCTGGACGTCGGTCCAAGTCATTGCTACTTTGAGTGTAGGAGTCTTATCGTTGATTGCGTTTTTATACGTCGAAAACAAGGTGGCTAAGGAGCCTATCTTGCCACCTAAGATCTTCTTCAAGCCTAAACTGAATCTTTACAACGCTTCAACCAGCAAACCCCAATTTCGATGGAATATCTTGAACCAATTGCAGATCTCCTTTGTGGCTGCTGCCTTCTCCTCCTTCGTCAATGGTATAGTAGTTTCTTCGTTGTTGGTGCATTGGATCCCCTATTTCAAAGCTCTACACTCTCCGATGACTTTAAAGAGTGTAGAGGGTTCGACCCACTTACTACCTTTTTTATTATGTAACGGTTTAGTCTCAGCACTGTCAGGAGTTATCGGGCACCGTACTAGGTTCAAGTATGTAGAGATGCTGTGGTTTGGTAGTTTTACTATAGCTGCCATGACCCTAGTAATTGCCATTCGATCCCCCCAGTTGAAAGAGTGGGAGGAGTTGACTTACTTGATTTTGCTAGGTATTGGAGTAGGATTTACTGGACAGACCAGTTTGGTTGCTGCTCAAGCTAGTATTGATGAGAAGGATGTTGCTGTTGCCACCAGCGTTTCTGGATTTTCTTTCAGTATGGGTGGAGTTTTAGGGCTGCCAGTTGCCGGTGCCATCTTAGATAACGCTATGCCTGCTTATCTGGAGGACGTCGTAAAGTTAGGGGGTAAAGAGTTGGCCGAGTACAACTTAAAAGTATTGCTGGCATATCAAAAGATGTTTATTTGTCTGGTGCCGTTCGCTATAATTGGATTCTGCACCTGCCTCTTCATCAAGAGTAAAAAGGTTACTGAAAATCTATCCAAGACTTCGTTGAACCTGAACTACTCCCATAATCTGGCCTACTCTGGTTCCATTGTCTCTCCAGTTACCCCATACTTTACAGGGCACCCGTTCGACACTCGGAATGGAGACCGTAGACGTGAATCCAACTTGAACTTCATCGAGGAGGAGAAGGTTTAGATTAGATAAGGTGTAGGTTGGCATGGTAGGTCATGATCTTAAGGAAAATAAAATTTTGATGTTCTTGGCTGGTATATTTGTTGGTGGCCTTAAGCGAATAGACTTGGTATGCCAGCTTTTCGATCAAATTTATAAATTTCGGACTAATACCAAAAGGAACACTGATTTAGTCTAAAGCATTGGGTTAAATTTATAGGAAGAATAACTTTTGACTTTTTTGCTGCAATTCCTTCCTTTTCACACCTCAATTTATTGTTTGAAATGCCTTCAATCTATTGGCACTTGTTCGTAATCGCCATTTTTGGTAATACTCAGTTCTCTTGTCCAGCACTATATAAACATGCCAATATTTCTTTTCTACATATAATTCTTTTTAGTTTACAATCAGCAACTTAAAATATGCTAATCCAACTAATAACTTTACTTTTACTTGTAACTACAATCCTATCGAAATCCCACCACAACCACAACCGCAAAAGTATCAAGGAATCTAAAGCCAAAACCAACACCACTTTGAGTATCGATCAAACTGACCCCACCTTCAACTTGGTCTTAAGTGAAACTATTATCAAGAGCTGGGATGGAAACTATGACGACAAAACCAGGCTCTACGACGCTAAAAAGATTTTAAAGGCTCTCAATATTACTGATATCAAAGAGAGCGACGACGAGGATGAGGACAAGGATAAAATCAAAAGTATCAAGCAAAAGATACTAGCTAAACTTTCTTCTTTCAAATCTAAAGAAGCCAAAGATAAAAAAGAGGAAATCGAAGAGCATGGAGAAACTGCCATACACATTCTGAAGCAGCGCAAGCATTTCAATCACAAGATCTATACCCAAGTCATCTTAAAATCGGGAAAAGGGGTCCACCTGTACGCCATCATCAACGTACAGCGCAAGTGTAAGGACAACAAAAAGTTAAGTTTCCAGTTGGTAAATGAGGTGATGCATAAGAGTCTAATCGACAAAAAGACTTACCAGATCTACTGTGATGAGAGCTATGAAGTCGAAGATACTGATGAGAAGAAAAGATTCCAAAGTCGAATTCCAATAAAACACACTATTTAATATCATATTGTCTTTGATTTATTTATATATATAAATTTATACAACCTTGAATCTGTCCTTGACCCAAACCTTAGTAAAGCTGGGCACATTGATCTTAGTTTCGTTTATAGTGGTGTTGGAATTGAATTTGAAACGATTGGGTATGGGGTCCAATTTCTGGTTCTGGGTGAACTGATCGATGGCCAATTGCAGCTCTAGTTCGAATTGGGAGCGACGAAACTGGTACTTTTCTTTCAAGTCCAAGTTCTGGTCTGGATTGGTAGTTCTCATGGTTGGCTGTTGAGGTTGAGTGTTGGTCTCCCGATAAATCTTGTCCAAAAATTTCTGGGGGATGGGACCGCACGGCCAGCTCCTATCGGAAAACAAATTGAGGTTGCTGTCGTTTTGAATATCCGTCTCGCCGAGTTTTAAGCTATTGTAGAACCGTTCGTTCTCCAACTCTTTCCCCTTCTGCAGATCCTTGGATCGCACGTACTGGACTTTGAAGAAAATGTCACCAGATTGACTCTTCAAGTTGTTGACGAAACTTTCCTCGTAGACTTTGAGTTGGAAGCTGGGGTTGTTCAAGTTGGTGTTCTTTGTATCCAAGTTGATGCTGATGGGGTTCCTAGGATTGGGAGACTGTAAGTCAAACCTGCCAAAGTCATCCAACTGGGATTCCAAATCTTTGTCTAAGTTGAACAGCGCTTCGGGCAACTTTATACGCTTAGGGATAGTATACCCGTCCTTCAACTTCTTGTTGCAGGTCAACGTCACATCTACGAAGAAGTCAGTGCCTAGATCAGGCTTTTCCAACGTGGAGAATTTGACTTTCTCTTCGATCTTCTCTTTTTCCTTCTCCTTCAAGTCGAAGCTGTTATGTCCACCGGACGAAAGGGTATCTTCGAGTAGGATTATGGAGTTGTTGGTAAGTGGTGTCTGTTGTGCTATTTATGGCATTCTTGTTGAAACTTCGGCTCAGTTTACGAGTTAGGGAGTTGGTCTTCAATCGTGATAAGGTGGTAGATAGGACTTGTAAGCTTAGTCGTTTATTCAATTTGGGATTCTTCTTCAAGCTCAAGTTGGTATCTTCGCAAGTCGTTAAACAGGTTTACGTCGTAGGTGTTGGTCAACTTCAGCTCCGAGTTAGAAACTAGCTGTGGCTGAGAACTTAGAGGCAGGCGACGCGCTTTCGTCAACATGGCTTTTGGCTCTATATTCTTGTGTTTTTTATCAAAAAAGGTGCAAGTTTAGAGGCAGAGGTAAAGATTAGTTGGGTGTATGGGTTAGGTTTGATATTAATATCGATAATAATAGATTAGGGTAGTAGGAATGTTGGTTGGTTGGCAATATATTGCAAATATTAGGTGGTAACCGCTTTAATAGTCGAATTAGAAGCTAGGATTCATAAAAGAGCTGCCTTTAGTTTTAATAGTTGATAAAAACTAGGTATGCTCCTTTATTAAACTAAGTTGTTGGAAATAGTGAAGGAGAAAGGGAATGAAAGGGAATCTATATTGAAAAATGTTCTCTTTTGTTCGACACTAGTGAATAATTGAAATTTTAATCTCTACGTTTGAACTAACTGATTACGGTTAACTTGATGAAAATTTTCTGTAGGGTAAGTTGACGGAGATTTGTTCTTTGTAAAAGCATAAAGAGAAAGACGTTAAATTCAGGTGGTGTAAAGTATATATAGGTTTTACTTCAAACATTTCAATTGCAATTTTTACTATTCTAAGTATACTTTGAATGGGCGAGTACAAAAGTTTTAACTTGAAACTTTTAGGTTGAAACGATAGGCTTGCAAGGCATTCTCTTCTATTCTTGCTAGAGATTCAGTCCAAGTGCTTTTGTCGCAACTATATACAAAAGACTTCGCTTCAAAATAACTGAATAGGCTTTTTATTTTGGCTTGTGTCGATGTACGTTAGTGATAGTAATAAACGATAGACATTAGCAGAAAAGCTATAATTGGAATTGGTGCTTTAATTTGTATGAAGTAATTCAAAATTTAAGTTTAGTATCATTCACTTGAACTTGTTAGCACATTTTTATTAGAAAGTGTGGATAGGTTTCAAAGTGCATTGAGTTCAATGAATTTGTATAAAGTTCACATATACTATTTCAACACTAGAGCCGTTCCTTCAGAATATATAGTTTTGGCCTTAAAGCTGTGCATTTCTACTCTATACAACCCTTACAAATGTTCTTATAAAAGTTTGTGGAGGTCAATTAGCAATCCCTTTGCAAAGTTTAGAAAACTTGACATACCATCAGGTTTGGGTTTGGCTCAAAGGCTATAAAAGCTTTACCCATCTAAAATTACTACATCCTTACCAAATGGTGTTTATACAAAAGCCAACCGAATCTACTAGTTCAGTTCAGAACGACAAAGACAGCAGTTCTCAACCCCTGTTGGCTGACAAACTTCAACCTCCCAGCTATTCTGAAAGTACTTGTGACATTCCATCCAATCCTACAGTTAGAATAACTTCACCAATCTTGCCAACAGCTCACTTAATCAGTCCAACCTGTATTGTTACATCTTAACAACCGAGGACCTGCTATCCTCATCTGCCCTTATGAGAACATCCAAGTAACAACAGAAGTTAGTTATAAACCAGGTACTTTTTAGATATTTAAGGATTAAAATTGATTATTTTAGGCCATAAAGCTTTATGCAGCTCGCTAGCGTTATTTTTTATTATATGGCCTTTGTGGTGGATACCTTTGGCAATACCGAGTTGCTTAGAGGAGCACCATACCTGCCCTAGCTGTAAACGTACAGTAGCTTTTGCCTTATAGACTGTAAAATGTATTTTGGGGCTTGGTGTTTACTTTTAATAAATCGATTTTTGTATATATTTTATCAGTGCTGGATTTTGTTTAACTTTTATACATCTCTGAACGAAGCTTGTACTTTGAATTTTTGGACCTTCTATTGCATCTAAGTTTACTTGTTAGGAACAATTTATCACTCTAAAGTTCGGGTCTATTAGCTAATAGTAAATTTCCATAAACGTTCCAATTTAACCGGCATCTTCATAATCTTTGATCAAAAGTTAGATAACAAGCTGGAAACATTTTGAAGATGGAGACCAACAAAGTTGAGGTGGGAAGCTTAGAGGAGTTCGAACTGAGTAGTTGCAAGTCGTTCCATTTTAAACAAATTGAAGTTAGTAAAGATGATAGGACATTTAAAGTGCTGGTATTGAAGTACGATGATAAGTTGACAGCTGTTGATGCGGTAAATATTCATTGTAAATACTGAAATGCTTATCTTTATCTTTAATAGTTCTGTCCCCACCAAGGCTACCCTTTGAAGTTAGGAAAACTGGTGGATATCGAAGACTTTGGTATAAAGTTTGGAAAAGCGGTAATGCTTTAATTTGTATTTTTGCATATTAATTCGAAGCTATTTAAACTAGATAAAATGTCCAGCTCATTTTTGGTAAACAATTATTTCTTATATAATTGGTTTATAGACTTTAACTTACCATTGTATAAGGTGTTTTGACCTGTATCAAGGACAATGCGATAGGACACCCCACAAACTTAAAGTGTACCAGACGTATGAGGAGGATGGTAAGGTGTACATCGACGACACTCCCTTGAACTTTAAAGATTGAATCGATGATGTGTTGAAGCTATAAATTATAGAGGCAGCAGTGGCTAGTATTGGCGATGCATTATACTTTGAAATAAAATACAATTTTATAACTTAGATATGGATAACTTTGAAGAACAATACAATTACTTTTATTTAATTAATGTAAAAACAGAGAGTTTTAGACTCAAGATTAACTATTACCATGTTTTTTCGTTGAAGAACCAACTCGACTGGATGTAGGTTCATTTGAAGTTTGTGATAGCTTCAGTGTGGTCGCCTATATCGACACCTTCATCTTCCGAATGAACATCCTGCGAAACTTGACTTTGGGATAATTGACTTAGGTTGATTCGTTTGATGCCTACATTACCACTCTCAGCTTGGGTATGGGATATAGGACGTTTGACTCCTTTGAGAACAGTTAGAGCTTTGAATGCCTTGGCAAAAGCCGGCTTGATACGGTTAATTTCAAATCGAGTTAAATTGTCTAGTTGTAGATAGTCGGTCGTCAACATACTTAGTCCAGCTCGAACCTTGTTCTTCCTACATTCACTCAAATCCTTCAAGATACTCTGTAGCGATGGGACGTCGGCTATATCGTCACTCGCTCTACAAAAATAAATAAAGCATCGACTAAATAGATTTACTTTTCAAACAATATCTTTGAAACTTCTAAATAGCTTTCGGGTAAGTTGGCGAAATGTTTATCCTTACGTTCTTGGTTGTTTAACCTAGTAAGTGCATCTTTAAAAAATTAACATAGATCTGAAGTTGAAAGATTTACCTACGGTTAACCAAGTCGGTGTAACAATCTTACATTTGCCACGAGCTTTCAAAGTTATGGCCAGCCATAAGGGCACTGAAATTTTGTTAGGTGGTCGAAAGGGTCCAAATGTACCCTATAAAAACATTTAAATCACTAGTTACGCTAGTTTAAGTTACCGAATTTAAAGTAATGGCAGACATCTCTTCCTTGGGTTCGATTTCAATCTTGTAGCTTTCGGCTAGAAACTCCAACTCGGCCTTCACCAGCTGGTTTTGATGGCTTTGTAGTAAGGACATGCTGGTAGCTGAACTTGTAAAGTTGGAAACTTCAAGCTGTTGGATGTAAAAGTAAAGATTTGATTATCTTTATTGACAAATCATATCTTTCTATCAGTTGCATCAAGCTTATTGTGTAGAATCTATAGCTTGGAAATTGATTTGTTGGGGATACAAATTAATGCCGAGTATGACACATCATTGGTTAAAATAACCTACAGCGTCTTTATTCAGTTTTGATATTTATTTACCAAATACATTTTGAAGGCAGTTGCTAGATACAAACGGAATTCGTTGCTCCTTTGCTAGATAACAGTTTAGAATTATAGATATCGAAACTTTATGAGCAATAAAATAGACATAAATTGTCAAATCAATATACTGGAATTTAGTCTCATCAAAAGTTACCATTCTTAATTCAGAACGAGCTAAATCTCGATTTTATTCCTGCTGAATCCATCTCATATATCGATCTATAGCGATTTAAAAGATAAGATGTTTATTTTAGCATACTTAAATTACTTATTTATGTTTTAAGGATAAGATAAGTTTGCATCCTATTTAAAGTTTGATACAAAGGCGATGGAGAAGTAAGAATCAAACGGACTTTTCCATCTACGCGACCTTCCAAAAGTCACATATAAAATTGTTTTTGTACAGTACAATCATCTAATATACAATATTCTAAGCACTTATTTAAAGAACTTTTACTTTTTAAACGCATATCTATCAAAATACTTTAAATCTCAAGATAAATACCTTTTCTCATGAATAATTAACTTAGAATCAACATTTAAGTAGGTTGGTAGGTGGCTTAGTCGACTTTAGCTTGGATGAACGAGGTAAAACGGTACTTTTCCAATTTTTAGTATCGGCCTATACCTACAAATTGACATTTCAACAAAAATAGTAATGATCAACCTTGAGGTACAGCTTTCACCCCTAAATTGACATTCGAACCAATATGGCATCTACAGGGTTGTATGCCACTAATTGTACAAGGCAATTAGCATAGGAATCCAATAATTTCCAAATTGATCCAAACCAAAGCTTTCGATAGCAATCAAATATAAATTTAGGTAGTGTCGTTAAAATTTCAAGTAAAATTACGATAGACCTGGAGTATTGAAACATAGTAAGTAGCACGTTGCATTTGATCGACCTCTTTATACCCTACTTATAGACATCAAAGAGCCAAAGCATACTTATTAGAATGGAACCTACAACCAAATTCTCAAAGGACAGCGCCAAGGACTACAAAGATAATGTAGTAGCAACTTTAGCAACCACCGAGGCCACTTTAACTACCGACGACTTTAGTAAGGATGCATTTACAAACACCAACTCAAAGTACGGACCACCGACCGATGGCGGGTACGGCTGGGTGGTAGTCTTTTCCAGCTTCGCCATCATGTTTATCGTCCTGGGCACCGTCTACACCTTCGGGATCTTCCTCCAACACTACTCCCACCACACCTTTTCTAAATTCTCAACTTTATCAACCCTGAGCTTCATAGGCACTTTGGCGACCTCCTTGACAACGCTCTTATCCCCCATCTTCGGTAGATTAAGTGACAGGCTGGGGTTCAAGAATTGCATTTTGGCCGGTGGTTTTATCCTGACCTGCGGGCTGTTGCTAGCCTCTTTCGCTACCCAGGTCTGGCATCTGTTCTTGGCTCAGGGGTTCTTGGTAGGGGTAGGCAGTTGTTTAGCAACTTCAGGAGCAGTAACCGCACCTAGCCAGTGGTTCGATAAGAAGCGGGGGTTAGCAACTGGGATTGCCGTCTCGGGGTCAGGTATAGGCGGTCTAGTCATAGCTCCCTTAACACAGTTCGTCATCGAGAGGCTGGGTGTGCGTTGGGCTTTACGTATCCAAGCCGGAGCCAGCCTAATCATCCTAACGGCTGCTGCCTTCTTGTCTAAACAGAGGATCCCGCCCTTAGGTAAGGAGCTCCCTAAATTTACTTTCCAGGAGTTCAAGAACTACAAGTTCAACCTTTTGTTCCTAGCTGGCTTAAGTTTCGGCATAGGCTATTTAGTCCCCATCTATTTGATGCCTCACTACGCTACTGACGTCGGGCTGTCAGCAACCCAAGGTGCCTTATTGATCGGGTTGTTGAACGGTGGATCCTTTTTGGGTCGCATAATTTTGGGATGTGTTGCCGACGTAGCCGGTCGTTTGAACATCCTATTCCTATGCATGCTCTCCACCGCTTTGTTCTACTTTTTAGTGTGGACGTTCGCTACTACCTTCCCAACCTTGGTAATGTTCAACCTACTCTACGGGTTTTCAGCGGGTGGATACATCTCTCTGACTCCTATCATCGTGGCTCAGATCTTTGGGGTAAAGGGGTTAGCTAGTTCCAATGGGTTGCTGAGTTTCGGCACGGGAGTCCCACTGTTGTTTGGTACGGCCATTGCCTCAGCTATATTGAAGGGATCAATGCGAGCAGATGGTACCCCCAACTACTTGCCGGTTATCATATTTGGTGGGTCGAGTGCCCTGCTGTGCTCCATCTTTTTGCTACTGCTTCGACTGACTGTATCCAAAAAGTTGTTTGATAAGGTCTGATAAGAGTCAAGTCTCCTTAATAAGGTGTATGAAGGAGTTGGAAGGTTTATCTTCATTTGCAGAGCTGTAATATGTAGCTATCGGTCACACTTTAAAATAAAGCCTTTATATAACTTTACAATTATACTCTAAAAGTCATATTTGGTATAAATTATACTATGTTATAAACACTAAACAAACTTTTATAAATCCAAAGCCAAGAGACCTTATCGAATACAATACTAATACGGCGGTGTAAGTGGTTGATACAAATTCTGAAAGGGTTGGACCTCCTGGTCCGTACTTAAAAATCCATTTTTCAGATCCTCCTCACGTTGCTCTACTTTCCAAACTTTAGGTGGTGCAAACTCGAACTTAGGGCCGAAGTTGGCTTTGATTCTAGCCCCCTTGTACAAACTTACGGCTGGGTGGTACTTACCAAGTACTAGGTTCTTAAACGAGTTGGAAACTAGCTTCCCGTTGACGAAGTAACTAAGCTGAGAACCGGGTAGAAGTGGTAATTGATCGAACCTCTTGAATGGATCGGGGAATGGGTAATTAGGCTGGGGTGGGAAGGGTTGACAAGGCCCTACATCCATAGTAACTTCACTTCTATTTAGATCTTTACTTTGGTTGGGAGGTAGTCTGTTGAGTTTCGAAGCCAAATTGTGATTTTTCTCATACGAAAATTGGGCATAGGTGTAGTTTTTATCCCAAACTCGGAACGAGACTTCTTTCTCCTGCTCGGGGTCCAAAGGGGGTAGGTGTACGAGTACACCAATGGCATCCCCTTCAGTAGCCTCCCCTTCGACGTCGAAAGGCCGACTCCTATGGAATAAAGTACTGGGGCTGGCTCGATACGCGTAGCTGAACCCGTCGAAACCTAAAGGTGCCTGCTTGGAGGTGTTTATTTGACCAATACCTACCCTTAAGTTGGATCCAGCAGGCAGGCTTAAAATTTTTATTTCGTAATAGTAAGTTCCAGTTGTAATCCCAAAGCTAGCTAAAGAAACCTTGTAGTTCCCCAAATTTTTGATGGTTAAGCCGTCGGAACTGAAGACTATGTCAGGGGCAGAGTAAGCCCGTTTGTTGATGAATTCGATTTGGATACCCGGTCTAGGATTGGGTCGATCCGGGTACATATCTTTTTAAATGAACAAATTAGATGAGCGTTTTCAGAACATTAAAATGAGGTAAAAATAATGGAAAATTTACCTACTTAGATAAGGGAATGGGGCATCCGGTTTGTCCAGGTGTTTGGGGGGTAAGTGTCGAGGCTGTAAGCTGTCATCGATCTCTTCTTCACTGTCGATGTCTTTATTCTTTTCCTTTTCCTTTTCCTTATTGACTTCAGGTATCGTTTCAGGTGTCTTGGACATGCTGTTGAAATTGAGCCCCTATATTTTCAAAATTTGTTTGATAAAGAACTTCAAAGGTGGTGGATTTGGTTGCTTTAGCCTGGTTGCAGACTAGGAGAAATTTCAACCAATCAAAATGTTTACTATTAGCATATCGGATGACGTTGCTCGTCTTTCAAAAAAGATAAGTACATGTATGCAGACTAAAAAGCTGAATATCAAAACCAAAGCTCTTTATTTAGAAACCTTGAAGGGATGGGCCTCAGTGTTAAAGACCCAATCGTCAAAGTTGTAGTAATCCAAAGGTGTGAAGGTTAGGTACAGATACTTCATAGTCTCAGCCAGGAAGAAGGAGGGCATGGAATCTTTCTGTTGACCGGTTTTCAAATTGACATCGTTGTACTCAGCGTAGCCATAACCAGCCTTGGCGTAGGTTTTGAAGGCCTTGAACAGGTTGTAAGCTCTAGTCTGATACTTGGGATCCTTGGTATATCGATAGGCGTAGAATATAGATTCAGCAAGTTCAGGACGCATGGCGTTACTTTTATCGCCAATAGTAATACCGTTGGAATTGAAGTTGACACTTTCAGGTGCAAGACCAGTTGCTGTAGAAACGGGGATACTACTAAATCCCTCTAAAAGCTCCAAGCCCAACTTCTTCAAATTCTTCCCAGGGACATACTCATCAGCGTAAAGTAGATTTCCACTTAGGAAGTTGACGAGGTGGTGCTGGTCACCTAAGAAGTTGCCATTTCGGTCGGTATGTCCTACACACTTGTACTTACCACAAGGTTTAATAAGCTGGCTGACTAGAGGGCCCATACTGTCACTGTACATACGTAGGTACTTGGCACGGGTTTGGTCTCTAGGGCCAAGCATGACGTACAGCTTGATGAGGTACTCGAAGAAGGAATCACCGATGGCACTAAAAGTCAGCTGCTTGGAGGTAAATTTGCCGGTGTTGACGTCGAGGTCGGCGTAGTAAAGTCCGGGGCCTGACTTGGCCTTTTCGATCGTGTCGAAAACCTTAAGGGAGAGATCACGGTAGGTCTGATTCCCAGTTATTAAACTCAATCTAGTGAATTCCAATTGATTAGTCCCTACGTTGGCAAGGGAGGCATAGGCAGATTTGATGGGTAGTTTGTTGACAAAGTCAAAGTCGGTGTAAGGTAGTCCTGAAGGGGATTTGAAATCTAAGGCCAGGACGTCGGCCAACTCAACAGCTTTGTCTAACAGCACCTTGTTCCCCGAGATATCGTAAGCAGAGATGAGACCGGCTAAGTGACGGATGGTAACCTCAAAGAATGATACAGTGGATTTACCCTTCTTATAGTCGATCGTCTTTACGAAGTTGACGGCTTCATCGAACTCCTTTTTCAAGCCAAGTAGGTGTAAGGTAGATAGACTGTCGACTAAAGTTACGCTCCAGCCTCCGAAGGTGTTGGGTTTTCCTTTGCCGGTCACTGGTTGGATCTCGTCGTTGCCAAAGCCAATCTTGCGGTAACTGTCCCATATGAAGAGGAATTCGGTACGGATTTCGTCTAGTATGGCCCGACTGTCTAGAGCTGAGGGAGTGTCTTCACTAGTTGGGATGGAGTTGGCGACATTTAAATTTGTAAACAGATGGAAACCTAAAATTAAGATGGGGGTAAAAAATTTCATCTTACGTAGTGTAAACAAAACTCTTTTGGTAAAGTGCTGGTATTTATAGGTTAGTTACGTATTAAGGGTTGGAGTGGATGACCAATACAGCTCCATTTGACTAAAAAGGGTCATGTGTGGCTAATTTAAAAGGTAGGAATGAAAATTCGCATAGGGCTAGTTATATAGAACTTTATATAGTTAAATTGCAGTATAAATATCATGCTATTATATGTAGTAAATTTTCTCCACAATTAAAGTAAACTATTGTTGAGAACTGGTGGTTCAATGAATACGAGCCTATTCCAAATGTATTATTTTACTACTTTACTTGCAAATAGTATGTTACTATTTCTTTATACCATATGTGAAGTATAAACTCTTCATAGGCGGCTTCTATTCCCCTAGCCCCTGCTTTAAAGTGGATGCCTATCATTTCGATCAACTATCAATCTAGTATACTCTTCCCATTCAATTACCTTACCTCTGACCTGCAAGTCTGTTTCAAAGACTTTAAAGACTAATATATTCGACACCAAAGAATATCAAATACGAATAGAATTTATCACGATAATTAACTTTAAAGAACCACTTGCTGTCAGTATTTAGTATAGATCCTTGAGAAGACTAATTTTATATACGAACTACTAAGGTGTCAAGAGAAGGCGTATTTTCAATATAGCCTTATCTGTACAAAATGTCTCAAAAGACCTTGCAAGCTGTCACAGCTGAACCTAAAACCAAATCCAAAGCTCCTTTACCATCCATCCCGTATTATACATGAACCAACTAGACTGTCATTAGATGTAGAATATCACTATTGATTTATAAAATTAATGGATTTTGGATACCTTTCAAAACTTTTAAACATTTAAATGTAGCTTAGGCTACCTGATTATTCTCCAACATGGGTTTACTATTGGCTAGAAGTTTGTTATGAAAAAATCCAAAAGTGATGAACGGATTAGAACTCTTGTTGGCAGTAGCAATCTGAACAAAAGGCTTTAGTCTAGTTTACAGAGTAAATATCAAAAGTTCAAGCAGATAGCTATTCAACTATTTCTAGTTACATCATTTTCCAAAGCTGCAGCTAAAAAATTTGCATTTGGAGCTGATAACCTCAACAGCGCCATTCTCACTGACCATCACAGTCTAAAAATTATAAAAAACTCAAAATCTTCAACTACATTAGGATTATATGTATGATAAAGGATAGCTTTCAACTTAAATGTGAGAGAGCTATTCTAAATCTAACTTACAAGAAAGTTTCTGTAATTGAAAATACTAGGAGATGCTACTCTTACATACCTTGTTCAATTGAACTAGATTAATCATATCATCAAATGGTTATGCTTCCTTGACAACTATCCTATCTACCACCAATATAGCAACTGTAACGCAAACTTCAAGCTATCGCTATAAACATATCTTTTCATTATCTTTTCTGACCTTGACTCTATTACTAATTACAAATTAAATCATCAACGTAACTCTTTGCTCCAATAAACAGCAAAAATATTCTTGGTAAAATTGAGATATTGGCTTTATAGTCTAGAATATACTGCAAATGTTATTTCAACTGTAGATAACGAGCTGTGTAATCTATTCAAAGGAATAAAGCCTGATAATTCAGTACCCATCCAAGCTACTTATAGTACTTTGACTCGTAACAAAATTGCTGGATTTAGGTTGAAGTTCAACTTGCCAGTCTTATAACTTCATTCTTAAACTTTGCTATAAATAGCTTGGCCAATCGTCCCAAGCCTGTCAAATTTCGTAAACCTCCAAAGTCAAATCAAAATATAAAAACCAATCTTGCTTGATGCTAGCGGAAATTAGAAACTACAAGATGGGATCAGTAGAGACAGGTAAATACCAACCTATTCACTTATTAATACAAGGCCGAAAACTTGACTTTATATCGTATATATATTTATGTGTTTTAACTTGTAGATAAAGATACAGTTTTGGTTTGCTGTGACTTTGACGGGACTATTACCTGCCAAGATACCGGAGTTTTACTTATTGACAAATGTATGGGCAGGGAGAACCGACATGCGCTTGATGAAAAGGTTATGGCAGGGGAACTTACCCTGAGGTTTTATTTTATTTTATTTTTAGACACTAACTTTTATAAAATAGATACATCTTCAAAGAGATGTGGGATAGCGTCTATTTAACCTGGCCTGAAGCTGAAGCTATGTTCGAACGTACTTTTGTTAGTATAAAAATATATTAATTTGTTCTTTTATAACAAATAGATGTACAACTAGACCCAAAGTTCAAAGAATTTGCCGAGTACTGCTTCGACAACGAGATACCTTTAGTTGTAGTTTCGGCGTAAGTTTTATTCAGCTTGGTATATTTTTAAAAGGCAGTTGTGGGCTAACTTTTGTATTGAAATAATAGTGGGTTGGATTTCTGCATCGAGTATTTTTTGAAAAAGTTCTTCCCTGACAACTACCACAAGTTCCAAATTTGCTCCAACTACGGTGAGCTAGTAAATGGCAACCAGTGGAAATGTACCTTCCGTGATGAAAGGTACTTTTAAAATGTCTTTACAAAAACAACTAACTTACCAACTCCTTCAACAGTCAGTTTGGTCACGACAAAGGAGCAACTTTGCTAGACTATCAAACCAAGCTGGCCGAAAAGCACGGTAAGAAACCCTTTACCATATTCTGTGGAGATGGCGTATCCGACCTGTCTGCCGGTGGTAAGGCTGACGTCCTTTTTGCTAAGAAGGGCTTAGGTCTTGCTCGACACTGTCAGTCCTTGGGTATCAACCACCAGCTCTTTGAAGATTTCCAACCGATTTTAGAGACAGTTAAGGTTGCCTTTGAAAAATCCCAATAATTAATTTGAAGTATCTATTAGCAATTGTTTAGCTCAATTCATTAATTTTACTGATGTGCATTTGGATAAGATTGATATATAGAATATTACATATTCAGTGATATTTATATATAACTTTTAAACGATAAGTAGTGAATTAGCTTAGCATTTTAATAATTTAAAATAAACTTGTCAATAAACTCTTCAAATCGTTAGATTTACTGAAAAAATATCCATAAATGGCCAACTTACCGCTGCCACTCAATGTTGATGGCAAATCATCGTCTAGAATGAAAGTCAAGGTCAACTACTGTTTTATAAAATTCTATAACCTACAGTCTGACATTAATAGATAGAGATCGAATATTCTATATCAGAGGCTCTCAATTGTCTTATCTTTGGTATTGAGCAAATTATATATATGGCTTTGATATTGTTTAGTAATAAAAATGGTTTTGGAACTTCTTTAAGGTAGTTAAATAAGTCTTTAGTGTTAAATATTGCTAAAAATACATATAGTTATACCAAATATGACTTTTAGAGTATAATTGTAAAGTTATATAAAGGCTTTATTTTAAAGTGTGACCGATAGCTACATATTGCAGCTCTGCAAATGAAGATAAACCTTCCAACTCCTTCATACACCTTATTAAGGAGACTTGACTCTTATCAGACCTTATCAAACAACTTTTTGGATACAGTCAGTCGAAGCAGTAGCAAAAAGATGGAGCACAACAGGGCACTCGACCCACCAAATATGATAACTGGCAAGTAGTTGGGGGTACCATCTGCTCGCATTGATCCCTTCAATATAGCTGAGGCAATGGCCGTACCAAACAACAGTGGGACTCCCGTGCCGAAACTCAGCAACCCATTGGAACTAGCTAACCCCTTTACCCCAAAGATCTGAGCCACGATGATAGGAGTCAGAGAGATGTATCCACCCGCTGAAAACCCGTAGAGTAGGTTGAACATTACCAAGGTTGGGAAGGTAGTAGCGAACGTCCACACTAAAAAGTAGAACAAAGCGGTGGAGAGCATGCATAGGAATAGGATGTTCAAACGACCGGCTACGTCGGCAACACATCCCAAAATTATGCGACCCAAAAAGGATCCACCGTTCAACAACCCGATCAATAAGGCACCTTGGGTTGCTGACAGCCCGACGTCAGTAGCGTAGTGAGGCATCAAATAGATGGGGACTAAATAGCCTATGCCGAAACTTAAGCCAGCTAGGAACAAAAGGTTGAACTTGTAGTTCTTGAACTCCTGGAAAGTAAATTTAGGGAGCTCCTTACCTAAGGGCGGGATCCTCTGTTTAGACAAGAAGGCAGCAGCCGTTAGGATGATTAGGCTGGCTCCGGCTTGGATACGTAAAGCCCAACGCACACCCAGCCTCTCGATGACGAACTGTGTTAAGGGAGCTATGACTAGACCGCCTATACCTGACCCCGAGACGGCAATCCCAGTTGCTAACCCCCGCTTCTTATCGAACCACTGGCTAGGTGCGGTTACTGCTCCTGAAGTTGCTAAACAACTGCCTACCCCTACCAAGAACCCCTGAGCCAAGAACAGATGCCAGACCTGGGTAGCGAAAGAGGCTAGCAACAGCCCGCAGGTCAGGATAAAACCACCGGCCAAAATGCAATTCTTGAACCCCAGCCTGTCACTTAATCTACCGAAGATGGGGGATAAGAGCGTTGTCAAGGAGGTCGCCAAAGTGCCTATGAAGCTCAGGGTTGATAAAGTTGAGAATTTAGAAAAGGTGTGGTGGGAGTAGTGTTGGAGGAAGATCCCGAAGGTGTAGACGGTGCCCAGGACGATAAACATGATGGCGAAGCTGGAAAAGACTACCACCCAGCCGTACCCGCCATCGGTCGGTGGTCCGTACTTTGAGTTGGTGTTTGTAAATGCATCCTTACTAAAGTCGTCGGTAGTTAAAGTGGCCTCGGTGGTTGCTAAAGTTGCTACTACATTATCTTTGTAGTCCTTGGCGCTGTCCTTTGAGAATTTGGTTGTAGGTTCCATTCTAATAAGTATGCTTTGGCTCTTTGATGTCTATAAGTAGGGTATAAAGAGGTCGATCAAATGCAACGTGCTACTTACTATGTTTCAATACCCCAGGTCTATCGTAATTTCACAAAAAACTTCATATATATTTCCCAATTTTATACTTGATCCTTATCGAAGGTTCGAACCAAATCAATTTAGAAACTATTGAACTTCTGTGTCAATCCACAAGTACACAAGATGACTTGTAAACTTGTGGATGCTGTATTGGCTCAAATATAAATTGGAAATAGGCATTTTATCTAAAGTTTTATAGCTATCTTGTCTATTAAGTTTTACATTTGTAAGTATAAGTCGATGTTAAATTTTTGAGGAAAGACATGTTGAATTCTGTCCTATCCTTAATACTATATTGAGCTCCCTACACGATTTTTTATATTAGATAAGAAACTTGGAAATTTATAAGAAAAGCCATTTATCTTAAATACAAAATTTTACTTTTGACACACAATTAAGAAGCTGAAGCTCATTATATTAGGGTTTTATTTCATGAAAGTGTTCAATCTTTGACTAGCAGTGTAGATGCAAAAGTACTTATGAACCCGTTTTCCTATAAGATATTGCTAACAGATCTACAAATAAACTTTAAATTTGTTTTATTTCTAGAGAATCAACTATAATTATCTATGTTTATATGTACTTTGAAGTATATCGTCCATCTTTTAGGTTTATATAGCCAGAAATAGGAAAGAACTCAGCTTACTAGTAGTAAATATACTCGTTCCAAATTGAAAGGGTAGCCTTACTAACTTAAAAGTTGATATTCTACTTATTGAGAGGAGACTAGTAAATATTTCTACTTTGGATGGACTTGATAGTAGATCCAAAGCATAGCGATATTCTTTTGATAGTACATCAAGCTATATAGAATCATTTATAGTAATATAATAGATTTGTTTTCTAACACTATCCAGTGCTACACTATGTTTTTAGTTATACAAAGTACTAGCTAAAGCAGTATATACAGTACAGGAGTGTTAGCCTGCAGCAATTAATAGCTAGCATATATCTCATATGAAATATATTGCATATATTTGTATAGATATAAAATGAGTAAAAACAGACGACTCAACTACCTTTATTATACTTTTAAGTGATCTTTGAAGATTGGATGACCATCTACTTTGAGTTGCCACTGTTTTCTATTTAGAATGCTTTTACTTTATAGCGGTGACTTGAATTTACCAAAATAAAGATGTTGCTGATACATAGCCATCATTTTAATAAATAGGCTGCAGAATATGCAAGCCTATTTATATTCATTACATATATATCTTTTTAGAATTCTAATGTTTACTTCATTTTCCAAAGCTTTGTATGAAAGATGGATAAGTGTTTTATACGTTGAGCTGAGATCATCTTGACTTGAGTACTTTAGATAGTTCGATCATGTTTATTTAGTTTGTTAACTGAGTCTAGTTTTAACAAAGGCTGCCAAATAAATTGATACTAAAAGGATGTGAGTTTACACTGTAGGGGCTATAACTATACTTTTCGATCGTCTTTAAAATTATATCCGGACTACAATAAAAGTGAGAAATACTTGAAAGCAACTCATCTTTAACAACTGCTTTTATTACTGCTATGTTTCGAATAATATTGCCTATACTTATCTCTCTCACAGCTAGATTCCTTCTTTTCCTTCACCTTTACTACAAACAAGGTAAAGTAAATGTAACCGACTTTAGGAAGGAAATATAAACGTATGGCAAACTTTATTGCAAGTAGATATACAATGATTTTATTAATGAGTAATTGCTGTACGCTAATAGCGTTAGTTTAGAGAACGGTTAAAGCAGTGTTGACACCAAACTTGGCAGCCTTCCGGACGGTTGGGTTATGTACCACTTTGGACACACCGCTCTTAATTTTCCCAAATAGACTTCTTCGTTCCAATGGTTGATAGGTTTGAGAGGTAATGGTTATAGCTAGTAAACTTAGGATGGTGAGATGATAGAACTTCATTTTTTATGCTGATTCATCGGAGAGGTACGTTTCATTTATATACACATTAATTTGAAGTATACTTTATAACAGGTGCAACATCATATATGTTTTAATTGTTGAATAGTATTGTATAAAGTAAATATACAATATATATTGGTGCAATCTAGTAGTTCAAAATTTCTACTTTGCATCATCGGATCATTTGCAGAGGGATATTCATAAAAAAGGCAATCACGAAATTGAGCTGTTTATGGAACATTCCTTGTTATTAATTAGTTGCTGATATTGATCCAACCCATCAAAATATTTAGGCAACAATGTGAATAGACTTATCTCTGCCCCCTACAAGTACACGGCAATCAAATATATGAATTGAGAAACTAGTTTTGGTAGGACGCCTTAGCCCGAGTAATTGCCGTACCGTTTTTAGGGTAGATGCAATTCCTCAGTCCGCCTAATTTTTAAAGTGCATATAGAGATGTAATATATTACAATTAATTTTTGCCACAGTACGTTAGTCATGTTACAAGAAATGGTTTCAGATAGTGTATGCTTGAAAGCTGAGAAGTTCTTTAAAAGTTGTTTACTTTAAAACGGGCATCAAATAATCAACGTACTATAGACGGTATATCCGGATTTGAAAGTGGTAAATCACTATCAACTTTAAATTTATGACTGTGATTGCGTACCTCATGCTTGCACTTGCTGAATCCATAGTATCGGTAATGAAATATGTGAGATGAAGATGATAGATATTAAGCCTTAACTATGGATAGTGAAACAGTAGTACCTGTTGAATGGAGGCCTATCTAATCTAAGTAGTTTGTAAAATATTACTCAACGAGGAATGGAACCAATTCCCCTTCCTTTAGATCGAGTCACCGAATGCTACGTTGCAGCAGCTGGTATATCACAGAAGGTAAAAAATCACATCTAAACGTTCAAAGCAATGTATTATAGCAACTATTATTTAAAAATATACAGAATCAAATAGTTTCAAAGCATTTGATACTGATATATGTTTAAAAATGATGATTTTAGTGACTTTAGCCAAAATTTAAAGAGCTATTGATAAGAATCAAATTCATGAGCTATGCCTACTATAGTGATGGTTCAATCTATCGCAACAAAACAGACAGCGTATAGTTAAATCGTACGAATTTTAAAGACATGTAGAGATGGCTAACTTATAGGCACGTTCTTTTTGCCTTATAGTAATGATATATCGTATTGAAGTATGCTTTATATCTAATGAGAACTGTATCTACACAAACAAACTATATTAGAAAAGCAATATACCGCATACAACTTTGCTACTATGCTACGTATATATATATGCTAAATCTATAACATATTCGAAAATATTATAGACTTTAATTAAGATAAATATAGTATTGACTGAGATGAGTGGCTATATAGTTCGGAATCAGTATCCAACAGCAGCCTGGAACCCCGCTTTAGCTACTCTACGTAAGGTTGGGCTGTGATAGGCTTTCACCACCATCTTTTTGGCCTGTCTCACTATACCGCGTCGTTCGTTAGTTGATGGGGGTTGGCTTGAAACGGTAGCTAGAATTAGGCTTAGGATAGCCAATGCGGTCGTTCTCATGATTAATTTTAAAACTTTAAGTTGTTGAGCTAACGGACTCTGGCTGTACTTATATAGTGGTTGGTACCAGTTCCGATAGTACAATTCATAAATTAGTATTTTACAATTTGAAAATTTTATTCTATTGAAAATGTTCCAGTTACAAGAGTACTATAAGGTATATGGATGATAGTCCTTAGCAGAGCCTTTGAGGGCTTTCTACGCTTTTTTCATTAGGCTTTGTAGATATACCTTTTGGTATGATGCATCACCGGCTTGCAAATGTGAGAACCGCCTAGGTATGGGGTAAGATTCCAAGCCAAAAATAGATACGCTATTGTATTAAATTTCATAGGGAATCAAGTTGGATGTGAATTAAAAGTGTTGGATCTATATATTAAGCATACTATTACTTCAGTATTAGCTACAATTAAGTTGTTGTAAGCCTTGAAGGCCTTTGAATTTTGGATGAATCATCAAACCTTGTCGTTCTAAAGTTGATGAAGATGGGCTTGATTCAGCTCCAATGGCCTCATTCATCGAACTCTCAGCTTTTGAAATAAAACTGTGATTATAATGATATATCTATATGCTTATTAAAAGCCCCAATTTCAATCCATAAGGTGATGCTATATTGAAAATGTTCAACGTGCCTTTGAATTTGTACAAAGTTCAATGCTGGGCCAAGTCTTTGGTTTTGAGTATCGATAGAATATTTGCAAAATTTTACTAATAGGCAAAGAGATGGAATAGTAGACAGTTAACTGTATAAGTTAGCATAGGTGCCTTTTCAAGAACTGCAGCAATATGCTAAGTTACAGTTTGACAGCCTTGTTGGGGTATAAAAACTATATGGTTTTTAAGCTGAAATATAGAATCCAGTGGCATTTAATAACTCAATTATATCTATTTATTTCATATAAAGAGCATCTTTGTATCATTACAAAATTAATTTTTAGATGTTCTATAAACCAACATAATAATTGTCGATAACTCTATTCAATAGAGGCATTGCATGCGCTTCACGCTTCCGCACGTTTAATGTAGTGCTGTTATCGAGCGTTATGAACACGAACATGAGCAATTTAAGCCAATCTAAAAGATCTTGAACTTTTGCTGCCTATTAAAAATAAATTTGCTTTTTATAAATAAGTGGATTATATCCTTTTATCGAAAAGAAGCTTTGTATATAAGGTGGATGTATCATTAAAACTTGATGGCTAAACGATTTAGACATTGGAGTTTGTCTGATGTTTTGGGAACATTCAAAATCTTAAAGCTAGATGTTATCTAGGCTCCACAACCACCCTAAGATTTAGAGTTGGTGTTCCCTAATTAAAATATAATAATCGATGCTCTTATAGCCGAATGATCTGATACCTAGACTGGGAGCTTATTCTTAGTAGATAGGAAGGAGTTTAATTCAAAGAGTAGGTACTACAGCTGGCACCAGCCTAATTATACCACCATCTTGTTCCTTCAAATTGCAAAGAATCTAGTTTTCAAAGTGAAAGCTGCCAGGAATTTCTGTAATTATCCTTGAAGGGAAGGTGATTTCAATCAGGATTCCACCTGAGCCATCTTTTTTGCAAAAATCTCGGCAAGTCCGTGCAGTTAATAGACATCGTATATTTGAGTTAAGCCCGTACATTCATTTAAGATTTTTCTAGTAAACTACCTTTTACAGAAGCAAGACACGGTTAGTTACGCAGCTGTAAACTTCAACACCCTATCTGAATCAATCAAGGCTCGACTTTTGACCATTTGAAATTTATCATTCTTAGGGATAACTTTTCAAAGATTTAGAGCCACTAGATCAAATACTATGATTGGTTGAAAATATATGAAAAGCAACCCGCTTTGCCAAAGCTTTGGCTTTTATTTTTATAAGGCTTTGGTAACTTCAGCTTACTCTATCTACATCTATAAATTTAGCATAACATGGGAAGTAAAGGTTCAATTCACTCCAACAAAAAGTTGAGTAGAAGGAACAGCAGCTCCACTAAACCTTACTCCAAAAAGTACGAGCAAGCTTACGCCAAATGGCAAAAGGAGCAAGCTACCGCTACTAGTTTAAAAGCTTTAGATGAGACTTTAGTCAAGGCCAACGAAGCTTTGTTGGAAGCAGGACGTAACGTAATTGACCACAAAGGTTCATCTTCCAACAAGCTTATAGTCGATAAGATGTATTATTTACTTTGGTGGCTTGGCTAACTTTTGTAAAGGGGTGATTATATTCACCGCTTAGACCGCATAAATAAATGTGCCCGTCGACTTGATGTCCAGATTCCTCAGTCGATCGTAACGTGGGTATTCTAAAAGCTAGGTTTGTTTCTAAACTATGTTTTAGTCAGTATGTCGACCAGGGGTACCACCCAGCTAGGTTCACTAAGGATGTAGTTAACCATGCCGCCCTCAACAACCAGTTCGCTCTGGGTAAAGTAGAGTCGTTCAAAGTAAGTTCTATTTTGTTTTAAGGTAGCGCTGGCCAGTTTGGTTGATTCAACTCAACTTGATGGCTAATTTAAATATTTTTAATTGCCATAAACATGTTATTAAATTTATTCAAGACATTGAATGGATTGATGGATAGTATATTCCAGGCGAACTTTACGCCGGATACCTTTGAATTCGGTGCCGATACCTACGATGGCTTTGAATACTCGGAAAAGGACAAATGTACTTAAGCCTTGTATAAACTGAATGATCCCATTTCGTCCATGTCTAAATATCTCTAGGTGAAGCTTTACTATGTATGCGCATATATATTTAAATAAAATTACCTTGGCTTGTAAACTTTAGTTTGTACTAACAGCCTATTTTGTAACTATTGATGGTACTATATCGCCAATATAGCATTATAAGGTAATTTTTTGAAAGTTGGGCAATAAATTTCAGGTTCCTTGGGTTCCCGTTCAAAAATGAGTTGATTTGGAACTGTTTTTAATTTTAAGCGACTACTCAAAAGAATAGCTGGAGAGACCACATTGTGGCTTCTATACCTGTATTTATCTTTCAAAGTTTTATAATAGCCTATGGGTGGTGTATATTAGATACTAAGTACTTTAGGTTAATGTTAGTAGATCTGTATACTATGTTAGACAACCTAAAATTTATTTAGACATTTGATAGGTATAGCCAAAAGTATATTGAAATTCTTATCAATTTAGTTTATATTACCTAGACTAAAAGATATAGAGTAATGTCAGATTTTTAACTAACCAATTCATTGTATTGTGCTGCTATAAATCTAGAATGCATATATATGCTTACTACATATACTATATTCCTAGCCTTGGGTTTAGTTAACGCTTGGAAGAAAGATCCATAGAAATAAAAAATAGTAAGGCCAAGTTCTAATTTCGCCAAATATATATCAAAAATAGAACAGCATTTAGGCAAAATAGACCTATAAACTTAACAGAAAATATCAAAAAATCAATCTTCACTTTACTAACTTAAGGCTCCAAACGTCTAGGATCACGAGGGAAGAGAGAAGTACGTCTGATGTTACCTAGGTTGAGGTACAACATGATGACACGTTCTAAACCGATACCACCACCGGCGTGAGGGGGAGCACCCAACTTGAAAGCATCGACATAAGGTTGAATGGTCTTAGGGTCGACACCATGGAGCTGAGCTCTTTCAATAAGAAGGTCGGGGTCGTGGATACGTTGAGCACCCGACATGATCTCCTCACCGCGCATGAAGAAGTCATAGGAATTGGAATAGTTCTAAAATATGAGATGGTGTATATAATAGTAGCTTACGTTGTTGGTAGGGTCAGGCATGGTGTAAAAGGGTCTGATGGCCAAGGGGAATTTGTCTAACATGAAGAAATCGGTGTCATACTTGGCTTTAACCAGACGTCCCAAGGTACGTTCGTTCTCAGTACTGTCATAGATATATTAATTGATGGTAAAAAGTATTTAAAGTTACCTGAAATCGTCGTAATCACCAACTTCGACGCCATTTTCTCTAAGGAGGGCAACGGCTTCAGGGAACTTGAGTCGTAGAGTCTTGGGTAAGAACTTGAACTCTTCAAAGGGATACTGGCGGTTAACGGTAGCTAACTGGTCAGCCATCTCGGTCTTGAGTCGGGTGAATAGAGTGACAAACAGCTCATCGAAGAGGTCCAAAACTTCGTGGTAGTGCTCTTCGAAGGCCATCTCCAGATCCATACCTACGAACTCAGTCATGTGACGGTGGGTGTTGGAATATTCGGCACGGAAGACTGGAAAAGGGGTAAGTAGGCGGTCATAAGTAAAAAATACCTGGTCCGATTTCAAAGACACGTTCAAAGCCAGCGCAGACTGACATCTGCTTGTGAAGTTGAGGAGATTGAGCTAAAAAGGCGCTGGCTAGGTAAGGTTGAGTTTAGCTGTACTGGGATTTAAAATATACTTTTGAAGTAGTTCAGCTTGAACACGTTGGCACCACCTTCACTGGCTGAACCCATAATCTTAGGAGTGTGGATCTCGACAAAGTCACGGGCGTGCAAAAAGTCACGGAAGATGCGTGAGACACCCGATTGGATACGAAAGATAGCTTGGTTGGTGGTAGTCTAAGGGTATTGTAAATAGATGTTGGTAAAATTGGGTTACTCTAAGATCCATAGTTCTGTGGTTGAGACGGGTGTCCAAGTTAACTTTGACAAATTTGGCATCCTCCTTAAATAAAAGTGTTAATATGAAATAAATACTTGTAAACTGTTACATCGGTGTAGGCTTCTTCGGGCCTAGAAGCATCTTCCAACGAGAAAGGAAGACGGTCCTTGGCTTCACTGAGGGTGAACAACTAATACAGCTTAGTTAAAAGAAACTATTGAGATATCTTACCTTGTAAATTTTCAATTCGGCATCCTGGACTGAACAGCTCTTTACTGGCTCAAGGGGTTCAACGACCTCAGCCTCTACCAAGACAATGCTCTCCAAAGGAATACTAAAGCAAAGTTAGCTATATTTCAAAGGGTTATTTACCTTCCAACATATTTCAAGAACTGCTTGCTCACCTTGTCGTCATCGACACCAACAACACCCTGAATGGTGTTGATGGATTGTCTCAAGATGAAGAAGCAAAGTTTGGCACCTGAGTCAACATAAGCATACGTATATATAATTAAAAATACCAGTAGGGCGTGACAGCTGTACCCTAGCACGAATCCAAACCTTCTGTCCGACCTTTGTCTTATCGATAGTTTCAATGGCAGTACGTACTTGGTTGGTACGTTCCTGACTCTGGTTCAAAGGTTTCTTACCGTAGTTCTCTGAAGCAAAGTCGACGTTGTTGGCTTCACGCTGGGCTTTTTCAGCAGCTAATTTGGCTTCAACTTCGGCCTTACGTTTGGCCTTCTCACGTTCTTTCTCCAGCTTTTTCAAGCCTTTTTTACTCATGGGTTGGCCGTTTTCGCTTTTTAAAAGTTAGTTTAAATTGGGATAAAATGTATGTTACTCTAAAACTATCTCCTCCAGTTTGGTTGTAACATCTTCAACCTTTGCAGGTACTTGGGCTTGGTCACTCATTTTCTTTTTGCTGGGTTGTGCTAAAAGTTGGGATTGGACGTGTCCAAATTTTTTATTTATATCTATGAATACAAAAATGACATCATATGATGTTTTGGGAGTTATTTGGCAAAGTAACCACTTTTTATGACTCGACTTTTGTAAAGAAATGAGCTATAGATAGGCTTCCTATACAAGAACTGCAGCAGATTTAACTAGATTTAGCTTGCATAATAGTATGTAGGCTTGATTAAAAGAGAAGCTGCGTATATTTTGAACTTGGTAAAATTAGTATATGATGTTAAAATGGCTTTGCAAATAGCTAAGATATATTTCAAGCTGACTTGTAGAAACTCATGAGTTTAATTATTGACTCACCAGCAACATTTGTACCAATGCTAGTATTTTTATCAATTCTTCAAAACCATTCAAGTTTAGAAACATATATACAAGAGCAAGTAAATTAGATGCAATATTTGCCTTAAGCCTTTAAAGGAATATATCCTATAATGTAAACCGACGTAGCTAACTTGTTGAAAGTGTACTTGTCCACTTTACAATAGTATACTTTTCCAAAGTTTGTTTTACTCTATTTGGATTAACATCTATATAAAACTTTGGCCATAAATCTGCAGTTTGAAAATATAGTAAAGACTATTAAAGCCAACGAAAAAACATATATTACTATAGGTATATCACTAAGAATGATCTAATATTACATTTATAAAAGACCGTAAATCATCCTACTACCCAATTTTAGGCTCCAGTTCAAAAGCATCTATTCACCATGCTTAAGTACTCTTACAAACTCCCTGTAGTTAAACCTATTCTGACGATCCAAAGGCGCTCCTTTGAACATGATATCCACCTAACGTAATCAGCAAAAGGATTTGAAAATAAAAATACCTCTTCATCGGTAAACCGCTCCCCCATAGTCGTCATAAATTCTCGCAACTCATCGGCATTAATTAAACCGTCGCCGTTGTCGTCGAAACATTCAAAGGCGGCCAAAATATCGGGTTCAGGGTCGGTGCCACTTAGCTTTTCACCCATAAGGGTGAGGAACATGGTGAAGTTTATAGAGCCGGGGGCTTGTCTTATCATGTCGTCAATATACTCGTCGGTTGGAGTTTGGCCTAATTTATATTTACAAATAAGTTTAGGGAGGTGGTAGACGGAAGAAAAAGGCACCTAATGAAGCTAGCATGTCTTTTAAGTCTTCTTTATCCACGAAACCATCGGCGTCATGGTCAAACATGGAGAACGCTTCTTTAAATTCGGCAATTTGCTTCTGGTCGAATATGGCGAAGACGTTACTGTTTTGGCGGACAGCACGCTTCTTCTTTTGTTTTCGCATAGACTACATGGACAGTAAATATATATTAGTTTATCGAGTGTAGGTATATAGTGATGTAAAGTAAAAAATATGTTGGCAAAGTATTACCATTTTGGAGATGGAGAAGTTCAAGAAACTTTAAGCTCAAAGTTGGGATTTTATGAGAATTTGAAGTGGATTTATTTGAATTCTTTCCCAAATTATAGCTCGTGGGTTTTGTCAAATACGAAGATATTGATTCAATTTGTATCAAATTGTATTGGATTCTTTGAAGAAAGTGTTGATCATCAACTCAAGCAGCCAGAGCTGAAAACCAAACCTCAAGCCCAAATAAACGAAATCTATGAGATGATAGTTATCTTCAACAGCCTATCCGATTTATTAACTGGAAAGATCATAAACTATTTACATGAGTCGGATTGGTCAAAGCTCCAACACTATAGCAAGCAGTTTAGCAACATCTTGTTAGCCAAGCTTTATAAGTAGGTAACACTTTAATTTAAAAGATGAAAAATGAGTGGAATTTAAATCTTTAAATTCCAAATATGCCAAGGAGGTTGAATGCTGCAGTTGCTCTGAGTTCTTCAAAATAATGGGTCGCTTGCTAAGTTTGAAGCATTTAGAAATACATCAAGATGATAGTATATATATGCTTGACCTCCTACCTACATTGCAAGTAAAGTTAAAGATTCTTAGTTTAACGCCACCCACTCAACTTCAAGCTGAGCTAGGCTTCAATCATATTATTAAAGATTTAATCCATCTCAATTTAACACTAAATGTAAGTGCGTTGAGAAATTTGAGAACTTTACAACTGTTTAGTGCCGCCAAACTTAGATCCTTAAAGGTATTTGTGCGGAATAGTAACAGGCAACTTCTAGCTAGTATCAGCACGAACTTCCTCAATTTGAGAGTACTCAACCTAGGTTTCTTAGACTATGAATCAGACCTAGATATGGCTCCATCTACATTTCGGAAATTGGATAAATTGACATTGAGCTTCCACTGGAGAAATCATTTGGAAAATGTTCCCATGGATTGCTTTCCAGAACTTTGAGCTTTAAACTACAGTTACATGTTCAAAAAGGGGCAGAAAGTTACGATAGCTTCGTTGCCAATACCTTCGACAAGTTGGCAAGCTTAAATTTAAGTGTAGTATCAATTTCTCAATATGGCTTGCTGAGGTTTCAAAACCTCAAGTATAGCAACCTAGTTCTAGAGGATTTCTTCGTCAACCAATCGATGAGATATTTATTCTTTTACCCAAGCTGACTCACCTGTGCCTTAGAGGCAACATCGACGATAGCCTTTTCATCAATGTACCGTGCATCAGCCCAATCACTCCCTTGAAATTAGAGTACATCGTCAGCTTAAGCTGCAACTTTAATAGTATCCTACAGTTTCAACTAGCTTCCCTTACCAAATTTTCCATCGATCCTATTGTCAAAAGGGTCTACTTCGATACTCCAGCCTTCGATGGCATTAGTAGTGAAGACAATTTGAACCTGAACTTTCTCACCATCTCCAGTTCTAAGACTAAGTTTGTTGAATGGACTAAAGTTCTATCTCTAGACGTTTTTGTAAATTTTATTTCGATTTTCTGATTTATTAAGATTGTTGAAGATACACCAACCTATGTTATCGGGTGAAAGCGAAAGCTTATTATATATACATTTTACCCAATTGACTAAAGCACATATATTATAAATGAATGTTGATTCTCTTTTGATAGTTAAATGAAAAATGGCCATCTCTATATCTATTATTCAATTCAAAATAGTAGTGATGCTGTTACGCAAGTATTTCTTTGACTATCGAAAGCTGCTAATATTCATTATCTCTATAATAAACTACAGCAATAGCTATATCTCTCCAAATCCTACATCTATATCCTCTTTGATGATGTCTCTACGTCGTTTGAAAACTCAGGTTTGGCTTTAACCAATCTTATGAGCTTACCAAAATTCGGTAAAGCTTTCCATCTAAGCTTATTTCATTTGTTGGAAACCAAATCCTGACTTTCGTTATCAAACTACAAATACATTAAGAGTTCACCTACAACGACAAACGAGTTAGGATGTTGAAAAGTAAATTCAGCTTTAGGCCCATAGGCCATCTAATTAATAAACATAGCCTTCCATTCAACTTGAGCAAACCTACCAACTACCGAAGTTTAAGGCCGTACACCAATACCAAACTTGTCTATCCAATCAACTCAGCTACTCAAGTAAATTTGAAGGAGAAGGAAAAGGAGCAGGTTACCAACATAAAAAATAAATTCGAATTCAACTTGTTAAACTACTTGAAAGATTATTTGAAAGTCAACTTTTACTTTCAAAAGGACTTGGAAAACTTCTATTTGAATAGGTACCTTTTGCACTTGGAAGGACAGATATTGGAAAAAGGGAAGTTGGAGTTAAACAATAAGTTTGTTGTACAAGGTAATAATTAATTTTGATGTAAAATATTAATACTTTTGTTTTATTCTATAGTTATAAGTAACACTGATCGACACCAAACCTCTTTAGATCTGATACGTAGTATAATAGATAGCCCATTCCATCTCGAAAATTCCAACACGTTTGCTAAAGCCAATGACATTTTAACAAAAACTTTGAAAGAGTATAGGGTAGATGAAGTTCGATTTAGTAACGGTAAAGTCGATGATGTCAAGGTCAATTTTGTACCTAAAGATACTTTTGAGTTTGAAGGGGAACAAGAGTTCCAACCAAGGTCCACCATCTTAAGTACAACTACCTTGCCTTCAACTATTAACACGGTAAATGAGTTGGAAGTTGATTATGTAGCTCAACAGCATTACCCTATACTCAATCGGATCGATTTGGATGGAGATTTGAAAGTGGCTGTCATTACCAACTTTGACGATGTCGATAGTTTAACTAGAAGTTTGGTCGGTAACTTTAGCAACTACAATGCCTGGGTCGTAATAGATAGCAAGGATAAAAAATTGGGGGAAGCTTTAATACAATACTTTAAATTTAAAAGCCCGACTTTCAATAACATTCAAATCAAAACGTTTTTAATCAACAGTTCCAAAGGATTGGAAGCTATAGATCAATTGCGTATGTTCAACGATGTCAACAAGTATCAACAATTGTGGAAAGAATCCAACCTTGCTGATCTAAGAAAGGAGTTGCAAGATGAAATTGTTCATTCAACCAAGTTGAAGGACAAGTTACTTGAAAGTCATCAGTTGAAGTTGAAGAGCCTTTTAAGTGCTACTAAGCAACAGTTAGATCTCATGGAATCGGATTCCAACATAAGATTACAAATCATCGAGCAGTTGGAAAGCACTTTCAAAGGCTTCAAATCCGACTTGAGTTTGGACTACGAGAGTGTCAAGAGTGACTACTTACAACTGGATGTTAACAAAGTCCTTCGCGATATAGACAACCAGCTACTACCTTTCACCATCCAACAACTTTTCAATTCCAAGTTGATACGTAAGCGATCCTTTTTAATCCCAATTGACAACCTGCACAACACGAAAGCTTTGTACTACAACAGTCAGTCGGAGTTTCAATACCTGCTAGGGAAGTACGACACTAAGTTTTTAGATATGGTCGCTAAAGAGCTGCCTAAGCTTTTCCAACGAAGCCTGAATATGTTGAACGACATCAAATTGGATCCCATACCCAAGAACAATTTACGACTGAAGTTGGAGTTTGCGACCTTGAAGGAAAGTCTACAAGTCAATCAGAAGGATCTTTTGACGCGACTTGGTTTGTACCAGATTGGGGCAACTTTACTTACGCCTACAGTCTACCCTCTACTCGACAATTACTCTATATACCTATCTCAACTCTCCATTAACTTGTTAACGTTACCTATTTTGCCTATTTTGCTCACTACCAGCTGTATTGTGTCATTAGTAGGTATCTATAAGTTTATAAAGGGATGGAACGCGCTAGGTTACGAGTTGAAAAATCTAGTCGAGAGGGAGCATAGTAGTTTAGTTGTTGGTTTAGATCGATCGGTTGATAATCTGGTAGTGGAGCGCTATAGCAAGAAGTTGGAACGAGTGTTAATGCAAGTGAGAGAATTGGAGATATCCAAGGTGAAAAGGGTGGAGAAGTGTAGGGAGTTATTGAAGGGAATTCGTAGTTGATTTTTTGAAGATGAGTTTAAATAAATGTATTGAGCTTGGGCTTGAATAAAATAGCTTGGATGGTTAGATTTATAGAGCTTGTTGATGTTTATTATTTAAAAACATGATTGTTTTCTAGGCTTGTATGGTTTATAGTTTATCCTATCTTATATAAGATGAATGGATATACATCTTAAATATATCTATTAATCTCTTGATCATTAGGTAAAGAACTTACTGATAGCCTTGTAGAAAATACATTTCTTACTCCGACTTGTAGATTTTCAAGATATACTTATGATTGTATAGTTATCTGTATAAAATCTACTGTTGAAATGAAGGTAGAATAGACTTTCCGGTTGTATTCAAATTTGAATGATGTCGCTAATGATCAATTTCAACATATCAATACCTTACTACTCAACCTAGTAAGCCTACCTCAATCGATTATTGCTTTTTAGACTTGATTGCCATAGTTTCCAAAGCTATGAAGTATATTGTAGTGGTAAAAAGCCCACTACCCATATTGCTATAGTCATCGTCGTTGTCGATTAAAGTGGAAAGTTGAAGATGAGATTGAACAGATGCTTTGAAGCCTAATTCTGATGCCAACTTTGGAAGTAGTTTTGAGCCAACAGTATACAAGTATATGCTCGGATAATTTATATGGTTTCTGATTCTTTAGATTAGCAATCCAATAAATTCCAATTACTTTGGCTATTTGTACTATCTCATTAGTTTAAAATTTCGCCCATTCCTTTCAAGATTGAGTTAACTTCCAAGGTTCCTTGAGCTTAAACAAAAGTCTTTCAGCCAACTAAGCAAGATGACCGAGCGTGCCGACAAGAAACATAAAGTACAGAGGAAAAATAGCGAACCCAACGAAATGGAGGTAAAATAATTTAATAAGGAAACCTAGATTTATATATACCGAAAAAATAGAGTAAACTGTTGGAATTTCAAAAAGAAGCCATCTTTCGACAGCTTTTAGAGTACAAGCGAGAGGCCGAAAGAATTCAAGTTGACTACGAAAAAGCAGTTGAAAAAAACACCCAGAAGGATGAAATTATAAAGGTTACTCTTTCTGAATTGAAATTGGTAGGTTTTGTGCTTCATTTTTGAACTCAACCTTCCTTAGGTCTACGATATAATATTCGATTCATTTATCCTTTCCAATTCAAACAATGCCCAAAAACTAGGTAACACTTATTTACAACATTTTTTAATAGCTGTAGATTCATTGGAAATCCTTAAAAGCATTTCAAATGACAATTTTAATTCGAAGTTGATAAAGGATAAGATTGCCTCGAAAAGAAATTTAGTTGAAGAGTACCTCCGGCACTTTTTAGAATTAAAGGCCACTTTCAGTGAAGTTGAACCGACACTAGCTTCCGATGTTGAAAATAAAAGTACGCCTATTATTTGTTTCAAGAGCTTATCTACTTTACATAATTAGACCCAAAGTTAGAATTAGTGCTGGAGAAGCTAAAGTCGGTACTTCAGTTTATCTCCAACAATGATTCAGACAGTGCTATGCGCCCAGAAGTAAGCTTAAATGAAAAGGTAATCTTTTGTAGACTGTCTTTTTCTTAGAAGGCATTAGATCGTCCATCTTGAAAGCGACCTTGAGCTAAAAACTACTGAGATCGAAGACTATGCCAGCAAGATCGAAGAACTTACGGAAGCTTTACGATATGCCAAGAAGGACATCGATCGACAGCGTATGCAACTTAGTAAAGTCAAAACAGTACCTACTCAACCTATCCCTCAATCGGTAACTACTATTACAACAACTATTTATTAATAGATTTAGAACCCCGATAAAATTGAAGCCATATTGAGTATCGATATTTCCGAGGACTTAAAAGAAACCTACCTCAAAGAGCTTAAGGAACTTAGGGAAAGTAGAGCTCAACTTCAATTCCAGTACGACAACCTCAGATCTCAGGTAGTTCTACTATATACTGCAGCTAATTAGAAATTCAAAGTTGAACGATATACCAGTAGATATAATAAAGGATACCTATACCTACAAAGATCTGGCGGTTCAAGCTAATCATTTCGAACATGAATTTGAAAACCAACTGGCCATCAACAAGCACATGGAATCAGAGCTGAATATCCTCAAAAAGGAGCGAGAAGAGTTTATCGATACCCTCAAAGTACTTTGTTTATACGATATCTACTAACATAACAGCTGGAAGAGATTACCCAGAAATCTAAGATCGACAACGAGTTGAAAAAAGCAATCGACGACCTCAACGAGACTCGAAAAGTTAAAGATAATTTGGGTTTGGAGAATGATAATTTAAAAACAAGTGTCTCGATCAACCAGAAAGCAGCCGAAGACTTTAAGGCTATAGTAGAGGAGCAAAAGGTACATCTATACTCTATAATATATTAATTAAGTTTAGGTTTTAATTCACTCTTTGCAACAAGAACTTTCGAGACTCCGCACCAAGTTGGCTTTCTTTAACAATGACAAGAACGCGATCGAGTTCTTGGAAAGGAATCCCAATCTTATTACGATGGATGACTACTTTAAAAAGCTTAGGTTTGTTTGGTAATTTAAAGATAATACTTAATATTTTGTTAGTGAATCTGAAGCTTTGAGTAAGCAGTTGCAGGAAGATTTAAACCAAGCTAAATTATTGATAAATGATTCGAACAGCATTAATGAAGTAACTATTATTTGATGACTACTTTTTAACTCTGTCGTTTAAAGGTTATAAAGACTAATAAGGAACTGCGTTTGCAACTGAACCTTGCTCACGACGAACTGAAGGGTCTAAAAGAAAGGCTTGCTGTATTTGAGAGTATCAGGAATTCCGATAATCTATCCGAAGTAGTTCAGCAACAGGAAACTACTATAAAAGTTCTACAGTCGCAAGTCGACCTGCATTTGAAGGTATCTTATCTATTTATTCAATACTATACTCATATATTATTAAATTAGACGGAGCACCAGTTAGCCCAAGAGATTCAAAAACTCGGAACAGCTTACGGAAAACTTACCGAGACCAAGCTATCCACATCCTTAGCTACTAAGAAGCGAGAGGAAGAAATCCTCCATTTCAGCCGCGAGGTATTTTTCAAAGTAATGTATCTATTTTAAACAATTCCAGAAATCCAAGTACGACCAAAAAATTATCAGCTTGGCCAAAGAGAGCGAACAGTCGGCTTATTTGATAAGTGCCCTCAAGCGGCAATCCGAGATGAAGCAAGGACTCATCCACCAACTGGAAGAACAGTTGACTTTATCCTTCTCTCAAATGGTAAAGTTACTAACCAAAGCTTTTATAAAACAGATGCTAACACCAAATTTAGAAACTGATGGAAAAGGATTTCCATATCTCCAATGAGACACGGCTACGTACCGAAGAAAAACTTAAAGCTACCGCTCGTATTAACCAAGAGTACAAGTCCCAGCTAGGGTCTTTCTCGGAACGATTGACCGAGGTAACTTTTCAACTTATTTTGGCTTTAAAGTATTAAAATTTGCTTTTGTAAACTAAAGCTGGAGAATGATTTACTCACTCGTACTAAACAATATGAGGAGGAAATCGGCATGAAGAACCGGTTGCAGGACGAGTTTAAATTGCTAAAGAAAAGGTTGAAGACGTTGGCAACTACTGCTTCCAATTCTAGGGAGGAGGAGTTGGCTAAAGCCAATGAGGAGTACAAGGTAGCTTTGCAATTTTTAAATTTCAATGAAAACACTTACCTTATACTCATCTACTTTATCTTTTATTATAATTTAGTTGCTGTTGAAATGTACGAGCTGTAACCTCCGGTTCAAATCGCATGTACTGACAAGATGCATGCATGTCTTCTGCAAGGAGTGCCTGGATGCCAGGTTGGAGGTACGTCAGCGCAAATGTCCCTCCTGCAACGAGTCATTTGGTGCTAACGATGTGCGACAGATCTACCTATGAATCTACTATATGGATATAGGTTAGGCTTCTAAAATTTTTAAAATAAATGGAATGAATTTTATTTTATTACTAATTTTGATTTATAGTTGGACTTGTTTTGACTTTATAACTACTGTTGAAGATGTTTTGTTATTTATTATTCTATCTAATTATAAATTTTGCTAAGGCAATAGATTGATTCTAAGTTTTAAGAGTTTTGAGTATACTCAACTTGATAAGATGTAACAATGAGATGTCTTTTTACCTACGAGGACTCAAGGCTAGTGAATGGTATTACTACCCTTTTGTTGAGCTTATGGTTGGTTGTGCATGGTGAAGTTTGTCAATATTGTAGATTCTAGAACCTGGACCTATAAATTCCGAATTTTGATTTCGACTCTGAAATCTAACCAATAAAGCCTCTTAGAATACCGATTTCAACCATCATTCACGTAACAAACAGCAACTTCACCCATCTCAAGTTAAAAATAGTAGAAGGTTTGTAAGATTAATAGAATGTTCAAACACATCCGAATTAGAGAGTTGAGGCAACCCCGAGTCAATCTGCTTAAGCTCCCCGTTTCGAGGCTTCACCAGGTAATTATTTATATACTCTATATACTCATTTTTATCCTACTATTTATTCTACAGTCCACTCCAACTTTTAAAGAGCAGCCATTACATCCCCAATGGGCGGAACTAGTTCGCAAAGAATTGAAAGGCAAAGACCCGGAAACTCTTACCTGGAACACTGCTGAGGTGAGCTTAGATTTATCTACCTTTTAAATACTAAATTTAATTATTTAGGGAATCCCAGTTAAACCTCTATACACCAAACAGGATACCGAAAGTATTGATGAAGAAATTCCTGGCAAGTTCCCATTTACTAGAGGTCCATACGCCTCCATGTACACCAACCGACCTTGGACCGTCCGCCAAGTATGTTTTTATTAATTACTTTTTGTTGAAATTCCATTGTTCTTTAGTATGCCGGTTTCAGTACAGTCGAGGAGAGTAACAAGTTCTACCGTAAAAACTTAGCAGCTGGACAGCAGGGTCTATCGGTAGCTTTCGATTTAGCTACCCACAGAGGGTACCTTTGTCAGTAGTAAGCGTACTAATTAGCCTTCTAGGTACGACTCGGACCACCCCCGTGTAGTTGGTGATGTAGGTATGGCTGGTGTAGCTATTGACTCGATAGAGGATATGAAGGTACTATTTTTAAAATGTTGGTATTTATCTAGTTCCTAGATTCTTTTCGACGGTATCCCTTTGAACAAGATGTCGGTATCCATGACAATGAACGGCGCCGTTTTACCCATCCTTTCTATGTACATTGTAACTGGACTCGAACAGGTAAATTTGTAGTTTTGTAGGTATATTCATCTGTTAGGGAGCTACCTTGAAAGAGCTTTCGGGAACGATTCAGAACGATATCCTAAAGGAATTTATGGTCCGTAACACCTTTATCTATCCTCCCGAGCCTAGTATGCGTATTATCGGTGATATCTTTTCGTACACCGCAAAGGTAAAAGTGCATATATACAGATGTACTAAATTATTAGAATATGCCAAAATACAACTCCATTTCGATTTCCGGATACCATCTTCAAGAAGCTGGTGCCGATAACGTCTTAGAACTTGCCTTTACTATCGCCGACGGTCTGGAGTACGCTCGTACCGGTAAGTGTTAGATGTAGATATAGTTTTAATTTAATTTATAATAGGCATCAAGGCTGGTATGACAATTGACGAATTCGCACCCCGTCTATCGTTCTTCTGGGCTATTGGAATGAATTTCTACATGGTAGATTTAAGTTTTCAGTAAATAGTATTTACATATTACATTAGGAAATTGCTAAGATGCGAGCTGCTCGTAGGCTATGGGCCAATCTGATGAAGGAAAAGTTCCAACCTAAAAATCAGAAATCCATGATGCTGCGTACCCATTGCCAGACTTCCGGTTGGTCTCTAACTGAGCAGGTTTGTACCAATCTTTACACGAGACTTATATTACCTAGGATCCCTACAACAACGTAATTCGTACTACGGTTGAAGCTATGGCTGCTACTTTAGGTGGAACTCAGTCCCTGCACACGAATGCTTTGGATGAAGCTATTGGTCTTCCCACCGAATTCAGTGCCCGTATTGCCCGTAACACCCAGCTTATCCTGCAAGAAGAAGCTATGATCCCTAAGGTTGCTGACCCTTGGGGTGGCTCGTACCTGATGGAATCGCTAACCAACCAGATGTACGACTCAGCTTTGAAGATTATTAGAGAGGTTGAGGAGATGGGTGGTATGGCTAAAGCGGTGGATACCGGTATGCCCAAGCTGCGTATTGAAGAGTCAGCCGCCAAACGCCAAGCTCGTATTGACTCGGGACAAGGTATAATTCAACTATGTCCTGGTTAATTAACACTAATTAGAAACCATTGTCGGTGTCAACAAGTACCGTCTGGCTAAGGAGGATCCCATTGAAATCCTGTCCATCGACAACAGTATCGTACGCAACGCTCAGGTACATACTACTCCTAGTAACTATAGTTTAACTTTTGAACGTTAGATTGCCCGTATCAACAAGACCAAAGAGAACCGTGACCCCGAGAAGGTTGATACTTTTATTTCACTTTACCTAACCTAAACTTAGGCTAAAAAATGCTTGGCTGCATTGACTGAAGCTGCACGAACCAACACTGGAAACCTTCTCGAGTTATCGGTTGAAGTAACTGCCTTTTATCTTTGAATTCAGCTGATCTCAATGTATTTAGGCTGCTAAAGCTCGCTGTACCGTAGGAGAAATTTCCTACGCTTTGGAAGAGGTAAGCTCCTACATCTGGCTGAATACTAATTTGTTTAGGTTTACGGCCAGCACCAGCCTCAGAATCGTGTTGTCAGTGGTGCTTACAAATCGGAATACGGCGATAGAATCGAAGTCAAGGAGACTATGGATGCTATCGAAGTAACAGTGTAGTTATGTACTATTTTAATCGCTTTAATTCGTAGGAATTCACTGCTGCCCAAGGTCGTAGACCTCGTCTCCTAGTAGCTAAGATGGGTCAAGATGGGCATGACCGTGGCGCCAAAGTTATTGCTTCTGGGTTCGCCGATCTTGGGTTTGATGTCGATGTCGGGCCACTGTTCCAGGTACTTATCTCTATATTTCAAAACATGGTTTCCTAACCAACCTCCAACATCTTAAGACCCCAGCCGAAGTAGCTCGCCAGGCTATCGATGCCGATGTACACGTCGTCGGAGTCTCCTCCCAAGCTGCCGGACATAAAACTTTAGTCCCAGCTCTCATTGCTGAACTTGAAAAATTGGGAGCCACTGACAAGCTTGTCATCTGTGGAGGTGTTATCCCAGCCCAAGACTACGACTTTTTGTTCAATGCCGGTGTCGCTGCTGTCTTTGGCCCTGGAACTAAGATCCCGGTTGCTGCTAAATCAGTTGTCGAAAAGATTACCGAAGCTATCGCCAGTCAAAATCAGTCGCGTACTTCGAACTAATATAGTTGAATATTTTGTATGTTGATTCTTATATTTGCTATCTTCTAAATGATTAGAACTTTTTACGTTAATAAATGGAAGGTATACGATATATGTTTTGGGTTATTAATATGCTTTTGTCAAGGTAGCTGAAATATATAATATATGTAGTTTCTTTAGCTAAATTTATATATATTAACAAAATATTGCAAAATCATAAATGTTTTTGAATCCAAGCATTTCTAACTTGAGAACTTTGATACCAGATTTTAAGTATATAAGTAAAGGAAATATATTAATTTACATAGTATGTATTTTATATATAATATTCTATTCTACTCTATTTGAAATCAGTATTGTAAATAATAAGCAAAGTTAGATATTGTATATTGTTTGTAGTAGGAGCTCTGCTTCTATATTTTAGCTAGTTTCGTTCGGATTTAATTTACATTTTATTTAGATAAAATATATCTCAAGCCATAAATTAAATTGGAATGTAGACGATAAAGTTTAGAAAATAGGATGAGTCATTCATTCAAAATTTTGGGACCAATCACCTAAAGCATAAAATTTGACAAGCCAAATTCATATCTGCAAATCTTGAACTTTGTTGTTTGACATTGAAATAAACAGCTTGTATAGAAAAGATGGCCTCGACTGACGACAAACCAGTACATTACACACTACGTTTAAAATTTAACTTTATCGATAGAAAGATCAAGGAAGTTTCGACATTGCTCTCATTGGAGCCGAGCCTGGTAAAGTAGTTACCCGCTTCCCCCCTGAACCCAGCGGTTACTTGCACATTGGGCATGCCAAGGCAGCTTTGTTGAACCAGTACTTTGCTAACCACTACCAAGGAAAGCTTATCATCCGTTTCGATGATACCAACCCTTCTAAAGAAAAGGTATTTTATTGCAATTTAATTTTTCTTTAACAATTTAATAAGGATGAATTTGAAAACAGTATTAAGGAAGATTTGTTATTGCTTGGTATTGAAGGCGATGTTATAACTCATACCTCCGACCACTTTGATTTACTTTACGATTACGCTATTAAGATCATTAAGAAAGGCCTGGCTTACGTCGACGATACCGACCAGGAAACCGTAATTCCTAATAGTAATTTTGATTGACATATTTGCCAATAGATGCGCGACCAGCGTATGAAAGGTATCGCTTCCAAGAACCGTGACCTAAGTGTTGAGGATAACTTGAAATTCTTCCAGGAGATGATTGACGGAACTGAATTTGTACTATATTTGTATAATTTTTATTAATGGGCTTTAAAGGGACTCAGCGCATGCTTAAGAGCAAAGATGAGTGTCGATGATAACAACAAGGCTCTCAGAGATCCCGTCATCTACCGTTGCAACTTGACCCCTCATCACCGTACTGGGTAACTGATAATTATGATTTAATGTATTGATTTTTGCAGTTCCAAATATAAAGTATACCCTACCTACGACTTTGCCTGCCCTATTGTTGACAGCATTGAAGGCGTAACCCATGCTTTAAGGACGAATGAGTACCGTGATCGCAACCCTCAGTACGACTGGTTCTTAAATGCCCTAGAGTTACGCAAAGTTCACATCTGGGATTTCAGGTAATTTCAAGCTTAAGCATGGTATTGATATATATTTTTAGTCGTATCAACTTTATCTATACGCTACTTTCCAAGCGTAAGCTACAGTGGTTTGTTGACGAGAATTTGGTAACCGGCTGGGATGATCCCAGATTCCCTACCGTCCGTGGTATTCGTCGTCGTGGTATGACGATCGAGGCATTGAAGCAGTATATCTTGATGCAGGGTGCCTCTCAAGCCTCTCTTATGTTGGAATGGGACAAACTTTGGGCACTTAACAAGAAGGTCATCGACCCGGTTGCTCCTCGATTCGTAGCTCTAGGCAAAGAAAACCTGGTCCAAGTTACTATTGTTGGACACGAAGGTCCTGACTCAAAGGAAATCCCTCGCCACAAAAAGAATGCTGATATCGGTAACAAAGTTACCTACTTTGGCTCCAAAATCTACCTCGAGCAGGCCGACGCCGCTACGTTAGAGCAAGATGAAGAGGTATATTTAGTATATAGTAACGAACTCTGAGTTTTTAGGTTACATTAATGGACTGGGGTAATGCTATAGCCAAAGAGATTGTAAAAAACGACGAAGGTTCTGTCACTTCTATCACCATGAACTTGCACCTTGAAGGCGACTTCAAGAAAACCAAGAAGAAGCTCACCTGGTTGACCAACAACAACTATTTAGCTGCCTGCCAACTTGTCGACTTTGACTACTTGATCACTAAGAAGAAGCTCGAGGAGAAGGACGACGTCAAAGATTTTGTCACCAAGGAAACCGAATTCACAGTAACTTTATACCCATTATATATTTTTAACATCCCATTTAGATTGAGGCCCTTGCTGACCACAATATCAAGACCTTAGTCAAAGGTGATATAATACAATTTGAGCGTAAAGGATATTACATACTCGACCAGCCTCACAATGAGACCTCCATTGCTAGATTCATTGCCATCCCAGATGGTAGCTCCAAGAGCGTAGCCTCCAAGGCCGATCTAGCTAAGGAAGCCGCCAAGAAGGTTAGTGGTGGTGACAAACCCACCAACAGCAAGAAAGCTGACAAGAAAGCCGACAAAAAGGCTGAGAAGAAGGCTAAGAAGGCTGCCAAAGGTGGAAACGCTGGACCACCTGCCGACATTGTACAGGAAGATGGCATTGCCAAGCACCTCAAGCACCTGCGACTCAAATCCATGTACCACGTTCAGCCTCTGTACAAGGGTCTGAAGGTACCAGCTATCAAGGACTGCTGCAACATGTACCAGGTCAACAGCTACTACTAAATAAACGATTGGTTTCGATTAGCTGTATTATGTATTTTTATTATAACCTATTGTATATAAGTGGTTTACTTTTTGATAGTGATGAGAATATGAATTTTCTACTTATGATTCCTTATATTAGTCAAAACTTTTGTACCATAAGATGAAAGATTAGCATTTGTAATGACTAGTAAAATGCATTGTATGTAAAGCTATAGTTTTTATTAATTCTTTTCCATTGCCATGTATATTGCTTTATAATATCGTTAGGCTGAACTGAGTAGGTAAATGATGACTGGGTTAAAGGTGAAGAGTTGAGATGTTTTCAAGTTGCGACTCGAATATATTTCTTATCGTATAAGAATGTATGGATATCTTTAGTAATTAAAGTCAATATTTAGAAACAAAGTTTACTTAGGTTAGTGTCTCAACCTTTTTGATTCGGATCTACAATGCGCAGCAATTGTATGTCTTAAAAACACTTGAAATATCTACCAGACTCATACTTGAATGTATATCTACAGGATTGGATATCACTGATTTAGGTCTTCTTATACTATGGAAATATAGTTTTATTTAGATAGTTAATTGGAGATATTAAATTAAATAGCAATATATCCAGGAAAAGTTTGAAATGCTAGTAAATAGTATATCTATTTTCAAAAAATAAAGCTGGTGTGATAGCTAGGTTAAATCTTATATCTACATACGCCTCTATAAAAGGCAACGCAAAGGTATACACAAATTGAAAACAGGATATCTTTTAATAATAATGTGTTGCTGCAACAGTTAAATAAGGTGGATAATCTAATGGATAAATAGGTCGCAACGTACCGATTTCAATATATAAAATGTAGGTATTAAGTGCTACCCTCGGCGCAAGTAGCTAAAAATTTGAGTGTCGGGTCTATTTTGGTAAGCAATTGAATCAAAGTTAGATAGATTTGAGGTGGGTGTTGGAGGTGACCAGTTTAAGTTGCCAGCTACCAGTCAACTGCTTTTTAGCCCAAGAGATGGAGCACAGATCGACGTTGGTGATGGTAGGGCATCTGGTCACACTTGAAAGTAGTCCGTTGACGGCAGCGCCATGCGTCACCAATATAATTATGGGACTCAAGTTGGGCTTGGATTTAGCTAGATTTTGGGACCAGGTGTCTACTTTTTCAAGTAGCTGGTCAGTCCGTGTCATTAACTGTTCGTAAGCTTCGGGGAATTGGGGTAATTTGTTGAGGAAGGAGTTTGATCGATCGATTGCCATCCTACTTATGGAACCTGCTGAGGAAGACGAGTCATCAGAGAAATTACCGTCCGTATTACTAATGAAATCGTGGGCTGATTCTCCGTTCAAATGGTGATGGAAATCAGTATCACTAATCTGGTATCTAAAGTAATCTTCGCTCTGCCATTCGCTTAGACCGAGCTCTACCTTGAGCTTGACGCCTTCGCCGACTTTACCTAGGCCTTTGATTATACCTTCTGAAGTTTGTAGGCACCTAAAGAACGGTGATGAGAAGATGAATACGGATTTGGAGGCTTCGGCCTGGGTCCACCCCTTTTCCATTATGTAGTCTTTCAACTGCTTGCCGGTGCGAAACGCCTGGTCCAAACCAAGCTGGGTAAGTGGTGGGTCATAAGGCAAGGGTGCTGTTAACTTCCAGTTGGCGTTGACTTGGTCCTCCCGCTCTCCATGTCTAATGATAAATAAGCTCACTGGTTTACTGCGTGACATATGTGAAATTTGGTTGGGATTTGGAGTTGTAAAAAAGGTCGAGTTGGAATTCTTAGTTGTTGGGGATAAAGTTGAAAGAGATCAAAGTGTGTGAAAATTAAAAGATTCTTCTCAACTACTGGTTTAAATAGTGCCCCTTTCAACAGCGCATTTCAAAAGCTGTGATTCAACCGAGCCTAAATTGTACGCTTGAACTTTTTCCAAGCCAACTATGTGAACATGAGTGTTCAAATTGAGCTGAACTGAACTTGTAGGACTTTCCCGTGAGTATCACTAGGATCTCCATCCATGTCTTCAAGTTGCTTTTGCGAGCCCTTACTAATAGACGTTGAATAGGAGCTTGGAACATTTCTTGGCTACGTCTCTTAGTTTGACTTTCTGAATCTGATTAACTTTGGAGTTTTACCCAACACAAATTGACAGTTCTTTGGAAACAAAGGCTTATAAATAAAGAAACCTAGCCAATAGCTAGCTAGTAATGGATGTGAATAATAATTACTAATTTGCTGCAGCTCATTTCCATCAATTAAGCGCTTTTAAAATGATCATTCGACTTGTAAATTTAACTTGAATAAGAAATTAAACTTTCTCAGACTTTAGTTTAATGAATTATAATTTGTTAGAGCCAATTGGTAGTGAGAACTTTATGAATCGCATGTGATTAATGAAGAATCGATTTTCCCACCTATAAAGTATGAACTTTGCCTGTCTAGGAATATTGGCTTGGCTTTTGTAATTGAACTTGCAAATACTTTGCTAGGTTTTCTGAACGGATTAGTCAAGGATAACGATCACCAGCTTTGCACATTATGAAGGTCTACACGTTACAGCTATCACTTTGCATTTAAAGTTTAGAATCAGTTGCGCTATAATGAGAGGGACATACATATCCAGCTTGCAAATTCATATAGTCTATTGTTTGCTATTAAGTTACAAGCCACTTTTATTTTCATTATACAATTCTATAACTAGTAAAAGTTTGTTTGAAAACGTAAAGTAGACTTGAAGAGTGTTGTCAGCTCCACACATCAGCCACAATATTGATAGCTGATTTCAAGGATATTATAGTGGGATATGGAACTGATGGATTATATTTTTAAATATTGTCTTTACTAAAAACATTGGTACTAGAAAAAATAGTATATATAACTGTTGGACATTAAAATATTGGATTTTCATCAATCAGTTTTTCGAAGATTTATAGCAGAAAGATGGGTTATAAATATTCTATTAGTCCTGAATTGGGAGAGCTATTCTTTGCACTACCAAACTATTTCTCCTTTTATCAGTCAAATATTTTAGATTTGATGATAACTACTTTTAGAGGAGTTAGCGCGTTTTAAGTATACGTATCTTGCTTTTCAACTTACATCCAGTTGTAGCACATATATGTGATCTAGACATATATATATTATTTTGATACTTTTGAAGCTAGATATTTTTATCTTTAATCAACTTATTTTGCCAACTATTGTAAAATATATCAAGTCCAAACTCTATGTATTTATTGAATTGCTTTAGCATTTTTTGATTTCTTTGTAATAGCGGAACATACCAGTTTCTGAAAACTGCATACAGTGCTTATCCCAAAATAATTCTTTAATGTAATATTTGTATAATAGTAAACTAGTGATTTATTTTGGAACGGAGATAGTACTTGACAAATCCCTGATATTGGAATTTGGCCATGTTTAATAATTTCGCCGTCTAATGAAACTTCATTAATTGGAAAATCCAAAAATAGGACAAAGTCCAAAAGAAGGAAAATATAAAAAGGATCTCTGGAATATTCAATATATACACATTCCAGCCTGTAACTACTTTACAACTGAGGACTATCAAGCATAACACATTTCAACAAGATAGCCATGAATTCAAAAATATCGACTTTCGGCAATTTCAGCATGCTGCTCATTTTCATGAGCCTTTTCAGTTTAGCATCAAGTAACCCAACTTCGAAACGCCAACCCATTTTCAACTTCTACACCGATCCTAACCTAAGTTTATCCAGCGAATTAACAAAGGTTGTATGCAACCTCAACAGCTGGCGTAGTGAAAGAGTCAAAGATAACAGTTTGCCGTTAGGTGTACACAAGTAAGTTTGCTTTTATTATCCAACCACTTAGACTAGTTTATTACAGTTCGTTGTTAGGAGCCGCTAAAGAACGTGGTGAGTTAGCTTCGATGAACAAGACGGAACTCGAACTTAAAAACAACTACATCAACACCAACTTCACCAGTATTATATCAAGACATAATTACAAGTGGTTGGCTGCAGCTGAGATCCTCGTTAAAGGTATTAGTGACCCAGACCAGCTGTTCCACACTTTAATAAGCGACCAAGGTAATCTCATGTCGAAATTCAAAAACTAACTCGAGATATAGATAGTCGAAACGTTTTTTTAGACTCCAATTACACTCATTTCGGTGGATACTACAAGGCTAGTAACAAACTATATACTATTATACTAGGGCGTGGTATATATACATCTATCTTGCCCGACTGCAGTAAAGTGCAAAGTAGTAGGGACACCAAGCTTGCCAAGTTGAAGCTAAAACTCAGCAAGATGTCTGGTAATGAACTAGTCCCTGAGCCAGTGGTTGTAACCGTAAATGCGACCCCCAACAACGCCACCTTCCTACCCCATGCCATTCTCGACTCCAGGGAAGCTATACTACCGGTGACCGTCAACTCAACAAAGCTTAGCCGCACCACTCGGTTACGGCGCAAGCTACGTCAAAGCCCCATGGTGTTCTGGACCAACATGCGATCGGGGTCCAGCGTCAACGGGAACTTTGACTACTCGACCGTTTCTACAAATTTCGGGTATCACTTTGACCTTATCAAACTAGTGTGCCTTGTCAACTTTGCGAGACGTAGTAGTAAACCGCCCGCCCCTGAATTAGGTGCTAACCTCATGCTGATGGAGGTTGCTCGTAACCATACCGAATTGATGGCTACCTACGACAAACTGGATCACTCTGGTGTCAATAGCAGTTCGGTTGGAGAACGCATCTTGGAGGCTGGGTACGAGTGGAACGCCTACGGTCAGAATGTAGCTCGTGGTATACGCTCTGAAGAACAGTTCGTCAAAGCTATGCTAATGTCCAGAGGTCATCGTGAGAAGTTGTTGGGCCAAGGCTACGGTAGCTTAGGCGCCTGGTACGTCCCCAAAGGCAACTACTGGACCTTACTACTAGCCTCAGGTCAAGGCAAAGACAAACCACCGACGCAATGCCCCGATGATTTTGACCCGTCTTTTCTTTTACAGTACATGTAGTTTTAGCATCTATTTAATTTGAAGATGAGTGGTCGTTTTGTTATGCTAACTACTTGAAATTTCTTCACTGAGGCAAGTTTGCCTTTTGTTTGGGACGGTTGGCGTGAATGCTTTCAACGTTATCGTTGACCAGCTGTATACTTATAATCAAAAATTGATTTTATAGTTATTTAAATGAATTAAAAATTCATCTTTTAATTTACAGAATTGTATATTTCCTACTATTTCTCACTTTGATATCTATTTAATAATCGTATTGTCATTGAATTGGAATTTTTTGCAAATAATATTACTCCTATGTTGATAGCAAGCACCTATTTATTGAATCAATAGATATGCTCGAGTTTCATAGAATAATATCTGAAAGACAAATTGAAGATCTAGCTTTTATATCCAAAGGTTGATATACCTCAGCTGTAACTTAAGAACCTTGGTCAAGGATTTTCTCATAGAATCTAAATCTAGAGGTTGATTAACAAAAGTAACATAGTCATTCAAGTAAAGTTCACATCAAAACTGTATACCAGAATTAAATTTATTAGCTCGAAAGACATCAATTATAAACTTTGAAATCGTTTCAAAAATAGCAAGTCAATTTATCGTCTATAGTAGTGGCGCTTGAAGTGGAAGTATAGGTACAGCGTGTTGTTGATGAAGGCCGATTTGAAACCCTTTTTGTGAGAGAACTCCCACTCCTTACGGATGATGCGGAAGGCTACATCTTGATACGGAGGACCAGCTATAAATCGGATGAGCTGGCAATCCTCACTCATGGGATCGTTCTCCAGTTGATAGGTCGGAGTGGGGACTTTCCCAGTTGCTGGGTCAGCTAGAAGTCCTGGGTAGAACAGATGGAATTTGTACCCTTGCACAATCTTGGGTGGCGGATTGTCGGGGTCGTAGTGGGTTTGGTTGTACTTATTCCACTCGTACCCGGTATGTACTCGGTTGAAATACATCGGTTTACGGGGCTGGTACTGGGACGAATTCGTCATATGAGTCTAAATAAAGTGAGAAGTGGTATGCATATTGATGTACCTGATTGTCCAACGGCACTTCCAGATTGAAGATCTCTTCATCAATCTCAAGGTCCTCGTCAGCCACGATCTTCTTGCTCTGGAACTCTTCTTTCTTCTGACGGAATAACTGAGCGGCAAAGTCTTGGGTAGGTGCCGCTGTCACTGTTTCCTTGGCTCGAATCGGCTTGGGTTTTTGGCTGTGACCAGTTTTGGCAACTTGCTGTGCGACAAGCTTGCGATGATCAACCTAAATTCAAAGTTAGAATAAAGACAAGTGGCAATGCTTACTAGTTTGGCCCAATCGTCGGTTTCATCCAACAACTCCAAGTCTCGTTCCGATTTAAGAAGCGAAGTAAACGGTTTAAGAACGGGGCTCAATAGTGGATCATATACATTTTCTTTGGAAGTGTTATCACCAGAAATCTGGTCAACTTGTTCGGTTTCATCTTTAGTTTTCTCCTGTTGATGGAACTGTAGGGCCACGGCCAAATCTTCCTGGGCTTGTTGAGCTTCGGTGATCTGGTGGCTACGTAACTGCTCCAATCTTTTGGCCAGCACAATCTCATGGTGAATCCGAAGTTTAGCCTAAAATGTTAGTAGTGTAAAAGAAAAGTAATGTACCTTGGCCTTCCATACACCGATTGATTTTAAAGTTTGTTCCCAATAATCAGTGTCGATTGGCTCATTGGAGCGTAGTTTGGCAACGACCTTAACCTGTAGATCATCCAGCTCAGACACATTCTTGACTGATAGCATATTGTTTATTTGGTCTAGAACTGTAGCGGGGATACGGGCTCGTGAAGGAGCAAGATTGGCTCGTAGATTAGAAAGAACATCTTGACACACTATCATCATGTTTGTCCAAAAATCTTGGTTTCGTGGATCTTTCTCCAAGCCCAAATATAATTGAATATCTTGCTTAAGGTCGTCAACTTCAGAAAGTGATAAGTTGTCACAAATAGTGTATGGTTCATCCAGATTGATACTCAACGGTTCTTGTTCCTCGTTCGTTTCCCAGGTGAAGTCATCTTCCTGGTCAAAGGCCATCTTTACATTTATCGCTAAAATGTCTATAGGCTTAGCACGGTGAGCCCGAATTCGGATTTCAGCTCGACGTTTAGCTTGTTCCAAATGAAACTATTAAATTCCAAGTTTAAAAACTAACTGATAATAATAATACCTCATCTTCGCGAGCCTCCCAGTCACCTAATGCGGCAATATCAGCCTCCCTTTGCAGACGGAGCTAGTAATGTTTAAATTAAATTCAGCATTCAAATTTACCTCCTCTTGCTCCCTCAGTTGAAATTCTCTCTCACGTTCCGCACGACGCTGATTGAGTTTTTCAAGCTCACGCTAACAAAAGCAAAAGGTTACAAATTTTAGGAGCCAAATTTGACAAATATAATTTACCTGACTTTCCTCACGTCTTTCTTTATCCCTTAATGCTCTCTCTTTACTGGAATATCCAGATTTAGCCTCCTTCTGTTCCTTTTTAGCCCACTTGAACTTCGCTCCAAGGTTCATATCGTTGAAAGGATTGTCGACATTGGAGTAATTAGCAGCTTCTTTTTTCCTACTTTCGGAGTCGCTCGATTCTTCGGAACTGCTATATCGTTTACTTTTCTTGCTCTTTTTACTCTTCTTCTTTCTCTCTTTTTTAGATGGGCTAGCACGATCGCTCCTCGAATACTCTCTGTCATAAGCATCTCTATCTCTCACTCTATCGTCTTGATAATCAGCATTCCTACTACTACGTTTATCTGAAGTCGAATATCTTGAAGTTTCGGGTATTGTTGAATAGTCTTTTCCAGATCTTGTAGGAGATCCTTGACCTCGACCTATACCTTTCCCGTCTTTCTTTTCTGTCATCTCTATACCGGTCACTCATTTTAAATTTACTTGCAAAGCTCTAAAGAAGTTTGGATTTCTTCTAAAACTCGCTATAAGACCTTAAACTCAGTTTTAGCAAATCAAATGTTCCGTATGAAAATACTATTGATAAAGCTCAACAAAGTTTAATGTATATCAATTTTAATGTTGCTCTTATTATGACATATGGGTGGCATTTAAACAATAGCTTCCATCTGTATAGCGATTGGAAGATCCTATTGACTGTTCCTTTAGGTTGGTTATTCTTTTGTAGCAAGGCCTTTGATTCAAGATTCCTTTGGGTTTGTTTGAAGCTGAATGCAATCTTAGTTTTTTAGGATAGTGGAGTTTAGCCTAACCAGAGGAGCTTACTGTAAAAATTGAGATATCTAATTGACCCAATTCAAACGTAGCTGGTTGATTAGTGACGATAAATTTGAAATCATCAGCCCAGATTCATGTTTTTCATTCCACTCCAGCCTAGTCTCTGACTCAACAGATGAACAAGCTCGATCACAATACGTATATGCAGATGGAGCAACCCTTCCTAAGGGTAACTATAATAACATCGATCCATCTTTATTTAACTAAAGTTAAAGGTTCCATTGGAGCATCTGAAGAAGGAGTATGCCAACTGCCAGAAACAGGTGGATGGGTTCCACTCCGACCTCCAGAAAAACGCTCCCAAGATGACTCAACATATTCAAAACCCTTCCATGACCAACCAAGAGCTCAAAGATAAATTAATCACATTGAGAAATTATATCGCCAAGTTCCGAGAGAAAGTACATTTTTAGGTTGAAACAATGCTAATGACGAGTAGTACAATACAACCACCAGCAAGATAAACATCTACATTGATCAGATCGGTGCGAGGATGGACCATTTGAACGATTTGAAGAAAATCGAAACTTTGACTTCAGAGGACTTTGCCAGATGGTCTCGGAAGCGTCTGGATAGGGTAATCGTCGACTACTTACTGAGGAACGGGCACCATATGACAGCGCGTAAATTGGCATTGTCAGCAAATATTACCGTAAGTATAGCCTACTAATTTCCAGTTTATTAAGTCTCTAACATCGCGTATAGAATTTGGTAGACTTTGAGTTATTTGAGAACCAACGAGAGATTATCAATGACCTCAACAAGCGGTCCTGTACCTCCTGTCTGAAATGGTGTTCGGACAACCGTGTCGCATTAAAGAAGATCAAGGTAACTTGCGATTTTTGCATTCGATTGAAATAACTTTCATCAAAAGTCATCCCTTGAGTTCGAGCTACGGATCCAGGAATTCATCGAGAACCGCAAGGTCGACAACTTTGACAAGGCGATCCACAACTTTCAGAAGCACCTGCTCAACTACTACTCCGAGAACGAGAAGAAGGTGCTGCAGGTCGTCTCCCTGCTCGCCTTTGGTGGCGATACCCAGGTCAACATCTACAAGAAGTACTACTCACCCAACCGGTGGGAAGAGCTGATCGCCATGTTTAAGCGCGATAACTTTGCTTTAAACGCACTGCCAGCTCAATCAGCTCTACACCTGACGTTGCAGGCCGGCCTGTCGGCGCTCAAGACTCCTCAATGCCTAACTCCTGACACCGACTTGGATTCGGGGGCTTATCGACACCCTGGTTGTCACGACTGCCCAGTGTGCCAAACCGAGACCTTTGGCGTGCTGGCCAAGAGTCTACCCTTTTCACACCATACAAACTCGTTCATCGTATGTCGAAGTTCGGGCAAGAAGATCGACGATAAGAACTACCCCTTTGTCCTACCCAATGGGCACGTGTACTCGTCCAAGGTAAAGTTTGCACTAGGGTGTCTAGTAATTTACTTTTTTGAAATTAGGTTGTCTTTGAACAGACCCATCTTTCAATCAACGGTATCTTTAGGGATCCCGACACCAACCAGGAGTATAGGATTTCCGACCTCAAGAAGGCTTACATCACCTAACTGTGCGCCCATTTTACTTTTGAATTCTATAAATCACCTGTATATTTTAACCAAGTTTAAAACTATATCGATAAATTATTGAAAACTTAATTATTAGTTCAATTACTTTAATAATTTATATCTGTATGTATATTTATGATGGCGATGCTATTCCTCACAAGTAGATGTGTTAGTTTTGTCTTTGTGCTTGGAGCTTATCCTGAACAACGTCGTTATAATCTCATCGAACCTCCTACCAAAAGTTAGTTCCAATACTACTTGCTAAAACTTTACCTCGATTGGGAACCATACTTGGCAATGATGTTTTGGATCTCTTGGTCTCTATGTACCGATCTAATAGAAATAAGTAAATTACTAGGCTACTAAAGTTAAAAATTACGGGCTTAGAGCGTTATGTCGGTATCCCAAACTCTTGGCTAAGATCGACCGGTAGGCGTTAATAGCGGTGGCACGAACTAAATTGGGTAGCACCTGCTTGGAGATGACCATTCCACTGACTAATGGACCAAAGTGTCCTGCCTAATTTACAAAAAGTAATATGTGAATACTTCAACTTTTGTCAAAAATGGTTACCTGGCTATCCTTATGTACTCGAACATCAAACATATCGTTCTGTAAAGGGTGGATGACGATCTGTACGTTGCCGAAATCCCCGCCTATAGTGCTAGTAGAGTATTCGGTACGGCTTCCGTTCCACACGATGTGTACTTCATCGTTGCCGACGTGGCGCTTCTTTTTGACCTGACGCAGATCCTCAGTATCAGTAGGCATGCGAGTGATGTCGTGGAAGATAACTTCAGTAGTCGGGTTACTATAGTATAGCGCCGTCTTACCATTGGTGCCCGACCTTTCTAGACCACCTAGGTAACCGTTGTGGGTAGCCACTTCGATCTCCCACCCTAAACTCTGGCAAAAGTCGATATAGGCTAGACTTGGCGATGAGTTGGCTAAAATCTCTTCGGTTGTAGTCTGCCCACCTTCAACGTAGATCAACGCTAGCTTTATAGTCTCACGACTTAATTTCTTATCCAAGGCACGTAAATCTCGGAGAAAGGATTCACTGGGATCTAGACAGACAAAGTTCCCCGAGTCGATGGTGTCAAAGTTGACCATACCTAAGCCATTAAGGAAGATGTGATCGATCTGGGCGTCGCTGCTCAGTTGGAGGGGGGAATTCAAGGTGGGTGTCGAGATAGCCGGATTTATTTGTGGTCCGGTTGGGTAAACTTGTATTAAGTTGAGATACATATCTTCAACTTCTGATGTATCAGTCGGTGGGCAGTTGGTGTTGTTTTTGACCCACTGAGTGTGGCCCCCGTCCTCGAAATGCTTCTCAATGAAATTCAAGGCCTGGTCCACCATATCTACTCCCTTGAAGTTGGCATCCAAGTTGTCGAAAGAAGGTGGGTGTTCGAGCTCCAAAAGATGGTCCAAACTCTGCTCTTTTACATTGGGGCTGGTTTCAGCCATTTGGTCTAGAGTATTAACTTCAACCTCATCATTAAAATCACAATTCCACTCTAATTTCGGATCTACAGCCTCGATTATCGAGCTAGGCGATTGCATCATCGCTTCTTCGGTCGAATCCTGGACCGTCCATACGTACTTACCAAAGAAGTTTCGGGTGACGATGTTGTAATCGTTGGACTCTGGATCTTTGAAGAAAGCAAGTATACACGTCTTGTTGAAGGCGACAAACTTGCAGTCGGTCGGTGGGTCGGTAGCCGTCTTTTCGTCGAAAGTATTCAGGGATTCGTCCTTGAATTTGTCCTTGCCAAAGTGGTTCAACAGGTAATAGAGGACCATATGGGCGGCATCCTTGACGGCTGAAAGAGTTCGATCTGAACTCAGACTCTGTGCATCAAAGCTGGGGATCTCGTTTATACCTCGGTTGATGACTTCGAATACCTTGGGCTCCAGTAAGGAACTGGCGAGCAAAGAGTAGGGTACTGTGATCAGCCACTCCAGCAGGCAAAAGTAAAGCCGAGTTAAAATGTAGCGGTCGTTGGGTAGGGAAGTGCTGTTGTGTAGGTTGAGATGTTCATTTAAGGCACCTACCACATCTTCCAAAATGGAGATTACTAACGTATCCTCCAATGAGATCATATACGTACAGCTCGACGAAAAGTAACTTACACAATCGATCGCTACATTGACTAGAACGATGTTATTCGAGTATAGATAATCCAGGATGGCGGTTAAATTCTTGTGGATGAAGGCTATGTTGGGGTGCGATCCAAACAGGTCATAGGTAACTTGGATAGTCAAGCCACAGATGATCATTGCTGTAGTCCCTGGGAAGTTCTCAACTAGTGCCGACCATTCATCTTCTTCGCACAAAGTTAACAGTATGCTTTGGATCTGTGGTTTTAAATCTTCGACAACAACTGTCTTTATCTCATCCCCTTGGAGAAGTTCCCGGTAGGTGAGCACGGGTAGGTCTAGACCACTGAATTGATAGGGTAGATGGATCAAAGATAATAGCATGATTACACTCTTGTTACGGATGTCTTCTGTCAGTTTTAGCTTGGGCTCATCGCTGGAAGGGCTTTCAGTTAGCTAGAAAGGGATATGTCAGTATACATTTCAGAATTAAAGATTTACCGAACACCTCAAAGCTGACAGCAATGCGGGAGCTAGTAAATTAATACCGGGGTGCCCCCTACTGAAGATAAAAGTACCATGTTCCAAAATAATCCGCAACAGCCTAGGATCCTTTTGAGTTAAACCTCGTAAGACGTGTCGATAAAATGTCGTATCATAGTTGGCAACTATTTGCTCATACCCAAGTCGCTTACAGAGTACTCTACACATCCATTCGAAGGCTCGTAACCTACCATCATCAAAAGTCGTGGAAAGGTCTCCCGCCTTGATTATCCAAGTTGCCATTTCAAATGAGCAAGGTATAGGACTCGAGCTGGGGGCACGGTAGGCCTTGACGATCTGCAGTCCATCGTATATTTGGATAACAGTGCTCAGTGCCAACTCATGGTGCTTGTAGTATTTTATACCGTTTACGTTACCTAAGCAGCATAGGATGTTTTTCCAGACAAAAGAGACTTCTTGTAAAGTCCAGTTGTCAAAATTGAAATCCATTTCAGTGCCGGTTGACCTTGAGAAGCTGTGACCCAACAGACCGAGCTGAGACATGGCCATAATCCAGGGGTTGTTGTCATTAGGACTCTGGAGGTTCTGGGGATCAGAACCGCTGAGGGCGGCTGAGACTTGCGACTGTAGAGATGGGGATCGGGATCGACTTATAGAAACTTCGTTGGGTGGAGATGCCGAACCAGTCGAATGAACACTCGAATTTGATGAACGAGGTAGATTTGGGGCATAGACCAAGTGATAGTACTCAGAAAGCAGATGGAAACCTTGAGAAGAAGTGAGGATGTTGATGTCAGATTGGTTAAAGTGGTCGTTTAAAGAATAGATCGAGCTTGACTTGGACTTCATCTTTCTATGCAGGGAGTAGTTTCGTCGTGCTGCTGTAAATAAGTTGAAACTGGCATTCTTTATCTCGGTTGGTGACCTCAGATTGTTACTGGAAGTAACCTCATGGTTGGAGATCGTATTGCCACGCTTCAAATCCTTGTTGGAAGTCTCTTTGTGAGTAACCTTTTGAGTTTTCTTGCTGAATTCGTAGTTGAGAGCACTGTTTAGATCAGGGTTCTTAGGATCATAGTCCAAACCAAACCGTTTGGATGCCATCAGAAGCGTAAAATGTACCAAGAAAACCTTGAAATTATATTAGAGTGTATATAAAAAAGTTTTGACTTACCGACCAGTTCTTTATGACGACGTTTAATAAAGTGCTCCTTATTAACGAAGTTTGGAAAAGTAGCCAAAGTTCCTTGTCTCCGATTTTGGAGGTGGACCAAGCGTAGAAGAGAGTCTATCGAAATAAATAAAAGGCTTTAAAAGAATGCTACCTCATAGAACATGCCGAAGGTGGCATTTAGGCATTTGGACTTGATCTCGAGGCGACCGGAAGCAAAGGTAGATTTGAAGGTTGGCGAGCTTGAAATCTTGAACAAAAGTCGTTCGTTCATCTCCAACAAGGATTTACATACGAACTGTCTATTATTTAAAAGTTAGGTTTTTGAAATTAGAAAAAACAAACTTATTCTTAAGACTGAATAGATTCTGGGAGTTGGTGATGATGGCCTTGAAGAGTAACAGAACTTCAATATAGCACATGGACTAATATTTAAAATAGAATCATCAACTATGTGAATATAAAACATGAAAGCTACCTGTGCTTGAGTAAACTCTTCGTAATCGACTTGACCGACTCGAATGGAAGTTTGTGAGTTGCCGTTACCGTTACGTTCGAAGTGAGTTTCCAATTGAACCGGTTCGCTTGGTAGAACTGGATGGTCCAAGATAGAGTATTGAACCTCCCAGACCACGGTTGACTGCAGTAGTTCCAAGTAGTAGTTTATGGTATCTTCTAGCCTATAATACGGTTGTTTAAAATAATTTAAAATAAATTATTCAGTACCTCAAGCTTTCATCCGACAAGGTTCTTCTTAAGAACACAGGTCGTTCCTTTTCCTTAAAAATATAAAATTTAGTACCTAAAGGCACAGTATAAATTACCTCTGATATTAACCAGGTGCCTATAATCAGAATAGCGCCTCTTAATGTCTCCATACAACTACCGGAAAATCCATAAGGAGAAAGCAGGAGAGATTGCCTCAGAGCTTCATTTACATAACCTCGATTCAACGAAGTGCCAAGTATAATCTTTTTTAAGAAGGGACAGGCTGGGGAGGAGGGCACTTGAGCGGAAAGTAAAGGTTTGATGCCTAACAGCTTAGAACTATCATCCAAGCAGTTCTGGACTAGAAACCGGATCCAGATGTGGAGGATGGATGGCGGGCAGGTCTGAAATCCAGGTAGCGGGCCCTCGTGGTTTGGAAAGTGCAGCTTAAAGTTGGAGGGGAACAGTTTGCTCAGATAATGGGTCTGGAACAACTCGTACATGAACTTTATTGAGGCGTTGGCACTATCCATACTCATGCCAGAATAGAAATCTTCAGCCGGAAAACTGGTAGAATCCAGTTCCTGACTACTTATACACACATCACTCAACTGGGTTGATCCCGAAGCTACGTAGGCCAGTTGCATTATATTTTTAAGTAGGACTTGGAACAAATGGTTGGAGTCGTGGTAGGTCGTGGGAAAGGAGCTAGGTACCAGCGGTGTACGTTCGTCGACTATGATCAGTTCTTGGCCTAGCTGTGTGTAGCCGAGTCGTGATATTTCACCTGAGTAGCTGGCGACATCCAGGCGGTCAAAGGCGTAAACGTCGAGAGATATCGCGTTCGCGTACAGCCACAACGGACCTTCACTTGGGGTACGTAGCACACTTAACCAGATCAACAGCAATTCGAAGCCTTGCACACGGAGGGCGGGATGATTTCCGTAATGCAACAGTTGGCTTAAAAGTAAAACTTAGCCGGGGTTAGTATGGAAAAAGGAATTGCGAAAATTTACATAGGGATTTATCTTGCCAGTTCTCACGAATCTTATCCGATAGTATTAAAAAGAGTTGACGTAGGATGGGGAAGGTCTTAGTCAAGTTGACTAGGTCTTTAGAATTCATATGTACACTTCCTTTCTCTATACAAATTTAGTTTTGCTAAAATTGAAAATGTACGTTTAATTTTGTTGACTTGACGGACAAACATCCCACCTACTACATCGAATATGATATCGGCATTACTTTTATAAAACTTGGGTAGATCTATACTTTCGGTATAGACTACAAATTAAATAAATAAAGGTTATTAAACTAAGATAAGTTACCTAATATCTCAGATAAACTAGTAAATCTGGATTTGACACTAGCTTTAGTATCCATAAGGTTCTTCATACGCTTTACCATCAGCTTTTCCAAAGTGTTTGGTGAATTCAACATGGGACCGGAAGCTTTGTTGATGCCTGGAGCCAAGTTGGAGGCGTTTATGTGTAAGCTCTCAGCTGGTAAGTTGTTTTGGGTTGGTGCTACTACATTTTTATTTTTGGTACTTGTTGCGTTGGTGTTTACGGTAGGCGGTACGGCCAAATCGTTGGAACTTCTACGTACCCTTGGGAACAGGTTGGCCAACTTTCGTTCCATATAGTTTGGTTATGCTGCTTGCCACTATTTACAAGTTGAAACGTTACTTTTCTAGAGTTTAAGTTGGAATTTTGGGTGTTGATGGGGTTGATTTAACTTCGGTTCAATTTATTCAGAAACCAAACTTAGTTGAGCTTGACTAAAAGATAAACTGAGGGTTGAAATTCATCATCCTCTCATATAGGGGACACGTTGCTTAGTGTAAATTTTATAGATCGTCAAAAACTACAAGCTATATAGTTAATCGTAAATGATATAGTGCAGTAGCTTATAAGTACTCTAAAGATACAAATAACGCAAGATAAATTAGGATCATCCACTATATATTTTTAGTATCTCATTAAATACATGCACGACAGATATTTCCAAACCTACATCAAAAGTTCTCAATGCATATAGGAGCCTATTTACTACTATATATAGCATTTCAGTTTAATGATATTGGTTAAATAGACTAACGCTCAACATTCTAATACCCATCAAAGAAATATAGAATAAAGACTAGAAAAAATTATAAATGTTAAGTTACCTATTAGTACAAATATGTGCAACATTTGAATATACCAAACTACTTTATAAACATATTTAATGAAAGTATCAATAAAGATGATATAACAATTCAACATAGTATTAAAATAAACTCTATTAAAAACAATAAAATATATTTAATTAGCACAATAAATTAATTACATCCTCAAGTTATTCGGCCCTTGCCGTCCCCACCAGATCCCAAACTAGAGCCAGGATGTTCAGCCCAGTTAAAATCCAAGCCAGTGCAACTAAACAATCTTTAAGCGCACACCAAGTCGCACTACCGCAGGTCGAAAACTGAGCTAATAAAGCAGAGGCAGCCGCCAGTCCTAAAATAAATAGGAGGCCATCCAGCACCAAGAAATAGACGCGTCTAGCTTTGTACTTGTAGTACTTGTACCTACGCCAGTATCCTACCAGGTACCCCAAATTGATGACAAAAGTTAAACCTGTACTGAAGAATATGTACTCCAAAGTCACAAAGTTGACTTCTACTTTGGTACCGGAAGGTGATGTTGAATAGATGACGACGTCGAATATTATAGCTAGTAAGGCGACTAGTAAAACTAAACATCGTAGTATAAGCCGTAGGGTGCTAGGTTTCTTGCCTTTTGCGCCTTCGCAGTTTTTTTCAACGAGTTTGGTTCTAAAGCTACGTTGTAGTTTGGTTTTGGGAGGTAAGACTGTTCTCTATGTTGTAGTCAGATAAGGTTTCCAATTGAACGTGAGGTGGGAGTTGGACGTCAGGAAGGTACCAAGCGATACTTTTGGAGCTGGGACTTCTATTTCAAGTCTGGACTATTCACTGCTGGATCAGATTGAGCTTGGTCAAGGTCAAAATTTGGTTGCTCAGGTAAGGATTCTACGTTGGGAGGCAGTTCTAAAGTTATGGAATCTGCTCTAGTTTGTGGTAAGTTACCTTCCGATGTAAAAGGCTGGGATTGGTAGATTTGTTGATTGGTTTCAAGCTGTTGCTCGCTATGCTGGTTTGGGTAACTTACACTTGTCGAAGGTAGCTGACCCCCGTATTTGGTGACGTCAGGGAAAGCCAAAGTAGGCTGGGATAGTCGTGGTAACTCCTCCAAACTGTAATACCTCTTTAAAACCTCAGCCTCCGACTCAGTTATGAAGCTGGCTCGTTTTGGATCTATCTGAGATTGCATCTTTGTTTTTGTTAAAGTGTAAATTGGGTCCAAACGTTACTCTCCCTTTGCTTTTAAACTGATCTGCGTAGTTTCAATTAAGGGTTTTAGGCTGGGCGACTGATTTCATACTTGTTATGGCAGATCTTCACAATTACAATTTAGTCTGAGTTGGGCTAGCAATTTAAGATCAGCCAATCATCTACCTTAAAGCGAGGGTTAGGTTGGGATGTTTGCTTGGCTTGAGAATAAAGGTGGGTTTATCTTTGAATTGAACGAAGCCTTGATCTTGGCATCTTCTTGGTTTCTATTTACGAAGCTTTAGCTTCTTGAGGATTTGAGCATAAAGGCTTGGTAGATCCACTATCGGTGAAAACATATTCGCACATGAACCTTCTCTATGTCGAAGGTCACTATTAGTTTGTTCCATAAGTTGAACTTGGACGTTTGGAAATTTCAAGGGAGAATTTATAATCGCTTTTGTAAATACATTTGGCTTTTGGACAGCTAATATATCTTATAACCTGGTATACGGATTTATCTAATAACAATTATAAACTTTAATATGTATATAAAAAGTAAACATCAAAGCTCTAAACTGAACTTTATTCTTTAATCAGAACTTCCACTCATTAAGATAGAGGTACTTGGTAACAACATTCTCCTTCAATCTCCCATCCTCTGTAAACTGAACTCGGGTACTCAATTTGGTAGCCGAAGCTCCATTCCATCCACTACAGTCGCCATTAGGCACGTATAGAATTCCCAGTTGAAATACTTGGTGCTCGGTAGCATACCCAAAAAGACCTACGAAAGTATGGTTCGTTGGTACCGAAAATTTAACCAAACTTCCGCCGTTACCACCGACCCAGTTGGAGTTGCCATTTAGAAAGTGAAGTTGCATACCATCAATGTAGTATCCCGCCTTTATAGATACGGCGATAACTGGGTTGTCGGTGGGAGTAGGGATTCGGATAGTAGAATGGATTTTGATGTCTGATCTAAAGGATCTATAAAACTTATCGGTAGATGGATCGCTGTTGAAGCCTCCGATAAGCTTATGGATAGCATTTCCATCCGATGCAATGTACAAAGTTTGGTTTTGGGTGCGGCCGTCACCAAGGAAGCTGAAGAAAGGCTTGCAGTCGGCAGGCTTACCGTACCCAGCTAAACTACTGCAGAAGAGCTTGCGATCCTTCAAGCTAATACCTACTACACTCAAATCCAAGTCGACATCGATACAACCATTTAAAACAAGCTCGGTCAAGTTAAATCTACGGTTATGGTTACCAATGGCTGAGATTTCGATTTCGAATTTACGTCTTGGGTCGAAATTAATATCCTTAAGTAGCTGCTGAAGGTCCAAGTTTAAAGTCAAGGGGAATTGGGGTACGAACTGCTTGTACAAGATAAGATCATCGTCTCTAAATATAAGGTATTGGGCGATCCCGTAATCATGTTGGATGAAGAACCCACGATCGCATAGACTTACTTCAGCATCCTTAGAGCCATCAAATTTGGATTGGTTGGGTAAACCAAGGCTGGGATGTAAAAACAGCTTAATGAGATTGGTTGGATGTAATCTACTTCTGCTATCCTCAAAATTGGGCACAGGGTTTCCGTCGATATCCACACTTAAAAAGTTACGGTTTAGTTCGGCGTACCCTCGAGCCATAATACCTTCTGGTACATGAGGCAATCCTAAAGCGTGACCCAATTCATGTAAGAAGGCGCCGATACTGATATTGGCAGCATGATGGAATTTACCTTTACCCCACTCTTCGTCGGCAACAAACTGGGTATCCAAATTAGTGTGATTCAAAAAGCAAAATGGGATGTGCTCCAGACAACTCGGCCACGAATGCGTCAGATGGGAACCGAACATACCTAAAGACGTGTTCTTACCTCCTCCGCCCAGGGCAGCATGTCCTCGAATCAGCTGTATAGATTTATCCCATTGACTGTCCAATATCATACCGGCTACCAAATAGGGTTGTTTAAATTGGCCAGTGGGGTGGTCCCGCAAAGCGTCCATAAACAGCCCATATAGACCTTTCTTCGACTCATCCTTGGGAGGGTCACCAGTCTTAGGGTTATACTGTTGAGCAATATCTTTGTCTCGTATCTGTTCCATAGTGGCTTGACTACGTACAATTACTACTTCAGCTATTTTGTTTTGAAGTGGCGTTTGGGCCAAGGTGTCGAGTTGAATTTTCTCTTTAAATCGTATGGTTCTTCTACCTAGTCCGGCTCTAAACATCTGCTCGCCTATAAATGCCTGCCACATATAACCGGCCATCCTCAACTTCTTGACTGCTGCCTCAATACTGTTATCCTCATTTTTGTCCTGACTATCGAAAGTTAGGCTAGAATCTTTAGCTACCATTATTACTAGTTGGACTCGATCTTCTTCACCAAAACTATCGTCAAAGTTCAAGTTGAGGCTGTGGTTTAGATGGTGGTAGTTAAATTTTATCAAGTTGCTGCCTTCTTTTAAATTCACTAAAACTTTAAAATTGCTATCGCATATTGGCCAGTCGAACCTTCGATTGAAACTATCGACTACCTCAATCTGCCCTGAGGTTGGTAGAGTTGAATTGTCTTTAATAGAGCCGGTTATCAGTACTACCCTTTGATATACAACTTCGTTTTGTTGAACGTTGTGCAAGGCTACTGCGCCTTGCAAATTGTCGGAATGTAAGCCTTGTACTAATAAAATAAGTTAGCTGGAAAGTGTTTTTATTCCTACCTAATGGCTTTTCGTCAAGTTTGCAAACTTGCTCGATCTGATTCATCTTGAAGAAATACCTTTTAATAGTTTTAAGGTACATATGGTTTACTTTCACTGTTTTATAGATGTACTTTGCTCCACTGAAATTCTATGGGGTTGGAAGGTTTGAAGTGACGTAAAATTGCATCTTGGTATAAATTTAATTATAAAAAGGAATGCATGATTTCAGCAGTCTATTTATAAAAGTGGATACCATGGATATGTTAGATACAGGAAAAGATAAAGTATACTATGAATTTGGAGAAAGAACATGTGCTGGGTATGGATGAAGAGGAGATCTCTTCCGACTTGGATGCCCAAAGTGAAGCCGAACAGGTGGCTGAAAAGGTTCAAAGTAAAGAGGTGGAAACAACACAGGTATCCATTCAAAATCTAAAAGCTACTAAAATATGTATACAGGATAAAATTATCGAAGTAGAAGCTTTAACCAAGCATGGGATAGCTATGGGGGATGTCAACAAGTTGAAAAATTCGGGAGTATGCTCGGTCAAGGTAACAATAAACCATACCTATTTTCCAACATATTTGTTTATTGAAGGCTATCCATATGAGTACACGAAGGAACTTGGGTAAAATTAAAGGTCTTTCGGAAGCCAAAGTAGAAAAGATAAAAGAAGTGGCGTCCAAGCTTATGGTAACTTTACCAAGTAACTTGGATTGTATTGAAGTACCGTTTTAAAATAGAGTTGCTCCTTTGTTCTCAGCTTCCGACTTTTTGGTCAAAAGGAAGCAGGTATTGAGATTATCTACCGGTAGTTACCAATTTGATCGACTGCTAGGGGGTAATTCAAAAGTTCACATTAGTAAAATCACTAACGGTGCCTTCTTGAAATACAAAGGCGGAGTTCAAACCATGTCCATAACTGAAGCCTTTGGAGAATTTCGTACTGGTAAAACTCAGATAGCTCATACCCTATGCGTAACCTGCCAACTACCCGTCAATATGGGCGGAGGGCAAGGTAAGGCGGCCTATATCGATACGGAAGGGACCTTTCGCCCTGAACGTATACGGGATATAGCCACCCGGTTTAACATGAACCCCGATATCGTTTTAGACAACATCATTTACGCCCGAGCTTACAACTCTGAGCATCAGTTTGATTTGCTTCTGGAGCTGGCTGCTCGATTTACAAATGAGCAATGCTACCGACTGTTGGTTGTCGACTCGATTATTGCGTTGTTTCGTACCGACTTCAGCGGTAGAGGTGAACTTGGCGAACGCCAGCAGAAACTCAACCAGTTCCTGTCCAAGCTGATCAAAGTCGCTGAGGAGTTCAACTTGGCTGTCTTCATCACCAATCAGATGTCGAGTGATCCAGGTGCTGCCATGTCCTTCGTCTCCGATCCTAAAAAACCGGTGGGTGGGCATGTTTTAGCCCATGCCTCGACTACTCGGCTGAGTCTGAAGAAAGGGAGGGGTGAAGAGCGTATAGTTAAAATTTACGATTCTCCAGATGTACCAGAGGATGAAGCGCGTTATACTATTGCTAAGGGAGGGATTTCCGATGTGGTTGATTAGATATTGCGATGTCTTGTATTATTGAAATGCCTATTATGATATAAACTAAAGTGTTGCTATGTTATTAATAAAGCTATAGTTGGCTATTATGTTAGTTTAAAGGTTTGAACGTTGAGATTTATATAAAACGAAAAGCTAGTAAATAGTATCAAACTAAAGAGTACAAATTTAATAGAGTTAGTAGAGCTTTGGAAAAGATATAGAGAAGCACACGATTAGAATAGAGCGAAAAAGTTAGAGGAATGGACCCATCGGCTAATAAATAAAGAAAACAGCTATGCATAACAGAACGAAAACATCAGGTCAACAAAAGTACCTTCAACGGTTCGCCCTAATCTCCTAAATAAACAACATTAACCTTAAGCACGCCTAAAAACTACCTTGAGCCTCTTTAAAAGCAAGTTAAAATTCTCCTCAGTCCTACACTTCAAACTACAGAACGTCAACTTGAAAGGTAATAGCTGGTTATTGTAGATAAGAGGTAGCCAAACCAAACTAACAACATTACTTTCCACCAGTTGTACCTTACAGAAACTACATTTGCGATACTTCAACTTGTCGATGGCATTCTCCAGTTTAACGGGGAGGGTATTTTGGATAGTGAAGTCGTCGGTAAATTTGAAGGACCTCAGGCACAGCTCTTTCAAAGATAATTGAAACTTCTGAGGAAGGTGTATAAATGTATCGGGTGAACCATTTAAGTTTTCAAGTAAAGGGTTGGCACTAACATTGAAGTTGGTTAATTTCTTGAGGTCAAATAAGGTTATAGGTAGGATTTTCTATACACGTTTAGAAATCAATATATATATTGAGAGTATAAATCATAAACTTACCAACTCACAGTTTACCAAAGATAGTTTTTCCAAGTTGACCAACTTGTTGATTTCGCTAGGTAGCTCGTTAATAGGATTATTGTCTAGAGTAAATAGGATTAAGGTTTATATCGTGAAATGTCGAGTTACTCAGATTTAAAACGGTCAAGCTGGTCAAGCTCAATAAAATAGTTGGAAATTTGATGAGCTGAGTATACTGGAACTCCAAATTTAAACCTTTAGTTAAAGATTCGTTTTCATCGACGTAGACTAACTTATCTAAATCCAATATCGATTTGGGAAGCTCACCTAACATCAGATTTCTATATCATTAGACTATAGGTTAGTATTTGAAGTTATAAGTTGACAATATGGTGCTTTACTTCAACTTAAGCTTTCCATTACCGTTGTCAATACAATCTTCGATTAACTTCAACACTTGCAGTTGGTTCTGTTGACATACGGTTTGGAATAGGGGATTGTAACTAAAGTAAATTATATAGGATTAGTTTTGTTCCTTGATGCTCTATATGCAACTCGACAAATAAAATATACTTACGGACTAAATTTATAGTTGAAGAAGATGGGCATTTATTCCAATATAGATCTAGCAATTTAAAAAGGTTGTATTCTCTTTTATATCGATAACTATAGTTGGCTTTGAGAGTAGAAATTCAAAACTGCATAAACTTTGTAATTTATAGGGCTCCTTTTATAAAAAGTAAGCTTAAGAAATATGCTGGTATAAAGGAAGCTGTTAAAAATGGATATGGAGTTGGATCAAAGTTTGTTGAAATGGTCAGAATTGAAATTGAAAAGGTAAAAAAGGAAGGGTTGGAAATCTCTAAGCTTTATTTTAGCTTTTTCCCACCCAAAATCCAAAATCTACAGCCTCATTCCAATCCAAGTTACTTCATATCTGTAGACTACGAAAGCTTTCTATGAATTTCAACTAATAAGATTGCTATATTTAGATTGTGACTAGTTTTTTATGATCTAATTTAGTAGTCTCGATATTTATCCTAATTGGGCCTTTACAACTCTATTAAATTATTCGAGGCCATTGATTGGCTTTTGAGTTTTGGGATGGGCTGAGTTGAAGGATTAAACTTGTTTAGATGCACTTTGGAATGTTTTATAAAAGAAAATTTTGGGTAAAGATGGCAATATCTATAATATGGAAGGTACATTTTCTATAGTTTTATTGGCATAAAATTAAGCTGAAAGCTTAAATATTTTTGAATATTTTAGTGGCAATTTTTCAGCGAAACAGCATCTTTTTATTCCACTTCTATTTTATCAAATTATACTGTATATAAAATAGGTAATGGTGCTCTAGCTACCCAAACATAAGTTTTTATGCTTTGTAAAAGTATTGAAAAGAAAAGAATCCATTGTTAAAGAATTTAAGTTCAAACTTCAATTTCAAGATATTGATACTCTTTGTAAACTTTCAAAAGTGTAGGTAATGGTAATTTTTCAAACCATTCGATATTGATGTAGGAACTGTTTAGTGTTTAAGCTTACGTTGGTATCTACAAACTGTTAAAGATACCTATTTCTTTCAGATATACTTGTAGGATGAGTAAAGTAAAATTGAAACCCTAATTATTGTCAATTTAGCTTCTCCAATTAGTCATTGTGATGTATAGAATTATGGAAATTGGTATTTATATCCTTATTAAGCTTCTAAACTACAATGTGTAAAGTCATTACGTGTCTGTTAAAAATATGTATAACCAAATCTTGGTCCTAAAAACAACATAAAGCTATAATAATTCCTATATTTATTCGTAATCCCCAAACATTAAAGGTGACCACAGAAGATGTTGTTTTGACCTTGGGATCTACATCTAGTTCCAGGACCGCAGGCGCGGTAGACGAAGGAAGATTGAGCGCAAGTGTAGAAGCCACCGGTGGAGTTGTCGCAGAACATGGTGCCTTCGGTACAGCGACCAAAGTCAACATTACCGGAACCGTAACTGCCTCCGTAGTGGGCACCCTTGTTACCGTAAGAGTTGGAGTGGTGACGACGGTTGTCGACAACTTTGTTGCCGTAGCTAGGTTTGTGGTGGCGGTTGTTGTTGACGATGACACGGTCGTTGTAGTTGGACTTGTGGATGACACCACCGTTGCCGTAGCTACCGCCACCAGGTAAAGCCAAGATGGTGGTAAGGAAAGTGAAAGTGAAGACTGAGGTGAACTGCATGTTGATTTGATTAATTAGGTGTTAATGGATTAGTTGATATGCTAATTAGTTTGCTATTAGTGTTTGTATGTTGCTGTTTTGATAGCTTTTAGGGCCATACATTTGGGTCTATTTATATTAGCAATCCCCGTAGTGTTAGTATTCTAGTGTAAATTGACCCCAGACTTTGATGGCCAGCTCGATGTCAAACTACTACATTCTAATTTAACCTGCATAGCAATTTTCTCTTTAGAACCTATACATCATTAAAGCAGTATTGAATAACGCTACTCTCATACCAATTTATTTTTGTAGAATGCCACTGGTTCATTCTTTGATGGATTTCATCCACCAATTTCGAGCACTCCAACCTAGTCAAAATGTTTTCGAGTGACATCTTTACATTTTTAGCACTATACCACGTTCTCAATAAATAGCTTGGAAAGCAACATCATAAATATAAATTCAAGCTGTAATTGAAGCTAGTATATTGGACACGTGTATCTAAGCTTATTATTAGATTTCTATTTGGATTGACAGTTTCCCCAGCCTCTTTGACGAAAATCTGTCAAATCTGGTGTTCATAGAGATTTTGGAAGTTTCGTAGTTGTGGGAAATTTTCTTGGCTACAAGCTTAATTCAATTGTGAACCCTACATATCAAGCCTTTATTGAGACTTGTACACCTTTCTTTAAAGCCGAAATGTTTATTTAAGATAAAACATAAGGTAAAGAGTAAATATGTTCTAGATGCTTTTTAAAGCACCTAGAGATTGGAATGAGAAGGTGAAGGTCAGACCTTCCAACTAATAACATCGCTCCCAGGAAACAAAAAAGACCACCAGGTAGTAATGAGTTAAAGTCTAACCAAGAGATGATTTCTTTTGCAAGTCAACCCTTCATATTCTGGATATTAAAGCTCTTCAAATGATGGGAAAGGAACAGAGTATTGGGAGTGATCCCAGCTAAAAGTAGCGACAGAATCATCCCAAGGCTTATTATGAAGGTTTAGACTGCTTTGATTTATGAAATCCATCAGCAACTCAATCTTGGAATACTACTAATCAATTGTATCTTACTTTATGACGTTTATAATTTCCTATTGGCTTCAAGAAAAGGTAGATACAAATCTTAGAAATTACATAAGTTTTGAAATAGTGATCGCATTAATTGGGTGCTATGAAATTGCAATACCCATAATAAGCAATAACATATCAACCTAAATATATGGCATTTTAATTTCCTCGCTACATTTTTAAAATATAAGCATAGAAAGATTAAAATTGAGCATACATTCGGTGAAAAAAGCCATTTTAAGTTGAACTATGTATATGTATTTCGACTATATATACTAAAATAGAACTATACAAACAACTTTTGCGAAACATTTTTTCCGATAAATTGTACTACTTCAAGTTAGTAGAAAGTTATCAAAGTTGGATTAAGTAAAAACTGCTTATATCCAAAAGCTATCGAACATATTCAAAAAGCTAGTTGGATAGTGCAATTTCAAGTTAATTTGAGTATGCTGTCGAGTTACTAGATGTTTTCATGAAGGTTGATTAACATAAGTAAATTTGGATAGTAGTTGCTGCTTGATGTATTATAGAGTCTGAAATCAATTAAAGTATTTTTGAGTCACTTAAATAGATGAAATGTTGTGTATGCTGGGACGTAGAAATGAGGAGTGTAATAAAAACTTCTAGATTTATTAGATAGATCGACCTACAGTAAGCTAATTACAAGCTGTTATTCTATGTATTTAATAAAATTATTTTTGAGTAAGGCAAAGCTCTATGTGATGGGCAAAGTAAAGCTGAGCTAGGTACAGTAAAGTAGAGCTTCGATAAATAGCATGTTGAGTTAGTTAAGATTGATCCGAAACCAAAAGCAGGTTGGACTAACTACGAATTGCTTGGTCAAATTACATGTATAGTATGGCTGTAAATTCGTTGCTAGTCTTTAAGTATTTAAGCACTATATAAAATCTAAGCTTTTAATTAAAACTATCGAATTCTTCATCGTTTATAGAACTCCTCAAATTCAAGTATTAAAAATTACTAATTAGTAGCACTGTAGTTTAATATAGTGAGTTAATTAGAATACAGTTCAGAACTACCTTTGTATCTTTCGAAAAATATACTGCAAATTTACTTATTCCAAGTATTTCTACAGAGTTTTTTAAGCAAGCTTATCCTTGGATATCATTACATCACTAGAAACCATTGTAGTGTAGTACTTCTTTTAGATCTATACTTACATCATATATATATATATAAGTTAAAAAAATGACGCTTCAAATTGAAACTTAGTGAAGTTTCCTCCTAAATAAAGATCATAAACAATTGTATAGTATGTAAACCATAGGCAATTCAAGTAAAATATAGTATTTATATTTCAACTCAGATTTCTGAAAATGCATAGAATATTATAAAAGATATAGATAACCATTTGACATTATATTGATTTATTAATTAATTCGATACCTTTTACCTTACTAACATGGAGCTGATCAAAGATTGGAGGAAATGGTACTTTGATAAGTCAGATTAGGCTTTATCGACCTTAATCTTATTTGGCATTAGATTTAGGAGAGGAGAGCTTAGAAGGAGTAGGCTTAGAAGGAGAGGGTTTCTGACCTCCATTTGGTAAAGCTCGAACCAAGTTGTAGATCAGCTTATGACCGATGGAGCTACGCTTACTCAAGGTGCCGGAGTGGGATTGGGTAGTTTCTGAAAGGGATCTTAACCCGTTACTTTGACTTGAAGCTGAACCGAAGAAGGGGAAGGCTTGAGTGACGGTGACTAAGAGGAGGGATAAGGTGGTTGAGAACTTCATATTGATGTTTGTTGTACTGTACATAAAAGTTCAATGGGCCCTTTATATACTTTTCTGATGCCTTATGAACCTATATATACTCTATATACTTTGTATTTGAAAAGTGATGGTGTGCTTTTAAAATTTTTTTATTATATTTTCACATAGCAAATACCAAATCTGGATGCCAAATTGATTAAATAATTTTTGGAACTTTGCCACCTTTTTGATCACGTAGTCATAATCTTTTAGGTAGCCCAATTCTGCAACAGTATACCCAATTGTATCTTAACATATCTGTACTATATCAACAATTCCTAGCCAGTTTCAGGGATAGATATATGTAGAGCAAAAAGCTTTGTAGGCTTTGGTACGGCGGTCACCATCAGCCGGACGGTATGAAACTGCAATACCAATAATAGGTAATAGTATATCGATTTAAATATATGGTGTCTTGGCCCCTTGCTACTTTTTTAAGATATGCGTATGCAGAAGTTGAAGCTGGGTATGAATTTAGTGAAAAATATCTTTGATATTAAACCATATATATATTTGGGTCATGTATGGTAATAGAAGACTATATAGCTAACCCTTACGAACCACTTCGCATATAGGTGCCATGACTCCAAGTTAATATATGAATATTCAAATACTTGTTTAGTCGAGGTTTTTCCATGTCTAAAATGCATGCTAATTCCTTGAGCGAAACTAATTAGATCCTACAATTGCATGTTGATTTGAGTACAATAAGAATGTATATGTCGACTTGTTTAGTATTTTCATAGGGTCGATTAAAGTAGGTAAATTGGATAAGAGTTGCTGCTTGATATATTTCGAAATCTAATACCAATTTAACGAAGCAGTTTCTAGTCAATTTAATTAGCCAGAATAACACATCATGTACATTGGGATATGGATGTAGGTAGTACGATATATTTTTTATTATTTTTTAAGATAAACAAATAGAGTTAAGTTGATGCCGTGAAATTCTAGCTTCGATAGACAGTAATGCTAAGCTAGTTAAATTTGATTTGAGATTAAACATAGATGAGACTAGTTACAAGTTGCTTGGTCTCATTTTGTGATGTAGTGTAGTTTCCGGTTTGTTTATTGTAACTTACTATTTCAGTATCCTATATCAATATAAAATTCGATTTAAAGGTAGTTTTAATCTTCATTTTATATTTCATCGCATAAAACAGTTCTCAATATCAGAAATCAAACATTCTAAACTAATTATACCATGGCTTAATAGTGAATTTTAACTAGGGATGCAGTTAATTTGGATCTACCAATTTAGTTATTTTAAAAGTATTTTGTAAATATGGTTGTTTCAAGTCTTATATTTCATAGTTCATGTAAAAGAGCTGTTTCTTAGGTGCTATATTACTCAAAACTGCTGTAGTATTTCATTCTTATTCGTAGGGATAGCTTATATATATATGTATATACAATTGACACTCTAAATCGGATCTAAATAAGATTCCTCTTATATAAATAAGCTGCAGATAACTATAACAATATTGGTTGTTACAATTCCTATTATTAGGTCCTAGATCTATTCCCCTCTTTGTTTTTTCTCATGTCACTTTTTCTCTATCAACCTTTGATTTTTCAATACTCAATTTGTAACTAGTTTAGCTATGAATCTGTTCTATATATCAAATACTCTTGATCACCTTTATTATTTTCTTAGCTTCGACCATCACTTGGGAACTCCAATTATTAGCAACATAACATTTAATACTAGCATTTCAACAATTGTAAACTCATCAGTAGTCGTTGGCATTATTACGGATATCTCTGACTAAACTTGGCAAAGGTTCAAGTAATCTATAGAGTAGTTAGTTGAGGATGGAGCTCTAATCCTCCTGGTACAGCTACTGCCAAGATATCAAAGAGGTATTTAAACCCCTTTGTTACTACCCAAAGCCAGTATCTTGATAATGTTCCACCTCGCTACCCCTAGTTGTTACTCATCCCTTTATCCTATTCCCTAGCCATAGCTGTTTCTGACAGCCTGATTCCGTCTCCTAGTTTTCAAATAAAGCCTTGTTCTTAGTAAATGTCTTAGTTATTGGCATAGCGCTACTATGTGGTCCGAATTTCCCACCCTCTTAGCTTACTACTTTCTGATTTTGTTTCCCTTTGGACTTCTTTTGAGTGATTAATATTATCAATGCAGTGGTAAGCATTAATTCTGCTTTCCCGGTCTATCCTATCATACACCTCCATCATGACACCATCATTAGTTGAATCCAATAGCATATCCCTGGACTTTACAGTTATTATAGAATAAAAAGTTTTATTCATAATATAATAAAGGAGCTATAGCAAGCTACTAGTCTTCAAAAGCCCTACTTATATCTAATTTTTAAATTGATACAGATGATCTATTAATGAAATTGACAAGGTATAATTATACTCTGATATACAGGCTAATGAACTCTACTTTTCCAATTAAAATAATATATAGAGGTTAAACTACTAGCCAACTCAAAGAAGCGATGTTTAATATTAGGTTTGATTTTAGGTAAATATATAATAGTATATTAAAACAGTTATTTTCAAAGGTAAAGTTCAAGCTAAGCTGTTTAAAGGAATTTAAACCAACTATAACCATCGGCAAAACTTTAATATTTATTTATTTAGATATATAAAAGGTATCTTACATACCATTAAAAATCAGAAATCTAATCTTTAAGCTCGAAGGGGTTGACTTCTTTACCATTCGTTGCTGTAGAACTGTAGTTGATAGGTGAAGGTAAAGCAGCTTCGACCGAGTACTTGCAATCCAATTCCAACGGGTTTAGCAAAGGAGAGACTTCTTCAACGATCCTAACTTTAACTCTACTACCCTTTACGTCGATACTATCACTCTTGTTGGTGCTACCAATACTACCATCTGTAGTACCATTGACACTTTGTAGCTTCTGGGCAATCAATTTGTTCTTAATGCGCTTCTGCTGCAACAGGAAACCTCTAAACCAAAACAGGTGCAAGGGGAATATGATGGCTAAGACAATGCTAGTTATAGGTTTAGGACTTAAAAAGTAAAAATAAGGGATTAAAATGAAGTGGTAGCATATACGGAATACAAAGTAACTCGAACCGAACCAAAAGTCACTACGTAGGTTCTTGAAAAGTTGACCTAGGCCTAATATCAATGTAGGAAGCTCTAAAGGGCACAGCAGTAAAAAGTGAGCAGACAGATCATAAGCTAAGATAATCCAACATATAAAGATGTATACACTGTGGTGGAACCAACCGGTCAAAAATTGGATATGTTTGGGGTAATACAGAATTCCCAAAATCAAATCTAAAGTCAAAGTCGTCAAGAAAATAGAGGTTATAATGATGGAAAATTGGTTGGAAGGTATTAAAGTCTGTAAATCAAAGTTGTTGAGAACTAAAAGGGCTATCTGTGGTATTGAACTTAACGTTAATATGGAAGCTTGCAAGGTGGCTATGAACCAACTGAGCTGTTTTTCAGTCTGCAAAAGTTGGGTGTTCTTTACGATGAGGAATATGGAAGTCGTCAAGATGCTAGTTAGGATTATGGTCTCACTGGTTGGGCTTTTCAATAATACGTCGTACCAACTCATCTTTACTCTGTAAATGTCTCTAAACTGTTTGTATGGATAAATTAAAAAGGTGAGGTTGAAATCTTGGTGTTGCCATTTGGACTTGGTTGCGCCTTCAAAGTCCATGGGGAAATTTGTATTGAAAGTTTAACCACTAATTGTAGCAAATCAAATTACAGCTTAGCTATCCAACAACAGCTAACTTTACCCCTGATGTTGATGACCTATGCTTATATAGAAAAGGAGTGAGGGGGATATGAAAGTCATGATCGTACAAATCCTTAATATGCAGATGCAGGGATGTAAGGATGTATAGTATATATAAAATAATACGAACCTGCTTCCTCTTCCATCTTTAACAAAAAGAAGCAGGAATATGGCACTACCAACCTTTATTAATCCAACTACCTGTATCAACCTTACTGTTAACTACTGTAATAAAGCTAAAGCTATACGACAAGTTGAGTAAACATTTCAAAACTTTAAAACAGAAAAGTTGGATATTAACTACTTTACTAGCTCTAACTTTAAGTTTAACTTCCATACCCTCCCAGCTCAAACTAATTAACAATAACTACGACTTGAACGTTTTCCGCCAAGATGATAGTTATGGGCAAAGTATCTTGGTTTTCTTTATTGTAAGTTTGATTTTAGATCTTATAATTGGTAATCTTTACTACCCTACCTACCTCAACTTAATTACTGGGTACATCCACCATATCGCTTATATTATGCTAGGTGTCGTGGGTTTATTGTTTGGGCTAGGTAACCTGTTCAGTTTGATTATTTTAGTTGAAGTCCCAACCGTTTTCTTGGGACTATCCAATTTGTATCCAGAGTACAAGAAGTTGTACTTCAAGCTGTTTAGTTTTAGTTATTTCTTGACTCGGATATGTTATAACATCTTCTGTATCTATCTAACTTACAACTGGAAATCGTTTAGACTACCTTTCTTCTTAATGGTTCTAATTTTCCCTATGCATGCCTACTGGTTTGGAAAAGTTATTACGAAAACCGTGTAATAAAGATGAGGACTTGTAAATACGCTACATTTTGGTTTCTTTTATTGGTTTTATATAATAAATAAAGTTTTATCTATAAGCAGAAAAATGTATACAGAACGGCCAATTCGCAAAAAGAAATAGGGGGCTGTAGAAGATGGGAGTAAGGAAGATGGAACCGGGAAAATAAAAGGAGAGTGGGAAGAAAGGTAGAAGGAAGACTATTCACAAGCGAGTTTGGCATCGAAACTGGATAGAGCAATGGCAAAGGCCTGTAACGGGCATAGTGGGTACTGATAATCCAACGTAAACATATTTTCGGCTACCCTGCCAAACTGCAATACTAGATAATCCAAATCAGAGCAGTGGACAATTTGAAAGTTTTTGACACTAGCCAAAGTTACCCTGCCGTTGAAATTCAATACATAGCTCTGGCTATCTTCATTCCATTGCGGGACTTTGTTGTTGAGGACTAAGAGTTGTCGCTTGGAAGTTTTATACTTGGATACAAGACTTTCCCTCTCCTATTGGTAAAAACCAGGTTAGTCAATAAACTAAGAAAGAAGGAAATACCGTTATAGGTCGGAATTCAGGTCGAGTACCTTCCTTAGTCATACCCATCAATAAGACAGTCATCTTACGTGGACCTTTTAATCCCAGCAAGTTAGGTTCCTAAATATATATGTGTAAATATAAAGACTGCTTGAAACACTTACATAAAATATGGTACCCAGCTCCTGCCTTAATTTAAGCTCTTTATCACTCTGATAGCTTTCTACCTCAGTTTCCCTACTACTTTGGGTATTTGAATTGGTACCGTTGTTGGGCTGCACCTTGTTTCTTTTAAACTTGTTAGGACTAATACCGTTGTCATAGATGTTGAACTGGGTACCCAAGAAGTTGCTTCTAATGTAGTAAAAACCAAGCCATTTAGTTACAATAGCAAAAATGCATTTTGGTTACCTAACTTTACCAACCAAATTACCTTTCCCTTCCGAAAAGTTGGTGTAGATAAGGTAGGTTGATCCCTTACCGGAAAACTTCTGACGTATAGCTTCCAACATCAACTGGTTATCCTGCTCACGATAAAGTTGGTATACGGTAGGTTGGTTCCTATCCTTTTTACGTACTATCCTACATAGAATCTTTTCTCCTTGCTTACAAGGTAGTAAGGAGTCCGAAGGGTAACTTAAAGTCGTTGTCAAACTAGGTTGGGTTTGAATAGATGGTTGGGAAGGTAGGCTAGATTGAGAGGTTTGGTTGGGTAAGGTGGGATGTATAGGCTCCAATATGTTCTCCATGTAGGTGCTGTGTAAGCTAGATCGGTTCTGTGAGAGTTGGAAGGAGCTTCGTGAACTTTGCAAATTTTGAGAGGAGGAATTGGCTTCCCGTTGCAGTACCCGTATCCTTGGCGATGCCAGCAACGCTGCAATTAATAGACCATTAGTATCATTACCTTACTTCAATTTTTACCTTGGTTATCCGAATCGATTGAATCTACCGATTGGTTTATTAACATTTGAGTGGTGTTGAAATTGGTGCCGTTCATAATATAAAGTAGAAAAGTGTTATGGAAGGTGTATTGTTCTATCAAATATATAAATATGCTCAAGTTCTACTTAATTTACATAAAGTTATTCGTTATAGAACAGTTTCTGGTCCAATATTAAATGTTAAACTAAGAATCAACAAACTATGTACTAAAACGGTTACTTTAACGTTTAAAAAGACAATATTAAGTCGTAAATAGTAGTAACTATCTCTATGAACCTGGCTTTGACGTTAAATTGCTATATAGATTTGTACTTCATAGTTGGTGCGATGGGATTGAAATTGATGGCTTTCAAAATGTTGAGCTGTTAAACTTATAGGTTAGCTTGTTTTGGTGTTGGAAGGTTCAAATTGGAGTTATGTCATTTGATTCATTGTAATGAAGATCCCTTTAATAAAACTAGCTAATTGGACTTGGATTTAACGTTCAACCAATGAATGGTTGATTGAGTTGATTCTTTGATTTGAAGGCAAGTGGGAAAATGGAAATTTACACTTCTCCACTCTATATCTGCAAAGCATAAAGATGATGATAAAGATTCATTATTGTAAAGCTATATCCCAGTTTAGTTCAAAACATAGAAGCAAGGTTATATACTACTCAATCGGAAGTTGAATGGGTCGTCTTTGCAATTGAATTTCAAACAATGTAAACTATAGTTGGTCTTTAGACATCTTTTGAAGAAACATAATTTAAACTAGTGCTATTAGAACAGTAAATGGCAGCTCATAAGTAACAGATGTGAATATATAATAAACTTATCTAGGCCTACTATATCGTGTACAGATTTGGATCACATCTACTGAGTTAGATGTGTTACATAGAAATTTGATAAAAGTATGTATAGAATGCTAAAATGTGTTCATTGCTGTACTTTATTGTAATGAGTATTTACAGCACACTATCTGAAGCCATTAGTTTACACATGTCTAGTTACCAATAGTATAGATAGTTAAAAGTACCATTTAAACTTCAAATAAAAGTGACTTAATAAACTTCAGCTGATAAGTGGTTTTAACATCTTTATCAAAGAAATAGATCCGAATACGCGTAAATATATTGATAAAAAGTTATTTAATAGATTCCAATCTACTAAAATTGAAGAAACTTAGTTCAAAAGTTAATGAATGCATATAGCTTGAAATATTTCTAAAAAGAACGTATGCTTTAGTTAAGAGGCAATTTAAAAAATAATAAGAAAAGGAAATCACTGCCAGCTAATAGATAAATAAACCAAGCTTATATCTTTTAAACAAACGTTTAGCATTCATAAAACAAATTGATAGTGTATATAAAAGTAGGCATACTATATTGCTTTATAAAACTAGCTCAATAAAAAGCAAAAATAAACTACTATAAAAATTGGGCTTCAAATACATTATTTGGAGATGTTCGCTTTCTCTTGGCTAAAAACAGAAATGTTAAGAGAAATCCCAAATACAATGTTACCTCAACTGAATGGAAAAGTCCTCTTCAACATCATCGTCATCCCAATTATCTTGCCAGACTTCTACACTGTTATTTATACCTTCCTCTTCTTCCCAATCTTATTACGGCAAAAATTAATAATAGTCTTTAAATAATAAATTACCATCTAAAGCAAACTCTTCAAAGGCATCTTCCTCCTCTAGGTTGTTGAAGTTGGGGTTCGACTCGTTCTCCTTGGTCTCAGCTTTGATATCCTTCTTTTCTACTGAACTGTCGGTTGGGTTTGCTGTTTTGGACATGTTTAATTTTACTTGGGTTTAAAGTCTCTTGGAAAGCTGAGTTCGCTTCTCTTTATCCAAAATCCAAGTCAACGTAAGCTTCAATACCCAAGTTGATTGGGCTGGGAATCAGAAACTTTAATTGGTGCGTTAAAAAGTTAGCTTTTCAGCATTTGGCTTCAAAACTTTTACCAGCTTTTATAAAGATGGCTGATATCAACCAGAGCTTAGAGAAATTTCAAGAGGCCAAGTAGGTACGCATATTAGAATAGTTATTAATTAAATTCAACAGAAAATCCATCGAAGTCAAGAAGGCTATTCCTTTGAGTTTCGACTTGGGTATTTTGACGGCTGGAGATATCAACACCTTAGACCAAAACAAGTTCAAGTAAATATTTGGCATACCTTTAGTTTTTAATTTATATTCATTAGAAAATTGGATAAGAATTTAGACAGCTACCTCTTAGACTTTTCTAGAGATGGTGTCCAGCTGCTTATCAACGAAATCTTTCATTTACCAGTTAAGAATACCGAATTAGGGTTCATGGCCTGTCTACCCAAGCCAACCACCATTATCCCCCGTGAGAAGCCGATTCCTAAAGCCAAGCCAATGACCCGCTGGGAGAAATTCGCCAAGGCCAAGGGTATCAAGAACAAGAAACGTGAGCGTATGGTCTTTGACGAAGAAAGTGGCCAGTACAAACCTAGGTACGGATACAAGGGCATCAACCAAGTTACCGACGACTGGCTTATCGAAGTTCCTGAAGGTGCTCCTATGGATCAGGATATGTATGCTGAAGCTAGAGCTGACAAGAAGAAGCGGGTCCAAGAGAACTTGAAGCGCCAGGAACGTAACTTGAGAGAAGCTAACGGCAAAGCAAATGAAACTACCGATCCACTCGCTAACCAAGACAAGCTTTCCAACGCTCAAAAACGTCACAAGCTGAAGCAAGCTAAAGAGAAGGAGGATGCCACCCAACGTCGTGAGGTCCAGGGTAAGCGTAAGGAAAGCTTGAATCGGGATGCCGTTTTAGCCAAAATCTCCACCGCCTCGCTAGGCAAATTCGACAAGAAGATTGAAGGGGAGGCTAAGACTAAAGGTGTCAAGCGTCAGGTAAATTTACTTGTATATCTTTTATTTACCTTCAAAAGTTCGAGCCTACCACCGCCCCTGATCTGCAGAAGGAGAAAGAGTCTACTCTTAAAGTCATTTCTAAACTCACCGACGGGTCTGCTGCCAAGGCTAAACAGAAGAAGGAAGTAGTCAATACACGAAAGGTATACCTTTATCCGGTATATATATATGCTAACTGTTTTCATTTAGGCTATCAAGAACGTCCGTTTCGAATTGCCTGACAAAAAAGCTAAAGGTAACGGTAAGAAGAAGTCCAAATAAGCTTTTGGCAGTATAGAAACTTTTATTTTATTATCGTCCTGTTGGAGTTAATCTTGAATAAGCACCTACTTATACTGTATTTATCGTCTTTATCTCTAAACGATCGATTCAGTCAGCTTTACTCTATAATTATAAAATGATTTCAGACAAACTTATACGCAATCTTCCTTTTATCACAACCACGTTACCGACCCTTTTTTATATCTCCTACCTACACTTCAACTTTTGGGTATCTTGTAGCATCGCTACATAGACCTAAACACTTATAGAAATAAAAGTTATAACTGTCCTGGAGCTAAACTAATGTTCAATGCTGACTAAATGATAACGATTATTCGATTTGGATAGGCTTTCAGTAATTTATGTTTAAGCATAAAAACTTCACTAGCATTCAAATTTACATTATTTACTGATATTTGACAATATATATCTTTGGAATATCAAACGAATGGTTTACTTGAAATCATATATATAAATTGAACTTTATTAATTAGTACATACTTTCTAAAGGATTAACTAACAGGCCAAAGTCTTGTTAAAGTGGGTATCGAAGAACTGGTAGTTGGCCTTAGTCACCAAATTAGCTTTATCGACGGAAGCCGAGCAATAAATGTCATCCAAACCTTTAAGGTTACACAAGGCAAATTGGGTAGCGCTGGCATCCCTAATGAAGAACTCCTGTTTGTGGTGAACTAAGTTCAAGTTCTTACCTTCGACCTCAAAGTGAGGGAGCTTGTCGTTGAAGTTGATGCTTCGCACTATTTTGGTTGGCAACTTGTTGTAGTACGTGGCGAACCTAGAGTTACCAGTCAGAAGTTGGCCGTAGGTAAAGAGTTGGAACTGCTCCCAATCAATCTTGAACTCAAAGTGCAGTCGAGCTAAAAGTAAACTGACGGCTGACCCACCTACCGAGTGTCCTACCAACACTATTTTGTAGGTCTGGTAGTTAGAGTCCTTGGCGAACAGTTCCTTCAAACCGGTGGATATTTTAGTGTACAAGGATTCCATTATTACTAAGATAAAGTTATCGACCTTGACACCTTTGTCCTTGAGTTCCTTGGATAGGAATGCGGTGGTGGATAGCCCTACCGATGATAAGATGACATTGCCATCTTCGATGTTCTTTATGACGATGACAATCTCCTTGGAGTGGTCGAGGACGGTCAAGTATCCACTAGAACCCAGATTTCGGTTTTCAAAGTTTACAAGTAGATTGGGTTTGGTGGCGCTAGCACTGATGCACGACTTACAAGTCCAACTCACCAATTGTTCAGGCTCACATAGGGAACTTGCTGCATACCAGGCGTACTTCTTTATCAAACTGACTTCATTATTGCTGACTGAGAAGCTACCTTCTGAGTTGACTATTGGCTTCTTGATAATCTTAGGGGGTTTTTCTTTGGTGGGAGTAGTTGCAGCAAGGGTAGCTACGGTGAATATGCTTAGTAATATTATCAAACGCATATAGTATAGTTTATAGCCTAACGATCTATCGATAAAGTTCAAAATGTCTTTGAGGAGGCAGGTACTTTAGTTTAAATCTTCAAATCTATAAACAAAGTTTACTCTGCATCACATTTTATAAGTTCAGCAGATCGTTTAAGTGAAAGGCGCAAAGCCGCTATCTACCCTGGTATTTAACGCCAAAAGATTCGGGAAATCAAACAGGAAATCCTAGAAAATCTACAGACTTTAAAAAATATAGGTTGATTAAAGCTCAAGTATATATGGTAAATAGACCGTCGATATTGACAGATGTATCGCAGAATAGCGAAGAGTCTAGAGGTTATGAGTTGTTGAATTTTAAAATCACTTGCCAACATACTCAATTATTTGCTAAGAATAAATATCTAAATTTGGCAAATATTAGCTTGAAAAACTAAGATTATGTCCTATGCAACTTATTGTATCAAAGCATATATTATCTTTTTATTAGGTTAGCAATTAGAAAAGCTACTTTTAGACTAAATCACCTTTACTTTTTTAACCCTATTACCAAAAAGCATTTTACAAATGTACCGTACAGTATAAAATACACCATACAGGACAGCTAATAAAACCAGAGCAGCAAACCCATACACATCCCACAAATTGGCCTTATAAGCTGGCATCAAATTATCCCTAGATACAAGATGGTTGATCTCACAGGGAATAGCTCCATCTATGTAAGGCTCAATAGGTCTACACATCTTGGCCAAGCTGACATAAGCCTCAATCTTATCGACAACTAGATGGCGCCGCTTAGTGTTATAGTCGCTGATAAGCTTCATACGTTCCAAGTTATAGTGGATTTTACCATCCTTGTCCTTTAAAATCAATCGAATGCTGTTGAAAAGGTAGGACGAAGAACTGGTTCTATCGATATATCTACCAATACCCATCATCTCCACTTTGGCGGCATTTTTGGGCTGGTCGCCAAAGAAAGCCATCACTAAAACTGGTGTCTTAGTATCGATGGCTTCGAAGAGAGACTCTATACCGCCGTGGGTGATAAAGAGCTTTATACTGCTATGCTTGAGTAAGCTAGCTTGAGGTGTCCATTTCAACACTTTGAGATCTGAATCTTGGGTATCTAGCAAACTTTTAACTTCTACTCGTTCGTCGTTGACAGTAATGTACTTGGGGAAGGTGCTTAAATCGGTTTTGCCTAAACTAAATATAATGCCATCAACAGTTTTTGAATTTAGAGCCTGTAATGCAGCTTGGAGTAGATGGACAATATCGGCTGTATTCAATATGACATTTGATCCAAACGCCATGTAGACAACCTTTTTCCTATCTGCTAAATAGTCGATTAATTCTTGAGTTAAGGGTTGGACGGATCTAGAAAGTAGTGGGCCTACAAGCTGTACGTCACTTGACAATGGAAACGAAGTCTCGAAGCCAAAGTAGGAGTTCATTAAATGAAGGGCATACTTCTTTGCGGACATAAAATCTTCGGTAGTTAGGACACCATGCTCCTTTCGCACTTTAGTGCCTCCCATAAACACCGAAATAGATCTTGGTAGCTCCATAATCGGTTCAATTACCATCCAGCGCAGCCTTTCCAAGAAGGTCATAGCTTCAGTCGTCAGCTTTGCATATTTTAGCGCTCTTGTCATATACGGTTGGTCGGTAAGTAGGGGAAAGTCGGCGAACTGGTAGCCCAATATAAGTGGTATACCATGCATTTTGGCGAGGTCTATACAAGGAAGCGATGTAAAGTCACAGTAAAGTAAATCCGGTTTATTGATCTTCTCTAAGTACTCTTTAAACGGTTGGAAGTTGCTGCGGTAGCTCTCCATCACCGTTTCTCTTATTGTATTCATGAGCTTCGAGCTTGGATCTGATTTCGACTTTCCATAGCTGGAACTGTCGAAGGAAACCCTTTGGTTCCCTAAGCTAAATGTCGACACGTTGTACCCCACACTAAATTTAAGGTTCCCCTGTAGTGCTACGTAAGTAACTTTGTGGCCACGTTCCACTAGATGTTGGCTGAGCTCTAGGATGGGCTTGATATGACTACGTCCTCCATACGTCGAATGTATAACTATGTTAAATTGAGAGCTTGCAACAGCTCCATCGATTAGAAATGAAAGCCAGGCGAGGGTGAAGAGCTTTAAGTTCATTGTCTAAAATATGTTTGCTAGATCTCAGTTGGGATAGACTTGGCGTCCCTTTTATAGATCGTTTCAATGAAAATCGAACGTTTCTGCAACGAAATCTCATTTGGATTCCCGGCTAAACTTGAGCCTGGTTTTGAAATCTTTGATGGAAGTAGGAGTGAAGGTGCTTTCACCACGATACAGATGAATAGATAGCTTCTATAAAAGGAAATTTGATTTATATAAATAAAGCAGTAGCAGGTTCCTTACATGCGTTTGGTTAAGATTCCAAGGACCCTTCATACACCTGCTTTTTAACCTCGTCTAAATATCTATAACTAAATAAGCATAGGAGATACCTTGATCAAATATTCAGTATAAAATAGGGACTTTGTTAATAAAAAAAATATATAGCATAAATATAATGTAAATAGTTTATTTCTATATAGACTGTATTTGAATATATAAATACATATATCAGTAGCTTTCAAATCAAATTATTAGAACGATCTGGAGGCAGTACTTGGGAAAATAACAAATCTAGAAAATGGTCTTTACTTAAAACCTGTCAACAAATTCTATGAGTACGGCTTGCACTACTTCAAATTTTTATGCAAAAACTTGATAGCATCTTTAGAAATAATATAGCTCAACCCTGAGCCTACTGTAGTGCCAGCCACAACCGATCTAATAACAAATAGTTTAGATACTACATACGACAACAAAACTTACTGAAATATCAACATCCAATGGTAATCAACGGTACCAGTTAAAGTAGCTGTCAACAAGGTAGTGCCTACTAAAGATAGCTGCAGGGCTGTGTTGTATTTTGAAATGGTGGTTGGTTGGATTTCTACTGACGGTAACGAGAAATCCCAATACCTACCAAAAGTTTTGGGTGGAGGTAACGATATGTAGCGGACGTAAAAGGACGCCAGTATCAAGCCTAAATCACGCCCTAAAATGAGCCCAGCCAATTCGACTAAAATATAAGTATAGAAAATGAGACTAATCGTACCTGGTAATAGATCAGCGTAGGTTAAAGATACTGTCAATCCAGTCATTAAAACTTTGTCGGCAAATGGGTCGAGAACTGAGCCCAGCTTACTGTTCCAGTTATATTTTCTAGCTAGATATCCATCGAGCTGTTCAAAATTGTTAACAAGCATCTATACAGAAGCTTACTAGATCAGTAACACCGGCTAGACCAAACAGTGTCAGTGCATAAGGTAGATTGTCGTTGATTATCCAGTTGCAAAGTAAAGGGGTCGATAAGATTCGAGTAAAAGTTAAATATTGGGTATCGTATAGATGTCCTCTTTCAAATTGTTCATTAGCTATCTTTACAAAAAGAGGTATGTTTAGTTATAAAATAATAGGAAAGGACTAAATGCTAATTAGGTAAATAAAAACAAATAATGAATAAATAAAAAATATTACGTCGTTACGTTTAGTTGAATGCCATCTATTCAAATTGCAAATGGGAGCCGATCTACTGTAGTTCAGTATGCTCTTAGTCACCAAGGTAGAATACCTCGAGTTGAGTTTACCAATCGAAATTAAATGATGTGCCCTCATTAACCTACAGCTTCGATATTCCTGCACCGATTCCGATTTGAAGAAGCTCAAAAGTGTTTTGAAGGCCAGCCTGATTTCAGTAAATTTTTGAGTGTCATCATAAAAGTTCAGCTAAATAATTTGAAAATATGGATAGTGAAATTTCAATAAGCTTGCGTTGTATCTTGAATATAAACTATTGTAAAAGGATATTAATTTGGGACACTTTACTTTTATTCCCATCAACTTCTCACTTGTTGGCTGTCGGAAATATCTTTTAATGAGATAAAGTGCAATATAAGTTTACTGGACATCGGTATATTCTGGTAATGAACATTTCTGTCCCTATAAGGTAAATGCTCCCGGCCAAGAGATTTGATGGAGGTTCCTAGTGCTACAGATACTATAAAAGTTTACAATCAGCCCTTATCACAAATACTAGAATATATAGGAATACAGCTAAGCTAAACTACTATAAGTTTCTATCTGTCGCTTAAGCTTAGAAATTAGCAGCACTTATTAGCTATCTGTAATTTCATCACACTTTATCTTACACCATCACTGAAGTTGCTATTATAGAAATGGTTATAAATAAATTGCTATATGTATTAAGTTTGTGGAACATTTTAGCGATAGTATGGGCTTTTTAAGTGTTTCTTTATATAACAGTGCTAATGTTCTGTTTAATAGACTTTTAAACAACCAGAATTGGTATGTAAAAAAAGCGATAGGTTTCTTGGTAAAATTAAAACAGTAAAATATTGTCTGGACCCCAGGACCATTGACATATCTATCGTACTATATGGGTCCAAAAAGAATAGTTTCGATTATATAAATGAGTTGCACATAAGTACTTTGTCAAGCCTATTTTTACAACTGCTATAGAAAGCGTAGTATATAAAAATATACCGGCAAATTCTACAGGGATCATAACCACATTTGAACAAAAGTCTAGGAGTACCAATTCCAGTTCATGGCAACTTGAGCAAGATCTCAAGTTAAAGGATATTTTAGTTAAATTAAGAAGGTGGAGTAGGCCTTTAATTGGACAGGCTGCCAGTTATAGTTTATTGAAAAAAGGACGAGATAGTCAATCCACAAAAAGTCCAATATATTAAGAGCAAAAGGTGATTTAGCTCAATCCAAATCTGCAACTCCAACCCAATTTGTGTCAAAACTCAACCGCTACAATTGGATTTCTATCAAACGCCATTGCTTTCGTGTTAAACTTCAAAGTCCCAACATATCGAAGCTTGCTGACCTAAACCTACTACCTAATATTGAGCTACCCAACTTTGTATATAATTGCAAGGAACGTATACGTATATTTAAGCATAGTTGACAACGTTAAAAAGGTAATAGCAGTTCCCTGTATTGGATTTTAAATTTTGTAAGGATAAGCAATATGCATTTAAACCTCTACTTTTTATAGCGTATCTTTTAACTTTGCATAACTATTTTAGATTAACAGCATTATCATTTCATAATGAGCTCGCCGAATCCCACCCGAAATTTAGTTGCTCCGCCACGCCCCAACGTCAACACCTCAAAAATATCCACCTCTGCTAACGCTTCGCCTACTTCGACTGTTCAATCTTATAACAACAATGGCCTGCACAAGACAGCTAGTTTTTCCGCAAATCGTGGTCCCAATTCAGTTTCGACGCACGCTTTAAATGACGATTTACGTGGGTTAAATTTGCATTCATCGGATCCCTATTCCCCGTCGTCTGCTAAAAACTACAAAGAATTTGACTACCCGCCACAGACCAAGTCGCTTAGTCGCTCAGGCTCTTCTCCAGGAATCGCCATGACTCGAAGTGCTAGCAGTGGCAACGTCTTTAACAACGATGCGAACTCCTATATGGCGTCATCAGGGAAGTATCAATCTAATGGGAACAACGAGTCTCTCTCACCTAGTGAAAGCAGTTCGAACAACCGTACAACTTTGAAAGGCGTATTAAATAATTTTGTGAGCTCAATGTCAGGTATATTTAATCCTAAAGCCATATCTAATAGCATATAGATCTCCTTTCCCCAGAAAAGAAGGTAGAGATATCTACTCCTTACAACCCAGTGCATTTGACCCACGTTGGGTTTAATTCCGATACCGGTGAATTTACTGTAAACCTATTGATATGCCCAAAATTTTAACGGATGTATTAGGGCCTTCCTAAAGAGTGGCAAAAGCTGTTGACTGAGGCAGGCATCTCCAAAAACGAGCAACAGGCGCACCCTCAGGTACGGTCATTTGAAGTATCCTTCTTAACATTGTAGACCGTCATAGATATCATAGGCTTCTATACAGACAGCTCGAAAGCTAAAGAGGATGCAGTATGGGACAAATTTAATAACGGTCCCAAAAACGCTGCCAGTAAATCTCCGCCGCAGGTCTTTGAAAACCCGGTAAATTTTTGCTCATCTTCATAATTTAAATCGTATATTTAGAGACGAGCCCCTCCTCCGCCTATTGAGGCTAAAAAGAAGCCACCTATGAATCCAGTAGTTTTTAGAAATATATTTCTATCTAATATAGAAACTAGGAGCTTAAAAAGAAACCATCGACTTCTAGTAGCCAATTCCAGAGACGTAAGTTTTATTAATAGTTGTTGGTATTTATACCACCTCCTTTAGCTCCTATCAGTCAATCTCCTGTAAAAGGCTCAGTCAGCCCACCCAAGAAGCTCTCCGAAAGTCCCAAATACAACTCTCCTCCCACAAACGTACCTACTCCTACTCCCACTAGACGTCGTGATCCCAACAAGCCCCCTCGCCCACGTCAAAGCGAAGGCGACAACATCATTACCCGACTTCGAGCTATATGCACAGATGCCGACCCTACTAAACTTTACACCGGCTTAATTAAGATAGGACAGGGGTAAGTAGCTTTAGTAAGACTATTTTAACGGACACCATTTTTAGAGCTTCTGGAGGTGTGTATACCGCTACCCAAGTTGAAACCAACCTATCAGTTGCCATCAAGCAGATGAACTTGGAGCAGCAGCCCAAACAAGACTTGATCATCAACGAGATCTTAGTTATGAAGGATAGCAAACATCGCAACATCGTCAACTACATCGACAGTTTCCTATTCAAGGGCGACTTGTGGGTGGTCATGGAGTACATGGAGGGTGGTAGCTTGACCGATGTAGTTACCAGCAACATGATGACAGAGGGGCAAATTGCCGCCATTTCGCGCGAGGTAAACCTTGAACTTTAATACATACTAACTATTGATTAGACCCTAGAGGGATTGAAGCACCTGCACTCTAAAGGGGTTATACACCGTGATATCAAGAGTGACAATGTGCTACTGGCCATGAACGGTGAAGTGAAACTGAGTAACCGCTGACTTGCAAATTTTTACTAAGCTTTATAGCCGATTTTGGGTTCTGCGCGCAACTGAACGAATCGAACAACAAGCGAACTACTATGGTTGGAACCCCTTACTGGATGGCTCCTGAAGTCGTCACTAGGAAGGAGTACGGCCCCAAGGTCGACATATGGTCTCTAGGTATCATGGCCATTGAGATGGTGGAAGGCGAGCCTCCCTACCTCAACGAGAACCCACTGAGGGTACCTATTCCTACATATCTTTTCTAACCGATTTAGGCGCTGTACCTGATAGCTACCAACGGGACGCCTACCCTGCAGAACCCCGAAAGCTTGACACCCGTCTTCTTAGATTTCTTGAAGCAGTCTTTGGAAGTAGATTCCGAGAAACGGCCCTACCGCCAACGAACTTCTACAGGTAATTTTTTACAGAAATACTAATCTAACCTTTACCTTAGCACCCTTTCCTGCAAAAAGCCGACCCACTACGATCCCTAACCCCCTTGATCCGAGCCGCTCGCGAATCCAAGAAATAAGTACGATTAGATCTATTGAATTTTTAACGGGATGTTAGTTTTACTGGTCTCCATTACTCTTGCCCTTTCCAGCCTTTAACTTTACGTCGTACCCTGGTTCGCTTTTTTACAATGCTAACTTGGTTCGACTTAGTAACTTTTGCTACGAATTTACCATCATAAATCCCAAGTATTTAAGTGTACAGTCGTATTCCAACTTCCCTTCCCATTTAATATAAATATACCTCTTGGCTTATCCACCGTCAACTTTTAATGTTTTTGCAGTGTAGATGGCTTTCATTGTAGGATAGATAGATACTTTTTGAAATTTTAGCTAAAGAATGCTTATTAAAGGAGTGTTACTTTTGCTCAGATTTAATTTGCAGCATGGAATACTTTTTATTTCTAGGTTCAAGTTGCTGTAAGATAAAAGCAGTTCCAGCTTCTATAGCTTTTAAGTGCTGGGTAGCTAACTAAAGTAAATATAGTGTGTTTATTAAAATAGGTCAAGAATAGCAATGTCTATACCCTGGGTCTTTTTAGCTTATTCATTTTCCTTTGTTGGTTCAGTAACTTTGAGCCAAGTTTCTAGGCAAGTCTGGATATACAATTTATATATCTACTTGGGAAAATATATTTATAAAACTAACGGTTAAAATTCCTAGACATTTAAAATCTATATCTTGTAGTATGTCTTAGTTATTTAATAGAATGGCGTATAGCTCTAAAAGGCACTCATTAAATATTATATAGCTTTACAACATTCAAATAAGTAAATATTTTAAAATAAGAAAAGCTAATATATCACTTATATGTATAACAACACTGGCAAAGACAAAAAATCTATATTTATTAGTATTAAGACTGTTCAACAGGCCGGATGGAGTTGAAGTTGGTAAATCCCAAACAGTACAACAGTCGTCACAACGGTAACAGTAGCGATACCTACTGTATAGCCAAACCACAGGCCAAACAGTCCAAACTCAAACTTCAGGACCAAGATGAAGCTCAGTGGTAGAGATATCAGATAAAAGCTGACAACGTTTATGTAGGCACCGAGACTCTGGTTACCTATACCACGCAAAATACCATTTACGGTAGCGGCAATATGATCAAAGATCTAAATGCTATTTAGAAACTTTAAAGCCTATCTCGAAATTTTACCTGAGTTATGGCAATTAATGGGATTACATAAACGACTTCACTGATGATATCCTGGTCCGAACTAAAGCTTCGAGCGATGTACCAGCGTAGGGTAAAGATAATTAGACCTATTAAGACACTGAAAGTTAAGACAGTAATGTAGCTGAAGTATACGGCCCGTTTCGTATCCCGTAAGCGCATCTGGCCGACCAAATTACCAATCCATGTGCCAACTACAGTTCCAAACCCGTAGGGCATCTGGTTGATGAGACAATAAACTACATTTAAGGTAGCGTGAGCTGCTAACTGGTTCGTACCCAGGTAGGCAGCCGGGATGGCCATCAGTTCAAAGACCCACCATTCCGAACTCACCATAATTATACTAGGAATTGCTACACTTACCATAGGGTACCAATCCTTGAATGCTAAAATTGAAAAGCCGGTCCAGCACTTGGACCCGTTGATGTAAATAACGTATAGTACACTTAATATAAAGTGGGTCCATTCTGTTAACATGGCGGCGATGGGTGCCCCTATGAAGCCTAAGCTGGTTTTTGGGTTCCAAACTAAAAAATAGTTCAAAAGTAGACAAATTGGAATGGCTGATATCAACGACTTCAATCCACCTTGCATATCACCTAAAAACACATCAGAAGACTGGAAATACAATGAAAATTGTACCTTGGGCTTGCAAAAACTTTTTAACAATTTCAAATCCTATGAAGGAAGGTAGAGCTAGAAGCAAGTAGCGCAAATACAGCTGACTCATCTCGGCAACCTCCATATCGTCACATAAAAAGTACATGATCGGTTTGGACCAAAACCACAAAGGCACAATAGGTACAAATAACGCTAAATTGAACAAAAAGCCACGTTGGGCTATTACCCCCAAGTCACTTGATTGGGAAGTATAAGCTTGGGACATCAAAGTCTCCAGTGAAGAGCTGGTGCCTATAGCTAAAGCCCACCCAGTTGCGTTAGCAGCCATGTTACTTAGACCAGTTGAAGCTAAAGCTAAAATAAAACAATTGAGTATTATGCATCAAAGTTTAAATAGATTACCTTTGGAACCCTAGTTGTATAGTTGGAGTTGCAGTATTAGTAAATTGAGCTGTCTAGTAAAGCCTTACGAGTCTGGAGACCGAATAGCAACTTATAACTGGATTGAGGAACTCTATTACATAGGCTAAAACTACTGGTAATGACTTTTTGAGTAAATATTGAGTCCCCTCTTTAAAATCTAGAGGCTCGTAGTCTACCGATTTATCAATGTAGTCGATGTTATCACTGCTACGATTTATAAGCGGACTGGTTTCATCTAAATTATTGGTAGCAGGAGTCATGTCTATATCTAGGTTGAATTCTATATCTCTATACTTTTATTTAAATAAGTTGGTGGTGGGTGGTGCAAGGTCTGGTAGTAGCAAAATAGGTTAGTAAGGATGAAAATTTTGGACTGAATTGATAGTTTGATATTCTTTGAAGTATAAGTGGTTCCGGAAAAATTGGCCTTGAGACTATGTTCTTGGATTCTAGCAGTACATTACTACTAAAATTTATGGCATCTTTCCGTATTCTTTCTTGGAAACATTTATACTAAATGTACAAAGGTTGAATGCCACTATCGTAGAGCATTTAGATTGAATTGGCTAAAGTTATGGTAGAGTCGATAATAGTAGCTTGAGTTAATCAGTATACGCTTTGTGACGTAGTAAAGTTAAATGCTTTGCTAAAATTACAAAACTAGGTTAAGTTGGCTGTGGTATATTTCGAGACGTAGTTAAGGGTGCTGTTTCTAAGCCAACTATAAACTATATCAAGCTGAAGAAATTTGTTTAGTTGACTATAATTTACGGATAGAAATGGTTTAGATCCTGCTTTTACAATACCTTCATTCATTTATAAAAATATCATTTGGTTTTCATCTTTTACATCTACCAGCTCAGCCTAAAATTTTATCAGGGATGAGTTTTCTTATATCCTTATTTCTACCTATATAGATGATTGCTGGATATACAATTCAAATAATATATAAAACTAAAAAGTACTACATATGGGACATATTAGTTAATCGATGGCATCTACTTTTGCCTTTAAATATGTAGCTCCTTATCAATTCACACAGTCCTTCAAACCTAGATATTTTCAAAATTTTATTTATTTGTGATCATCCATCATTTATCAACTTTTAATCGACAACTCTCTTTGATAAATCCAATACAAAACCTAACAAAACTCATTATATCTATTCTTTTCATTAAATAGAAAAGTAAGGATCCAAGCGACACTGATCAACCGAGAGCATCTTTGATATAAGGATGCTAAGGTATATCAAAGTTGCCAACTTTCAACCCCATCTACGCATATACCAAAATTTTACTTTATATGTATTATAAAAACCAACTAATAAGTTTATTCAAAATAATACAATGCACCAACCTTTAAAATTTCAAACTAGTGCTAAAAGTCTAAACAACAATTTCAAATAGGCTAAATCTCCCAAAGTAAGCTTAAAGTTAAATCGTAATGAACTACTAGGAACTGCCAAGCAGCTAAAGCTATAAGATGGAATGGGAATATAATTTAATGAAGGTGGTTGTACATGCTATTGGTTAAGGTATTGAGGAGTTAAATTGTTGGAATCGAGTTTCTTACCAAACTAAGAGATTAAAAAATGTAGTTACATGAAAGGTGAAGGTACGACGGCGCTCTTTACCTTATCTGGGTGCAAATTATACTAATAAAGGTATTTTAAGAGTATCTAAATAATATCAGTAAAGTAGAATAAAATCAAATACCCACCATCTCAAATACCTTTATCTTAGGTTACTGTAAATTTTAGTCAAATCAGAAGTTGATAGTTCCTTCTTCAAGAGGCTTCCTCCCAGTATCTTCCATACTACTTGACCTGATGTTGGAGCTGGAAAATCCATCAACAATCTCTTGACCCATCATAAGTTTTTGATTTTCCAAACTTAAGCGTTGATTCTTCAATTCCAACTCCTGAATTCTCTTCTCCAATTGCAATACCTTATCTTCCAAGTCAGGTAACCTTTTGTTGTCAATTTCAAGTTGCCTTATGTAGTTAGCTTTACGTAGTCGGAAGTTGTTTTGTGAAATACGATTCTGTTGAGCTCGGCGTTCCTTCTTGTTCAAGTTGTGCGTACTGCTTTCCATCTGAGTTCCGTTGAACTTGGTGATAAAATTAGTCATTGTAGTTACTTTGAAGTTAGTAGGTAAATAGGCTGGGTTGGTTGGGTCGACTAGTTGGCTTTCGTTGAATGAGTTGTTGGGTTGTGTTGATGGATAAGAGTTGAGGTTACTGAATTGATTGGTAGAATTGTCGGTATGTTCGTCGAAACCTAGATACATATATATTATAAAGGTGTTGCTGATTAGATCTGTTGCATAAAAACTTCTAGATAAGGTACCTGTTCGTCCCATAACTATATTTTTCCAAATTGAGGGTTGTCTTCAAGGTACCAAAGTTGTTTTTAGTAATCGGAAAGGACCGCCTTACGTAATCCAATTTATTTGACTTGAGTTAGCGTCATAGTTCTAATCAACCTCTACCTTTGTCGATACCCAATCTAATATTTGATTCATTTTTGCTGACAAGTATATTTTCATGGTATAATGGATGGTACATTTTGTCAATTGTAGCTTGTAAAGATGTTTAGGTTCTTCATGTTGGCCTTTCTACATTTTAGTGGGGTTAAAATTCCCGACAAATTTCTTGGAAGCTAAGGTGCATCTTCTCAACCACATCTACTTTAAATAGTGCAAGGCAAAATTAGAATATAATAAGTCAGTATAGTACTGCTAAATAAATAGTATTTTATTATGTAAATATAGTGAAAAGTTAACTTATTTAAATGTCCTCAAGACCGAATTCCTGACTGCCTTCCTTAGCTTCTTATAGACACTCAATCTCTTGACCTTGGCAGAATTATCAAACTCTACGATGTCGTTTGGGTTGGAGTTGGCTTCATCAACATCGACAAAGGCTTCCTGTTTGAGTGAGAGGTGCTCCTCAATCTCCAACGGCCCACCCAGTAAAAATTTTAGGACGCTTTGATTGTCGCCAACGTACTGGGAGAAAAGTCGCTGCCAATCTTCGGACCTGGTGTCGATTTGTCTGTCGGAGGGTTGGTAGTTGGTTGATGGGACGCGGTGGATCTTCTCCTCAGGCCCTTTAAGCTCGTCGGCTTCAAACATACCACCTAGGGAGATGCGAAGCTTTTCGAGTAATTTGGAATACTCTACTAGCGATGCTGATTTGCTGTCGAGTTCAAGTTGCATGGATTTGAGTTTGGCATTGAGTCTCTCTATCTCGGATCGTAGGCTGAAGATCAACTTTCGAGCTTCGGCATCCTCTTTAGATAGATCTTGGAGTTTGCTGTTGAGGCCATCGATTTCTAAAGTTTGGACTGCTGCTTGAATACGTTGTTCCAAAAGTTCCTTGTAACACTCGTCATGCTCGGTACTTATCTTGATCGACGATTCCAGTAGAGCTACGAATTCCTGTTCCTTCTTCTCCAGTTTGCTGTCGTATTCTATTTTAAGTTGATTGAGCTTGGACTGCTCATCTGTAGCTACCTCTGTGCGGACCTCCAATGCCTTTTGAGATGTAGTACATTCGAACTCAAGTTGGGCTATTTTGCTATCTTTTGATTTGATGGTACCCTTCAACGTATCGAGTTCACTCTCGAGGTTATCGATGCCGCTCGATTTCAATTTCTCACTGGCGAGGTGCTCGTTCAATTCCATGTTCTGTCGTTGCAACTTTTCCAATTCAAAGTTGAGATTATTGACCAAGTCCATAAGCATGCTGTTGGTGTAGGTCAGCTTGTCGTTAGATTCTTGGGACTTTGTATGATCTGAGTCAGTAAGTATCTCGGATTTACGTTGGAACTGCGGCGAATCATCCAAGTAGCTGGTTGCTTCGTTACCTAATCTATCCGAGACTGTTTGTGGTGTAAGTAGTGAAGCTGAATCCGAGTCGGAGGCAGTGTTGTCGGTCAAAAACTCGCCAAAGCTAGATACACTTCGGATGGATTGGCTGATGGTGCTGTTCAATAGTAGGTTCTTGGCGGCACAAATTTGTAAATCTTTGGGAGAGGCTTCCATCACTTGAGTATAGCTTGAGTCTGATTCGAAAAGGTTATGTTGTGCCAGCTCGGCCTGAATCTGGGCCTTATGCGATCTACTTTCGCTATCAGCCTTGCTAAACGATTTCAATTTAGAAACGTAGCTCATTTCGATGCGACCAAAGGTAGAAGCCAGGTTTAAAGTAGCGAGTGATTCCTGAAGGTCCAGCTTATATGGTGAGAAACAGGCTAGCATTAACGTATTGCTATGACCTTGAAGTGAGCCCCTTAGCCTACGTGTAAGTTTGGAATCGCGGTATGGGATGTATTTGCCCGGGCTCTGTCCGGCAAGGGCGTTGATTAACTTTTGGAGGGCAATGAAGCTGAGGCTGCTCTGCCTCCTTTCGGCATCGTGGTTCGAAGATCCTCTACTTCCAAGGATAGCAAAGCAGTACTTTGTTTCTCGATATTTCTTCCGGCCCGATGGGTTAATAGTTTGCCTCTTCAGGACACCAGAGATAAAGACGTGGATGTGCGATGTGTCGTTGCCTTTGGCACTAAGCCTAGCTTTGTGAGCTTTGAAACCCCTCTTCAAGAGCTTGTAAACTTCATCCATGGATTTCACGGTAAGTTCAATCCCATTGAACAAGGAATCGGTGCTTTTCGTCTTGGGTGTACTACCTACCTTCCTTGCGTCATCAAAGTAGTCGACATCTTTGACCTCGTCGAATCCAATCATAGATACCGTTAGCTCCATTTCGTTGGCGTTAGCCCTACAGTCCATAGATTCGAAAACGAAGGAAAAGAACCTTTGTATTAGCCCATCGGAGGGCTTTGAGGTAGACTCTAAACCGCCAACGATGCGCGACATTCCAATGTTGGGCCTCCCAGTGGTAAAGATGGTCATATGTTCACCAAACACAAACTTTTCGGCGATAGACCTCAAGTGTTGGGTAAAAAAGCTTTCGTTGTCGGTGTTTGAATCGCATATATTATTGAAGTAATACACCTTGGGGTTGTCGAGGATGGTGATCTTGTCCCCAATATAAGTGAGGGCTACGTCGGAAGTTGCGTTGGGGGCATTTTTCAAATCGTTGTCGAAGCAGCAGGCTAGTTTTTTTAAATAGGTTAGTCGATAGAAAATACCCGATATACTTACCTACGGTAAACGGGTTTTTAATAAGTATGGATGAATTCGAAGACTTAACGCTCGAACAGGATGAAGTAGGTCTGGACATGCTGATATCAAAGCTGACTTTATACTACGTCGTAAGCTAAAGGTGGCTACCAGCCAGGTACGAATTCCCGGTTTAAATTGAGAGAAAGTGAGATGTAAGAGTGTATCGAAAAAGCCTAAATACTTTGAACAATGAAAGTTAGTGCTGAACTAAACGCGATTTGGGTAGTCTATTCGATGAATAACTTCTCCAGGCAACCAATTAATCCTATTTATAGGTTTTGGGAGTCTCAGCCTAATGAAGCTCTGGCCCTACCGTTTAATTTCACTGGAATTATAAATCCAACTTGCCAGTCCAGCCTATAGATCCTATTGATTGATTGCACTATCTCCCAACGACTTGCTCAACTAATAGCATCTAATCAATATAGCTTCCTATTAAAGTATACGTTCATCGCCTTGTTGTAACTGAATAAATAGGTTAAATTTTACAAACTATCTGCTACTTTATTCTGATATTGAAGTTTACAGTTTGAATTGTTGAAGGAATCCCACTAACAGCCAAATCCCATCTTTTTATCAACGATATATTAGAATGGAAAGAATTGTAAGTGTATTAAGGTTTGTTATACATTCATATCATGTTTATTGCTGTCATCAAAGCATGGTAGATCTTTACAATTAACGAATACTGCACGTTTAATTTACTTTATTGATCCATAAAACAAAATATTGTGCTGAGAGGGGTGACAGGTTACACTGGATACAACATACAGACCCGGCTCGTTCAAGCAACCCTATCTTGGTTGACAAATGCTCATTTAATACATGGTGAAATTAACCAACAGTAAAGTATGCTGTATCTTTCACTTTGTGAAACTATTATGTTCAAAACCCATTTAATATGTTCAACTAAACTCTAACTATGTGATGTTTTTGAATAAATCTCAATTATGTAAACATTCTTCTCATTTAAAAATGATGAATCCTATTACCTAATAATTTATAAGAAAAAAGCGTATGCCATATTGGACTAAGGGTGCAGTAGCATGGACACCTCCACCCTTATTTGAAATTTATATATTGATTTTAGCCCTAAACCTACGTACCATTTCTAAGTGTTAGCATGTGGCATGAAATTATTCCCCCACTATACCAAATTAATTCTTGTAAAGATATTGCAGACATAACATGCGTTAACTTCTTCATATAACTGCTACGCAGTACAAGTGCATCGATGGTTGCCTTCGTTCCACTATTAATCTCTAACTTATTTGACATCCTATAATGGACCAAAGTTATATATTTTATTACAGTTTTAAATTGCTGGTTAAAGGTTAACAAAGTTTCTAAAGTTAACTACTTTTGTAAAAAGGTATACGAGGAGAAAGTAGTAAATCCTATTGAACCACAAAGCAAATAACATATGGCAATGCTGGACACATTGAAAGATAAAAGATGCATACAATAATAAGGCGATTAATTAAGTTGACTGGCAACTAATCAATATTAAACTAAATACCCAATGCTATATTTTACTATAAATTTCTCTAGGTATTTTGTAGCTTTAATTTGCTAGCTTTATTAGCTATCTCTTCTGCATTCTACTAGGGCACTGGTGTTCTGTCTTGTAATTGTGTTTGGAAAGTCGATGAATCTTGGAATTTCATAAGATTATTATGAAAACTCTATTGTTCACAAACTTTTTGAGCCCAACTAAAATTTTATGGTGGAGACAAAAAACGTATGCTACTGCGTAATTTCTATTATGTAGTTTATTTTTAACTTTAGCAATTTGATGAGGATTCTATAAATTCGATAGTTTATTGACCATCCAAACTTGAAAAAGCATATATCGTGCTACAGCTCTAGATCTAAATACAAAATATGTTTATTCATGCTTAGCAATCAATAGTACTATAGTTATATCCTCGATACCCTTGTATATTGACAAGAAAGAATGTTATTTAGAACCAATACAGATCAATTGTATTGTATTCAAGTTCTATACAAATAGCCCAAAAAATCATCTCTCTGGACAACTCCTTTAGTAATAAAGCAGTCTTTGTTACAACATTCTATGTCTATTCACCTTTGTATTTCCAAAATCGATACTTTGAGAATTTATAGTAGTTTTGTTTTTTGGTATACCTTCTTGTTAGGAACCTAAGTGTAGTTAATAGACAAAGATTCATTTTAGATACCTTTATCCTTATAGCTACCCTAAACATTTATAAAAGCTATTCTATCACCATCATAAACCAATAGCTGATTACTGGTAGTGCCCACATATATTTTACCAATTTTGTGCTGATTTTCTCCAGCTTTTATAAGATTTCTTTGCATATTCTACCTAAGGCTAGTGTATCACCATTACCTATTTGAATTCCTACATTAGACATCCATTTACTTACCAAAATAGTAAGGAATTAAAATTTGTCATAAGCAACTATGGTGCATTCAGCCATGGCGGTCAATACGCTTTTCATATACCGCCATCCAAGATCCTGCAAATACATTCAAGAGTAGGATTATGGCTTTGTGCCACCAATTGTTGGAGAAGATGGCACTTGAGGAATACGTTTAGCTCGAAAGTTTTAAACAGAAGGGGAAGCTCGGTATGGGGGTTGCCACTAAATTCTGTTCCAAGTCTAAAAGTTCGTACATTTGCAAAATCCGTATAGCTATATACTAATTCCCAAAATCAATGCCAAAATGGATATTTCAAAGTCTATATCTGACTGCTTTTAAATTTATAAGCTACCGCTTTAGAGATATGTTAAACAGTAGGTAAAAAGCGTTATCTTATATTCACCCCTATACAACAGCGAATCTTTTGTTTATATTAACAACCAAAGCTACAATTATGACATTACTACAAGCGTGTAGTAGTATAGCGGCTGGAGAAGGTTTTAAATTTATTTATAGGACGGGTAGCACTTGCAAAAATTTAGCTGGTAGCTATGCACATCTCCTCAATCTACGACACCACCATATCTAATGGCAACTATAACTAATACCGCCTACACACCCTAATTGAGGCTAAAGTACCGAATCGATTTAGATCCTAACGGCAAAGTCTATTATTAGTGCCATAGTACAGGGATGGGTGGCATCGTATGACTTAATAGAGCTGGGGGTACCAACACCTTTTAAAGCTGGTTTTTAGCGGTGAAAATTCATAGGTAGTAAAAACATATTGCCAAGTAGAACGTTAAAATCGGTTCAACAAATTATTGCCAAAAGGGCTATGGTAGGCGCCAAGTATAAACACAACCTGATAGAGGATCTAAATAATATTTAGCTTCATAATTTGGAGTAACCCAATTATATTTCCCAAAAATAAACTTGTCCAGTTTTTAGGCAGTGATGGCAACTCGGTATACTTCCAATAAAATGTACCCATCCTTGCCACCATTGGCAAATTCCCGTTGAAGCTTTGAAAGCTAAGCTACAAACTCCACAACAGCTCCAAAGTTTTAAAGTGGGCGCATTTTAGTCTATCGTTCTTATCCTTCCACTTTGGGCCTTAGTGTGCTAAAAGGAATGCTTGGAGTTCCCCTGAAATTCAAGCCATAATTGGGATCGGGTATATAAACAGCTAGATTAGAGCCAAACATAAACAACAGCTTCCAATTGAAAAAGTGGATCCTTTGTACTTTTTATCTAATTTGAACGATGCTACAGAACCGATATAGCACCTCGTACCTAAGCTACGATCCAAACCTGTGCGCCTTAAAACCGAGGTCCGAAAACAAGTTGCGTAAAACAGCTGCTCGACTATCTAACGCCATCCACCTGAACTTTGACTTTGAGGCCGAACGTAGCAAGCACCTCGATGTGGGCCATAGGCGACGCAGTCTGTTTGTAGGGAACCTATTTACCAAATCCAATAAATCCAGCTCATCTGATCTATCCAATATATCCAAAGTTACCACCTTAAAAGGTATGTCCAAGACAGCTAACCTAACCAGTCTAAGCTTCTGCAAATCCAAAGTCAAGCCTAGAGCCTCCTTTTCTTCCTTCATGTCCACTACGTCTTTAACTAAGTTTCGCCCAGCTGAACACTGTCCACCCGAACCGGAGCATGGATTAGCTAAAGGTTTCGACAATCGAAGGCTGGATAGTTTGCAGGAATTCGACGAGATGGTGAACTTTGGGTTCAAGTCCGATGAGAAGTTGCTTACCTTGAAGCTGTCATTGACACCTAAAGTTGCCAGCGTCTAAAGGTGTAAATTTGTAAAATATGTTGTTGTTTAACTTAGAGATAGATAAGAAGGAGAATTTAGTTGAGCTAAATGGCTAAAATTTTAATAAAATATTGCTACCAATTCTTCACTACCTTTCCATATTGAATATCATCTTCTAGCTACTTATATTTCATATATGCTAGAGGTATATATTATTGATAAAGTTAATATTCTGGTTTGGCGATCTAGGAGGAAATCCAAGCAAGTGTAGCTTAGAGGAGAGGGCAAGTAAAAGGAATTATTGGCTAGATCAGTAAATATTTGATATGTAACATTGTTATATATTGATTAAACTAGAGTTAAAAAGGATAGGTAGTGATGAAACTTAGCTACAATCGAGCATTCAGGTTGGTTTAGCGTATTATATTTATAAGGATGACTGTATGGTTATCAGCTATGTTTAAGCCAGTATGTCATTATTGAAAGACTTTAATCCCTTAGACTTGGTTGTTTGTTACTTTTCAATGTATATCCCTCTTCAAATATGCTATAGAGTTTTTATTGAAACTAAGCTTAAATACCAGTTTCAAATCGCACTTTCCCTTGTTCATTTAAAGAAAAAACTGCACTCCAGCCATCTTTCCCAGACGACTATCCAGTTCCGTCCAAGAAAACGTTCTTGCCTTTTCTTGCCAAGATCAGCTTCAGTCACTTTTCATTGGCTATAACTGGCTTTCCAAATGATTTCATCTGAATCCTCGTAGAAAACTGGATGGTTGGGTTATTTTACCGCTCTACTTGAAATTTCCTGTATTGTTTCGATTTCGGTATTCCTCAAGAACCTAAACTGCAACCTATTCATTATTTTTATAGCATCTTGATACGACACATACTATTTTCAACAGACGTTCGACAAAGAAGTAGATATGACGAACTTGGATCAGGAAGCTTTTTATTACCCGGATACCAGTACCTATGTGGAAACTTTTGTCGATTTGAAGTAGAAAGATAGTAGCATTTTATTTTAACTAATCGATTTTAGCAAAGGTCAGGATAAGTATGGGTTCACTTTGCCTTATCCATCTACCAGCTTGGAGGAGTTTCAAAGTTTTGTCAACACCTATAACAAAAGATTGGAGTTTAGAGCTAAACAGTGGAACCAACTAATGGCGAACAATGGAAACTACCCTCCAGAACGTAGTGAAAAAGGTGCATATTTAAGTTCTACATTCATTAATTTCAGTTGCATAGTAAAAAGATACATTCGCAAAGGCGTACCTTGCAACATACGTGGGAAGGTATATTTATTTTTATTCATGTACGCTTATCTTTTTAAAGGTCTGGTTCTTTTACAGTGGTGCCGAAAAGAATTGGTCAAACAACCAAGGGACGTACCGACAATTAGTCACCAAGCTAGTAAACAACGAAGTAGATACCCCTTTCCTAACCGAGATTGAACAAGGTAGCTTTTTTACAAAGTCTACAGATTTATTTTGTTTTGTGTAGATATGCACCGTACCTTCCCCAACAATCCTCCATTTCAAAATGAACGAACAGGGCGATGCATCAACCAGCAAATTTAGCGATCAAATCCCCCAAATCCCTATCTTATCTGCACTTCGAAGGGTTCTGCTCTGCTTCACCCTTTACAAACCCGATATCGGATACCTGCAGCCATTCAGCTATATAGTCGGATTGCTTTTACTCTTTATGGACGAGGAGAAAGCTTTTTGGATGCTAGTTACCATCAGTACGCAGATCGTCCCCACCAACTTTTACCGACACCAACTTCAAGGGGCCGCATTGGAAGTCAAGGTACTCACCAACCTGATTGCCACCAAGCTACCTGCTTTGAACCACCATTTCAACGATATGGAGAAACTAGGTATGCCTTCCCCCGTTTTAGCCTTCCACCCCTGGTTCCCTTTACTCTTCGTCGATCAACTTCCTCCCGAATCTGCTTTACGGGTCTTGGATGCCTTCTTCTACGAGGGGATCAAGATTCTATTCCGTACTTCATTAGCCCTACTACTGTTGAATGAGCGGAATTTGGCATCCTGTAAGGACCCGATGCAAGTGTTCCAGAAGTTACAGCAACTTCCCAAGATCACCTGTGACTGCCAGAAGTTGATGGAGGTTGCTTTCTCTAGGCCATGTACCATACGTAGGGCCGACTTGCAGGGCATACGTGATACCTTTGGGAATGACGGTTAGGTTGAGTTGCATGCGTTGAGGCCCTCGTTTACTTTCGTTACTAATCTGCAGAAACATTGCTGACTTGCCTTTCATTAATTCCTCTAATTAAATATTTAGTTAATTTCATTTGAGTTTTTAGATCGGTAGTTCTAATTATAAATATAAGTACTTAAAGCTATATGAAATTGCATATTTTTAAACCAATATTTACATTTATTACAATAAGGCACATTTGCTACCTGCAAATATATATAACTTTTCATGTATGTTTAATATATAAGATTATTCCTAAGACATAAAAGCTTCCGGATCCCAAGGTAGTTGGCCATCCTGATATTTTGTCAAAGGGGTCTTGAACGGCACATTGAACTTGCCACTAAAGTCATAGGAGACTTCGGTTGAGGTGACAATACCCAGCTCATAGTTGAAAATGGTCGCTGAGCTTATTTTCTTGAATTTGCCTTTGTAAGGGTTACCCCTATAATATAAATTAAAAATTGAAAGCAGAATTTAAAGTACCAAGCCGCTACAGAGAAGTTGTGAGACCCGCAATAGTAGAAGCTGCCTTTAGTCTGATTTAGATTAGTCGTACCAAACATCGCCTCATAAGGAGTCGACTCGTTGAAAACTAGATCTCCAACCATAACCTTAAAATCGATTAGAATGCCTTGGCTGTTAAAGATATACTTTGGAGTGGTTTATGGCCCGGCTTCTAAGGGAAATATTGTCATGGAGTACCTCTTTGGGGAAGTTGGGTGCGTTGAAATACTGCAGCTTGAAGAAGGTCGTCCCACCTCCCTACATCAAATATAAGCTTTTAGAGTACATAAACATACTTACATTTATCCCATGGGTTGAGTTTTTCATCGTATCGTAGGTGGGATAAAGAATCTTGAAGTCGATTTCGGATAGATCTGGAAACAGTTCGCTGAAATAGTTTACAAAGAATCTTTGATCCAGCTTACCTAAGCTGGAGACCTACCCTATGTCAGTATCGAAAATTTAAACTAGAGTTACCAGGTAGGATATGGAAACTTTGGACAGCGATTTTAAATTGGGAAAAAGCTTGAGTAGCTTGGATCGGAGGGCATAAGTCCCGTAGGGCATATCTGGGCTTGTCCTCCCTGGAATCGATGTCACTATCTCTACCTAAAAACAAACCTCAGCAATAGTTTAAAAGTAGGCCGATACCTCGACTTTTGAAAAGTCGAATTTGTACAGTTGGTTGTATATTTTTTGAGGAACCATGAGGGAATTTAAGAACTGTATCAAATCCTTTTGAAAATCGTTTTGGTATTCATCTATTGGATTTGAAGAGGTAGGCACATCTTGTACGAAAACAATCTATAACCTTTACAAATAATACATGTTATAATTTACGTTTTCTACTTGGGACCAGTCCATTAACGTCTAATTGAGCAAGCATTGTTAATACTTGTATCAATAAATATTATAAGCTTACGATATTTGCTGAACCAATACAGATCCTCAAAAAATTGGGATACCACAGCAACATAAATTTAGCATGCATGCTATTGCTTTTTTCCAAAGATGGTTGAATTATAAGGATGTGAGGGCTGACTTGGTAATAGGGCTCCTATAAAACTTCAATAAACTAAATATGTGGTAGGAAACCTCGGTAACTGAAGCATCGAGTTTTTCAATTAGACAGACGTTGGTGGTCTCTTTTACTATATCGAATAGCCACTCATGGTCAATGACGTATCCTGCAAAAATGGCCTTTTGAAGATGGTCCTAGTTTTGTAAATTGAAAGCACTTTGAAACTACACCTACCCTTGAAACTAAATCTTCAAACATCAAGCCTCTTTCGTTACCAGTAAATCCAACTAAATGGGTTCGATACGTCTTCCCCTCCAAAAAAGTTGGTTTGTACTCACTGGTGTTGACCTTCTTCTCCTCAGCTTTGGGCTTGTAGCATTCTTCATCCGAACTAACCAAACTTATTACTATTATTGATATATATCAACACATTCTAAATATTTACCCTCAGAAGTCGTCTTTCTTTTTTCCATAGTTGAGCTTTGATGTCAGCCGCAAAGAATTGGTAGCTTTTCCCAAGTCAAATCTGTAAAAACTATTCAGATTCTTTTCAAATTAACTTCCATCCTATAGCTACCCTCATGTAATCTAAATTAAAGTCTTTTATTTGCCATGTTCTCCATCTTCAAATCGTTTACAAATTGTTTTCAGCCAAATTTACGAAAGTTTATTCCATAATTGATTCCAACTCAAAGAACAGCTTTGAGGTGCTTCATCAACATAAGGTTTTACAATGTCTATTCCACTGCAGGACCAAGTTATAAATGCATTGAGCGCTTTGTACTCAAGGGAGTCTACCCCTGAGCTTATGGCTGAAGCGAACACATATTTAGGAGAATTCCAAAACCAAGTAACTATTTGATTCATTATATTTTACGTTTTAAGGCTGTATATCTTCTTTTGTAGCTTACCCTTGTTTCGATAGATTGAAGCTTGGCCGATTGCCGATAGCCTATTAAGAGATTCAACGCAGAGGTTGGAAGTGCGTTTTTTCATGGCTCAGACCTTAAGATACAAAGTAATTGATATTCCAATTCTCAAGCTAAATTTGGTTATTTTTGTTTCAATAGATTAAAAATGACCTTGGTAACTTAAATACCCCCGATAGAATTGCACTTCGCGATTCCTTAGTATCAATTATAACCCATTTCAAATCGGGTCCAAGAAACATAGCTACCCAACTTTGCTTAGCCCTGGCCTCCCTGACTTTACAGCTGAAAGAGTGGCAGGATGCAGTCCCATCTTTGATACAGAACTGGAGTAGTGATTTCTCTACCTGTAATATCTTGCTGGAGTACTTGACTGTACTACCTCAGGAGGTGAACTCAGTTTATAGCTTTAAAACCCTTTCGGTAGATTCTCAATGCCATTTATTATTCCTGAACATGAAATTTTTTAGGATAGAGAGTATAAAAATCAGGCTAACAATATTTTGACAAAAAATAGTTCAAAGGTGTTGCTATTATTATCTCAACTTATCAATTCAACAGGTAAATTTGGATATTTCATTCTTTTATTTTTTGCTATACTGTTTTGTTGGATTCTAGTACCTTACTAAACCATATTTGAAATAGGAAATGATGCCACCATACAAGAAAAAGTATTTTCATGCTTGTTAAGTTGGATCAAATCTGGTGATATTCTGTTAGATGACCTCAAAGGAAACGTCTTGCTCGACTATGCATTCGAAGCAATGGTTAACCAACCTTCGCTATTCGACATTTCAATAGAGATTATATGTGGAATTATATATGAGACACACGATATAGAAACTCCTAGAGAAATTGTGGATGTTATGGTGGATAAGTTGAATCACCTGAGAATCTTCCTGTCAAGTAAAGACCACGACGAGGATACGCTCCAGGGGCTATGTCGAGTATTTGCCGAAGCTGGAGAAGCCTACCTGGACCTGATAGTCAAGCAGCCTCAATTTTTCAAAGAGATTCTGGAGGCCATCGTCGAATGTATCCGTCGATGCCCCATCCGTGCCCTGACTATAACCTTTAACTTTTGGTTTTCTTTCGCTAGTTATCTGGTAACCCGTGGCGAAAATATCAACAGGGAACCTTTCCTGCCTATCTTTGAAGCGACTGTACGCACCATCATTGGAAGGTTACGATTCCCTTTGGACGATGAAGATTGGTCCCATGAAGAGATGGACAGTTTCAGGGACTTTCGTCCATGAGATCGCCAACATCCTTAAAGACTGCGCCAACGTCCTGGGTGGAAATCAGGCCCTTTCGATCTGCCATACATTGTTGGTGGACTACATGAGGCGGTATGAATCCAACGAGACGATAACCTGGCAGGAGCTCGAAGCCATTCTGTTTGCTTTGCGTGGCATGGGTTCAGAGATTAAAGCGGAGGAAGAGGAGATGCTCCTCAATATATTGGCTCTCCTACCTAAACTACCCGCTTCTGGAAAAGTCCGTTACACTGCAACTTTAGTTATTGCAAGATACGCCGAATGGACCTACCACCGCCCCAATCTCCTGCCATTCCAGCTGGATTACATCTACCAGGGCTTTGAAGTCAAAGAGGTTATACCAGCTTCATCCAGGGCTATATTGGATCTAGGAGAAATCTGCGGGGAGGTAGGTTTGATTTATACACTGTTTATTTACATTTTTGGTTTAGCATATGGTTCAATATCTACCAGCTTTGTTCCAACTGTACGATCAGTATGATGGGAAGCTGGATAAACGTGACTTATTTGATATTGCCTCTGGTATCATCTACACTATGAGTTATCTATCACTCGATAGCTACCCGACCTTTTTTTCGCAGTTTATCAATCCGATAATTTCAAGGGTTACTGAGCTGTCCTCGAAGGATAAGTTGCTCTCCTCGGACTTTGAAGAACTTGAATGTAAGCTTTTATTACAAAATTCCATTTAGTAACTTTGCGACAGTTCATTTTGATAGATTATCTCAGCTCTATAGAGTTGGAATGCCCAAAGACCCAGTTGATTCAAACCACCCTGCTTTACCTGCACTTGAACATATGTTTAAACTTTCAACGCAACTTTTACAGCTCTATTCGAGCCATGCCTTACTGTCGGAAGGGATATGTGCATTTTTGAAATCGGCAATTGAAAGCCTTTCACCGGATCACCTACCTTATATTCCCGACATGGCTCAGATAATGATGACCTGGTTTCCAGTCCACTGGGTTCGGATGCTATCTTCAGGTACTTCATAAAATGATTTTGGCTTTTATAGAGATGCACCCCGAGCCTATTTTCAAAGTCGTCGAAAACATTTGTTCTTGCATGTTTAGTGCGGCGTCTCGTTGCCAGTCGTTAGACCATATAGCGGAAGGTAACTACTCTTACTTTTCTTAAGCTAAGCAATTTCTAGCCGTGGATCGTTTCTCTGAGCTTATCAACGACATGCAAAACCTCGATCCCATCAAATTCTACCAATTACCCTCACTATCCACCTTGATCGAGTTCTTGGTTGCCGCCATCGACATGCACGAGCGCCACGCTCAGCTCTCGGCTCTGTACTGCCTCTCCGGCTTTATGAATACTCTACTATCCGAACGGGATCGGGGACCAGCCAATCCCAACCAACCCCTAATCAACAATGTCATCGCTCTAGTGCTTCAGAGCAACGAAGTGCTACACAAGAAGTTGGTGCATAATTTGATTTCCAAGTACTCCAACGAAGCTATCTACCGGGCCTCGATGATAATTACATTGCTGATGGAGATGAACCAAGGCATTTGGAACGATATGATCCTACAGGCTTTCATGCAGCTCCCCAATTACCCTTTCGCAACTGTGGATAAGAATGATCCTTCCAACTTGATCCCTTCTCCTGGTCTCTTATCTATGATAGAACGTCTTCAAACGTAAGTTTTTTAAATAGCACACATGCATACTTTATCTCCTTTCTAATACGAACATACTAACTAACTTCTAATTGATAGATCCAATCAACAGAAAGATTACCGATCCTTCCTCAAAGCCATCCACCATTTTGTAAAAGGGTACTTACGTCAGCTGGAGGATGAAGAAGGAACCAAGGAAGAAAATAACCGATACTGAGAATGGTTTAGCAGTTAAAGTTTAAAGCGTATCAGCATAGCTGCTGATGGTATTTCAAGTACTCTAATCTAGAAGGAATTGGTAAGTAATAAACAATTTATAGTGCCTTACTTTTCTTTGAATCTGGACTTTTATTCATGGTCTATAAAGTTTACCATAGTATCTTTGCTTATGCAATAAGCTCATAGCACATGTATTGATGACAACTATTGATTTTGTTTAAAGTTGTAATTACAATATCCATCTTATATTTAGCGCTAGAATTAAATTGAAGCATTTCAAGCTTATTAAGCTGGATCTTAGAATTTATCAAAATATTACTATTCCAATAAAATGTAAGTTCAAGATATAAGCATGAATCTGCCAAACGAGATTCTTTATTAACTGGCTTATACTTTAACTATATAATAATATTATTCCTATTTATATATAAGAAACACGCCCTTTTAAATAGTTGGCAAGGTATGTGCGATACATCTTTTATTTGAAAGAAAGCTTGAAGTATCTATAATCTCAGTATACTACAAATCAAAAACAAAGTATTGAAATATCTTATATATAGCACAAGCCAATGCAGCTTCACACACTCAACTACTCTTCTATAGAAATTATAAAATCTATAAATTTAATTTAGTTCTTAAAAAACTCTTTCAAGCTATAACTCGTATCCATAAAGACCTTGGCTTCCAAACCTTTGGGAGGATTGTAAGTAGTTGATTTAACTTTGGTTATCCCATTCCAATCACCCTCCCACTGTCTACATTTTAAAAGATTAAATATTAGTCTCAATTGTTTAAAGCTAAGTTTTACCTCAAATTCTTCACGTTTTGGATGCTGGCAAGGTCAGGAATTTCTATAATTACAAACCAATCAAATTTAGTATATATACTAATTTTAAAATAAAGGTTACCTATTCCACCTATAAAGAAGTTATTCAGCTCGTTGGTAGATGCTAAGTTGAGTAGATCGTTCTTAAAACTACGGTTCTTGGCTGTCGATTTTTCTTCATCTTGGTTTCGTAACAGATATCTATTTTAAAAGAAAAAGATACATTAACAAGCTACAATTATTAAAAAATTACTCTCTAACGAAAAACAAAATCTCTTCCTTGGTAAATGAACTCTTCTCTTCACCGATCAAGTACTTGAAGAACAAAAATTTGTCGCAACCTATTGTCAAAAAGTTCATCCTCAGTAAAGAAATTATAAAAAATATATACGATAAGTCTGTACAGGGCTCAAGCCTCTACTCTTTATCGAGTCCAACTTCTCGCTACGTTGAATAGCTCTAGACATCTGCTGCGCTCTACGACTGTAGGGGTGAGCTACGTCCTTTTTCTTGATGTCCTTTAAGCTTTTTCGTTTGTTGTTGGGCATTGTATGAAAGTTGAGAAATAGGTGAAGTTTTTTGCTAAGGAATAGAATTGGATCCACTAAAATAGTAAATTACACCCTTTCGATCGTATCACTTTGACTTTAGTGCTACCCAGAAATGGGTAAATAGTTGTAGCAAACTATTTCAGACTTTTCTTAAAGCTGTAGGCTGGATTATGTTCCAAATTCCTTTTGCTTTTATCCCTTTGTTAAATTGAATGGGTACATTCAAATCCAAACAATTAATCCAATACTATACTTTATTTGTTAGAGTTCAAGGTACCTTTTCTTACCTCATCAAACCTTCCAAAATCCACCCAGCACTACAAAAACGATTTCAAACCTTTCCTATAATCCAGAAACTAAGAAATGGATGGGTTCGACACAAGGCAGAAGTTCACCTCTCTGCTACGAAAGATGGGTTCAGATAGTTCCAGTATAAACGAGGTAGCTACCTACGCCCTCCACCACAGCCAACATTCCACCCAGATTTTCGACTCAATATTAGAAACTTTGAATCAAATTTCGACTAGGGAAAAGTTAAATTACGTACAGCTTATCGACGACTTGGTCAACACCACTGAAAACCTTGAATTTAAAGACGAAATCAACCCCTACCAAAGTTTGTTACAATTGAATTTGGAATCCATTGCTTTGAAAGTAGCTCCCGCCAAACTTAGTGGCAAATTGAATTTACATGGGCTTAAAAATGTACAGTAATTTTTTTAAAATCGAACTTAATAACCAACATTTTATTTAAAAGTTTTTGAGCAATTGGTTGCAAAACAACTTGATAACTGAAAGTAAAAAGAAGCAGGTCGAACTCATGTTACAGAAGCTACACAATAAGTAATTTTTAAAACTAAACTATAAGCTAACCAGCATTTTTAAAAGGCAGGAAGCAACTCCCTTCAACTTATCTAAAAATGAAATTTGGAGGCGTATCAACGATGACCGGGAGCGGGTAAGTATACTTTTATTGTAAAGCCACCTTGTTAATTCCAACTTTTTAGCACAAGAAACTCAAAGAGAATAATTGGTTACTGCCCAAAGACCCTGAGAAGCGTAATGAATTTGATTCTATGTTTTTAGAAAGTCAAAAGAAAGGCAAAGTCAACTTGGAAGGACTCTACACCAACCTTCAAGCACTACACGCTAGGTACTTGAACGACAGTAGGTCTATTTTGTCGGAAGGTTGGGATCCTTCTTTCGAAAATGAACTTATAGGTTCGGAAAGCTCCGATAGTCTGCTTTAAATTGGTGCTATAGGTTTATGTTAATCATGTAATTAAAACTATTTTAAATTTAGAACTTTATTGTAGAGGTAAGCATTAAGGTTTGGGAACTCGAGCCAAGGTACGTTCAGCCCACTTGACGACCGGTAGATCGATCCTACATCAAATATAGTATTTAGGTCCTGTTCAAACGACAAAGTCTGCAAAAAACAAAAACTTACACTTTGCCATCTAAACCAAAGGCCCCTTTCCCCTTTTCACTATGTTCGATGTATCCTAAAATAAATTATTTCATAAACATTTCTATGCACAAGCTTTACCTTGTAATATACGCTGCGCTAACTCTACCTCTGTATTAAAAGATTTGGCTCAGTTTAACCTTTAGTTTGATTTAAAACTACCTTTTACATCAGGTACGAATTGACTCTGGATGATGGGGATCTGGTTGGGGTGGATAGCTTGCTATACAACAAAAAATCAACTACTTTGGTTGCAAAAAACTTAAAGCTACCTTTCCTGTAAACCCTAGCTGGTATCCCTCCTTAGCTTCCTCCTTTAAGACGTTGGCATCCTTGTAGTCCAAACAAACCTAGTAGTTGCATTGGATTTGGATAAGCTAAAATTAAAATTACCAAATCGATAGCCTGTAGCTGGTAGGCGGCAGCAGCATTGACGACAGCTGATCTCCCATACAACATCTCCATCCGACTAGGGGTACGTACTAGTCCTACCATTACAAATCCTCAAAATCCTGTTATGAATTTATAAAAAGATACCTAGATCAGCACAGTAATCTTCAGCAGCAAACTTATTTCACCAAATATTAGATAATTGACAGGTAAATAAAAGGTTACGATCAAAGCTTCCAATCTCTGGGTAGCTTGACTGATTTCTTTCAAGTTCATAATAGCCAGACCACTCTCTATGGAGGCGATAAGCTTTATCTTGGATTGACTAAACAAAGTTAGCTTTGAGTAAATTTCAAATGGATACTTATTTTCCGACGCTAAAGCTTTAATCTTCTCCTCAATGTACAATAAATCTTTTGCACTTTGGACTTTGGGAACGACGATGGATTCCAGTTTGGTTGATTGTAACTAGATAAGAAATCGATAAACAAAATTTCCTAGAGCTCAATAAAATTACGATAAACTTCAAGTCTTCATCTTCCAATCCTTTAATTCAAAATATTAGTAAACATCCCTTTAAAAATATTATATATATACCTGAGCCAACCGCATTGATACGAACTGCCTTTTCCGAAAATTGGTTGGTAGTAGTCTATTTATCAATATCAAAAGTTGCAAAAGTTAGAAAACTTTAACAAAGTTATAAATGTACCTCCAAAAACTTCAACACCTTCTCACGGGCCTCCTGCTTGCAGTGGAAAGGTACTGAATCCTCCAAATCAAAAGTTATGCAGTCAGTCTCCACCAATTTTTGTGAGCTATTTAACTTTTTATCTTCATGGCCCGGCACTACATCCTTCTATTAGAAAACCTCAATTATAAAAAATATTACCATAGAATAGACTACGACGTACCCGGCTACTGTTGACATAGGATTGAGTAACCTGGCTAAAGCTGGTGGTGGAATAACTACTTTTGTGTTTCAAGATGTTGGCCAGACGCAACTGTTTTAACATGGTTGTAAACTTGTGGATTGTAAGTTGAGGTGGTAAACTAGTTGCTTTAGCTTTGACAATTCCCATTTTAACTTTTGGTTGGATGAGGTCACCAACTTTCATTTTTAGAATTTGTAGATTTTCTTTGAAAACTTGCAGAACTGGATTCAATTAGCCGAAAGGCAACTAGATTCTGCTATAAGTTTGTTAGATGGAGGATGTTTGCCTTTACACCTAGTTTGTAGATTTGGTAGTATTTCGGAATATACTTTCAATCGAGGGCTACGTTAGCTAAAATATTTAACTACCTCTCGGAATAGTAAAATATAGTAAAAAGTTGATGTTATCTTTGTATTCTCCATTTTACAAAAATATAGTCCAAGTACATTGGCTTTAAACTTTAACTTCAACCTACTTAGCAAATCAAAATAACTTGGCTATTTCAAAGTATCAACATTATTTGTAGTCAAAACAAAATACCATAGGACAAACTTTTCAAGTCGGAAGCTTATTGTAGTCGATGCAACATACACTTACTTTCAATTCATCAGCTAATCAAAACTTCCACAACTATATCTCAAATTAAATAATATAAAACATCATATACACAAACTTTATAGAAAATTTATTAATGCCATTTATTAAATAATTATTTTTTGATTTCGACAAATTTTGAACGTATATACAGCTTCTACTACCCCTAAATCTATAAGTTGGCGATCTCAGGCGTCAACGAAAGCTTTAAGGTAAAGCATTTCGTCTTCTGAGCCAACGAGTTGGAGATGAAGCCGTTACTTAGCATGTCATCAAAGTCGGAGTTGGTATCGAACCTCCTTAACTCAAACCCTTTAATAAGCTCGAAATCCTGCTGGGGGGATAGATGATGACTCGGTCTATGCTTATAAGCTTTTGAAGTAGTCGATGAATTTGAAGATGAAGAGCTACGGCTTGACAGTATCGACTCCGAGTAGTTGATAACATTGGATGTCTCAATGCTGACTCCAAAGAATTTCTCTAGTTTAGTTTGGGAGTAGGACATAGTGTTTATTGAGATGTGGTTTTAAAATGAGTGAATGGAATTAAGGGCCTGAGTTGGAGTTTAAGGTCTTTATACTCTACTTTTATACACCTCAAGTCAAAGTCAACAACTTTAGCTACACCTAATTTTCCACTAAAAACTTTGTCATCTAAATTAGTTAACCAAATTGGGCTAACCTTTCTTACTAGCTAAAAACTTTTAGACCCAACTGAAATTCCTACATGTCCGTAACAAGCATCTAGGATGACTAATTGGTACAGCGTCGTAAACATTTAACTTAAAGTAGCTAACTTCGAGCTAAATTTTAGTCTTTAGACGTTGCGGTCTAAAACTTTTATAAGGTGGATGTATGCCTACCCGAAATGGAACTGATGACAGTTTGATTGGGAACGTCCTTCAATATGGTGTCGGATACGAGATATCCGATATAGGGTAAAGTTTGTCATCCAAATGGATTTTTGAAGTTGGTTGCCGACTATAGCCTTTATAAATTTTAGGTGGCTTGTCCATCTCTACAAATTACCTGTGTATTATGAAATATACTTCCATCAGGCAACGCAAACTTTTATAATTCTTTAAAAAACTTGAAATTCAATATATTTTTATAGAAGAAACGAAATTATCTAATAAGCAATATATTTCTACAAAATCATATTTCCACCTTCCTAACTAAATATAGTTAACATACCCCTATGATTTAAAGTACTGGATGGGTCCAAATCGCAACTCTAAATCTATTACCCCCCTGTTTCATAATAAAAGGACCATTAACCTTTCTTTAGTATGTATTGATGTACCATCTAATTTGAAACCAACGACAGTACTTCAATTTATTACCTTTAGGGCAGGTGGCTTTAGAACATGGCGGAACTTGAAAGCCACCTACCGTACTAGTTGATAATAGAAGACATAAACTACCTACCTTTAAATTACGATAACTACCAAAGTAGGTTATCCAAAAAGTAGATGGGCAGTATCGGTAAGAATATGTAGTAGCGTTTAAACTGATTGATATTTGCTTTAGTAGACCGGCTCCATAACTAAAAGACAAAGTAAAAAACGTTAGGAAATATAGTCACTAGGAAGGGAAAACTATATCTCCTCATATAGTGGCCTTTAACCTTCTACAGCAATTTTACTTTTGGTAGCGGAGCTTACTTACAGAATAAGTGCAAATTGTCAAAGTGTATTGTACTTACACCCTGTATTTTTGACAAGGGGATTCATGAAGGACCATATTTGGCTTTAAGTTGTGAACCTAGTCTCTGTTTCCAACTTGGGCTGCATTCTCTTTGGTACATTGCTTGAAAAATTGGTCTACCACGTTAAAGTCAACTTACTGCAGATATAAAGAAAAGTATGATTACGAGACTATGCGGAGTCCTGTTCTTACTTTGAAATGGGTACTATTATTTGTAGATATTAGTGTAGTTGTGGTGTTATTCCAAAGGCAGGAAGTTCTCAAAATCGATATAAATAAATACTTATAATGATAGAACTAGCTTGGATAGTTAAATAAGAATATCTATATATTGAAATAAATGTATAATATAGCACACCTTTTTAAGTGTATTCAAATAAGTTTGATAAACTTCATCCATTACTGAACAATCAAAAGTGAAGTATAAAGTCGTTTTCTATGCATTTTTCAAATTTCACATCATCTTTTGTCAAAAAAGTCCAACTAGTTACTATTTTCAGCAATTCTTTGTGACAGATAGAGTACAGTTTACTACGCTATCCTAGATACTATTCTAGCTCTTGGAAATGTTTGAAACCACTCCAACTCGGAAATTTTTGTTCTAATTCAAAGTATTTTGATGTGTATTTGGAATCTACGAATTTTTAGCTCTTATGCGCATGAAATGTCATTTTCAAATATCGGGTTATCAGCATCCAGTAAATCTACGTACCTTTGGATGTAGGTCACTCTACCACTTAAGAAGTTAGTCTGGAATTACCTAAAAGTCACTAAATACTGGTATACCGACATTTGAATTTTGTATCCAATGCACTGTACTTTATGAAAGCTTAAGTCTAAAATCTAAAGACTGCCATAGTCACTTCAAGTCCAGGTACTTTAGTTATTGAGTATCCAGAATTTAAATATATATGGCTCGTAGAGTATACATTTCTACAGGTTTTCATACTATCCAAAAACCTATATTTGTTTTGGGCTTTTATCGACTTTATAACCGAATTTACAGTTCCGGGTATTTGACTTGGGCTCGGGTAAAGTCAGACTCTTTGATCTAAGCGAGTTCCATATTCCGAAATCATTTGGGTGCAGGTACCTATAGATCACTGTAATATATTTATAAGATTGCCAATTTTCAATCAGCTCCTTATACACCTGGTATATCTGGAAGATAAAATGTATTTTGGTGAGCTATTTTTGAAATGGTAGTTTGAACTTTCCCATCTCCAAAATTAATATTCGCAGCTTTTATTGCTATAATAAAATATCAATAGCACGGTCACCAGGAACTAGATAATCCATTCAAATATAAAAGTTAGTTGTCAAATATACGGCTTAATGTCACTTCCGTGGTTTTAAATATTATGTTTGATACCACTCTAAATGAATCTATTTGTAATCGGCATTACATTTTTAAAAGGTATAGCAAAATATATAACTCTATGTTTTAGATCTATACGCTCATTTTGTATAAGAAGTAGAGTACATTATCAAATAAAGCTACCTTAGATACATATCCTACTTTCATAAAAGTTTTTATCATCTTAAATTGAAAGCTAACATGTTGGTTGTGACTACAGCCCACTTATACAACATCATTCATTGACATGAAGTTTGGTAAGCGTTTTCCATTTTAAATAGGAAGCTCTGTTAATATATTTAATCAAATACTGCTTTGTCATATACATTTTGCTTATATTTAGTGAACTTATGTAGTTATTTGTTAATATATATTAGAATATACTCTGAGTTTACTAGATATAGAACCTTCTACATTGTTAGATTTCTGATCGAAGGTTAAGATGATACCAAGGCATTTGATGCAAACACACGGATAGGTATATCGGGTTAAGGGCGATCTATAAGGTAATACTATATATGATTTTATGACAGTTGTCGCTTAATAGTTTCAATATATATGGTTGGATGACCGGATTAAGAGATATATATTATGGTGGAGATTAGACCTGGTATTTTTTGAAGTCTACAAAGTACCTTCCACTTGTTTCCATATGATCAAACTATAACGATGAAAACTTTTTAAAAATAAACTAATTATAATTAGTGGAATTGAACTAAAGTTTTTACACTTAACATCTATACCTATATCTAATTTGACATCTTTTGCTTAAGCCGATTTAACAATGAAATTACTTATACTCAACCTTCACTTTCTAAAAATAGCCTACCATTAAAACTCTGGAAGGTATAGTGCTACGTAAATAGCACTAGTGTAACCATATCAATCGTATATAAAGGGCTTACTTCGAGGATGGAATGCACATAAACAGCAAGGATGAGGATTTCATTACTCAATTTTATTAGCATCACAGCTCTACTAGATCTTTACACTTCCCACCATGTCCAACATGAGTTTGTGGTCGAACGCAACATGATAGCTCCCGACAATTACGGACACGAGGGCTATACAATCAATGGTAAGTTCCCTGGTCCCCTTCTCAACATAACCAAAGGGGATTCGGTCACCGTCAAAGTCGTCAATAAGTTACCCACCGATTTCTCAATCCACTGGCACGGCATCTTACAGAAGGGAACCCCCTATTCGGACGGTGTACCAATGGTAACTCAGGCCCCAATAAAACCTGGTGAAAGCTACACCTACCATTTTGATGTCTTAGAACAGAGTGGAACTCACTGGTACCATGCCCACACTAGATTCGATGGTGAACAAGCTTACGGTGGGCTGATCATCCAGGAAAATCCAAATGAGTGGAAGGAAATCTTAAAATTGGAGCCAAGATACAAGTATGATGAAGATAGAGTCCTTATTATCTCGGAGTACTGGCATAAGGATATGAATGACATTTACAAAGGAGCCACCAGCATCCCTTTCCAGGGGCCAGGAGATTCAGATATTACTCTATTCAATGGCCATGGCTACAAAGTATGGGATGCTAATGGCAAAAAAAATGACACCATCCTCTCTAACAACGGCTACGAAGTTATCAATGTCGAAGCTGGAAAAACCTATAGATTACGCATCATCGGGGCTTTGGCTGCTGACAAGATGAACTTTACAATCCAAGGGCATAAATTCACTAGTTATCGAGCAGGATGGTACTTACTTGGAGCCAGTTGCGGTTGACCATATTGAAATCTTTGGTGGCCAGAGAATCTCTGTTCTTTTTGAGGCGAACCAACCCGTAGGCAACTACATCATGTCCTCCCGCAGAACAGTTGCTGTTTCGGCAAGATCTGTCAACGGTAAAGGTTACCTCCATTACAACGGTGCCAAATCCTTGGCCACCGAACTGAAGACCGAGATCAACATCCCCGAACCTATTTTGATCCCTGATCGTTGGATTGAAAACCGTATGTTTACCTCCAACATCTACAGGAAGATCAAGAATAGCCATTACGTTCCAGTACCCAAGAAGGTTGACAAGTATATCTACCTCAGATCTATGGCCAATATAACCGTACATCCAGAAGGAGCAGAATTCTTCCAGACCATCAATAATAACCGACCCCCCAAACGCAGCCAAGTCATCCTACAGTCAATTGCCGATGATACTTATGTGAAAGACGCCGAGATCTACGAGGTTGAAGAAGGGGATGCTGTCCAGATCGTCATGGAACATTTGTTACCTCCCGGCTTTGCTTCCTGCCAGTACCATCCCTGGCATTTGCACGGCCATGCCTTCCATGTTGTTGCCAACGGAAAAAGTATGTATGATCCTCAAATTGATAACCCTAAAATCGATACCGCCTTGGAGAAAGCTACTAAGCTACCTTTGTTCATAGATACCTTTACTCATTATCATCAGTATGTCAACCAAGCACCTCTACGTTCCAGCACCCAACAGCTCAACGATTTTATCAAGTATAACTTGAACAAGGATAACTTTAGGCTGGGCGAAAAGGAGCAAAAGCCACTTACCCAATGTGGATGGTACGCCATCCGATTTGTAGCTGATAACCCTGGTGCCTGGTACATGCATTGCCACATCACCTTCCATATGGTAACTGGAAAGACGATTATTGTGAATGTGAAGCCTAAGAACAAAACTGCCTTTGCCAATAACTTCAAGCTTGGTAAAAACAAAGCTTTGAGTGGTCAGCTTTAGCTTTTGGGTTGAGTTTTAATAAACTTTAAATATTATATTTGCCTTGGTATTTCAAGTACATGATGCTTTAGTCATTTTATCATCAAGAATTTTACTAAGAGTAGACACTCTTTTAGATAAAGTTAGCTATTGCTTAAACTCTTTCAAGATATATCACGGGTTTGAACATTCTAAATTCATTTTAGATATAAGTTTAATGGCTACAAAAGTTTTATAGAGCATTTGCAAATATAGTTAAATTTCATGTTATTTACTTATAAAGATATATAATTTCTTGAAATCCATGCTTAAATTTTTGTAGTTCAAAATCTTGATGGAATAAAAGCCATTTCCTGAATAAACACAATCAACACCATCCCAATTGGAACAAGAACCTCACAAGTCGATATAAGACAGTTAGCTACATCAACTATAGGGCTCTCTTTTCAATTGGGTACATAATAAATGGACTATCTCAAGCAAAGCAAAAGATTGAATGCTCAAAACTGACAAATATTTGCATTCAATTTAGGATTTATACGATATAATTCAAATGTAAAACGACATTATTATTTGCAATACTACCAGCTTAATAGCCATTCCAGCAAATCAGTTTGCAACAGAACACTATTTTTGCCACCATCAGTCATCTATATTCCAAAAATTGCACCTAAGTTATTCCAGCCAAAGAGAACCCTGTACCAATATGCCCAGAAAGGCCATCGTAGCCAACAAAGTTCCAAGCAGTTTACGTAAAGTTTCTCAAGAGTTCGACAGATGGAGGCTAAAGTACAGCGAGTTCATCCAGGAAGTTGATGCCTTTTGCAATAGAGAGGAACGCGATATCAAACATTTAACTCCCAGCAACTTCGAAAGTAAGATTCCTAACCTAGAAGCTATCAAAAATGAAGATGAAATCACAGTTTTAATCCAACATGAAGAAGGAACAGAAGTAAAAAATTCAACTTTAGCTGAGGTGAGTTCAATAACGTTAACAAACTAGTTATTTAATAAGTTACAACTTCCATAGCTAATTCCAACTCCAGTACAGATAGAAAACCTACATAAGAATCCTATAAAAGATAAAGAGGATAGCACTATATTGGATAGGCCTTCTCAACATGGCCCGTTTACTTTGTCAAATGCGCAAATTGATACTATTGGAAAATTAGGCCTTACTTCGGGACGAGAAACTAAACTTATCGATGACCAAGAAAGCCAATTTGATTTTACATTCAACAACTCAAACAAGAGCGTATACAGTAGATCAAAATGTAAGTCTGCAAATTCAAACCTTTCTGCCCGCTCAACCAGTAGACATTCTATACCATCTTTTATAAAAAATCTGGATGAGCTTATACAAACTGAAGCTTCAGGCAGCTCCATATCCTTCAATATGTATAGTAAAATAGAGACCGTCGATTCTAGATACGATACGGAAAAAAGGATAAACACTATTGCTCATTTTTCTGACCAACCAGAACCTACAGCACCAAATGACAATAAAATGGGATCCCCGTATATCGAATACTTTGACTGTTCAATTTCATATTTGTTGGATTCAAGTAGCAGTCCTTTAGGAGATACAAGCTATCCCTGAGCCCGGTCAGAGTATCAGGAAAACGAACATCAAGAGATTGTCAAAAATCATTCATAACTCTAGGAACAGTTCTCCTAACATTCTACTAGCAACCGAATGTGGAAGCGACTCAGACGTTACTATCGCACTATTTAAAGAACTCGGTGTAGATATCGCTAAAGAAAGCGATCCTTATACCACTAGTACCTTGAATAGGAATAGTAGAGCGAATGTTAAGATTTCAAGCAATATTCCACTCAAGAGAACTAGTAACGATTTGATACTAGATACCAACCAAGGAGATTTTAGGTTATTCGCCAATAATGCTAATGTACTGCAAAGGACTCGACCCAGGTATAAGGTAAATAAGGATAATGAGTGTCTTGCTAACTAAAATTTAGCTATCTAAGTCGAATTCAGATTCAGTATCAAGTACAGGTTTGAGTTCCAATTCTGATAGACTGCTCCAATTCGCTTGTAACCCAAAACACCATAAGGTACCTTTAATAGTACATATAAATATTTTTCTAAGTTTATAATTTAGATGATTCGATCGCATTCAGACTCGGTGTCGAGTACCGGTTTAAGTTCTAACTCCAGTAAATTGTCTCAACCCGTTCGTAACCTAGTTCATTTTAAGGTACCATTGACACATATATGAAAATTTATTCTATATATAGATTGATCAACCTGACAATTTTGCTACTTTAAATACTGAGGCTTCAACCAAGCATCTGATGCCAGACAACATTTCAAAACTGTTTAAATTGAGCATCCCCAGTTTAACTTACGGGATATCAAAGCCTTCAAACGAATTGTTGACTAGTGGATTCACCATACGACCGCAAACTACTTCTACCTTTGAATTACTCGACAAGGGTGCGACCTTCAACTTTCCTATAAAAGATACTATTTGCGAATCAATTAGCCTAAACGAAGTTAAACCTAGGAGCTCCATCGATCTGGGTGTCAGTACAACATTTAAGTGCTCTGGATCCAACCTCACATCAGATAGTCCCGTAAAACCCTCAGTGTACTCGGATCTTTACTACTACAAAAATTCTGAAACTTCCAGCCAGGGCGGGATCCTCCTAAGCAACGACGATTTAGTAGTATATTTGGACACATCGGTGATTTACCACAAGTCTCAGATAGCACCTCTACTGGAAGGACAGTCAGATACCAATCCAGATTTTATGTATGGGCTCACCGTCTTAGATACTCCCAACGATATAATTCGGATGCCAGCAGCCCAGCTGGACGCATTCTTGGCTGACAAATCCCCAATATGCATTCAGCCCCACCACCAGAGTATGTCTTCCAACGCCAGCTACTTTTCCCTCAAGACTATACATAACTCTGACCAGCGACCAAGTCAAGCGTCTTTTAAAGGACAACTTGAAAACCCTTTTAATGCTAAGCAGCCACCGGTAAAAATACCTATCTCAAAGCCACCCAAGAACTTTGATAAGGCGCATCTATTACCAGCTGTAAAACCTTTCAACCTGCAGCGTAAGCAGTCTACACTCCCTCCAAAGCCCAAAAGGAACTTCCAAGGGAAATTTCCCCGAGTATAGTGCGTCCTTGATTACATCTACTATTTTCAAAGTACCTCCAGTATTCGAAAATTTCCAACAGTTAAAGAGACTCTGTATATATTCAACTAATATTTAAAAATGTTGATTTTGTATATCCCATCACTTTTGTTCCTTCAATCTGAGTACCTTTGCTGCTTCACTATCTAATACTTTAAATTTAGACTACCCACGCCAATAGATAATGTAGATATTTGAATCGGCATATTTTAGTTTTGATCATATGCAATTGAACTTTAAATTAGTAAATGCTTATATATTTATCTATTAGAATTATATCTTTAAAGCAGTTAAAAGGTTTAATTAAATCACTTTTTCTTATATATATTTCTTTTTAATATATAAGTAAAGATGCAAACTCTATATAGCTTTAAGATAACTGATAAATAAAATGATGGTTATCTTTCTAGCTGGAAGAAATTACCTATGGTTTTTATTGTCTTCTCTAAATATATACTGAATACCTTAAAGATGTAAGGTTGCATTACCTGACTTTTGAACACCATTAAATATGGAATGCCATATCAATTTAATAAGTAAAATTGAGATGCTCGACAAAGGCTAATAATCGTACCAAACAAATCTTTCAGACCAACATTCCAGTCTCCTAATCAATTTATACTATCCATTTGCATCAATAGAAGCTAAAACAATATTCGGTTATACAACCTACAAACTTTAAACCGTACATAGTCCAAGAGATTTATTAGCTACATTTGAAAAATATCAAAATACTTTAATATTGCATCGCTTGTCCTACCAAAACTTAACTGATTCAATACTGGTCAAACTTTTAGCCAAACTACTGATCTTGTCGTTCCAATCGGCTTTAGCTTGGGGTACAATGACTTTCTGGAAGTTGTCTTTGGAATTTAAAACTAATTCCAAGATGTAGGGTCGAGGTTGAACTTCCCTGTACATGGGTCGATCATCCTATTATGTAAAAATAGGAATAAATGAATAAATTTTGCTTTGAACTTCAATAAAAGGCTTACTTTTACGGCAGCTTGTTGCGCTTCGGATAGAGTAGCCGTTTCCAATTGGAAGTGGACATCCTTCAGTCTGTCTTGATGGGAGCGCATATCCCGTTCAACATTACGACGTAGGGTGTAAATAAAGCCACTGGTGAATACTAAACCGGTAACTAAACTTAAGGTTCGGCTGGTTGTTCCCATTATGCTTGTTCTTATTCTGGTGTTGGTGTAAGGAAAGTTGTTTGGATTGTTAGTCATTTTCTAGGGTAAACCTTTGGAATTTTTTAGATCGTAAAGACAGTTCCTATTGGTTACTTTCTACTTTATTTTTGGAATACATTCCTAAGTTCTGTGAAAAGCTTTGGAAATAAATTTGTAAGTTCTAAAGGAAGTTGAGCAATAGAATCCCAAGTTTCTGTGGATTTTAAGTTTCAATCCAAAGTCTGAGCATGCCATATTATATGATTTTTTGCTCCATCTCAATCAATAGTCACCCTATATATGGATATAATGCTTATGAATTGCAAAATTCATAAAGAAGCTATAAGTTCAAATTCTACTGGTTTTACTACCAATCTGTTCGAGAAATAATGTATTTTTTTAGGGCTAATTGTAAGTATAATTGAATCAATTCTGAACAGTTCAGAACCCTTTATGTCCATCTATTGCCTGGAATTGTAATGATGTTTGCCTCGAAAGCTTCAAACTTTAAACCGAAACGTTCAACGTCCAGTTTCGTCAACTAAAAAGAATGCTAAAGTAGTTTGAAATTTACCTACTGGCAACATTTAGGTCCAAATAAACGGTACCTATGGTTTGGTATGGCACATTTTGTAGCATAAGTTGTTTGAGCTCTGCCCACCTACTTACATGGACATCGGAAATTTTACAGATATGAATGTTAAAGTATATATAGACTGAGCTTTCAGTAGTTTTAAAATCGACAATTTGCTACCATGATGTTCAAAACCAAAGATTCAAGCTCTAGCAACACGAAAATACTCTCCTACATAATCCTAAGCTTCAGTTTGGCAGTTATGGGCGCCAACCCTAGCTTCTATTCGAGACCCGAGTTGAACTTGCAGGCACCGGTAGCCACCAAGACAATTCAAGCTTCAACAAACTCACCTTCTCACCTAATCAACCTAGATTTTAAAGGGATGCAGATGGTAGCCCCAATGGACATAGCAATTAAGATGGACAAGGAGATTGAAAATGATAGATACCAACATGACAATGCCATCCTATACCCGATCGAAGACCTGGCTCCAGTTGACAAGAAATCTACCATTGAAGAGCAGCTGGTCTATTACAACGATTTGATCGATAGCTTCAACGAAGACTCGGGATACTCTTTACTGGAGGGTAACACTCCGTTGACCGATAACTACCTTATGGTTTACGATCCCATCGAGAACCTGGAGAAGTTCAATGACAACGTCATGGCAAAGAAGTTCACTTGGTTCCTAAAGGAGCTGGCTGTCTTTGATGAATTTTTTAACAAGGTAGATACCGACTTATAGTAATTCGAAAGGACTTCCATTTTGCCTAGACATTTCACAAAACTCATCAACTTAACATTCGACATTAGCTATTATGTAGCTTGTATATTAATTTATTTGTAAACTATGAATAGACAATATAATAAATTTTCGTAAGCTATACGTTGCATTTTTAATTATCCATATCTTCGATGCATATATTTAAATTTCCAGTATCCACCTGGGCTATCTATGAAAATTGAGTGCTTTGGAATATATATTGCCAAAGTAGTCTAATTCTGTACTATTTCATCTCTACCTATATATTTTCCTATTACGCTTGGCTTCCGGCCTAATGCCAAGTAAGGTATCATTTACTCCGTCTTACAACTCTGTAAAACTCGGTCGAATCAAATCAAGTTAAAAATAGACAAGAGTAAAGATAAAGTGACTCAAACCAAAAATAGCGATTCTTTCGATAGTCAGATATGGTAAAACCCAAATCTTGTCATCTCTCAAAGAACACGTCCAATTAATTGGAACTTTTATTCCGTATAACACAATTTCTAAATGAAGCCAACATAAACCTTCCAATCATACTGACTAAAATCAGCCAGTTTTGGGAGATTTGAGCTGTCCATCCAAGTAGACTTTATTGCGAATAATTTGTCCGTAGCACGGAAGGCCAAACTCAAGGACTAAGGAAAGGAAAAGGAAATTCCATCTACCAACCCAAAGTATTTAATAGATGAGCATTCCTGAACTTGACAAAGTTACCTTCTACAAAAAATTTAATTAATTGGATTTTTTCAACACTTGCTGTAAATATAGTTATCAGTTTCCAACAAAAGTTCACATTGTAAATACCTCAAACTAAGATTTTAAAAGGTTTGATTTTATAGCCATAACTTGGACCCAACTGCATTCCCATCAACTTTAAAACTCAACTAATACACGATCAACCCTCCAACATATAATTTAGCCATCATATGCTAGTAAACTTTGATAAAAGCATATCCCTACTGCTGGGTATACTATCCCTCTCCATTCAATCAGTCACCGCGACTCGTGGCCGTGACCTGGAGAACTTCCACTACTACCTACTAGAACTCGACGATACAACATCAGTGGAATCGGTTGCTGCAACTTTCAAGTTAGCACATTCAAACCGAGTTGGGCAGCTAACCAACCACTACGTATTCTCAGTGCCACGAAGCGAGGTGGAGGATCCCCAAACTATCATAGATCGTATCCAAGCTTCCCAACAGAACAGCACCTTAGACAGCCATGATACCGCCAAAGGTATAAAGAACGTCGATTTACAGCTCTTCAATCAGGTGGAAAAGCGCATGTTCACCCCCTTTGCTAAGAAGCGAGCCTTAGAGAAACGGATGCTGGAGATACGCTCCGAATTCGGCATCCCTGACCCCGGCTTCAAGCGCCAGTGGTATTTAGCCAACCTAGAGAACCCTGGTTACGACTTGAATCTGCTGCAAGTCTGGCGTATGGGCTACACTGGCAAAGGGATCACGATTGGCTTGATCGATGACGGGGTCGACCACCGTGTCCCCGACCTGCGCGATAAGTACAACCCCGAAGGCAGCTACGATTTCAACGCCGATGTCGACGACCCTAGTCCCAAGACGCCAGAGGATCACCACGGTACCCGATGCGCCGGTGAAATCGCAGCTGCTCGCAACCAAGATTGTGGTGTTGGGGTAGCTTACGATGCACACATCTCCGGTATTCGAGCATTGGCAGCACCTTTACTTCAAGTGGACGAGGCTGAAGCCCTAAGTTATAGGTACGATATCAACGACATCTACTCCTGCTCGTGGGGGCCCAAGGATGACGGGCGATCGATGGGTGAGCCTCAACCCATCGCCAAGACCTCTATACTTGACGCCATCACCAACGGCAGGAAGGGGAAGGGTAGTTTGTACGTGTTCGCCAGCGGCAATGGAGGGTACTCCAAGGACAACTGCAACTTTGACGGCTATGTAAACTCCATATATACTATCGCGGTAGGAGCCATTAACGACAACCATAAGCACAACAGATACTCGGAAGGCTGTTCTGCACTCCTCACCGTCACCTTCTCGGGTGGCGATGGCATAGATGGCTCGAAGTCCAAACCTATATTTACCACTGACAACTTTGGCAAATGTACCGAACGTCATAGTGGTACCTCAGCAGCTGGCCCCCTTGTCTCTGGAGCTCTAGCTCTACTTTTAGAAGCAAACCCCAACCTGACTTGGAGGGATGTCCAGCACCTCATAATCAAAGCCTCAACCCCTATCACCTTGGAAGATCCCTCCTGGTCCACCACTTACGCCGGACGCAAGTTTAGCAACATATATGGCTACGGTAAACTCGACTTTACCAACCTCATCAACTACGGGGTAGGTCATGTCAACATCGCACCCCAAGTTAAGATTGCCATAGGTCCTATATCTGTTGACCAAAATGTCCCCGAGACCTTGGAAGGTATATCGAGCTGCATTGAGGTGGATGACAACCTTATCAACCAGGCCGACTTTGGTAATTTGGAGCACATCACCGTTCTGTTCAACATCCAGCACCAGGTGCGTCGTGACATCGAGGTCGACTTGATATCCCCTAATAATATCGTATCTCATCTAATTGAAACTCGACCCCATGACCGCACTAAGCATGGGTTCCCCAACTGGACGACGATGACTGTTAAGCACTTTGACGAACCCATCAAGGGCAAGTGGTGCCTCAAGGTTCATGATGTTCACCATAACAACAAGATCGGTCACTTCAGCAACTGGACCATCACTTTCTTTGGATCTAAAGGTAGACCTATTATAGATCAGCCTAAGGTAGTTGTCACCGACCTTACTACCCCTGTACCATCTCCTCAGTCCACGTTAGATAGCTTTTATAACTTATTCTTCGGTGCTCCTTCCAACCACTAATGTGTCTAGTTTTAATAAATAGTAGTTTGTTCTTTTATTCTAACTGGATCTATCAAATTCTAGGCACAACTAAATAAAGACTGATGTAAAGGTCACTAGCGTAGTGTTGTTTTTATACTTGTTTAAAGCTTCTCTTACTTTTTATATCAAGCTTGTTGTAGAATCGAGTGTTTCTAGAGGCACCAGTAGTAAAAAGGAATGGCAAGGTATGCACCATTACTGTTTAAACTATAATAGTGTGATGGCACTGTTGGTTCCGATTATCTTTAAAAGTAGGATTTGATGCTGAAATCCATTGATCCTTGCTAACTATACATGGTTAGTTCCACAATACTACCTAGAACACGGTATAGTACATTTTTGGCTCCTATTCGTATCTCTACCTACATAGTATAATTTAAAATCCAAGCGGGTATACTCTTTCTAACTAAGTGATTCCTTAGTCAAATCTGCCGCTACTGCTCCTATCTCTTATAGGATGTATAAAGATGCATATTCTATATGTACTTAGAAAGTGAACCTATTTCTCCATTCTTAATGTATGGCGGTATATTTGGCTTTATTATCAATTTATCTATCCATTACATCTATAAACCTAACTATGAACTCTTTCGAAGCCAGACCAAATCCATCCGAAATTTTATCCACTACTTTTACCAAGTTAAAGCGGTTTAGCAGTAGCTAAAATGCCTTGAGAAAATGTGATGTTTGTCATACTAGTGCTCTCAAAGCTTAAAGCCGATTTAGTACAGCGTATATTTATAAACGGAGGCATAGAATACTGACATCCAAGTACACAGCCTTTTAAAATTTCTAATAGGCATCTGATATTAGGTCAGCACCGATCAGTCGCGTAAACATTTGGCTTGGAATCAAAGTCACAACCCCTCCAAAATGACAAGTGGCTTTACAAAATAAACTTCCAGCTCGATCAATAAGTTGGGAGAACTTAATCCAATTTAGGTTAATAAATTGCAAGTGATTGTTGGATTTCAACCACAAATTTAATATACTGATTGGCTAATTAAAATTTGAGATCGATTTCAGCCCAAATTTGGTAAGAGGCAAAGTCGAAGTAGGTAGGTCAAGTTGAAGGCTTCCTAGTAGAATTCACCTTTCAATTGAAGATTTGGGAGCTGCCAAAGAAATTTGAGTGTTAGTACCAAGCTTTAAAAAGCATCAGCCACCAACTTGGGCTATTTATTGTCAAGCGAACTCAAAACTCTTTTAATAATATATCAACTTTCGCATTCAATTTTAGAGAAAGTGCTTAGTTTCAATTCCAACTTAGTTTACCATGACAAATTCGATTTCTTCCGACTTCAAAATGGTATAGCTTTAACTCAAATTTATACTGAGCTTTTTTAAAAGGACTTTTGCGAACCTCTACCTGAGATGATGAGTTACTCCGAGTCAGGCTCGTTACCACCTACAAGTCCAAAGGTAGGGAGGGAACTGATAAACCCTAGTCTTTTACCGGACCTTGTTCTCAAGGAGCAAGAGACTATAAAGTCGGGTTACGTCGATAAGCGGTACCGTATTAAAAAGGTTTTTTATTATATAATAAATGTACTTATATAGCATTCATTAGGCATGGAAGACGCGATGGTTGGTTTTAAGGGGTCATCAATTGTCGGTATATAAGGATGAAAAGGTACTCATTATTTGTATTTTCTTTAGCTAACATGTACTGCAATTAGGAGTACGAACTCTTATACCATATCGAACTTTTCAACACTTCAGCACTATCGGAAGTTACCAAGAAGCGCCGAAAATTCGTATTTGGTATTGCAACCCCTAACAAACTATTCTACTTCCAGTGCTGTTCTGCCGAGGAACGGGATGGTTGGTTGAGTGCGCTGTGCAAGGCTCGTGATTCACTACCAGCCCACCTACAACATCAAAACTCCAAGGTAGCCATAATCAATTCAACGGATGATGAAGTAGATGGTGAAGCCAATGACAACCTACCTCAAGTGGACTCACATGATTCGAAGCTCTACGCCGACACTCATAACCAACGGGGATCTTGTTCCTCCTTCCACTCCGACACAAATCCCAACCACCCCTTGGATATGATCTACGAAGATTCGTCCGAGTACGAGAACGAGCTTGCCACCGATTTGGACAACGCCTTGGATTCACCGTTCACACCCTCAACCTCACCACCCCCACAAGTCAACTTAGACAAGTTGCAGGTCGGCACTGACGTTGCTCCCCAAGTCTTCATGCAAGGATTCCTGTACAAGCACTGTGACGGCTATAGGGTAAGCTCTCCTTTAAACTATTTACATTTGAAGTTAATTTTTTCTCCATAAGGCTTGGCGTAGGCGGTGGTTTGTACTACGAGACTCACAACTGTGCTACTACAAAAACGAAAAGGTAAACTGCATACTCTGAACGTTAGCTAATTCTGTACTAGGAGTACGAACTGCATGGTATGATTCCATTGGATTCAATCTCAGGATTGACGCTAGCTACTAGCAAGACCAAGACCAAAGCCTATTGTTTCAAGATGACGACGTTACGGCGTACTTTCAAATTGGCAGCCGTCTCTCAGTCTGAACGGCAGAGTTGGATCGACGCCCTGCAGCAGCATTCTATTCCGCAAGAAGAGACCTTCTCGTAGCCAAATGCATATTTGCGATCTACATCTATTAATTCTAAATTCTTTGCCGTTGTCTCAGTTGGTAGTTTGTTATCTACCCCCTTTATACATATTATTATAGCCACCCTTTACATCCTTAACTTGACTAATTAAAAGACCGTCCTTTTAATGATGAAGTAGAGCTTTATATGGGTACTCAACATATGAATTGATCGATTAGTATATGTTTAGACTTTAGAGCTTTAGAATAGCAAATATAACTTTATAAGATCGAATTCATTTATTAATTAGTTAGTATAACTTGGCAAATTTTAGTTACTATTAAAGGTAATTCATGTACCTGGCCTGTCTCTTCTGTTGGCTCCAGCCATCCAAATCCAAATCCAAGCTGTCCATCTTACCATCCAATTTAGTATAGCTATCCAGTAGGACGTCGTCGAGGCGTAGAGCTTGCTCCAACTTGGTCAATTTCGGTTTCAGCTGGACTAAGGTAACTCTATTGATAGGCTCCAATCCGTCTTCACTACTCTCGCTCTCCCACTCTGACGAAGTTGGAGATGTCGATATGTCGTTGCAGCCACAATCACAGTTGGACAAGGGAGATAGCTGTAGGAACTCGATCTGACTTTGATTCTTCTCTTTGAAACTGTTCATCAACTTCTGGATGGCTTGTTCCTTACCTTCCAAAGTCGTATACAAGGGAGATTTTTCCAAGATGACTAGGGGAATATCTTGAGATAAACTACAGTCGGCATTGCAAGTAGGCGTCAACTTTTGTTCGGAGTTTGGACTTTGCAGACCTTGGAAGCAGGGGTAAGGACTGACTGAGATAGGGTTAGTGTACAGTTCGGTAGGTACTGGAGACGCTTCATTAAAACTAAAGCTCAATCTACCCTTCAAGAAGGCACTCAAGCCACTGAAGTCGTTCTCCCGTTTCAAGTTACGCTCGTTCATCGTCAACTTGAAGTAGCTGTCGGCAATAAAACTGTTGGCCTGCAGTTTACTCCCGTTCAATCTAGCACTATGCTGGTACCATCGTTCCTTCAGCAAATTGGAGCTAATGGGACTGTAGTTGGATTTTAAATCTTTGTCCGATGTAGTTGGAGTCATGCCTTGCAATTCTAGTCCAGACTTTGATCTCTTGAGCATATATTTCAAGCCTTTGGGCTTAAAGTTGAAGTTCAAGTTGGGTTTGGAAAAGGTGCATGAGATGGCGGTAGCAGTTGTAAACGTCGCTATCGATAGACGTCGTCGATTTGGCTGAGGTTGGGTTTCATTGTTTGAAGAAATATTTCTCATAGTCTTTAAAGTTAGCTAGGGTAAGCTTTTGAAAAGTAGCCGGCACTAGATATCGATACTTTAGTCTTTATTACTTCGAGTAATAAGCTTGTTGTAGTGGCAAAGATATCCTATTCAAAGGTAGGTAGGTTATCTATTCAAGGGATTCTTTTCAAAAGAATGGTAAAAGTTGCTGTATTCAGTAGGATCCTATAATCCTATATATACCACCATTGAGGTTTAAAATGCTGATGAAGCAATTTATTGACATTGATCCTAGCTTGTACTATGTGTGCATATTTTTTAGGTTTACCAAACGTCAGCTCAAGCCGATTTTTTTGAGCCTGGCCCTTGTTTGGAATTTTCCCACTCTACATTGCAAAAGCCGTTAAAAGATTCAGGTGTAATTTTCCGAAAACCTTATGTTGGGCTGATTTTCAAATGTAGATTTCCACAAGTTTTGTAATTTACGCACCTTTCAACTAATAATTGGCGTTAAAAGTTAATGTATTATCAAAACTATGGGAAGTTGTAGAACTTATGAGAAAGCTACATTTGAAGATGGGCTTGTTATATTCAATGGAATATGTATCACTATAATTTTAAATTTTAAAGCTTAATATATAGAATGAGTTTAGTACCTAAGGTTTCTTGTTATGGCTTCTTTAAAATTTGGAGGAATAAATCCCAAGTCTCTTAAGCATCTCATACAACTTTAGATTTATACCTACATTTCTAGTTTTCTAAACCTACATCTTTTACTTTATAATTATAGGACTATATATGAAAATTCAAAGTAGCACCTATATAAAAATTTAATGTATATAGCATTAAAATTAAGTAAGAGTATACAGCAAGTTTTCAAGTCCAAGTACAATATAGCGATTTCCTAAGCACGTTGTATTCTTAAGCAAATAGTAGCCAAGTTTATCTTTTCATTAGCCTTTATAGAATATATAGCCGTACTATATCCCGAAATAGCACCATATTGTACTCCGCTTACTGTCATTGCTCTTGATAAAATACTAAGCTACATCCACTACCGTCAAACTTGATATAAATTATACCCCATATGCTATACCTCGAAGTGTATCGTACCAAACTCAACTCAATATACTGCTATTGAACTTTATAACAACTTTCAACACTTGTCATTTCTCAAAATATATCACAGTGTATCTAATTCAATTTGATTTACTTTTATCAACTCCCCTCAAGGTTTTAGTGACTACATTACACTCTAGGCTCATCGTACCTTAGTCTAATCAATCTTTACTGTCGACTCTGATGAGGCAATTAACAAAATCACTTTCTCTTCAGCAACACCACATTGTATCTCACTTTATTTCTAATTTGGAAATTACTGAGATCCCAAGTACTTTATTGAATTTCAATCGCTATCCATTTTATAGTGTCTATTGCTACTATAGACTAACAATGAAAAATTCAATGTATATTATGTTATTTATCTTAAATATATATCGATAGACCATAACTCAATAAATTTTGAACAAGGGTTTCCAATCTTATACATTTTGATATAGAAATAGTTTACCTTAAAGGAAAGATACTTAGAAGCCTCGAATCAGTGGTATCATAACCAGCTATTTTGATTACTTTATAGTGCAGTTTGAAAGCTTGAGAAAATCTTACTGAGAGGGACTTTACCTTTAGATAAGGTACTTTGCTCTTACTGTACGCCTACCACTCGAAATAAACTTCAATGTATTTCCGACCAGTATTAGCTACTCTATGATCCAACCCTAGTTTTAAGAGACATGAGTAGCATTCTTTTAAGCGATAGCATCCACTCTCAATCAAATCGACAACGTAAATAGATACTAATTTCTGCAATTGCTACTACCACATCTCGTGTCTTTATCAAACCTAAAGACTCAAAAGGTTTATTTCGAAAATCAGAATCAGGGTTGGTACTGGGAATATAACTCCAAATAAGCCTAATATCAACAAAAAGTCATATCTATTGGATAGCAGCTACTGATATCAAGGTTAGAAGTTTGAAGCTGATATTCCCATTTGATATATCCAGAAAAACTCATTTAGTTGTAAGGTGCCTGGTAAATTCATATTAAATAGCAAGATGGATATACCATAATTGAGTTATTTTAAACAAAAAGCCAAAGGAATTCTTAGTATATATTTATTTAAATAAGGTGGGAATCTTAATTAGGATAGGGAGGGTAAGAAGGGTAGGTAAGAAAGTGGTAGAAACCTAGCTACAAAAGATATCAAGTTCATCAGCTGCTTAGTAGTCGATGTCGTTGTAGTCGTGGTGCTTCTTACCGTAGTGGCGGTCACCATGGTCATATTTATCATGCTTCTTACCGTAGTGCTCATCATGATCATATTTGTCATGGTGTTTCTTACCATAGTGATGATCATCATGGTCATACTTGTCGTGGTGCTTCTTGCCATAGTGGTGATCATCATGGCCATATTTGGAGGGGTAATCACGACGGTACTTGTGGTGGCCACCATAATGATCATCATCATGGTCGTACTTATCATGCTTCTTACCGTAGTGATCATCGTGGTCGTACTTGTCATGATGCTTCTTGCCATAGTGATGATCATCATGGTCATACTTGTCGTGATGCTTCTTGCCATAGTGATGATCATCATGGCCATACTTGGAAGGGTAGTCACGGCGGTACTTGTGGTGGCCATCGTAGTCGCCTCCATGATGTTTGCCATAGTGGTGGTCATCACCATGGTCGTACTTATCATGCTTCTTACCGTAGTGATCATCATGATCATATTTGTCATGATGCTTCTTGCCATAGTGGTGATCATCATGGTCATACTTGTCGTGGTGCTTCTTTCCATAGTGGTGGTCGTCATGGTCATACTTGGAGGGGTAATCACGACGGTACTTGTGGTGGCCACCATAATGATCATCATCATGGTCGTACTTATCATGCTTCTTACCGTAGTGATCATCGTGGTCGTATTTGTCATGGTGTTTCTTACCATAGTGATGATCATCATGATCATACTTGTCGTGGTGCTTCTTGCCATAGTGATGGTCGTCATGGTCATACTTGGAGGGATAGTCACGGCGGTACTTGTGATGGCCACCATAGTGGTTGTCATGATCGTATTTATCATGCTTTTTTCCATAGTGGTGGTCGTCATCATCGTATCCACCGTGGTGCTTCTTGCCATAATGATGATCGTCATCGTGGTCGTACTTGTCATGGTGCTTCTTCCCATAGTGATGATCGTCATCATCATATCCACCGTGGTGCTTCTTTCCGTAGCGGTGGTGGTCGTCATCATCGTAGCCACCATGGTGTTTCTTTCCGTAGTGATCATCGTCATCGTCATCATATTTGCCCTTCTTGTCATCCTTCTTGTCATCTTTCTTATCGTCCTTGTCATCCTTCTTGTCATCTTTGTCATCTTTTTTATCGTCCTTCTTATCATCTTTCTTATCATCCTTTTTATCATCTTTCTTGTCATCCTTCTTGTCATCCTTCTTGTCATCTTTCTTGTCGTCCTTCTTATCGTCCTTCTTATCATCCTTCTTGGGGGGATCCTTCTTGTCATCGGCGGCAGGTTTAGCTCCCTCGTTCTTGTTCAGGGAACCGACATTCAAGAGCTTTCCAACCAAATCACCGGCGGGGCTGTTCTCGGCGGCAGCTCTGGAGGCGGCGACTGCCAGTAAGGCAATTAGAGTAATGTGCTTCATTTTATTAGTTTGCTATCGGAGTGGGATTCAATCGATACTAAGACTTGATTTATTTGGTTTTCAGATCTCAGCGTTGGCTTATATAGTGGGCAATGCAATGTTCCTTGACCCGATTCATATCACCTTAAATAACCAGCTCCTTTTTTTAGTTAAGTATAGATAAATTTTTCGTTGTAAAGTAACCAGTAAAGCACCTTGATGGTATGTCTAGCCAAATCCAGTTAACAAAAGTTTCTTATCCACATACTCATTCATAAGCATTAATATCCGTACCTGTTTTCTGGGTTTACGTCTTTGGACTCTTCCGTTGAAATTCAGTGCAGCAAATCATGAGCTCGAACCTGGAGCTTACAAATCTTCAAGAAAGGTATCCCCGGGTTTTAGGGCAAAAGACCCCCTTTAAAATTTTGTTTTAGCTTCTTTCGAATCGCTACCTAAACTTTACTTTACTAACACTATCAGTTAACTCTAAAATTTCTAACCGAAATTGCGAATGTTGGGAATATTGTCAATTTGGATACCTTTACACTGGTGCTTGAATTAGGCCCAACCTGAACCTACTGTTTCTATTCAATAACTCAACAACTTTGACAAAGTTTGGTTATTTTTAGAATAGGAACGCGATATAGATGTATTAAACAAGCTATTAGCCTTTATTGTAGCTCACTCGCTCCATACTCCTACCGACTCCTAACTCCCTTCCAGCTCCATTCCTTATTGTGGATCCAGAATGTACACTAACTGATTTAGAAATATCCTTAATTATGTTCCCCACAGCTGTAGCGCTATGAAACTTAGGATTTGTAAACCTAACTTTTATAAGTAATCGTGCTGGTAAAGGATAAATTTATCCCACACTAACCCATTTGGATAACATAAAACAGACTATTATTTTTCTTAATATCCTTTGCCCAATTTCAAATATTTGCACCAAGTACTGTCTACTTCATTTATATAAAGTTGCTAGTCGCCTCTAAGCTGTAACTCTACAAGTATACTTTATCTTTCTTTTACAATTAATTAATTGATAAACTACTGCTCTCTAAGTTCACTACATCTCTGATTTTAATTTTTGCTATCAATCTTTAAATCTTCATTAAGTTACATGCTAGCCTTTAATTTTTTTCAACGACTATATTCATTATACTTTATTACTTTTAAATGCATACCTTATTATTCAAGCATATTAAATTAGTTTAATGGTTTTTTGATATGGAATGGCTGCTAAGTTAAATTCAAACACCATGTCTAATTTTACAATCTATGTTGTTGTTTTCTATTATGTATTAATTCTTCTAAAAGTCTTAAGGCCATTATACTTATAAGAACATCCCTTTGAGTAGTCTTTAGTTACATATCTGAAAAGGTACGTCGATGTCTGAATATAAATCCTCAGGCATAAATCCCTTTCGAACTCGATAACAAATTTATATGGGAAATATTGGCATAAAATTTTCCGAAAGGTATCCAAGTCCAAACCATTTTATAAATATGAACAAAATCCGAAACTTTGATAATTTATACAATTAAGAATGCCTATTATTCCAACATTAAAATGGCTTTATGGTATCTAGAAACCAGTACATAGCATATATTTTGTTAATATTTTCGTTTAATAGATTAGAAATGGTGGATCTCTTTAAAAGCACTACATCACATCCATACAGCATTTAAAGTCACTAAAAATACAATTAGTAAAACTTTTGCTTAGTAAAACATCGTACAAAGTATATTTAAACTCACCTACTTCGAGAATAGCCTAAAGTATACTTATATCCTATTAAGGTTAAGGTTGATGTACCATTTTCGATATGGAGGTGGGTATATTAGGCAATATCCATCTAAATGTAGTTAATGTCAATACATATCCCTATTTTATTTCCATATATAAACTGACCTATTGATTAAGAAATGATTAAATTTAATATTAGATGTCTTATAATTTAATATAGTCTAACTTAAAGCTGTAGAAATGTGGAACACCATGTTGGATTGCCATAAATACGAATGCAGGCAACCAAGGTCGCAGATATAGTCTGCTAGTTACTTAAAGCCAATTTTTAATTAAGTGAGTTGTAATGTAATCTACTAAATATACGAATGTGGTATAATTGTTCATCATCTTTAGGTACTAATTAACTTTTGAAAAGCTTGTGAATTTTCAAAATTTACAAGCTTTAGCGTATCAGCTCAATACTTTATATAAAGTTTGCTATATTAGAAAACTCAAATGTATATTTACACTATATAATTGTAAAATTTGACTAGAGTATGTAAAATATGTTAACTTATTCAGATAAAATGAGTTACAAGATTTCAATTATTGATAGGCTTATATGCAAACTTTTTTAAGTGAACTGTTCTTTCTAGAATATAAGTTTCGAATTTCCATCAACAAAATATGCCAAATCACAACTAAATAACTGGCTTATACGAATAGTTCTAAAAAATAGACATTATTTGCCTTTAAAATTAAAACTTTATATTTCAAAAATAACATATCTATATTAAACTATTAGTATAGTTAATTTGTGTTTAATGGCAAGGATATAACATCGATTTGATTCCTATTGTCTATATAAAAATGTAGTAATTATAGATATCACGATCCTTCAATCACTTCAATTTTTCGAGAAAGCTTTAAAGAACCAAGTACATTCATTACCAAAGATTAGTTGATAGATGTCTCATTACTCTCTAGTGTATTTATTATAAAATTTCTATACTTCATTTACAAATAAAGCAAACTTCATCTGTTCTTATTTATTAAGTGATTTATCTTGAAAAGTCAATAATAAAGTGTGTATGTATCTAGAACAGATATACATTTACTAAACTAGTAGACGCTTGGATATCCTCCGATTGAAAACTATATCGATAGTAAGGGAAATACATCATTAAAAAATGCTTTAAGCCAGTATATATACAGTATTAATAGCTTTATATAGCAAGACTTAGGTATCTATTCTTGCAAAATAGTAATGGCTTGATTTTGATTTCCAATTTTCAATATGCTTATCCAATATCTGTTGTAAATTGAATTCAAACAATAGTATGGTAGAGCTATCTCAAGATATCTCAGGTTTCCAAATTAATTGCTCCATATGATAGTCGAAATAGCCATTTACGATGCAGTTTATTCAGGACTTATTAAGTATACCTTTTGAAATAGCTTGCCAGCTGAAAGTTATTTAGAAAAGAATATAGCTTTATAATACGAATAACAATACTATCAAACATATAGTCAAAATCATTTCATAGAGAGAAGCAAATAGTTCCAAAAATAAATATACTTTTATGAAAGTATCGCTTAAAATTATAATAGCATATATAATTAAACCAGCAACCTTAGCACCTTCCAGAAGGAAAAACTACTCCAACCGAGCGAATCAATAAACATATGATTTCAAGTTGGGTAGACGAAGTTGATAACCAACTACAAGTCTGCAAAGTGTTGGTTGAGAAACTTTAGAATTGGCAAATAGACTGCAAACTGAAAAATGGGAAATTTTCGAGACCAAAAGTTTTGAATAAGCTTGGGTCACTTTGTTTTTCAGTTCAGAAGAAAGCAGTTTACAGAGGATGGCTATTTTCAACAAAGAGTACAACGGATCCCTTTTTATCGGTGGTGAGCGTACTTCAGGTCAAGAAGTCCGTAACCAAAATGGTACATTTTAGCCCAATTCTCAAAATTAATTATTCTAGTTCTCGCCGCTTCATCAATTGCCAACATTGTAAAGTCTTCTTTAGGTCCAGTAGGTTTAGATAAGATGATGGTCGACGATATTGGGGTACTATTTTTATTATTCCTTTGTTTAATTTAAGTAGGATGTAACCATCTCGAACGACGGCGCAACCATCTTGGGACTTTTAGATGTGGAGCACCCAGCTGGTAAAGTTTTGGTAGAGTTAGCCCACCAACAGGACCAGGAAGTTGGCGATGGTACGACTTCAGTAGTTATCATCGCTGCCGAGTTATTGAAACGTGCCAACGAGTTGGTTCTCAACAAAATTCACCCAACCACCATTATCTCCGGTTTCCGTTTAGCCAGTAAAGAAGCCTGCCGCTTCATTGCAGAACAGATGACCCATAAAGTCGATAAACTGGGCCGTGAGTGCCTTATCAATGTTGCCAAAACCACCATGTCTTCCAAGATCATCAGCAAGTAAGTTTCTTTTAGTTGACGTTTCTAATTTGCAGTGACGACGCATTCTTTTCTGAAATCGTTGTAGACGCTATGCTGACGGTCAAGTCCACTTCCCCCCGCGGTGAAGTCAAGTACCCAGTTAACTCTGTCAACATCCTAAAGGCCCACGGTAAGGGGGCCCGCGAGTCCATGTTCATCAAAGGTTACGCCCTCAACTGCACTGTTGCCAGCCAGGCCATGAAGACCCGTATCTCAGGGGCCAAGATTGCTTGTTTAGATATGAACTTGCAGAAGGCACGCATGTCATTGGGTGTCAACATTGTTGTTGAGAACCCTGAGAACTTGGAGGATATCCGCAGACGTGAGATCGATATCACTACTGAGAAGATCAAGATGATCCTCGAGGCCGGTGCTAATGTCATCCTTACCACCAAGGGTATTGACGATATGGTCTTGAAGCAGTTCGTCGAGGCCGGAGCCATGGCTGTACGCCGTTGCAAGAAGGAGGATCTGCGAAGGATTGCCAAAGCTACCGGTGCCACTTTGATCTCTACCTTGGCCAACTTGGAAGGTGAGGAGACTTTCGAAGCTAGCTACCTAGGTCAGGCCGAAGAAGTAGTTCAGGAGCGTATTAGCGACGACGAATGTATCATCATCAAGGGAACTAAGAATCAAAACGCCTCCAGCATCATCTTACGTGGTGCTAACGACTACATGTTGGATGAGATGGAGCGTAGTATTCATGATTCATTGTGTGCCGTTAAGCGTACCTTGGAGAGTGGCTCCGTAGTCCCAGGTGGTGGTGCCGTCGAGGCGGCCCTCTCCATCTACTTGGAAAATTTCGCCACTACTTTGGTAACTTTGCCTCCACCAATCTATTTACTAATTTTTACAGGGTTCCCGCGAGCAACTGGCCATTGCCGAGTTCGCCAACGCTTTGTTAGTTATCCCCAAGACCTTGGCTGTCAATGCCGCTAAAGACTCTACCGATTTAGTTGCCAAGTTACGTTCTTACCACAACGCCTCCCAGGTCCCTTCAGCTGACGAGCGACGCCGCCAACTCAAGTGGTACGGCTTGGACCTCATCCAAGGTGAACTTAGAGACAACGTCAAAGCTGGTGTCTTGGAGCCAGCTATTTCCAAGATCAAGTCATTGAAGGCGGCTACCGAGGCCGCCATCTCGATACTACGTATCGACGACCTCATCAAAGTTATCCCCGACCAACCGGAGCAGCAGCAGTAGGTAGCTCTCTGTAAAAATTAGAGTACTTCTAAAAAATTACCTTGAGATTTGTTCTGTTTTATTTTGTTGGTTGTATATTTGTATAGGCAGTTTATTCAACAGCTTTCCCTAGTTTACTTTTATTACATGGTTCTTTTCGATTGATGGAGTCTTTTATGGTGATGGATCCAACTTTTATGATGTAATGTAGGTTGAATTGTACATAGCGATCAACTTTTTATAGTCACTGTTAAAATAGTTCGATAAAAGGTTCATATACAAAACATATTTCAATACATTTGCCTAAGAGTCGAACTTTCAATTTGAATCTTTTATCAAGCTTTTTGTATCGGAAAGTATAGAAAGCAATTAGCGATAGCTTTATTACCACCTCCTATTTTCAAGTTTATAACATTGGTTGGCAGCTATTTATTCTTAGAATGGCTTAGCCCATTAAGACTAAACTTGATTGTAAGTATATCATTTGAACTTGCTTTCTCTAATATACTATCAATAGTATAGTGAGAAAACACACTTAAATCCATCACTATCAAAATCAAACAGCATGAGCGAAAAATAAACTCAAGACTTTTGCACAATTTAAATTTATATAGTTATACCAGTTAACGGATCCAACCCAAAGTTCAAATTCAAATTCTGCACGGCCTGGGTAGCGGCTCCCTTGAGCAAGTTATCCAAAGTGACTACAATAACTACCCTGGTTGATAGCTTGTCGATATGAAAGCCACCAATACGTACCTTGTGTGAGTCAGCATTATCTTTAACTAACGGCACCGTATCCAAGACTTCAATCAACTTGTGCTTGGCGTAGTACTGTTTGTAATAATCTACCAAATGGTCCCTACTGAACTGGTCGGTAAACCCTTTGGGTAACGGTACCGATATCGTCAAGGTAATTCCGCGGAAAAAGGGAGCAACATGAGGGGTAAAGTTGACTTTGGTTTCCAGGTATCTAGATATCTCGTGCTCGTGGATGTGGTCGGCCAAGGCGTAGGGGATGAGGTTATCTTTTAGGATTTCTGGGTCGTTCTTGTCACTCTTTTTGGTACCAGCACCCGAGTATCCCGAGACTCCAAATACGCTGGGGGTAGTTAAGAAGGCGGGGCCAGGTCGGCTACGGATGAGGTCCAGCAGTGGCTTGAGGCCCAACTGGCTACCGGTGGCGTAGCAACCCGGATTGGAGATATGGTGGTAGATGGGGAGGCGGGTAGGAGGTTCAATTGGATTGGTGATAGGGTACAGCTCGGGGAGCCCGTAGTACCATTTCTCAGTGTCGTCAAATCGGTAGTCGGCGCTGAGGTCCAGCACTACTTTTCGGTTGTTTCGTGTGGCGTCGATGGGCTGGATGTAGTCCTTTGGCGTAACCATTGGGCAAGGCCAGCACCCAACAGTCGACCTCGTCAATCTGTGGCAGGGATTCGGGACTCAAAGTCTCGTAGATGACCTCTGACTTGGTGTAGTTGGGAAGGACCTGTCCTTTGAGTTCACGGCTCGAAATTTTTTTAAGGTCAAAATGAGGGTGTTTGTCAAACAACTTGACCAGCTCAGTCCCGGTGTAACCTCTGGCTCCAATAATGCCTATGTTAACTTTATCCTTCACGGTCGAGTAACCACGGGTCATTACCTTTCGGAAAGTACTGTAGCTTCGGCTAGTTTCCTTGTTGCTGAAGAGGCTCGAACTGTTCAGTAACTTATCGGCCGAATCCAACTTGACGTAATCAGAGCTTAGGTTGCTGGGCTGGGGGCCGTTGAAGTTGGCAAGCTTGAGGTCCTGGAAGCAGTCAATTAGCTGGCCAACTTTGGAGATCTCTTCGATGCCGTAGTAGAACAGGATGGAGTTAGTCTTCAAACTGAACGAGCCCTGACAGCGGTCAAAGTGCCAGCCAAGGTTGGGGTCATCTTTGTTAACTAACCAGACCAATGACGAATGGTTTTTGCAGATTTGCTTCCATAAATTGTCAGTTAAGCCTTGCAGTTCAGCTGCTTTGGTAGCCACCATACGTTCCAGGCAAGGGATGTCGAAGGGTAACTTGGGAACTGTCGCTTTTAGGCTGGTTACGATGGCCATCATCTGGTACAGGTCGTCGTGGTAGAAGATGCACTCACTCTCCAGTGCGCTGAGATGCTGCAGGTATCGCGCTACGCTTAACTTGCCTTCTATTACATCGTGGTCGCTGGTCACCATCAGGTTACGGAACCGCTCCGTGTCGAGCTGGTTGAAGTCGGAGGCCTCACAAATACGGTATCCCTTGCGAATCAGTGTCCCAGCCCCATTGATGGTAAAAAGTTCCTTTTGTAGGTGCTTGGCCGAGATGATGGATACCGAACTAGAGCGTGGAAGGTGGTCCAAAAGCTCCTTTATCTGGACCAACTTCAGCTTGGTACCATATTTGACCCAGGGTCGCTTCAACAGCTCTTGGTAATCCTGATCCAGATTGATGACATCGATAAGCTGGTTGGTATCTCCATCGATCATACCTCCTTTCTCATTCAAATACACCACTTTGAGCGGTTCAATAACCCTTGCTAGCATAGAAGCAGCTACATCGGCGTTGACGTTTAAAATCTGTCCATCAACGGTCTCAGCCAACGACGTTAATATAGGTAAAGCTCCTGAATTGATGGATGCTTCAATTAATGTCCTATTTACGTCGGTGATCCTACCTACGAACCCGTATTTCTTTATATCTAGCGGCTCAGCAGTGAAAACACCGCCGTTGATTGGTCTAGCTCGAGTCCCGTTGGCCTCTAAAGCTTCTACCAACTTCAAATTTTCACTTTGAAAGGTCTGTCTTACGATCTCCAACGTATTACGATCAGTTATTCTAATGCCTTCGTGGTACTGGGGCTCAATTCCTTTCGCTTCCAATATACCGTTCAGCTGGGGTCCGGCACCGTGCACCACGATTGGATACAGCCCAACCCTGTGTAGGAAAGATAATGCGGAAGTTAAAGTTGGTAAGTCATCGGTCAGTATCGCTCCGCCCACCTTGATAACAGCAAATTTAGGCGATTCGACCGAGGTGAAGTGTTGTAGGTATAGCTCAACCTCACGGCGAGAGCCAATATTGTCCAGCAGTTTTATAATCGTTTCCTGTTGATAGAATAATAACCATATAAATAAAGTATATATACTATGTTTACCTTTTCATCCTGATTAGCTGGGACCTTGCCATAAGTTCTAGTGAACTGACAACTTGACGTTTTCAAAGCATGCTTCAAGCCCAAAGTCCGATTGGGCTTCAAAAGCAAGCTGCTGTGCTTACAGCTCTTGTACAATAGCCTACTTAACATCTCTTTCTCTCTGTTGTTCCTTACTGACGGTTTCTACTGGCCTTATCTTGAAAAGTATGATTTGGTGAACCCTTGAGCAAACTGTATTTGTATTTTCCAACCTGCTCCATTTTATAGTGTGACGTAAAGTTATTGGAGTTGGCCTAGTTTTCAAAAAGGCAAGATGACAAGTCATGAGTAATTTTGAGGTTGCGTTGAATGGCATAACGACTTTGGGTAGAGATAAGGGCTTGTATACTAAACCAAAAGGTAGTGTGGATCTCAACTATCACAGAATGTACGGTATCGTTTGATAGTTTATCTGTAGAAAATATATTACTTTATAGAATCTATGTTCGAGATTTATGGATTGATAATAGATTCTTCATTTGATAAAATAAGATTGGCTTAAATATACTACTGCTACTTGGAGCCTTCTAATATCCAATACTATACTGATGTGCTTGTGTTTATAGATTACATATCTTTCTAATTTTGGAATTGATAGCCTTATTGTTTATAGATGTGAAGATATACGTTGACACGCTTGCAGTAATACACTGTGTTATGTTTTTATAGAAGATTTTAGGCTTTTGGATTTATATTGGAAGGAATTAGTAATGAAATGAGAAAGCTGGAGGTTCTTTAGGAATTATCGTAAAGTCAAAAGTATTATTTAGCCAAGGACTAGGCTGCGTAAATGCCTGTTCTTCAAGACACAGCTAAGAATATCAATGGAAAGTCAGCTGTGCACATATTGGTTAGATGAGTGTAGATAGAATCGACTACAAGTTGCTGCGATGTAGCGTAGCTACTAGTCGGTCATGTAAACTTAAAATCCCCATGCTCTTTTATCATCGACCAATCTAAAATTCAACTTATATACTCAACATATGTCTAAAAGACCGTATGTCCCAACTCAACTCATCTGTTCAAATTGATACCCAGTAAACAAACTATATACTACATCCAAAGATATTTGCAAATAGTGAAGCTTCTCGAAAGAATGGATATGGGAGATGTAAGCAAATATGAACTTGCGCCAAGGAAACAAGACTTGACTTCAAAAGCTATAGCTTATAATATATGTACGTCTGTTTAAAATTGAAAGGGTTATATAAGATAAGATTTTATATTTGGAGAAAATAATAAAAGTATATATCTCGTTTTAACGTATTGAAAATGGTAAATATAGCATACAATATTCATATAGACTGTTGGGCTTGTCTAGGAGCAAATCTAGCAAGTTGATTTTCTAGTAAATTCCATTGTCCCGTCACTCTCCTTCTTGACACTTTATATCTAACCAACTAGCTTGGTTCTGAAGGAGTCTAAGTCCATTTCAATCACAGATTTCAAAAATAGTTCTTTGGATCTTGTCTATCTACAAGGACCTTCAAAATCATAATGCATACTAGCATTTCCAAGAGTTAGCAAACCAAGACTCCTTCGTCAAGCAATTTGAAAAGCTTCAGGTGTCACGTGTACTTTCAGACTTGTAAACTACATGCTACCAATTCTCTAGCAATTAATTTCTATAGTACCTATTCCAGTTGCAATAGAGCCAAGCATATAAAGGCCAAAGCTCAAAGCCAAATTCATCTAGTTTGCCTCCAGTTAATTACAACTATGGCTTTCAAATTTCTGCTACCTGCTCTACTTTTTGCCAAACTTTGGACGTGTAGCCTGACAGTCTTGGTAATATTCATTTCACTTTACCTTTATCAATTCACTAATTTAGTATATATAGTCCAATCAAGAATCGTACAAAGTAAACTCTTTATTTCTATTACTATCTTAAAATCAAAAAATAGTACCATCTAGCCAACTTCGGCAACTTACCTCCAACTTCCGGCATAATAGGCCAACTCATCCCAATAATGAGTTTCAGTGATCCCAATGACATAAGCGACGGATGTCAACAATTTGTCCCAAATGAATTCAACTTGTATAGTCAACTCAACATCGATCCAAATTCCAACAAGATTGCTCTAGTCAAAAGGGGGAACTGCTCCTTCTTCAAAAAGGTCAAAAACATGCAACTTAGCGGGTTCCAAGCCGTCATAGTAGGGAACAACGATAAGTCGGGATTGGTAACTATGAACGAAGAAAACGTTACTCCAGATGTAACGATTCCTTCCGTCTTTATCTCCAAAGATGATATGCAAAGGTTGTCTAGGCTGTCGCAACGTAATACCAATGAACCTATTTTAATCGAGCTGGTCGGTGATCAATCTTATAGGTATATTTTCAACATACTTTATATGGTGTTTATTTTTAAAATTTTAGGTTCGAAATGGGTTGGATTCCTTACATAGTGTTGGCAGCTATCATATTGATGTACTTTTTCGATTATAGGAGTTCACGAGGCCATAAATGGTGATAAATTCAGATACAATTTATTTCTATACTTGATATCTATTAGCTTTTATATAATAATTAAATGTGCTTAGAAATAGGGATGTTTGATTTTCGTTTATTTTGAAGAAGCTCCTACTAACTATTGGTTTGGTATGTTGCTACTGTATATAAGTCTTACATTTTATTTGAAAAGTTGGTATCTAAACTTTTGAACTGGATGTATAGGAAAGCTATAACTGGTTATGGTATGTTTTATATATATATATCTTAATAATAGAATATATAGTAAAATCAAATCCCATAGCATCAGTTGTTTAAAGAACTAGTTAATAAAAGTATAATCGAGTTGAAACTAATGTTTATCAACTAAAAATTACTAATTATAAATGAAATTCATTGATTTTCGACAATATTGCTAGCTTACTGTAAGCCAACTCTATTGTGTTTCCCATCCACTCTAATTGTCTATGAAAATTTATATAGTTTATCTTGAAAAATTACAAAGTTCAAAATAAACTGTCTCATTTTTTACTATTCTATGGCACAATTAATGTGTAATTTTGAATATATCCTCTTGAAAAGAACTCTAGAATGCTTTCAAGTTTAAATTTATAAAATAAAGAGAATATACATGTGTTATAGAGAAATGCCTTTACCTTTCTCTACTTACATGCCCATAGCATCAACGTATATACGACTTATAATCGCTAGTACTAAGCATTCCCACCTAAAACTCAGCAGCTAGTTTAACTTCACCAAGCCAACGATCCCAAAGTTTCTATTGGTTCAGCTGAACCCCAAAGTATAAATAGGAAATTTCAAACTAATCAGTTGGGAACCATTTTCTCACCTCAAAAGTTGAAAATGTCGCAATACTACGAGCTCTACCGCAGTTCCAGCTTGGGTATAGCTTTAACCGAAACCTTAGATGAACTTATCAACTCAGGGCAGATCAACCCCCAATTAGCTATGAAAATATTGTCCCAGGTAACCTTTCCTACTTACATTTTTAGTTTACCAACTCTATAAATTAGTTCGATAAGAGTGTTGCTGAGACTTTAAATTCTCAAGTGAAAAGCCGTGCTACCTTCAAAGTAAACATTTTACCTTTTTAACACTAATCAATTTCTATTTAATTTTAAACACTAAAGGGCCATTTACACACTTACCGATTTTGTGATGACGTTTGGACCTTCATAATCGAGAATCCAACCTTCCGATTTGAGAACGATGTAGTTATGGTCGATAAAGTTAAAATAGTAGCTTGCAATGCCAAAAAGCCGGGGGACAACTAAATTTATTTTTCAAACCTATTGGGCATAGGTATTTATGGAAGTTTGATGGGCAGGCTTAGGGGCGTGGATATATAAATGCCATTTTAATTTATTAGATAGAAATTTCAACCTGATGTTATAGTATTTTGCCTATTTTGTAGCTATCTTTTAAAGTTTTTTAAATAGTTTATGGAGATATATATAAAGTCCTACTTGTAGTATTAGTCTTTAGTTCATTTGTTTATGGTTTGGATAAATTTGACGAGTCATTAACTCGACTCTGATGAACCATAAACCAATATATACTAATTATCTCTTTATTATTCAAATGAGATCTAAAAGCTGCATATACAACTCTATTCCTTTCAATAAAATATTTCCAGATAAACATTACATTTCCCAACTCTGTCTATATCAATTGTATATACGATTTGGTTGAATCGGCTTTAAATTCGATATATTTGTCTTGATTTTTATTTGATCAATCAATAATTTTATAATTTCATTCAGTTACTATTTATCGGTCAATTCAATTAACTTCCCGGAGTTGGTATAGCTTTTCATATATGCCTATTCTTAGAATGTGGTAAATCAAAATGGACTTGTACCTTGTAGTTATACAGTCTATCTATTTTGTTTTCCATACAGCATCATCTCTTTTAGTACTGGATTCATCTACTTTTTGGTTATATTTATAGCAACTAAAATTAACTACTCCAAATACTGTCGATAGTGAATAGCTAGAAGGAGTTTAAATATATTTGAAATTAAATGCTTTATTCGAGAATGGACCTTTATATAAAATAAAGAGCCATCTTTTCAAAAGATTGGATATATTTTTGCAGCTACAATTTTACGGCACATATTCTCTATATATACAGCAAATTGAACAATATATTCTAAATAATCTAAAATTAGACCGGCTGCTATCTTTACCGATAATCCAGCAATCTTATATACATCCAAAAAACTTAAAAATATATAAAAGTCAGCGGATCTCTTTAGCCGAGCAAATGTAAGCTCACAGCAACTAAAGATCTATAAAACTTTATTTCCTAAACATTCATCTGCATCCTACATATAGATGCCGGTACTATTCCATCCACATCTATCGACGTGCATTCTTGGCCACATTTTTCAACATACGTCTCGTAAACTCTTCGGCATTTATATCCAACTCCTTCATCTCCTTTGCCAGCTCCTCTTCTTTCTTGCGCTTCAACAACTTTTCCTATCAAACCAATTTCGTTTTATATAAATACTAAAAAATATAGAGTTACTTCAGCTTCAGTTTTGAATTTACCAAATGCGAACCTACCGACATTTTCTGTTTGATTTCCTAAAATGTTAGTTTGTAAATCTTCGTAAACGACTCTAAGCTTCCTATATTTAAAAAAATTAAATTCAGCAACTAGTAATCTTTAAGTATGAGTTGGCTTACGGTTTATCCTTTTCAATTTCGGGGATATTGACTTCCCACTGGCTTTGCAGAATTTGATTTTGAGCCTCCAATAAACCTTTTTTTCGTTTTTGTTCTTCGGCACTCCGTTGCATGAACTAAATTTGTTAAAATTAAAAATTGAATTATAAGAGCCACTATAGGAAATAGAAGGGGACTATAAATTACTTACTTTCATGTTCAATACCCGTTCTGATAGCTCGCTTTTCACTGTTTTCTTCAAATTATCACCTACCTTTGGTTTGTTTTCCTCAACTTTGGGAACTGCTTTGACTTCAGATTTTGTAGTTTGAGTGCTGTCATTAGCTGGTATAATAGTAAGCTTGTTGACTGATTTAGGCTCAGACGGAGTTGGGCTGGTCTTCTGCTTCTTCTTTCCCATTTTGATTTAGAAACTTTGTGCTCAACTGATTTTTGGAAAATTTGAGTTAGCTTTTGGGTGTTTTTAAAACTAGCCAATGGAAGATGATACTGATCCTATATTATTGGATACTACTATAAACGTTATGTGGTGAAGCTATAAGAAATTTACCTAATTTTGGGAACTTTGTCTTATAAAACAGCTGATAAATTACGTAATAGCTTTACTCATATTGTTAATCAAACTACCCGAAAGAAACAACAGGCTATACCTGCACAATACTGGCAGTTTGGAAACACAAGTAATTCTTTGTAAAAGGAAACTGCTCTTACTTTTTAGCTTTGTATGGTAGTCTATTTCTTATATCCGAAAGAACTAGTCGATTCTCAGCTTTTTAGTAGAAATATCTCAATGTAGCTGCTTTCGCCAGTTTCCAATAAAGATGCAAATTATATCGATAACCTTGCAAACATTATTTAAAAACTCGATCAATTTTTTGCAATAAACAGTGGTAAGCTTCTTCAATTCATATAGTGTCAAACTGCCTTATCGAGACATGCTACTGTCGCCTCAGTGTAATGTGGTTAATTTCGAATTTTTGTTACTACAGAAAGATACTCTTCTATTAATAAAGCTTCATATAAAATAAAGTCTTTGACTAATGAAAAGCTCTTCAAATTTCCAGTGAATTAAACTGAAACATTTAATTCCAACCTGATTATTTCTGGAAATTTTAATAAGATTTTCAAAGTCAAAGTGATGAGCAAGTTTATCTTTCTAACTCAAAGTAAAATTTAATGTCTAAGCTAAGTCGGTATACACAAGTCGTTTTAAACAGGATTTTAGCTGTCAAAAGCACTTCACCTATCTCCTTACCCTACTATACTAATTCCATCGACTTTGAATAGTGTTCTCACACCTGTGGATTAAGTACGTGTACTATTTATTAGACAAGATGCGACCAAATCCCAATTATTTGCTATTACTACTACTTCTGGAAGTCAGTGGGCAAAGGTACAGCAATAACACGGCTATAGAGCCTGTAAACGTAGACGACTGGATAGAAGGTTACCAACTATTCAACCTAGATTTAAATACCAATAGACTTCCCGGCTCACCATCTGTACAAGAAGATGCCTTGAAAACGGCGCTGCAGGCCAGTGCAAAAGGTGATACCAATGCCTTAAACACCTACTTTATCGATTTCTTCTCTAAAAAGTACAACGCCAGGCTTAGGAAGAAAGGATTTTTTGGTAGAGGTGGTGTTGTCGGTTTCGATTTCAGGGCAGATCCAACCGACATACGGTACGTCGACAACAATGCTAAGGATAAAACAACTACAGTGGTAATAAACGTACTTGAAAATGAGCTGGGAAACATCCGAGGTATTCGGATTGTAGGTCCTAACGACAAAGTCAAGGTGCGAAAGGAGAACACCGGCAAATACGACATCGATGTTAACGAAGTCAGTGATCCTAAAGTACGATTGGAGCCGATACTGACAGCAGCTATTACTAATAGCCATAGTGAAAAGAAGGAAGATAAAAAATTCGATTGGTTTGATCTCAGTGGGAAAACCGGCAATGTGGACTTCCAAATCGATCCTAAGGATATCAAGTATAGTAAGAACCCCGACAATTCCATCTCTTTAATGTTCGGTAACGTCAAGCTGACCTCGACTTCGGATCAGTTTAAAATTAGCTCGACTATGGATCGCAAGCTGAGCGTAAATATTTATGACATATCTAAGGTAAAGGTTGAGCATAACGTTATCAGTAATAGAGATATCGACTGGTTCAACCTCAGACGATCAGGGATATTGGAATTCAGTATCAAGCCGACTAATCTAAAGAACCAGCCCAACACGGATGGTACATTAACCCTACTCTTCCGTGACGTCAAGCTTACTGGAAAGGAGTCTGATATCTCCATTAATCCTGGGTTAGATGGTAGAGTCGTTGTCACCATTCAGAAGGTAGAGCAGATCAAAGTGGAGAAAGCTGAAGTTGAGCAAGGCCTAGTCGACAGTTCGGAACACCTATTACTCAAAAACCTACCCAAGATTAAAGGAATCATACAAATCAACCCCACCGACCCTTTCAGTGTCACTACTTCCACCACAATGGGTGGATTCGTCATCAATTTTGGCGGTTTCTCTATTCTAGGCAATCCACGGATCATGGGAGTAGCTCGAACCAGCGGCAGCCAGGTGATCATATACTTCAAGGATACAAGCCAGATTATCGTTCAGCAACGTACGGATGCTGCCTCTTTTTCACGAGTTTCAGGCCAAGGTGTAATCTTGGAGCCTGGTAAGGCACCCCAGCAATTTAAGTTTATCGAATCTCAATTGGATTCAGCACAGCCAGCACCCGGAGATGTCAAGGCTGAGCCAGCCGAAGTTGAGGTGTCAAAAGAACCAAAGGTTGACGTCAAGGATTCGTCAACTTTCGACTTTAGTCAAATCACGATGTACTCCACCTCCGTAGAGTTCGATATTACCGACCCAGATGCCATTACTTATACTCAGAACCACGATGCTTATGGTACAACTTTGATAAAAGTACCTGGATATACGATTGAAGGTCTGACAGCTGATATTGTTATCAAGCCCACTTCCTCCAGAATCACTCTGTACTTCAAGAAACCCAATATGCTTGCCGTCAGAAAAATCGAAGTGAAACCAGTGGAAACTACGAAGTCTACAGAGAAAGAACACCCACCAACTGAAACCAGCAAGAAGCCTTCTGAAATGAGTGAAACTACAACTGATGCCTACCAAAACAAAGGAATACGAGATATCCACTCCTCTCAGCCAGCCTACTGGTGAAGTTAAAGCTACTGAGCCTAGCCCACCAACTAAGCCCTCTATCGAGATACCTCCCACCCCAACCAAAGCACCCGAAGATATCGAATACGAGAAGGTTGATATGTCTACCTTGATCCCAGCTGACGACTTCGACTTCATCCTTCTGGAAAAGCGTCGTAACTTGGCCGAATTTAAAGTCAGTACTCCGATCCAAATCATTGATAATGAGGACGAGACTAAGACCATCATTTTCAACAAGTTCCGATTCACCTGTGCCCCCGACGATATCGAGATTGATCGCCTTACTAAAAAATGGCAGCGTGTTAAATTCATGCAGCCCAGACTTCTGAACATCGTCCCTGATACCAAGGACTCGGTTCAGTTCAAAGACCCTGACAAGGATGAGGCGTTCTTCTTCGCGCTTAAGGATTATGATATTCCAATTAAGGTTGAGTTTACCGATTTAAATGGCAGTAGCATCGCTATTAAGGAAGATGGGGCAAGGTTGGAGCTTACTGAGCTCGGCATCGTTTTGCAATCCGACCTTGAGAACATGGTTTACAAGAGTAAGGAGGATAACACAGCTGAGTTGGCCATAAGGAATCCTAGTTTGGTCAAGGTTACCAAGCTGTAAAGGTGTTATGGATTATATATTTTATATAAAAGTTGCTATTTCAATCTTGTATTTATTAGTTTAGATATTTTTAAAGTGAGATGCTCACTGCTTCGTGAAATTGATTTAATACAAACCATTGAAAAACTTATATTAACTATAAGCATATCCTCAATAAGTGGAAAATGTACAAGACTCATAGAACATAAATGGATAATATGTGCGACTGGAATATATGTTTGGGTCTACTAATGAACCTTGCCGTTGATTGTCAAAGCATAGTTTTAGACTTGAAAGAAAACTAGCAACCTAGGTAGAATTAGGCTTTGTTAGTGGCATACAGCTTTACGAATGTAGGTATATTATAAATAATGACTGTAGTTGTAGCCGAATTTTAGTAGAATACTATAGTTTAACTATAAATCAAAGTATACATAGCATAGCTCAGATACCATACAAATCCATATACATCAGATAGCTATTAAATTTAGCCAAAGCCACCTCAGACGCTGTATTACAACCCAACTTTGTATTTCTAATACGAAGCTGCAGAATTAGATACTCACCCAAGAATAAGATTCCGCTACGGAAGCATGTGACCAAGTTGGAGTTCTAAACTATCCAAGCCAATAGTATTTCGTCTTCTGTAATTTGCCTTCCAAAAACTTTTCCAACGAATTAGGAGGGTAAGTTAGGAGCAAGTTGAAGCGATTGGCTTAAAGTGAGTTAAGGGTTGAGCACCTTTCCCATATAAAAGGCAAGCCAGCTTACGTTTGCAAAGTTTTATTGTTCACTCAAGAGAAAACACAAGAAAGATGGCCGCCCAAAACTACAAAGTTGCTGATATCTCCCTCGCCGCCTTCGGTCGTAAGGAAATTGAATTAGCTGAGAACGAGATGCCTGGTCTCATGTACCTCCGTGAGAAGTTCGGTAAGACCCAGCCCTTGGCCGGTGCCCGTATCGTTGGTTGCTTGCACATGACCATCCAGACTGCTGTCCTTATCGAGACTTTGACCGCTTTAGGTGCCGAAGTTACCTGGTCCAGCTGCAACATCTTCTCCACTCAGGACCACGCCGCCGCTGCTATTGCCGCCACCGGTGTCCCCGTCTTCGCCTGGAAGGGTGAGACCGATGAGGAGTACGTCTGGTGCATCGAGCAGACTTTGTCCTCCTTCAAGGACGGTAAGTCCTTCAACTTGATCTTGGATGACGGTGGTGACCTCACCAAGTTGATTCACGACAAGTACCCCCACCTGTTGGAAGGCTGCAAGGGTGTCAGTGAGGAGACTACCACCGGTGTCCACCACTTGTACTCTGCCCTCAAGGAAGGTAAGCTCAAGATCCCCGCCATCAACGTCAACGACTCTGTCACCAAGTCCAAGTTCGACAACTTGTACGGTTGCCGTGAATCTTTGATCGATGGTATCAAGCGTGCCACCGATGTCATGATCGCCGGTAAGGTCGCCGTCGTCGCTGGTTACGGTGACGTAGGTAAGGGTTGCGCTGCCGCCCTCAAGGGTATGGGTGCCCGTGTCATCGTCACTGAGATCGATCCCATCAACGCCCTCCAGGCCTCCATGGAGGGTTACGAGGTCACCACCTTGGAAGCTGCCGTTGAAGAAGCCAACATCTTCGTCACCACCACCGGCAACCGTGATATCATCACTGGTGCCCACATGAGTGTCATGAAAGATGACTCTATCGTCTGCAACATCGGTCACTTTGACGTTGAGATTGACTGTCGCTTGGTTGAAGGCCAACGCCAAATCCGTTGAAAACATCAAGCCCCAGGTCGATCGTTACACCATGCCTAACGGCCACCACATCATCCTTTTGGCTGAAGGTCGTCTCGTCAACTTGGCTTGCGCCACTGGCCATCCTTCCTTTGTCATGTCCAACTCTTTCTCCAACCAGGTCTTGGCCCAGATCGCTTTATGGACCGACAACGCCTCCTACCCTCTCGGTGTCCACATGCTGCCCAAGCACCTCGACGAGGAGGTCGCTCGTGCTCACTTGCAGAAGTTGGGTGTCAAGTTGACTACTCTATCCACCGTCCAGTCCGAGTACCTCAGCATCCACCCCGAAGGTCCCTTCAAGCCTAACCACTACCGTTACTAAGTTTTTGACTTGATACGGTATACCTGTATTTAAATTGTAGCTACTCAACGTAGCTGCCGTGTTTTATGTTTTTATTTTTTAGTTGGATAAACCATAGGATTAAAAAAACTAACCTCCTCAACTGAGGGTATATACGCTGTATTTTCTTTTTATATTATATAAATGATTGACTTAGGGATTGTCTAATATTTTAAATAAAAGTTGTAGAGTAGGTTATGTTTTGATGATCAATTGAGCTTACTTTTCGTCACACCTATAACTATTAAATTTTGGTAGTTTGAGGAGATAATAGCTAACTTTAACTTATATAGGTGCTAGATAGTATAGTTTTTTATCATCTACTTTTTTGGATATGTATTGCTGTCAGAAATATATACACTGTTGATAGTAAGGGTTTATATTCAGTACAAATCTTTTAAAATTTACAACTAGTATAGCAAATATATTTAAGGTAATATGATATACTATAAAATGTATCTATTGGAACAAACTTGATCCATTCTACAATGCAAACTTTAACTATATCCTGCTTCTAATCCATTTTCGACTTTTGTCTTGAGCTTTAAAGCTTTGATTTGGTCATGTATTTCAATAAGAAATGACATCACCGTACTACCAAGGTTATAAACTGGAATCTGTTCTATCTGAACCAAGCTAACATCAAGTTAAAAAGAGATATGGATGCCATTCAACCAAATGAATCTCGACTGGAGGTTTTTGGAAGGTTGAAGTTAAACGACACCTCAATAACTATACGATACAAAGGACCTTTACCAACTAAGCCCGCTTCTGACCAATTTATCGGTATTGAGTACGATCAGAAAGAGCTGGGAAAGCATAATGGAAGTTTTGCAGGGGTACAGATGTTTAAAACTCATTACGACACAAGCGGAAGCTTTATAAAAATCAACAACATCCTCTATAGCAAGCTCAAATTTGGTATGGATCTGTTAGATGTAGTTAAGGATAAGTACTTTGCATCGAATGCCAACAAGCCTATCAAGTTAAATAAAGTTAACAAAGTGGAAATTGAACTCATTGGTTTTGAAAGAGTGGAAAATATTTTGAGGTATTATATTTGGTGATATGTTGCTTATTTACTACTATAGAGACACTACAAATTTAAAAGTCATTAGTTTAAATGACAGTTTGGTTGATAGAGTTGATGACTTTGAATTGCTGAAACAAGTGTTGCCAGGTAAGACTAACTTTAATAGCTACATTAACGTTGTATAGAATTGGAGGATTTGGATTTATCGACAACCTTAATATCTAGCTATAATCTAGTCTACCTGTTGTTGAAAGCATTGCCAAAGGTGGAAAGTTTGCATTTAAAGTAGCTTATTTAATCTCATATTTTTATACTGATATAAACAATGTTGAAACGTTAATAGTCGAAATCGATTTGAGCCATATAACCCACTGAATTTCCCAACTCAGTTGCTAAATTTAAAGAGCTTGAGTCTAAATGGGACATTGATAGACTGGGCCACAGTGTACTCGCTGGGTAACCAGCTACCCAATTTGGTGACGCTGCAACTGGGTAACAACCGACTGACGACCATTGGTTTAGACACTACTAAGGAAAACTATTTCAGCAACTTAACTTTCTTAAATTTGGAAGACAATCTAATTGTAGGCGGTAACGAAGGCTTCATAGGTTTAAAAACCTTCCCAAAGTAATACTTATATATTAGCATACAGCTAACGTTTGTATAGATTGAAGCATTTAGATTTAACTTACAACTTGATCGAAAGGTTGCCTGAAGACCACTCAGTTTTAAGTTCAAGCTTAACTTGGCTCAACTTGAATTTCAACAGACTGGCAGAGATAAGTCAGTTTAAGTTCTTACCGAGTTTGACAAAGTTGAATGTATTGGAAAACCCGTTCATAAAGAACTTGAGTAACTTACAGCTAGCGTATTATATAAGTTAACTCCCATTTGTTTAGATGACAATTATAAAGACAGCACTCCAATTGCAAGAACCGTTACAATTGCCACATTGCCCAACTTGCAAAATCTCAACAATACGATCGTAAGCACAAAGGAAAGAGAAGATTGTGAACTATTCTTTTGTAACCAGATTGCCCATTCAGATTACCAGCGACTACCTATTGAGGAATTTAACCCAAAATACCCAACCTTTTATGATTTAATCAGAAAGTATCAATTGGAATATCTACTAGAACAGACAACGGTTGAAGATACCTCCCTAAAATCCAAGCAGTTGACTTTATGTCTGAACAAATGCAAGGAAATAAAGGAGTCTGATAAACTGCAAGCAATCGAAATAGTAGAAAAATTAAATATCGAAATATCAAGTAACGAACATAATAATATTTAAATACCAGAATTAACATGTTTTAATTATAGGGGAAACCAGCTTGAAGCAACTGAAGCTACTCCTAAGTACAAAGCTAAAAGCCAACCCGACGAAGCTTGAAGTTTACCAAGAGATCAATGGCTGCCTTTTCAAACTTGAAGATGACTCAAAATTGCTGTCGCACTTTAGCTTGGAAGAGGATATCTACGCCACCATCAAGCGGAGCAAGCTGGGCAGAGTATAAACGATGGATATAATTAATAGCGATTGAATGGGTTCACCACCCGTCCATCAACACTTTCCAAATCCTCGTCGGAATCATAATTTTGATGAAATCTTGAATATGTCGAACTAAATAAACATTTCCATTTTAATATTAATACTAATATATATTACCTTCTCTCATAGTTTTTATAATAATCAATGGCAAGCTGACCTACCACACTAGTTGCTATCTAAACATACGCTAATAAGATTTGGAATCTAAGCAAAGTTTACCAGCAAAAAGAAACATAGACTGGACTGCGTCATTACTATACTCATTAGAAAGAAATGGACTATCAAACTCGAGGTATAAAATATCAGCTTAGTAACAACATCTTTAACATCACAATCGTAGCTATTTAAAAAATATTAAAGTTGATTAACCAAATGTATACTTACCTTTTGTATAGCTGGGTCTGACAATAGTACAGCAACCGTTCCAAGAAGGCAAACAACATAGTTAGAAAACTTAGTGCTAGCCAACTGTCACTGTCGGTTAATAGGAAATAATCGAACAACTTTACAGTTCCTAAAAATATAAATAAACCATCTACTTGAAAAGTCGTTTACCTAGACTCATAATGATTAACTATATATTGATGTTGAAATTAGAATGTTAAAAATGAATTGAATGTGGGTTTTTAAAAGTTGGAATGCAATCTTTTAGAGTTTGATTGATTTTTTAGATCGTGTCATTTTCGAAGGTTCTGGATATTTGGGTAAATTTGTCAAACTCATTAGAGCCAATTTAGGAAGATAAAGTAGAACAGTAATTAAAGGAATATTAGCAAAATGGAAGGATATGTCGGTATAGATCTGTATTATAAATTAAGATAATAGGTTTATTAAAATTCGACCTCTGGCTATTTTATAATCTTTTCTTATAGTTTAAATGCAAAATCTATTTAATAGGCTGTAGTCGATAGTTATAAAATAAATAAAATGTTAAATTAGCAAATATATCAGGCATCGAGTAAAAATGCTTTCCAAGATAAGCCAAGTAAATGTGCAAAAAGAGTACCCCAGGCAGGACTCGAACCTGCAACCTCTGCCTTAGGAGGGCAACGTCTTATCCATTAGACTACAAGGGCTCCTTAGATCATTTCTGATCTATTAGACATTTTTGATACAGCTATAAAAACTCTTTAAAGTGCAAATTGCTAACCAGGTGCTTACGTATCAAACCTTCCAATAATCTTTGAAAGCTTGTAAAATTCTTGTCAGCTTTCTCCCAATGTTACGATCCCAAACCAAAACTTCTATCGCAAAGGTAAGGCTAGTATACATGTACTCGATATTAAGTTGTTATCAAGGTAAACAGATTAATCCAAACTGCTGGTTTCCGTAGTTCAAGTGCTTCCTACATTGCAGTTGGTGACCAACTTCCCAAAGTTGAAGTACAGAATGGATCCCCCAAAGATGTTTTAAATGTAGTCGACCACTTCAAAAAGTTTAACAAGGCTATATTGATTGGCGTTCCCGGTGCTTTCACTCCACGTAACAAATCTTTACTGCTAATTTTGCTAATTTTTATTATTTAGCTTGCTCCCAGGTATAAAAGCAAAAGTTTACCTTGCTAACGTTGTTTAAGAACCACATCCCATCCTACTTGGAGAACTTTGAAAAATTACAGGCTGCTGGTGTTGAAGAAATAGCTTGTGTGTCTGTTAATGACGCCTTTGTTATGTCGGCTTGGGCTAAGCAGTTGGGCACTGAGGGGAAGGTAAAGCTCTTAAGTTTTTATTTTAATGAATTTGCAGATTACTATGTTAGCCGATCCCAATGCTGCTTTGGTGAAAGCTTTGAAACTCGACTTTGATCTCCCTGGTAACTATTTTTATACACTGCTTAGCTAAATAGTTTAGTTTTTGGTGGTACTCGTTCCAAACGCTTCGCTATCGTCTTAAAGGTAACTTTAGATTCTTATAAAATTATATAGAAACTTTATAGAACGGTGTAATCGATAAACTCGAAGTTGAGGTATGTCTTTAAAATAATTTTAGTAGTTAACATTTGCATTAGCCTGACAACACTGGTACTACCTGCTCCTTGGCTGGCAACATCCTAAACAAACTTTAAATGGTATATTAAAATCAGAGAACCACTATTTGTTTTAATCCTTCAACTCATTTACAAAATGGATTTTTTAAGTATTAAATTGATTATATGAGTTTAGCCTGAGTAGCTATAAATACTAGTCTTTTTAAAATGTGAATTACATTATAGTTTATTGGCAAAATAATTGTCTTCAAAGTAGAAAACATATATAAAAGCTTAGCCTTGGATAGAACCTGTTATACTCAAAATTTTAGATCTAATCTATAAATAGCTGAGCTATTACCGAATTATCATATACCTACATACATATACACCTTTTTATTATATTAAAAAGTGTTTAAATGGATGCTAATATGAATAAAAATAGCAATAGTAGAGTGCCTCAATACATACTAAATTAAATTTATCACTTTGTATTGGATATTTTCAGAAAAGCTATATTCTGCTCATCTTACTAAAAAGACTAATAAAGCTTACGGTTGCTTAAGCGGCATTCAGTTGGTATTAGAATTAACATAGTCTTTCCTCAGCTGCATCGTCAATTCGTTTTCCATTCTTGTTAAAGTCAAACTCTCAATTTACTTCCTTTGCATTTATATCGATAAGCTTGTTAGATAAAGATATCTTGAAAATTGATATCAACTCAATTTCTTTTAGGTTGTTATTAGACAACATAGATTCAATCTAAAAAATATACCCTGAGGGTATTCCATTTAAACCAGTAATGCTTAAATATCCATTAAAATTGAGTTTTCACAAATGTTCTCCACTTTGTTACACATATCCTGGGTGTAGTTTTAATGTCCTGTAAAGCCCACTTTCATTCGGTTTTTAGCTTATGAGTTTCAATCCTTGGTGTAGAATAGAAATGTTAAATCTCAAACACTGAGGGGTATTGTTGCCAGCATTACTTTTCTAATCTAAAGTTCTACCCAAGTTAAATAACAACTATGAGTGAAGAAAATTCCAACAAGAAGGCAAAGTTCGAGGTAACCGAAGTCAAAGAATTTGATGTAGAGAAGCGAGGGATACTGAGTAACAAGAAGAAAACGAAGCAGTACAAGTTGGAATCCAAATTAGGTGAAGGTACCTACGCTGTAGTCTATAGTGGTAATATAATTTTTCATTTGTTGTATAAATTGTTTTTGATATTCATAATTATTGTCTTTTATAAGCAAGGAGAAGGAAAGACAACGTGCGAGTTGCTATTAAGAAGATAAAGGAGTCATCTTTAGAATCCGGTTTCGATCCCAGTACAGTTAGAGAAATTAAGACGTTGAAGGAATTGAACCATCCAAATATTTTAAAAGTAAGCTTTACTAGCAATAACCGAATATCTAATATATTTCTATCTTAAAGCTTTATGATGTCTTCATGAAGCATGAAAAGATACATTTGGTACTAGAGTTTTTAGTCACCGATTTAGAGCTGTTAATTAAACAACGAACTACGTTCTTTTCGATGGCTGATATAAAAGCTTGGATGCTCATGGCCATCCGTGGTATCGAGTTTTGCCATGACAATTTTATTATCCATAGAGTAAGCAACGTTTAGATTGGTATATTTTAACCCAAATTAGGATTTGAAACCAAACAATCTGCTAATAGCCGACAATGGTATCTTAAAACTAGCTGATTTTGGTCTTGCCAGAGATTTCGGAGAATATCACGGGATGACATCGGAGGTTGTTACACGGTACTTGTTATTGTAAAGTTAAAATTATTAAATTCTATTTCTAGTTGGTACCGTGCCCCAGAACTCCTATTGGGAGCACGACATTACTCAGGGTCAGTTGATATGTGGTCCCTTGGTTGTATATTCGCCGAGTTGATGATACGAAACCCCTTCATGCCGGGTCCCAGTGATATGGAACAAATAACCACCATCTGCCAAGCCTTAGGTACACCGACCGAATCGGAGTGGCCGGTACCTTTCTGCCGCAACTTTTAACTTAATTTTCTTTAGGGACTGCCGCTCCTCCTAAAATCAGATAAGCTACCGCAGCATGAAAAGCAAAATCTGCAAGGGCTCTTCCCAGCTGCCGATGAAGTTACCATGGATTTCCTCCTTAAACTTTTGAGATACGATCCCAATCGTAGGTTAACTAGCAAACAAGTAAACCTAATTTTTTGATACTATCTAATTTCGATCAGGCTTTGGACCATTTTTACTTTTCGGAGGAACCTACCCCTACTCCGTACTGGGATCTTCCTAAACCCAATGAGAAGAATAACTTCAACAAGACAGATGCTGGAGCATACGGTTCTTCTGATGAAGGTAAGTGTTTGCATTTTATATTTTGTATTTTAAATATTATTATTTCACTATAAATTTAGGGTCATCAAGTGAAAGCGATTAAACGTTCAATAAAAGCTTAAAGACCATCTGTATATATTTTTCAGATAACTTCATTGGAAGTTTAAATTAGGCATATGTATTAATTAGATATTAAGGTAACACACTAATTGTATCTATTTATTCAATTGAATGCTCATAGCGAAGTTTAACAGCTACTGTGGTTTACTATAGGTATGATTAATTGTGCTATTGTTCAAAATATAGTATACATTTAAAGAATATATATACCATTGGTCATCTAAAAGTGTATACACTTGTTCCAAAGCTGACATTACATTTTTTAGATTTCTAGTGACGGATTATTTGATTCCACTAGCAGGATCGTAGGTATAAAGTCGTTACTAAAACTATAAATTGCGCATATAAATGAATGGTAGAGCCTTTGGTTTATACAGTAATATTCATATATTCAAAATATTTTGTCACATTTACCAGTAATGTGCCTTTTACATTGCATTATAATATCTAAGCTACGATGTACATGCAAATCTAATATAGTGAAATATATTTAAAAATAGCAAGGCAAAGTATTTGTAATATTGAAATTCATGTATACTAGGTAGGTCTAGGTTTAATATCATGTAGCTACAGAATATTTGCAGGTATGTTCAAAGCACGTCCATATATTCAAAAACAGTGGCTTTTAAATATAGGTGTAAGTGTACCGGTTCAAACCTAACTTAGAACCCAAATGTTTATTTACGTCTAATTATCAAAAAGTATAATTTACCTATCACATTATTTACACGCTTATCCCTCCATTCCAAATGAAATCCTCGATAAAAGTAGTCACCATTCTGGAAAATGTAAATAAATTAGTCAATTTGCCTAATTCTCAAGCGAAATAAAACTTGGGTTCAAAGAATTTCTAATCCTTGTTTCTTCAAATTAATCTAGATTAGTATGATGACTCAGGAAAGAGTCCTCGAAAAAAAACAAAAGATCGAACGAGAAGACTTGAACTTCGTCACCCACCCCTCAACCTCATTGCTATGCCCCATGTAACTTTAGTATCCTGCTTTTAACTTAGTCAAATAGATGTAAGGAAGTTTGTCAAGATCCAGTAATCACCCACCGGTGTCACCATAGCTACTGCCTCTCATGCATCTACCAGAGTATCGAAGTGGAGCCTTTCTGTCCGCTATGTCGCTGCAGGTTGCGCACCGAAGGTATCTGTTTCAAGCTATTATAAACTAATTTGGTAGACCTGCACCCCAATTTAGCTTTAGCTAGTCTTATCGGAGAACTCAAAGTCTTTTGCCCTAATCAGCTCTATGGCTGTAATTCAAGCATCAACTTAGAAGCCATCGACTACCACTATAGAAATTGCCCCTTTACACCTTCTACCTGCCTCCATAAGGATTTTGGATGTGGCTTCAGTGGAACGGTCTTGCAGAGGAATGAGCATCTACAAGTCTGCCCTTATGAAGCGATAAGGCCATTTATAGAACAAACTCGGACTCAAATCGACAGTTTAAAGATGCAGTTGGAGGTATGCTATTTTTCTTTTCATTCAGTGCTTATTTCTTAATATAGGACCAAGCCAAACAGATAGAAGACTTGAAGCTTATGTTCGCTAATAAAGAGCCTTTAAAAGTTGAGATACCTTTAGAACATAGCTCTGAAGTTAATGCCACTGAACCTTCCGTCTCTACTATCCCGACTGAGGTAAGCTTTTTAAAATAGCGTTGCAATTTAAACTTTTACCACATAGACTTTTCCAAATGGGAACATCACCTGTAACTTGACTTTAAAGGATCACAAGAGTGGTGTAACCTCACTAGCCTATTCCAACGGTCTATTATTCTCAGGGGCGCACGATGGTTCAACTAAAGTATTCGAGATCAATGGAACCAACGTAACTAAAGTCTGGGAGCATCCAACGCATCAGACGTCAGTCTGGGGATTGGCAGTATTCCAAGATGAGAAGCGCTTCTTCACAGCATCTAGCGATCATCTCGTAAAAGCTTGGGATTGGACTCAGCCTTTGACACCGGATCAAGACTCGGATCAAGTTTTAGATGCCCATTCGGGCAAAGTCTACGCTTTGTTATGTAGGTACGGTAAGCTATTCTCCGGCTCATCGGATCGTACCATCAAGGTGTGGGACCCCAGATCGTTAGAATTATCAGCTACGCTACTAGGCCATCAGGATAACGTAAATACTTTGGCAGCTATCCGTAATAACCGAATTGCCAGTGGTTCCAGTGACCGCACTATCAAGGTATTTTATATGTTAGTTAAGTATTTACAGTTTAGATTTGGGATATCGCGACGTCACAGTGCCTCAGTACTATCGACACCCAAGGCTCCGAAGTTCTGGATATAGCTATAAGCGACGATCATCAACTCCTGTTCGCCTCGACTTACGATGCCGCCATCCACGTCTACTCCTTAAACGACCACAGTTTAGTTTCAACTTTATCAGGCCATAACTGGGAGGTCTGGCAGGTGGCCTATGCTAATAACCAACTCTTCTCCGCTTCCTTCGACCACACCATCAAGCGATGGGATCCTAGGATGTTCACTTCCAATTTAACTTTGCTAGGACATAAAGGCTTTGTACATTCGTTGGCTCTATCCTCCGATTTATTGTTCTCAGGATGTGCCGATCGAACTATCAAGGTACTTTATTTTTAGAATTATGGCTAACTAAGTACAACAGGTTTGGAAATGATATATCTTTCTGTGGCTTTTCCTCTTTAGCTATAGAGATGTTATTTTTGATGTAATGAGATCTCGGTATGCAATATATGTTTCTATCTACTAACCATTTATCTGATTTAAGTGGCTTTGAAATATAAACTGCTAAATACAATTATAATACTACTAACAGAGCTCTAAGATATATATAAAGGCACTATCTTTTATATAGCTAATGATACAAGCTTTTGTACTTGCTGCATCATTGTGTTACTCTAAAATTCACTATTTACTTATCGCACACTATATTAAAAAACATTGTCTATCATTAATTTTTTAGATATGTCTATATTGAGTACTACTGCTACTACCATCATATTTACTTATATATTAGATTATACCAAGTAAAGGCTTTATATACAATATCATTCAAACAATCACCATATCTATTTAACAATGTTTTAATATATAACTACAATCCCCCATAGTTAAATCATGTATTTACAAAAAAATACATTGGTATCATAAATTCCACTCGATGGGGGAAATTTCTAATAGCTATAAAAGCTTGCAAGCTGACTCCCTATTCGTTTAATTTATTCTTAATCATCCTCTACCTCAGACAATTCTTAAATCCAAATAGTTTAAAGTTTCATCAAAGACCTTTATAAGTCATCGACATAGAGCACGAAGTTGAAACATGGTCACCAAAAACACTTTGAAGAATGGAATAAGGGCACCAATAGCTGCATTCTCTATGGCTTTGATAATGGTAGCCTGGGTGCGGTACAACATCGCTAAAGGAAGGTTGGAAAGGGATAAGTTGCGATATGCGAATAGTAAAGACAAAAAGGAATGACAAATGTTTTAAAGTTTAGTTCGACAGCCTTCTAATAGAATGGGTACTTGAAAGTAAAATAGTTTCAATATTTATAATAAAGGTGAGTAAATGCCAATGTACAAGGTAATTTAAATTTCATTTATATACTATTACTTTTCTTATTTCTTATTTCCATTGTTTTATGAAATTCATTTATATTATTTTTCTGTTTCCAAATTTGAGTTTGATAAATCACTTTACTATATAAAATAGATTGTTATTATTCTCCAGTAAACAAATGTTAAAGGTAGGCACTATGCTCTTTAATATCAAGTATTCTAAAATATATGGCATATGTTTTTAAATTTATAGTATAAATTCTAAACTTTAAAATGAAATGTAGCTACTATAACTATATTCTCTAAGCCAATTTAATTAATAAACGGTACGGAACAATCTATAGTGAACTTGATCCCAATCGGCATACGTCAAAAAGGTGTTGGCATACTGCAATATACCGGAGCCGTGGTCGGGAATGTAAGCGGACTGCCATAAGTTTAAGGCCAGGAGAGGGAGGTAAGTTCCACGAGGTCTTTCAGCATCCAAAGTAAAGGGTACCGACAATGTTCTACGGTACTCCTGTCCCGTAGCAAAGTCCATACCTTCAAGCGATTGCATACGGCCAGGGATCAAAGGTGTACCTAGGCGGCATAGTTAATTTATCAGATATATACAAAGTGGTTGCACGTACCCGAATTCAACGTGTTGACTATCTTTAAATTACTTCTATCATCTTCCACTAGCCTGAAATTCAATGTTAGTAAAAGCTATACATAAATCAAATTTACCAAGTCCAACCGTTGCTGAATACGCTTTCCGATGCGGCTAAAAACTAAAAATTCCAAAAACATCTTTTAATAAGATGTCAAGTAACAAATTTACCTCTTCTTGAAAGTTCTCTATGGAGCCGAAGCTAGAAACTAGCTTGTTACGCAACTCTTCTCTAATGAAAACCTTTTTAGGGCTCTATTAAAAAACATCAGTACAAGTTGCATTTATATAAAAGTACGATGTTCTGCAAGTAGAAACCTATGTTCCAGAGTTGGGATGCGTAGTTGAAGATGTGGCTATCTTCGGGGTCGGAAGCCGACTTCAAGATAGTTTGGAATAAGTTGTCGTACTCGTACTTGGTACCTACAATATAAAAGAACATTGTAAATTTAAAGTTTTATAGACAAAAAGTTACCGGTGACGGCGTTGTTTAATTTGTTGACTAAATTCTCTCGCTCCTGCTCGATAAACTTCATCTGAGTTTTGGGGAAGAGGAACTCATGGTTCTTTATGTCACTTGCAATAGGTTGAAGTTGATGTAAGCTTCGGGCCTTTAAAAATAGATGTTAAATTAAGGTTTAAAGTATAATTGTAGGTACGTTGAACCTTATGGGACTAGATTTCAAAATCTGGAAACTCTTGTTCAGTAGCGAGCTCATGTCGAAACTTTTTCTAAACTTTTGGGTCGAAGATATTTTGAAAATTTTGTGTCCTTGTCGTCGTTTACTTTGATTAAGATTATTTAAAGTTAATTGGTCTTTCAACTTAACAACTGATTGGTGTCTTCAAAGGTGTGTTGGGTAAAAGCCACTTGGATTGTGAACTAATAGAAACGATTTATTTATGAAATTCTGCTTATTTTACAATTAACACCCATAATAAAGAAGATATCAAAGTAGTGTTTAGTTGATCAATAGTATACAATAAACAAGAATAAGTACACTTTTACATCAATAGTACTATCGAAAACACACATTAGCAAAGATATTCAAGTTTATAGTGTATTTCTATACTTCTTTGAAAAAGTTTAATATTGAAATTTAAGTAAATATAAAGGAAAGTCTTAAACACCTATTGGGTCACTATATGGGTTTATATTTTTGAAGTTTAGCAATCCTATGCATAGAGTTTCTATATTAGGGATTAGTCCGTCAAATTTTGATCATCAACTCTTAGATAAAGCATGCTAAAGTCTTTAATCTCCATAAAATTATATCCATATAATAACTATAGATTCTACTCAATCATAGCAAGCTTAATGTGGTCCATAATGCTTGCTGCATCAGGTAGTATACATAAGTACTATAAACCGACTTTAGTTTAAACGTATATGGGCTATAGCCTAAATTTGAGATGGAAGCTGTTGACTTAGTAATCTTGGCTATTCCATCAAGCTTGACTAACTTACAAAGGCGATATATCCTGCCACCTTACACCAGCACATGACTTGAAATATAGCCGACCTATCATAGCTTATGGATATACGAAATGAGGAGTATCCATTTGATAGATCACTTGAAAATCAACAAAGTACGCAGAGTTACATTACTTTTTGGAACTTTCCAATGAAGTTTGGGATTGTGGATACAACTGTAGGAAAGAACTTTTGCTTATTGAGACCAGAAATAAATCAAGCGAAGACAAACCAACCTAATACACTACCAAGTCGAACTCAAAAAAGACAATAATTGAGAGCACATACAATCTAACAGCAAGCATAATCGTAATTATTTAAAACAACACTACCAAATTTATCCAGCAAGAATTTTATTTGTAATATAAATGTCCGAATCGCAAGCCCGCAAGTATTTAAATGAAGCTAAAGCTAAGGAGGCGTACAAAGGATGGTTCGGTGGCAACAAGTTGGAGGAAGCCTATGACCTCTACCAGCAGGCCGGTAACGCCTTCAAGTTAGCCAAATTCTGTAAGAATGCCAAAGTTGCAATTTTAATATAGCTTTTAGGGAAGGAAGCGGGATCGGCATTCCAAGACGCAGCCAACGTCGCTACAAAACTTAACGAGCAAAATGACGCTGCTACTCAATATGTAAACGCTTCCAAAGCGTACAAGAAGGATTACCCTCAAGGTAAATTCCACCATTCCTTTTTTTAAATTTTGCTTACTTTAGACGCTATAAATTGTTTGAAATTGGCGGTGAACATCCTTTGCGAGCGTGGACGATTCCATTCGGCTGCAACCCACCAGAAAGAAATAGCTCAGCTTTACGAGTTGGAGCTTCATGACTTGGAGGAAGCCATGCGTAGTTACGAATTGGCAGGTGAATGGTACAGCTCCGAAGATTCGAAAGCGTAAATACTATTTTTAAATGAACAGCTATATTCAAAGAGTGTATCTATTAGTATCGCAAGTTCATGCCAGCTCAAGGTAGCTGAGTTTGCCGCTCAACTGGAGCAGTACGATAAAGCTATAAAGAACTTTGAGCAGGTCGCCCACGATAGTGTCAACAATCAACTAGCCAAGTGGAGCGTCAAAGAGTACCTGTTGAAAGCTGGGTTATGTCACATGTGCCTTGGAGTACTATTATCCCTTGTTACCATTCTAACTTTGTAGGATACGATAAGTACCCAACGTGCTTTAGACCATTACGAAGAATTGGATTTGTCGTTTTCACAAACTAGAGAGTGCAAGTTCCTTAGAGTAAATTGGTACAGTGAAATTTAGCTAACATTTACTTTAGAGTATTTTAGAAGCCGTCGAGCAGGAAGATTCCGAAGCTTATACCAACCACGTCGCTGAGTTCGATGCCGTACTGAAATTGGATAACTGGAAGACCACCATGCTGCTCCGTATAAAGAAGGCTATCGGCGATGAATCGTTGACTTGATTCGATGGTTATTCTGTAATGCCCATTAGTTATCGCTGGTGTTTTACCATATTCCTTATGTACTAAACTACATCCACTTTCCTTGGTTATTAGTTTTCATATGTTTTTTATATTGCTTAGCTTCCCTCTTCAAAAATCCTGTACGATATCAGTATGCTCGCTTTAATTATGGATAGTGTTAGTTCACTAATAGACGATCTTATTGAATTAGTACACGAATTTCAATTTATAGCAATATGGTATAGATAGAATATTTCTAAATATATAGTTCATTTCTAAGTAAACTGGCAATTTAGGAAATGAAGCATCACTAGATCGAATGAAGTAGCATATAGCAACAGGAAATGTAAATACCACTTAGTGAATACTGTATATGTTATATATATTGGTAGAGGACTTGCTTGTTCTGATATCCTTCTAATTTTTAGTTTTAAATCCTTCGATTGCTATAGAGCTTAACCTGTAGCTTTGATTAGCTTTATAATCTTGACAACTTACATCATTATATAGATTCAATCATACTTACCATTGTCAGTATAGGTTCCAATTTAAACTACATTGCTTGTTTATCAACAAGATATTCATTTATATTTCCAAAGGCAGCAAATCTATCAAACATTTGTCTGAGTTTCAAACTGAAGAGCTTTGATTTTGCTAATTATACTTGAAAAAATCCGTATCAACCATCAAGCTTGCTACAGTTATGGAACTAAAAGCTGTAAATGGCGCAGGTATGAGTTAAGCAATCGTAGTGTGTTGATCTTTATTCAACCAATTTCATTGTTATACTAAATACAATAGCAATAACGAATGTAGCTCGGTTATGAAAGTAGTAAGGGAGAATATCCTTATGAGTGAAGTTCTCAATACAACGCTCTACGATTTTCATTAATATATATCGATAGTGTCATCTTTTACTAAACCAGTATTTTTTATTTAATAGCCTGTGTATGAATATATAAATGCTTTGGTTTTGGCAGGTATACCTTTAAAACTTCCTTTCATTTAAGAAGGCTGTTTACAAAATTTATAATTATATCAAATATACTTGACTTTATAAAGACTAAATTTTACTGTAGAAACTGATCAAAATCTGACTAAATTCTAGCCAAGAAAAAACAAATAGCGATGTTTACAATTAAAACCATCAAATTAAAATAAATTCATTACTGAAATTTAATGGTGACCAGCTTGGTTTCCCTGTAACTTGTTGACGACGAAAATGGAGGTGTCTAAAAATCTTTCTACGCAGTTCTTCAAGCATGCCGTCTCGGTCGAATCCAAGTTGTTACCAATCTTTGAGATACATTTGTCCCAGCATTTGTCGGTTAAGGAGTGGACGGTACTCTGCAACCTATCCTTAGCTTGTTCAGCCTCTATGAACTGTGACAACTCGCGTTTGCCACTCTCATCCAAATTTAAATCATCTAAGTTGAGTTGAGACATCTTTATCTTCTTAAATTACAAAAGTTTAGAAAATTTTTCAAAGTAGTAAATTGGTTTGGAATCCATCGAACTTGATTGGCTTGGGAGGGAAAGCTGATGTAATGGTTCGTTTAAAAAGGCGAAAACATGTTGAAGGTGCTTGAAACTTTTACTTACAAAGCTTGCACCGTTCCTGATCCATCCGACACAGATTTTATGGTACGACTTGCTGCTATGTGAAGTTCTTTGAAAAGGCAGGCTTAATTCGGGTTGGAAGCAGGAAACCGGAATGGAGGTTTAGCAAAGGAGCAGGTGTCTAGATGTGAAATCAATAACACCAAATGCAAAGGTCTGAAACCGATCCTTGGTGAAATGCTAGTTTAGGTGAGACACGCCTTGCCAAACTGACGTTTTAAATTGGATTTGGAGATGGCCAAGCCCAATGAATGCAACGGCAATTAAGTCATTTTAACACAATTTAGCTTTAAAAGTATGCTCAATAACACTTATTCTGAGACTAAGGGTCTAGATATATCAATTTTCCTTTTACACAAATTAGTTAGACCCGATGTTAGGTAAAGTCAGGCTAAAGTAAAAAGTTGGCATATTTATGCTTTCGAAACTCTAAAGTTAAAATCACAATTCTTCTCTCTCTATAGTCTCCAACTTCCAACTGTTAAAAGAGTAATTGAATTTTCGTTACACTACCAATAGTAAATTTAATTTTCTTACCTTTCAACTGTCCTCAACCCAACCCCTTCAACACTTCAATTATTTTAAAGAAGCAACAGCTTTGCTGCCCCTAACCTAAACAACTATGAGTGAAAATAATACTAACCAACCTACGCCCACCATGACTGAGAAACTTACGGTGCCCGAGCCAGCAAGATTAAGCTTGAATAGTGTCAGTAGCAACGAGGAAAGAACTATTTCGCAATCAAACCAAGCTGAGTTGGTCTTCTTGTTAGTCTCGGGTAGGTCAACTACCTTCTATTTCGACCCCAAGAGTACGGTAAAGAGCCTCAAACTCAAGTTCTTTGACGATTGGCCCAAAGGTACTATTATGTTTAAATGCGCATTTATTTATGTAACTTTTTAATAGAATGGCTAGACGAGAAGCCACCCAACGTAAGCCACTTGAGATTCCTCCACCTAGGTCGGTTCTTGGAAGACAATGCTACCTTAGAAGGTAAACTAAAAGCTATTGTAAAACCTATTTATATTCCAACTTTAGAATGCAAGATAGTAAGTAACAAGAAGACTACTGTCCACGTCAGTATCAAGAACTTGGACATCGATACTACTAAAGATGCCCAGACTGCAAAGTCCATCGAAAGGACCCCTAAATGTTCCCTATGTTTGATTCTCTAACTTTTAGAATCAAATGTACATATTTATTTCTCTACTTTCAACTTCAACTATTAACTAAACAACTCTCCAATCTACTATGTACTGGCTGGACTCAGGTTTAACGCAATCCAACTAACTTGGCATTTTTCGCTTCATACAACTTCGGTAATAGGTTAAACCCAGTCGAGTGTACCCTTTGCTTAATAAAAGCTTCTAATGCTAGCTTTGCTATATTTATAGTGTACAAATGTTTATTGGTTTTGGATAGGATGTTTACATTTTATTAGTAGGAGAAGGTAACCTTATCCCCAACCTTTACAAAATGCTCTCCTTTATCCTTTTCAGCTTCAACCATCATCCCCATCAAGATTCCAAAGTAGACTTTACCCTTTAGTTTAAAATGAAGGTGAGCATTTTGTTAAATTTAGTATAAAAGCTATATCTATAAATAGTACCTTATCGTTACGTATCTTTGAAAGGTCGAGGTAGTTATCCTTGACGAATCTTTTGCTACTTTGGTCCAAGTTGATGGTGTTACAGCGCTGGCATTTCCCTAGGTTCTTAAAATTTGATAAGTAATGTATTCTTGTTGAAAATATTAGTTAGGATTTACTTTGAATCGAATATCCCCTATATCGACGGTTAGAGTTTCATCCTCTTCAAACCCCAATCTTGTTTTCGAAGGAGCAAGTGGTGCTCTAGTATGGAGACCAATATGTAAATTGGTTCGAAAGTTGAAGTTCAAGTTAGAGTCCAGTCGGTCCATGCTGAGTTGGGATGTCAATAGAAATGGGGCTTCGTTGGCCAGCCTACTTGTGCTTTGAAGGGATGATCCCATGCCCAAGTTTTGTGGGCAGGTTAGTGTGGTATCTTCCTCCACATCTTCATCATTGTATACTCTCACCAGCTTGGAAGGCTGATCCAAGTGATAGCTAAGCCATTGATCGATCTTTATATCTCCTACATGTACAACTGATACAACCTTCCTATTAAATTTCGCAGTGAACGGGTTAATATTGTCGATTTTCCTTTCCAAGTTCAATTCGATGACAGAAGCTCCGTCGAAACTTAGAATCAGTTTATTAGCGTCCAAGTTTATAGTAGTGGCTATGCTTGCCAATTTGACATTGCTGTTTAAAATGGAGAGTTAGAAATACATATAGCTACAACTTACGTTTTAACATTGAGAATCTTAGGTATTTGTCCCAAACTGGCATCAGAGTCTGCCACTATAGCAAAGGCTCTATCGTACTTCAAACCCTTTGGTGATATAGGCCACTTATCCAGGACTTTATACCCAGAACAGGATTTTACTGGGTAGACGTAGATGGAGGTTAGTATTAAATCCAGTTTTTTTGGATTAATTTCTGATGGCTGAGATCCATCATTAATTTGAAGGAACTTTAACTTTAGTATTTCAAGAAGCCTCTTTAGATCAAGTAGGGTCGTGTAGGCTGCCAGAGAAACTCGAATTGCTCCAGTTGGATTCCCATCCAAATCTAAATCTCCAGCACCACTACCATCACATGCGAACTCCTAATTGAATTTTGTCAGATAATAAAGCCATATACACTAACCATTGGATTTTGAATCACTTTAAAGTCGTCTATGCCTAGGTGGTGCCTCGTACTGGGGTTACAAAAGGTACCGGATCGGACATAAATCCCATTTTCATCTAAAATCTCAGCTACTAGGTTGGGTGGGAAGTAAGTTCCATCACTACGCAGTAGGTTGAAAGCTAGGATTGGACCCTGGCGCTGCTTGTTATACGATCTCGAGTACATCTTCACAAGAGGTTGGTCGTTCCAATGCGCTAAATCCATCAACTTCATACGCAGCCATCGTGTAAGAGTATGACAGTGGGATTGAATGGTAGTCATATCGTCGAAAATATGAAAGAACTGATCTATAATGAGGTCCAAGGAGCAGATGTCCAAGAAATTGACGGTACCTTCTTCAAATCTGTCTACAAAGTCCGTTTTGGGCTCTTGAAACTTGGTGAGCAACGTAGATGCAGATACTACCTATGTTAACTAAGAAATAGTAAAAAGTTTACCTGTTCCACCACCAAACGATTTAGGCGTCAGCAAGTGGCATTTTGATTTTTTAACTAGGAGGGCACCTAGCCCGGTCGGTAACCCAAACATCTTATAAAAGGACAGGCATAGAAAATCAGGTAAATAGCTCACTAAATCGGCCCTTAAGTTTATTTTTGAGGTCGAAGCTAAACTGGCGATATCGCACATCGTTACCAAATTCTCATCCTCTATCAACTTGTTGAAGGCTGCATTTAATTTGCAGTGGTACCGATACTCAAACTTGCTCCCGGAAAAGTTACATTGTGCTGTATAAGCTAGTAGGTTTATACAGTCTTCCTCCAGTTGAAACTGGCTTATCTTATCAAAGAGTTCATGCATCGGGTTAAATGCATCTGTATCTAACATAAAGGGTTTATACTTTGGAAAAAAGTTGCGCACGTTTATCAGAGAGTTGTGAGTAAAATCGGTCACTATGCAGGTGCTCTTTTCAGCATCCAAGTTTAAACTGGTGACTACTATTTTCACAGCTTGAGTGGCGTTCGATACGAATATTAAGTCGTAGTCAGTTTCGGCTTCCAGCAACTTTAGCACTTTCCACCGAACTTTATCAACCTTCGCTTTAGTTTTGAAACCGAGGCTGGATGTCGTATGGGGGTTAGCTAGCAGTGTTGTCTTCAACTGATGGTTAGTTATATCAACCAAACTTTCGGCGTAAAGTGGGCTAGCTGCACTGTCCAAGTAGACGTCGGTTTTGAGCCGCGAATATTCCTTATTCCTTATACCTTCAACATTTAAATTGTAATCTTTTAGATTCTCATGGTTCAATGCTGTGTTGGATGTAACGGTCTCGTCAGTTGAAATATTTGTGTCAATGAGCATCTTGTTGGAATAAGAAGCTAAATTTGATGCTTGAGTTGAAAATAAATACACGTCACATTATTGCTCAAGTAAAATCTAAAGGTTAGATTATCAAGACTCCTTAGATCAAATTCAAAGTTTTGTCAAGTTTCCTTGCTACAGCTCACCAAAGCTAAAGAACAATGAGTTTACGAGAATCGGACATCCAAGAGGTAGAAGCCAAAGTTCGAGCCGAGTACAAGCAGATCGATCTTGATGTCCAGCAGCTTATTCCTCAATACAAGGCTTCTATTGAGACCTGCAAGATTTATATAGGTACTTAAGCTACTTCAATACCAACATTAACCCAATCTAATTGGTTTTGCTACTAGATGCCTACGAATCCTGTTTGAGTAAAGGGTCTCTGTTTGGTTTAACTTCGAGATCTGCTTTGAGTACACCAACCTGTGTAAGGGAGGAGAAAGCAATGCGAGACTGTACCCAGCAGGCCAGCTGTCCTACCCAATTTTCAAAGTACACCAGCTGCTTAGCGAGTTTAGCGAATCCCAAGAGGGATAGGGTGCAGTGTAGAGCCTTCTACTTGGAGCTGGAACGGTGTTCGGACGACTTGGCGTACGAAGTTGAGGTGGCAACTAGAAAAGCATTTCAAAATTTGAAAAAGTAATTGATACTACTACCAAGGACACCAAACTTTTTACTATAAGTATAATTTGTGTTTTTTACATTTAGATGCTGGAATAGGGCACATAAACCATCAACTTGACACAGATATCGTTATATTCTAATAAAAGGAGGTGAATAGTTTATAAATTTCAATTTATTTTGTATATCGTTGACCAAGCCTTGTTTATGAAGCTGAGATAACCATCAAGGAAACGGCTTTATCCTACTAGCCTTTATAATTATGTTTTAGTAGCTAAGTAGCTCAAACTAGTATTAATGCTTGAGTAGCTAACTATAAACTTGCTATGTAATTCTATACATTAAATCATAAATTAAATTTACTATAAGACAAAATTCCAATCTAATCTCTGCCTTTGACGAAGTTAACCAACTCAACCACCGATTCCAACTTATGTAGCTTAGCCAATTCTAGGACAGCATCCAAGTATTTTTGTACCATGGTCTCCTTAAACTGTAGGTTGGTAAAATGGACGTCGCAGTCCCTACACTTGTTCTCGATGGATGAACTGCGTACGCTGCTACATTTCAGACACCCTACATCCTGTAGCTGGTAGGCGGTAACATACTTTTGGACCTGCTCTACTATCATATGCTCGACCAGATCCTTGGGGTGTAGGTGCTGGCATTGGAGGCAGTGTAGACCAATAAACGGCTGAACTACCAGTTCTAAATCCGGCTTCAGGTTTATCAACTTTATAGCACTGTCGTCATTGTCAAGGTCCACCAACTCGTACGCGGTCGTAAACTCCATCTCCTCGAATCCAGGTTGATTCAACTTTAGGTTGGCAAAGAAATCCAGTTCCCAGACGTGGCAGCAGTAGCTGCATACTAGGTCGGGAAGTTTAAGTGATATGGGTAGGTCTGGCCGATAGCTTCGGAAAGCTTGCACCACGTTCCTGGGGTGGTTAGGATCGTTGAGATCGTCGGTGTGGAAATTGGTATTCTCTTCAATGTGGAACAGGGTAGGGACTTTGAATTTGGAGTCGGAACCGAACGGATCGGCATGTAATCGCTTCAGTAGGTAGTGTTTAAGTCTATCGACGACGTCATCAAATCGTGAATCGACACCTAAAGCTCCACATAGAGACTTGACAAACTCTACCTCCGGTTTAAAGTGTTTACCTTGGGCGTAGTAGGGGGATCCTGGTAACCTGGGGAAAGTGGTCAAAGTTAAGTTGGTCCTACGTGCGTCCTGTAAGTGATATAAGACTGAATCCAAAACTTCGAATATGGAACTTTCGGTCCACTCTTCCAAAATGTTCCTACCGAACTTCAATTCCTGATCACGCCAAGCGGTCAATCGGTCGCCGAGATCTGGGTCGTTGTTCACTTGGCTCAAGAAATTTAGTCGATTGTTGTGGAGTTGCTTCATAAATTGGTTCAAGACGTAGTAGAAGTGGGGACGGATGGCAGCCGGTAGGTAGGCAGCTATGGACCACTTGGATTCCAACTGGTAATGTATTTCATTGGTGGCATCGAGAATATCCATAACATCTTGGTCTTCGGATTGGGATTCTTGCTCCTCTTCAACCACAATTACCCCTGCATAGTTACTAGGGTTCATCCACAGTAGACGGTTCCAAGTCTTTTCAACTGTCAATTCCAGATATCGGAACGCCGGTAGGCTATTCAGATGGTCGACGAGGTACCTCATGAATGCAACACCCGAATCATGAACAACTTTACTGGTACCTATTACCAGCCGATTAGGTGTTGCATGGAGGACTTCGGCCCCGCTATCCCGGATGATAGATACTAGTTCTGAGAAAGATTGTCGCATCAACTGAACCACCGTAAAATGGAGGTGGGGGTCGTACAGCTGAGAGTCTTGGTTACTCACCCATCGGAAAAAGTGCCTGCTCATAAGCTTGGGGCAGGTGGCATCACTTTCTATTGCCTCCTCATACCAGTTTCTGAGTAGGGATTTGAGGACTGAGAACGACTGAGGGTCGAACCTATTATCCAAATGGGACTTGGCGTTTAATCCATACTTCGTTACCGAGTTTATCTTACTACCTACATTAGAAGCAACATTTCTCTTACCGAATTCCAAGCTGGCGTTACCATCAACATTACCGATGAGGTGAGAGTTGAGTACAGCATTCAAAGCCAAACCACTCAACTCCAGATCCAGACAGATGGTGGGGTTGGAAGCTGAAGTATTGACGTATGGCAGAGTCAAGTCTAAGTCTATGAGTTGTCGAAACTGATCCTCTTCACTACCACCTAGGTCGGGTAAGCTGCTGCTGCCCCACCATAGTACAGCCTGACTACGTTTCAAATACCTTGCGTAGAACAGGTCGGTAAGTTGAATGGGAATATCCAATCCCAAGTTTCCTAGCGGTAAGTTGGCAAAGCTGGCCCAGGTGATGCGCTCTTCCAAAAATGAATTCAATTTGAATAAGTTAACCAACATCGCATTTACAACCGGCTGCTGCCAGCCTAAGATTGGGAATCGAACTCCAGTGTCGATAAAGGGGATCTCTAACGTCGGGAAGTCTGCTAAACTACGCACTCCTAACTTGAACTCTAAACTCAAAGAGGTGTGTAGTATCAACAAGGTGGGTCCCAACCTACGATTGAGGTATCCAGATAAAAGCTTCTGTAGGCTGTCGTAAGCTTTATCTGTGCTCCCATAAATCTCGGTTTCCATCTCGACATCATCAATAAACTGTAATCGATTTACCAAGCCCAAACCTTCTTGCTTAAACTGTTGGTAGATTTTCTTGTAGTTGGTGGCTAGACTTGGAAAGTTGGAGTATGGGTCTTGGAGAATCATCGACTACCATAATGACCACCTTGCTCAACTTCGAGGCATAAACTACAAAGATGTGCCTGTTGTTCAGCATCTCATGAGTCACGGTAAGGTATCCTATATTCACGTTATCCAAGTAGCCATGCTTGACACCCAAATTCCTATAGAAGTGTTTCAGTTCAAAGGTAGACTGCATACCACTAGTAGAGTATTCCTCGTTTATCGAAGCTACACATCCCAAGTTGAAGATGGCTTGATCCATGGTAGTCAATCCCCGTCCGTAAACCGAGCCTATATCAGGATGGTTGGCTAAGCTTTCAAACTGCATTCGATTTTCCAAGTAGAACTGCTCCTCCATTTCAACTTGATACAAATATTCCGAATTTTGAAGCCTGGGAAGTCTAAAGGAAGAAGGCGAGATGGCAACCTGTTCATCTTCCAAAAACAAAAACTGTTGGAGGGTATCCTTGCCATGACAGCTGATAAATAACGTACGTGGTACCCGAACTTTGAGGTGGAATAGCTTGTCGTCAATTACAAGCCACAGTTTGACGGTGCCGGGGAGCTCGGTCTTGGTTGCTTGTAAGATGTGGAATGGGTGGAACAGATAGGGCATTGTACTCAGGAAGGTCTTGTTGAGTCGACTCTTAGTAGCAGTTGCTATGGTAACATCACTGTTGGTAGACGATCTTGCTCGCTTAGCTTCGTAGACCTTGAGTTGGCGCTTCAATCTCCAGGTTTTGGTTGAATAGGCCAACCATGCAGTATAAGACCCATCGATCGGTGGCTTAGGTTCTTCGAGATGCTCTTCAAGATTTTCAGCCGAAGTTGGGTTCATTCTCTTACGTACCGTAGCTTTGACCGGTAAAAACTTCCTTGTAAGTTCGTTAACACTAGCTTGACTTGTACTGGTCCCAAAATCCTCTATATCACGTTGAACTGGAGCATCTCTATCGATCTTCGTCAAGTAATCCTTTATAGACTTCTGCTTGCTCGTCGAATTGTTGTTGGACACTCGCTTCGTCAACCAGTCGGGATGTTGTATCCTAGGTATCGGATTCGCCACGTTCTGGTAGGCGGCAGGGATAGTAATCAGCTTTTGTAAAGCAGCTCCAAATCGATCCAGGTAGTACTTCCAATCCAGTAGACTACGTACATCAAAATCATTCAAAGTTGGATTTTTAGTCCATTGCCTTAAGAATTTCTGCATGATAGGTCGATCGGTAAAGAAGATATCGGTGGGAATGGCTCGATCCGATACCGGCTTGTCGACCGGTAGACGGGATATGATAAAATTACAGGCTAGACCCTTGTCTTGCACCATCTTGTCTCCCAAAAATTCAGCAAGGCGTCGAGCGGTGGAGATGGAGGTGGAGCGTTGCTCACCGTACTCGGATAGTGCTTTGGACATGGATCGGTTTTCAGCAATTAGATCAAAGAGTTCACGATTAGTGACGGAAGCGCCTTTAGTTAGTAAAATATCCAACCACCGGTTGGCAACCTGAGCTACCGCTGCGTAGCAAGAAGGAAGGTCCTCTCCCTCCAAGAAATGCTTAAACAGTTGGGTCTGAAACAGCTTGATCATTTTCAACTCACCCCTTCGCTTCACTTCAAATCCTTTCAACTCAGCCAGAGAGCCATCCTTATTGAACACAGCGTATCGCTTCTTCAACAGTCGGTCCTCTGCAGTAGATGCCGGTAAGATCATGGCTCGATAGGGCCCATCCACCTCGAAGAAAATAGAGTTTTCGGACCGAACCTCAAACTTATAGTTCACTGGATCCACCAAATCCTGGTACTGATGGTTGGTAAATTCGGCATACACTAGGTGGTTCAACATGGTACATGGGTAGGATACGAAGGCCTTCTTGCCGTTTTTCAACTTGAACGAGAAGTTCTCCGGGAAGCCTTTGGGTAAGATGCACCAGATCCCATCGGTATCTAATTCCAGAGGTCTACCTATCAGCTCAACAGTCTTTCTAGCCATCTGAATGATACGGGCACCAGTCAGACATACTATACCACCCATCTCCATAGAATACCATCTGGAACCTTTACGCATGACGTACCCGTAGAAGGAGTTCAAGATACATTTATGTGCCAGCTGTAACGAATCGAACACCGTAACCAAAGCTTCGGCATCCTGTTGCCGCAGTTGCATCTCCACTCTTCAAAGCCTTCTTGTGTTCGTTTTTCCAATGCTTGAGAAGTGCTTTGTACTCGTACCTTCGATCCCTAAAAAGTCGTACCGTATCGATATAAAATGGGTTTTCTCTTTGACAAACAATGGATTCCCGCTCAACAACTTCGCTTTTACGTACCTTGTTGAAGACTTTACGGCAGTAGAGAGTCAACCGCTTCTTGAGGAGTTCCTGCTGTTCAGCTTTGGGGAGCTGGTCAAATTTACGGGGTGGATCGTCAGGACGTTTCCCGGGGAAGTTCTCTGAGCTCAGTTGGTTTTTGATGAGGTTCAAATCTCCCTGCTTAGCCGGGTAGAAGTCACCACGCCACGACCACTTCATACGTCGGTCACACTGTTTACCGGGTCGGTTGAAATCGCATGCGGCACAAGCCGCCTCCGTAACTAAGGCATCTGGTTGGAGTCGGTTCGTTAGAATGATATTGGGATACATAGCTCCGACATCCAAGTGATAGATCAAAGGGTTGGTCACCAGAGGTCCATCAGTCTTGAGGCTGGATAACTGGTCCCGAATTTGGTTGTAGATCTCGTCATAGTTTTCCACATCTTCAAAATCCACTTTGTTCTCCGCTTTGAGACTGAACCTCAACGCCTCATCCAGCTGATCGATCAGGGTGGCTATTCCATGGGCTTGGACGTTGAAGGTAGTAGGGATATCGCTTCTAAAAACCCCAGCCTCTAAGGCTTCTACATGCCCACCTACGTAAGTCTCGGATTCCAACATATGTCCGTTATGCAGCTTACCGGTAGGTTCGATGTATTTATTAGGCATGATAACGTTGGCTTTGAAGGCCTGCACCATCAACAAGTACTCGCACAATGTACCAGAGCCTTTTCGTAGGACATCGTCGGCATTTGCCGGGATCAGGTTACACAAAGAGAAAATGAAGGGGTGGACGTACTTCATGTAGAGATAGTAGGTAGCTACTGCATCGGAGACCGAATATTGAGCTAATTCCTGGGGTCTGTCCCTAGCAGCTGGTGTCATCTCCTCGGGGTTTAACTCGAGAGGGTTGTAGCCCAGTTTGGCGGCTGAAACTGCCTTCAGACCGTGGGATCCGGCTGGTAAGTAACTGTCTCGTTTTACCCAGGCAAAGCAGTCCATATGGATGCAGTAACTTGATTTGTACTCGTCCTGTTCGTCCTTCATGAATCCGATTTCCTATTTTAGGAATGTTTTAATTTCAATCTTGTTAAATTTAGCCTACTTCAAACATGTTGATGCTGTGGGTTAGGGCGCGAGCCTCAACAAAGGGCCAATCAAAGAAATCTCCGTTGTAGGTGACAATAACAGTAGGCTTCAAATCACGGATCTGTTCGAAAAATCGCTTTAAAACCGACTTTTCATCGGGCTCATTGTATATGGTAAAGTTCCCCTCCATATCGGGCATAGGGTTGTAGTCAAAGTCATCGACATCTTCCGAAACAATACTGCGGTTGGTGATGAGGTAACCCTAAAGTTAAAATTAAACAGAGCGTCTATAACTAATTTACGATGCCGTCAACCATATACGATATCATCATGACCTGGTCGAAACTCGAGTCAGGGAATTTCAATGGAAGCTTGGTAGTTTCGATATCGAAGGCTAGCACCACTGGGTCGGCACGCTTGACGATGTCGGATCGGACGCTCAAAATAAGCTCGTTGGGGGATTCGGCATCATACTCGACATCGTACCAAACTCCGACTCTAATGTCTATTTGAATCAACTCAACTCAAGTATTATTAATTATAATTACCTAAGTCCATGGCTACTCGGCACAGGTAGGGTACGTCGTACTCTCGGAGGCCAAGCACACAATCCCAATTGAACTGTCTATCGGGGTCTTGGCTATACCCCTCACTGTTGTTGGTGTTGAGGACGGATTGGATGTTACGACTGCTTGCTTCCTCCTCGTTCTTGAATGCCAGAGGTTGTAGAAACTTTCTCACGTTGATTAGGTCGTTGTTGTTTCGGAAGCTTAGTTTCAGAGCGTAACGTGGGCTTTGACCGGTTACATGATTCGGTAAAGAAAGATCCTCCTTTTTGACAATTTCGAAACAGTCAATATCATCTTGAAATTTACGTCTAAGGTGCTCCTCCACAATTTCAAAGCTGCCTTCCTAAAATGAAAGTTTTAATATTTGTGAAGGCATAGGAAGTTACTTTGCAGTATACGTAGAAGTAAGGTTTATAGAAAATGGTCGATTTGAAGGTGGAACCATCTCGTTCAATAAAATAGAGATCTAAGCCGGAATGTCCTCTACTGTCGTTGTTGTGAGATAACAGTGTCTAAAATTCAAAACTAAAGTTAGAGTTGGTAAAATTTTGTAAACCTTTGAATTAAACTATGTGATAACAAAGCTACTAAAATAAACTTCAATTTTTCCAAGCCTTACCGGTTGCATGTTGACCAGCCAACCCAATTTTTTACCGTCATCCAAATATCTATCGAACTTGAACAAGGAATCGATACTATCTATCCGTGCCGAGTTATCAATACTCTCCCTTACGAAATTTTTCTTAGTATTGGTAGATTTATATTCGTTGACAGCTTCATTGTTTTGGTAGTCTTCGTTTTCTTTGTTAAACTCAAAATCGTCCATATCGTTTCGATCGTCCCAGCTGTTAGGATTGGCATAGCTTCTCGATCGGTTGACGTACCCCTTGGTACCGGTCTTGGGCTTTCGGTTGTTATTCCTAAAGCTCATGGTGCTGGGCTGCAAACTGAACAAAAAATTGAACGTAAAGTTTTATATTTTTGAGCTATCTCATCAAGCATTCTGATGTAGGGCCAATTGGATGTCTTTGGTCAAATTTTTCAAGCCTTTTGGGCAAATAAAAAGAAGTTGCTACAGGGACAGGTTATAAATACTATGTCTTGACAAGGATTTCAACTTCGTATCTTATCAGAATCGGCAAAAAGCTACAAGTAAAATAATCCTTGACGTAAACTGAATCCAATTATATTCATCCAGATTTACCTAGGAAACAGAAGCTGAATAATTTTGAGTTAGAAAATTTTGTCATTATCTTTCAACAATTAACCAGCTACAATGTCAAACAACGAAGCCCAAAAGTTCAGCAACCGAGACCAAGAAATATCCATCCCTTCCGAACAGCTGTTGGCAACCAAGGTACTTTGTATGCTAAGCAACTTTTATTAAGAAGTATAGCGTGATCGTTGCATATCAAATTTAATTGTCAATGGTGGTCTTGGCTTCTGCCTCGGTGTTGGTGCCTCAGTCTTAATTTTTAGAAGTACCTATTTCACTCAAATTAAATTATTTAAATTTTTAGGACGCATGTGGCCAGTCATTTTAGGTACTGGTTTTGGTTTCGGTGCCGCATTTGCTGACTGCCAACGCGCCTTCCACACCGGTTTCAAAGAGGTTAAGAAGCAATAATAATAAGTTTGCTAAAGTTAAATGGGACCTAAATTACCTTTCAATTTCAAACTGTTGTGTCCAGATGGACTATATGTTTCAAGCTAACATTTTATTTTTAATTTATAGTATTTTGAATGCTTTTGGTTTAATATAAATTCTTTTCAAATGCTATGTTTTCACCTATATTTATTGAGGTCCTTGATAATGAACAGTTTAAAGCTTTTGATAGTTCTTATTAAAGAGTACTCCTACTTTTGTTGACTTTCATTCGACATGTTTGTAATCCTTTTCAGATTATATTTTTCAAAAGTATACTATAGTTGTTGTCTTCTACTTTAAAACCTGTATAGCTTTAGGCTACAGGTACAATTTAATTTAAACATATGAAAGGCACCATCATATATTCCGAAATATAATAGATGGTTTTTATTTTATATAGGTATGCTGGTAATAGATTTGCTCCTATATCTAACTTTACCATGATAGTTTTAATACGACACTACTATAATTTAATTTATTATTTTCGGTTATTTAATATTGATATAAAATGATAAACATTTATAGAATTAATATCATTATCGGCTATCGAAAAGCAAATACTACATTTAAGAGAAGTCAAAGATAGATAGGTGATAGGGAATATAGTATATATATATATATATAGTAAAAGATATATATGTGTTTAGGTAGCTAGAACTGTGTAATATAATGTTGGCCATAGTACTAAGCATCATTTCCAACTATACTTAGCCAGATAGGTTTAGTATAATATATCCCTAATTGATCTGAAAAATAGTTAAGGAGCTAGATCAGTATGTAAAAATATTTTGAAAACTATATCAAAAGATTATAAAAATGTCTAAATATCTGATCAATTTTATTAGACTCCTACTTTCAAATCTAAATCTCAATATAGAATCTTATAAGCTTTCAAATCAAAAAGAAGTACTTAGGAATTCAACTACTTGGCAAGCTTACGACTAAACTCATCAAATCTTATCAACTTTCTGAAAATTTCAACTTGATCATCACCAATTTCACAATGAAAGGCTTGTAAACCATCGAATATATTGAACACAAAATTAGCCAGAATATAGTTTACAACTTGGTGAACGAACAAACTGTGAGTATAAGACCGTCCTTTCGAACTACTATCATCCTCATCGGGACCCTTAGTGCTGATTTTAAAATCCATTTTAACCAAGCAATCCAAAGCTAGATGCAGTTGCTTTATGAGAGCGTTGAGTAATGATTGAGCAAGGTCTTTAAAGGCTAGTAGGCGGATTTGGTTGAAGATGACTAGAATGTCGTTGATGAAGTGGTTGAATATACTGTACTCTTTGAGTAGATCGGGGAGCTTGGAATTTCCCTGGCTAGCTTCAAGTATAACCTCCTTACCATCTTCACTTTTATCACGATCTTCTTCCTTTATAGTTTTCAACTTGTCCCATTTGATCCTTCGCATCCAGTTACAAAATTCAACGGTAGCGTTTTGGATGCTGCCAACGGCAATCTTTTCAGTGACATCTAGAAATAGGGTGTTCAGCAGTGGTCTGGCATCGACACCGTATCTGGCCAAGTTGTTGAAGGTCGTGGATATCAGGTGAAATTGTCGTTTAGCTTCGGATAAGGTATCTAGATGGGGTAACCATACCTTGATGGTTGACAAGATGGGCTGTACAAGTTCTTTAAAGATTGTGATTCGAAACAAGCGTTTTCCTTGATTGACATAGCCCTGATCTACTTTACCATTACAGAATATTGTCATATAAAACTGGTGGACGGTGGCGACGGTTGATGAAAGGGATTCCAGCAACAACTTTAACTTGACGACAGCAGTTTCCCAATTCTTTTGCTGGCCATTCTGGTCCGATTTGTTATCAAGTTGGCTCAACTTTTCCTTGAAGGCGCTAATTCGGGATTGGATAAAAATTGAATTGACCTGAATCGGTTGAAAACGTTCGGTAAGTAGCAGAAGTTCACTCAAGGTCAACGCTTTGGCAAAGTCGAGGTCATCTTCCCTAAGAAGTTTAAATATTCTGCCTATTAAACTGTCAACTTCAAGTTCAACTTTTATGGCGATGCTCTTCAGTATAAGACTGGAGTTCTTCAGCGAACTTGACAAATTTTGAAAACGAGTGTAGAGTTGGAAGAATTCAGTAAATTTCTGATTGACAGAAAGGTAGCTCAGCAATGTGGGTATCTGATAAAGATCTTGTAGCAAGGCTTTGATTCTGATTGACATAGTTTATTCTTGAAAGCTTTTCATTTAGGCCTTGCCACTCAGACTTGAAGCTGTGAAGTTGGGTTTGGCAACTTGCTAATCCAGGTATCAATTCAGTATCCAAAGTTGTTAAAGTGGTGGTTTTAAAGGATTCAAATGAATTTAATACTTTTACATCGGAAAGAACAACACGGTAGTTTTGGAATAGAGTGTCCAGCTTTTCATTTTCGACTTCAGTTAATTTTGAATTGATCCTTTCAACCTCATCCTCAATTTGGCCCAAGTCTTTGTTGAGAAGTTGAGCTTGGTAGCTACCAGTTCCATTGGAAGTAATTTGCGAGGAATTATGTCGACTTAAACTGCTCTTATGTTTAGGCTGGCTACCTTCAATTTGTTCGTCATCTGCACTCATTCTTCAATACGGTTTCTTGAGTTTATAGACATAAGGAGCTATCCATTTCCTGCTTTACATCAAATGGATGACCATTTCGAATCTGTAAACTGAGCCAATTAGAATGCGATAAATTTTCAATGATGTTGAAAAATGGATTCAAGCCAACTCTTCCACCTATTTCAAAATGGTTGATTCACCCCAAGTATTAGAAGCCAACATTGCACAAGAAAGCAGGCCAAGCCAGATAGAAAATGACTTAGATGCACAAGAAATACCACAAAATGTCGAACGACTTATCATCCAGAAAATGGTTCTCCACAATTTTAAGTCGTATGCTGGAACCCAGGAAGTTGGTCCCTTCCATAAAGTATTTATTTAGTTAAAATCTTATTTATCTATAAATTTAGTCGTTCTCGGCAGTAGTTGGACCTAATGGTTCTGGAAAATCCAACGTTATTGATTCCTTATTATTCGTATTTGGATACAGAGCTAGTAAGATGCGACAGGCTAAACTATCCGAACTTATCCATACCTCAAAAAAGTTTCCCAATCTCGACAGCTGTCATGTTGAAGTGCACTTTATAAAAATAATCGACAAGGTACCTAACTTTTAAAGCCTTTATTAACTTTTAGGGAATTGACACTGTATTTGTTTCAGGCTCCGAGCTTGTTATCAAAAGAGTGGCATACAAAAACAACACCAGCAAATATTTTATCAACTCAATGACCAGCACTTATACTGAAGTGACCGATCTTTTAAGGAATCGTGGAATCGATCTGGACCACAAACGATTTTTAATTTTACAGGGCGAGGTTGAGTCAATTTCTCAGATGAAGCCTAAGGCATTAAATGAGCATGATGATGGCTTATTAGAGTATTTGGAAGATATCATTGGTACTTCACAGTATAAGGAGCAAATCGAAGCTACTTATATACAACTTGAAAAATCTAGTGATGAGCGACAGGAAAAGTTTAGCAGAATGAAGATTGTCGAAAAAGAAAAGAATTCTTTGGAGGTATATTTATATTTCTAACACCAACCTAACAGCTATAGTCAAAAAAAGACGAAGCAGTTGCTTATCTAGAAGCTGAGAACGAACTTACCCGAAAAAAGAACGTACTATTTCAGTTTAAAAAGTATTATATTGCTCAACAAGCTGAAGAAAGTCAAGTGAAACTGGTACCATTTTTATCTACTTTATACAAACATAGTAATATTCAATAGGACGAGATAGTGTCCAAGTTGGAGCAAGAAACCACGAAAAATGCCGAGACTATAAATAGAACTAAAGAGCTTGAGACTGAGATCAAGTCAAGAAAGGCAGTTTGCGAAAACATCGACTCGAAGCTAACCAAAGCTACCAAGGAGATGGAGCAACTTAATCATGAAGACATTCTACTTCAAGAAAATGACAAGCATATCAGGACGAAAATCAAGAGGCTTAAAAAGGAGGCTGTTAAGGTATGAAAATCAGATGATTACTTGTTTAATTTTATAGGATCGAGAAAAATTAGCTGACCAGCAAGCTTGGTTGGACCTCCATCAGAATGACGACGAGGAAAATAAGACTGAAGTCGAGTATCTTGAAAATAAGCTAGCTAAAGAAGAGAAGGCCCTGCATGTTATAATCGAAGAATTGAAAGGTAAGTTCAATTTAGGATACGTATTTTCTAAATATAAATAGGTAAGACCGAAGACTTGTCTCTTGAAATCGAAGAAAAGCAAAAGAACCTCGCTCCTTGGAACGAAAAGATCAACAAGCAGCAAACTCTCATTGATGTCGAGCAATCAAAATTCAACTTGATTAATAACAAAAAGATAGCTTACGAAGATCAGCTCAAAGAAACCAAGCATATAACGGGTGAGCTTAACGAATCCTTGGGTAGTAAAGGTAAAGAGTTAAGGGCTTTGAATCTAGAGTATGTTGAGATCGAAGAGAGAGTAGCTGCCTCTAACAACCAAGTCGAACTTGTTAAAGGAACAGGAAAAGAACCTTTCGATTCAAGCTCAGCATGCTAGGACAAAGTACAATGAAGCTCAGAATTCTATTCAAAACGCCAAAGCTAGGGGTAAAGTTTTGGAAGCATTGATGCGTGAGAAAGAGTTAGGTCGACTACGCGGGATTCATGGTAGGTTGGGTAATTTAGGCACTATCGATACCAAGTACGACGTTGCAGTCTCTACAGCTTGTCCTCAGTTGGATAATATTATTGTCGATACTATAGAAACGGCCCAACAATGTATTAAATACCTTAGGGATAATGGAATTGGCCGTGCAACATTTATGGCTTTGAATAAACTTCCTAGCAACACTATGGATCCAATCCAAACCCCCCAAAAAGTAGACCGTCTATTCGATCTTATTAGGCCTAAGGAGTCCATCTACGCGCAGGCATTTTACAATGTACTTCAGAACACTTTGGTTGCTGAAAATCTGGAGCAGGCTAGAGATATTGGTATGGGCCAGCAGCGATGGCGGGTCGTTACTCTTCAAGGACAGATGGTTGAAAAGTCAGGCACCATGAGTGGTGGTGGATCTCGGATCATGCGTGGAGCTATGAGTTCAAAGCTTGTTGACGACAGTATAACTCAAGAAGGGCTTTCTGAGCTAAAAGATCAATTTAATCAAACTGATAACGAATACAACAAGGCTCGACAAGCCGTCCGAAAAGCAGAAGCTGACCTGGAAAAGGACAAGGCAATTCTACCCCAATTCAAGATGAATATCACCAAGGCAGAAATGGATCAAACTGCTTTACAGCAACAGATTCAGGATGCCAAGTACCGATACAGTCAACTCACTAAAACTCCAGCGCTGAGCTCCAACGATCTAGATCAGATGTCTAAATACCAAGCCAACATCGCCAGAAATACCAAAGAACTAGCTACGCTGAAGGACAGCGCCAAATCAGTTCAAACCGAGATCGATGCTTTAAAATCCAAGATCATGGATGTCGGTGGTGATGCCCTACGGATTCAGAACCAGAAGGTCTCCAAGATTAAGGAGGATATCGACCTATACAACCAGAAAGCCACAAAACTCCAAGTCACTCGGGATAAATATTTGAAAGATATTGAGCGGATTAACAAGGATCTTGTGAAGGCAGATAAAGATATTGAAGACCTGCAGCGTAAGAGCCAGGAAATCAATGATAATCTGGAGACGCTGGTGGAACGTGGTGTTACTTGTCAGAACATGATAGATCAACTTCAACAGGAGAAATCTGAGACTAGTGAGGAGCTGACTGAACTTAAGAATCAACTGGAAGGATTGAATGCCGCCTACAACAAGCACCGAACAGTAGAAGTTGAGCTGAACAATCAAAAATCTATTCAGACTCAGAAGCTGGAAAAGTACCAGCGAGAGATTCGTCACTGGGACTCGGAATTATCAGGGCTCGCCCTACAACCGGTAGACATATACAAGAACGATAACAACACCATGGATATCAGCAATCCCGAGATCCCTACCTTGGAGACCTTGGAATTGGAAGACCTGGACCAAATCGATCCTGATTCCTTACAATCAGCGATTACCACAACAGAAGCCAAGTTACAGAAGGCTAACCCCAACTTAGGCGTCCTAGTCGACTACCGACGCAAGCTGAAGGACTTTCAGTTCCGTGAAAAAGAGTTAGACGAAGCAACCAACATACGTGATTCCTATAAGGAGCAGTACGACAATTTACGCCAGCAGCGACTGACCGAGTTCATGGACGGGTTCCATAAGATCTCCTACAAGCTCAAAGAGATGTACCAGATGATCACATTAGGTGGGAACGCCGAATTGGAGCTTGTCGACAGCCTGGATCCCTTTAGTGAAGGTATTATTTTTTCGGTCATGCCTCCCAAAAAGTCCTGGAAGAACATTAGCAACCTCTCTGGTGGTGAAAAGGTACATATTTAATAAGCAATCGAATACTAACCTTCTCTTAGACGTTGAGTTCGTTGGCGTTGGTCTTTGCTCTCCACCATTTTAAGCCCACGCCACTGTATGTGATGGACGAGATTGATGCCGCTCTCGACTTTAGAAACGTATCTATTGTCGCCAACTACATTAAGGAACGGACAAAGGACGCTCAGTTCATCATTATATCGCTGCGCAACAACATGTTCGAACTTGCCGACCGCCTCGTTGGCATTTATAAAACCCACGACAACACCAAAAGTATTACCATTGACCCCAATGCCATATCCATGACTCCAATAAGCTAAGCCAATTGGATGGATGTGCTGTAATAAGCGACCTGCTCTTTAAAGTAGAAATAAATTGTAGCTTTTAGTATATACCTTCCTTTTAAAGTAGTATGTTTTAGATACACTTTTAAAGTAATTTATACCTTTTCTTGGAAGTGGCTCCTTTAGTGATGCTTCTATCAATATGAATATTCGTATAAGCATGTACCTTTATGTCTTACAAACTCATACAAAGCTACTATTAAGTTGGGTTAATATTGAATAACTATCTCCAAGAACCAGTTCTGACAAGATTTTGAATTTCAACAGTTCAAGACATAGTGACTTTAAACTATTAAAATACAAGTACTTAAAAAGTATTTTTAAACATTTTATATTTTAACTATAGTATTGAAAGGTATATAGAAATCATAAAACCATTATAATGATTTAGCATACAACCATGAAAGATACTATGTTATCCAAAACTACGGCATCAACGTTTTCACTAATTCCATATTCAAACTCTTGCCACCTAACATGCGACCATTGGAAGACGATCTAAACATATGTCGTCTTTGCACACTGGAGTATACCTTGGAAGCCTACAGCTGTATACTAAATCCATGTCCAATTTATTCGATGGACAGCACTGCTGGCTATACAATTTTCTATAGAATATCGTGAACCAACCTTGAACTTTAGGTTCATTTATATACGTTATATATCATATAAACATAAAAAATATGTGTATAGAAGTTTTGAAATATATAGTTTTAATAAGGATATTCAAAATGATTAAGAGATAGTATATGAGCTGGAAACATAAAAAACGAAGGGGAAGTAAAGTGAAGTGAAGGCAGGGATAAGAGAATCTACAGCAAGCTAGAAAGGTGACCAGCCAACTTAGCTATAGACTGGTTGGAGTAAATGTCCTTGGAATCGAGCTTTAAGTCAGAGTAGACGTTGTGTAGCTCCTTTACAAAGATTTCCACTTTGTTGGAATCCAAACCTTGGTAAAAGTAACTAGCATCGTTGTCAAAGTCTTGTTTCCCAGTGATCTTGATAAGAATCTTGGTGATGTTACAGACCGGCTCCTTGCAGCACTCCTTAGGTACAAAGGCTTTGGAGTCGACGAGCTTTACTAAAGCATTTATGGTTTTCAAATTGTATAACAGTTTAAGGTCGATGTCGACATCGGGGATGGTGATGGAGAGGTTGTCAATGAACTGGTAGACGTTGATGGAATCTAAGCCTTGGTAGAACATACTTCTGGAAGTGTCCTGGCAGTTGCGTCCAGTTGCTGAGTAGAAGGCTTCTTGAACCTTTTCCAAAGTGGTATCCCCTCGAACTTGAGTCTGGGAATCGTAGAAGCGGGAACCGAGATGGTAAGCTAGCTTTCTAATGGAGCTGTGCTGGTAGATCTCATTTTGGGAAACCTTGTAGAAGCTTTGGAATTCGTTCAAGTAGTTTACGAAGTTGGCAACCTTGATAGAATCCATACCGTTGTAGAAGAGGTTGGCGGTATCATCTTCGATCTTCTTGCCAAGAACCTCTACTAGTGCCTTACGGAGCTCGTCAATCAAAATGTTGACGACCTGATCCTTCTGGTTAAACTTGCTACTGGGAGAATAGCTGTTGATGGTGGAGTTTTCAAGTGATACGCTTTGGCGGGATGAGGCTAAAATATTGTGGAAGGTCAACATACTTGTGTTGTGATTTAATAAATTAGAATTTATAACCAAACATCTATCCATTGTAAGCGTATATATACGTTTCCACTTTTTTATAAATCATAAGGGATCGATGCCAAGTTGTGCTTCAAAGTATTGAAAAAAATTAGGCTAAATATTTAGCATGTGTTTTACTGTATTCGACATTAGAAATGCTGCAAATCGAGCAACTGGTATAACTGGTATAAATATATATTACATATCATTATAATATGGAATATAGGCACGGTTAAATAATTAGCGAAACACTAATTTGGTAATAAAATGGACAGAAGGTCGTGAGGGGATTCGATTTAAATTTGGTAGTTTCGGGTATGGCCTACCTAATAGGAAATAGGAAAGGAGATGGGGCGTCCGTTCCTACATGTATATCGGACAGGATTAAAGAGATCAACTTTAGGAGATATTTTAATCTCAGTTTTATCTACAGGTCAGCTACTTGCTAACTTTAAAGGTAATATAGTATGTTTAAACATCAGATGGTATGTAGGGGCGAAACTACATGTGTGCTGGTGCGCCAATGTTCTCAAGTTTGCATTATAGCCAGCTACTCATCTATATAATCTATTAATCTTGATATATACTAGGGAATAGACTAGGCTACCATTCGGATTTGATGATTTAGGAAGCTAAGGGAAAATGTCTAGGCTTCTTTTGTTATGGGCTAAATGGAGTTTGACACAGGTATAGTCGAACTTCAAGTGCAAGTTAATGAGGACTACGCATATTTTATTGCCATGTATATTTTCTAAGCATAGAAGCGACTTTGGCCCAAACCTATTAGAGGCAACTTCAATACAAGTATTTCAAATGAATTTATAAGATGTTTTAATTTCTTTGTAAACAGGTATTCACCCACCATATTAAATGAAAATATTTATTTTTGGAGCTATTCTACAACGCTTGATGCGCTATAATTTCAAATACAAACGTAATATATGTCGCTTTAACACACCTTCCAATTTTGTTGCAAACATCCACTCATAAATTGTATGAATAGGTTTGCCTATTTAGTGAGTCCAGATGATATAGATAACTAATACCACCAAGTATCCATCAATGGTTCTACTTTAGCTTGAAAACCAAACTTTATAATCTTGCTAGCTTTAACCTTATAAATAAAGAAACACTTTACTTTCCTTGACGGACATCCAAACAATATTTGGTTATCACCGCTTTGCAAACATCATCTATAATATATATAGACTAATAGACAAGTTCCGTCCGGCATTGGTCGGCCAAGTAGCAAAAGAATTTAACAGGGCCGTTCCTTTGCTTAATATCTGGAATAGTTACCTTGCCTTTCTAATGTATACTTTAGAAGTAAACCTTATATTGAAATAAACTTGCCTTGATCAATTTGACATAGGTCATCAATTTTAAAGGTATCTCCAAGTAGTATTGTCAATTCTAAGTACGATTGCTCTTATCTATACCATCCACACCTCCGCTTCGCCTTATGCCTGAGAATTTTATCATGTATGACGTGAATAGAGATGGGATATACATCCCAATATAGCTATTTTTGGGACTAGTACCAAAATAAGCTAACATTGCCTATAGAATCAATAGTCGCACAAGTTATATAGATAATACCATTCAAGGAATAGTTCCAAAAGCAGATACAGTACGATAGTTCAAAGAACTATTGCATCGTGACCTTTAGCTAGATCGTTTGATAAGCACAGCTTAATGTGCTCTTGTTACAGTAGCTACATAAACAACCTATACCACGGTGCTGAAATTGCTCCAAAGGGTAAGTAGAGCTTCCAATCAAACAATTTCCGATCGCTAATACATTGCTTTCCATACTTTATAAAGCTAGATACCACCTTTAACCCATTGAGCTTGGAATATATGATCGGTCCCTTGACAATCAAAGTGAAGTTATCTTACCAGTTACATCTACAGGTATGAGGCATTTATCTGCAGTGTATTCTATGAACGTTTTTAGAAGTTCACAACTGATTCCTTTGGTCAAATGTCCTTCATTCAATATAGGCCTAAAGCACTACTTTATACTTTATTATAATAATCGGTATGGAGTTGCAAAAAACTTGGACCTCGACTATAGCCGGAAAACTGGTTTAAGTGGGTTAGTAATGCAATATATATATTCATCGTTACAAGGCTTATATACTTTGAAGTTTTTTATATTCCAAGTTTTAAAGTATAGTAAAAGTAAATAGCTTAAGCTTCAAGTCTAAACATCAAATTATAGAAAATATTAGTGCCAAACTAAACTATTAATATATCGATACACTTCCATAATTAAAATTGACACTAAAGTTATATTTTATTTGGATATTTTCAACTAAACTTATAGAAAAGTATACTTCACCATCTCCTATAGTAATCCCAACGACTATGTAATCGTTTTGGTACCAACCAAGTTGTAGAAATGGTTGCTGACTGTCAACTCTAAAGAGTAGCACTAAAACGTACATTTAGTCGATCCATAAGAATTTATTATCTAAAAATATATTTAGTACATATATCTAGTAGTATTGAACGGACATAGTGTACAAATAAGTATATTACCATGTACCGTAAAAGCCCAAGTAAATTAAAAGATCAAACATATATAGAACAGCTTCGATAGATGCTTGTTTTATTAGAACATATAAAAATGCCATATTCTAGGCGGCATAAGGACACCCAAGTTGGTAACAAGTTAAACATGCCTTTCTATACCTAGTAACTGTTGGAGTGTGGTTACTAATATACATACCACCCAAATGCTAGCATTCAACTCCAGATATATATAAAGAAATGCCTCCAAATTAAGGTACATCTAGTATCGGAAATTATTGACCCATTCATACATCGCTACTGCAGTACATATACCCTATTAGCTACGTCTATCATATAAGTTTCAGATTCAAATTATACTACCTTTACAAGCAGTCTAAATAGCAACTGTCAGCATCGATATAATAAATTGAATGCATAGGTATAACTAGTCAAGGCTTAAGCATTAAAAAATCCCCAGCTATAATGTATAAATATACTTGATTTAGTTTATTATTTAGCTATTCAGCTTTGATCTACTTTTAACATGCTTACTTGAACCCCATCTAAACCTTAGACTCACAGATTGGCAAATATCAAAACCGACATTGCAAGCACCTAGTATCGAAGCACTGTACCCACTCAAAGCGCCCGAGTAGATGTCAACACGGGTGGCGTAGGATCTAGGAGTCGAAGATTTCCCATCGTTGGGGTCATTTGCCGTACAGTTCTTAGCGACTTCACATTTTCTATTGCAGTCCGAATCTCCACCACATTTATCTTGGCAAGCACGTAAATTTTCAGTACAAGCTACGAATTCGACAGGGAAAGTGTAAGCTAATTTGAAAGTTAGTTGCTGGGAAGGATAGTTGGTAGTTACCAGTTGTATTGGGTTGTAGACCGTTGGAGCACATACAGATCCAAGCGAAGGTATCTATGTTACAATCGTTCAGCGTAGCTTTCGAACCTTCGATACCACATATGTTGTCGCAAAACAATTGTTGGTTATCGCAGGTTTCTTCCCTAACGCTTTGGGCTAGTCCATCGGCTAAATAAATGATTAGATGGCAGCAATAGGTTGCAACACTTACGTTTATAGTTCTCTGGTTTGTGGATGATGGGGCTAGGCTTGGCTGACTCGGCACTGGAGCTTGCACTGGCGCTTCGTGAGGGAGCCGTACTTGAAGTGTCGTTACCAGCTGCCAAGACCACAGCTACAATAACCAGCAGTAAAAACAATTTATAAATTGAGGGATTCATCTTTTAATTAAAATTTAAGTGTTTACTAAATTTCGACAGTAACATTTAGGTATTTATAGTAAAGCTTTAATAGAATCCAATAATGTGAATTAAACGATCATCCATCTGCCTTTAACTTTTGTTAATGAAACGCTGGATGCATACCTAATTGAGTTGTCGAAGCAAAGGCTTTTAGGCAAAACTTGAGTTACTGCTCATATCTATTTGGAAACACGTTCCCAGTTACAACTTCCCCATAATGAACTCTATAATTTTGCCACAAACTAAATTTACTTTTGAGTTGGTAATGGCCATCTATTTTTTAGAATTGAAGGTCGTTTAAAGTTTTGATATCCAATGGAGGGCATTTATATGTAAAATTACTAGAATCTATTGACTAAATATATACTTTTAGTACATTTTTAAAATACTAGGTGAATGGTGGGGAGCAAGATAAATGTAGAACTTTTGCCATTAGTTTAGATCGGGGCCTTCAACCTTGGGATCAGACTCCAATTTGGAACCTAGCAAGATTTCGGTGGAGATTGGGCCAGGAAAGGTCAAGTGCCATTGTACTAGAAAAGACTGAAAGATTTATATCAAGCGATACTAGATATCGTCAAACTTTAGCATTACAATAAAATAATTTTTAATTCCTTCGTTTTTATATAGAGCTATATCTGGAATATCTAATAAAACCCTATGAATGATCAAATATAACAATTATTTTCGAGTTCTTCAATAGCTCGATTGTTTGAAGAAACGGCGTTTATTTCTAGCTATATATTCTTCAACTTAGATCCACTTGAAAGATATAGTCCTATAGGAAGCACACTTAAGACCAAACTAAAGCTGAGGGATTTAAAATAAGATACAAAATATGAGGTTTCCTAAAGGTATGATGTCCAAAAAGAGCTTAAATCTATTGAAGTAAAGCTAAAATCAAACTAATTATATATATGACCGTATAAAAATAAATAACCATCCAAAGAAATTTATATAGCTTTTAAACTAGTGTCCATTCACCAAGCTACCAACGACACTAACCATCAAAATACCCTTTCCAAAGTACTTGTCTAAATAACTAATTTATCAACCCTGTAACTAAACCAATCAACTTACAAAGTTGGTGGTGACGTCGTTCATATTAATAAAAGTCAAGTTGTGGAGGTTGAATTTGGCAGTGATGGTTGTAGAGCACTCTGAAATACTTGAAGTTGATAAGTGTAATGAAGGCTTGGAAGATAAATGAGATGAATTTTTTACTATTCATGGTGCTGAAGACAAAATGAGTAACACGTCGGAAGTAGTTGTAAGGGATAAATTTGGGGAACAGCTTATCAAAGTTGATTTTCGTATGTTGCGGCTATTGGGGAAGTAACTTGGCTATAGATTGGAGATTTTTAGGTTTATAAAGTAAGAGAATTGAACATCGAGTTGCAGTAACTTGAGAAAGAGAGCTTTACTTTTGCAATGTTCATTATAAGGCAACGGTTTGATTTTAAATATTCAGAATTGTGGATTGGGTATATTACATTTACTTTTAAGGCTTTGAGGTTAAAGAAGGTGAGCATTAGGACCAGTTGTATTTGCTCTTTGAAACGTACATTTTTAATAATAGCATCAAAGATCAAAGGTTTCAAGTTGAGAAGCGCTTTGAAGATGAACAACAATTGTTAGTAAAGAGTTTTATAAAACCTATATATCAAGTGAGTAAGGTTAAAGCAAATCGAATTAGTAAGCTGGTAAGTAGCACTATAATTAAATACACCTTCAGCCCTATTAATGTAGGTAAGCAGTACTATAAAAGAGTTCATAACTCTAAGTGAAATTTTTAAAATGGAAATACATACGTTTAAAAGCTGATGATTTATATAAGCTTAGCTTGGATTACAGGATTGAGAGTTGAGAGCACTATCTTTAATCGAATCGAATTAAGAGTATATAAGTTTAACAGATGCTGCTTTAATTCAAACTTGAGTTCTTTGAAAAGGTAGGCCTTCGTAACCGTTTTTGTTGGATACTCTTTAATGGATCTGGCTTTATAATATGACCTAGTTTTAATACAGGTACTAAGGAAAACTTTATGTTCGGCAACACTTTTGTGATATACATGGAGGTTGGAATTTAGTTCTTTTCGATATCCAATAAACTTTTAATATTTGTGGATATTGGCAGTTGATTCAACATAAATTATACCTTTAATCTGGAAATTGAGTCGATCTTCGCTGATGTAAGCTGATTTCTTTCTTTAAAGACAATATAGCTGCTATATACTTGCCAATCCATTAAAATTTCTAGGATTAATTGAACATAATATGCTTGAAAGCACTACTCTATACTGAAAAAAGTCCGACAGGCTATTTACTATACTGTTCATGTAACCTTGAGCATTTTGTACAATTGCATTTGGAAAAACTATTTTGGTTATATGAACAGAAGTTTAAATAACCTGTTGGACTTTTTTCGATTCAGGGCAGGATGACGCTTCAGTAACTTGAAAATTTAGAAACTGATAAAACCAAAGTAATGGTATATGGTATGTAAAAGAAAAGGCTCGATACTAATAAGCCTAGGATGGCATTTACGAGCCTATTACAATTAAGGTTTATTTTATAAGATTAACTTAATAGCAATAGTATACACTTCATTTAACTTTATATCTGTTACTAGTATGTAAATTTCAAGCTGCACCGATCGATGTAGCAAGCAAACTCAACTACAGTAGCTTTACTGATAGATGAAATACATGTACTAAACTACCAACTGTATTCTACAGTCTTGATGTTAATTGTGTCTAGTAAATCTCTATAAGACTAGAATAGATGTTGGGAATAACTACTAGTTCCATTTCGATTGTTTACAATCGATATAAAGAGATGTGTGAGTTAAATATATATATGGAGTTGGGAAATACAATTCAAGTTTATATTGTAGTTAAAGCATATCGGTAGCAATAATAGTTCTAGAAATAGATGCAGTAAGAGACACGTATGAAAACATCTACAATTTATCATTAGGCCATTTGTGATTAGACTATCGTTAAATTCCTAGTACCTATTTCAAGGGCCTTTCTTGGAATCTACACTAACTATACTGTAAAGTTTAAACTATCGCTTACTAAATGAATTAATATCTAATAAAAAAGTAATGCTATTGGGGACCTGTACGTTTTCAAATTTACCATAAAAGTTTAAAATAGCTGTCTTTGCTACTTTGAAACTAGAAAATGGGATAGTAAGCGAAACAAAGATACTTCCATAGAATAAATAAACTTATCCATTCAAACTAAGCTAAATGTATAGTATAAGTGTTGTAGGGCAATGTCTACAATAAAAACCAAATTAAATTAATGAAACAAATTTTGAAAATCAAACCAATAAAGAAATTTGAATTTGTTACCTGTACACAAACTAACCCAAGTACAAAACTTCCACCTTTATTACAGTAATAGCACTAAACCTGAACAGCGACCTAAAAAAGTTTAAAACATTATCTAGTACGGAATAGCAGTATAGCAGTCGGGCCCAGGTAAAAGTAAATGAAATGCTTCGTCTCTAATTAATATTAAGTAAAAAATACAGATCAAAAAACCAACCATGCGTTACAAATGAACCAAATGAGCGACCTACTACGCAATGCCAAGAAGCTCCATATTTTTGGTCAAAGTTCCGTTTAATGTGAGCAGCTATATCCTTTTCAACAGTAAATTTCTCTAAAGCTTCAATAGCGCATTCAATAGAAATTTCTTGCATCTCTTCGGTCATATCGACCGACTTAATTGTTGGCTTGAAGGTATCCTTATCCATCTTGAAAGTAAAAGGCAAAAAGTTGGTACCAGTGCAACTTGAAGAGTTGAGTTTGAGGTTGATGTGGTTGGTTGGATTTTGTAATACTCCATCTCAATCATGGATTTGAATTTGAACTTAGAATCGTTAGTAAAGTTGGAGATTGGCTTGGAGTGGTAAAAGAAAACTAGCCAATAACAAGAGCTACTTGGAGAAATATTTTTGCATAAGTGAATTAGCCCAAATCTGTATCATTATTTAATAAGAAATAGCTACCGGAAAAATTGAGGAGATGGGAAATCTTTGAAAGGACCTAAGAGGATTTTCAATAGTGATCTAACTCTGTTGGAGAGTCTTTAAACTATAATTAAGCTATACACAAGTATTTGTGTCCCTATTTGAAATTTACTTAGCTATTTTCTCAAAGTCTTGAAACAATAGTAGTTAATTTCTTGGCAATCCATTATCAATCCTTAGTTCAAAAAATGGAAAAATATCAATGGACTTGATGCCGTGGTTATGGATTAATTTGGGATATAAACCATATAAACAACTGATTATATAGACGTGTGAACAGATTAGTGTGATGTATATATATGCATACATGTTCTTAAATATTCATAGATTATATTAAGGAATTAGATATATGTATTCTACTCTGCTGTATTAAAATTTAGGATGATTTTTGAGCTATACCTAGCGAGAAAAATTCTAGAGTTGGTGATATTTTCAAATGTACACATTAAAATAGGGTATATTTTTTGATATCGAAAGTTCCATCAGCATATGTTGCTTCCTATATGACACTACACCTCGACATCATTAGCAGTTAAACACTTTTAGGGATTGTAGTGGCTTGTGTCCTTTTGGGAGGCAGCAATTTGGCAAAATATATAGACAAAAGTTTAGCCAATTGGATAATTGGAAGTATAAAGTAAAATTGGGGATGAAAGTAAGCCAGAATTCACACTTTCAATTAAAAAGTCAAATTAACATTCCCATCCAACTACACTTGAAAACTATCGAAACCGAAGTAGCTCGCCACCACTTTATCACCTCAATTAATTAAATAGTTTGGCAGAATTAGTGGACATTGCCAGAAGTTATGTCCGGTAAGATGTTATCCCCAGCCGAAAAATATGATATGACGAAGCCAAGGGCAGCACCAGTCCCAATACGAAAGACTTCGCATTCATCCCAATCCTTTGTTCACATATCCCACTTTGGCTTTAATACCCAGATCCTAATAAAGGATATAGTAGTCAACGATAAAGTTCTTTCACCTCGATTCCATCTCAGATGTAGATCGGGCGAAGCTTCCGTACTGACACCTTACGCCAAAGAGCCATTAGAATTCTGTTTGGACCCGGAAGCGACCAACCCATCGACCGACTCTTTACTAATAAAGCTGGATTCCAGCTTAGACCTCGAGTTCCAGTTCACCCTCGACACTTCTACTTTAAACCTGAGTAGTAACGAATCAGGAACTAGTTGGTTTTTACTGCATACGGCAACTAGTCAAGAAGCGCAAGAAAGGCTGCAGGCTTTATCCAGAGACACAAATTACTATTTCAAAGTAACTATTGTTCCGAGCATTTTTTTAAATTTTTATAAAAGTTAGACAGGCTCTATCCCATAGCTCCAGAACTCCCCACCAAACAGATAAAGCAGCTGTCCCCGACCCAATTGGAAACTTTGGTTTGGAAGTGGAAGTACAGCTTGCTTCCGATGGAAAGTATTAACGAAGGAGGTCACAAAAACGTTTGCTCCGTAAGTTTTTAATTTTATAACTCGGCTTATTTTGTATTTTTAGTTTGTTAAACGCACCTCCAACGAATTTCATCTGGTTGCTGAATTTTCATTTTGGACATCAAGTAACTATTTTATTTCAAACTTTTATTCAATTTGACATGGTAGGTATCAACAAAACAGCATCGCCTGAAGCTGCCAACCGAAATATGAGAAAGGCAGGAACTCATTCCCACTCAACCTCAGTTACTTCGATAACCGACTTCTCTTTCAACCCACCTCCATCAATGCCTCATCCACTCTCTAGACAGAATACCGACATCAGCGAATTGGAGATTGGCAGCGGTAGATCCGCTGAATATATCGAAAATGAGGCCCAACAACTAGATATAATTGTACCTCACCTGGCGCAAATCGATGAGATGGATCCGGAAAATCTTTTGGATTTGAATCTAGGCACAGCCCTGCCCTATACGGATGATGACGGTCCTGTATTTCGAGCAACTATACAGCAGCTGGAGAAAAAAGTACAATCCTTCAAGTCAGACATCAAGCGCATACTTAAACTAGGCCAGGAGATGACTGAGAGCTTTAAGGAGAGCTATGGAATTGAGCGAGAATTCTTTGAAGCTATCAACAACTTTTCCACCATCCAACCTTTAAGTGATACCTATTTGAAGAACGCGTACAGCTTAGTCCGCAAGGCCGACGAGCAGTGGCTGGTAGAGGTTGTCAATTTACTAATCGATCCACTGCGCAGACTTTACGAAAACGACATCAAATCGGTGGAATCCCGAAAAAAGCAGTTCGACCAGGATTCGGACGATTACTACTCCTATCTCTCGAAGTATCTTTCTAATAAAAACGAAAAGAGCCGCAAGGGTAATTTCTCCGAGACCAAGTTTCAGGAACGCCAACGCTACTTCGAACTCTCGAGGTTTAACTACTATAGCTTCATTCATGAGCTTCGTGGTGGTGGTAAGGATCAGGAGATCCTCAGCCATTTCTCGTCTTTTGCTGAGAAGCACCTGATGCATTTTGCCACTTTAAGTGCCAGCTTGTACAAACTGAAGCCTAAGCTAGACCAGATCCAAGAAAAGATCGAAGAGGCCAACAAGGAGCTATTTACGCAACGTAAGGATCGGGACGAGAAACGAAGACAGATTATCAAGAGTGACAGCGTCCTCTCCAACCTCATGTTCTTGGAATCTAAAGGAGATGGCACCGCCAGCACCAGCCCACCTGACGTTGCTAAGTTGTTACGCAATCCTTCAGTAGTTAAAAACAAATTCCAGGGTATCCGCGATCTACAAGGTACGAATAGGGAGACAGCATTAGCAGTAGGTCGCAAGAAGGAAGGGTTCTTATTCACTCACTCGCGTCAGCACATTAGTACGACCGGCAAGTTCGACAAGAACATACCGGGACCCAACTCCTGGCATAAAAAATGGTGCGTGCTTTCGGGAGGCTACCTCCATGAGTACAACAACTGGAAGAAGCAGCTGGAAGCTAACTTTGAACCGGTACCCTTACAGTTTGCTACTGTCAGAGTAGCTAACCAGAAATCCCGTAAATTCTGCTTTGAAGTCGTCACTCCAAAACTGCGGAGACAGTATCAAGCTACGTCAGAGGAAGATATGATGAATTGGATCACCTGCATTTCCAACAGTATTGAAAGTCTATGGAATGGAACGTCATCCTGCGACGATCTCAAAGGACAGGTAGGGCCTAAGGATCCGAGACGTAATGGGGAATCGAATGGTAATGGCAACGGGGCCAGCAACGAAGTTTCCCCATTGAGAAGAGAGATTACCGAAAATGAGGATACGGTCAGTAGGCAGTACCTCGTCGAAAGATTGCGTAAAAATCAATCTAACTGCGTTTGCGCCGACTGTGATGCACCCTATCCCGAGTGGTGTTCCATCAACTTTGGCATCTTACTATGTATCGAATGCTCGGGTATTCATAGAAGTTTGGGTACCCACATTACTAAAGTCCGCTCCTTAACCTTGGATGTCGTCACCTTTACTCCTGACCTTATCGAACTGATGGAACGTACCGGTAACAGCGTCAGCAACAAATTCTGGGAGTCCAAATTGGATGAAAATAACCACTACGTCGATTTGAATACTGGGACTAAATGGTTGAAACCAACGTTGGCTGATGAACGGGCGTTTAAGTTGAAGTACGTTACGGCTAAGTACATTGACCATACGTTTATACCCGAGGATTTACCTTATAAGAATTTGGATACCAAATTAGTAGTTTCGTTACAAACCCAGTTACTCGACGCTGACAAGGAAGATAGTCTGATGACAGCCTCGATCTTTGCTAGTGTACTGGAGGAAGATGTCGTGGCTACTTTACACTCTATTATCATGGGTGGTAATTTGGACGGCGTACTTCAGGTTGACATCGATTCACCCCTGGTCTCAGTATTTGGTGTAAACGCTTATATTACACCGTTACACGTTGCCTTATTCTACTTGTCGGAACGAGAGCCCTTTGAACACCGCGGTACCTATTCGATGGCTGAGCTACTAGTTCAAAATGGGGCTAACGTTTCCTTCCAACTTCCCTACTCCAAGTTTACTCCCCTGCACTTTGCCGCTATCCATAATAACCTGGAGGTCATCCAGTACTTACTATTGAAGGGAGCTTCCCCGACCTTACCCCAGGATGACTTTGAGTCGTGGCCCTGCTTCTTAGCTTCAGAATCAACTTGCCAGCAACTGCTGAACGAGGTTACTTACAATGAAGGCCAGAAGATTAATTTAGAGCCTGCCAAGTTACAGAGAGTTGCACTTCCACTACCACCACGCATCCGATCGGGCGAAGGTTATGGAGATGATGTCATTGAAGGTGGTTTAGGCGAAGGGCGACCCCACCCAGTAGGAAGTCGAAACCCGTCGGGTAGCCCACCTACCATGCCTGAACCTAAGTACAACGAAGCCAATCCCAAGTTTAGCCCCAACTCGCTGACTCCATCAGCTGCCGAGGAACTCTTCAGCAATGACAAACCTACAGACCTAGGTTGGACCAACAATAACTCGGATACTAACACGAGGGACATGCGAAACCCGGCCTCTCCCATTAAAAGACTTTCCGGTGGGTGGAAGCAGCAGCTGCAGAACTTCACCAACATCCACAAGGACAAGGACAAGGAACTTAAGGATAGGGAGCGCGAAGGGATCTCTATTACTCACGGCTCAAGCCATGGTTACGGCCACGGTCACAGTAACAGTATGAGTATGGCCATGAACCTGCCCTCAAGCCAGACCAAGAAGAACGTATTTAACAGACGTAGTGGCCATCCCTTCACATCCCAAGATCTAAGCTACCTGGCGTCGTCGGCACCTATAAGCCAACACAAGTTCCCAGCCAGTTTAACCGAAGAGCAAGCCGGTTCCAACTTAACTAATGACTTTACTGACGATAACTTCAGTGAGTTGACTTCAGCTAGCCGACATGATGATGTATCGGCACCTATTCCGGTACGCAAACATAGTGACCTCAGTAGTTCGCAGTACAACGCTCCCTTCGATCCCAACAATCCAATTTTAAGTTCGTATACGCCACCCTCCTACTTAAGTCCCAATTCCACTATTAGCGGTACCAACCCAGTAACTTTTAACAAGTCGCCAACCTCCACACCTTTCTCTCCATCCCCAGCAACTCAAACCCAGGTACCCTATATGGAGTTGGACCCTAGTTCCAACCCTTTGTTAAACGCGGTACCTACTACCGCTGGCAGTATCCAAAACAACTTGAGTTCAGCAGCTAATTTCGCCAAGCGCCCCTTCAAACCCAATCGGACGGCCTCCTTCATAGATGCCTTCCGGAAGTTATCCAAGTGAGGTAAGGGATCGATGACTAGTAACTATGTTGAGAGCATAATATAAATAATATTAATCTTTAGCTTAGGCCAAAGGCTTTTGGGTTTTTGTAATGCTCCTTTTTTATAAAAATGCTACAGCTGTTTTAGAAGTAGCTTTTATTGTATAGGGACCTCTATTAGTTTATTTGAAGTTTGTAAACCATTTAGTAATAGTTAACCTCCATCATTCTATAAACTATATGCCTGTAGGGAGAGAAACGTTTGAACCTTATACAAACCTATCCTGTACTCCCTTCTTTATAAGGCGATTTTCTATTATATTATGAAGTTTTTACGTAAAGAAATCATTTGAAATCGTATATGGTTCGAAATATTTCTTCCTACAATTTGATACCTAGCTTACTATTAAACCAACATTTCGATATCTGTTATTTGTATTTTAACGGTACATCGAGTAAAATAAATATTGCACAATCATCTTATTATTTCTTAAACTCAAATTTTGTGCTAATTAAAGCAAGGTAACCAACTTTTAATATACACACACATTTATTATTTATACTTATTACAAGTTTAAGTATATACGTATAGACACATTAGTAAGGAATATTTATAGCTATTAACTTTACCATAACTTAAAATATTGTACCGAGATTTTTCATTAAATTGTTTGTATTTTGTTTAGGTTTGTGCCTAAAATCAATCAACTTTAATTGAAAAGATCTTGCCTCTTGGTTTTCTAATGTTAAAGACCTCCAGTATCTCAACCAAGCTGCATTAAACAAACATTGAAAATATATTTCAAAGTTCGATGCTGCTAGATTAATTTGATGTAGTGATTTGTACTGTAGTCAAACAGGTGCCAGGTCAACGCAAAGCAATAATAAGCTTAAGCATCTATTCAACATTTATGTTGAATTCACAAGCACTAAACTATAAAGCAGTTTAAGTCTGATATTTTGAATATATAGTGATAGCAACTTAGAGGCTAATAATTGAATTATTAGCTCTAAGAAACAGTAAACATTACATTTTATTTGAAAGAAATTCATAAAGAATGCTTTATAATAAAATGTAATGATATAGGACACTTATAAGCTATAAGTTATAGAATACTCGAAATGGACATAATAAATAGGATGGTATCTATCAATTAAACTCAGAGTATTATACTAGCTATAATCAAACCTATTATTTAATATTCTTAGTCCAAATATATTTGGTGATACAGTTCTACCGAAACCTTTAAAAATATAAAGCTAAAATAAATTCTAAATAAAAATGCATCCATCAAAACATTAAAACAAAGAAAGCCATCTTGGCAAGGTTCAATCAAAACTAAAAGTCCCAAAGGACAGTGAGATTGTGATTCGCTATATAAGCAAGGTTTCATTCCCGTCACACCTTATAGAAAATAATAGTTTATTTTACCATAAATAAAAAGAAAAAACAGCTATAGATAACATGGAGCAACTTACTCGTCATCCTCCTCCTCTTCATCACCATCCTTGTTCTCGATGTTGTAGTAACGGAACTCGAAGGTCTGCTTGTTGGTGGCGACGATTCTCAACCAATCCCTCAAGTTGTTCTTCTTCAAGAACTTCTTGGACAGGTATTTGAAGTAACGCTTGGACATGGCAATCTTGGTATTGATGGTAATCTTACCATCAGCGGACTTGGTGAACTTGACGTTGTTGCCCAAGTTACCGGTACGGCCGTTGACCTTGGTGCGGTCATGGAGGAACTTCTCGAAGGCGGCAATGTCCAAGATACCGTCCTTGACGGGGCCGGAAACATCGAGGATGAACTTCTGGTTGACGGAGGCTTGCTTGGTGGAAGGCATTTTGGCAACTTAAAGAGATAGGAAAGATTGTTGTAAAAATTTGATAAAGTTATTAATGGGTTTGGGGTAGAAATTTGACCTGGGAATCGATGGATTATTTGGCGGGTAAAAAGTTTTACACCCAATTTAGCAGATAGCTTGAAGCTATTTTAGGTGGTACTATTGCTTCAGAATATTCAACCCATTTTATCACCCATTTTATTGGAATAATAGTTTAGTACTGGAACTATTATTGGTAAGGAACTTTTACCCCCAAGTGTACATTATAGCTATTGAATACAATTTCGATAATATTTTGGCAAGCAGCTAATAAGTCGGGCCTTTAAATCTCCAAAACTGCACGTTGACCTATTTAACGATAGACTACCATTAATATAAAGCAAATCGGACGGATGTCAAATTCTTTGACCGTTTCCCTGTTCCCAGTACAAATAACACTAGCACGTAGCTTCCAGATCCGCACTAAAACTAGTCAATATCCTTGCTTTACATTCATTTATTAGCTAAGAGGTAACGCAATCGATTATACCTAGCAAAAATTTTACATTACCATACCTAATAAACATAACCTAATTTAGCTAAAAATAAATAAATACCCAAGCAATGTCGAAAGTATTCAAATCGAAAAATGCATTCCACAAAAGTATTAGCCCTTCAATTGACTTTGGTTTTGGCCTGCTCAGGTAGCAGCGCTAACGATACCAGTCCCAACCCTAACGGAACCTACAAACCCCCCATCAAGATCATTGGCGGCACCCATGTCAAGCGGGTCATTCCCTGGATGGTAAGTCTACAGGATTCATACGGGCACATCTGCGGTGGCTCTCTAATCACCAACAAGCATGTCATCACGGCCGCCCACTGCGGCTCAGACAAGACGGATAGGTACGTTCAACTGAACACCTTAAACCTCAACAATCCCGACCGATATAGACGTTACAAAGTCAAGGATATTGTCGTACATCCCTACTACGTAGGTCACCCCTACTACTACAGCGACATTGCCATTTGGAAGCTAGATGTCCAAGGCCAAACCTACAAAATCGGATTAGAACTCCCAGCTAAAGGCGATGACGAACCCAGCTTGACCAACTCCAACAACCGGTACAACCAGAAGTCAGTAGTCGTCTTGGGGTGGGGAGTTACCCAACACGGTTCAAGAGAAGTCTCCGAAGATCTGCTGCAGGTCCAGCTCCCATTGTTGAACTCTAACGTCTGCAAAGAAAACTTTTCTAAGAAGAATATACACTTCAACCCTACGACCCATATCTGTATTGGCGATTTGAAGGGTGGAAAGGATGCTTGTCAAGCTGATTCAGGGGGCCCGGCTATATATACCAACCCCAAGACTAAGAAACCTACTTTAATTGGTGTAGTCTCGTTCGGATATAAATGTGCTGTCAAAGGATTCCCAGCTGCTTATACGAAAGTCTTCAACTATATGAATTTTATTGGCAAGAATATTATGGAGTAGTTGCATTCTCATTAATAAATAGATGTTTGGGTTTATACTCGACTATTTGTAGAATTTTAGTTCTCTATAGTACAAGCTTTAGTATATGAATGGAAAATACTATTTTTATTTCACATATATGGCAAAACTTTTATATTTAGAAAAACTAAGCTGTATAAAAGAGGAAGATAGTATTGTTTTTAAGGTAATCAGCACTCTCAAAAAGGTTTATTTGACTCAAATGTAAGAAAGCCTTGAATCGACTTCCGCATGCTTATCCCTGTTGATGTAAAAAGCGTAGGCTAAATATATTTGTTACTGTAACATAAATCAATTGGCATATACCTTCATTTAGTGGCTGATAGCATCAAGGACGGTTAAGATATTTATCAAGCTTGAAACTTTGCACTGGGTAATTTATAATTTCAGCGAAACAATATTTTATCTACATTTAAAATCAATCCCACTATGATAAACTTTTAAACGTTAATACTATAAAAACAGTGATTAAAAATGCTACATATCAATACTAGCTATTCATTAGAAGCTTGAGTTTCCTTGTAAGTAACAATTTCAATTGAGCCGTTAGATGTATATCGGACAAACTCGAATATATTAATTTTGGAAAGCTGGCTCTGAAGCATATATTTTGGCATTAAGCTTTCAGTATTAGGCTTATTATTATAAATGTCTGTCTATCAATAAACTATATATAGGTGATAGATCTCAACAATCTGAGATAAAGATCAAGATTGAACTAGGTATTACGAATTCTATTACAATGAGTAAAGTCCACCAATTTTTAGACAGCATTGAAGCCAACAAGTTTAGCAAGAAGAAGGTGATCCTAGGTCTACAAAGCCTCATCAAAGATGAGTTCATCAAGGTTACCGGAAACCAGGATGTTGATATCAACAAGGATATGTTTTATCAAGGTTTGGATTCTTTAAATGTACATGAGCTTTACAAGCAGATAACCATTCTAAACCGCATCACCGACTTGGACGTATCAGTCGTCTACACCAACTCGACCATAACCTCTTTAGCCAAAGTCATTGGATCCAAGTACTACGACGCACCTAGATGCACTAACATCCGAACTAAGATCGATCAGATATTCACCTACTTTGTGGGTAAGCGTATCGACCAAGGCAAGGATATGTTTTACCAGGGGTTAGATAGTATAGTCATCAATCATTTCTACAAGTTCTTGAAGCCTTACAGCTTCAACTTGAAGTTGATATACACCAACGTTACTTACACTCAGTTTGTGGCCAAGGTCCAAGAGTTACAGCCGTGTAACGAGAAGTTCTGCTGTCTTTTGGAGCACATCAAAAGCTTAAGTTATCAATCAGTTGGCCATAATATCAATCACAATGGCAACTTCTTCTACCAAGGATTCGATTGTTGGAGTTTGAATAGCTTCGTAGAAGCATTGAACTTGGACTTCCCTGATTTGAGCTTCAAGTTGAATTTATTGTATAAGCACAACACTTTACAAGGCTTAGCTAACTTGATAAAAGTTAGTTAACTTTTCAAATAAACTATTTACTATATTATAAAGAACTTTATTACTCTATATACACAACTTTTATTTATACAAATTAAGGGCTTAACGTAGCTACTACCTTGGAACCAGGTCCAGCCGATACAATACAAGTCTTGCCAAAGTCCTGGGATCCGACCGTACAGTTAGGACTATCGCATTTATCGCCTACACAGATAAGCTTAATAGTATAGCTACCTTCCTTAAAATTCTGCTCTTTGAACAAAGGATTGATAGTAGCCATGGCAAAAGTAACGCCCTTGGCATCCATATTAGCACCTAGGATCATGGGAGCCCAGTTCCCAACCGGTTTATCAGCGTTACCCCACTTGCACTGGTCCTGATTACTTCCCTTCATATTGAGGTAGTAGTGGGCTGAAGTACTTTGCCAATAGCTGGATGTAGGTACCGAGATGACTTGGGTGGAACCAGCACCAACTACGGTAGATATGAGCATAGCTTCGTTACCAGGGAATACGGTCTGGCAGGCTGAAATGGAGCCGTCCAACTGGTTGTTGATCTCGACAGTACCAGCACCTGAGGTGCATAAGGATCGGTCTGGGAAGGGATACTCTAGTTTACCACTACCATTGCAAAACAAGCCCCCGTTCATGGTGGCGCATTTGGCGCCGTCGGTACAGCCGACGTTGGGATCCCACTGATTCATGACCATGCCTGGCTTACAGGCGTAGGGACACCATTTGCCGGGGGCACATTGCTGGTCGGGGCTCATGGCCCATCCGGCGTTCTTTTCATTTGGGGTAACTGGCACTACGTTGGGGTCTGAAGGTAGTTGACAGTTGGAGCCCAGTTCTAGATAGGCACTCGAGATTAGATTAATTAGACTAGTTAGGACGATGAACTTCATTTGACTTTAAACTTTTCAATATTAGATGATATGAATTGTAATTTTAAAATTTTCTCCAAGTCATTATACCCTACTCCCATTATATATACGCCTACAGACCTACCTTCGGCCCTTAGGTTTAGAATATTCCTCCAAAAACTTTGCCCATCTTGACTATTTTTATCAATGTGGTTCCTTGCACCCTAAAATTTGAAAGTGAGTTGTAGTTGGATTCCCATATTTGGGGTCAACCTGATGAAGAGTTCTAGATTTCTGGTAATTGTTGAAATTTAGAGTCAGTTGGGAATTGTATGCACCTAAATAGCTTAATAAAAATACTGGTTTGATTGGATGTTCTTGAGGAATAGAGATCTGCTAAAGGTCGTTGGGATGAGTTTCGATGAAAGTTAAAATTCAGGGACAAGCTCATCGTATCAAAGTTTCGCACATTAGGGTTGACAGACCGGCTAAATTATTCTAGTTCAATATTCATAGCTTTTAGGAATTTTTACTACAGGTGATGTCCATAATCCAGCAATTTTGCATTTTCAACTGACGCAATTCGCTTTATTTACATTTGGAATAAGATTTTTGAGGTGTTGGTGGGCAAGTATATTGGCAGTTTGCTTATACCGTCCAACTAAAAACTGACAAGTGCGATGGCTATATTTATAACCTTCTCTAAAGTTTATCAGGTCAAGTTTCCACCCACCCTTCAAGAGCTGGGATAGAGCAATTCTGTTCTTACCCTTGATAGCATAATAAGCTAAATTCCATTTTTAAATACCAATTATCAACCTTCATTTGCCTATTAAGAACTCTTAATGAATTTTTATATTAGAGTTTCGAATATCTAATTTAAATAATTCTATACACTCTTCCTGGTATACGATTTGCTATTTCTTTGGAGAACTACACATGTCCAAAATTACATGAATCATCGAAACAATTTATAGCTTTACATATAATATTATACACACGCTTCTCAGTCAATTTCAAACGTAGTAGTATATATATATATAGTATTTCTATTCTTAAATAGTAGGGTATTTAAGCACTTGTCAAACTTTATTCTTCCACAGTGATCAAAGTGGAATCTTTATATCTATAAAGAGGCTTATACCGAATACTGCTGGCCAATCTACAGATACTGCTCGGTTCAGCAAAACTGAGCAGCTATGCTTAAACTAAACATAAGCATAGCCACTCAGCTTTTCTGAACCGAATTGTATACCACAGAATACCTTTTCAGGTAGAACACCTCTATCTTATACCGAAATGTGAGTTAAAACCTTACAAAGCTATAATAAGCTTGTCCTAAAGCCTACCAACCGGTATATCAATGCATCTCATAGCTTATTTTTATATATCCTAATTTATCTGACAAAGCAACACCACTGATTGAAACTTTATTCGGCTCTACCTTTCAGCAATCCCATCTTAGCCATAGGGACGACCTAACTATTGGTGGGTAGAAATTAGAGCAGTAGTTAACCGAGGCCAAGCTTTATGTTGAGGGGTAGATGTATTTCGCTGCCAATATTGCTTTCTTAAACCACTCAAATGAACCTCACCCAAGAGCTGCATAATAGATAAAAGAACTGATAATGGTTAGTTGAAAGAGATATTCGGATGGATTTTCCAGAAAAGAGGTATGTAAAAAATAGCTTTCATTCCAAATGGAGTTGCACTATAAAAATGTCAAGGAATAAATTGATAAAATATACATTACAAGAGCTACTCCAGAGTTAGAATACTTTGATTTTCTTTTCAAAGGACCTTTTTACAGTATTCCATAACCTGGACATACTGTAGAAATATTATAGAACGTAAGAGAGCATAAGGTAATATAGCAAAGAATTTGATAACTCTATCTTATTTTTGTTATTTTTATATAGTAGAATGTGGCATTAATATATATTTATGTTGCATAAACTTATAGTACTATTGTGCAATAAAGTTTATAGTTTAGTGTCAAGTTGGAATTAAGGCTTGTGCCAATATTAAATATAAGTCTTTAATAAATATTTATATGAATGAAATTATATAGCCTCTGTCTCAATTCAACTTATAAATTTGAAATAACTTTATCAAAAGTGGTAGATATAGTTTTCTCATTGATGGGAAATATATACTTCATCATATACTATCTTATTTTATTAAAGGTAGATGTTGAATGTCACTGTCCTTCAGCCACCATTTATCTTAGGAATAGCTTCACTACTAAAGCCACACCATTTGCATTCTGATGACTTTCGACATAAAGATATCCCCAGTCTTGTCTTTTAAACAGTCTTCAAATTTCAAAAGGTATACGTTTCAACAAATTAAATAGTAAAGCCAAGTATGTTATAATGTCAAGTGATTATATTTTCTATGGAAATCAGTTATACTAGTAATGCGAAAGGGAGAGTAGTATAAGTTTTTGTAATAGATACGCTATTTCTTAGTGAATTACACTGTTATAAGTAGCTTTCATTTCAAAATAATGTTGGTACTGTGATCTGCAATATATTTTTAACTATTAAGAGTAATGAACTATAATCTAAATATTAAAGCCTGTGCTTAAACAAACACTATCATGTCCGTCCCAGCAAAATCAACTTAAATAGAGCGGACAAAAATAATACTAAGTTTCGTTCAGCATCCTTTCCAAAGAAAAATATAATTAAAGTACAAGTCTATCCATATCGATGTTTGAATCCAAATAATAAGAAAAGTTCCATAGTTTGTCTATATTGTATTGATAAAAACACTTCCAAGCTTTTACAAAGGTAAATTGTATTCTTGGATAGGGTGGTTAGAATTCCAATTATTCCAACATTGTTTATTAGATCCTATACGACCAACTTATAAAAAGCCCGCTTTTCTTGGAACGAACCATAGTACCTTATTCTTATACTATTTTAGAAAAATAACGTTGTCTTTTGGAATACTGTGTTGATTTACTAAATTTTCGCTATATGAAGTAAAGTAAATGAAGCTATAGCACTTACTTGGCACAGCTGTATGACTAGTATTAGGATTATGTGTTAGGTCACATTACTTTAGAGTCTTTTGTAAAATAGTATAAATCAGAGGTATGAAATAGTACAAAACACAACAATCATTTAATATATATGGACGATTCCAAAGGACCAGTCAACCAGCTAGACCTCACCCTCACTGAACGTGAGCGACAGTTGATGGAGCAAGAGCGAATCATTAACTCGGAACTGGATACTCAGATTCAAACCAACCCTGATAAATTTCCCAAGGCCATATACTTCATCATCCCCAACGAGTTTTGTGAACGGTTCTGCTACTACGGTATTAAGAACCTTCTATACCGGTACATGATAACTGGGTTCAAATTCGAAGAGCATTTTGCCAAATCACAGACCCATCTGTTTAACGGATTGGTCTACTTCTTCCCGATAGTTGGTGCCTCGATATCCGACTCTTTCTTAGGCAAGTACCATACCATTGTTTACTTTTCCATCATCTACCTCTTCGGCAATGCCCTGCTCTCCATCTTCTCCATCAACAATCTTGCCAACGAGTTTGGACACTATCAATATTGGGCCTTCATAGTACCAGCTTTACTGATCGCTATCGGGTCTGGAGGTATCAAGCCTTGTGTAGCGGCCCATGGTGGGGATCAGTTTCTAAAGTCACAGGAGAAGCTTCTTGATCGATTTTTCTCTCTCTTTTACATCGCCATTAATGTCGGCTCACTGATTGCTCAATACCTAACTCCATATCTAAAGGACTATGTCCAGTGCTTCGGAAGTAAATGCTACTTCATTGCCTTTGGTATCCCAACCATTGTATTCAGCATCGCTTTGGGGACGTTTGTTCTTGGTTACCGTTTCTATCGCATCGTCCCACCTACTAAAAAGTTTATGCCCCTAGTCGCCTGTAAGGTTGCCATAACTGCTCGTTCACACTACAACAAAGCCTCTCCAGCTGAACGTGAAGCCAAAGGACACTGGCTAAACTTCGCCCAAGATCTTTACGGTATGGAGATAGTAGAGGAGACTCGACTCTTCGGCAAAGTTATTGTTATGTTCTTCCCCATCATCTTTTGGTGGATGCTCTACGATCAAAATGGTACTGAATGGCAACGCAACTACGATCAAATGGACCATAACTTCCTTGTACTTCATCCCACTCCCCACCGAAGCTTCGTCCAACATCAACTCCATTCTCATTATCCTGTTTGTACCTTTGCTGTCTTATATAGTGTACCCCTTCTTAGAAAAGCGAGGGTTCAAGATGCCCTTGTTGACTAGGATGGTTTGGGGATACTTCTTCGTCATATGTGCCTTTGTTCCTATCCAACTGTTTACAATACTACGTAGAACGCCATGCCCATAACTTGGTAGTCGATGCGGAAAAGAACTACGTCTCCTGTAAGGGATGTGTCAATGGGACGATCCAGTTACCGCAGTGGGCACTTTTATCACTTGGGGAGGCTATGTTATCTCCGACCTGCAACCAATTCGCATACACCCAAGTTGGAAAGCAGATGCGAGCATCTTCAACTTCTATATTCTTGTTGACCGTTGCATTTGGTAACTACCTCGTCTTAGGGCTGGAGGAAGGGTTACATGCTGCTGGGCTTAGTAGTATAAACGCCATGTGGGTTTATATCGCTATAGCAACACTATTTTTCTTCTACTTCATCTATCTTATCAAGTATTGGTATGTTACTAAAGAGGAAGAAGATGCAGCAAAAGAAGTTGCTGAGCAAACCGAGCTTGCCTTGAAGGAATAAGGCTTTATATAGTTAGCTATTAAACTAGTGATTTTATATATCGATATATCTTGAGTTTTAAAACTAAATATAAATATAAAGAAAAGTACTTATAAGATGGAAAACGAAATGTTGCATATCATGTTAAATATATTAAAAGGGTTGGAATAAACAAGTTAAATCAACTTGCGAGACAGTAAGAGATAGACTTTCAGGAATTTAGAAGTTAAATTCAAAGTGCTGACCACCACCCTTCTGGAACATAAACTGGAAGGGATGTCCACCATGTCCGAAAGGATTACCTTGACCAAAGGGATCTCCACCTTGGTTAGCCATAGGGTCGTTGGGATCTTCACCTGCGTCATAGCGAGCTTTGAGATCTAAATTTACATTAGTATTTGTATAGTTAAATAACAAACCTTCATTGCTCAGGACTTCATATGCCGAGTTAATTTCAGCCATCTTCTTCTCGACCTCCTCCTGACCCAAGTCACCTCGGTAAGTATCAGGGTGCCACTTGCGAGCCATCTTGAGGAAAGCTTTCTTGATCTCCTTTTGACCAGCCCCGCGTGAAACTCCCAAGATCTTGTAGTAGTCACGCTGCTTGGAAATCTTTAGCTTCTTCTTAGCATTCTGAATCTTGGCTTTGATCTAGAGAGTGTTAAGTAGTTGTACTATTAGTCATTTACCTTGGGGTCGGAAACTTCAGAACGTTCGTAGGCTTCGGTGTAATCAGTAATAGCTTTTTCAAATTGTTCAAGGATCATGTATCCTTCGGCTCTCGCTAGTAGAGAGATAGCGTCCTCAGGGTTTAGCTCAAGTGACTTGGAACAAATATCGATGGTATTTGTCTTATCCTTAGTCTAGAGAGGTTTAGTCAAAGAAAAAGCACACAATTTACCCTTGAATAGGCAAGGCAGGCCATTCCATAGAGCTTACCAATTAGTTTGTTAGGGCCAGCAGAAGTAGATCCGATATCGATAATCATCTGCTTTACTCGATCTTCAGTTAAAGCAAACAGTCCTTTTACTTCACCATTGTCATTCAACTGAGATAAAACGTCCCGCCAAGCCATTTTTTTGATGCTAACATTTAGTTTAGCCATGATTTTTTCGGATTTCTTTATCTCGCGGAAAAGTGCCTTGAATTTTTTGTTGTCGGGGTCGTAGTGAAGGAACTGCTTTACATTCTTTAGGGCTGCTTCTGGGGCATACATTGCAAAGTAGTTAACCAAAGCAAGATTCATCAAAGCATCTTTATCGTCAGGCGAAATTTGAGTTATACGGCTATAAATACAGGTTAGATCGGTAAAAACATAAAAACCTACGTCCAATCTCCAATAGCATTCTCAAATTGACCCTGGGCAATCGAAACTCTGGCACGCTTACGGCGAATTTCGGGATTGTGAGTCGTCAATCTTAAGACGTTCGAATACGCTTCATTAGCTTCTTCGAATTGGCTTCTCTCCATCTGCTGCTCTGCAATTACTAGGTTCGATTTGGCTTCTTGTACTTGGCTCAAGAGCTTGGAAGCGTTGGAGTTGTTTGGTTCGGCAGTCAATAGCCTATTAATGTCCTCGATAGCTTGGTCCAATTCACCCTGTTTGGCGTAGATCTTACTGCGTTGATATAAAGCCTATTTAAAGGTCAGAAGTCGATCAAAATAAATAAACAACATTTGTAAAATCTGGCTTGATATTTAAAATAGAGGTAAAGTCATCTAAAGCTTGTCTAGTTCTACCCAAGGAAATGTAGGCTGTAGCTCGCTTAAAGTAGGTCATATAGTTTTGAGGGTCTCTTTCTAATATTCATTAACTCAATATAATTAGCAAAAAAATTCAATTACCAATGGCAGCTGAATAGGAATTGAGTGCTTCACCAAATTGACCCGAAGCCAACAGAGCGTTGGCATCCGCTAAAAGCTGTTCGGTCGTCTTCATTTGTTCTTCGGCTAAAGCAGTCGTAATTAACACTACCGCCAACGATTTAAACCAATGGAGCTTCATTGTTGTAAAATTTGGATATGGTTGGAATATAATTAAGTCTTAGTATAGCTAAATTTCGGTTTGGAGTTTGGACTTCTAAACTGAACCGGAAACTTTTTCTTTGTTGAGGGCTCTTTATACTGTATTTTCAAAGGCTTATTCAGTGGTTTATTGCATTATAATCGTTGAGAAAACCTTGATCCAATGGGCATTGCTTAGGTGGAAATTTTCACCAATTATACCTACAGGTTATTTTAATTGAACCGAGATTCAGCTGAATTAGCAGTTGCTGCTACGCATAGTTTTCCTATTTGCTAAAACGACAGGTTTATTTTAGTGAGGTTGATAACTACTAAATATAGATTCTATTGTGACCCATCCTGTGATATAGAGCTGCCGGTTCCCATATACTGATGGATATACATCACAATATCAAACCTAATAAACAGCAAATGGTATACATTTTATACACATAAGGCGAATATATATAGCTTACTTGCTGTTAGAGCTTTATACTAATACGTTTTATTATTAGCCGTTAAAGGACACGTAGCTAAGAAGACTGGTTTATTTAATAGCTTATTGTAATCCTACTGTATGTTAAAAATCATTTATAGAGCAAAGGAAACATATATATTGAGTAGAATGTGTATTTTTATTATTCAATACAACAGCTGTCATTTGTATAGACTATCAGATATACCGTTTTCCATCTCTATAGCCCCATCCAAAATTTCTTTAGAGGTAGAAATATTAGAGCTTTGATTGTAAAATATATTCTATCGATTGTCAAGATGATGGAAAAATACTAAGTTTGCAAGTCTATCAAACTATTGATAAAAACTTCCCTTTTCAATTATCAACATATTTTTCCTCCTTTGACAAGATCTTCCTACCCCTTGATTTAATCGTTATACCTTTATGCCTTTATGCTTCGTTGCCCTTTGGAAAACTTTGCCTAAAATTATTCTGTCCATCAAAACATCAATGAGGTCTTGATTTTTGGTCTATCACGGTTCCCTATAATATAAAATTGATTGTCATCTAGTAGTGAAAGCTGATACTTCAACTAATCAGTTTATAGGCTGACAGATAAATTGTTTGAGTATAAGCTATCAAAATTCTTAAAATACTATATATGTCAAATCAAACAGAAAGCTTTCAGTATTTCGAAATATAGGGAGTTATAGATGTGAAAAATAGAAAGTATTATGTTTTCAATATCAAACAAATGTATCCATTACTTTTGCAATTGTTTTATACCGATATAAAGGAATAGGTAATAATAGAACTTTTATTGAAAAGCAAAAGTATTTAGTTTTCATCTTCTGGTAGAGTATCATCATTGGATCTATCAATGAGATCGGAAAAGTATTTATACCAAACGTATACATCCTCCTCAAGGTAAGCCTTGTTTTCTATCTCCTTTATCTCGTACATCAAACTCTGGATCGGCTGCCTAAATTTGAAGTGCTTGTAAGCTCTTCGGAACTCATAAAAGAGCCCGTCGATCGCCCACGCCCTACCGGATAGAGCAACATTCACTTGCAAGTCGAACGGATCATTAACAACTAGAAGCTTCACCAGGTCCAGCTCGTTACCTTTACCATCATTACTGATTTTCATCGGATGTAGGTGGTGCCTCTCGATTAACCCTCCACTTTTTAAGGATAACGAGTACTTCAGTGGGTTGAATTGGTAACCCATATACCCAAAGTAGTTGGTAAGAACAGTGATGGGGTCTATCAAGTCGTCACTCTGTAAGATGATGTTCTCATTGAAATAGACGTTGACACCGTCACACATCTCTTCCGGCAGTTTGGTACCGCATTCCGTACAAAAGTCAAACCCTTTATTAAACTTTACCTTGTTTAGACGTTTCTTCTGCTTCGGTTCGTAGAACATGTGCTTCTTGCACAGCCTCTGAAGGTTGGGGATTAAGCCTTGCATAAAAGTGAGCAAGGATATAGTGTGGCAGTAGGTGTTGATGGTTCCGTTTACGTTGGTGTTGATGCTACGGCTGTTGGCCCAATTCTTTATGAACATCATGAGAAAGTGCACTTTGGGGCTTAGACCGGCGTAGGCAGCCAGCATCTTCGTCTTGTAAACTGTGGTAGTATTATTAAAACTGATATCCACTTGAACCGAGTCGATAACACATTTGATTAGCGAAACACGCACGTTCTTTCGGTGCACTAAGGTAAACTCGTTTGCTCCTGCTAAAGTCAATCGTGCCATCACAGCTCGAATACAACTGCCTACTTTGTCAAAATCCATGTTGGGTGGTAAGGCGATGTTAAGATCCAAATCACTTTTGTTGGAAAGGAGACCTGTGACAATCGAACTTTAGGCGATATTAGCTTAGTTTAAATAATAAAAATACCCATTCTTATAGACTGTAAATCCACTGGTTTGCTTACCCTTCTTGATAACATCGATAATCTTATCTGCAACGACATTCAACCCTTCTAATAACTCTTTGCTACCACTTGTTTCCTATTAAAATTCAACAACGGTATCAATATAAAGCTTACTTTGACGAATTTATATATTTGCTCTGAGAACACCAGGTCATCTAAGGAGGGTGAAAAGACCCCGTCAACTTTTTGGTTGAACTGTACTTTATCTGGGAATACTTCGAATAGTGGTGGTAAACTACTTGAAAAATCCAACTTTACCATTTTATTGCCTAATAAATTAATTAAAAATCAAGTAAAATGTAAATTTACTTTTCGTGGTGTATTGCTTCTTAAGTTCTAATAAATTTACATTGTACTCATCTATTAAACGGCAAAAAGTTTCGTAGCAATCGTCAGCGCAGGTATCTCTAGTTAAAAGTGAAATCTTTTTCTTGTTGGTCATGGGTTCAAGTGAAATAGCAGAAGGCATTATAACTGACAGTCGAGTTAAAAACTTGGTTAAACTTTTAGTAGGGCATAAGCTGTAGACTCCTTTCTGCTTGAGGTTGTACGACAACATATCATTTTCCATGTAGTATTTGCCATATTTGTGTTGTAAATTAAGTGGTAGCTCCCCATCTTCGTTGTATATCATCTTGATAACTTCTTTGATAATCCTCTTGGAACTTTCCTCTATTGGACTTTCATTTAAGATGTTGTGTCGTTCCACCCTTTGAGTTGTCAATACTTTTACCCATGTTGGAAAGGTCCTCATATTCTCGTAAAACTTTTGAAGGGAATTGAAGTTGCAGACGAAAATTTTCAAGTATCCTTTGTTAGGAAATTCCTAGAGTTCTTGGCAGCCAATGAAATCCATATAATGAGATAAGAGTGATCTAGTTGGGAAAGCAACAAACACTAACATCCTTTGGATTAGTGTCAAGTGTATTAGCCAAATATATAAACAAAGCCTTTGTACCATATTATTTTCGATTATTTAGCTAAATTATCAAAATAAGCATCTATTGGTAGTATTGAAAGAGTTTATGCCATGAAGCCTAGCATATCTATTAAAGACAATACTACAGACCCGGTAAATAGTTTAATAAAATTTCAAATATACTTGGTTTTGCTATTCAATAGCATATACAATTGTTTCAAAAAGGCCTAAACTAAGTTAAAGAGTTATTGATCAAAGATATGTGCCCAATGCTTTTATAATTAAGAAAACGTGTCCAAGTTAATATGTACTTATGAAAACATTATATTGGACTAAAGTATTCGTTATCAAAGAGGAAAGTGAGGTATTGCATCCTTCATACATGCAAGGTAGAAATTAGTCAAAAGTGGAAATGAAGACACAAAAAATACTTTCCAATAGTACTCATTACTTAGCTAAAGGGTGTAGGTTTAATACCTGCCTCTCCAAGCTGGTCTACCGAAGCTATTGGTAGGTGGAGGTCGACGAGTAGCCAAGAAGAATGCTGCACCAGCGAATGCACCACCAAGGTGAGCGACATGACCAATGTTCATACCGTAGACTCGCTGCTGCCTAAAAGTTCCGTAAAGGTCGTATAAGATGAACCCACCTACTAAAATGTAGGCCGGGAATGGGAAAAATAATAGGTAGATACGTTCGTATGGAAATCTTAAAGCAAAGAAAGACAACAATCCCATGTTATGACCAGATGCCTAATTTAAAAATAAAAATAAGCTTAACAAAGTAGTAACGAGGTAGACTTACGCCACAGGAGGAAATCAAATCCCCTTGAGTTATGTTGCGGTACTGAGTAGGCTTCTTGTTGAAGCTGTGATAGACCGTACTTATGACTGAAGCAGCTAATCCACTGGAAAGATACAGGGCTAAAAATCGAGCGTTACCCAAGTAACCACATATCTACCAAAGTCAATAAAATAAAATATAAAAAATTTACCGTCCTGCCAAAGAAGTACAAAGTAATTAAGTTGGTGAGGAGATGTCCAAACCGCTCGTGAGTGAACGAACAGGTAATTAAGGTGTAGAGTCGTCCTTCCTTCAAATTAAAGTTACTGAGGTAAAGGTTACGTAAAATAAATTCCCTGGCTTGCTGCAAACGTCTAGGGTCTTCTTCCAACTTCAAAAACTGGATCAAACCAAAGACACTCAAGTTTATACCGATTATACCGTACACGATGTAGTCTCCATTTATTTGATTGAATTTTTGCCATAAGTTGGTGCTTCGGTTGGCGTTATAAGTTTGGTAGGAGCGGCTTGATACCGATTTGAAAGGTTGTAGGGTAGTTGTCGGGAGTTTATTCAAAGTTTTAGAGCGGAGATTCAACAATGAGTACCTTGGTAGGTGTTGCAAGATCCTTGTTGCTCTAAACATCTTTTCTCCAGCTTCTAAAGACGAAATTCGAATTGCTGGGTTGGCACTTATTTAAACCAAAGGGAATCATTGTCCAATAGAACTTACAAATAGCTTTGTTCCATTTGTCCAAATTTTGAAATTCAATTCCAACTCAACAAATTTTTGGGAAGATAATACGTAAGCAGTAAGCTTATACTGAGTAGAAGTTCAAGAGGAACCAACCCATCAACTTTACAAAAATCTACAAAGGTTATCGTGCCAACAAAATTGAATTTTACCTACAACCTTCAACAGTCCTTTAAACACAATTTAACATGTCAGGTGGCTACGATCGAGCATTAACAGTATTTTCCCCTGATGGTCACTTGTTCCAAGTGGAGTATGCTTTGGAAGCGGTATCCAAGGGTAGTTGTGCCGTAAGTTTATTTTTAATACTGGTGTTAAATTCTTTCTTATTATTTAGGTAGGTGTACGCGGTAAAGATTCAGTTATTTTAGGAGTTGAAAAGAAAGCTGTGCTCAAACTGCAAGACCCTCGTACTGTGCGTAAATTGGCTACTTTGGACAACCACATCTGTCTCGCATTTGCCGGTAATTATCTTTTTTTCTATTAGTATTTATATATTTGCTTCAGGTTTGACAGCCGATGCACGTGTCTTGGTGGATAAGGCTAGGGTGGAATGTCAGAGCCATCGTCTAACCGTCGAAGACCCAGTCACCGTAGAGTACATTTCTAGATATATTGCCGGGGTTCAGCAGGTATTTATTAGCCTATAAGCTCAATATTTATAACCTTTTTTACTTAGAAATACACTCAGTCGGGTGGTCGCCGTCCATTCGGTATTTCTACTTTAATTGCCGGTTTCGACCCCGATTCTACCCCACGCCTTTACCAGACCGATCCTTCCGGTATCTACTCAGCTTGGAAGGTAACTTTAAAATTCCCAACAACCATATCTTTTTTGATACACCTTTAACTTTACTTTCTAGGCTAATGCAGTAGGTCGAGGTTCCAAAGTTGTTAGAGAGTTTTTAGAAAAACAGTACACTGAAGACCTTAGCGAGGAGGATGCTATCAAGTTAACTATAAAATCGCTATTGGAGGTATTTTTTTAACTTTGAAATTATATTTATAAGTTTTCAAGGTTGTCCAGGCTGGCGCCAACAATTTGGAAATCGCTGTGATGACGGCAGGTCAGCCCCTAAGAGTCTTGGATTTGGAAGAAGTCGAAGTTTTAGTAAAAGCTGTCGAGCAGGCTAAGGAAGCAGAAGCTGCTCAGAAACGATCCGGTTTGGCTACAACCTCTAGCTAGGCTTTGATTCTATAAACTTCCAACGTATATTAGTTTGAATTGTAAATTTTAATATCTTTTAAATGTAGTGTTTGTTGTATTCATTTTAAGAACTTGTGTTTTATAGCACCTTTAAGTCATTAGTTTTGATGAAGACTTACCAATGTTATTTCGAGGTTATTAGCTATTTTTAAGTTATTTTCTTTTTATGTATATTGATAAGTCAATATTTTATGATTAGTGTATTTACAACCTTTTATTGTTAATGTATAACCTCACTATATCTTTGGCCTATTTTAAATATATGTAAAATGCACATTTCAATTTTACTAAAGCTGTTACAGAGACTGATATAATCCAACCGTTCATTTGCCATCGCTTCCAATTACTACATCCCATTTTGTCTAATATCTTTTATGAGCAGTATTTTAATTGTAGGTAGCTTTCCTTTTAGCTATATAATACCATTCTATATGATATAATTGCCATCATTTGTTAAATAGATATGAAAGTTACTTTATATAATCTTCAACTCTACCTCTATCTAATTTAGTGCAAAGATGAAGGTTCATATATCATGTAATGAAATATCAATCCTTCAAGCTTTAATAAATAAAGGTTTTCATTAAAGATACTTGCTTATTTACGAATAGACTACATTATTTAGAGCAATCTTTATAGCTATCGAAACTCATATAATCGCCTACATTCCCTTCTACCAATAGCGCCATACTCTTTTCCAGATCCATATACCAAGAAGTGGCCCAGAAATATACTTATTAGAAAAACATACTGTCATAAATGCACAATAAAGATATGTTAGCGAAAAGCTAATCAATCATTATAACAATCAATAAGGTGTTCTAAGCTCATTGATTCACTTAGTATTCTGTTACATTTTGGTTTAGATATTCTAAGTATACACTATTTGATTTATGAACTCAATAAAAACTTCCATTCACGCTATAGATCTGAGGAAGTAGAAAGCTGATAAAGTAGATAAACGGGTACCTAATATAGTTCCTGAACAGGGACTAGTAGATGACGCTAACAAGTATGGTTTTGATCCATTTGTTCTTGCCACTTATAAGCAATTCCAGTTTTGAAGCTGGAGAGTCGAGGAGACAATGGAGTAGTTGGATTCGATGATAACACTTGGTTGTTTGAAGATATCACAAATAAGAAACATAGAGGATCAACACCACGAATGAAGTGATATAGGATTGGCCTTGACATGTTACTCCTGTTATAGGAGCTCACGCTACAATACCAAGTTCTTGCTGTTGGACCTTGTAATCTCTGGACTAAATTATTATCCATCCTTATTTTCGCTATATCCCTGAAATTTTCATCTACCAACTTTTACTTTGGAGTAGCGACTTAATAAGATGTCAACATTTGCTTTCTAACCCTACAACCCTATAACCCTATAACCTTAAGGATTTTCAATCCGTTATCTAGCCTAGTATACTCCCAAATTTAATTTTAAACACCTATCTAATTCGAAAAATAGGATACGCCGAACAAATCCTGTATCTGAAAACTTGCTAAAGTGAAATTCTATTAAAGAATATAGCCTATAGTTCTCTTGGTCAGCTCGATATTCTTTAGGTAGCTACTAAGCCTTACCGCTTTCAGCTATCCATTCATATAAGGAGTATGTAAAAGGTAGAGTTCTCTCTTAACATATATATATTGATTAGTCATTAAAATTAGGTAGCGTGCCTTCATAAAGTAGCTCAAAATACAGGTTGGCAATCAAGTTCAACATGTTTATCGACCCATAGATATCTTTATTCCTACTTCACCTCCTTTCAAATGATACTATCAAATAAGTATCGGCTTAAGATTGGACATGGTAGTAATCGCCACTTTACTAAAAATTAAAAGCTGGCTAAGGTATACACAAGAAAAGACTAGACCCATTAATTAAAAATTTTATTAGTACCGTAAAGGTCTTCAACGTCAAGTAGACGACAACGCTTCGGTTATGTTAATTTAGATTACAAAAGCCAGCACCTTAGGTGGCAACAACAAAACACGACAAAATCAAAAATAAAAAGGATCTCAAGATCCTAGAAGAAGATAGTAGCGAGCAACTGGTAGACTACAAAGAGGAAGGGTAGGACTGAAAGTAGGACCAGCCAGAAGAGGACGTCACTTCGATTCAAAAACATGGTGAAGGTATTACTTCGATCAAGGAGTTTTAAGCTTCGGAACTTGAAGTTGGAGTTCTCCTCCAAATATCGCTTCAAGGTAGAGTAAGCTACAAACTGAGCTGTCTCGACACTAGCTTTGACACCTAGGAGGTGAAGGTACATAAAGAAGATGGACGCGGTTGATGGGGTTGTACAAGCGCATGAGGAAGGCTGCCAACCAGATCCACCAGTTATCATTACCGCTAGCCAAACCTAGGGAATCGGCCCAACCATCACCGAGGAGCATGCGGGTAGTAGCTATGGAGGAAGTAACTGATCGGAAAAAAGGGGCTTTGTAGGAAGACGCTTGGATGACGGCCATAGCAACGTCGTAACTCTGTTGGTTAGGGTCAAGGGTGTGCATAAGTAGGCCTTCTCGTAAGGTCAAGGCGCTTGCAGCTGTTTCGAAGTGGTGTAAGTCGTGGATGCCCATGTAGTACGATACCAACCTCCAAACTGACATGTAGTCGGCCTTTTGCTTCAAAGTAAGCTGGATACCTAACCGTTCCAAGCCTTCTAAAACACCAATACTGAAGACAACCGAAGTGGCCAGTAGATCTTCCTGGTTAATGGGGATACCCAAAGTATCGACATCGTACCTACTTTTGGATAGTTTGCCTACGTGGTTCCTAACGTTGGCATGCATGAATCGGACGTTTAAAACCGATTTCCAGCCACGGCCTCCTACTTTGAGGCTGTTAGTTAGCATGACATCCAATACCATTAGCGCTGTCTCGGAGATGCGGGTCCAGGACCGTTTAGGATCGGTTAAATAACCGGTACAGCTTAGTGTCGAAACTATACGGTTGGAGGCAAACCCGCCTACTAGACTGCCGTACAGTAGAACTGACATTATAAATGGTAGGTAGGTCCAGAACACGAGCTGACCCCGCTCAATTTGGTCAAAATCGACCCAGTCGGGAATTTGGTTGACGTGGTTGGCGAACTTTACTTCGGGTGTTTCAGTTAATCCCTTCAGTTTATCTTGCCTAGCAAACTCTAACGATGCTTCCAAGTTGCTGTCATCGTAAATGCCCGCCCCAAATCGCATCGTCAACTTGCGTTTCAGGCGGGGTAGTATATCATCAACTGTTGAGTCACCTATCTTTCGTAGTTGTTCAAGCTGGTAACCATTGAGGTGCTGGTTGGTCCACCTAAACTGGTAGTCGTATTTTTGAACTAGGTCGCCTGGATTTACGTTGGGGTGTAGTTCGGTCGCCGGCCAACTTTTCGCTTGTGTCGTTTGTTTCAGACTCATATCGCTCTAACGTTGGCTAATAAAGGTTGAAAATTGAGTTGAAAGTTAAAATAAGTTGGAGCCAAATAGCTTTTATACTGATCAAAAGTTGGAGATCAAAATAGGTACAATCGTGGACAAAATATGCAGTGGTAAGAACAAGTTGTCGCTACCTAGAAAGTAGATTATTTTACAAGATGGCTAATTTTGTAAGGAAGGAAATTGTCTATCTATTTACAAATGCTGTACAAGTTAAAGTTGGTTCTCTACAATTCTATTTACAAGTATCCTTCGTTTATACAGGAGAAATCGAGTTCAAAATCAAAGTTAGATTGTGTCCTTCAGGGTGAGTTAAATTTATAACAAAGTTGGGCCTACTTTAGAAAGTCTAATTTTAGTGGGCATGCCTTCTAGAAACTCTATCGCTTTTATAGTGTTCCAACCGATTCTAAAACTTGGATCTGAGAGAACCTTAACCTTTGATGGCTGGGACCAATGGCTTCCTAAAACAAAAACTAATGCATCTAACCTATTGGCTAAATCTACCGACCAATAGCCATTTAAGCTTTCCAAATTCTCGTGGCTGGGGAAGATACCAATCTCTTATGCAGATGTCAAAATAGATGAAAGAACTCGAATTCCATTACCAGCACTTACCAAAGGAATACTAATTCTTCCAATAAACCAGCGATCAATGCATCTAGACTCCAAAAACCTCCTATAGAACACCACACTTTTGGCTCAGAAAATAGGAAATTAAAACGGGAGCTAAGACCTGACACCTTCCAACCCAAAATAATGTGATAGACTAGACTGGACTCAACTTCAGTAACACATTCAACAGTAGGCTTGATAATGCAGATAGCCTAAAGGTTTTAGCTACAATCATATAAAAAGGTCCGATCATTCGATTCAGCTTTGGCTAACATTGGGGGGCTAAATTTCAACTTTATATCTTAGTTTCACCCCTAACCTTTATACTAAACTAAAATTGGATCTATATAATCCAAGGTATGAGGGGTCTTACTCGTAGCTAACGTTCTAGTCTCCAGCCATTAGCTGAAATTCAAAAGTAGTTTAGTAATAAGAAATCGAAGGCATGGTAGCCATCCTTCAAGCCAACTAATAATAGACTATTCCCAACACTTTATAATTACAAAGTCCCAGTATCCGGTACCCGAGATGTGACTACAAGATCGGATGCAAATTTACCCTCAACCGATTGCCAATCACCCATACAAGAGGTATTACCGCCTGCTAAAGCCACAGTGCCAAAAATAACAAAACCACATGATTAAACGAAAAGCCTAGTTACCTATTAGGAAATAGGTCGGCAATTCCCAACCACTGCAAATATCATTAAATTGATTTGATTTCGATTCGTCCAAGACATAATATAGTTTATAGAGGTAATTTCATATATTCTTTAGGTAGATGCTCCGAATTCTAATAACATCAGCTGAAGCTCAGCCAATATATTAATTTCCGTACCTAATATTCCTACCTGCTAAAAAACATCAAGTTAATATAGTTACTCTAGCTATATTTCGAAAACTTTATAGAAACTTGGAAAGTCTGTAAAAAGGATGATTGAATGTTTATCGGAAAAATAATAACATGTGCAATCAATTTAGCCTAAAGTGTGGCTTGATTTACCGATATAGCAAAAGTCTTAGCTGGGTTTCAAAGAAGTGATTAGTAAATCTCTCAATTTAGTATCGAATAGCCCGATGGTGGATATATCACCGAAGTTTAGGTGCCATCTCATTGCTGGTAACTTTACTAAGTTTTGAAAGACCTGGAAGTTGGTTCACTTTCCAACAAAAAATAGGTTCTGCTTTGAGATGGGCTTCCTACTATATTGCAAAACCTTTTTATATAAGGTCCAATTGAGTCACATATTTATACCTAAAGAAGTTGTCTATTGGAGTATATACGCTTGTGATTATGTTATCGAACTTTAACCAAACTTTAAGTCGTGTCTCAACTATAATAGTTGGAAGACATCTCGGGTATACTATTGTATTTTCAGAAGGGGTAAAGTTCTTAAACCATGTAAGTTCCAGCCAAACTACTATAGGTAGGATTCAATTTTGGCTTATTTTTAACCACTATACAATGGAATGAGACCTTAGGTTTTGCTACACATGAAGGCGTTGCCATCATCTTTGTAGGCTTTGGCCATGTCGACGAAAACGTACACTCCTTTTTCGGATTTATTTAGATAGTTTTTCAATTAGTATTTAAGGTGAATTGGTTGTGAACTCAAACAAAAGAAATATTACGATGTAGATGCATATCACTATAATAAATTACCTTCGAACATCCATTTCTGTACCGTTTTTGTAATTGAAAATCCAAGTCTAAGGCTTTGTATAGCAATGGTAATGCCAATGTTGATAAAGTGGCTTTTAAATCACTATCAATTAGACTCGAGAATGATGGTAAAGGTGATATTAAATATTTATACTGAAATGTGTTGTAGGATGGTTGGATCGAAACATGATCAGGATTCCGCTTTGATATTTCGACGAGTTGGGATAGGTATGCCTTCAATCGCCTATATCGTTCCAATCCAGATTTACATGAGACCTTTCACTTACCAAGTTAGGCTGGAGGATCGCAACAAATTGAATATATAATGTATAAATGGATTTTTAGCTATTGTTTCAGACACCTAGTACCAATTTTAGTCAAATGTCAGGTTGGGGATACTGAGAGTAGGTCCAACATCGCTTCCATTTATCAATATATTTAATGAGTTAATGTATATTAAGTTTTGGTACATCCACGTCCATATTTATCACTACCATTAGTTAGGAGGTCACCTAACTACAGCTACAATCAAGACAGATATACTGCTAAAACAAAGCTTTAAAAGGATTCTATATAGCTACCATCATCAGTTTACTCGCTCTAAAAGTGATGCTATATATCCTAGTCCCCATAAAGCTTATAATTTTATTCAAATATTAAGTAGGCGTGAAAGCATTCTTTAATCGTAGTAGGTCTTCATATGTAACTCGAACGCCACCTTCAACAATCGAAATCCTCTACCTTCTCCCATAAGGCAGATATGTTGAGCATTGGTAACGTAACTGAAAGCGAACTGGTACTCTTCGTTGAACAGTACCACCATACCACCTAGGCCGCTCCACCCATAAAATTTAGGTACGATAATATTACCATCCACTTCAACACTAATTTCTTCAAATTGGAACATACCGAACCCACCTTCTGTCATAAAGGTTTCTCGCAAAATACAGTGATCGAAGTTCTGTTTAGGTTCAGCTATACTTTTGGCAAAAGTTTCCTTGGATACGAAAGACTGCTTTGAGTCGATAGGTTGTCCTCTGTTTGCGAAGCAGGCAGCGACTTTTGCCAACTAGAGATAAATAAGTATACATCTATATATATAATATTACCGATTTGGCGTTAGAAAACCCATTGACACTAGGAACTTCAAACTGCAAAAAGTCGGTACAGTTGGGGAACTTTTTATCCAAACTTATCTTGATGCCAGTACATTTTTTGACATAAGAGTCAAGTAAAAACATCTTTTTATCGGCCAAATCGGAGCCTTTGAACGTGCTACGTAATCTTAGTAACCATTTAGGTAGAAGGACAAACAGCAAGGTATCCCAAAGTGGGAACCAGTACCACTTACTTAACCTACTTCGATCCATTTCAATTTCGTTTGGCAATCCCAAATAAAATTCGATGTCGAACAGCTTATTAAACTTCTTATAGAACAGTTGACCAATGCTCCAATTCTCCTTATGTACTCGACGTACCACTTCATTCAAAATTAAACCTCTAGTGACGGCATGGTAGACTCTCTTATTGGTGCCGTCAAACTTGTGCTTTTGTAAACTGATAAAATCGGCTAGCTTTTTACTATCCTTCAAAACTTGATAATCTAAAACTGGGTCGTCAAAATAGGGTAAACCGCCTTCATGTCGCAAAACGTCTGCTAAGGTGACGCTTCCTTTGTTAAATTGACCAAATTCGGGCCAGACATCGGCAATTTTAGTTGAATATTGAACGAGGTTGTTGTCTACCAAATAGCTGATAACAACCGCTTCCATAAATTTGGAGGTGGAGAATACGATACCTAAAGTATCTTTGTCAAAAGTGCTTTTCGCTTCAAAATCCTTGTAACCACCGTACAGTTCGACGACACAGTCGTTCTTACTGTAGACGACTACCGAAGAACCAACTTCCATACCCATACCGAAATGACTTTTAAATAGACTTGATATGGGACTAAAATTAGCATCTACCTTACCACTGATTTTGTAGCTAGGCTTGTTGAAGCTGAACAGTCGTGTATACCAAGGGAAGAATTCATTGCTATCTAGTAGCTGATAAAAAAGAAATATAATTAGGATTAATAATAGTAGGTAGAACATCTGAACAGTAAAAAGAAAGATGACTGTAAAATTGAAGATAAATATGCTTGTAGTTGATAATGTGATGGTTAAGGGGTAATAAATTGGGGATAGGTTGCTAATTTTTACTAAAGTATTCCGATATACGGAGATGGTGGAAGGAACTTTACCCAGGAATTGACAATATCAAGCCTATTTCAAAGTAACTAGTGCTAAAAAATTTATTCAAAAAATAAGATTCTCCTAATTTCCCTACTATATATAAATATCAAAAAAGGCTTTGAATGGTGAGTCCATTTATTTAGCTTAATATAACCTTTGATCTTATTAATGAAATGAGTAAAGTGCTATCAAGATAAGCTTTGTTAAAGTAGGAAGAAATATGTGAATTGAAATGGAAAAGTTGAGCGAGATATGTATATTGATTATGGAACTATTATGAATACTGTATAAAAAAGAAACAATTTACATAACGTAGTTTATTAACATTACCCTCCAATTTGACATGCAAGGCAATCTATAATCCAAACAATTAGTATTGATGCTTAAATAGCCAAGTATAAAAATTATAAAAGGTCAGAGTGGTAGTGCATAATAAAAGGTATCCACATAGTCACTTAAGATAAATGTTTGATTCTATATATAGTTTGTATCATCATATGAAAACTTTAAAAGCTCAAAAGGTATAAAACTACTTACATTAATATCGTTACTATCCATATCGAGAAAAATGAATCTATCAAACAAAGTTAGTATACGTCGTAAGTTTAACTAGTTGTAAAAGGCGAAAAGGTCAGTTGGTGTTGCATAAAGTAATCATAAATCAATTCATACTTTTAAAGATTCTATGGATAAGCAGTTGTCGTCATATAAAACTTGAAAATATAGTCGAAAAATACCTTTACAAAAGTTGAAGCTCTAGATTGTTTAGGCTTGAAAGTTTAGGGTTGGGAATTTTAATTTTTATCTGGTTTGTGGGTTGGTAAACATTTTAGATTTAGGATTATTTTGGTTGAAATGGGGAAATGCTGAATTAGACAAATAAAGTTCCTTTACTATTGACTTTTGTTGAATTTGATGTAAAGCCAGCAATAAGGCACATCTTAATTAGCTAATATAGGTTGCTTTAAAGTGGGAAACCAGATATCAAATAAATTGGAAACTTGAAGCACTATAATTGGTTACAAATAGTTATCGTTAAAGTATTACCATCTCTTATCTGATTTCCAAAACCTTGAAGTGCAATTTATTTTAAATCTTGAAGCTCAAAGCCCAAAATTCCAACTTTTGGATATTCTACTTTCAACACTAAAATACAAGTATGGTACAGGGAGTAAATCTATTAACCGAAATACAAGGTAATCTACTTTTCAACTCAATTCAAATAGTACAAGCTTCACACCCTCTTGACTTTTTTATTCACTTTCAACGACCTAGGCCATGACGATAGAATCTGGTCCATTAGTTGGCACCCAACCCAACCCAACGTATTAGCCACTTCATCCAGCGACAAAAGTGTAAAGGTCTTTCAAAGTGAAACCAACCCAACTTCCAACTTGGAAAGCAATCAAACTCCTTACCATCTGACTTGCAAATATCTATTGGACGGGGTGCACAAACGCACGATACGTAGTGTTGCCTTCAGTAAAGATGGACAGCAGTTAGCTTGTGCTTCATTCGACTCTACTACTTCTATTTGGGAGTTTGATGAACTTGAAAATAGTAATTTAATTTAATTTATATTTTATTAACCAAGCTTCATTTAAATTTTGGTTTTTATTTTTAGGATACGGTTGTGTAGCCACTATAGAAGGTCATGAGAACGAAGTCAAATCAGTAAGTTGGTCTTTCAACTCCAACTTGTTAGCAACCTGTTCCAGGGACAAATCAATTTGGGTTTGGGACTGTAATTTTTTCATATCCAAATTCAAAAGATGCTTATCCAACTTCAATAGGTAGAGAAAACGACTTTGATTGCTCAGGTGTCTTGCAAGAGCACAACCAAGATGTCAAGATGGTAGCTTGGCATCCCAGTGAAGAAGTGATTATTTTATCTTTCACATTCTAATGAATTTATCTTTACTTTATATTAGTTACTAGCTTCAGCCAGTTACGATGACACTATAAAGTTGTGGCGGGAAACCGAGGAGCAGGATGATTGGACTTGTGTTGCTAGTTTAGAGGAGCATACGTCAACCGTTTGGGCTATTGATTTCAACAAGGATGGCAGCCATTTAGGTGACTTTTTATTGGTTTTAAGTTCTAAATATTCTTTTATTTAATAGTTTCGGTGAGTGCAGATGGTACTATCAAGATTTGGTTTAGGCAGCAAGGTACTCTAAAAAATTGATCATAATGCTTAATTAAACTTTATTTTCCAAATAGTCAAAAGCGATTATGAAGTTTGGACTTGCAAGCAGACTATCATTGACGACTTTGACCTACCCATCTACACGGTATCTTGGTCCAAGCATGGCAACTTGGATCGTATCTTGGTAGGTTCAGGTGACAACTCTGTTCGCATCTATTCGATTCCAAATGTAAGTCCTACTATACCTTTCTACAGTGCATTTTATTAAACTTGCTTTTACAAATAGGATGGAAGTTCAACAGAATATAGAAGAGTACTCAAATTAGATAACCCCCATGGTGTTTATGAAGTCAATTCAGTGGCTTGGTCTCCCCACAGCAACACGATATTCGCATCGGGGGCTGACGATGGCACTTTGAAGATTTGGCAGTTGGATGCGAACTTAAACTAACCATTTTTGAATAATTAAAAAGTAGCTGTTCAGATGTTTTATTAAATTTATATCTTTACGATTTTTCTTGTATTGTAGATTTGATTGCCGTGGATAAATTAGTGATTTAGAAGGAGCCCTTGTCAAGTATATCGATTTCAAAGAAATATATATGATTTTTTGTACTCGTAAAGGTTTTATACAGTTAGTATCTTTTGAACTACTTGAATTACCTTTTAAACTCCAAGTTTTATATCCTTTTGATAATTTTCACTTTAGTTGCTTCTTACTACCTAGCTTCCAATAAACTTGTCATCCTTCACTAAAGGTTTACATTTCTTTAGCTTACTTGAGCCTATTCCATTTCTAATTTAAGTATAAAGTTATGTAGTAGAATAAACTTTTAATTTACTTTAGGACTAACTTACTTATATATATAAATTCTGGATGTTGATGCGTTTCTATAATTTAGGTATACACCTATTAAAAGGTAATAAAAAGTTCATGAAGGACCATTTGATTAAGATGGCCGACTGCTTTTGCAACTACTTTAAGGGTGAGCCTTTACTGCTTTGAAACACATCAGTGTAGAAGCGGGCCTATGTTCTTTATTGATACACTTTGATTGTATTAAATTATATCAAAATTTGCTTCTTTATATTCTTTTATAGTTTGAATGCATTGCTTGAAGTACAAAGTCCACTTATCATGCCATATAACAAGACTAATTTGCAAATGCCTATAATTTAATGCTCTTGATAGTATCTGTAGTATGCTTGATGTTCCTTTAAATGCCAAGTACCTGCACAATTTTCAAGTTTTCAAACTTTTTATACCAAAGTGCACTTACAGCTCAATAAGCCCAATAAAGGGTGTAAAATATACCCGATCGAATCACCATAGGCTGCACTCCTTTTTCAAAGCGAAAGGAAAACGAAATGATAAAGCAAATCAACAAAGGCTAAAATCACAACTTTTCTTCAATAGCTTCTATACACCCAACTTCGTTTTCTATAGGCTTATATAGATAGTCGTTTACTTTTATAGATTGTAGCTATAGCTTTCACCAAGAGTATAGGAAGTAGAAACATGGAGCGCAGTAGTAGTTCAGATGCATACTCCAATCTCAAAACCAAGTTACCTATACCAGCCAACTTGAGGCAACGTATCCTATCCATCATCCGACCATTAATCTCCAACTTTATTATAAACCTAATAGTGTACACGGTAGGTTTCGCGTTGATATGTTTCGTATTCTACGTATCCTTCCTAATATCGTTCTGCCGGCACCTCAAGTACAGTTTCTTCCACTTCTTTACCAAGCTGAAGACAAGGTTTGAAAAGCTACCCTTCAAGGATGAAGCTAGTAGACGGTCGGCTTTAAGTTCAAAGATATTTAACTTCCTTTATAAGCTCTTCAACTATATCTTTGACTTGTGTGTAATTAAATTGGTGGATTTAGCTATTGAAGATCGCGCTCAACTGTACGATCAGATTCAGCTTTTGGGGTACCAGTTCTTAGCTGCATTGTTCCAAGAAAGTCCAAAGACCTGATTTTAAGTCGACTTTTGAAGGAAGGATGTAGTTAATGTAATTTTTAGTGTATTTGCATTTTTCAGCGTAGTTGTTGTTCATATAATTATAAGTGACGTTCTATTTATCACTTCGCTTTATTATATATCCGTTCCAATCCCTATATTTATTATACCGTTAAATAAAGTATTGATTGCTTGTTATGTTTTATCTAGGTTTGTTATAGCTATACAAAGATGGCTTATTTCCAATACCATTTTGATAGATAAGAGCTGTGAAAAGTCCAAGTGTAAAGGTACTTGTATTAAAGTAGTCAAGTTATGAAGCCTTCTATATTTTTATAAATATATTCCTACACTGCTATTTAGTTCAATAACTTGAAAGTCCAAAACACCTATAGCTATGTGTGCATTTATACTAAAATAGAAATCGATCTTGAAGTAAATGTCGACGTTATAAGTGGTTGTAACATTAAACAATATATCTTTACTAGCTGAGCACTTGTTATAACTGGTTTCATTTATTAATGTAATTACATATGTACAATAGGCAAAGAATTAATGAAATGTGTAAGATAGTAACGTATATAAAATAATTTTATAGCAGAAAGTTGGGTTTGTAATTACATGGCTAGTTAAGAACGAGTAAGTAAAGGTTGGTCATCCAAGACTTGGAGTAATCAAGATGGAGCGGCTCCGAAATACGCCTAAGGGCTTCCACCTAAACAATATTCCCACACTAAATAGTAAGATCAATAAATATTAGCAAAAGCAAATGCTTACTTGGAAAGCCACAGATTGAAGCCGAGATAACATAGACTAAGAGCTATAGTAACATATTATATAAGTTAGATGTAAAATTCAAAGCAATATAAAAAGTTTACCAAAATAGACATAACTAGCATAAACATTAATCTAGTATTCTTCCACCACAAAGATCGCTAAAATTGTAAGTAAAGTTGTTATCAAGTAATCAATTACCCGTAAGGCAGTGGAGCGTTTCCGAAAAGCAAACGAAGTCTGGTTTAAGTTGTCAGTTTTACCGACCAAAATATCGATCCGATCGCCACGTTCTAAAACCCTCTCGATGTTTTGGACCATAACGTCCTTGACGTTGGCTATTTCCCCTTTGACTTTGTTTAAACGGTCGGCAGCAGGGTCTGAGCTAAAGTATTCCTAAACAATAAAATTTAGAAAGGCACATTTGAAAACAATAGTAGCTATGTATAAAAAAATTACCATGCGTTGTTTCAAAACTTTAGAAAACTCGTTTAGACCATATACTGGCGCATTGTCAATTAAGTCTTGGCTGTAAGCTTGAAGCAGTTTAGTTTGGATATCCTGTAAAAAGGCGAATGGGATCCTACGACCTAATTGTAGAATATCAATACAAGCAGATAGTAAATAGTTTACCGAAAGTTTCGTCGGCCATACATAGGTAAACTATACCATTTTCACTAATATAGTGGAATAGATAGCTTTATAAAGAAATTAATTCAGTTTATGGTAAATAAATATACTGATCGTAAACATAAGTCAATTTGGAATCTCCCTCTGGTATTTTATCCAAAATATTTTGACAAACTGTAAAGATAAATGAGTATTTGAATCATAGTAAAATTAGTAGTACCTGTAGATACATTGCCAGTAGTAGCGGCATACTCTGTTAAGATTAAGTTGCGTTTAGATATGACGGCGTAGTTGATGGGCATCGTTATAATTGCAGATGTACTGAACACTTAAAAAAGGTCGGGTTTATTGAAGCTTTTATCACTATAGACGGACAATTTTTTCCACTTCTAAGCTTGACGTCAAAAGTGGCAATCGAGATGTCAGGGTTCAAATTCAAATTAGCTTACTCCACTAAAGTTTGGAATTTGGCTAGGAAAAGCTGTTTCGTCACTCAAAGTTGAAAAGCTTTGAAATTGGGTTGATAAAAAATAAGGCATCTTTTAAAGGCAAAGGTATACTGAATTTTGAATTACTTGAATGCATATATAAGTGTAGCAGCAGGAAGCTCGGACTTATAGCATTGATGAATTTTGCTTATATTAACTTTTCATTCCTTCTGTCAAGATATCCATGTCTTTAAAGCTGTGAGAAGCAAAAAGCGGAAAAGATAAACCAAACCTAACTTTTTCAATGTCTAAAAATGTGAGTATGAAGTTGCAACTTGGCAATTACAATTTTGGTCGTATTCAGAGATGTATTTTCAAATGTATTGCTAGAACTATAGTGCTATATTCTAAAAGCAAAGTATACTGTAGCTATCAAGCGAAATCGGGATCAGGCCTTTACATCTACAATAAAGGCAATAAAAACTCCATTGGCTAATCTCAAAGATAATACCATACATTTTCTTCTAGTTCAAAATGGTCGCCACTTTTCTATTCTACAGGTTTATGAAACAAATACTCAACATGTTGGAAGCAAGAGAGATGAGCCAGCACAGTAATCGAAATCAAGTTGTATGTGCTATTATTGAAATAAGCTTTAATGTGGATGGAAATCTATCAAATCAAGCATTAGAATTTACTACAGATTATAAACTTGCGTCATAACAAACTTTTTCGGGTATAGGCATCATCTTGCAAAGTACATTTCTATACTTCCTTTTAGTTCAGGATGGAATTCGATAAATTAGTTCAACATGCCATTGCAGATATAGCATTGAAATCTAACTATGGTAACTAGTTTTCTTTGAATATGCTTATCCTTACATATTATTTAAAGGTTTAAAGCTTAGCAAGCTATGGCAGTATATTGAACGGCTTCATAAACTATTAAATACGAAACAACAATACAATAAATCAACATCAACCGATAATCAAGAGGATTCAACAAATCAATTATTTTCAAATCTTCATTTTCAAGCTTGGTTTTGGGGGAAATTAGTGAGTACTGGGCGTATAGTTGTTCTTTTACCTAGAGATTTCGTTGAAAAGGTAATTTTATTCAATAATGAAGTATAACCAGTAAAAGGAGGATATGGAAGAATTCGTTATAAAGGTAACTTTTAGTATATAATGAAATGTACCAATTTTCAAAAAGAATGTGAAGGAAGTTAAGAGCAATTCGAATTCAAATGTTGACGAGTACTTTGAGTTAAAACATAAGCATTATCTAGATAAAAACTTATTCTCAAGATGTAACGATCATATTCTTTTAACAGCTCCTGAATGGTTACAGGATAAATGCTTATTTATGGATGCCCCAGTAATTGTTTGTTCATTACTCACATTAACTTAATGTTTAGATTGAACATGTTGTAAATGCTAAGGAATTTGTGCCCTATATAGCATCATTTGGTTACCTAGGAGTATCTCAAGGTCGCTTTAGAGATGCTTTTAATTTGAAACCCAGAGACGCTTTTTCGCTGACAAAGGTTCTGGCCGAAAAGGAACTAATGTATTTGTATATATATTCTATTTCTTATAATCGTATAGCTTCAAGCTTCCCGCTGAGATAGAGGGCTTTCAAAGCAACTACTTCATACATACCTATTACCGAGATATGGTGTTCGCGAACTTTACCGAAGTTTCCAACCAAAGCGCTAGTTTCCCTACTATAAGCGCTTCCACGCCTCAACTACCGACTGAGTTATCCGCCAAGCCTGTTCCAGTTCAAGATACAGTACTGGCTATTTTTAAAGCCAAGCCAAAAATATATATGGCTTACGAAGATGTCGCCACTGCTATAGTATTTTTTACATGTTATTTTACTAATCCTACTTTAGAAATGGGATTATAATAACATCCCGGAGCGAAAGAAGCTTTTACGGGTGCTTCAGTGCTTAGTCAGAGAAAAAAAACTAACGCGACACTATATGAAGGGTGAAAAGAGTAGAACATATGCCTGTCTAAAATATGTAGAGGATCCAACCCAGGTGGACTCTGACCATTCAGATTGCCCTGAACTTATGGATACCTATAAGAAAGGTGATAAGGCTGAAAGCTTTTCCTTTGGGGTCCCTGCTGAAACGCAAATCCTCCATCTGGCAAATAAGGCTGGATCGAAAGGCATTACCGCTTGGGTAAGATGCTATTTTCTTGTTACAATTAAATCATTTGCTTTTTTAAAGTATTTTTTCAAAATATTTAATTAGTTTATAGGATGTTCAAACTGCTCTTGGAGGCTATCCATCCACTATATATCAGAATGTTTTAACAGATCTATTCCCTAGTGCAAAATGTGACGATGTGAACCATTTGAAACGAATGTATCACTTTGAAGGCAAAACTAGATTTCTACGGTTCCATAGAGAGAAAGGTTATTTTGACGATCAAGCGGAAGTAGAAAATAGAAGAATCAGCATGACTCCAAAGTACGTTGATAACATATCAGCTAACACTATGATTGATGAAGATCAAAAGATGGAGAGCGTTGACCAAATCAATTTAGAGGATGATTGTAAACCCACTAGTATCACAGGTAGTGAATTATATTTTTATATAGTATTGTCTTTTGATTAAAGCTAACAATAGTTCAGATAAGATTAGTAAATCGGCCATCCCAAATAGTTATGATGCATACCGACAAGAAATTATTTTAGAGATCCTTGAAGAAGGTGGGTGCTATATTATCGAGCTACCGTTTAGAGAGGAAATCATGGCCAGACTCCGAAAGAAGGGGTACACTTTTACATTGGATTCGAAAACGATGAAACGAACCATAAAGATTATGAAGGCGAAAGGACTTGTTATTACTCGTACTGTATGTATGACCAAGATGAATGGAATATCGGTTACTAAAGAATTGATTCTCAAATCTTCGCTCACCCCTACTGAGATCGATAAACACATTGGAAGGATCGGAGCTTCAATCAGATACCAAATAGTTAGCCTACCAGCGAAAAATTATGTTGAATTCGAAGACGATACCGACAAGGTAGAGCAAGTTGTTTCTGGAGTAGGCATAGAATCGACCACAGATGAAGCCAAGGAGCAATCAAAGACACCGGTGAAGATGGCCACAAAGGATCAAAAGCAATCGATAAGGGATATGCGTTCTAAATCTAGTCATTTCGTGGCAAGGACGAAGATTCTGCACTGCGCTATTCTAGAAATTATAAGAGATTATCCTGATAACTTTCACTCGAACCGTATAATAGGCATGTCCGATTTCTTTGAACTTTTACCTTTACACACGCTTTTAGATATAGTTACACTAGCTTTTCCCAGTGACGAGTTGAATCGATATTCAGCTAACGTAGGCAACCTTGACACGCCGCTGAAGGATATAGACGGGGGAATTTTCCGCTATTTGAAGCGAGACGTCGGTATACAAGGAAAAGTCTGGGAGCTCGTGAAAAACTTGATCGTATTAGGACTTATTACTCCTATGAAAAATGCATTCAATGAGTTTTCAGACTTGAACAATATAACCGCTAATTTTAAGTCAGCAGATAAGGACTGGCTAGTAAAGAATGCTGATTACTATCATGTTTCCGAAAGTGGACGCTTGTACGATCCTTCCGACTACAGTGGAACGAAAGAGGCTATAGAAATCCTGCCCATCAGTGATATTTACTCAGCAATAGCTTATTGGAATAAGTTCCAGACCCTCTACCTCGAAAAAGCAATAGATGCCCCCGAAGATGAGCAGCTAGAAAGAAATCCGCAAATGTGTCGTGAACGAACCACATTCTTACTCTCAGCTTCGGAACCACATAGCTGGAATATCGTACATAAGTTGACCGAGGGGCAAAAGGCTCTGCTTAACGGGTTCATTGACTTTAAGAAGCGTGTGACTTGTGTTACAGACAATGAAAGATGCTCTGAGCTAGCTGAAAAACATGGCATATGTCTTGGTCGGATGAAGCTTTATTTCCATGAAATTGAATACCATTGGTCCCGAAACCTGTCTGGAGGACAAAATTCCATACCTATAGGTTCTAGAACGCAACAAAGGAGAAGGGCTCTCAACTCAGCCATCCCAGTCGAAAGTAAGTGCTATACCATAACCCAGTATTAACATTTCCAAGGAATTAGATCGGCTACTGGAAAAGTGAATTTCAAAAGAGGTCCTCGAAATCCACGACATATCTACGACACTATAATTTGCGCGATGTACCCGATAATGGAATTAAGATTCTCTACCAGTAAAGCGGTGTTGTGGAAAAGTGTTGGCCAGATAATCGCCTCTATCCAACCCAACTCGGTTCGGCAGCGGCTAGTCTTTTTGAAAAGTAGCGAAGAACATCGCGATATGCTTGAGCGCAATTTAGCTATCTGGAGATCGATATACCCTGATGCTATTTCTAGTAAAGACATCGTCGAGAAGGTTAAACTCAAGGATAATGAAGACTTTACCGATATTCCTTGCCCGTACTTGCACCCAACTAGCCCAGGCGATTTCATAACGAAGGATTTAATATCTCTTGAGTTCAACCTTAAAGAACAGTATGATTATTTCATAAAGCGGTTAGAGGCGGAGGACTACGATATCAAGTCCAACTTGCTTCCTTTGAAGGAACACCCACTTGACTTTTTCTTACCAAATACCGTTGAGCAGCTTTACAGCAATTCTACTTATGAGCCTAGCTATTTCTTCCGAGGTCGAGGGAGCTTGGAGAATTTAGGAGTGATGCCTCGACCTCCATACAGTTCTGAAATTCTTGAGCTGATGTCCTATACAAACTCTACGCCGAAGCCTACTACGAGATCTAACATATTTGCTCCAAACGACATCATCGATTACTTTGAAGATTACTTCTTTATCAAGTTCACTATCTTGAGACACGAGCTGATTTCAAATCGTCAAGCCTACCTTGCTCGTGCTAAATTCACTTCTCTAGACAACCCTACTATTATCAACTTTAACAAACCCGGTATAAATCTTGGCCAGGTAAGTCTGGATAATCTGGACATAGGTCATGAGATTCTTGTCATCACTACCAAGGTAATACCTTTATAGTCTTTACCAACCCTAACTTTATTATTTCTAGATGCTTTTGTATACCCCGTGTCCCAAATATATCGAGAGTCGCGCAATGGAGTTCCTTGGTAGAACGTTCAACTATCTGATTCCAAATCCAGATGACTATAAAAACCTGGATTGGCTTCTGTCAAGAGGCGATAAATACAACGGGGACTTTATTAAGGACAGTTCTGGCTCCACGCTTAATCTGCGTCGCCGCCTACCCAACGCCAACTATCGAATCTCCGAGGCAGCTCGGAACGAGTTAAAAGGGATCTATCCGCTTGATCAATTCTCTAAGAGTCGTGACCATCACTTGAAATCTAGGGGTGAAGCAGCTGATAAGATAGTTTCTGGTATCTTGGAGCCTTGGCATGTAATCCCCCTAGTGACAACCTTCTCCACAAATCAGGTAATGATACTATGAAACTTTGCTAACTATGATCTAGATCCAGCTAAATATATCTTACGAGAACGAGTATCAAGCAAGTATTTCAGATTTGATTAAAGATACTTGTATCGATATTTCTTGTGAATCCAACTTGTACAGCAGACTGATTAGCCATGAAGGTAACTTATCCTTTTAACTTTACCTAATTTTTGTAGTATCAGTAAATTTACCCTCTAAGCGGGATGCTTCCGATGTTGACCTCCATACCGAAATCAGCTTTATAAAGCCAAGTGCTAAGAAATCATCCCGTAAAGGCAAATCTAGTGGTACCATTCCGGGCATCGACACCTTTTTGGATTGTATTGGAAACAAGGAAGATCGACTAGTTACCAGGCACATCTATGAATTGATCCAAGATGCTAAGGCCAACGGGCTGTCCCCTGTTGCAATTGCGGTAATCTATATGTTATATTTTTCTGATTTTTCAAGGCCCAACTACCGACTGCCCCTGATTCTAAAATAGAGGCGGCGTTGAACCTTTTATGCACTCAGTCTGAAGATTCTCCTAAAGTATTCCGAGTTGGTTTCGACTGTGAGCGCTACGTCACTGCTGATCACTATGAAGCCTGGACTATCCCCGAGCCCTACGATTTTGAACTTCCTATGAATTATATCCAACCCCCTACCAACGAGTACAGTCCTGTACCCAACAGCTCTAAAGTTTTAGTTCCTCGGATGTGGTATGATTATACTGGAGCCACAAACGACCAACTACTATATATGCTATTCAATACGATCACCTCGTTAATTTACCAATTCCCTGGTATTACTCTGGTAAGTAAAATTGCACTACGGTGCTATTTAAAGCTCCACTTTATCTCCATTTAATAGACACATTACTAATGTCCTACCTGTATAGGCTAACTTACATCGACATCTCTCACACACTGTGACTCGAGTAGAGTTGATCGAGCTGCTTGGAATGTTGGAAGAGCGAGGGTGTATCTACCAGGAATGTTACCAGCAGAAAACAGAAGTCTCTCTGTTCTCCAAGAGAGTTATATTCGAACCGACTATCCCATCCAAATTCAACCCCACCCTCCTGACTTGCTACTTTGTCAAGCCGGATTTCTATCTCAACTTGCCTGGATCCAATGTCCCACAAACAGTTCCTCCTACCTATGCTCATTAATGGGCTGCTTTGAACCTGGACTGATTATCTATTATACTTATAGTTTATTATATATAAATACACATAGCTATTTCCATTATTTATCGATATGTTTATTTCGTTTTTCCTTTGAAGTTTATTTTGAATGATTTACAATAAAAAAGTTTATAGTGTGGATTACATTGGTAAAGTTCGCCATCGAAATGTAGTATACATTATATTCTTAAAGAGTTTTTGGCTACACATTCTCAATTAACTTACTAACAAAGTATATGGTTTTACAAAACTACTTTGGAGCTATAGTGAACTAAAGTTTATCTAAAATGTTGATATCCTTGAAAAAATGGTATATGTAATTTGACAGATAACAAAAATACAATGAATATAATTTAGATGCCTTTATATATATTGAAAGCGAAACATTTATTTTTATTAGGACAAAAGCTTAGAGTAGATAAACTTAACAAAGATGTTTCATATTTTTAACGATACTGCCTATAGTTTCAACAAGAATGTAACCTATTATCTGTAACTTAAGATACAGCTATTAGTATATAGTAGAATTTGCAAATTTATAAGGAATCTAATAGTGGTTGCACGCTTTATATAAATAATATTAAAGTCTATACTAGCAAAAATAATTATTTAATTGAAAAAATAGTGCTATATAAGTATATTCGAAAACCTATACATGTAATAAACATCTATTTAAAATAATATATAACAGAATCCAAAAATAAACTAGAATAATTCATATTATTTAAAATCAAATAGCTATAATGGACTTCCCAATACAAAATTTAAATATACAGTACTTTCACCAAGTAAAAATCAACTACAAAAGTTCAAAATTACTTTATATCTATTTAACATCGTTGGAAATCAAGGCTGCTTTTGATCCTTACTCTCCTTTTTCAAATCTTTATCGTTATCTTCACGTAGTTTGTCGGCTTCCAGTTGCTTCATACGTTCCCTTGAAAAAACATAGTTAGAAATATTGGCGAGTATGACTTACATGTTCTGCTCTATGATGGGTTGAAATATATAGAAGCCGCTGTAGGTTCCCAAGATGCCAGCTATTAACATCGGCACTACCTTCCCTCTAATGTTCATGCTGATGTACTTATCTATTCCTTATACAAAGGTTTGATCTTTTAGATGTAACTTGAACTTTTGCTGAGTAAATTAACTTGAAACTATAAACCAATAAATATATGGATGCATGTAATTTAATTGGCCTTTGTAAATGGTACATTTCAAAGTGATCAAAACTCAATCCTACCTAAAGAATCAACTAACCAAGCTTACCTTGACTTCAATCCAACTATCTTTACAGCCCAAATTCGACTAAAGTAAACTTCTCAACCCAACAGAAAAATGGTACCATTCTAAATTAATAATCCATCTAACTATCTTTGTTATCAACTGTAATAGGACAGATTCAATTTAAACAGTCAGCTTGAGCATCGTAAGTCTACTTTCTGTAAAAATCCATTAACAATTTTTACTAGTACAGTCGAAATATGTTGGTACAGGGCATGCCGATACTACCAAACAGTAATTTTATTCAAATACCCATGCTCTATCTAATACTTTTGTAGCGAATGGGTAGTAAATCAGCATCGAGATAGCTACGCTTCATTCGTAGGCCATAACAATTTATTACATTACTTTTCTATTGCAGAAGGGGAATCTTTAGCTAGGGTCAAGTTTAACATGCTCGAAGTAAGTTGAATTTTTTCAAGTACTGATATTTTTTAGAAAATGTTGCAGCCTTGTGGCCCACCCGCTGTTAAGAAGGACTTATTTCAACAATAATATAGAAGTTTGTTTATAAAAAGCAAAAACTTTGATATTTGGAAAGTTTTCAAGTAGAAATTTGAGCTTTTCAAATTAAATAATCAGCTCTTTTAATACTTTCAACGAGATTATGAAAGAACTTTTCGAATCTATTATAGTGGGTTGCTTTTATACATTTTCATTCCAATACTTGGATTATATATTGCATTATATACCGTACATTAAGCTAACTAATACTAAAAGTGTTTGAATTTAATACTACCTACTTAAAACTGCGGTTACTAAAGCGCAAATTTCAAATCTTACGTTGATCTCTGTGAAAACCTATCAACATTATATATCTTAGGCCTAAACACTACTTTCTAATAAGATTTTGGGAATCTTTGTTGAGTAAACTTTGAATTTCAACCTTATACACCAGAAGCGATGATAAGGTTTTTACTTTTGTATCAATCAAAAGCTCATCAGATTTAATTTTTGTACTTTTGAGTAGTATTTGATTGTGCTCTATAAATATTGAGTTAAATCTGTAGAATTTGAAATAGCATACTTTAGCAATAACGTCAAATAATAATCAAGTTTAAACATTCATTAAATTCTAAAGTTCTACCAATCAAAATTCTAATATATATATTTAATGGGATAATGAAATCAGGTCAAAATATTCTCTCATTTCTCTTTCTTAGTCTCCTTCAATTTCTTGGCTTCCTCTTCCTCGGCAGTACCTACCTGACCAAACTCGTTCATACGGGTCTTATCCTCCTTGTAGATCCAGCGCTGATACAGGTAGACGACAAACACAACGTCATCGCGCAGACAGGCCAGGCGGTGCAGCATGGGCATCTTGATAATAAAAGCGAATAAATCATCAACAAAAGTGTTGAGAGCCTTATACATGAAGGTCTTCCAGGGCATGTGAGCTACCGACTTCAACTTGTAGTTGATGAAGAGCTGGGGTGTCATGGTAATAAACCCAAAGGTGTAAACAAAGCCGACGGCCGTGTTGATGATGAAGGAATACCATGACTTGTGCTCCTCGTAGAAGATAGAGTAGATGGCGTAGCAGGCCAGTAGGGGATAGGCTAGGTAGCTAAGATAGGTATAAGCCAAAGTGTCGTACTCCTCAGTCTTGTCCTCTAGCTCGGTGGTTTCCTTGGGCATGATAAGTAGTTTGTAAGGTAAGATTCCGTTCTCTTGAGGGACAAACTAGTTTAGAAAATTAGCATTGTAGCTGTAGAGCATTTTACCTGGGCGTTGAGAGCCTTTTTGACTTTCCAAGCTTCGATAGCGACTCCAACACCAGTGGAAACTAACACCATCCAAGAGGTGCTCTCGCTGTTATCCAACAAGTATAGGAAGATGATAAGCTGGAAGATGATGTTCATGACCAGAGTACGTACTGAAACTCCAACCCCATCCTTCTTCTCCTTCCAGAAAGCGATATCATTCTTGAAGGCCAGGAAATCAAACAAAGAGTGGAGAAGAGATACAATCATAGTGATGCCGAGTAACCAGGGGCTGGTATCCATCAACGTAGATTTGATAAGATCCAATTCGGATGTATCTCCACCCATCATCTCTAGCTGCGACTTTAGCTGTGTGTCAGTGATGACCAAAAGCTGGAATTTCCACAATGAGATAGGTTCAAATTGGATGTTTAATGGTACGCGACTACATTCAAAGAATTCAAGAAATGAGATGGATCAGTACAAATTGATAATTAATAAATAGTTACGGAGTGGTGGCATTGATAGGGTACAGTTTCTCCCTTAAAATCCAAAAGTCGTTGAAGTAGACGACGGGGAACATATCGCTATAAGGCTTTGAAGGATCCTCTTCCTCCTTACGTGGTAAAAAGCTAAAATGCTTGGGAACGGTAGGTGGTAGAGCTCGAGTATCAAAATTACCCTCGTGGGTAACTAAGTTGATAGTAAAGTTGTCATGCCAGTGGGCAAAAGTAGGTTCCAATTTCTTCTTCAGTAACTTGCCCTAAAATACCTCAAGTCAGCTTCAATTTGTAAATTGATTTTAGGCTTACGAGAGTTGATTTATCGGCTTGAGGCTCTGGTTTCTCAGCTTGAACTTCAGGCTCTTCCTCAACCTTGGCGCTACCGATTAACTTTTTCTTTTTGACTTCTTTACGTAGAGGGACATACCGAGTTAACACTAAAAATTTTGCTTAATTTATCGGTTCTAAAATGAAAGAGAGCCTTACATTGTGATTTATGGACAAACCCATAGATATCATACAAGTCACTTTTGGGATCAAAGCTAGCACCTTCCTTAACCATATAAACGTGAGCATACAGAGTTCCATTGTTTTGAACTTTCTATTATAAAAACTGTATCAATAAATACAGCTCTGTCTTTGAAAATAAAACTTACCGGTGATAAATCAACGAACCCATTGATACCTTCACTAAATTCAGTTTCACCAAAGGTAATCGAGTTCGACTCCCAAAACAATTTTTTGCTGTCAAAATTATCTTTGGAATCTTCCTCTGACAAATACACTCTTAAAGACTAATGTATACAAAATAGACTACTTAGATTTTAAAAACTGAAGTAAAATACTTACCACTTTGGTATTGAAGCCCCAGATAGGTCGGAACGGTTTGACAATAGTAGTTTTTACTTTCTTTACATTAGCATTCCCAGCAACTGGCTCACCGCCTCCTTCCGTAGTTTCAGTTACAGGCACTATTTGGGTTTGCTGTGGCATAAATGCACCTGAAATAATTGAAAAATTATATGGAATTAGTTACAAAGTTAGTTTAAATAGAACAACTTACTTTTGAAGAAGTTGATAGCATAGTAGATGGCTATCATTCGAAACAATGAACCGCCAAGGTTGGCGTACCAGGGTTGTTCATCAGCTTGACCATTGTTGTTTCCAGCATTTCTAGGTCTCAAGGGAGCTTCCGGTTCGGCCATCCTCTCTTGAAATGTTTTCTTGTAAATCTAAAAGCCTGCTCACATCTTTGGACCCTAATTATAGGTTTGAACTTGATTGTGTTTATATTTTCAAATGCCAATTGCACAATGAGTTTCCTACATTGCAGTAATTCACTTGACTTGATTGGCTAACTAGAATTTGTAAATTAGAAATAATTAAAAATCTGGAATCGAGAATCTTACAAACAACTTGACCTTTTGGATGTTTAAATAAGGAAATGGCAGATGTTGGAATAGTAAATTGGATCATATGGCACTGGTAGTGCGCATCTATTGGCTATAAATGTATAGTTAAGTTTGTCGTGCTACGTGCCAACTAGTTCTTGGATGGTAAACTTACATAGATAACAGTAATAGTTTATCTAAAAGGGCCAATATTGCACTGTTCAGCTAATCTGTATAGTTTTTACAATTGAATTTATAAAAAAACATATAATCTTTCAGGACAGAATAACAGCTGTATTGGAAAAGATAGTTTACAGGTAATCTCCTAATTTAAGAGCTGCACAATATGAAAGTAGCCAATAGAAAAAAACTATTATGAAAATAGATTTCTCCTATTGGCTACTCCTAAAGCTATGAAACTCAAATCATAAGTTTACTTATACCACCTTGAAAATTTCGAAAAACTCCAAGCCTCATATTTTCTTACAAGCTACAAAAAGATTGTGAAGGGCTGGTTTATATGAGCTATTAAAGTGATTAGAGCCCTAGACTTGACAAGACCGTAAGGGGATGCTCCAAATCTTGGAATATATTTTTGTAAGGGTTTCTACACAACCTAACACCTTCCAATACATTTAGCCGGATAAATTTCAAGATGCTCTTGAATTGAAAATTTTAAACCCAACCTATAAGCCTTGTTTATCAATGAACATCTGACGTCGTTTAATTCCACCAATAAATCAGTTTACATTTAATCTCTCCATTCATGCAAGAAAACAATAAATTCAGCGTATAAAATATACACACTAAGTTCCACTAATTGTAAACACAATGGAATCCTCAGTTTCTCCTATAGTCGTCAACAAACATTCTGGATCCAATCCAATCGATTTGCGGTTGGACAAATTAATGTTCCAAAACTACTAATTCTCCACATTTAAGTTACACTTGACCCGCATCATCTCTTCCAATTTGAACTAGTAAAGTATTGCAAGATGTCAAACAACAATGATGAACTTATTCCCACCGAGACCGAAGGGTACAAGGTCGGTCAGAAGAAGACGGTTGAGGAACTGAACAACCTCGATGCCGAAGACGAATCGTTGCAAAAATGGAAGGCTTCCCTCGGTCTAGGAAAAGCAGCTGCCGGTAAGCTTTTCCTACCCTTCTATTAGTTCTAATTATATGATGTAGGCCCATCTGATGACCCACGCAAGGTATGGTCCTACGCTAATTAAGCTAACTGGTTTAGGTTATCGTCCTCCAACTAGCTATGGAGGTTGAAGGTCGTCCCGACGTTATCCTAGATTTGACCACCCCAGGTAGTTCAAATTAACCACTTTTGCTAAGTTTTTGCTTATAGAATCTTTGAAGAAAGCCAAAGAGAACCCTATCATCATCAAGGAGGGAATTGAATACCGCCTCAAGATCAAATTCAAGTAGTTTATTTAATTTTTTTAGTTCTAACTTTGTAGGATCCAACATGAGGTTATCTCTGGCTTGAAATACCTCCATGCTGTCAAGAAGTTCGGTGTCAGTGGTAAACAATTTACTTTTTTTATTAGCCTCATCAAATTTTGCAGTTGAAAAACGAGAGGAGATGTTGGGTTCCTATGGACCTTCCGAAGAAGCTTACGAGAAAAAGGTAAGCTTTACATCTCAATAGATAGCTTAATGAAGTTTAGTTCCCTATTGAAGAAGCTCCATCGGGTATGCTCTACCGTAGCAAATTCCAAGTCAAGGTATCATTTTTAAATGCTACTTTTACTCACCCTATATTTTAGAGTAGATTTATCGATGATGACAAGCACGTCCACCTCGAATGGGATTGGGTACTGGTTATGTAAACTGTATTTTCTAACTTTTAAACTTTAGCAATTCGAAATCAAGAAGGACTGGTAAAGTATCTGTGGTAGTGCTTAGGAAGCCTTGTAAACCTGCTCTCCTTCTCCTTACATCTTTACCGATTGATTTTATTAAATCACATAATGTTTTCTTTGATATATGTGGTTATAACAATGAGATTTGGTTATTTAGATTTAGCATTTTTATTTTTAATTGAATATGGGGTCTAGCATGAAGTTATAAATCTGATTACTTTGCTGCTTCTACACGAGTATAATAACCTAAAAACCAACCTATCTTTACTGATGACACTTTAATCTGATTAGACCATCTGGTATCTTTATTCAGTATTTACTCTCAACTACAAACCTAAAATTTATAGCTGTTCCCAATCCTACATCAACTATAATATTGTGTTCATTCTATCAAATTTATAAACTAAAGTTTAATTCTTAGGAATTTATAAGATAAAGCTAAACCTACTATGCAATGTGTGCCAGACAGTTTATGTAAAATGATACTGTTGTTTATACCACTTTATCCTTGCTGGAAACTCTTAATACTATATATTTTATAGTATCTTGTCAATTTTTAAATATTTTGGAATTTGTATATCTATACGCCTGTAGTAAAAGGCTATCTACAAATTCTCAGAAAAACCAAATTTCGCTATCATTCTTTAGCTACTTTAATCAATATTGACATACGTAGCTATATGTTTGACAATAAGGAATTATAAAAGCTACTAGGATGATCAATGTAGCTGGTAGCTATATATTTAATAAACTCATAAAGTAGGCTTATATATTTCAATTTGATAGCAGCTATATCAAAGAATGCAAAGGTCAATTTAAACAAACAAATCTAAACTATATCGATGAAAGTATTATAACTATAACTGACAGTTTTTTATCGAGTAAACATGTATAGCTAATCAAAATATCTACAAAAGACTTTTGAGATAATGATTTTCTCAAATTAACGAATTATAAGATTCTTACATGTACGTAAACAATTACCTTTTGGAAGCTTTTCCAAGCATATTAGAGATATCGTTGTTTTTAATACTGTCTCAAAGTTATGTTCAACTACAAAGCTTTCTTTACAAAACTTCAAGATCGGGTAAATCTCCAAAATCCAAAGGATTCAAAGATTTTGGTTAGTTCAAAAGAAAGCTACCAAACCCACAACTTCCTAGTACTCTTCAAAATTTTCGCTTCAAAGCCATTCTACCGTTTATATAACCAGATGGGTTAGTTACGAGACCTATAACCACAAGTTTATGGTGGATCTAGGTTGATAGAAAGAGTCTAAGTTTGGAATCTATCAGCTCTTGGCTGAAACTGGATTAGTCTCAAGAAGTAGGGAATTGGCATAGTCGATGTAACTTAAGTTACTGGTCGTCTAGGCCACTGAGGATGTAGACACCGCATGAGGCTGGCAACAGAGCAGTGAAAACTACACGTTCCCTTCAGTCTTGAGTTAGCTGATTCAATCAGTTATTAGATGGTACCAACTTGGCTATGACTTTCAGCTGAAAAATATAATTTTTGTCTTATGTTTTTAGTTGATTTACTTCGAATTAGGCAAGTTTGATTTTAATATGTGAATGCCAAATATTAGTTATCGATATAGGTATTGAATAAGTTTGGCAATGCGGTATCTGATACCAGCATTTTTTAATAGATATAAATTTATATCTTTTTTAAACCTTGAGATAAAGATATTAACCCAAATGATATAGACAAAATATAGATCAATTTGAAGCAGATATCACAACCTAAACTACAATTCGAAAGAACCTCAAAGCAATGATAAAAACATACATCATCTACAATATAACACTGGTAGTAAAAGGTAATAAGCCAAATTATTTCGAAATAGCATGAAAATAAAGTATATAGATTTGACGTAGTCAATCGAAAGCAATTTAGTCACATAAAATTGATACTGATAGAAATGAGAATGTCTAGTAAAGTTGAATGAATTGAATACAGAATAACACTTCACAAGCTAAAATATATACTATATATAGGCTTATTAAAATGGAAAGGAAAGTTTAATAGTATCAAAGTAGAGAAAGCTATTAATTTAAATATGAATACTTGTAAAATTAAATTCAAAGATTCCGGATTAGGCTATTGAATAAGTTGTAACTGGTCGCATTTAAATATCAGTAATGTACATGCAATAAAAGGCTTACGTAGTTCGAAGGTACTATACCCAGTTCACCCCTTTGATTCTTAGCCTGCCACCACTTTCCACTATCTTCGGCAATATCCAAAATTTCATCTTTAACGAAAGCCAGTTCATTAACATCTTCAGTGGTATCTATCGAATAAAGGTTAATAAAAGGTATATAATGAAGCTTACAAGTAAAAAGAGCTTTAGCTTTAAGCCTATACTCCAAGGGGGAAAGTGTACCACCCAGCACAGTGTTGGAAAAGGGCAGACCTAAACTGGTATCGATGCCAACGAACTGATTGGTTCCTTGGTTCATAAACGAAGTACCAGTTGCTGGTGGGAACCCAGTTGATGGTATCGATCTATTTTGTTCGGTTTCCCCTTCCATTTCAGGTGTTATTTCTACCGTCTTACCGTAAATAACCAAACTGGATAGCTTTAAAAGAGATTTTTAATATACAAGGCAGATATAATAGTACTTACGAAAGCTAGACCTAGCATAGCTAATCCAACACAAGCTATATAGACGTTGATGTCCAGTACGGTACTTAAAGTTAGCTCTTGTATAGTTAGGGTACAGAATACGAAAGCTATAGCCAAGTATGCAATTACCTATCAAAACAAATGGTTAGTTTAAATACACTGCCTTTAAAGCTTACAGCGACATGGTAAGACTTTATAGTTTGGGTGATTATGGTTAATGTTACGAAGGAAACCACCAACAAGTTGTACAACAGAGTAAACCAAGTTAATGGAGGGGTTCCTTGCATTTGGGCCGCTCCAACTATAGCTACTATCCATCCTAACTTATATAAAATAGTAAATAATTGAAATTTTCAAATAGCTTACTATCGATGAAAATATCAGTATCAACTGCTTGTAGTCGTTGAGGAGTAAGTCGAGTTGAATCTTCATATTTATACTCCTAGCTGTAGTATGTACTTTTAGTTTATTTACAGTTTATAGTGCTGGGAAGCTGGAAATTGGAACTGCTGTAGGAAAGGTAGGCTTCGGAACATCTGCCAATTTGGCTCTAATAGGGAAATCTCACTATTGCCGCACTAATTAATGAGTTGGTTTTTGTTGAACCTAATCTAAGTTACTGCACACCAAAAGCTAAATTCATTTGTGTACTATGTTCAGAAAAATTGGGAGATTTTTTACAAATTTCATTGTACAAACTTGACCATTTCTAATCATAGTAGTATTTATATATATGAGATCAGCTTTAAATATTAATCTCTCAAAAGCACTATTTATATAATTTAAACCATATAGTTTGCTTTATAATGTTGATAATTTGTGGAAAAGTCATCAACTGTATGGTTTATAAGGAACTAGCCTTTGAAGGCTTATCCAATTCACTACAACTAATCTGGAACAGAGTAGTGGTTTAATTCCTTAATACTCCATTCCAAATTAAATGCTTTGTACTAAATTTTAATTTGGTAGTATAGTACATTTAATTTGGGATAAAGCACCATTCTGACATCATGAGAATACGACATCTATTCAGATCAAGTGGTAGAATTTTCGAAGCTATAAGCCAAATTAACATCTAAAATCTTTATGTTTGAACAAGAGCTTACCGATCCTCGTCACAAATGAAATCAGGCCACAACCGAAGTAATTCAAAAGGTTCCAACAAAGGAGCTAACAAGTCTCCTCAGTCTCGAAACAAGAAGAGTATGGAAGTCAAAACACAAGCTACCAAAAGTTTACCAATTATCAATCCAACTGATTCAAATAGTCAAGATCTTCAGGTAAACTACTGCATATTAGTTATTAAACAAGCTGAAATATTTTCTACCTATATTTTATTTAGTTATTTTTCAAATATGCCTATTCTTAATCTTAAATTTTATTGAATAAAGAAAATAATTGATGCCAGGTATCTAATCTTGGAAGTCCGCAGTGACTGGAGACTGCCTCGTAGCGATTGGGTTCTTTGGATAATGAACCATATGTTTCGCCCGCTTACTGAAGAAAAGAGACAGGTACTTTTTGTTATGCTTATTATTTCTTATGAAATTGTAGAGTCTCGATTATAGGATAGTTGAGCTCACCGATGACAAGATTCCCAACTGGGCAGAAAGTTTTTATAGCGAAAGTTCTCTAAAGTCACATCCAAATATGTCAGATATAATTCAATTCAACGACATTCGTAAATGTGCAAGTCCTTCTCCTTATAAAAGTTCATTTCATGCTCCAGAGCCAGCTCCACCACTATACAGGATAGTTCCCCAAACACAAATATACACCGTTTACAACAAATATACATTAGCATTCCTATTAGATGTTTCCAACTCAGTAGCAACTATTGATCCCCTAAGTCAAAGGTGCTTAGTAGATGATGTCTTCTCCAGTTTCGAAAAATGCCTCATGGGGATCATAGAAACCTTTTCTATTCAATCATCCTACCTTAACGAGCTTTATCAATTCCAACCTGAAATCCACATTAGCGTTCTAGCTGACTGTACGCAAGAAGTTTCAATCCAGCCGATAGTCGAAAAAGGCACCCAGTCTACAAAAGTTATAGTTCACGACATTATACTGACATCTAGCAACATCAACGAGTTAATCAAATATGTAAAAAGGAGTATATTAAGTTTAAAGAGTGAACTTCCCAATAGTTTGGATGACTTTCATGATATCGAATTTGAGGATACTACTCCACACCTTGAAGCGCAGTTCGAGAATGAAGACAATCAAATAAGCTTCCTACAGGCTGGACTTTTGACACTCAAGTTACTGCCACAGGATAGTTCACCAACCGTTATATTGATTACAGATGGGGTTGCAGAGTATGGTCAAGAAGACAATGTATCCGACCTTCGAGCGATGTCTAAAAATGGCATTCGACTAGTTGCCATTCAGGTTGGGAATAACTATGGATTCACTCCGGCCTGCAATTTCGGTTACGTGCCCGACAATGAGTCTCTTAGGTTTTTGGCTACAGCGACTGGTGGAAAGTTTGTTTACGCAGATGACTGTCCCGAAATACTTGATGTACCAGCTTACGACGTCGACGAGATACTAGATGGTTTGAAGCTGCCCAACTTTTACCATCACTTATTGCTTATACAAGAAGCCGGCTTTCAACGATCACGTCAAGATAATAGGGATTCAACTATCAACGTCGGCAAAGAAAGAATCAATGATATCCCAAGGATATCCTTATTAAATTCGCAACTACCAAACAACAATAATGAGCCGATCAATATTGAGGACGAGTTTCCGTGGAGTCTTTCCTCCCGCCCTCCAGTTACCGATTATTTGCTTACTCGATACAGAGACTACGCTTTACCGTTAGAAACCTTTTGCATACTAAATGCTCGACTAAGGGAAGGATTTTTTATCGAGAGGATCGTTTTATCTGGGAACAAGCAGAACAAGGCGGAAAAGCTACATATCAACCTAGCTATGACTTGGCTTCCAAAAGTCGTAATCCAGTATCGTATAAAGGCCCAACTCCCTTCCGACTACAAGACTAGCCAAACATACCTGAATAGAACCAAGTATATTCGAATCGAAATGAACATCCTATCATCTGTAGTATTCGCACTTGCCTTTGTAAACATTGATTCAGCCCACGGAAGTTCGAATTGTACTGGAGTCCTGCGTGCCAATGTCCTTAACCTTCACAATTTCTTGAACAGTATATTTGCCACCGATGACACGCTAAAGTCCTTATCCACACTTACTACAAAGTTCCCAGTTTTGAAAGGGAGTAAAGATAGAGCCTATAACACGTATTTATCGACTAACGAGATAACTCAAAAGCTTGATTCCAATAGTGTAAAGCAAATTTGGGATTCCTTCGAACATCATCGGTTAGAGTATGTCTCCAACGGGCTTTTCGATAGGTATTCGAGTATGCTTTCCATCATTCCTTCTCACGGCTTTACTGGAAAAGGCGAATTTATCGATGCTTATGAAGTCGAAGTAGGCGACCTGTACCCGCTAATAGTTGATCACCTTGAGTTTATAAGCCTTACCGACTCCATATTTATCAAATATCTCCAAGCTCACAAGATTGGGCAGCACGCATTCCCGAGTTTTTGCATATTGAGGGTAGCTAAGATTACGGGATATCTGATATGGACTAGGTTAGCTTTCGTGAATGTACGAAGTCATGTAAGGAAGGAAATGTCTCGGCAACACTCTTCGATAGATTTTACAATCAATCCCAAATCAGGAGGCTCACTGTGGGTTAAAAGCTGCAGACGTCCTCTCCATAACTTACTAGTCAAAAATCAACTGATGAATAGCAAAGCTATATTCTATAGACGTTTCGACTTGGCTTCAGCTTCGAAACACTATTTGAATAAGAGTACGTGCAACTGGCTCAACCAAATTGAATCCGATGACTACTTCATCGAGAATGGCCTCCCCTTCATCTACGATTTGGTTTTCTCATTGTTAATACAGGCTAAATTGGCACAAAACTTTATCAAAATTAGTTCGATTGGGACCGACACAGTTATACTTTATAAGGAGTGTGCCATTCAGCAAGGAAATTATGAAAAGACATTCAGTATCCAGTACGAACTCAATAAAAATTCGGCCAACACTCAAGTTTCGAGCATAGTCTGGTCCGAACCTCTTACCAGCACCAACTTCGATGACGAGAGTAAATTTATCGTAGATAAGATGTTAAAACGCGATGAGTCGGTGGTATCAAACCTACTTTCATTCGATCAGATTCATAGGGCTTGTCGCACCAATGTCAGGATATTTTACGAACCACTACGACTTCGTTCATTAGTTTTGACTAGCGTTGCTTTAGTTTCTGAATATTCGATTCCAAAGCTCCAGTACGGTAAGGTAGATATCGATAATTTGAGGAGGGATGTTGCATTGCTAAGTAGTCGAAAAATATTCAACCCTACTGCTCCCAACTTCCCCTATTCAGTAGATCTCAATTTTTCCTTTGACGAGATCCAAAGTTTTAGTCAGCTAACAACCAATTGTCTCCTCTACCAATATTACCTCGAAACCTCAATCTTGGCCGTAACTGATATGGCAGTTTCCAGTGTACGTGATGACCCATGTGGGATACCTGTTGAGCTTTTGGGAGGACCAGGTATAATTTCACCCAACGATGCGTCTTTAAAGTGGGGATTCACGAAGCTTATAAGTCCAAAGGCGTTCTCTATATTGTTCGTGCCAAATGCTATAGACATGCTCAAGGCATATATCCAAGCATATGCGAATGAACCCGATTTTAACGGATCGATGACAATAAAGCTCTGGACCTTTGAGTGTATCCGAGAAAATCTGAATCAAGCGCAGCTTAGTTTAGATATTGACGAAAGCGACTTGAAAGAATTGAAGAATGGTCCATTCTACACCAACTTTTACCCAGTAGTTCCGACGTCTGAAGCTTTATTCAAGATTTTACCAACTTTATCTCGAATCGAATTTTGGACTGACTGGTCGAAACCTCAACCTAACATTTCAAACGACGTGCATCTATTACAATCAGGCTACGATGATATTTCAGGTAGAGCTTTCGTGCAGACCTTATACAATTCGGTGCTTCAAGGGAATAGGGTCGAAGCAGCTAACGTCGATGTCGCTCTAGATCTTTGTACGCAAATGAACCTCTTCATTGATATTACCGACTACCTAAACCTCAAGACAGAGGCAAGTAGACGCGGTTTCGACCAAGGACAACATTATTACAACGATTCAAAGCTACAAGAAAAAGTCAGCCGACTCATCGAAAAGTACTTTGGGGTAGTCAGCACTTGTGATGACGACTTGTCGAATACAATATACTATTTCAATGCCTTGGAGCATCACAACTCTCTTTCAGATCAAGGTGACACATCGGTCCCGGAATCACCCAAAGAAGCCAAAAAGTCAGAGCCAACGACTGCTTTACAGAATTTCCTTAGGCAACCTTCGTTAGCCATGTTCATGAAACTTAAGTTTTGTTTTACCAATTCTAAACGATGCCCTACCTCCAAGTCTTTCTGTTCAGAACGGTTCCCAACATCTTACAATATTCCAGACTTGGCCAACTCAGAAAACGTTTTAGACTACAGTCCCATAGGAATTGGCACCGAAGCATCACCCTTAGAATCAACCGATGGCACCACAGGCTACATCCAATTTTCATTATATATTCCAAAATCGATAACTCAGATCAACGGGACTATTGGCAACAAGATCGATGAGCTAACGTGTATAGATAAGAAGGTCGATCTGTTGAAGCATCCCGACGCCAAATTGTTTTTTGATTCCAAACAGCTATCCTACCTCGACGAAATCGCGTCCAAGTTGGAATTTTTGTTTAAGGAGGAAGTACTATATGGCCTACTAGCCTGGAGCCCGATCAACGCTTCGATGCTAAAATGGATTGAGAACAAGCTTTTTGTACGCCACTCTATCGAAAACTTCCCGTCCTCAATGTCCTTCGATATGCAGTTTGTTGATCACTCAAAAGGTATGGAGATATTCAATAAGGAGATCCAGAACGTGTTCCTTTTCCCTTACTGCGTCAGGCGATCCGAGGAATATTTTTATCTAGTGTCCCAGAAGAAATCAATTTCCCACTATACGAATAAGTTTTGCCCGATTATGCAACCTGGTGAAGGTGAGGATCCATTTGTAAGGGCTGAGACATCGTTTGGAGATGAGGCACCTGAAAGTGATATACTACCCAACTTCTGGTTCCTTTTCACCGCAATTGAAGACCAGATTCGAGTCAGCATATTTTCGAAGCGAAGTTTGGGTATCAGCGCGTCAACATTATTTGGAATTTTCCGTAAGAAAATCAGCATCATAATCTACAAGATCAATCAGACGATACTCTTGGACGAGCTCGAGTCTACTAGGGTTTGTAGTAAGTATCTTATAATGCCAGACCCATGCGACGACCCTTTGGATAAGGAAGATTACTTGGATGAGTGCCAGAATGAAAGCTTCGAAACCATAGAAGAGGATGACGGTGATTATTTCAGTACTTCCTTTTTAGATACGATTGAGCTAAACACCAAATCACGACCTGCACCAAAGAAGTTCAAACCAGGCCAATTCGAATGTTCCGAGCTTTACTCAGTTGCCTTTCCACTCCACTGGAGGCTTAGTCCCAACCAAGCGTTGAACGGAATAATGGCTAGCGTCATGTACCCTTTAAGTATATCTAACCGTCAGAACCTTTTTGTAATTCGAACCAAGTCATCAGTGTTTTATTTGAGGATTTTTGAAGAGAAACTCCCAATAAGCCGCTTAGAAACCGACGACAACATGGACAGAAGCGGTCAAAGCTCGGAAAGAAACTCGCATATGAATTTTGAAGAGTCGGGTCTATCAACTACCGTGCATTCCAGCCCCAGGGCCTATTCCAACCCTTCGATTAAAAGGATTGAGTCCGGTGCATCCATAATCCCTTGCTTGCGTACTACACTCTACCCTATTTCTAGAACGTTGGGCGAGGGTGGTCGATGCTTAGTTATCAAAGTCTTTGGGATTGACCCACCAGGTACCGAGATCACCGAGGAGTTTGTAAATCTAATTGAAACACGCCTGAACAACAACATAACTCTCAACGTTATCTCCTCCTACCTGTCACGCCATGCTAATAGTAAGCTGACTCAAGACGACGTCTACTTTATTTTCCCGATCAAGCAACATCCTAAGCCAATTACAAGCATTGAATATCATCTACCGTCATTTGTGCTCAACCCTATCCTTGCTTTACTCTATATCAAGCAAAACATTCGCCAATATACGCATATCTTGGGAGGAGTAGAAGCTAAGCAACAGTACAGGCGATTTTGCGAAGAAAAATACAACCATGTATTCTCTAAAGTTGGACCGTAAGTATATTTCTGCTATGATCTACTAATTTTGTTAGGAATGAATGTGACTGCTTTGTAGGGGAGTTACCTTTTCTTTTATAACTGCATCGCTACACGTACACCGACTGCATTAGAGAACATCCTTGGGCAAGGTATTGGTTTTGCATGTATGACAATTGTCGACTCCAGTAGCGGTGAGCTTATTGTTGAACAGGAAAATCAAAACCACCAACACCTTGGATTCAAGCCTTTGCTGACCGGTGAGAACTTCAATGTCGCACAGCTATTGGAAGGAGGTAAAGAAACTACGCCTAAAGGGAGTCGGTTTTTACTTCATGTGGATATATGGACGATAGGTAGTGTAAACTCTGAGGAATTCCGAATCAAGCTACTTTCTACGATTCGACAAAGCATGTGTAGCTATATGCTCGAATGCTGTACCAAAAACTTCCTGATCGAGATGCCTTCCAGTGGTGAAAAGCTGATGGCACGAGCACATAGTGAATCCGATAGAATCCTGGGAGATCATAATTTGAATGGCGAAGAAAGATCTACACCGATACACAACATCAACTTCGAAACAAGGTTGCTCAAGCCGACGAGTGCAATAATTAACCACGGTGTAGATATTGGAAGTCCGTCAATGACTCATTTTGAAATCAGTTGCACGCTAAGCTACACCCTCATGAAGCTTGTAATCACAAAGCTATACGACTGGCTTTCGGACCACCACACACAATGTACTCCAGTTGTGGTCGAACTGTCGAAGAAGGGACTAGGCTCGTTGGTAAATGTGGCGAAGTTGGGTACCGAATCTATCCAGGACCACCTTAAAGAAATCGAGCCGTACAAGTTTTTAATGCTATCTGGACTATCCGAATTCCAAACGAAGTCCTCCCGTCAAAACCATTTCTGGGCACAGTTGAACGATTCAGACCTACTTCCATCCAGGAAAAGTTCGGCTGATGACATATTGAGTATAAAAAGCGGGCAGCAGCGCGCCATGGTACGTAAAGAAAAGCCACTTGACGATCTGTACTTCCACCCCGCCTGCTTCATTAACCACAACTGCCTCAAGTACTCTGGACTAAAAATCGAGTTGAGCCGGAACTTCATGGTATCTATACTGATCGAAAACCACTCTATGAAAGTTTATACGTTTAACATGAACAAGGCCTTTACTGATCAGTTCAGGATCTTCACTGAGCGCCTCCTTGCTTGGCAGTCTTCTCGATCCAACCTTTTAGATTTCGTATTGCACCAGAAGATGGGTTTATTCCACCAGAAGTTTGACGTCAATGAAGGTATAACGCTTTCTCATGGTAGCTCTCACAATCTCGCCGAGAATAGTCGATCCAACAGCATCCACTCTAACAAAGCAAACGGCGACATCCATAAGCTCAACCTGCTAGTCAAAAACTTTAGTCCAGCCCGTCTACGAGTAAACGCCGGTTTAGATCTGAGGAACAAGCTATCTGTATCCGAATCCGTCGACTCACTGAGTATGACCGAGAAAAATAGCGTCAAGTCATCTGATGATCATCGACTTTCGCATACCCGTCAGATTAGTTCAACTTTAGACCGTGTCCTATTCATGGCTCAGTCTGATGCTGTTCCCGACTTCAACCCTCGTTGTACTGATTACCTGCAGCGACATGGTTACGAATTTATCGACCAGTACCACCGTCAACAAACCGACATGAGCAGTTATTTGGAAACTGTCACTGTACTCTACTATAGCTTGAAGAATCCGGACACTGCCGTGCTAAAAATCGAACCCGAAGAATTGGCTGCGTTGAAATTGAAATCCCAGTTGGTCCATTTCTGGCGTGTACCCTTTTTCAAGGTACTGCAGTCTATAGGAACTGCCTCCAACCAGTTTTATCATAGTCGCCTGAATCAAAGCTCTAGTTTTGTCATATGGTACAGGGAGACCATGACCAGCATGATGGTTAACTACCGCTGCTACCTGGAGCGACTTGATCTGAAGGCCATCGGTCAGTTTGTAGATCCTCAAGAAGCCACCTCTTTCCCACCTATGTATTATTATCGATGGATTGAAGGTCAACTTATCCTTTTGGAGCTAGGGGTCAAAGACATGTTAACTTGCATCAACGTATACTCGGTGTTCCCACCGACCGATAGCTTCTCCCAGACCACTTTGTTCACCTGGATCCTTCCTAAACAAACTCCGTGAATTCAAAGCGCAGCTCCATATCCATTCTTTCTTATATGACTTCCACCTACAGCACCTTCAGGATTGGTTACTAAAAAAGCTGATAACTCCTGACGTCAACTATTTGGGCCTAGTGTCGACGTTACTCAAGTCGGCATTCGACCGAGGACTATACTCCCGTAATACGATCAGTGTAGGTATCCTTCCTGCTACGACTTTAATCACAGCTGAACTGTATCGGTTCATGTTGAACCACTCCGAGCGATGCAATGTTAGCTGCATTAACTACAACAAGAAGCCTATCGGATTCTTTTTCAGTGAAGACTTGCCTCGTAAGGTCAAGCGTATGACTATAGTCAACCAGAATGAGATTTCCAGCGACACTTTTTCTTTGAACTACTATGTGATACTTGTCTACTGCGACAACTTTTCATCCTTCCCCAATGACCCCTCATTCGATTCCACCTACTTGGATGAAAATGTAATTCCTGTTGAAGCTGCCATCGATCAGCGACTTTGTAAGGCACGTGAGATCTCCGACAAGAGTAAGGTATGGGAGCGTCTCATCAACTGCACAGGCCAGTACACTCAATCATAATGACCTCCGACTGTTGAACACTGACTTTTATCACATTGATCTAAAAGTTGTTGAGCCGACCATCTTGCAGCTGATCGAGTTTGAGGTAGATTGGAATAAGATGCTGGATAAATTAGTTAGTGCCAACCCACGTACCTGCTGCGACTACCATACGCTGTCAACCGACAGCGAAGTCAAAGTTCGACACACGTTGCTGTTCAACACTGACAGTCTCTATCACCTCATCTACTTCCGTATGATAGGTAGCGATAGAATACCGGATCAAGTTTCGGCCGTATGCCATGACCCCAGGCCTAATTTGAAACAAATTGAAGTTGAGCATGTCAACCAGATCATCACCAGTTGCTTCTACTTTTTGTGGGAGACTTTACATGATCCTTTGGAAGACACTTCTGTCCCCAACAGCCCCAACATCACTCCAATGTCTAGGGAGCTGTCTACTCCATCTGATCTCAACTTATAATAAATGTAAAGTTAAGGTTGTTTATTCTTTTTACATTTACATACATGCTACATTTTGTTATATTTAAAAGATATGAAAGCTTATTCGACAAATTATTCGTTTATTAAAAAATTCAACTAACATCAAACCAAACCTAACCTGAATAGTAACTTTAGTAAAGGCCAACTCAGGTAGTAAAGAACCTTCAAGTCAAGATTCCACGAACTGCTTAGATGAGAGCCATTGCAGAGTAGAGTTTGTTATCGTAGGCGGAGTAGGTCAATGCTAGCTTGGTTAGCAAATAAGGAATGGCTGCCTCGGGGCAACCAGGATTGCGAGCCCCGGCATCCAGGATCTGGTTGTAGGATACCTTGGATAGGCGCCACACCACAGTGACGTCCGAGTCCACTTGGACGGTGGCATTCCGAGCGTGATTCGTCAGGAAAGTTACCTCACCGACCAAAGCTCCGGGGAGGATGGATTCGAGGGCAGTTGTAGATGATGTACAAGTGGCTAGGTTGCTGACGCTGACCGTTACTTTGAGCAATCCTTTCTCGACGATGTAGATGGCGTCAGGCTCATCACCTAAATGCCATAAAATGGTACCCCGGTCCAGATCCTGTCGCTCGAAGTAAGTGCTTAGCTGGTGTAGAGCGGGGTAACTGACATCACTGATCTCTTGGAAGGCTTGGATTAGCAGGCCCAGCGGCTGGCGGGCATTTTTGACGAGGGCCGAAGTTTCACTGACTAAATTAAAAGCAAAAATCAATAATGATAACCATTAAATGGCTTACCAAGTTGGTGGACCTTGTTGGCGGCGACAGAAAGTTGTCGATTTCTAGGTGATGAGGAGTATTCAGCCTCTAGAGTAGGGTAGTTTGAAGAGGCTCCTAAAGTTGAACGGTTAGCTATTTGAGAAGTTGATACGCTTACCCATGTGGATCGAGATACGACTAGGAGTGACTGGGTTGGAGGGGTGGGCAGGAGGCTGAGATAGTCGATAGAAGCTGGAAAGTAAGGTATTCTCGCACCACTCCAGAGCTTGGTTGAAGTTCTCAAAGTACTGAATGAAACCACCCTTGGCATTGGTCCAAAAGCCGGCACGTCGCAGCGCCTTACCAGTGTCAGATGCCATGCTAACTCCAGCGATGACCAGGTAGATCTGAGACTTGGATAGCCTATGGAATATGCGATTGAAAGCATCGGTGGCTGAGAAATCGATGCCTCCAACTAGGGACAAGTCCAGAATCAAGAACCGCAGTGGTGTAGTGCGATGCTTGTGATGGCGTAAGACTTGAGAGATGGTGCGATCTAATTGATGTACCGTACCGAAGAACATGAACCCCTGTAAGTGCATTACCTGGATTTGCTGCCCAACCGATTCCAAAAAGGTGCGCTGATGGTACAGGCGTCGCACTGTTGAGCGGATCTTAGTTCCGTCGGAGGTAGCTCGGATGGGGGATCGATGTGAGTACACTAGCACGAAGAAAGTGCAAGCTAAAACAATACCAAGGAAAATACCTTCAATAAACCCAACCAACGCCATAGTCAACACAATTATCACAACTGTCGTGTACTCCAAGAAATGCAGCGACCCATAAGTGTCATAGACTGCCTCCTTAATCAGCTCTAAACCCAAATGGAAGATCAGACTTCCAACCAGCGCTGTAGGGATGTAGCCAACAATCTGAGGCCCAATCAATAATACGATTAAAGTGGCGATCCCCAGGAGGATACCCGATAAACGTGTTGTACCGCCAGAACGGATGAATAGGACACTGTTGGAGTAAATTAAATAGTCTAAAAACAATTAGTGACAGTAAAGCTAAAGCAACTTACTCTGCACAGAGCCAATCAAACCTGAAGCCAGGTTGGTGATACCATGGCTTACTAACTCACGGTCTAGATCGATATCGGGTACGTTGGTCGAAACGGCCAAGGCAGGAATATTGATAGGTACGTGCAAAATTCCTAAAAGATAAGTTATTGCATAGCTAAATTACAACCTACCAAAGAATGTTAAAGCGAATATGGCAGGTACGACTCTAGGTAGAGTGGACCAGCTAGTGTTAAACAAATCTAAGGGATGAGATTAAAATAACTTGATGTAAAGTTACCAAATTTGGTGTAGACGTCGTAAAACGGCTTAACAGGGCTTGGCAGCGGGAATAACCAACCAATATCACGCAGGTAAGGTAACTCCAAATTGGCGACGCTGACGATGAAGTAGAAGATGATAGGGATAACTAAGAAGAAGGCAGGGGCTACTAAGGGGTGCTTTATAAGCTTGATCATGATTTGTAACAAAATAGCTAATCCTAACGAAGACGTCCACAGCGGTAGTAACTCGGCACTAAAGTAACTACCCCAAACTGCCCAATCGTATGTTGGAGTGACCTTGGTTGTCAGTTCCATAGCCGTTCCTAGCAAGAACGCACCTACACCACCTAAACTTCGATTAGCTTACAAGGGTAGGCGAATATTAACTTACCGATACAGCCGATAAGAATATGTCGGGGAAAGAATTCCATCAGTGATCCTAACTATAAAATCTATTAAGTTGAGAGTAGAGAAATGCAATACCTTAAACCAGCCTAGGGCCAAAAATACCAATCCAGTGACTATCGTACTCAACGCAAAAGCTACCATTACAGTAGGTACAACCATGGCCTTGCCTGATTCGCCCAAATCCTCAATAATTATGTTGCAACTTTTACAATAATTTAGTACCAAAGTTAAGAAAATAAGGTTACATGATGTGGAGGAATGGTACAACTAGTTAAATAGAGTACATCGGTTAAAGCTATGTTAATAAATATAAATTACCTTCAATCATGAAACCGGCGTTACCACCTCCAAAGTACGAACCACCAGCTGACGAAATAAACTGGGAGATAACGGTGCTGGATGTGAATTAGTTTACGTATCTACAAAATGTATACCTGATTAGGCAGAGGGATATACCATCGGGGCCAAAGTGTTTAAATATAGGAGTGCTAGTGGGGAAGATAATGATACCAAACGAAACAGCATCCAAGATGTTGAGCATAGTACCAATGAGCACTGCCGGCACCGACTCTAAACTATTTTTGGCTGACTCCTTCCACAGTTGCCAACTAAACAAGTTCAAGTCTTTGTACACCTCATTGTAAACTTTGGAAAAGAAGTTTTCCCCCTCTTGTTCCAAGTCCAAATTGGGCTCACAGACCTCTTCAACTTTGTTAAGCTTGTCGTTGAGGCTCTGGTAATGAGGCTGAATAGGCTGATTAGGGGATAGAAGACGGGTGTGCTCGAGGGCACTGGTAGGTCGACTGGAGTGGTTGCTGTTGAGTTTGGAATTGATGGGAATGGGAGAGATTGGTCTACTGTTGTTATTGGAGGCGATTATTGGCGTACCTGACTTGCTGGGCACGAGGTCCTGCACGAAATCTTCTTCGTCGGAGGCATCCAAATCGTCTTCATCTAGGTCGAGGAGCTTGGAGGAACTGAAATCACTTATTTTAGCTCTATCTTCGACAACTGTCTCCAACTTGTCGTTGATCAGCTGAGATAGGTTACTGAGGTAGTTGGTGTTGGAGGAGGTTGTCGTACTGTTGAGGTTGGATTGGGGACGTTGCATGGACTCATCGCTAACTGCCATTAAACCTTGGTTTGCTAGTTGCAAGGTTTGGTTGCGAATGGAATCGGAGTCTAAGGTGTAGCTAGCAGTTTCGTCCTCCAGCTTGTTGGGTTTGCTAAAGTTGGAGTAGTAGGATCTGGAAAACGACGAGGATAATCGGTTCTCCAACTTGGAGTCGTAGCTGCTCTGAGACTCCATATCGTCAGGTGGTACCAAGGTGTTCAATCGATTATCTTGAGATGGATTGTTGGACATCTCTAGTCAATTTCAGCTAATTTTTAAAATGTAAAGTTGATGTTGGCTATTTTCTATCTCTTTATAGGTCGGCTGTCGTTTAGACTTGATGAAATCAGGCTACAAAGTTTAGTAAGTTGGAATTTGTGGAAGGTGAATCGACAACTAAAGAACTTTTAGCTGTAATTGTTTGGGTAAAGCTAAATTTAAAACTAATTTCATTTGGCTTGATTTATATAAGTTAATCAATTCGGCTCAATAATCGAATCTGTGGTAACGAATCAAGCTTATCTAAAACCATAAACTATGATACTTGAGTGGAGTTGGCAGTATAGATCTAGAGTGGTCATTAGTAACACCATTCAGCTAACCATGTTGGATGTACTATATCTTGTTTCAAATGTTTAGTACTAGTAGTTGGTGGCTTCACCGTATCTTCTGTTTCAAATACCAAATATTTCAAAATAATGATTCAAGCTTTTCATCCATTAATAGATGTTGGGTGCCATCATCAATTGAAGGTGCAATTAATCTAAAGGGTAGGATCCCCTCCAACGGACTAAATTGAGAATTGCTATAAACTATACCAACCGAAGCAGTAATAAATTGTGTTTTTCTATTAAAAACTGAATCCTAGTTCCCTATACAGTAATTGGTCCTATCATCGGATGGCACAAACTACACCAATGAATTGAACTATTAACTGGTTTTACTGCCGGAGTCTTCTAAGGCGAACCTGATCAGTGAAGTTGGTGGTAGGGTTGCTACATTGGTAATCACCCTCTAGTCCTGCCAAGAATAGGTTACAATTTCGTGTCCTTATATTTCATCCTAATTGGTAATTGGTTTTCGCCGACATTGATCTTGATTTCGGACTTTGGATCTAGAGATTGATATGGAGTTGTCAACTACTTTTACATCTTTCAATATAAAGAAAGTTGACAGGCCTCCCCAAGTGAAGCCCATTTATCATCTGATAGTTTCCTTAGTAACTAGTAAAGATTTAAGTTGTCATATAATTTTATCTTCAGTGATATTTGCCAAACTGTTCTAAACTTTTTGCCTTCCCTGATAAATATAAAGGATCCTGTTAAACTATGTTAAATTGTGTTACTACTCTGTTTATATAATATAGGCACTATTTTACAATTAAACTCATAGAAATTACCCAGTTTTTCTGATCATAGCAATAGCACAATTTATTAAGTGGTATCTTTTGGTTTAAATTAGTGCACTTATATACTACATATCGGAAGTTGTACTTTGCTTAAAAGATTAAACAAAGCAATAGGAGCATCTGTGCTAAAACAAAATAGAAGAATATGGAAGGATACCCAAAATATACTCGATGAGATAACAGAATGATAGTAGCTAAAAGAAACTAAAATTTTGAACGCTGATTTGATATATATATTGAATCATTGCTTTATATTGAGGTGCATCTAAAACACAGATTTATTCAATAGACTTACGTTTTAGTAGGCTTACTTCCCTATAAAAGCTTTAGTTTGCTAAATATTTTTATCGAGATGATAAAGATCCATAATGATTATTTTATAAAGCTTTTGATTATGATATTGATGGATTAACAATAGAAAGCCCATGTAAACCCACAAATTTCTATATTTTTAATATATATCCAGTCCTAAAAAAGATGCTCAACAAAAGTTTATTCGCCATTATCGGTTTAACCATCTCTTTGATCTCTGCAAAACCCTTTGAGGAAGGGATACCAGTACCTCAACAACAAGAAAATGCAGTAGCTATAACTGGGAAGTTCCTTCACATAACAGGTGTCCTAATAAATTCACACTATAAATCATCTAACTGGCTACTTTAAACTCTAGATATCCACGTAGATGAAAAGTACATCCAAGGAGCTACGTTGGACAGCCTATGTCATCGAAAAGGATCAACTAGCACGAAGGAATCCGGGAGGTTTGGAGCGTTAGGCAGTGAGTGCGACAGCCCATTGGACCTAGTCAAGGAGAGTTACGAGTTCATGAAGACCAAGTTCGCCAACGACATCGACTTCATTGTCGATACTGGGGATGTGGTCCGTCACGACCGAGATGAAAAGACACCCAGGACCAGTGACGATGTATTATCAGATCACAAGCGAGTAGTAGGTTACTATAGCACGTATTTTGACCTCAACCGGATCAAAGTCATCCCTACAATTGGCAACAACGACGAGTACAAGCACGACGAGTTCAAGAAGAAGTCCCAGCTGCTAGGGAAATTGGCCGACATCTGGAAACCCTACAACTTGAACTTGGCCGGAGACAGCGACTTTTTGAATGGCGGATATTTCAAAGTCAACGTCATCAAGGACAAGCTGGATGTCATCTCGCTGAACACTCTGGCCTGGTATATCGAGAACAAAGGGGTCAAGGACTGTGACCAAAGCGACGTAGGCAAGGATCAGTTGATTTGGTTAGAATCCAAGTTGAAGGAGGCTGAAAGTGGTGGCCGAAACCTATACATAGTGGGCCACATCCCACCTAACTCTAAGAAAGGCGAAGTGCTGTACAAGGCCAAGTGTTACAGCGGCTACTTGGATCTCATCGGCAGGTACTACAAGAACGTACTAGGTCAGTTCCACGGCCATACCAACTCTGATACCCTGTCCATCTTTGTTCAGTCCAACAGCAACCTCAAAACTAACGACATCAACAACGCTAGCAATGGTGCAAATGTTACCAAGGGGGCCAAAGCTTCCAAAATTCAACTGATCACGTTACCCAAGAAGCAACCGCAACTTACGTTTGATAAGTTGACCTTGCTCTCTGTTCAGACCAATGGCCCTAGCATTATCCCAGTCAACAATCCAGCTGTACGCCTTTACAGCTACAATAAGGAGCAAGGATCTTTGATCAACTACCAGCAGTTCTATGCCGACCTCAACAAGGCGAACCAAGAAGGGAGGTTGAACTTTGTCGTCGAGTACAGTTCAGATACGACTTATGGCTTACAGGATCTCAGTTTGGAATCCTGGTCCAAGTTTTTGAAGGTGTTGCTGAAGGATGGATCGGATTACTACAAGCTTTACTCCAAATTTGTTGATGTAGGTACCAGTTAAATTTTCGTATATATTGAATTTGAAATTATTAGTATGTTCAGTTTTATTGAAACTACTAGTTGGAACTAGTAAATGTTTTTTCATTTTCAACAACTACATATTTTCAGTTTCCAAGATTCAGTTCTTTAACAAAGTAAAGATCTATTAGAAGCAACTTCTACATTGTTCCAATTGAAAATAAAAATACTCAAAGCTACAGTATGATATGAATGAGAAGCATATATGAATCCAAAAGGGAGGGGCTTAGATCGAATAGTGGTAGTCTCAAGTTAAAATATTAACGAGGTGGTGGATGGGTTGATGAAATATTCTTTGATATAACTCCAAAGGATATAGCTAAAGCACCACGTTTAATTGACGGAAAAGCAATATCAAACAAAAAGGCTATAGGCTCGGAGAACATCAGTTTGGTAAGCAGATTGAAGCGAACTGTCAACTGTGTTACTACTTTTAAATTGGCACGTGTGCTTTCAAAAAATAGTTCTATTCAATAATAATGCATTTTAGTGAACATACTTCCCTATTAAGGATGTTGATTCGTTAGTTATTTTCAAAGAGCCGACAAAGCTTTCGAATAACTACTTTTATAAAGTCTATGGATATAGCATTGGTAGATCGACAATAGAAAGTCTATATAAACTCGCAGGTGTCCATATTTTCAAAGTTTATACATAGTTTTAGCTAAAATGCTCAATAAAAGTATACTCTTCACCATCAATTTAACCATCTCTTTGATCTCTGCGAAACCCTTTGAGGAAGGGATACCAGTATCTCAACAGCAAGAAAATGCAGCAGCTATAACTGGAAAGTTCCTTCACATAACAGGTGTCCTAATAAATTCACACTATAAATCATCTAACTGGCTACTTTAAACTCTAGATATCCACGTAGATGAAAAGTACATCCAAGGAGCTACATTGGACAGCCTATGTCATCGAAAAGGATCAACTAGCACGAAGGAATCCGGGAGGTTTGGAGCGTTAGGCAGTGAGTGCGACAGCCCATTGGACCTAGTCAAGGAGAGTTACGAGTTCATGAAGACCAAGTTCGCCAACGACATCGACTTCATTGTCGATACTGGGGATGTGGTCCGTCACGACCGAGATGAAAAGACACCCAGGACCAGTGACGATGTATTATCAGATCACAAGCGAGTAGTAGGTTACTATAGCACGTATTTTGACCTCAACCGGATCAAAGTCATCCCTACAATTGGCAACAACGACGAGTACAAGCACGACGAGTTCAAGAAGAAGTCCCAGCTGCTAGGGAAATTGGTCGACATCTGGAAACCCTACAACCTGGGTTTGAAGGGTGATAAGGACTTTTTGAATGGCGGATATTTCAAAGTTAACATCATCAAGGACAAGTTGGACGTCATCTCTTTGAATACCTTAGCTTGGTACAATAAGAACAAAGGGGTTAAGGACTGTAACAAGGACGACGTCGGTAAGGATCAGCTGGACTGGTTGAAGTTGCAGTTGAAGGATGCCAAGGATAATAACCGGAACGTGTATATCATTGGTCACATTCCACCCAACTCTAAGAAAGGTGAGGTTCTTTACAGCAACAAATGCTACAGCGGGTACTTGGATCTCATTGGCAAATACTACAAGAACGTATTAGCTCAGTTCCATGGTCATACCAACTCTGATACCCTATCCATCCTAGTCCAATCCAACAACCTCAAATGTAACAGCAGTAGTGTTGGAGAAGTTACCAAAGAAGCCAAAGACTCCAAGTACCAACTAATTACCTTACCCAAGAAGCAACCCTGAGCTAGCTTTTGATAATCTTAAACTATTGTCGGTATTGACTAACGGGCCAAGTATTATCCCAGTCAACAATCCAGCTGTGCGCCTTTATAGTTATAATAAGGAGGAGGGATCTTTGATCAACTACCAGCAGTTCTACTCCGACCTCAACAAGGCGAATCAGGATGGGAAGTTGAATTTTGTGCTGGAATACAGTTCAAATGAAACTTATGGGTTGCAAAATCTTAGTTTAGAGTCCTGGACCAAGTTTTTGAAAGAGCTATTGAAGGGTGGATCCGACTACTATAAACTCTATTCTAAGTTTATTGACGTGGGTATCAATTAAATTTTATTAAAACTATATAAATACATTTCAATATATATACGCACCAAACTACACACAGTAAATCGAGTCGATTATTTTCAACTTATAGGTAGTGTTACACCATTCAAATTTTATATAAAGTTGCAAGCTGTGCAGTAACTATGAAAATTTTTAATTGGAAACTGCCGTTTACAGTTGAAATTTTAACAGTAAAACTTATAAAGGAATGATTGGTTGGAATTCCCATTATTCCTTTCGAAAAGTTTGGTGTATGAAAGACTAAAGGTGAAACTGCTTGATTCCAACATTCAAACATGCAAAAGCCAGCCTTCTCAAAAATATGAATCGTTTGATAGGACATCTACCAATATTAATAAACTATATAATGGATATCAAAGTATACGAGAGTTTTCAAAAAAATTTAATTGAAATTAAAGTAAAGTTTGCACTTTCGACATGCATATCAATTTACTTTTAAAGCTCCTACTGGGGCTAACGACCTTAACTCTAATAAACGGCCAGATGAAATGCGATGGGGGACAGCGATGTGGCCCAGATGCGCCCTGCTGTTCCCAGTATGGTTACTGTGGTACAAGTTCAGAGCACTGTTCAGCCGGCTGTAATCCCAACTTAAGCTTCCGTCCCCAATCCTGTACCAATTGGCGTGAACCTAATTACCCACGACCTGACTACGAGCCCAATTACACCTATACTTGCAACGCCAATGTACGCTGTCCCAGTCATCAACCCTGCTGTTCGAGGTTCGGATATTGTGGTACGAGCAGCGAGCATTGTATGGCTGGGTGCAACCCAGGTGCAAGCTTCAGTCCTTTAGCTTGTAGCAGCGAGAACAATAATAATCCTAGTCCTCAGTGCTCGCCATCTAGCCGATGTCCCGACTATGCCCCCTGCTGTTCAAGATTTGGGTACTGTGGCACGAGTCCAGAACACTGTTCCAACGGATGTAATGCTCTAGGTTCGTGGACCCCATCTGCTTGTCATGGGTTTAGACCTCCACCCCAATACCCCCAACCTATATACCCCATCCATATACCTATCAACATCCCCTATCCACTACCTAGGCCACATCCTCCACCTCACCACCAACCTCATCCTCACCCTCACCCTCATCCTCACCCTCATCCTCATCCCCACCCCCACTTGATTCCGGTAGGACCTATACCTCAGGTTCGACCTCCATTCCGGGACCCTAGTGTTCAGATAGATCTGACTGACTCGAGCGGCAATTCCATCGGGGATGGCTCCAATGTTGCCCTCAACCAACATATCAATATCAGCCCCCCCTTCATAGATATGGATGAAAACGCATCGTCCGAATCCAATCAATTAGTACTCGCTAACACCAAGCCTAAACTTTCCACTCTCCCCCCCTTCGTCAATATCGGAGATGAATCCAATCACCCTTCTTTAGGTCTGACGACTGGACTCAATTTGAAGCCTCCCTTTGTTAATTTGGGTAACCAACCGGTAGATGAGATTGTACACGGCTCTTCAAGTTTGGACGTGGGGAGTAGACCTGACTTTGAACCCCCAATACGCCCCCCCTTCGTCGCTCTAAGTCAAAGACCTAATCTTGATCCTATCCAAGACCCTCCGTTCGTTACTTTAGGTCAAAGGCCCAATCTCGATGCTATTCAAAGTCCTCCATTCGTTACTTTAAGTCAAAGGCCCAATATCGATACTATTCAAAGTCCCCCGTTCGTCAGTTTGGGTAGCCAAGTAGTTCAGGTCAAAGATGCTACTACTGATGCTAAATCAGGCAGATGCCAATACTATGATTGAATCCAGCGATGCCAAAACAGCATCCCAACAAGTTGGAAAGTGAAGGCGGAGAGCTGGAGGTCGTGAGCAGGGAACTCTGCCAACCTTACCATGTCGACTTCGATACCTCGACCCAGCTGGATAGCCTACCCTTCCAAAATAGTAATCTAGTAGCTGAGGACTTAGGATTGAAGTTCAGCAAGGGCAGCACGTTGAAATCCAAGACCAATTACCACTTGGGAATCTTTACCTTGAATTTGAAATCTCAACTTAATGATGGGACATTGCAATTCAAATTTTTACCTACCGACGACCGTACCCAACAGAAGTTCGAACTTTTACTCTTCAAGGATAAACTACATGCCTTTGCTGGAGATTCGGAAAAGGTAATTAGTACCAATCTCAATACGGAAGATGGCTTTAAACAAGTTAAAGTAGTTTGGTCGGAAGGTTCTATTGAAATACTGGTGGATGATACTAGCCTCATCAAGTTCGAAAAAGAAGATACTCCGAACTTCCCAACTACAGTGGTTAAGCTGCAAGTTGAATTGAACTCTGTTGTAGAAAAATCTAACTTGGAGGATAAGTTCCATCTCAAAGCTTTCGATTACAAATGTTAAAATCAATAAAATACTGTTATGTTTATTATTTAATTAGTTAATGTTTAAAACTTATTGTCAACGCCACTTCAAAAACACAATTGCAAAGATCTACATCCTAGTGATAATGGCCTGACAGGAGGCATCCTCATACACGTTTTGGCACCCGATCGTCATTAGAGCTCCCCTCACATCCTCATGGTCGTCGATAATTCGAATATGATCCCCCACCTGTAAGATCTGAGGAGTTTGCACCATAGTCGCAGCAGTCGCAGCTCGGGTAGTAAGATTTCTTCTAGCTAATGGAGATTTCATCAAAAAGTTAGAGCTGAATTTTGAATTAAATAGTTACCACGACGTTGAGAGGATCGGAAGTTTTGCAGAGAGACAGTAAACATCTGCATTTTGAAACTTTTCCACACCGACTTCAAGGCGTTTTGCAATGTCAAGTCGCAGCAAAAGGTAATTAAATTGAGGAATCCTGTTAACCCTGCAATATAATAAAAAATAAGGTAGATTGAATTTAGAAAGCCAACTGTATAAATAAAAGTACCTAAACCTAAGGCAGCCCAGATCTGCAATCCATCAGAGTCATACCCTACGCTATAGTAGGCAATGTACCTGATGGTAAAGCCTGACAATGAAACTATGGCGACCATAGGGTTCAGCACTCTAAACAAAAAATAGTCAGCAAATTAAACTTTACAAATTTACATCCTAAATATCAATCGCTTGATCTCCTTTTCCAACTTATGCGAATTTGGTTCTCCTTCCATTCGGTTCCTATTCCTGGAATTGGCCTCCAGCTTCAATTTGATAATAACGGCAATCGTTATTACACTACAGTAGACTAGAGTAAAACAGTTCTCTACAACTATCAAAGCCATAGTCAAAGGCATCTGGGGGGAACTGGAGTTGAACATACATATCCTAGGACTGGTAAACCCGTAGTAACCTAACACTTGACAAAATTAAGGTTGGTAAAGTTTTAAAATATTAAAGAATACCTAGTGGTGGTATGCTCAACGTCAGCGTCAACACTAGGGACAGTGACCAGTAGTAAAACTCCCAAGTCCGTTTGGGTGCTACCTTCCACAGGAATATTAAAACTAAATGGGTAGCTACTGCCACGTTGAAGAAACAGTACATCAGCCTCAAGACGACTTTAGAAAACCCTATCAAAGTACAAGTCAACTTATCGTTGTCGGTAACGACCTCCATAACCTTTGAAGATTGAAGTTGGTTGATATGGGTACATAAATCGATTAAAGAAATTACAACTTGTAAGCGTAAAGTTAGGCGATCGGTTAGCTTGTAGTTGAAAGTAGTTATCGAGGTATATATGCAAAGTACTATGGAACTAGAAATTAAAGAGAGGAGGTTGAGCTTATCTTTAAAGACCAAAAACCCTTCAACTAGTGGGCTGAAGTCTTCAGTTGACATTATCTTGGGTTGGTCGTCGTCAAGTCAAACTTTTGAAAACTTTGGAAACACAAAAAATGTCCAATATGAACTAGAGGACACTACCAAAATACTTTAGATTGGATGCTAAAAGTCAAATTTACATTGCTAACCTAAATTTTAGTTTGTGTTTAGTATCACCTGATTGCCAATATTCAATATAAATAGATAGATGATTAGCACCAAAAATTTACTCTAAAGTAAAAATCCCATTGGATAATCTAATTCTCCCTACTGGTTGGAATGATGTATCCCAGCCGGATTAATAGATTGCATGCAACTTAATAGATTTAGGTTGGGTACCTCATATAGCCGTATAGCTGATTTAGTCAAACATGGTACTTTTTATGATCAAGTTTATAGGTAGGATGTCAAAGTAGATGTATCGGTAGGCCAAGCTAGTTCGATCTACAAGTAGTTGGAAAGGGAAAAGTCGCCCAAAAGGTGAAGGAAATTTTAGTTACGAATACCTTTATCGCTGCCGAGTTGTTTAGCTCGGTAGAGGAAATTGCCAAAAGAATGGTATCCCTTTTAGTCTGAATTTCTATTCAATACAAGTTCCTACTTTTTCATTGAATCCACTTTTATAAGTTTATGCATATACCACCCTTTTAACAGGCATTGGTTTCTTTCACTTCAAATCATACAATTTAAACCTAGACACCTTACTTTAGTATACCTTTCTAAAGCAACTGTAAATCCAGCTATCGACATCAAGTACTTTTAACTCGATATAATATCACTTTTGATACATAACACTAAATCTTATAACCATACATTACAATAGTGATTGCGTTGCTTACTTTACTATCCAAGTACCTATAACTTACTTTGATGTGTAGATTAAGGTAAAGTAGACTCAAATCAATATTACGTATAGCAACTAGCCATAATTAAATATAAGCATACTATTTAATAAACCTATTTAGTATATATGTTTTCAACTTGAAAATTTCATATCAAAGCTACTAAGTTCGAATGGAATTGGCTAATTTTTATAAGCTTATCCAGCAATACCTGGTTGGATAAATCGACAATATTATAGCTTGCCATTTGATAATAGCAAATAGATTTCAAGTTGAAAGTAAGCCAATTCAAAGAAACTGTTTTAAAACATCACATTATAATGTACTATAAGTAATTGCTGAGATGCAGTCCATACCAATCAATTGAGTAAAAATTGATCTAAAATTATACTTCAAGTAGGCATTATGTTACAAATTCATACAGGATATCCAATTGCAAATCCACCAAATTTTCAAGTCAGCTGTAATTTCAATAAACGTATGTAGATTATCTACAGTTTATTAATATAGTTTCACAAATTATATATATCAAGTATAAAAATTCCACCACTTTTATAAAATTGATGTGTTTGCATTCCCAATTTTACAAAGTAAAGCGTCAGGATAGCTCAAATTAAGGTTAGAGACAATATTACCTTCAATAAACTTATAAAAATGACAATACACCACAATCAAATTGACAAATTTAATTTAACTGGTACCTACATCAACAAATTTGGAGTAAAGCTTGTAGTAATCCGATCCATCCTTCAGCAACACCTTCAAAAACTTGGACCAGGATTCCAAACTGAGATCCTGTAAGCCATAAGTCGTATCTGAACTGTACTCGACGACAAAGTTCAACCTCCCTTCTTGGTTCGCCTTGTTGAGGTCGGCATAGAACTGCTGGTAGTTGATCAAAGATCCTTGCTCCTTATTGTAGCTGTAAAGGCGTACAGCTGGATTGTTGACTGGGATAATGCTAGGGCCATTGGTCTGAACAGAGAGCAAGGTCAACTTATCAAACGTAAGTTGCGGTTGCTTCTTGGGTAACGTGATCAGTTGAATTTTGGAAGCTTTGGCCCCCTTGGTAACATTTGCACCATTGCTAGCGTTGTTGATGTCGTTAGTTTTGAGGTTGCTGTTGGACTGAACAAAGATGGACAGGGTATCAGAGTTGGTATGGCCGTGGAACTGACCTAGTACGTTCTTGTAGTACCTGCCGATGAGATCCAAGTAGCCGCTGTAACACTTGGCCTTGTACAGCACTTCGCCTTTCTTAGAGTTAGGTGGGATGTGGCCCACTATGTATAGGTTTCGGCCACCACTTTCAGCCTCCTTCAACTTGGATTCTAACCAAATCAACTGATCCTTGCCTACGTCGCTTTGGTCACAGTCCTTGACCCCTTTGTTCTCGATATACCAGGCCAGAGTGTTCAGCGAGATGACATCCAGCTTGTCCTTGATGACGTTGACTTTGAAATATCCGCCATTCAAAAAGTCGCTGTCTCCGGCCAAGTTCAAGTTGTAGGGTTTCCAGATGTCGGCCAATTTCCCTAGCAGCTGGGACTTCTTCTTGAACTCGTCGTGCTTGTACTCGTCATTGTTGCCAATTGTAGGGATGACTTTGATCCGGTTGAGGTCAAAATACGTGCTATAGTAACCTACTACTCGCTTGTGATCTGATAATACATCGTCACTGGTCCTGGGTGTCTTTTCATCTCGGTCGTGACGGACCACATCCCCAGTATCGACAATGAAGTCGATATCGTTGGCGAACTTGGTCTTCATGAACTCGTAACTCTCCTTGACTAGGTCCAATGGGCTGTCGCACTCACTGCCTAACGCTCCAAACCTCCCGGATTCCTTCGTGCTAGTTGATCCTTTTCGATGACATAGGCTGTCCAACGTAGCTCCTTGGATGTACTTTTCATCTACGTGGATATCTAGAGTTTAAAGTAGCCAGTTAGATGATTTATAGTGTGAATTTATTAGGACACCTGTTATGTGAAGGAACTTCCCAGTTATAGCTACTGCATTTTCTTGTTGTTGAGGTACTGGTATCCCTTCCTCAAAGGGTTTTGCAGAGATCAAAGAGATGGTTAAACCGATAATGGCGAATAAACTTTTGTTGAGCATCTTTTTTAGGACTGGATATATAACTTTAAAAGGTAGATACTGTCAGGTTTATATAGATTTCCTATCTACCAATCTTATAGCGCCATGCTCAAAAGCCTTGCCGAAAATAGATATATGAAATGGTTACTAATTCAATGGAAGTAGTTAGCAAATGATTAATATTATAGGAAGGCATGGCTATGAAAATATAGTCCTATTGGGATGACTCAAAGCCAATAGCATGTGTTTATAAAATTTGAGGAATTTTATTAAGCCTATCTTAACTTTTTGACCACCTGCAGTAACTTTACTTCTGATTAAGTCACTCAAATATCCAGAAAAATATTGTTCTTTAGAGGGACATGTATCAAAGCTAAAAGCAGCCTTAGTCCGTTCAGATATTCTGGGTAAACTTTTGCAGCTGAACTTGTCAAGATTCATATTAACTTTTGATCCGTTTAATAGTTCAATTGATGGTGAGTTTGAATCAACTTACTAATCAAATCGATGTTTCTAGCCTTACATGCCTTTTCATTTTGTATTTTCTCGCCTCCTTGCTATTAGATTGTGTATACAGCCCAATCCTTTCATTTAACCTTGCTTAAGCTTCATTTCATCAATTCAATTTTCATCTTGAAGCAATTCGCTCTACTAAGCTTTATCTCCTAGGCTCCTATCCCATTTCTTAATCAATCCAGTACCAATACTGTCCAACTTACCTATCTTTTGACATCATTATGTATCTCATATTTTATAGTCAACTTTTTCTGACATCCATATATTTTAATACATAGTAGAATTTTTACAATGTCACTTTTGATATTGACATGACTTCCTAATAGAAGTTAATAGTGTTCTTCTATTTCCCAGCTACTGGCACTCAATATCCACCAGCGGACCAAACTTTCTCCGTAAATCTGTGCAATTCTAATGGATATACTACAGTTAGTCTTTTGGCAAAGTTTAACAAGCTTAACCTCAACAAATTTATACAAATCTTCTAGAAGTTGTTCCGGCCTTACCCAAAGAACCTTTGAATAGAGATAAGGTTTGAAGGGGATTTGGCTTACCCTTGATTTCCTTGAATCCTGTTTATCCAAATAAGGCAAGTGTAATGGAAATTGGTTTGAGGAACACTTTAGTTGATAACTTTGCAACGTATTTCTAATTAAAGCCACAACACTTAATCTGTTTGGCAATCTTAGATCTGTTCGAAAATTACCATTTTTAAGGAGTTAGGCGGAACTTAAACCCAAACTTTCAAAGTTATGGTCAAGGTGGATATGAAATTGAAAGATAGAGAATACTATATTAATTCACCCATTTCTTTTTTCTATAGCTGTATCCAACATGTCAGCCAACAACTTTGAAGTCGAGAACAAATTTTATATCAATAGGGATGGAGTAGAGATCTTTACTAGAACTTGGAAGGTAATTTACCAAGCTAAATCTATGAAGCTCAGCATTTTTAACAGCCAGTGGGAGAACCTGTCGCCATTTTAGTTTTCGTACATGGTTTCATCGAGCATATAACGCGGTACGACCCAGTCTTTAGCCAGTTTGCCGAAAGAGGGATACTAGTCCAAGGTTTTGACCAATTGGGGCATGGCAAGACGGCTGAAAAAACCAGTACTTTCGGTGCTGCAAGAGGATTGATCTACGCTATAAAGGATATCGATGATTGTATCGATCGTGTTTATAGGAAGGATAAGCCACTTTTCCTTATGGGTCACAGTTGGGTAAATATACTTTCTACTATATTTTACTTAATGCATTTGCTAGGGCGGAGCTACTGCCTTGAACTATTTAACTTTAGGGAAGTTTAGACATCAGATCCATGGTGCTATATCTTCTGGTAATTTTTATTCCAAAGTAGAACTATGAAATTCCTTATCACTCTCTATATATTTAGCACCATGCCTGGCTGTTCACCCCGCTTCTTTGCCTAACAAGTTTTTGATAGGGTTGTTGAAGCAACTCGTCAAAGTTGCCCCCAATCTAGTTTTGAAGGTCGAAGTTAGTAAGTATCTCCACTTTAAACTATTTTTTAATCATTTCCATTTAATTTTAGAACCAGAACTCACTTCTCGTGACCCAGAGATGGTTAAAAAATATGCCGAAGACCCATTGATCAAAGCCAAGTCCACTTTGAGACAACGTAGGTTAATTTTAACCTCTTTCGCTTACGTACTGTTTTTTAGAACTCGATTTACTGCTGGAGGGTGGAAAGATGGTAGATTCACGTTATAAAGAATTGAGAACACCTAACCTTTTGATTGTCCACGGTGATGGCGATAAGATCACCGATTTTACCGTCACTGAGAAGTTCGCTGGTATCTTGAAGACAGCCAACATCATCAAGAACTTAACTTTCAAAAATTACCCAGGATTCTACCATGAACGTAAGTTTGTACCTTTATTTGTAAACTAATTTTGTATAGTACATAACGACATCGGTAGAGAACAGGTAACTTGAATTTTCCATACTTATACATCCTATGTGATTATACCTAACAGCTATATTATTTACTGTAGGTTATTACCGACTACTTGGAATGGATATTGAAAACAACCGAAAGCTTTCAGTTTAAAGAACAGACTCCCACCGAAGTTCAAGAGTCTACCACAATCCACGTACCCAACCCCAAACTTTAACTAATATATGCTTGTTTTTACAATAAATTAATAGCCTATTACCTGCTACTTTAACTAACATTGTTTATTTTATATTTTATGGGTTTCACCTGATTTATTACATATAAAATATTTACGTGAATCTTTTGATATTGATCCCTTTAAGAGTATATACTTATCAAGTAGCTATTATATATTATTTAGGAAATAATATACATGCTTTGAGTATTTAGATGCTTATTTATAGAATATAGATTCTAATCCAGGGGATTTGGATATACCTTTTTTACTTGCAGATATAGGATAAGATGAACAAGATAAATTTGTGTTTTTGATCAGGGTTGATCGATTTCCTTCTCATGCTCGTTTTGGGTCACTTTCCAGGATAATTGAACTTAGACTAAATATTGCCAAATTTAATCAGTAATTTTCAAAATGATATATATATGGTCATATAGCTCAATTAGTCGAGTTCTTTATTAACTATTATGAAATTGGAGTGAAGCTAAAGTTACATTTGTTATATTCACATTACATTTTAATGTATATCTAATTTTTCCTAATTAAATAGAATATTTCTTAATACTGAGCATCAGGTTGAAACTACTTCTTCATATTAGAATATTGGATATAAAGATGGCATTAAACCAATTCTTGAAAAATTGAATGTCAAACCTATTATTGATAAAATAACTTTAATTCAAATCCAAAAAACTAAAATACCAACATTTATAAATATATAAGGGGTATAGGGTGAAGTATAATAATCTAATAAACAAAGACTAAATAATATAACCAAGCAGACAGTATCAACCCAGCTGCTCATTACGGAAGTCCATCAACAAATGAGGACTTCCAAATCATCGAAAATTACCCACTAGGACCGAACTCCGAAGGGGGATGAGCTGAAAGAGGGGTCAATGTCATGCCGTTGTACTGGGACTTGGAGCTGGAGGTGACAGACGAGGCAATAGATCCAGTTCCTACTTTGAGCTTCTCCATCTCGATACGCAACTGCTCATTCTCAGCCTTCAGCCTAAAGTTCTCCTCCAGTAGGTTCTGGATCAACTGTTGGAACGTAATCTTATTGGAGTTAGTACTGGTTTAAAGTGTAAAATCTACCATGGTATCCGATAGTATACCTTCCGATTTGCTAGGTAGGTTTAGTAGATGTGGAATAATATAGTTATACTTATTGATCTTGGCTTGGTCGTTAAGGGATCGGGTGATGGAGCTCTGGCTGGCGTTCCCATTCTCACCCTTTATAGTCTTTTGCAGCTCATTGAGCATGAGGCGCTGGCTTTCATTCTGTTTGGAGATGGCGTCAAGTTGGGTGGCATGCATCATTAAGGTATTGGAATGATCTCCAATATCGTCGTCAGGACCGTTATCGGCCACCGCTCGGACATTGATACCTTCTACTTCCAATTTAGCACGAAAGGAAATTGAAAACTTTACCTCCGTTCTCGTTGCTCACTTGGAAGCGCCCCCGTTTCTCAAAGTTGCTGCTAGTGGGGGTTGTCCCAGCCAACGTCTGCTGCTCCCCATTGGTGGGGCTACTCGTGTCGGAGGAGATGGAGAATCGGCTCGACTTGGAAATTTCTCGCGTAAGAGGGAGTTGACCGACCTGCTCGATAGAACCGTTGACGTTGTTGGTGTCTACTATGGTGAGTGGCGTCTCATAAGAAAGCTTACTTAAAATTGGACTAACAGAACGGTCGCTGACACTGAACCTACCTTTTTTTATCTCTCCTGGGGTCATAGGAGAGAGTACAGTCTCTGACTTTTCCAGGTTGGTGGTATCAATCACAAATCTACTCTTTCGGCCGGTGGTTGGGGCTGAAATAGGGGATGAGGCAGGTAAAGTAGAATTTTCGGTGATCGGTGTAAGGGTGGATATGGGGCTAGGGATGGTGTGGGTGATCTTGGGATTCTTTTGTGAATCGGAATTCTGTAATCCAGATGAGTCGTTGAAGTAAGTGGTCTTCTCGGAGGTTTCAATAGCTGGTGAGAAGTTCCAAGACTCTCCCTGGGCAGGAAGTTTGAGCGGTGCTGCTTGCTCTAAGGCGAAGTTTAAATTAACTTGTATATAACTTACACTTACTTGCTTTACTAGGACGATCCTCGATAGGCGGAAGATTTTGTACTAGAGGAGCAATATTGGCAATCTTTTTGACTTGCTTGAAGAAGGGATGCTGGAGAAGCTTCTCAGCGGTACACCTGGATAAAACATTCAACAAATGTAATTTTCACAATCCCACCTCTTAGATGGATCTTTTTGCAGACATGCATCGACCATCTCCTTGAAAACTCGACTATATTTGTGCTTAGAGTTTTCTCGATCCAAGGTTGGCGGGTCTTTTGATAAGGTCATCATCAAAACCTAAGCTAATTTAGCAAACAATAAATATCATATAAACCTTTATCGGAGGGTACTTTGCGAGGGGTGCTTGTCCATTTGCCAACTCCAGTGCTGTAATACCAAAGGACCATATGTCCGCTTTACTATCATAACCGGCCTATTATAATTCATTAGCGTAAAACTTTAGTAATATATTACCTGTTCCATAACCTCAGGAGCCATCCAACATGGAGTTCCTACAAAGGTCTTACGAAGCTTAGTTCGATCTCCATAATCGCTGAGGGAGCTACTGACCCCGAAATCGGCCAGCAAAACTTGTCCGTTTCCGGTTATCAATAAGTTACCAGCCTTTATATCCCTAATCAAGTTAGGTTGGCGGTTAATAAAATACTACCTATGAATATGTCCATTCTTGTGTAAGTATTCCAAACCCATCAACGCCTGCTTTAGAATTGAAGCTATATATATTTCTTCCAATCCTTCGGAATAGCCATGCTTTAAAATATCCAAACATGAGCCTAAAAAGTTACAAAAGTAGCATTGAATCTAAAGTACCTGAAGTAAGGTAAGGTGTGATAATATGCAATTTGGACTCTAATACGTAGGAACAGTACACTGGCAATAGGTTGGGATGCCGACATAGGTACATAACCTGTGTTTCTTTCTAAAGTAGAATTAGAAAACAATAATAAATATAGTACCCTAAGTTCATCGATCTGATTCCGTTCAAACATATCCATGTCGATGACCTTGACGGCCACCTTGAGATTTTTGGGCTTGTAGATGGCCAAATAGACAGTGGCCGAAGATCCATACCCTTTAAACTTAAATTTCGCTGCTAATAAAATTATCGGTTACCTATTGGCTGTTTTATGTCGAAATCGTCGGGGTTGGAAGAATATACCACATTGTTTGGGTCCATGCTAAACTGATTCTAAATTCTATTTCGATTGAAGGCTCTTTGGGATGTGTTCTTATAAGTTTTCCCCAGTACACTACAGCTAACGTTTGAATTATCCTAAATCCGTTTAATGCAATCCATCCATCTATGACGTCAATATGCAAGAATTTAATGGGTCGGTTAAATTTTTGTCGGGAACTAAGGAAGAAGGCTGTTGTGGCAGAGAACATAGGATTCCTAGAGTGTATAGATTTGACTATAGCGCCATATTTAGCTATAAAGACATGTGGATTCTTTTATATACTTGGACCTAAAGCCTATGCTATCTCTGATCCATTTCGACTGTCTATATTTCAAAGAAGGACGATATGGATCTAAAATGATATACCATTACCGACATTGCCTCTGGGTATAATATCATTGTATGATTTCAACCTACTGAAATACGTTAAAAGAGCCTAATAATTAGTACAATTGCAGTTGGCTATGATTTTAAAGTTTAGTATTTGTTTTGACATAATAACTGTCTACACAACTATATGAATTTATCTCATCCGTTTCGAAATATTACAAGCATTTTGATAGTTAATAGTACTGGAAGGCTTTTTAATATTTAAAAACATAGAGAGCAAGTCACTTTGAAAACAAGGATCACAAGCAGATACCTATCATACTCCCGACTTTATACGGTTCTATACATTTCCCCTAATTCCTTTTTTTCCAAATAAGATACTATAGCTTGTAGCTAATAGTCGAAATAATTTCTACACTTACAATCACATTTTTACATGTCGGAAGCTTATAAATTCGAGTTCCAATAAAATCCATTACATCTATTAAGTTTTGATGAAAAGTTGTTTAGTAGAATATATTTAGGATTTTTTTATGTAGCTTAAGAGGATAGCACGCTTATCATACTATATGTAGTTTAACTAAAACAAACTGGGTAGAATATTAGCTCGAAAAGGCCTATAAAGGCTTAGAAATGAGGTAAATTTCTAAGTTCTGATATATGTAAAAGTATACTATATCTATCAAAAGTTACTGTTAGAGTCTCTGAGATTTGAAGTCCAAAATCCAAATCAAACAACTAATAGTTAAAACATAATACTATACTATATAGTATATTTCCAATATAATAAATTTATTTACGTGAAGTATAACACTCAATTGCATGACTATATCAATGTGAACCTAAGCTAGGATAATAATTTGTTAAGGCACGAACAATTTTACTAAAACTCAATGCAACATGCCAATAGCTTGAATTCTATTGTGCAGGTATTGGTCCAAATGCAAAAAGCTAAAGATCACAATCTAAACTATCGCATTTGAAAGTATGCATATCTACAATTAAAGTGCTATATACTATCTAAAAATAATGTATTTTCTTGGATAAATACATCCTTGCTGAGCATTAAATACCTCTTGAAGTCGTTTTACAGTAATACTAATCTCAAAACTAAGCCAGTTCGAGTTATAGTCTCGATATTTTACTCACGCATTGCAAGCCAACGAAATGAAGCATCCATAGAACAAACGTATTACTTCAACATTTAATTTAAGTTGTTGTTTCACGCAATAGAAGGCCAAAGCCATATATTTAGCTCCAAGAGTTAAAACCTAATTAGTGGCAACTTCAGCTAGCCTGTATAAAATACATACAACTATCTACTTTGAAATAATTTTATTTACAGCCTCATGGAATACTTGTAATTTCACCGTTGCTCTTCACTAAATTATCCCTAGTCAGAATTTTAAAACCAGCTAATTTTCCGATGAGATCACAGACATCCATTACATCAGGATATATAAAGATAGTAACCAATCTCTAGGCTTCCAAAAGTTGGATATCCAAGTATGTCTATTTAGAAGATAGGGAGAATGCAATTTCAGTACTAACTAAACCAGCAATTCCTTCAACCGATAACACTCAACTTGAAGTTATAAACATATTTGCCATAATCAAAATCTTTTCCAAGTTGGAACGAGCTTTGAACTCCCATGTTGTTTCTATTTGTACTATAAAGACCTTAGCTCAAACTCCAACCTCCATCAATAAAAAGGTACTTATTGCAACCCTCAAAATACACAAACTGATCTATGGTGGCAGCTCCAACAACCACACTGATGTTGCATTTATGAGCGATGAGTATCAAGCTAGTGAGCATAATTAATTCTTTGACGACATATCCTACTTAACTAAAGGTATGTTTGATGGACCTATCTTCCAGCTTTAATACCCTTTCTTTACCATCTGGACAATCTATATCAAACCTAAAGATTTAAGGATTGGCTATAATAATCCTAAGGATATTTATTTCAATTTTTTATACCTTCTGTATTTTGCAAAGTATTTCTACCAAAACCTCGACTAGGCTTGACAGATCTGTCAGCTAACTGATTCAATCATCTGCAACTTCTCTGTTATAATAGCTAATGATGACCATTACAGTGGTTTAGGAGACAGATTTTCATCTTTGCCTTATCTAACCGTAGCAGTATTATCGTTTGAGGCATGAGATGGATCATAACTTTGTAGATCTCAGCAAGAAATACAACAATAGTTTTAACTATTTAGATGCAAATACCATTATTTTAGCCCAAGGTCTAGGCTGGAAGAGTTGATTGTTGGACTTCCAAGGAAGAGAAAGCTACCTACAGGCTTTTAGAGTACCTGTGGCATTATTTAAGCCAGGGTTTTATTACCTTCACTTTCAGTAGTGATGTCATGTATAAACATTGATGCTTGCTGGCTTCGGTAACTGGAGTTGATTAAAATGATTGTTTGAAATTTGCTGGATGGCAAAACTTTATCTTGGAAGACTTGAAATAGCGATGATAGAGAATTTTCAATCGGTATAGAAATGAATGTTTAAATAATGAGAGCCATGTATTGAAAATCTGTGCAAAGACCCTACCCACTAATAAAACTATTATCACAATACTGACTTTGATCACTTTATATGAGGTTGGAAGTGAGGAGTACCATACCAACAACGACTGCTACTTGATTTACTTTACCTGGGATATGTATGGGAGAAAGACTTTTCGATCTACCAACGAAGGCTGTCTGATGCATAAAATAATCTACACCTCTTTCTGTAATGTATGTAAGGAAGGTATGCTACACCAATTCTTGAAACGTGTATTGTTGATCGACGACATAGTTGTTACTAAGGACAAGGTAGCCATCTATACTTTGAATTTAGGGTCGAAGCGACCAGTTGATAACAAAGTGGCTAGGAAAAGGCTGGATACTACTTGAATTTTGAAAGGTGTCGTATAAATTCTACATAATAACAAGTTGATCAACCTCGAAGTCAGATCAAATCTTCATGGAGATACCATCGATCCTAGGGTTTTAAGGTCTAAGTTATTGAATTGACAGGTATGAAAGTTATAAATATAAAAGTTAATAAACATGAGTTAAAGCTTCTGTGGCTTATATTGAGCACTATAGCTTAAGTACACCTTTTATATAGTATGTGTTTTTGCTGAGATATAGCCAACATACCTTATGATCAAGTCAAAGTATTTAGTTCCATTAAAATTAACCTTATAAAGAGGAAATATATAAAATAAATTGACATATTTACTAGATCAGCAATAGTTATTAGAAAAACAGACAGGTTGCAAAAATTTAGCTATAAATTGAGCAGTATGCATTAGAAGGGTAGACCTATCCCATTTACCAAATATATAAAAGGCGAATTATTGTACAACGCCTCAAAGCACTATGATCCTGTATTTAGGCAAACACATCTATACCAAGGACTCCAAACCTTTCCACATCGTCTTTAAGTAACTGCAAATCTCAAATTTTACAAAGGTTCAAGCTCTAGCCTCAAAAATTTATCCACATGATGCAAGGGACTCGACGAAATAAGGGTGTACACGGCTAGAATAATATCTTCAAGTATCCCAAGGATCCAATTCGAAGTGAAATTTCGTAGACTTTAACACGGAATTAGTAAAAACAAAATATAGTAGCTTGATGGCGTGACCAAGTTATTTGATCATATTAAAATTGTAGTTTCCAAATGTATAATTTAGCAATCCTCGCAAATATTCAACACATACCCACATATCAGTACCTATACCATTATATGGGATTTAAGTCTTACCAACTGAACTGCAGCAACAACTAAGCTCTCACAATATACGCATATCCAGCTGGAATTCCTCTACAGCTATTCTAAACCTATGCACTTAAAATAGCCAACATTGGCAAAGCAACTTATGCCAATAAAGCAACCGAAGTTTGATTACAAGGATCTCAGGAATTCCATAATATTTAGCGTGATGGAGGGTCAAATCCATTCCATTTAGTCATAAGGTACAAAACCCGAATTAGAGGCTACTTTAGCAAACCTGTATAAAAAGTAGGCAGCCGCCCACTTTGAGCGATAACTATACTTTTAATCTAAATGCAATACTCTTTGACGACTTCACTACTGATCGTCACCGAACTACTATCTCTAGTGTAAGCTAAATTCACCTTTTCGACATTCACTAATTCCTCATAAATAGATCAGGTACCGTCCACTACGCCAAACTTTACAAGGATGGCAATCAATCGCTAGGCTGCCAGATCCTCTCCAAGAGCCAGGTGCCCAAGTATGCCGGTTTAGAGGACAAGGAGAATGCTATTTCCGTATTAACTAAGCCAGCTGTTTCAGCAACCGCCGATACTAAACTTACAGTCCATCAACAAAAGCAACATTGTCGAAATATTCTCCAAGTCGGAGCAAGCTTTGAATTCCCACATCGACAGCATTTGTACTAAGAAGACCTTGGTTCAAGCACCAGCTTCAGCTGACTCTCGAGCACTCGTAGCGACCCCCGAAGTTCGACAGCTTATTCACAGTGGTAGCCCCGACAACCGTATTGATGTCGTCTTCATGGGCGATGGCTACCAAGCTGCTGAACGTACCAAATTCTTCGATGACATCACCCGATTGACTAAAGATATGTTCGACGGTCCTACCTTCAAATCCTGGTTGCCTTTGTTCAACATTTGGGCTATCTACGTTGAGTCTCAGGACTCGGGTATCGGCTATGATGGCCCTAAGAATACTCCCTTCAAGCTGTACCGTGATGCTGGCCAGCTACGTGGCTATCTTCACTGACAACGCTGAGTATGCTAGACAGATCTGCCAATTGACTGGAGTCAATGCCTGTGACTACCCTTCCTTGATCGGTAATGACGACTACTATGGTGGCTTAGGTGGTGAGTTTGTTATCTCAACCAAGTCAGCTAGAACTGGCACCGTTGTTTTAAGGCACGAGATGGGCCACAACTTTGTCGACGTCGGTGAAGAGTACGACAATGGTCAAGTCTACTCTGGAGTCAATGCTGCCACCTCTGTCAAAGATTTAGGCTGGAAGAACTGGCTATCTGGTCCTCAAAAGGAAGAGAAGGCTATCTACAGGTTGTTAGCGTATCCCTGGCAAGATCTGAGCAAAGGTTCCAAGACCCTCACCTTCACTTCCGACGGTACTTACAAGCGTTGGTACCTTTTGGCTTCCGTCACCGCTGCTGGTGAAGCTGATTCTTTGGAGTTTGTTTTGGACGGTAAAGTTTTACCTTGGAAGTCGCGTGGTAGCGATGACCGTGAATTCTACGACTGGCGTGGCACCAAAGGTTTCACTAAGGGCAACCATACCTTGACCGTACGTTCAAAGACTCCTTCCACTAACAAAGATATCCCAAGAATGATTGCCTCTGTCACCTTGCACGAATTTGGCAGTGAAAGAGAATATCATACTGACAACGACTACTACTCAGCCTACCCCACTTGGGATGTCGATCGCCAAAAGACTTTCCGTCCTACTAACGCCGGCTGCTTGATGCGTAACATGACCCACAATTCTTTCTGCAATGTGTGTAAGGAAGGTATGTGGTACCAGTTCCTGAAACGTATCTCTCTTATTGATGATGTCGTTGTATCTAAGGATAAGGTAACCGTCAACACTTTGAGCTTGGGCTCCAAGCGACCTGCTGGCAACCAAGTTAAGGGTGAACGTCTAGAGGTCACTTGGACTTTGAACGGCAAGGTACAAAAGCAACACAAGAACAAGTTTACCGTCGACAAGCCAGCTTTAGGTGACTGGGTAGTAACCGTGCATTTAGTCAATCCTGAAATCAAATCCGATCCTAATGGCTATACCTTTGACTCCAAGACTTTCAAAGTTGAAGCTTAAACCTGATTGTGCTAAAATTTCTACATATTCAAATTAATAAACATGAATTTTAAAGAAAAAGTGGTATTTTACTGGAAAGATACAGCCAAAGCTGGAATCTTTAAACAGCAATATAAACTGAAAGGTACTCTTACTATCATTCAGCAGGCTATACATATTCAATTTATAGCTGACAATCTATGATTCATCCAACATTAGCCCTTTCTTCCAATCTTACCACCAAAGCTTTGAAAATAAGAGCAATATCGAATCTAAAAGTAGTATCAAGATTTTGAACCTGATTCATTTATATACTATTGTTATTTTGTAATATACCTATGGGAAAAAGAGAAGGTATGAGAGTGTTAATTAATATTACTTTTACATTGTTTCAAATATAGACTATCACTTCGAAATATGGTAAGAGTTTCTAACAATAAACTTTATTCGATATCCTTTCAGTATTTTGATACAAGGGATCAATATTTGAAAGACTAAAATTGCTTACGGATCCTTATTAAAGATCAATTTATATAGTGCTATATTTTTCATATCCATGCCTTCACCCTTAACTACGATAATTTATATTATAAGTTATCACTTTCCCTAACCTATAAGATCCTTAACTACATGTTGGAGTTGGGATCCCCGTTTCCTTGATTCGATTAAGACCATATTTAATTTAGTTCATTATAATAAAGGGCTATACAAGACATTGAAGTTAAATTCCAAACCATCCATCAGTTTGTATAAAATTTACAGCATCATATATATGCGTTTTCCTTGCTCGTTACTTGGTAAGTAACTATCAGTATCAAAAATATGTACCACCTTACTAAGCTTCAATCCTCATTACTTGACAGGGATTTGCTCATACACGATTGACTATCCTGGCATACTTACCAATCCACCGTCTTGAAATAGGCTGATGCTTGTTACCTCATTTGCAGACCTTAGCACTATATCCGTAGACATATCCTTCTTTATCGAAAGCTTATATGGTTTAAAATTTGATAAAATCAAAACAATCTACCAAGCTTCAAGAGCTTTGTTGGTAGGCTGCAGTTCGCGTAGTGGTCTTTGATTTTTGAATTTTCTGCTTTTGCATGAAAACTCAAAGCTGTGGGCATATCTTGATGAGGTTTGTTAAAAATTTTGTGCAACTGTATAGATCAAATCTACAAAGCCATTGACCATTGAGTTAGAACCAATCCATCTATTTGGCTTAAATGTACGACACACATACAATATCTGTTTTTCATTCCAGTAAGCTTGGTAATAAGCTTGTAAATGTTTGTTCATCTTTAAAAGCCTATAGATAAGCTATATTCTTAGCTTAGGATTAGCGCAAGTTGATAAGAAATTCCCTATCATAGAGCATCGTTATTTGAAGTGTGTATATACTATTGGTAGGTACAAAATTTAACATATGAGCAATTTGAATATAAATTGATTAGCAAGCCAATAGAAGCATTTTACTATAGAAATATATTGTTATAAAAGGACCTTAATTGGCACCAACTATTATACTTTTGTATCAAGATGGTTTTCTTTGAATTCTAAGGCCATCCGCAATATTTTGCAGCTCCCGCAAAACCTTCAAATCCACATGATGTGCCAGCTTTTAGCCTCAAAACTTTTACACATGACTCAAGAAGTCCAGCGAATAAAGTCATCCTCATATAAACAATCCCCTCGGATCTCAAGACCTCTTCTAATTTAGAGCACCTTATGATTGTAAAAAAAACTCAAAGCTGCTTAGCAAAATGTGACCACCTCCTTTGACCTTGCAAAATCTAGCTTTCTATTCAACAAATCTAGTCAACTAAAATGATGAGGTGCCAGTGGTCATTTCAAGTGAACCTGCATTTTTTATCACCTCAACAGTAGTTCCGAATCGATTTTTTTCCATCAAATGTAGTCTTATTGATGTATCGGAATTCCTTTCCAAATATTTAGTAGTAAAACAAGTTCGAAACATTTAACATATGCACATACGTTCATAAATATAGGGTGAACAAGGGATTCCAAGTCTTGTGGATGGTACATCGCCTTCACTCTTTCCTCCAATATAAACATAAAGCGGCAAAGTTCAATTACATAGATTGGAATTACCCCCTCATGAAATTGGCTAAATTGGCGGGATTCAGAACCTATTTTATGCAAATAAAGGATTACTTGGGTCACCGGATTAGTTGATTTAGCGTGACGAGAAGTAGGTCCTAGTCATCGCATCACAAGCACAAAATAATTTAGATTCAAAACCCGTATAAAAACCTACCAAATTCTCAAAACTTTGAACAGCAACAAATCAACTATCCGATGCAATACTCCTTAACAACTTCTTTGTTGATCGCTACCGAACTACTTTCCCTAGTGTAAATCAAACTTCAATTACCATAGGCTAACTTTTTGTAGGTCGGGATCAGTCCACTATGCCAAGCTCTACCGCAATGGCAATGAAAATTTGGGTTGTGAAATAATCACTCAGACCCAAATCCCCAAGTATATTGGTCTAGAAGATAAGGAAAACGCCATCAGTGTAATTACGAAGCCAGCTGTAGCTGGTACTGCCGACACCAAGCTCACCGTCATCGATAAATCTAACATTATTGAGATCTTCTCCAAGTCGGAGCAGGCTTTGAAATCGCACATCGACAGCATTTGTACTAAGAAGACCTTGGTCCAAGCTCCAGCTTCAAGCGACTCTAGGGCCAGTATCGCAGCCCCTGAAGTCCGCAAAATCGTCTATAGTGGCAACCCTGCCAACCGTATCGATGTCGTCTTCATGGGTGATGGGTATCAAGCTGCTGAACGTACCAAATTCTTCGATGACATGACTCGATTGACTAAAGATATGTTTGAGGGTCCTACCTTTAAATCCTGGTTACCTTTGTTCAACATCTGGGGTATCCACGTCGAATCACAGGACTCAGGTATTGGTTACAACGGGGCCAAGAACACTCCCTTCAAGCTATACCGTGAAGCTGGGCAGCTACGTGCTATCTACACTGGGAACTCGGCCTACGCTAGACAGATCTGCCAGTTAACCGGAGCTAATGCCTGTGATTATCCTTCCTTGATCGGTAATGACGACTACTACGGTGGCTTAGGTGGTGAGTTTGTCATTTCAACCAAGTCAGCTCGTACTGGTACTGTCGTTTTGAGACACGAGATGGGCCACAACTTTGTAAGTGTTGGTGAAGAGTATGACAATGGTCAAGTTTACTCTGGAGTCAATGCCGCCTCTTCGGTCAGCGGCCTAGGCTGGAAGAACTGGCTATCGGGCGCCCAGAAGGAGGAGAAGGCTATCTACCGTTTATTGGAGTACCCATGGCAAGATTTGAGCAAGGGTTCCAAGACTTTTACTTTTACTTCCGATGGTACTTACAAACGTTGGTACTTATTGGCTTCGGTAACCGCTGCTGGTCAAGCTGATAGCTTGGAATTCGTCCTAGATGGTAAAGTTTTGCCCTGGGCTACTAGAGGAAGTGACGATAGAGAGTTCTACGACTGGCGTGGAACTAGTGGGTTCACTGCTGGCTCCCATACCTTGACCGTTCGTGCTAAGACTGCCTCCACCAACAGGGATATTCCCCGTATGATCGCTTCCGTCACTTTGCACGAGTTTGGAAGCGAAACTGAGTACCATACCGACAATGATTACTACTCAGCTTACCCCACCTGGGATGTCAGCCGCCGTAAGACCTTCCGCCCTACCAACGCCGGTTGCTTGATGCGTAACATGACTCACAACTCCTTCTGTAACGTCTGCAAAGAAGGTATGTGGTATCAGTTCTTGAAGCGTATCTCCTTGATCGATGATGTTGCTGTTAGTACCAGCTCGGTAACCGTCAACACTTTGAGTTTGGGTTCTAAGCGACCTGCCGGTAACGAGGTTGTTGGCGAAAGGCTAGATATCACTTGGGCTCTCAACAACGTTGTACAGACTCAACATAACAACAAGTTCACTATTGAGAACCCTGCTAAAGGTAGTTGGAAGGTCACTGTCAAGTTGGTTAGCCCCGATATCAAATCTGATCCTAACAGCTATACTGTCGACTCCAAGACTTTTACTGTTTAGGTTGAGTTTTGGAAATAAATGTTTTTGTAATTTTGTATTTGGATGAATTGGCACATTTCTACTGAAAAACTCTACAGGTACTGAATGTTTATTTCAAATTCGAGATTATTATGCAAGGACTTTTCAACTTAGCTATAAAAGTTTAGCTAATAACGTATTCATATGTCCAAGGCAATATTTTATATTGTAAAGTCGGTTAGGTGTGTATATTTTTATCAAAATTCTATTGGCTTGGAGCTTGAAAACTCAAGTCTCGACAATATTTCGGAAGTTTACCGTTCTAGTTGGAACCGATCACATACGTCACTTTAGCCTTTTTTAGATGAGTGGAGGGTAGGTCACAACTAGACTATTACTACGTTCAATAAAGCTATATAAGTTTTTGCAACTGAATTTATAAAAGTTCACTCGAGTTTTCCTGAACAACTTACTAAATTTCATATATAAGAACATCATTAAAATTGAATTTGCAATCTATCTCAAGTTGAATTTTCAAGTCAAGAGCCATGACCTTCTATTTCATCCAACTTTCAGCTTTATACAACCAGCTAATATGGATGGAGATAGCGGCCAAAGTAAGCTTATAAAGGTGTACAACAAAATAGTCCCTTACATAGGCCATACCAGTATGTTCTTTTCCTGCATCCCACTTATGTTCATGACAATACTATGTAAGTTTTTTTCCATCTTCACCTATAACCTAGCTTAGTTTTTTACAAAAGATCGTTCATCAACCGTATTAGCTTACGTCTTCAAACCGGAGTAGCTCTAACCGACTTTATCAACCATTTTGTTGGTGCTTACTATTTAACAGAGCCTCCAGGACCTACTTGTAATCTTTTAGGTTTTGGTAGGGTATTCGGTAGACAACTGTACTGCTTCTTAAACATAACTATATCTATCAACATGCATTTTGTCTTCCTACAGCATAAGCGGTTTAACCCCAAGTGGGAGTACCTCTATTGGATTGGTTCTATTGGACTTTCTCTTGCACTATCGGCCCCGCCTTACAGTAAATGAATACTTTGCATACACTAATTTAGCTAGTTCTAGACTACTATGGGAAAGACGCGCATGGCTACTGTTTTATAAGAAAAGACTACGAGTATAAAGAATTATTAAACCTATTCTTGTTGGTGGTCATATTAGTCATAACTATGGTTTACTGCTTCGTCATAGCGTTATTAGTCATTTTGAAGCTGCACAGAAACATCAGCAATGTAGTACCGACTACTTCCAACTCACAAGAGGACGATATTAACGCTGCATCGAAACGCCTTCGATTTATCAAGAAGCTTATTTTAAGAGTGTAAGCATCTATTTTTATTTAGTATTTAATAGCTTGCAGCTCTCTATACCCAACTTTTTGCTTCATCTGTTTAAGTGGATATGTTGTGCGAAGTTTAGCTAGTTTAGGGGAATATGACAGCGATTTCCTAAGGGTATGGGCTAGTTTGGGAAATGGTTTGTTTTGTTCTATTAAGTAAGTTAATTGTTCAAGCTTCGGTAGGTACCTTCAATTGCATTGCATTCCTGTTGGATCCTACCTTCCACATGGCTTTAGTGCAGTGTATCATTGAAGGCAATCAATCAGTACCCTTCATTCCCTTTGATGAAAATTACGAATTAAGTAAGTGCTGCTTCAAGCTCTATAGCTAAATAGCATTTAGATGAACGAATAGCTACGCAGGAGCTCTTCCGACAAATCGATACTCCAGAGTATAGGGAGAAGAAAGGACTGATTAACCAGACTCGAATCTTTTAATTTTTCGACCGGTACCTTCATTTTACTAATGGCTATCTTGAATGGTAGTGTCCAGCATACTAAACTTTTGATTTTGAATTTAACTTTTGTGAATTAATGGAAGTTTGAAAGTTGTACCACTACAAGGCTAAGCATATGTATGTACAGGTTTTAAATTTTCTTTAAATAGGTTTGCTTTAAAAGTTTAGTAGATAGGATACGACGTCAGTTTTAATTTGTATAAGCTTAAGTATTTTTAGTTAGAGCGTAAGATGAACTTGTTTTAAATATAACGTTGATAAACATCTATTGATTGCTTTTAACTTTTAGTTTTATACTTTCCTATACTTGTGACAGAAAGAATACATTTCCATTTGATTACATCATTATAAATTTCTTAGTCTTTCAAATACGTACATTTAAATAAGGTAAATGTTCAGGTTATCAATCGACATTAAAAGTTATCGTTTGGTAGAACCAATATATTTTTATCAAGCATACTTTTATTAGTACATGTATAGATATATGATATATTTTTGCTAGTAAACAAGGTTACCATCTTTAAAATTGTAATACAAATTTGACATTTTGCCACGAGTTTTAAATCACTATGATATTGAATTCAAGCTATATATTGGACACCATAGCTAATTTAGAAAGCTTGAAGAAATCAAGTGACAGCTTCCCCCCAGCAATTTTAAGTCCAATAAAAGGAAGGCAGTACCAGGTTGGATAAGTGACTAATTTCTCCAATAGATATAGCTTCCTTTCAATCGATCCAAAGTCAAAGGTTGCTTGGAAGAAAGCTATGAATGAAACAGTTTAGTTTACTTTGATTGTGAATATACTAATTTATATTTTAAAATTGAGCTAAATTGATTTCAATTGATTAGAAAATTGCAAGAAAATGTTTTGATACTTGGAAAAGATGAAATCGATCAAATGTAGCTAAAGCAGTTTGTTTTTATGATGATGGTTTATATATATGCAATTGTGAGATAATCACCTGTATATACTCTGCCTGTTATTTTAAAAATAAAACCACAAAAGAGGATATATTGCTAGGTATCTGTTCTCTTTAAATTTCTTACTATAGTTTTAAAATATATACAAACTGCTTTAGATTTGAGCAGCTCCAATCAAGCTGGTGATCTACTTTTAATTGCCATTATATTCCGAATTACAAGTCCTATAACTCAATTTTGAAATTACTTTATTAGACTAATAAATCGGATCAGAGTCAAACCTTATCCCGGCTTTATAATTTGTCCATGAATTTCGGAACCAAATTAAATTTAAACTTGTAGAAACTGGATCGATTGTTTTCAGAGCATTTCATGGTATGGAAATACTACACCCAATTTTACAGAAGCTACACAGCGAAGCCAGTACGAAAAAGGAGAAGAAGTTGCTGTCATTGACTAAGCTCGCCATCGAAGATTTAGAGCAGGTTCGGCAACGGAGGATCGGTGGAGTATCCCTACCCCCACCTCCATCGGCTATGGGTGAAGAAGACGAAACCGATACCATCCAAGTTCAAGACACAGTTTCACCCGACTTCATAGGGGACAGGTACTACAAATGTTATAAGTTAGGCTGTATGCCCTGGATGCCTCCCAAAATTCAGGAGGTTAGTTTAGATGCAATCCACAAATTGACGGCTCACAACCTGTTGAGTGGAAGTGAATCCTGGGATTTTCCGAAACAAGAAGGTAAAGCAAAGGAACATATATCGATACCATTATCTATAAAGAATGGTTTAAGTCCATTTGATACTCAATTCAAATGCTCAGAGAGCAACGATCTATCCCAATTTGACAGACTATGGCCGGCTTCAGCAACCGAACCGCTAGTTCCTGGAAAACCAAGAGCAGGCCAAGTTAACTACCAATTAATTGACGACCTGATATCAACTATATGTACCTGCTATGTAGGGCCGAAAACCGAGGAAGGAATTCAACTCCAGGTAGCCAAGGTTTTACTAACTTTATTTGCTTCTCCTTCGGTAAAGATTCATGGCGTCACCCTATTGAAGATGATTCAAACTCTTATTAACATATCAGTATATACCCCAAAACCTATACTCCAGGCCACCTCCAAGGCGACGTTGACGCAGGTTGTAAATTTAGTTGTATCCCGCATGGAGGAATGTAACCAACGTTTAAAGAACTATGTGAACGAGAGCGATGGTAAGTCAGATAAGGACGATTCTAGTTTCCAAGAAGGATGTATAAAGCCTGAATCGATTGACGATAACGACTCAATATCGCATTCAACAGCTGTCAATTCGAATCAACCAAAGCAAACGAACAGTGGTTATAGTGCAATAGAAACTTTATTGAAGAAGAGGGAGCAGCTAGAAGAAGATTCTTTACTGGTTTTACAACTACTTTGTCATCTATCTCTAGGGTTCGAGGTTGCAACGCTTTCGGACCAGGAAAGTACTTTAGCTGCCGATTCAAGAAGTAGAGCCATTACTCTCGAGTTGATATTATCGATGTTAAACAACTCTGGTCGACTGTTCCAAACAGACACGCGATTCTCACAGGTACTTAAGAAGAATCTATGCGTATCTCTCTCGCGCAACGGTATATCTACTGACCCAGTGGTTTTCGAACTCTCTTTATCCATCTTCATTGTACTTTTTAGCTCGTTCCGTGCCTCTCTCAAATCGGAAATCGAGGTGCTGTTCAAAGAGATTTACCTAAGATTGATAAATATGCACAGCTCCACCTATTATCAAAAGTCTCTGATCCTCCAAGCACTTATGAAGATCTGCAGGAGCCCCCAGGCCATCGTCGACATGTACGTAAACTATGACTGCAACCTAGGCTCGTCAAGTATCTTCGAGAACATGATGGACCTTATTATCCAAGATCGCTCAAGGAAGGCAGGTCAAGCCAGCTCCTTCTCAACAGTCCATTAAGAGCAGTATCTTCACCGACCCCAACCAGGACGCCGAGATCGCCGAAGACAAATGGTTAAAGGTTCGCGGTCTACGCTGTCTGGTCACTGTCGTAAACTCTTTAGTAGAGTGGAGTAAGGGAGCTTCCAAGTCCAACGAGCACAGGGTAGCTACCCCACGTGACGCAAACACGCCTATCAATAATGAAGGGCTTCCTATCGTAGTAAACAGAAACCACTTGGAACATTCGGGTAACTTTAGCTCTTTCACCACTCCTGAACCGTCGGTTTTTGATTCCAATGAGGACATCGACGATCCCGAGAAGATCCAGAAAAATAGTTCCAAAAAACAAATCTGGGTCCAGTGTATCAACAACTTCAACCAATCCCCTAAGAAAGGCCTGGCTGAGCTCCAAGCCAATGGACTTGTCGGCGAGGATCCCTTTTCTGTCGCATCCTTCTTCTTCTCGGTTAACGAACTCAGTAAGGTAGCTATAGGAGTCTATTTAGGTCGTCCAGAGCCCGAATGCGTCCGCGTAATGCACGCCTTTGTAGATCAGTTCGACTTTAGCAACAAACCCTTCGTTTCAGCTTTGCGTTCCTTCCTTCAGTCCTTCCGTCTCCCACGGGAAGCCCAGCAAATCGATCGTATCTTGGAAAAGTTCGCCGATCGATACTGTGAGACCAACCCGGATGCATTTGAAAGTGCAGACACTGCCTACGTTCTGGCTTTCTCGGTTATGATGCTAAATACCGATCAGCACAGCACCCAGGTCAAAAATAGGATGGACCTAACCATGTTTATCAAGAACAACAAGGGGATCAACAATGGGAAGGATCTTGATGAAAGCTTCCTTGCAGCTGTTTTCGATGACATTGCCAACTCTGAAATCGTAATGGAGGAAGAGCATTTCGCCAACGACGCGTCAGATCCCAAGGAGCGCCTAATTAGGTACCACCAAGAGGCCGCCTTCTTGCAGAAGAAGCTGCTCTCTCTTTTCCAAGGAACCGACTCCCAAACTATGAACTCCATGTTTCTCAGTGCAACACACACTGACCACGTTAAGCCCATGTTCGCAGTAGCATGGTACCCCATCATCGCAGCATTCAGCCGTATATTCGAAGAGATTGTTGATGTCCATGACTCGACTCCTGACGGTAACCTTGCTAGTGAATCAGTCAAACTATGCATCGAAGGTTTCTCAGGGGCCATCCACATAAGCAGCATGTACTTTATGGAAATTGAACGCAATGCCTTCATCTCATCGCTGATTAAGTTTACTTCCATCAACAAAGTTGAAGCCCTTCGACCAAAGCATATTGCATGCACCCAGTCTTTGATCAACATCGCTCATTTGTACGGAGAGTATCTCGATGAATCGTGGGAGCTCGTTCTGGAAGCTATCTCAAGAATGGAGCAACTTCACTTCTTTGGGGACCAATCCGACCAACCGATCAGCAGCAGTTACGTCGAAAAGCCTCGATCCGAGAGTCGTAAATCTTTGACTATGGACGGCCTAGTTACGTCTTCCCCGCGTCGGGTAACCGGTGCTCCTCTATCCTTAACCCAAGATCTGAACCTCCTATCCCAGCTACGAGGTCAACCTGTCATCGGTGACCTACTCCAGGAGCTCCGTACCCAGGAAACCCTCGTCAAGGTGGACAAAATCTTCAACAATAGTGTATCTTTCAGTGGTATGTCCATCGTCCACTTCTACCGAGCACTCTGTAACGTATCCCTTCAAGAAGTCGAGGAGATCTACCCGGGACGTCCCCGAACCTTCAGTCTACAGAAGATTGTCGAGATCACTTACTACAACATGACCCGAATCCGTCTAGAATGGACGCCTATTTGGAAGATCTTGCGGCCCTATTTCAACACGGTGGGATGTCATGAAGATCACAGTGTAGCAGCATTAGCTGTGGATTCCTTGCGTCAATTGAGTATGAAGTTCGTCGACCGAGAGGAACTGTCTCATTTCAATACTCAGCATGAGTTCTTGAAGCCGTTCGAACACATCGCGCGACACAACCATACCCCTGGTATGCAGGATCTGGTATTGCAGTCCTTGGCACAAATGATCAACTCGAGGGCATCTAACATCAAATCAGGTTGGAAGTCGGTGTTTACCGTTTTGAGTTACCTTTCCAGCTACCAACCTTCCCTCTCCATCTTATCTACTTCTTTCAAACTGGCCCGAAACGTTTTTGAGGATCATTTCGACCTCCTGGGCACGGCCTTTATAGATGGGATCAACTGCATGGTGGCCTTTGGTATTAACAAGGTAAGTAAGGATATAGCTACTGAGGCTATAAACCTTATGCAAAAGAGTGTTGAGCCTTTTCTAGGTGAAGGATCGACTGAACCCTTGGAAAATGGTGAGGTAGAAGCTTCGAACTACGATCCGCTGTACCACAAGTGGTTCCCTGTCCTATCTGGTTTCTCCAAGGTGGTCATTGATGCCCACTACGACTCTTTGAGAGACGAGGCACTTACGTTGCTATTTGAGACGCTCCGAAAGTCGGGCACCCGATTCCACCATCAATTTTGGAATATGGTCCTTCGCAGCGTACTTATCCCCATCTTTGACGATATCCGAGGTAACACCGACAAGAAAGGTCCAGGGGCCGATAACTGGTTCAAGGCCATGTCCCTCCTCATCAGCCTGTTCGAAGAGTTCTACGCTGATCTGTCCTCCAACATCGAATTCGTTGAGAGGATGTTCCAGCTTATCACCAGCATGTTGGTCCACCACCGTAACGACAATCTGACCCGTCATTGTCTATCTTTGTACAAGTCTATAATAATAGACAACTATAGAAAGTTCGACGATGAAATGTGGGCCCTTGTTACACGTTCTTTGACCGATCTGTTTGAAATTTCCACTCCAGAAGCACTGTTTACTATACTACCTGAGCCTACCCAAGAAGCTTCAGTCGAGGTTGATAAGGAGAGCCAAGTCATTAGCGTTACGACTGAGAACGAAGATATCAATGTCGATACTCAAGAACCATTAGATACTATAGAAGCTACCAATGGACATTACGAGCCTGAAGAGCCGGTCGAAGAAGGTGAGGCTGAGATCACACACCATCCAACAAACTTGGAGCCCGAAAATGGAAAAATTAGTTTAGATACACCAGCACCTTCTGCAGCCCCTGCACCAGTTAACGGTACCGTGACAAAGGATAGTACCCTCTTCAAGCACGACGTGGATATCCCATCCGAACTTTTTAAATGTAGTATCCACCTTTCTCTACTCCAATCGGTAAAGGATATACTCCTGTACACTGAAGGTACCGAAGGCCAAGCTGAACCTAACAGTAAGCCCATACTCATGACACTACCTCCCTACGTCTGCAGGAGGTGGCTCGAGCTGCTTTTAGGATCAGCCCAGTTTGCAAAGAAGTTCAACGCTGACCAAGTCCTCCGCAACTACCTGTGGGTCCAAGGTTATGTCAACCAACTTCCCCACCTCATTCGCCAGGAGTCTTCAGCCAGATCTACCTATCTCCAGGTCGCATTTTTGCTTTACACGACTTTTGGCGACGACTACGACATCCAAACCGTTGGTATCAAGAATCCTTTACTAACACAAGCTACTCCACTATTCCTAGAGATTTCCAAGGAGTGTTTTTTGATCCTTGATAAGTTTACGTCCCTCATCAACGAGCAACCTCCTCCACTCAAGCGGGAAATTGGCAACTGGGCCCACCTCGTATGCCAGGTACTTCGAGATATTACCAGTATACCCTGTTGGATCAAGGACGAAGATATGGAGGAAGATAAGGTTCGGTACGATAGTTTGGAGAAACTTTTACCCTGAATTTTACACAAGGGTAGTCCAAACTATAACTACCGATCGGAACGACGTCCACAAAGAAGCACAGAACTTCTTGCTAAAGGTTGGGACTAAGGTTTTCAAACTTTGAATTGGGGATAGTTTATATGTTTTGAATTTTGATGCTAGTACATAAATAAAACAAGTACTTTTTAGTATTTTGACTTACATATCCTTGACTATATCTTAAAAATGTATGATAGCTTTCTTATTATAGACTGTATAAAGTTATGTTTATAATGGTTTTTTCTTTCTCAAAACTCGAAAGTGTTTTCATAATTCATATAGCGTTTGTTTCGATAATTTATAGGTATTTATCTACTGATAAAGGATATCCAGGTTTCCACAACCTGCAAACCTGGGCCTAAATCTGTACTATTACAACGATTACCAACTGTGATGAAAAAGAGAGTATAGAGAACAGGTGTAGTTAGCTATTTTTAGAACTTAGAATTCTCTTTCGATCCTTTCCAGACGACTACCAAGCAAAAGTAGGTATAAGTCATTCCAATCTCCTATCATATACGATTCTTGATGCCTTGACTCCAAAAATTTATGAGATATCCTATCAATATCTTCAGCTTTGGATTGAAGCAATAATCTCTCAAATCCATCTCCAAAATCTAATCGAAAAAATAGCCGAATCTGGTGAAAATTTTAATTTATCCTAAAACTAAAGGTTTGAGAGGCGCCAACTCATATATTGGCTAAGGAATTCTGCCTGGCCCTCAGCAGTCATGAGCTCAAAATAGTGAAAGACAAAAGGCTGAAAAATTGGTTGGAAAAGATGAAGGAGCGATTGAGTCCCATAGATGAAAAGCTCCCCCATCTTTCGATATTCCTATACTAAGATACTTATAGTAAAAATGAAGCTAAATGTCACATATCAAATAATAGAAATAAAGTACCAAGTACACTTGAGCAAATTAGATAAATTTTTAATTAGTTATTATACAAATTTAGAGGGAAGAGTAGGCGACGATAGTGGCAGCGACAACGAAGATACCAGTCATAGACTGAGTCAACAAAGAAGTGGAGTCAGGAAGTCTTACCGCCGGTGCCGTTCTTACCTCCGGCACCATTGGTACCATTCTTACCGTCGGTAGAGTTGCTGTTGCCGTTACCACCCGAGTTGGGGTGGTCCAAGTAGATACCGGCGATACACTTTTGGGTACAGTCAGAGTATTCAGCGATGGGCTTAGTGTTGTCGCAGGCAGCTACGCAAGCTCTAGTCTTTTCGACCTGGGCACCGTCGGGGTTGGGGACGTTGTTACAGGCGGCTAGACAGGCCAAGTCGCCCATGCACTTCTTGTCGACGGCACACTGCTGGTTAGGGGACAGGGATTGGGAAGGTTGGGGGTCAGTGCTGGTACTAGCGGAACCTTGGGCGTTGACAGCAAGAGCTAGGATGGAGGTGGCGATAACGGTAGCGAATTTCATTATGTTTGGATTAATTACAACGAGTTGTTATGATACAGAATATAAAGATGAGCCTTAGTAAAAGACAAAAGTCCATCTTATATAGTTTGGAGAAGCGGGATAAAATAAATTCATGACTCTTTCTAGAAGCTGCAGGTTTGCCACTTAGGGATATCAATTGCAGCATGACATAGTTAAGTCTTGATTTGGATTCAAAAATCTATTTTTAATGTAAGAAATTGGATGGAATTTCCAAATTAGGAAACGATTTCATATTTACTTGAAATGAATTTCTTTGGAAAATTTTGTTGGATCTTGATCAAGCGGTAATTATGAAATTTCTGTCTACAACTTGGACATTTTAATTTATCCATTTTAGAGTAATTAAGCCGTACATTCCTTTCAAAAGATGTTGAACACCGTCGTAAGATGCGCCTACTTGGTAAAATACATTAAAGCTGGTTCGTTACGGTCTCAAAACTTTTAAGCTGAAGCCCATATAGTCATGACAGGTCCACTAAAAGCTGAAGGTGGATGAATCGATTAGTTACTTTTTTCGATATTTGGAATATGTTATGTGACTTATTTAAGGTGAGACAGCTCACATGCCAAGCCTAAGTTCATATATTGAATATATTTAAAACCAATCAGGCCTGCGCAGCCTTTGGCTACAGGAAATAGACATGCCAAGTCCGAGCTATTAGTTTATACTATACTAAACTTAGGTCTTTAGGCCTAAATCTGAGTAAAGGACTCAACTACAGAATACCAAATTTTAGTCAAAGTAGACTGCGTTTTTAGAAGCAGAATACACCAAAAGTATCGTTGCCAAGTTCAATTGAAGTATTTGTTAGAATGTGGCTCAAGTTCAAGTACAGTTGCCTAAAAAGGCTTATATAGATGATGTCCCAACTATGATCAATAGCCAAGCTGGTGTCTATTTGTGATGATACTGGAAGCTAGGCCCTGTAAAATCTTTAAAGTAGGATGATACTATTCAATAGAAAAGAGTAAAATAGATTTAGTTCTGCAGCTAACACAGGAGATGGAGTATTGAAAACAGAAAGTTGTAATGTAATGAAATGAGTAAGGCTATATATAAAGGTATCAATATAGGGATGATTATTCAACACTATAATATTACTTGCCCTTTTAATCGATCTTATCCTGGATGACGATATCCTTTCTAGTTGGAAAGCAGGTGTCTCTCAACTCTAATATTGGGTAAATACTTTATCAATACCAGTTTATTACAAGTTGAAATATACAGCGTTTTGGTTTTTCATTTAAACATATCTACATATCTGCACCACCCTCTCCTTTAGCACCCCCTTTCTATTTTCTATACATACTGCCTGATGATTTTATTTTCTAGCTCTAGAGTCAAAATCAAAAATTATAAGCTTATATTACGCATATATTGCACCTACATAATGCTACTAGGCGCTATCAGTTATGTAGCACTCAGATATTCATAAGCCTAATACATAATTGTTGAATAATATTTGTGGAGGAATTTAAATATAGCTACAGCTCTTCATGACTAGTATATGCTTATGATGATGATTAAATGTATAGATAAAATTTCATTTTTCAATACGGTGTGATCAATTATCCCAATAGTACATGTGATTTCAATATATAATTAAAATACTCCTTTCATTTAATAAAATGTATATATATGGAGTGCTGTAGAAAGGCGCTTCTTTTTTTATAATAGTATTAGTACTCAATATAGAACTACCTTGCTATTTTCCCCTTGGATCAAAGGCTTTCAAGTAAAGAGTTGAAACCTAATTATTGTGCTTACTCAAAGTATATCGAGGATTCCGGTATATATATTTATTTTTCCTTTGAAAATATATTTGAATTTTCAGCAATCAAATCTTCAAATCAAAGTTTAGGCTAAATTCCTAACAGCCACAACAAACTGAAAATTTTCAAATTTAAGATTCGGTTTTCAAGTATACAAATGTGCTATCAACTCATGAGTTATTTCCAGAAATTTCTGATGAAATATATATTTCCGATCTTTAATTGATCGTGATACGATTGTTTACTATAAGAAAAGCTAATAAGGAATTTTTTATAAAAATATCAGAATGTTCGGCTCAAGAGTTGATCTTTGTTTAAAAAATAGTGTCATTTTTGCTTCTGAGTCGATATTTCACCTGTATGTCAAGTTTATAGCTTGAGTCTTCTTATACTACCAATGGCCAGTAGTTTTACCACACAGATGCCTATAGAGGTTTAACATAGCTTGGCTTTATCCTGTCAGTACCTGTGAGACGAAGTCTAATAGGATTACTTCCATATGCAGTAACCATTTCAATTCCAATTTATAAGTGAAAATTCCTAATTGGGATTTATTCCGATTGCGTAACTCCAACTAGTAAAGTAGGTCGTATCTTAAGGATTTGATGTGTAACAAAAGTAGCGGTAAATGCTGCTGGTTTTCTATCAATATATATGTATTCCCTACATTTTAGTTCCCATCACTACCTATATAAGCTTCAAGAATCAGAACTCAAGGCAATTGCAATAAAAATTAAAGATATGGATTTCAAATATAGCTCTTCAGCAGATAGATTTTACAAAGGGTGATTAAGGTAAACTATCCAATTGTATAAGCTTTACTAGGTAAATTGGTTATTAGTACAACTTTACACTTTGGTGGATGATGAGTAACCAGCCTTTTAAATACTAAGATTGAGGCGCAGAAAAGCTAAAATTGGTATGGTCGGTTCCCCAGCCCATTCGTAAAATTCTGGTGTTGGGCTCAAAAAGTAAATGTTACTATTTTATTTACCAGCCAAAATTAAAAATAGCTAAATTGTAATCTATTCAAATTCGTATATAAAAGTCTTGGGTAGCCCAAAACTTCACTTTGCTTGACAACAATGTATTTGAAACCTTCGATCTTACTTACCTGCTTGCTTTTCAGTTGGAACCACGCAGCCGATTCAGCATGGAGCTACGAAGGACAAAAGGGCCCTGGGCACTGGGCCGACCTATCACCAACTTACTCAGCATGTAAAGGGAGCCAACAGTCTCCCATAGCTTTGACTAAGAAGGAAGGTGTCATCGACTTCAAAAATAAACTCCTTGGCGAATATTGGACCAACAAGAAGGACCTGCACCTCAATATAACCAACAATAGCCATTCCTTCAAAGTCGATCTAACTCCCTTAAATTTACAGTTTATAGGTTTGAACTGTACAAGGTTTAACTTAAAGCAGTATCACATCCATTCTCCTTCCGAACATACAATCGATGGTAAGCATTTTGCTGTAGAAGCCCACTTCGTATTTAGCAATCAAGATGGGACTCAGAAGCAAGTTTTCGCCATCTTATTTAAGAAAGACAAACACCCCATCCGAACCAGTAGTTTGTTCGATATCGATTCCAAAGTCATGAGAAAAATAGCTAACGCCGGAAGTACGACAACCTTGCACAAGCTGAATTTAGGAACTTTAGCCAAAGATGTTAATTATTTCAAGTCGTCTTGGTCTTACTTGGGATCGTTGACTACTCCACCCTGCTCAGAAAACGTTCCATTGGATCATATCTACCAAGGTACTGACCATCTCCAAGGCCCAGCTTCAAAGTTATCTCAAAGGCTTTGCACCATAAGAGCAGTAGACCTGTACATAAGACCACCTCTAACCATAAGCTGGGTATTAAGTACGATGCCTGTCCCAAAACTAAATAAACTGACATTCGCTACTAATTTGGTATTGAATCAGTATTTTCAAGGGTGTAACAAATATGTAAAAAGCTTATACTATAAATTTGGATTCTCCACTTTAAAGTGTTCAATATATTGACATTCTGAATTCCAAGGTTCGGGAACTTGGAATAATTTTATATACCAAATAGGCAATGTTATTTTTCCAGATACTATTCTAATTTTATTTAATAGTATTTTTGGAATATAAATTTATATGGTAAAATTACTCATTAAATAAAATCAGAGTAGTATATAGTTACAAAAGCTGTAGTTTTTTAAAGTCTAAACTCAATGGAAGCCGAGCCAGCATCATATTTAATCAGATAAGCTTGTCAAACCGTACTATAAAAGGTTCAAGATAGCTTACACAGGGGGTACACAAAAGAAGAGCTAACTAACTCTTCATTTTGAGACACTATCGATGGTATCAACTCCTTTCTTGATTTTGAAAGCGTCATAGATACTCTTTGTTTTTCTTTAGTCTATAAAGCTATCCATTTCTTGAAGGTAGAGCGTGGCTAAGGAAAGCTGGTATTAGATAATATTAAGGTTAGTAAAACTAAAATGCAGCATATATGGGCCTGTATCTAAAACCAGAATTCAAAAAAGAAAACAATGTCGGGATAATGGGATACTAAAGTCCAATATCGAACTAAACTGTTAAAGTACTGACCAGTAAAGGAAACGGTGTTAAAGATATTGCTCCAAAGACTTGAAATAATGCTGTAGATCGTGAAAAAATATAATGAAAGCCATTTAAATATAGCGTCTGCTTTAAGTTTGCATAGCACCATTCTAACTTCAATGACGCAAAGTACGATCACCTCGATGTAAGTTGAGTTGAAATTAATCGTTTGATTTCTATCTGAGTATATTTACCCAAGTTAAATGATTCTATTTTTTAGGTTTGTAGCTAAATATTAAAGTCTTTGAATGCCTTATTGACATTTAGAACTATATAAGTATTAAATCTTGTTTTCCAGGTTATCTAAAAGCTTGTTCCTATCACATCACTTCAATTAATAGCCGTAGGTTCTATCTTTTGGATTTAATAATACAACGGAATTAGTAATGAATATTGTTGGTTCCGTCATCAATATATTTGTATTCCGTATTTTTCACTACAAACTGCTATCATTAATTACCAAGTAGATTTATATAAGTTTTAGGAGTCGATCCTTAGGTAAGGACACAGGTATTGAATTTACGGATCTCGAATACACCCCTTTTAGTAGATGGATCTTTGCAATTTTCACAAGTGGGCACTGAAAGTGCCTACCAGGTTTCAAAGAATGGTTGGGTAAACTATCCAATTGTATAGGCTTTACAAGGTAAAATAGCAATTAGTAAAATTTTACACTCTGGTTGCAATCCAGTAATGGACTTTTGAAAGCAGTAGAAGATAGAGACGCAGAAAGCTAATTAAATTGATTGTCCAGTTCCCGTGTTTATTTGTAAAGTTCTGGTATCGGACCCATATGGCGAAAATGTTATTTCCCATTTATAAAGCGGAACTACAAACTATAAAAGCAGGCAAGAGATCCTCTACTTGAATTTGTATATAAATATCTCGAAGGAAATTTAAATATTTACTTCACTCGACTGTAATGCACCTAAAAGTTTCAACTTTGGTTACCTACTTACTTTTCAGCTGGAATCGCGCCGCTGATTTAGCGTGGAGTTACGAAGGGCAACAGAGTCCTCAGCATTGGGCCGAAATATCACCGACATATTCAGCGTGCAAAGGTAATCGACAGTCTCCTATAGCTTTAACCAAGAACGAAGGCATCATTAACTTCAACGGCAAATTATTAGGAGAAAGTTGGACCAACAAGGAGGATCTCAACCTCAACATAACTAATAATGGACATTCCATCCAAGTCGATCTAACTCCTTTAAATCTGCAGTTTATAGGCTTGAACTGTACCAAGTATGACTTGAAGCAGTTCCATATTCATGTCCCTTCCGAGCACACAATCGACGGCAAGTACTTTGCCGTAGAAGCCCATTTTGTATTTAGCAATCAAGAAGGGACTCAAAACCAAGTATTCGGCATTCTATTTAAGGAAAAAAAGCACTCCATCCGAACTAGCAGTCTATTTGACATTGACTCCAAGGTCATTAGCAAGCTAACTACTCCAGGAAGTACAGCCACTTTGAGCAAGCTGAAGTTAGGATCCTTGGTCAAAGAAGTCGACTACTTCAAGTCATCTTGGTCTTACTTGGGATCATTGACTACTCCACCCTGCTCAGAAAATGTCCATTGGACCGTATCTACCAAGGTGCTAACAATCTCCAGACGTCAGTTCAAAGTCCTGGCTTCAGTTCTAACTCATAGGAACAGTCGACCCATCCAGAAAATTACCTCTTACCACAAATTGGGTGTCAAATACGACACTTGTTCCAGCACTAAATGAACTGATGTTCGCTACTAACACGTTGTTAAAATAAATTTTACAAGAATATATTGAATTTGTAAAATGCACCTAATAAGCAATTTGAATTATTTATTAGTGTTTGTAATAAATTGGTTTTTCGAGATCCAAGATTCAGGAACTTGAAATAAGTTTGGTAATATAAAATGGATAGTTTTTAATTTTTCAGGTATATGCACAATAACTAAAGTAAATTTGTAGGCCAAAATTTGTGAAAGCCGAGTTAGATATTTATATAACTAAATGGACTTATCAAGCTGTATGATAAATGGTTTTTTGATAGCTTGTTAATTAGGTGCACTAAAAGGAAGCTAGCCAATACCTAGGGCCGAAATAATGTACATGATACCGACCTTCACATTGACACTGGTGATATGTATAGACATTAGTCAATTCTCCCTTTATAAATTATCCATTTCTCAAGTGTTTTCAAATTTATGGATGTGATATAATATCAAGGCTTGAGAAAGGAGATAAATTGGACAATAAAGCCTTAGCATCAAATACTGAACCAAACTGTCAAGGTACCAGTTAATAATATATATTAATTATGAATAATTATTAAAAAATGCCAATAATTATTAATAAATACTACCTACTCCAAGTATAAAACTAGCTTAAATAAAATTTGAAGAATGCTCAAATTTTAATTGATAAACCATGCCATTTGCAGTATAAGAATGATTAGAGTTTATTTGAGTAAGAAACATAGATGAACATTATTAAATTGGAAAGACAGGTAAACAAACAGGTAAAGTTTTAGGTAGGTGCTTGGAATATTAGATAAACTGGATAGCACTTTCAACTTAGAGTATTGGTGGTAGAAATGACACTAGCCGAATCGAAGCTATAGTAGCTGGAAGTCTTGTCAAACTTTAGGTTAACTTTGAAGATCCAATCCAAGTAATAGCTGATTATCTATACACAAATGTTAGCATGCATATTTAATTGCATTTTCCTTACTTCATCCTTGGATTTATCGTTATGTACTATAATGAAAAGGAAGTTAATAGGTGTATAAAGATTGTAAAGGTGATTACGTTCATGAGATCCATTTCTCACCAAGTTGAAGTTGAAGTTTCGAATCAAGTTCAAATTTCGTAATTTGCGTACTAAAAGTTGGGTCGTCTCGAAGTTGGAGAACTTGTCGTTATCGCCATGGACAATCAACATGTTCTTAGCTTTGATCTTAAGGTACCGGTACTCTAATAAGTTCCTGCCCTCCGTATTAAGGTCTATAACTGGTATATAGGTTACTATAATATTGAGGTATTTTTATGATACCTTCTTTGATAGTAGTCGTCTGTAGGATCAAAGGATCATTCTTATGTTTGATGACTTCTATCTCATCGTTCATTAGCTTCCTACTATCTAAATTTCGAATAACAGGTTAATTGTAGTTGTAGTTATATGCTACCTAAGTTCAAGTTGTAAGGCATGTTGGGATAGAAGTTAGCCATCACTTTGATCAATCCTAGCTTGATCATAGTCGGTGCATTTTTGTATATGCTTAAACTGGGTGCTATAATCAAACTATTAGTACGGACATTGATGCAATATCTAAAGATTACATGCTACAATAACGGCGAAAACTTTGTGTCGGAACATGCCTAAAGCCATGTAATTTAAAACCACTGTACCACCCTAAGGTAAAATTATTAATCCAATAACCCAGCAAAACAACGGTACCCAGCTATGGCCCATAAGGATCAGGTTCCTACCCTCCTTGTAAGTGCGATTGACTATATCGTCACAGTCCTTCAGCAAGCTGTTGAACCCGTTGCCAACTCCGATGGAATTGTTCTTGAACCCGGTGTTGCCATGACCCGATTGGTCAAAACTAAAGACGGTTATACCGCAGTTGGTAAATTGATTGAACAAATTGTTGTAGCGGTCCATGTGTTCACCGAACCCATGTAAAAATATCAAATCGATCTCTTTATCGAACTGGGGCTAGATTGTAGCTGTTGTTTTAGTGCTGCATATTTGGAAAGTATAAACTTACCTTCCAAACTTTGGTAAATATGTGTTCGCCCAATTCATTCTCGTAGTACCTTTCGGTTACGTTACACATGGTGGTGTAGCTGATAGTAATGTATATCGGTGCTATTGAGATTACATTGGCCCTTATATATACTTTCTATGTCCCCTTTATAGAATTTTGATCTAAATAGCAAAATTTAATAAGTTTTATATTAAAAGTTTCGACAAAGTATCTTACACATTTGTTGACCCTTTACTCAGATCTAAATTAATGGGCCGATACTCCAAAGACATTTGCAAAATCGAACCCTAAACTGGCTTTAACTTATAGTTTACGAGTATAGTTGCATGGGTAAAGGTTTTAACCAATGTAATAGGGTAAATTTGAATGGATCCTTGAGATTTTAGGTCCACTATATTGCCAACCTCTGTTCATGTGCGAGTTAGTGGGGTAAATTGGCAAGTAATAGAATATATAACACTACGCTTCTATTTACCCATACATTTATCGACACTACATGAACTCAAAAATGGCAACGTTTTAAATATAGTATTGCTTTTCCTATATTATAGATAAAAGCTTCAAATTTCCAAGTTTCTGTTTCGTGTAATTACCATCCTTTATGTTTTACAAGATTGATAAGGACAACTGTCTGTATAAAGGCAAAAAGTCGCTGTTAAAATAGTAATATGCGATATGGTAAGACTTTTTCCTGCTGTGAAACCTAGTTGCCCTTAAGTTTAAAGGGAATATCGGAACGTAGAACCTTATTGATCTAGCATCGGTATTCCAACTTCTAGAATCTTTATCTGTGGAATCCCTTTTATCCTCACTATACATTTGCTCCTAGACTTGACTTATGTTTTAACAATCTCCTTGTAAAGCGATAAAGTTTTATGGAGGATAGTAAGCTGGGATGAATAGTAGTTCTTGGCTGTTTAGATTGAGAGCTTGGTAGAGTAGAGGTTTCGTTGAAGAGATGGGAGGTAAATAGTGGGTTTTGATTCATGGCCAATAAGACACCTTTTATTTGGCACGTTGATTAAGATCTAGATTGGATTAGCTATATACGATAAACTTTTATATTCATAAATGCAATTTTTCTCGTCAATAAATCAAAGTTGATTCAAAACTACAGCTTAAAGAGTACTATTAAATTATAGTCTAGTCATTGATCTTAGACTATATGTAGATTCTAAAGCTCGCATCCATGTCAGTCTCTAAGGCTACGTAAGCAATGAAATACTGCCGATATTTAAACATCAGATTTAAAACTTATGGTTGAATATATATGTCTATGCTATGTTTCAATGAGTTATATATTAATTAAATATTTGCGAAATTGAGCTTCAAACTACGCTTTTTCCTACAGTTCTGACACAAGGAATCTCTTTCTAGATTGTTGGATGAAAGCCTGACATTTGGATATCGTACACCATCACTATATAGGATACGCTTTTTAAATACCAATAGGCCAATCTAAAACATTTCGTATGTGAGCTTATAAACTTCAATGATTCTACTATCGTTATATGTATTCTGACGTCATGAAATTGGTGGCTTTCAAAAAGCGCTATCCATATATATCCTGCAAATCGAATTAAACCATTGTCTTACACATGTCTATACAAATGATTGAAACCCAATACATCGAGCTATTGAAACGAAACTTATTAGACATAGGTGCCATAGTTTACACAGAATGTCAAGAACCTGGAGATGTAATATTCGACATCCCTTTAAATTTAAAGGGTTTCTACCCCCACATTATAGCGATGTTGGGTTTTGGATATAGTGCAGTGGCTGTAGTTAAAGCTTGTAGATTCAGTAAAGGTAACCTACCCATAGGCTTTCTATTCCTAAACCGCTGTTGTTGAAAATGCCTTTTAAAAAGTTTTCTTGCTATACCTACCTAAAAAACTTTTTCTTGTACAACCTCTCCAAATTCACGTCATAAACTACTTTAAACTCCAGAGACCACATATCATTGGTTCAAAGTTTAAAGTTCCTCAACACTAGAATAGATTCCTTATCTTAAAATATAAAAATAAGGAAGCATTAGTAGAAGCCATTAGAGGTTGTTAAGCATTCCACTACTTCTAATTCAACAAAACTAAAGCTGAAACTATGAGTGAGCTAATAGAAAAAGAAGCGACTGTTAACGGTAAAGGTGCCGGCTTGGAATCTTTGGAAAAGGTAGCCCAGGAGGAAGTAGGTAATAAGGAGCCAAGTTTCGAGATGGACCTACCAACTGAAGATGTCAAGACCGTTTTTACCGACCCCATCAACTACAACATCAAGCATCCATTGGAAAGTAAGTGGACGTTGTGGTACGACTCCCAAGCTAAGAAGACTTCCCAGAAACAGTGGACTCAAAATTTGAACCCCGTTATTACCTTTGACACGGTGGAAGATTTCTGGGGGTAAATTTTATGCTTAAAAACTAATGTAAACTAACTTGATATTTCTATTTCACTTTTAATTTTAGAACCTACAATAACGTCAATGTAGCTTCAAGATTATCAACCAACTCTAACTTCCATTTATTTCGGGAAGGTATTAGACCGGCTTGGGAGGATAAGAACAACGAGCATGGGGGTCGTTGGACTTTCCAGGTAGGAATTGGAAAGGAGTTAGGGGTTATTGACAACTACTGGTTATACTCGGTAAGGGTTTATTTTATATCTTTATCTTCTTTTAGCGTCAATTTATCTAAATTTGTCATTGGTACCTGGTACTTACCATTTCTTAGTTGCTGTACTGCATAGGAGAAGCTTCTCCTTACCCAGAAGAGATCTGTGGAGTAGTCGTTTCAGCCCGTAAATCCTTCTTCAGGTTATCATTATGGACCCGTTCAATAGACAATCAAGAAAAGCTGATGGCTCTTGGGTACCTTTTTTAGTCAAATGTATACTAACTGCTTATTTTCTTTCGGTTATAGTCAAAAGTTTAGAGCCTCCATAGATTTAAATTCCAAGTATGTTATGGAGTTCCAGCCCCACAGCGATGCTGGTAAAGGGGCCGACCGTAACAACCGTCTCCAACTCTAAGCTCCTCACCTAGAGTTCTTGATAAATGGGTTTTGGGTACTCTTCTTTATCTTCTACTACCTCGCGTTCTCCTACTCCTCCTCCTATTTCTCGCCATCGTCACCTTTCCAACCAACCATCTGAGCGTTACCCGTCCCATTTCTAACCCATGGATAGGAAGGTAAAAGAAGATAATCTACCCTATAAAAGTTTGGGAGTTTATATACCAATATATATACCGTATAGTTTATACTTTGATATTTTGACGTTTAAATATATTTTCTGTTTTTATGTAAAATTATAGTATATTCTTTATGTATAGTGTATTTATAATAGATAACCCCTCATTCTGTCAAATTGCTATCAAAGACTTAAGATTTACTAGGACGTAAGTATACTGTGAAAATAGATGGGGGCCTGGTATATTTGAAGCCTATGCAAATTTAAACTTATACAAGTGTCGCAAGGTTGGCAAAAAATTATTCTTTTGGTGATAAAAAATAATCTACTATTTTGAATTATATAAAGCTTGTATAGATATGACAACTATATATAATAAAGTCTAATAAGATTGTAAGCTTTACTCATTTCCAATTAAATTGCAATAGCATATCTTGGAATCTATAGAGCGATGTATATTCAAAGGTTTAGATGAATAGATTGAATAGTAAGGAAAACATAATTTTCCGTTTAAAAGCTTAGCTAGAAAGAATATATTTGTTACACATCATCCATATTCAAATAAATAGAGATTGGATGTCATATCGTAAGTAAAAGGAGGCTATTTTCATTAAAATTATATATTTGATCTATTAATATTATAAACAGACGCTTTCATCTATAAAATTCATAAAGCTAAACTTACAACAGATAAATCTAATATAGTACATTCGCTATATTCAATAGAATACGAACTAAGGCCTCCGATAATATTTATAAATGATTTGAACTTCAATGGCAACTCCGTCAATTCCAAAAATATACAGCCTAAACATAAGTATTAAGATCAAATGTATAAATAAGCTATTGAATTGTTTATAGGTTAGAAGATTCTACTCTGCTTCACCAATACTGCCTTCTTCCTATACTCTTTGGTATCGATTTATTGAAATAATTCTTTGTAAACCCTTCTTTCATTTAAAATTCTCATTGTAGAAGATAAAAGGTACTAATTAGTTTCCTTCAATAAGTACTGAGTTAAAGCCATGTGGAAAGTAGGGTCCAGTAGGAAGGCGATACAGTTGAACGTACCGATTGAAGTTTCAAAAGTTAGTTCAGTGAGATACTATAAACCCTACCGTTTTCAAATCCTGACCTGCCTTCAGTAAATCACTGTTGTAGTTAGCCAAGCTGGCCAAACTTCGAACGACAAACTCATTTAAGTTGACGAGGCAGAATATGAAATAAAGAGTGTTAAAAACTGACAACAGATAAAAAAGTTGATACATTCTCAATATGAGTTTACTGTTGAATTGAAAATATTTCGATATACCGCTTTTCTCTTCCTCGCTTGAGCTGATGGTAGTTGGTGCTACGGCGTAGGTTTTGCGCTGCAGCTTGGACAAAACTAACATAGCTATGACGGAGCAGTATATCATAGTTATCAACAAATCAATAACCAATAGGAACAGATTCAGTAACTTATATTGGAAGAAATCCTTACTTATGTAGCAAAAGTCAAATCTACTCTTGCCGAAAGCTCTAATCTAAAATAGCTGAGTACTACAAATTTAGTTACTATAAGAACACGATAGTGTGAGGGACAAACCAATCGATTCAAACCAGTAAAACGACTCTTACTGGAGTCGAAAGCTTTATTCTTTAAGAATACCAAGTGCAAGTCGACGGCTATGGATATGTTCAGGAAGCAGTATAACTGTCTACCAAATACCTTAGAGAACTCTGAGATCGCAAATAAATCCAACAGGTATCTTAGTGTAGTAGTTTCCTACAATGTGGTTGAATAGATCGATTAAAGTTATCTCAGTTTATAGGTGTAGGCTGATACGGTTGATAAACCCATGCTTGTAGTAAACTAAATGAAAGTATAGTAGGGTACTATAAAACTACATAGTATATATATATAATTAGTGGAATAACGGATAGAAATATGCTGTTAAATCTATATAGGGAACTACTAGATTAAATTTTGCACTCTTTGTTCAAACTGGGTCATAAATCAAATCTGTAAAGAGTTCGTGGCCATATACGCAAGTTATAAAACAGGTTGACTATTGGTTTGTACACATTATACTTAAATTAAGCAGAAGAAACTTGCTATTGGATGTACATTTGAAATAAATAATATGGAATCACCTACTACTTTAGAATTAAACTTTTAATAAATGCAATACTACTTCTATAACGCTTCATATAAGGCTATAATAATTTAAATATAGGTTCCAACCCTCAAATATCATATCAAACTCGATTCAATTGACAATCGTATGGGTACTCCCATCTGAATTCCTCTTACTCTGGCTGGAGCTGTCGTTTCCGTTACCATGACTCCTATAGTTCAGCTGTCTATTCTCTATGATGACGGTGTTGGAATCTAAGCTAAACAGGTGGTTCTCGTAATTAGTTGAAAACTGATTGTCATCCCACTTGATATCGTCCGTTATCAAGTCAACTTGATTGATAGGCTCAATAAACTCCAAGTTCTTTTCATTAAGATTCTTCTTAGCCCTCCTACATCGTATGAAGATAACTGAAAAGTAAATAGCAATGCCTAAAAGTGCCAAGGAAGCAACCACAATGACGATTATGGCCCATACTGGCAATTGATTGGAGTTGGATTTCTCCTTAGAACCGGGAAAGTACTTCAAAAAGTTGAAAGTGGAACTATCCATAACGTTGACGAATCTCTTATTGTTGATGTCGTTCTTATATCCAGTAGCGTAGATGATGTACCCGTTGTAATTCAAACAGCAACTTCTATACCCAACCGTCTGGGTGACATCGGTATTCTTGTTGATTTTGTACCACTGGTAGGTTATGGTATCCAATATATAAACAGTCTGGCCGAACGTCTTCAAATCTAAGTCCAAGGACCCTCCTGTAAGTACTAAGTTAGTCTCTTGGTTGATAGATACTAACGTAGAGCCAATCCTAGACTTGGGTATGTCGCCACTAGCTACCACATTAGTAACTTGAAAGCTTTTGAGGTCGATCAAAGTAATTTGGTCCATAGGCACCATAGTTCCATTCTGATACTGACCACCAACTAGGAACCAGTTGGTTACGTATAATAGAAGCACTGTGGTCGTACCTTGAGTTGGAAAAGGGCTGGTCTAAAGGTTGGTCAGTCCAACTGCGTTGCGACATGGAGTAGATGGAGATTTTGTCTTTGGTATCGTTGTCAATTCGAACTGGAATGTTGAAATTGGGAGTAAGCGCTTGTGTCGAGTCGTTGGTACCACCGTACATGATGAACTTATCTTGGTCCTGGGGGTTCCGTAAAAAGGTTGCCAACTGTAATATTTCCCGCGAACTGCTCTTAGAATCCAAAGTAAACTTCTTGTTGATTGTGTTGAAGAAGTAAAAGTTGTTGGTTTGATTGGATCCTATGCCGCCTAGGTAGTAGATGTCTTCGTACAAGGAGCCTCTACTTACTACATTAGGATATAAAGAAGGCTTTACCGTCATCTCACTGTATACGTCGTAAGTCTGGTCTTGGTTTAGGGAGAAACCTTGCTCCAAGTTAAGTTGATAGATGTGATAGTTGTCCTGCTCATTCAATTTGCCGCCTAAATAGTACATTTTGTTGCTAACTATGCCACATCCACCTCCATACAGGATTTGGCTGATGTATACCTGGAACAGAGTCGTCAATATAAATAAAGAAAGCTTGAAGGACATTATTGAAGCTCTTAAAATCTGAGAAAATAATTCGGACTGGTATGCCAAGCTCCAGTATAAATAGGTTTTTGAAAGATGACAGTGATGGTTCTATATGCCTTTGAAGCTTTCTAAAAATATTTATAGTTTCGACGTGCTAGGTTTCAACTTAATGAAACTTTGCCAATCTTGGAGTGCTGTGTTCAGGAATCTTGGATAAAGTTTGGCAATCGAATATACAAATAACAATATATATTTCGGAACATATCAGCGTTTATAGCTTGTGGAATTGACATTTATGCCATTTGAATTTGAAATTCTCTGATGATGTTCAATATGCCGTGTTTTGGCATATACAGTAGGACTAACCAACTTTACGTTTGTTTTAGACTTTATAATTCATTTTTAGGTAAGTACCACAGCAGTTTATAGAAATTTCTAGTTGAAAAGCTATAAATATGCTGTTCAAGGATGGTTTATTAAAAGTTCGTAGATACGGTGATATATAAGGATGTAGTCAGTTTAGTAGTTGTTTATTTGCAGTAGTTGTCGATGTGATGTAAAAAGGACACTGAGTTTCCTTGTCGGAGATATAAAAATATATTGGACTTGATAGTTTCATTTTGTATAAACTAAGCTAAATCAGAAAACTATAAGCCTAATATCAAACAAACTCAGATAAAGTAAAATTTACACAGCTATATTAGCCAAGTAGTTTACTCAAGTGAATGCTAGCATTTCCAATTTAGACTTTTAGGTTGATCGAACAAGTTCGCCACGAACAATATCTTATCTACTTTGCTTTTATTGGCTCTAATAATCTAAATATCCGAAGGATAAGTTAAAGCTGCAGTCACCTGTTCACCAAAAATCAATCGCATCTTGAAAGAACTGTCTCAAACCATCATGAGTTCTTGCTTTACTTACCATCAATTCCAAACACCTTACCAACATGGCCGAAGCACAAGCTCCAAGCACAACAATCCTACTATTCAAAGACGTCGTTCCACACTTGGGAAATATAAGTTTGTTTCTATCAATGATACCTCTTATGATGATGGCGATCCTATGTAAGCTTTACTTACTATCCTATACTCAACTATATAGTCTGTTACAAACGCGAGTTCGTAAATCGTATAAGCCTTCGACTGCAAACTGGGGTAGCTTTGACGGATCTCTTCAATCACATGATTGGAAACTACTACGCCACTTCTAAACCAGGATTCTGCTGCGAATTCATAGGTTTCTCTAGAATGTTTGGTAGACAGCTGTACTGCTTCCTAAACATATGTATATCCATCAACCTACACCTGGTATTTCTACAGAAAAGGCCATTCAATATTAGGTGGGAGATTCTCTACTGGGCTGGGTCATTAGGTTTATCCCTCATATTATCAGTACCACCCTACGGTAAGCTATACTCCCATTAATATAACTTATTGGTTTTAGAACTGAAGGTTTTTGGAATCGATGAGTTTGGGCACTGCTATATAAGAAAAGACCACCCCCAACAGCAGCTTTTGAACCAATTGCTGTTGAATAGCATATTGTTGATAACTATGATGTACTGTGGGGTTGTCTCTTTCCTAGTTATTTTGAAGCTATCAAAGCGAATTAGTGACATAACACCTAACACTTTAGACTCAGAAGGGAGTACTTCCAACGAAGCAGCCCAACAGATCCGGTTTATCAAGAAATTAATTTCAAGGATGTAAATGTTGTATCTGTTTAAAATTAATCATTTGCAGTACATTCTACCCACTGACCTGTTTCATATGCCTAAGTGGATTTGTAGTGCGAAGTATTACGACTTTATTTGGCTATGATAGTGATATACTGAAGTTGTGGTCAGGGTTCGGGAACGGTAAGTTTTAGTACATTATTAACTAATCGTCGAAGCTTTAATCGGTACGTTCAACTGTATTGCGTTCTTATTGGACCCTACCTTTCATATCGCCCTATTACAATGCATCAAGGAGGGCAACCAGCTGGTACCTTATGATTTTCAAGATGAAAGCCATGACCAGAGTAAAATTTCTCCGTTGACTCTACACTAAATTTTAATAGATGGGCTAAATCCTCCAACTGAGATGTCAGAGGCGGATAAAGAGGAGTATGCAATCAGAGCCGGGTTAATTAACAATACCAGACTTTACTAACTTTGATTTGATGAGATGGCCTCGATGTTACATACTCTTCATATTTTTACTAAACAATCTAATATGATATACCGGCTTTCATTTAATTTTATGTGAGAAAGTAATGTCTAGAAAAGGATAGACTATATATAAATTTCGGCTATCCTGGTCCAACTTTACAGTTGGTTGGGAATAGGAATCAGTTGGGGTTGAAATGCTTGGTCTTCAATTTTTGAATTGAGGAGTTGTCGAGCAATATAAATATATAGGTGTGTTAGCAGCTAATAAAGGAACCTTCAGCTAATTCCAAGTAATCGACTTTGATATTTTTGTTTATATCGTTGTATTGATATCTAAATCAATAAAGTCTTTTGGAAATGTCAGGTAGGATAGCAGACAAATTCAATCAATTATCAGATTAAGTAAAAACCCTAAATTAAGAAAAATACATACTTTATACTATTTAAGCTATAAATTATCAAACATACAACGATAACCAAATAGGCTTCTTTAATGACATTGTAGCATAAACATCTTATCTTAACTAGTAAAAAAGCAAACTTCTTCCACAGTTTTTTAACCTCCTGTTAACCCATTTTCCTCTTTATACCAATTGGATAATCGTCATCATCCTCTGCATCCTCCACAGTGACAAAATCCTCATCCCCTTGGTTAGATTGGTTTTCTGGAGTTGGGTCATCAGATGGATTCTTAATTGAATCAGGGGATGTTGTACTAGGGTTGAGGTTGGCATTGGCGCCAATGGACATGTCGGAGAGTGTAGGAAGGCGGCTGGAATGGACTGTCTTATCATCTTGGGTCCAGTGCTTTATAGTCCCACTCGAAGCCAAGTTAGGGTCAGTACTGGAACTGGAGCCGAATTTGAAACCAGTCGAAGATCCAAAGGAAGGTTTGAAGTTTCCAAAACCAGTAGTAGTACCAGTATCCGTGGATGATCCAAAAAGATTGGTACCAGCACTGACGCTCGTGGATGATCCAAAGTTGGGGCTGGAACCATCAGAAGGCCTAAAGTTTTCAAAGCCGGTAGCCGGTGCTGGTACTGTTACCAGTGGACGATCCAAAAAGATCAGCGCCGGTCGAAGATCTCATGTTAGAATTGGCTCCAAAGGAAGGTCTAAAGTTTGGGAGATTGGAACTAGTACTGGTACCAGTCGAAGAACCTATGTTGGGAGTACGGCCAAAGGAAGGCCCAAAGTTTCCGAAACTGGTACCAGTAGACGGTCCTACATTACGACCCTGGAAAATTGGTTGATTTCCACCCCTAAACCTGAGACTAGCGTCATGGTCCTGGCTAGGTCGTGAACTTCGACTGTCAATGCGCGCCAACATCTCCTCAAGAACACGTTCAGCATTCTCTCGGTTCATCTGAGCTTGACCGATGGCTTGAATCTGCTGGATCAACGCCGCCCTGTCTGCCTCAGCAACCGAATTGCCAAATTGGGTCGCGGACTCGGTTGAGTAAGCGAAAGAAGAGGAGGAATAGCGAGAACGAATATCTGAATTGGGGGATCGAGGTCGGGTAGGCATCGTTGCCATGCTTACCGAGGTATGGGAGTTGAATGGGATGATAGAAGGCAGTCGGTTGGGAGGAGACGTCGAATCAAAAGTAGGGACTGTGGAAAGGCTGCTGGTGGTGGGAATGTGGTGTACCATCATGCTGCAGTTCATGTGTGCTATCTGTGAAATGGTTGTGTTGTATTGGATTCGCGTTACCGTCGGAAGTGGGAGGCTGGTTTGGATTAGGGGCTTGGAACCCAGCGAGCGGTTGATTGCCGTTAGGATCAACCCTTTCTTGTTGTTGAAAGTGAGGAGGTTGAGCTTGGAATGGGTTGCGGAGTGGTTGAGGTGGCTGTTGCTGAGCGGCGGGTGCTGGTGGTTCCTGGGTAATAACGGGAGATCTACAGGTAGGACAACTCTGTTGGCGTTCTAGCCAACTGCGTAGGCAGGCCAGATGGAAGATGTGGCCACAGGGCAGTTTCTTGGGAGTCTCAGAGGTGACGGGTCCTCTACCTTCCCGTGGTTGGTTGGGGTTGGCTGTCAGTCTCGGTGGCGCATCTCCTCCCTACAGATTATACAAGTGGGATCTGTCATCCGCTCCAGTTCCTCAGGACTGGCGTCAGGGTAGCTCTCGTTCATGTTACGAGTCGCTTGGCGTCGACGCATCAGATCAGCACACTTCTGGAGGAAGGACCGTAAGGTAACATAGATGTCGCGAATAATGTGTAGTGGGATGCTGTACAGAGACAGTACAATAACAAAAAATATGACATAGATGACTAGCTTGCTGAAATCTAAACCAAAAATAAATCAAAGAATATTGATAAGTAGTTACCAGTGACCAGCTCCAGGTAGAAAATATAGTTTGACTTGTTCTCCCAAGTATCCTCTGAGCGGGAGTCGACAACATTGATGATATACTTTGAAAAAGTAGCCAGTAGTACAGTTGCCAATATGGCGTACTTTTAAAACTTAGGATATGTGGCTTTAGAATAAAAATACCTCAAATCCAAACACGAGGAGCATACTAGATGTAGGTGCCGCATACTTATAGGCGTAAAAAACGAGGAACGAATCCAGGAATAATAAGCACGTCATAAGGGTCACCATTCTCACATGAAACAGCAGTGGGATTTGCAATGATTGCTCCATCTACGTTTTATAAATTAACTTGATTCAAACCAAAGCACTTACAAAGTCGACCCGATCCTGACACAGCCAATGAAAGACTTTGATGAATAACAAGGTCGTAAACATTATAATAAATGGCGTGTCAAACTCATCCCTAAATATAGTCATAGCCAAGCAGGTCTCCGTCACAGCGAACCAAGATCGCTCGTAGAGATGTTCAACCTCTATCATCCTTAGAGGTCCGAAGAAGATGGTTTGAAGTAACTTCCCCAACATCAACGTACAGAAAATACCAAAGTTCAATAAAATCTAGACATAAAAATTAAAACCAGATGGGGATAAGAAAACTACCATAAGGGGTGCAGAAGAGTTGGAGAGTTGTATAGCGGCTATAAAAAAGTGTTGTTGGGAAGGACCAAAGAATGCCGAGTACAGTACGGCAGCCGTAAATGCGGTACTTAAGGCACCAGTAAACTATCAGTCGCATAGCTAGTTGAACTTTATATCCCTACCAATTAACTAATTAATGCACAGTTGGAATTTAAGATACAATCGACTTTCAAAGTTGCTTCAAAGTTAAATTGTACTGATGCCTGGGCTTTGGGATTGTATACTTGAACTGAGCTGGAAGGGGATGTCGTTAAAACTGTTCAAATTAAATCTCTTTTGCTTCTTATAAAAGGATGTTGATCTCAGTTGGTAGGTCCTCAAACCTTTGGAATCTTATAAGCGCTTTAAAAACTGATCACAACTCAGTCTAACTTCGGATTTAAGTCTAGTTTGTGGTTGAAGTCAATTGGACAATAAATTTAGCTTGTGACGAAATTTTTGATACCATCTGTTCAATTATCAGTTCCACTCTGGTTTCTTGTTAAATCTAATAAACTGTAGATTTATACAGTTTCTGCAAATTTAAACCAATTAACACATGTACTGAAAAATTCCCCAAAATTGACTAGACCAGGTAATCAAACCCGAAACACCCCCTAGAAGTTTACATATATTGAGAACAAGTTCCAATCCAAGCTTCTTCAACTTACCAAGTGCATCTGTCCTTCTATACTCAATTTAAAACTCAATGACCGAGTCATCAAAAGATTATTTTACCAACGACGAAGGGGACCAAATCTACACAAAGTCTTGGTTGGTAAATTATACTTTCTTTTCTCATCTACAGCCAAATTAACCTCCCTAACCCTTTCGATTTTTTACATTCTATAGCCCTCAGGCACTCCCAAAGTAATCTTAGTATTTATACACGGTTTTGGAGAGCATATAAACCGCTATAATTACATGTTCGATAAGTTTACTCAAGCAAGCATAGCCGTTCATAGTTTTGATCAAACGGGCCATGGGGAAACTGGACTGAAGAACGGCAATTTTGGATATGGAAAAGGTTTTCAAAGGTTAATTAAAGACTGCGACACACTTATAGATAAAGTGTATAATGAGAATGTTCCTCTAGTACTTATGGGTCATAGTTGGGTACCTATTTTGTATTATGCGTATATTTATTTGTTTTTATTTTGAAATAGGGTGGAGCCGGCGCTCTAAGCTATATGGCCATCGGTACAAATTCCAACAAAGTTAAAGCGTTGATAGCCTCATGTAAACAGCCTTTTATATATATTTTTAATCATAAATTAGCAACCTGCCTGAAAGTCCATGAGCGGACGGCCCCCAACTTTATAATTGTTGGAATTTTAAAATTCATCTCCTACTACCTCCCAACCATCCCTTACAACTTAAACCTAGGTGAGGCATTTATTTATGTCAATTTATTCATAGTACTATCTATAGATAGCGAAAAGTTGACCAATGACCCAGAACAAGTTCTCATTCACAAGGAGGATAAGCTCAATTTAACATCCGCAAGTATAAAAGAGCGTAATTTTTTATCAAAATCAATTAATTTATTCTTTTTGGAATAGTTTCCGACATATTTGTAGAAGGCCAAGCTTTACTTGACTCCCGTTACAAAGATATAAAGGTGGACAACCTGTTGATAGTGCATGGAGATAAAGACGAGGTGACCGACTACAATGCTGCTTTAACTTTGGTTGACAGATTGGAAACCGAAAAGGTCGTCCCCAACTTCACCTTCAAAAGCTTTAAGGGCGGGTTCCATGAACGTAAATATTTATCCTTTAAAGATACTAATTTAGCTTTTGAAATTAAAAAAGTCCACAATGATGTAGAAAAAGATGAAGTAAGCTTTATTGAAATGATGCAAATGTTCTAACAATGGATTATAGTTGATAGCTTACTATCTCGACTGGATTGCAAAAGTAGCCTCCACCTAACCTAGTCCAAGTTGGGCTCCCTTACTTCCTTTGAATACATCTTGTGATTGGACATCTCCAATATAGCAGCCGCATCGGGGTTAGTATCCAATATCGACTTCTGGTTTCCACTTTCATCTTCCTCTTCCAACTCTCTTACACACCAAACTTAAAAAAATAAAACCATCATTTAAAATGTGTTTCTAATAAATATATTACCTTGTGCTCTTCCAATCTTGAATTGAGGCTCTGAACTCAGCTGGGGGGAGTTGTAGGTCGAACATAAGGGGTTGGCCATAGATTGGCCATGTTCGAAATCCTGCTCCAAAAATAATCCGTAGTAGTCGTGTTGCCCACCGAGTCCCCAATCCTAGCATTATAAAGTATAAATGTCAATATCAAAGCAGCTTAAATAGTACCGTTGGGTAAAGTCTGCGCGCTAGCATTCAAATATTGGTAGTTCTCATTGTAGCCACTCCTAAAGTAGACGTCCAACGTCGGACAAATTGAAAACAGGAACGCCTTACCGTCACCATAGAATTTGGGGAACAGCTTCCACCGCAGATAGGAAAAGTTGCCAAAGATGTTGGAAGTATCCTTCTCGTAGATCAAAGTGAAGGTGGAGTTGACACTTTTAACAGAACTTAAAAACTTGTTCCAACTCTTACCGTCCTTTTCTGAATCGTACAACAGTCTCCATTCCTTGAGGACAGTCACTGGATAAATTTTCAACTAGGAGGAATAAAGTATCTACATCTAGCTTTCCGTTTACCATTTTGGGTAGATTATCGGTAGAAGGCTCGATATTTAGTAAGAGGAGCTCGAAAGTCGAAATAAAAATCTTGTTAAACTTGGGGGTCTTTAAGTAGAATCTATCAAATGATGCGTCCTTAGTCTGAGTTTTGACTACGTCAATAAAGGCTTCCAAGTTGGACTGGTATTGGGAATAATCTAGCTCATTGCCTTTAACCCCTTCCTTCAAAATGTATAAACAAACTCTATCTAAGCTAGCTTCGTTACTTTCTACCTGGTAAAATTTTTCTAAACTAGTTAAATAAATCTTTACAATGTCTTTAACTAAACTAAATAGCGAGGTATACCCTTCCAACAGCTTTAAAAAGAGCTGGTTAGGGTCCCTATGTAACAAAACTATCGTGTCGATATAATTGACTTGATCGGTAACTTGCAACCTTTCTATTAAAGTATCGTTTAAAAGTTGGGAACTACCTTTCTCTACAAACTTGACGAATTTTCCATCTTTCAAGTGTTGAAGTTGAAGCTCGAGTTGGTACCGGTACTCTTGAGGTAGTTGTTGCACCTTGTCTTGATTGTTGACTTTGCTTGACGAAGTTCCCATCTGAAAATTTTCTAAACCTGATTGGGATGAGCAGCTTGGTCAAGCTTTATCTCCAATCTTCGCTTCTATCTTTGTAATTGAATTTATGACGTCATTTATAGAATAGAAAGCCGGGGTTCAAGCGAAAAGTTGTCATGAAACATTAGATTACAATGGTAGTGGTGACTGTAGCTCAGCATCTGTACTATTGAACTATTTGATAATATAGTTGATAAGCGACATCAAATTCGTTTATAAGATAGTAAAATACATGCTTATTATTTTTCATGCATAGCTGTATTAAAGATAAATTATATTTTTAAAGATGCAAAGCTAGATTATACTTTCTACCAATTAGTGGCTTTAAGATAACATAAATATATACCTTTTTAATTTGGTTTTCTAATAGCAGACTTCAGATCCATATTCAAAGTTAAAGGAATTTGAGATATCGATTGTAGGGTTGGCCTATAGTAGCTGATTGCTAGGAAGATCGAGGGGAAAATGCCCTATATAGTCTTTATATCAGTAAACCTGTTGCTAAAGTACAGCATGACTCTAGAGGTAGTGAAATCAATAAACAGTACTATTGATAGTATCTCAAGTAAAAGATATGTTTTGTATATTAAAAAACTTTGATGAGTATTTTCAAAAGTCCAATCGACGTTATAATACTACATCCTTTTTGTCAATCCATAGGGTAATTGAATTGATATCCTACCAATTCTGATATGTTGGTTAAGTGATATAGTAAAAGCTATAAACCTCATTAGTGGTTGAATAAAGCAACCTTAAATCGCTTAGGGGTAAATCCTATCTCGCCCTAAGACTATTTAAACTGAGGCGGTAGATATACTTTTGGTGGGTTGAATGATTGTTGGTGTAGTTACATCCTCTGAAGTAAAAATAAAACATATGGTTATCATGCAACATTCTTGCCTTTAGTAACGAGTTTAAGATATCCTCACTAGTGTTCAAGCTTTTCATTTCTCGAATAGTATATCGCAATAGCGTATCTGATTTAAACCAGCCAATATACCTAAATTGCTATTTTATCCATCAAATATGTAGAGCTTATCTTGATATACCACTGTCAAATAGTCAGAACGATGAGAACCTTCTGATCCCTTGAAAGTGAACGAATCGTGCTTGTAGCTATATATTATCAGGTAGCCATAAGTTTCAATCAGGTACGGATACTCTTGGTTCGACTTTATCAAGTACTCTTTGTTGCTTGTCAATGAGTAAAACCCACTATAGATAATCGTATTTTGAGGATAAATATTGAAGTTTCCATTGGAGTCAATGATTCCATTCAGGGTAAGCGTTATAAGAGAATCGAAATAGGTTGCAGTCTGCCTTCTCCCTGACCTTTTTAGGTTGAACTTTTGCTACCATTTTTACTACATTCCTTTTCGACTTATCCTATCCCCGAGTGTTCCTCTAAATTCCGACTCCATTGTAAAAGTGTAGTTTGCTACTAGTTGTGCCTCGTCCACGTACACATCCTCTAAATCTGTAAAACATATAGTGTTGGTAGTATAGGTATTTGTGGAAGTAGGGGTTCTTTAGAGCGTCGGTCATATAAAAGACAGGTGTTTCACCTACATTTCAGCAAAAATAGCCATCCACAAACCTCCTATTTCTGTAAAAGAGACTTTTTTAATTCAATACAGTATATATAGTAATATATAATACATGTGATTTTAAAGAGCATGTTCGTTAATATATTCATGGTTTGTATTAATCTTAAAGAATGGTAAAAGCTAAAAAATAGAAGGTGAATAGGAAATATATAATTCTATGAAGCTACAACACTTGAAGTTTGTAGTATTTAGTTACCATTCTAAGGGATTGCCGGTAAGTATTCAAAATATCATATCACATTATGTGCTCTAGAAAAATAATAGGTTGAAAAAGCTTAGCAAAACAGCTCCTCCCTTCAAAAGCTATACAGGGCATCAAATAAAAGGCAAATTTTCTTGGTAAAGTTCTAGGATATTTCGAGCAAATTCAAAGTTTAAATCAATGCAAAACTTAATAACTGTACGATAGAATCCACTTCTATCCTAATCGGATTTACTTATCGTATTCAGCTATAAATCTATTATTTTAAAATTCCTATTAAATTGGACAATATAATATATAACAGCTTGCGATATATCCAATTTACATCCAAAATCCATACTCCCATAACACTTGATGACCTCCTTATCTCCCTTCAACCTACATGAACAATCAAACCTTCAATGACAATATCTATATTAGCAACCTATAGTTTCCTTAAAATTTTTAAACTATACCTAAAAATACACAAAAAATACATTGAATGAAAAACTTAGAAACATAATTTATTAATTAGAACCTAAAACTCCATTAGTAGTGGTGGACAGGTTTGGTAGGTTTGTAGGCACACTTCGAAGTACTGATAACTGGATATCTTCCATTGTCACCTCCAACTTGAACACTAGTATACTTACTAGGCTTAGTAGGGTAGTACCCATCAGTCACTTTGGTAGGTTTACTGGGATATCCACCGTTATTGTCGTTACCACTATCGATACTACTGTAGTAGTTACCATTGTCATTATCATCGTTATTGCCGCCGCCTGTTGTTATTGTTATCATTGTTGTTACCGCTATTGTTGCTACTGTTATCTGGCTTATAATTGGGATGAGCACCAGGTAGAGGTTTCAAAACTGGATTTTTGCCCTTGCGAATCTTTATATTGAGGTGGGAAGCTAGATCAGGACGGTTACTCAAACATACGGGGGAACGGTAGTTGGGTAATTTGTTGTAGGTAGTGATAACTTTGCCCAATTTAATCTCCTGCTGCTTCATGATAGTAACTGAAAGTTTGTTCATCTTGGTCCAGTAGTCGGGAATAGGATAGGGGAGTCGGATCTTGGAGTCATCGTAACGATCATCACTATTAGGAGCTACAACCGGGGTATCAGGATTAACAACGACGTTGTTTCCGATGGTGATGTTAATACTGACTTTAGTGGTATAGCTTCCACTAGGTACCGAATTGGTAGTGGAGGTGGAAGTGTAAGTAGAAGTAGAATTGTCGTCGTCATCGGAAGTCGAAGTGCTACGGGTACGGCTATTGGAGTTGGAGCTCGATCGAGATCTACCCGATGAGCTTGAACTGCTGGAGCTTCGCGTGCTGCTACGGCTACGACTGGACGATGGAGTAGGGGTAGGAGTTGGAGTTGGAGGGGTTGGAGTTGGAGTAGTCGTGTTAGTAACCGGTGGAGGTTTGGTTACGTCAATACCGTCGGAAGAGTAGGTGTAACACAACCTACTAGCACTTATAGCTGCACTGACTCGTACATTGAAGGGATTCAGCATGTCGTTCAAGGTAGCTTTAGCACCGTTGGGGTTGGTACCTCCGTAGTCGTTGACATTCCTGGGGTTGAAGTTCTGCCAGTCCGAGTACAACTTGTCGATAAAGGCATGGTGTAGCCAGAAGATGGGATCGTTAGGACTGGCCATGGTAGACATATCTCCACCTATACCATTGTGTACGGCAGCGTGAGGGGCATACTCCAACTGCTGATGGAACTGGTCGTAGCTATTGGATCCAGAGATGATTTGCTGTAAAGCTTCTGGGCTGTAGAAGGCACCAATCCTGGGGGCACTATTAAACCTACGTTGTAGGCAATGTGGGTTGGCACTGTTGTTCTCGTCGTAGTAGCAGGACCAGTTGGCAAACTGTCCATCCTTCAGACAACCGCCACTACCCCCGTTACCAAAGTAGGAACTGGTGAAAACACCACTCAGCTCGGGAGCCTGCGAGTCATAGGCCCAGTTCCAGTAGGGTAAGCTTACGCTAGGGTCGATGGCCTGTAAGGCGATTTCAAACTGTCGCAGGTAGTATCGGTGCCAGGTTAGGAAGGCTGGGGTACCGTGCGCTTCAGGGGTGTATTGGAGATGGGTACCTACAAACTGGTCGTATTTGGTAGGAGCAGTACCCGAATGCAACTTCTTTACAGGCATTGAAGAAAGCACTTATTTCGCCACTCGACAGCTGACGGATTTCCTTACGTACGTAGGTTCGACTGCATTGAGCATTTAGTTCGGTGATGCCGAGCAAGGCAACCAATAGGATAGAGCTTAAAAACTTCATAACTATGAACTTGGATTAATTAAATATGGAGGTGGATTGGATACCAAAACGCTGTATAGCTTTTTGGTGATTAGGTAATTAAAGTTTTGATGAGATAGCTGCTTTTTTGGGCGTATGCTTGTGTCTTTATATATGATCGTAGCTGGACTACGGCCTAATGAAACTGCTCCTAAGCAGAGTTCGAAAGCGTTAAATCTATATTAAGGGATACTTCAGTTTTCATATATATTCTAAGACATATTATATCGTATAAAGGAAAAAATGTAAACAGTAAAAAATTAATTAAGTCTAAGAGTCAATTTTGCTTCAGTTCTGAGATATTTTTATCTTTGTTAACCGGAAAAGGTAGTTGATCCTTAGACTTTGGATTAGTTGACAATTTGCATCGTACATAAAGACAGAGTCCAGATTCCTATAAAATAGTAGATATACATAGGTATCTAACTATATGATTGTATAAATAAAAGTGTCTAAAAGCGAATAATATGAAGTTGACGAACATTATGGTTTTCATTCAATTTTTTAAAAGTGCAGGCTGAATTACCAACTCTGTTATAAATCTGTCATTTGTGAAGGCACTGGCATGTAAAAATGTTTCAAGCGCATACAAAGGCTGGAAGTATGATTAATTTTCAACTAAAATCTCGGTCGAACAATCGAATATAGCACTTTGTGGACAAGGGTTGGTTACTAGTTACAAGCATGTTAGCCTAAACTAGTGGTATAATAATTTGAACGGACATAGCAAAATAAGGCTATCATCTAGGTAGAATAGAGTATACTTTCTGAGGATGCAAGTTTTATATGTATACTCCTTTACTAAAAGTTTAGTAGGCAGAATGCAATAGATTTTGACAAAGTTTATACTGTAAGGATAAACTAAATTTATCAAGTACAAAGTACAGATATACTAAACATGATAAAGGCAAACCATTACCTAAAGTACAAAGGAAGTACTGACCGTGAGCTTCGCTTAAATAAACCGATGTCATCAACCCCTAACTTCCTACTTTCTCAACTCCAATCTCCTCCCCGTTAATTTGGCTTTGCATATTTAATTGAAGTAGTTCTAGAATAGCCCCCCTATACGCTACTGCTAAGAAAATTCACATCAGGGACTAAATTAAATATTAAGTATATATGAAGCGCTCATTAGTTTTTCATTTACTCAGTAGAGATACCGAGATAACCCAAAGTAAAATTTAATCAATGGGAAGTTGGAAGGGTTCACTTGATATGCAAAAACAGTAAAATTTTGCAAGACTGATTTTCTACCCTTCATCCTACTACAAATCTAATAAAGGGTACCCCACCTGTCGACAAATAGGTTGTATTTTTTGAGGGTCAACTATGGAATCCTACCTTCATTCCTAAATTTGAATTGAACTGTAGCAATTTAGCTTCATCACTACACAAATCCGCTTTATATGACTAATTACTATAAATTTAAATTCAAGCTTTTGGACAGGAAATTTGGATCATATTACTACCAAATACAAAGCAAATTAGTGACCATCAAAAATGCAGCTCTTATCTAGTTATTTTTAATAGTTCAATCAGTACAATCGAAAATTCAAAATATAAACATCATATAGCTACAATTTTTAGATCTGCTTCATTTAGCTGTACTTCATGTTATAAGTGTAAGCAAAAAGTATCTCAAGGCGGTGGAATTAAAAACTGTATAAACAATATTTCACAGCGTTTCTATAGCCATTTGAATGATTTAATAGTAAAAGTATATATAGTATCCACGTTAGTAAACTGCAAAATATACACTATATATTTTAAAAAAGCTCTATATTACAATCTTTCAAAATGGATGACCAAATTTTTAGGCTTCGAAAAGCCTACTGAATTGTTGATGACCCTAAGCTTCTTGCCTACCTTGTCTATATGGGGGCTATCGAAAATTAAAAAATCAATACTTTTATAGTAGAGCTACAAGTGCCAAAGTTTGCTCCAAAAGTGAAAACTACATACCTATGCATAACCATGAATCTTCATTGAAAGGGAGTCAGCCCTTGATGGTAGCTCTGACAATTAAAATTTTGGATGTGGCAGCATTTCAAGTTAGGAATCGATCAGAGTCAAAGATACTAAGGCCCTACTACTTTTTCAGATTGCACATATGAAAATGTAATATAAACAGTATATTTTGATCTTTAATTTGGTTATCATATTTCAGTTATATTGGTTTGGTCATCAGTTGAGATACATTTAGTATGTTTTAGTTTATATGCATAGATTTGTGGATGCCTACCGATAGGTATGTCGTATTCCTAACTTGATTTTTGATAGATGACTTACCACTGTCAATAGATGCTAAATTTTCTTTACATATTTTATCTTGAACGTCAGGGTTGGTGACCAAGTGAAAGATTATGTATGTTAGAGTTTTGGAGGTAGTTTTGTAACCAGAGACGAACAACGCGACAGCATTATCGATCAACTCCTCGATAGTTAGGATGGAATTCCCATCCGCATCCAAGGTGTCAGTTGTTTCGATTATCACCAGCAGAGGATCCATTTTACCTTCTTGATTATTATCACTCTTCCATGCAGCCAACTACTTCCTCCTACACTCCATTAAACCATGAAATAAGTCATGGAACTGTTGAATGCTCTTCTAAATCTATGATTTTGAAATTACGGGTAACACTTCCAGGATAGGGAATATATAGTAAATGAGCAACGTTGAGGTTTTGACTGATCGGGCGTATAGACTCACCAACGAGTCATCCAGGTTGACACTAGCTTTGAAATTCACCCCAGATATAGTTTTACCCAACCTATGCAAAATCAAGTTTTTGAGAATGGGTTTGACGTTAGTGGTTTCATCAGTTCTGTCGATAGCTTCAGCCATATTCCTACCATGTCTGTTGATAAAGGTGATATGTAATCTTCTGGAAGGCTGAGCTAACTACTCTACAGTACTTCTTTCATTCCTCGCTTTTAATATTTACGAAATTGTTTTCAAAGAACTTTGCAAATTATTAGAACTGTGGTTGTAAAACGGTTCTTTAAGGCACATGTCAGTCCTAGTAAAGATATCTCGAGTCTGATCAATATTCTCGATAACTACTACTTACCTACAAAATCACGTTTAAAAGTTATATTACTTGCGATATATAATAATTCCAGATTTTTTATTCCATATAGTGCTTGTACAGCAGTGATGAGATATACTTTTCTACGCACTGGATACTAAGTACTCCAATTAATATAGCCACTATGCTAGGGATTATAGATACTGTCGGCATGGATCTCAAAATTTTGGATGCGGTAAATTTGTATATTGCTAGGCTTAACAATTCTATTATAGCTGCTAATATAACGGCTAGGATGAAAAATACCTGGAACTGGGTTTATTATTGAAATTCTTTGAAATTTGGCTGGTGAAGGATCTTCAGCTAAAACTATAGTGACCGAGTCCCTCCAGCTCATCATAAAATGAATAGAAATATCCAAATATAGTTAGTTTTTGCCATATCCCTTTCTTATAGAGTAATAAACCTAATATTCTTATAGAAGCATTATATAAGAAAAACTAACCTTGTATATTTATGAAGCCTGTTCAAATTATCTGTCTTTAAAAGCTTCTTCCCAAGCTTTAGAGCAATCTGTGATCAACATACCTCTAACATATACAATTTGAGAATAGTGGACATTTCAATATGGATGAGGTTTGCAAAATTAAATGCACTATGGGCCAAGAATATTTGATATTAATGAATAAAAGTTTAATTTATTGAAAGCTGAGCTTACTATAAAAACTTTTTCGATTGTTTTTCAAGACAAATTTGATGAAAGAGATCCTATTCAAACCCGATCCTGATCAATTCTTGGACAGTACGTCCAAGCCTATGACTCGACTTCCAATGCATGTAAAGCAAAGCTGGACTTTTTGCAAACTTGTGTTGATTTTTGTGGTAGTCACATGCTTGAACGAATGTAATTTGGATATCCTATTATCGTATTAGCCAACCGTCATGCAGATTGGTAGGTAAGTCCAGTTCTCTTTAGCTTGAATTGGAAGTGCATTGTGTAAAGATAAAACCTTGTAGTTCCGCTCGAATACAGCATTGATTTTGTTGAAACCACCATACTCATCAATACTAAGCTCATTCTCCGAGAATAATCAAGCCTACCTTGAAAAGCAATCTGGAGAATTCGTTGCAGTAGGAATAATTAATTACAGATAAAGGCTGTTATCGTTAATATTGATATACCTTGATATTATCTAATATTCAGGGTTTAAAATTTTATCTGATAAAAATTTTAATGCAAAATGTATATATATGGATGAACTTTAGTTAGATTTCTGTGATAAATAACTAGCATTCCTTGTGAAAAAGCCACTTTGATGGAAGGTTAAGATGAGATATTCAATGGATACTATATACAAACACTCAAATGAGATCCAGTTGACTAGCTGTATAGAATGCACTGTCTAATTGAGTTTGGGAGTGGAACAATGAATTTTAAAGCCAATGGTTATCAAATACTTGAACTTCGAACTTAAATATAAGGTAAAAGAGGAAAAATAAACTAATTGGCAACTTGTATGAGCTTTTCAAGTTTAATAAACTGGTTATATTGGTATCTTAATTATAGTCTGTACATAAGCTTTTATCAATATAGTTCTTCAGAATCTGAACTAAATTGTATACTTCGATTCAAAATTCGGTAGCCTAATATATATTAAAGCCAATTAAATATAATATAAATTATTTAACCAAGTTAACTTTGATAGTTTAAATAACCAACGTAAATATTGTTTAATAGAATGATAACAAAATTTAGATTATTTCAACAAGTAGTATGATTAAACTCGATAGCTTATAAATTACTATCATCCTTAAAACTTCAATAATATAAGCTCAAGTATATATATATACCAGCTATAAATGCTACTAAAGATACATAGCAGTAGATCTAAAACTTTTCCTCAGGATACCATAGTAGCCTCAATTTTAGCTGTTCAATCTAATAGACTCAATAATTTAAAACATATAAGAATCATCTGAAATATAGATGGAACTTTGAATTTCACGATAATAGGTTGTGCTGTGGTCTATTTCTGTTTAAAATAACTGTCATGATGCTGGTAACTACTTCAACATTAATAACTGCACTTTTATATCTATAGTGTATTTTGTGATTATAAATACCGCAACAGTGTTGATTTCAAATATTTTGAATCTGCCTGTAATAATTTTTTATAGCTTAGGTGTAAAAACATATTTTATTTTGAGTATAAACTATTAACTACTACCAGTATGAACTGCTTTATTATTTATTATATTTTGTATTGTGCTATTTATTATAAATATGAAGTTCAGTTTTGAAAGGCAAATGTAAGTTAAACCAAATGTAGCATACAAGTTTATAGTATAAGTGTAATATTTTTACATTAATTTAGTCTTTAACTACTAATGCCATAATCTTAAATATTATAAGCTTAAAATTAGTAGTTTGAAATATCAGTGATCCGAAGATATTTCTTTTAGATATATTAAAAGCTAATATGTAGGGAGATAGTGCCAATTTTTGCAATTTACTTAACACCCATAACCCAAGGATTCGTCTTCATATTTTTTCACCAACCCCATATATATTAAATAAAAACTAGAGTGTTTCAACTTACTATTATATTAACTACTAGCTATTTGAATGGAAATTGACCATCGAAAAAATCCGAATGAAATGTGACGGCTTGAAATAGTTGAACTAAATCAAACTTTATTATCGAAATTCCAAAACCAATCTTTTCCAAATAAGGGAATAAATTTATCAACTTTCAGCGTGTAATATTCCTTAGAAGCTTAATGTTAATTTGAATACAATCCAGCTTTTGCAACCTTTCTTACGTAATAATAGATACATTTGCATTGTTCAATTATCCGAAAGCGCTTTCAGATAGAATACAAGGTATGGTTTACAATTTATTACAGTGATCCTATTTGAAGGATCCTAAGAGTCCAACATCTAAAACTTCTGTTGGAGAAAATTAACAAAATCATCAACTTTAAGCAATGCTATATAGTTTACAGCTGCCTTTAATTTTTTCGATCCTTAAAAATTATGAAAGTTCACCTAGTAAAACAATCTACCATTTCAATCGTAAAAATCCTATATAAAGACATTCAATTACTTGAATAGTAGGATTACATACCTCATCTTGAATAAAATCTATACCTATACTTTTCTTAGAAATATCTACTCAGATACACTCAGCCAAGGAAGGGTAATAGTTGAAGTGATCCTCAGAAGACTTAAAACGATTACCCGGATTTTAACAGGCTTCTAATTATATATGAGCATGCAAGGTAACGAGATTTCAAATGTATTAAAACATCCATCAGATCTAAATGATCCATCAAAAATGGTAATATTTGAGCACCCTATCTTGATAAGTCGTTATTAACCTTTGTTCTATTTAAACGGCGCAATCTATATAAACCTAAAAAATGTAATTCAGGTCTATACAATAGGAACATATAATGTAGCTATATACAGAAATCTGACTTTTTATAGAAGCCTTTTCCGAAAAACCTGAGTTGCTACATGACTTTATCTGATAAAGTTATAAGAGTGATGTAAATTCTAGTTTAACAAACTTAATTTAGAAGGTTATTGGATGGATAGAGCCTTTTAAATACACCATAGGGGAGCCCATTGTAAACGAATTGCAAAATACAAAAAGTGATATAAACCTAGACAAATACAAAATATTCATTTATCTCCACATCCAACTTTTAACAACCTGATGAGAAAAGCAGCAACCGATACTGTAGTAGAGGAGTCGATCGAAAAGGACATCTACAGCTTAGATCCAATCGAAGATGAAGTAGCTACCAAGCAGAAATGGAATCTCAACATCTATTTGATAATCGGCGGTGTAATCTTATTCGGCACCTTCTTCGGCTTGATAACCTATATAATCTACCCACTGCAGACGTTAATCCTAGGTGACCTTAAATCCTTCGATCTAAACGGTACCCCTGAAGTCATCTCCATCATCTTTAGTATCCTCTTCTTACCTTTGTACGCAAAGTTCTCTGATATATTTGGCAGGGGAAGCATTTTAACACTAGCCCTTTTACTTTTAGTAATAGGGAATTTAATCATCGGTATCGGCAGAACTGACTTCAGTATGTATACTGCTGGTTCGGTCATCAATAAGTTAGGTGATACGGGGAGAGACCTTTTGATTCCAATTATTTTGGCTGACCTTTTGATAACAGAGAACCGGGCCCTTGGTTACATGCTGTATTGGCTACCTAACGTCATCGCCATCTTTCTTGCTATTCCACTTATTGAACCGGCTGTTGCTTTAGGTTGGTACTGGGTTTATATAATACTTGCTGTTGGAACCATCGTATTTTCCTCTCCCCTCCTCTTTGGTCTATTTAGGGAGCGTAAGCATAGTACTCGGGAAAAACGAGCCTTCAGCTGGTCGATACTGTCCGAAATCGATATCATAGGACTTTTGCTTTTAACCCTTAGCTTAGCTTTGATTCTAATTCCCTTTACCATCGTAATTCGTGAGCCTTTGGGCTTTGCTAGTCCCAAGTTGATTTCCATGCTTGTAGTTGGGACAGTAACGTTGATAGGTCTGTTCATTTGGGAGTTCAAATACAGTTCCAACCCTTTGATCCCTAGACGTATATTCCAGAACCGAACGTTGTTAGTGGTTATTGCTGTCAAAACTATACTCAAGTTCGAAACTACCATTAACTGGGTGTACTTCACCTCCTATCTCATCATCTCGAGAGATATAACGGAAGTTCACGCCGCCATTCTCAATAGAAGTTATCAAATTTCGTGGTACATAACTGGGATAATTGCGGGAGTACTTATGAAAAAATTCAAGTGGACGAGATCTCTGATATGGCTTGGATGCATTTTGAATGTGGTTGGACTTGCCTTGACCATCCCAGGCTCGTCACCCCGGTACATCAGATGCTTTCATCATAACCGCCGAGGCCTTCCTCGGTGCTGGGGGTGGCTTTGGAACCTGTGTAATTGTAGCTATGTATCAATCAACGGTAGACTTTAAAGATATCGCTACGATCTCCTACATAGTTGTGCTTATTGACAATGTTATCTCTAGTTTAGGCGCTGCGATCGCAACCGCCATTTGGAATGGAACCTTATCCAAAAATCTACTCCACTATCTACCTTCCCAATATACCGATCAAGTTCCCCTCCTTTTAAGTGACCTGTATCTATTGCGAAAGCTTCCTCTGGATGTAAAGGAGCTTTGGCTTCAAGCTTTAGGTGATTCACAGTTGGTTATGTGTTCCGTTTCTCTCGCTTTAGCCTGTGTTGGTTTTTTAATGTCTCTACTTTTAAAACCACTTAAGTTAAACTAATATATATATTATTATAATTAGCAAATAAAGTATTTAAATATGGCTATTTTGCATTTAATGATATTATTTTAAAATCAAGGCTTTATACCTTTATTAAATTTTCAGTTCTATTCCTATTAAAGAACTATGCCATTTAGCAAGCTATCTTTGTACTAGTATGTAATTGTAAACACATCTCTATATATACTTGCAGCTCTAAATATAAAGTATAATAGTATTTAAAAATAAATATAGCTTATAAAAGACTTTAATAAATCTACATGATTATTGCTGAAACTGTTCGAGCTGAAATGGTGAAATTTTGATAGTATAATATATGTTTTTGGCCTTATTATTGCAGACTAGTTATATTAAAGCTGCTGGTATCTTTTTAGTAAAGAATTGTGCTACAACTTCAAGCTTGAGAATATTTGGTCTAGTAGTTAAATGAATTGGACACTGTTTCGAAAAATTATATTAACTGAGGACATAGGGTATTAAAGCATACTCAGCTCATAAGTGAAGGATATAGAGCAATTTATTTTGTTCAGAAAGTACGATTCTATTCTCAGCGATAGTAAAGATATAAATAAAGATTATTCACTAATTAATCTTTATATTGGTGATAAATTTCAATAAATTAAGTATGAGCTTTTTCAAACTAAAAGATACTTAATTGGATACAAACTGAGTGACATTCTTAAATATATACAAATATAGATAATATAATTTTCAAGCGAAAGTAGTAGTGAATCTTTCATTCTATGTTCCACCAATATATATAGTCAAAAAGTAAGAGAAATTGATCGAGTTGTTTGTATTTCGAAGTTTTCGACGATTTGATGAGCAAGGTAATAAACGATATCTAAGGAGTGAAAGTAAAGGAAAGCGTTACCCTCAATATAAACCCAGTTGAAATCAACCAAGGAAATATTAGACAAAAATAGAATTTCAACACCAAACTGATAATTGGTGATATGTTGTTACATTGCGGTTTCTTTGGCACGATCATATACGCACTACACCTGCTACATATGCTGATATTATATGAACACAAGTCCTTTGGTTTAAAATGCATTCCCCAAAATTACATCCATTATTTTCAGTGCATTAATTTTACCTCTATTGGCAAAATTTTCCGATATGATAGGGAGAGGGAACGTCTTGGTCCTAGCTTTCACGATATCAGTAGCAGGAAACTTGATAATCAGTATAAGTAGGACCAATTTCTTCATGTATGCGGTAGGATTTGTCATAAATCATATTGGAAATACTGGGAGTCATTTAATAGCTACGATAATGGTTATCGATACATCTGTAGCCGAAAATCGTGCCCTTGGATTTACATTTTAGTATCTTCCCGGGTTTATTGCTCTTTTTCTACCAATACCTCTAATTAACAAAGTTGAAACTTTGGGTTGATACTGGATGTACATTATACTTGTTGTAGGGACTCTTTTACTTTCTTTTCCTCTTCTCTTTGGCCTATTTAGGAAAGGTAAAAACAGTGCCCAGAAGAAGTGAATCCTTAATTGATCAACACTGACCGAAATTGATATAGTTGGACTTTTGCTTTGACTCTTAGCTTGGCCTTGACTCTAATCCCTTTTACAATCGTAATCTATGAACCCTTGAAATCTGCCAGTCTTAGATTGATTTTGATACTTGTCGTCAGGGTACTACTGTTAGTGGGTCTGTTTATATAAGGTTTCATAGTGCAGTTCTAATCTGCTGATTCCTAAGCGCAACTTTCAAAAAAAGTTTTGGTCCTAGCTATAGTTCAAATGATCCTAAAGTTTGAGAATAGGATAAGTTGAATGCACCTTCATACCTTATTATTTTGAGGGACATAGCGAAAGCACACGCTGCTTTTTCAATAGATTTTGTCAAGCTTCGTGATTCATTGCTAGTGTGCCATCAGGATTCCTTATAAAGAAATTTAAATAGACGAAATCGCTAATATGGTTTGGATGTCTTTTAAATGTCGTTGGACTTTCTTTCACTATACTTACTTGTCACCCAAGTTTATCGAGCAGCTTTGTTATGACCACGGAAATACTAACAAGGCTTTGAGATATGTATCATTACTGACATGTACCAATCAACAATTGAATTTAAGGATATGGCTACGATCTCCTATATAGTTGTTTTAACAGATAATATAATTTCTAGTTTGGGTGCTGCCATGATAGCATTTATTTGAAATGGAGCATTGACTACGAATCTGCTGCCATTTACCTCTCGAGTATTTTGAACAGATTCCCTTTTTTATAAGCAACCTGTATTTGCTGCGAAAGCTTCCTCTAGAGATAAAGGAATCTTTGTTTCAAGCCTTTAGGTGATTCACAGTTGGCTATGTGCTCTGCTGCAGTTTCTATAACATGTGTCAGATGTATACTAGCTTTATTCGTAACCTATTGTAGTAAAGTAATAGAACTGCTTAATGCAATATGTATAAAATTTGGCTTATAAGCATACATTCCTATAGTATATCTACTCACTGATGCTAACACGGATATGTAACTTAATTAATCTGTGAGTATACTAGTAGGCATTTACTGGTTTGTATACACAATACTATGGACTTAAATGTATACCTTAAATATTAATTTACAAAGCTTGTCAATTTATTATGTAGAGAAAGAGTATCCTGGAGTTCTTGCATTTTGTATTAAAACTCGATAGGAAAGGTGATGTAGAGCTTTGCTAATACTGCCAAGAAAAGACATTAAAACTTTATTATAGCTCAATATATAGAATATTTGCTATGCTTGGCATTATCTGTTAAAAGCAATATGTAAATTAAAGCTGTATTCTTGATCTATTATCCTTTCGCCTATCCAGCAACACGTCAACAAAAGATTGTCCATTTGAAGCTTATTCTATGATTTGCTGGGAAATTCTACAAGCCTAAAATAGATGATGAATTTTGAAATTTTCGAACTCCAATTATCCAAGATTATTTATCAAGCTTCAAAAGTTTTCTGTACTTTTGTAAGCCTGAAGACTGAATAGTTCAACCTGTTCGACAACTTGAGATTAGTCATTGTAAATTTACAAATCAATAAAGCCAGGGTAGAAAGCCAACAAATACTTGAAGATGGTAAGCTCTAAGAATAAATACATCTGTTGAGGAACAACGCTGATAATTTACTTTCTAGAGTAACAACGAGAGAAAACGCACCCGTGGACGTCGCAGCCGTGACACTCAAGATAGCAACAACAACAGCCCTGTAGACGAATACAACAGCTGATGGAAACAATGAAAACTTTGAGGGTTTTGAAGATGAGGAAGATGAAGAAGCCATACTCGAAGAACAAATTGACCTCGATGATAACGGTGAAGATCTGTTCGGCTCCGATTTAGAGGCGTAAAATAACAAAATTGTAATAAGCTAATTTTACTAGTGATTACCAACGCAACGAAGCTTTAGACAGGTACGATGAAGAAGGATTGGATAATCAAGAGTATAATATGATGGACCCAGTCGAACGTCGCCGCGCTGAAGCTTTTTTAAATGCCAGAGACCGTGCTGAAAACAGAGGCCCTGGGGCCCTACTTGACAATGGTAATATTTAAATTCTTTGCATTTCAATTTTAACCTAGACAGATGAGGATCTTGCTCCTATTGACCCATCTAGACGGCGTCGTAGGAACGTGTTGGAAGTTAGGGAGTATCGTGAAGACAGGCAATCGATTGTAAATTGATATAAAATTGCTTTCTAATTTTTAGGATCTAAACATTGATATCGATGAATTGAACAACATAAAAGGCAAAGAGATTAGTGAATACCTTTCAATTGAATCTGTACGAAACTCCATAAAGAATAAATTCACCATGTTTTTAGCCAACTTTGTGGACCAGAACGGTGCTCGCAAGTACTACGAAGCTATTCAAAATCTTGGTGGCTGTAAGCTTTTCTGTTCTTCTACTCTAAATGTCTTTTAGCCAACGAGGAATCCCTAGTCATTGATTACCGAGATCTTGTAAAGGAGCACGCCATCTTAGCCTACTATCTAATTAGCTCTCCCAAATCCATCTTACCTTTATTCGACCAAGTTGTTTTTGGTAGACTGATGGAGCTATTCCCCAACTTTGATCGCATTCACTCAGAAATCCATGTACGATTCTCCAACTGCCGTACCAATACTTCGTTACGAAACTTACGCCATGCTCATCTCAACTCTCTGATCAAAGTTACCGGAGTAGTTAACAGACGTAGCAACATACTCCCCCAGCTCAAATATGTAAAGTACCAGTGCGTCAAGTGCTCTGTCGTACTAGGTCCTTTCTACCAGGAACCCAATTCAACTAGCGAAGTCAAGGTCTCCAGCTGTTCCAACTGTCAGTCCAAAGGTCCTTTCACCTTCTGTAGTGAACAGGTAAAGTAGCGATTTTTATAAATCTAACTTTCCGTTAGACTGTCTACCGTAACTACCAAAAGATCACTTTGCAAGAGACCCCCGGTACAGTACCTGCCGGTCGTTTACCTCGATACCGTGAAGTAATTTTGTTGTGGGATCTAGTCGATACTGTCCGACCTGGTGAGGAGATTACAGTGACTGGGATCTACCAAAACAACTTAGACATCGCCCTCAACAACAAGCATGGATTCCCCGTGTTTTCCACCACAATCGAGGCCAATCATATCCAGGCATCTAGCCTGGAGCATGAAGATGAAGAAATTACTCAAGAGCAGTTTGTCGAGTTGGAACAACTTGCCAAGGATCCAAACATCGCCCGACGCATCATTCACTCTATCGCCCCTTCTATTTTCGGTCATACCGACTTGAAGACCGCCATTGCTTTAGCTCTGTTCGGCGGCACCTCAAAGGTAGTCAATGGTAAGCACCATATCCGTGGAGATATCAACGTTCTATTGATTGGTGATCCTGGGTGTGCTAAATCCCAGTTTCTCAAATATACGGAAAAGACCGCCCATCGCTGTGTCTATACAACCGGTCAGGGAGCCTCGGCTGTTGGTTTAACCGCCTCAGTACACAAGGATCCAGCCAGTAAAGAGTGGACTTTAGAGGGAGGTGCTCTAGTGCTTGCTGATCAGGGAGTCTGTTTAATCGATGAATTTGATAAAATGAATGAGAAGGATCGTACCTCCATCCACGAAGCTATGGAACAGCAGAGCATCTCTATCAGTAAAGCCGGCATTGTGACTAGTTTAAGGGCCCGATGCTCCGTCATTGCCTGCTGCTAATCCAGTTAGAGGTACCTACAATCCCACCCTTCCCCTTACTCAGAATGTGGATTTGACCGAACCCATCTTGTCACGATTTGATTGTGTATGCGTGGTTCGAGACATCATAGATCCAACTTTGGATGGCCAACTGGCCAATTTCGTCCTGGACTCTCACCAGGCATCTCATCCTATGGCTAGCCAAGAGTTACAAGAAGCTACCCAGGCCAACGGCCATAACAACGATGAATTGGGAGAACTTGCCATCGAATCAATTAGCCAGCCTTTACTACGTACGGTACTTGAGGTATGCCCGCAATCAGATTAGACCCCAGCTGCACGAGTTGGATCGAGAAAAGCTGTCTTCCATGTACGCCGAGCTTAGGGAAGAAGCCTACCGAGCTGGTGGTATGGCTATGACGGTACGTCACCTCGAATCCATCATCCGTATGGCCCAAGCCCATGCCAAGATGCATCTTAGAGATCAGGTACTGCATAAGGATCTGGACTTAGCCATGGCTACCTTCCTACAGCACTTTGTAAGCACGCAGAAGCTCAGCGTCAAACGCGCTCTGACTCAGAAGTTCGGAAGGTATCTCTACAAGGATCGGGACGACTATGCTCGCCTCGTCAGCCTTGTCAACAAGATGGCCCGAGATGCCCTCCATTTGTTTGGTCTCAAGAATATAAGGGAACGGCAGGGCACCAGCAACCAGGAGGTGAACGTTGATGAGGAGTTGGAGAAGGAGATCCGTATTCCAGTTGAAGAATTCGAAGCTAAGGTAATTCTTGATATAATGATAGTAGGAATTAATTATTTTTATTTAGGCACGACAGATGTCCATCTTCGATGTTAATAGGTTCTTGAGGTCGACCCAGTTGACCCGCTTAGGCTACTCTTTAATTGAGGAGCCTATACTTGCCGATCCTAACCTACCAGGTAGCAACTTGCTGGGTACCCGTCGCTTCTTGATGAAACCCATTGCCCTCGGCCTTAATGAACTATAATGACAATAAAGATATATACTTGTAAAATTTTACTGCAACAAGTTAAAGTGATTTTAGATGTTAATTTAATCTATAACATGAAAACTTCCTCACTCGAAATAACTTTGCGTTTTAGAGGACAACTTTTTAAAGTAGTAGATGGAAATCTACTATACCGGTATTACGTGAATTAAGAGAAGTATTGGAGTTGGATACCCAACGTCCTTGGGTCGAACTTGTTGGACTCTTGGTTAAACTGGGGGACTTGGTTGGACCAAAGTGGTAGGTTCAAAGCTAGAGAGAAATGAAGTTGGCGATAGTTCCCACTGAACAAGACAGCGGCACCCTAAATTTAAAATTTAGCAAGGAAAAGCAAACCTAGAGTCTTACTTTGGTCAACGAGAACCTAAACTTTATAAGTCCTTGGTGCCGATTACGCCACTCCAGGCCCATGGCGTAGTCCGATTCCAAGGAATTAAAATTAAAGACGTAGCGGGTCGATGTGGTGAGTTGTGGGGTCAGCATGCCAGTATAGGCAAGTGCTACGTGCCCCATGACTGGGTTACATAGTATAGTCAGGTCAGTTAGGAGATCGTCCACTGTCCCGTCGTAGTAAACCCAACGACACTTTAATGGATTGTTTAAAAATATGGGAAAAATGTAAATTTACCTCCACCCGCTTTAGTCATCGTCGCATAGTATAGTTCACCACCGATGCAGTACTGGGGTTGATTTACTGGGGAAGATAGTCTATATAACGTCCTTAAACCTACCAATTGGTTATCGGATGTAAAGCTGTACTCGCTGCATTGGTTTTTAGTTTCATGTTGTACAGTCAATGAAACCTATATTATCTTAGATGGGTCAATTAAACAATTTACGTGAGAACTGTCTGGGTCGTAGGGTAAAGATACACCCGAAATTATGTACTGTAAATTGGGCTTCAACTGCTGACTGAATAGGTACTCCATCTTGGGTTTAGGTAAATAGAGATGCCCGTAAGCCAAATAATCTCGACTGATTCCCGAAACTCCCGACTTTGTTGCACTGTTTTCTTCCTTTGGCTTACCTTCCTTGTCTTGAACCATCTGTATAAGTTGAATATCCTCCAACTCAGTTAGCCTCTTTACAGTGACATCCTTAAGTTGGTTGCTGAAAAGGGATCTAGCTTGTACACTTTGCCCTAAGTATAGATTCTCCTGCTGCTTGTTGTGGAGCATGAAGGTGTTGTTGGGTACCAAGAACTCAGTCGAGGTATACAGGAAACCGATAGAACCGCTGACTGCTGGTAGGCTGGATATGGATAAACTGCTCTTGGTCTGCATACTGGGCTTCAAAGCGAAATGCAATTGAAAGCCATTTGGTATCCTAAAGTCTAAGATGTCTAAAACATGTTAGTTGAAATTTAATTGGAAGCTACCTATCGACGACTGACATAAATTGGAGTAAAAGTGTTCCTTCTTCCAGCCAACTTTGTCAAAGTACTGGTTCAGGCAGTACTCCATATAGTTGTTCATCCTTGTTGAAGCTATCGTCAACCCTGCTACCGATAGTGCGATGTAAAGAGTTCTTGTAGTTAGTCAGCAACCTATTAGTTTCTAAGAATAAATTTCTTACACGTGATTTTTATTGGATTTTGTGGTGGAAGAAACTTTTTTAAGCACAGGTATCTAAATTCCAATTTAACTACATTATAGTATAAATTTCAACTATAGTAATTGGACATTTAAATTGGAATAGCTATTATCGGATCTTCTAGTACTTTCCAATCTTAGTATACAAAGTTTAACTAAAAAAGTGCTATAAAGCTCTGTTTCTTTAAAATGCACATATGTATACTTTCTAGCCAAGAAACTTCATTTAGTACTCGATGCCATATATATGGCTCTATTTCGAATCACTTTGAATTCCATATAAGTATATTATAAATAGGCTTTGTTTCAATCTATAGTAGTTTAATAAGACTTTTGACAATCTTGGCTAAATTATAACACATCAATAGTAGCTATATACTTTTTCACGATATACATATTTACTATCTCAAATTGAATTACATACCAAATGGATCACTAGTATACAAACTACATTTCTGCAAAATCTCGACTCAGCTCTTAATTTTCTGGTCATCATCACTTTTCATCAAAAGTTCTCGGCCATTTTCTCTAATAAAAGAAGCTTAATGACATCACAACCTCCTATATCAATCCATCAGCTGTCTGGTTTGTGAACCCCACAACCTGGAAAATTATAAAGGTTGAGCTTACAAAGTGCAATTCAACACTTTAATCAGAATTATGCTGGGCAGGTTGGAAATTACAGCGGTCGCTGGCAAGGACTTGAAGAACTGTGAGACATTTAAGAAGCAGGATCCCTACATCAAGTTTAGGTTGGGGGATGTCACCAAAAGGACCAAGGCCGTCAACCGAGGCGGTATTAACCCTGAATTCAACGAATCATTGAGCTTCGACATCAAAAGTTTCCAGCAAACGCAGCTCAAGGTATCTTGTTATGATGAGGATGTAGGTAAAGATGACTTTATTGGTGAAGCCTCTATTAACTTGGATCCCATATTCAAGGCTGGTGAACTGGATGGTAAGGAATGAAATGCAAATTTTATTAATGAATATGTTTTAGCTTGGTTCCCTATATTCGATAACCAAAAGAAATCCGGAGATTTGTATTTGGAGTTCACGTTTAGACGTCGTAGCTAATCTTATCATATAATGCTAAACGGATAAGATGAACAAGTATATTTTTGATTGCTAGCAATCTTCTTATATATAGTAAACATTAATTTAACTAACTAGTAATTCCAATATTTTCTCTTTATTTATGTGGGTGTTAAGTGTAGTATTAAATTAAATTTTAGTCAATGTTGAATCGTCTCCATTGATAGTTTTGAGGAGGTAAAAACCCCAATGCCATAATGACACTTCCACCGAGCTAGTTATGTATTTTATAAATGTAAGCTTTTATCTACTTTACATTGAGTGCTTTATGTAATTCACTAGTTGTTTTGCAAACTCTGCCTCTATCTTAACACCTTTAATATGGGTATCCACTTAACTAAGCCTTGATACAATACTAACTAAAAGTGGCAACATTAAATAACACAATAGAAATATATCATTCAATTAAACTTCCTATGAATCAAATTTTATATAACTGCGAGTAAAATACTAGGCTATGTGTTCAAATAACACAGCTTCATAATAGACAAATATAACACCTCCAATCAGTAGCTTTCAAATTATAAAAGGTACTAAATCATCAATTACCAATACTTTAAATTTGTCGTTAAGCCATTTAATACCCCATAATAAAAACCATGTACATCTTTTCGCTGTATATTATCTGAAAAGCAAATACAAAACTTTATATCGTATTTATTTTGTATATATATTACTTTCCTAATTCGTTAACGCTCCAAAGCCTAACAGAGAACCAAAACTCATACTGTACTACAATTAGAGTTCATCGGCATTACCTTCACCATCCTTATCTATATTTTCGGCTTTATCGATAGCCTCCAGCAACAGCTCCGCTACTTCTTCATGGCCAGCTTGCTTTGCTTGATAGAAAGCAGTTCTTCCAAGATTGTTCTTTAGCTAATTACATTTAAAAGATGTTCAAAAAAATTTGTTACCAAGACATCGGAACCAACTTCTACGAGTCGCTTGACAACTGGTAAAGAGCCGTTTAAAGCTGCCCAATGTAAAGCGGTATTCCCAGCATCGTTTCTCTCATTTATGTCTATAAGTTTTTCATCTAAAGGTTTGGATGTCAGATATTCAACAACATCTAGGAATCATTAGCTAATATTAAAATTACAAACCTACCTAAGTGACCGTTTGCCGAGGCCATGTGTAGGGCAGTGTTGCCACCCATCTCACTTTTAAAACTAAATAGACTAGCACCAAACTTTTCAGCCAACTCCTTCAAGTCCTCCAACTCGCCGAACCGGGCACATAAGATAAATTCTTTTTGAACTTCTACATCAACCATCTTCAGCTTCAAAAAAGAATCCCAATTTTTTTGTTCTCTAGAACTGATCGAAATTTTTGAATTTCAACTCTTTAATAAGTTTAAAGGGAGATGGGGGTAAAGATAGTGTTGGCAAATTAAGTGTGCACATACTAATTTTTATTGATCGGAAATTTCTCATCCCAAATGGACATCTACCACTTTGTTTCGAATTACTGCAATGACTTGGGATAGTAAACTCAATTAGAAATCCTTCAAGAATTCAGAAACGAAAGGAAGTATTTCAGCTATTTGTTTTATATATATTGGAAGCTAGAAAATACAAATTGAATAATGTAAAGCCATATTATAGAGTGCTAAGATTGAACAAAAGTACAATAAATAAATGATTTGCTGCTTTCAATAAGCTTTATATAGTGATATTTAAAAAAATGTTAATATTAAACATCGCAACATGTAAGATAATAAAAATATGCATTCAGCTTTATTTAATTTATCAGTATATAGCTATTATATAATAGCTTTATCGAGTTGGTTTAGAAAATCTGGTGAAAATCTCTCACAACCCTATTTTAAAATTTTATAAAGTTGAGCAGAAGTTCTGAACACAGGATATGTAAGCCCTTGTAGTCTAATGGATAAGACGTTGCCCTCCTAAGGCAGAGGTTGCAGGTTCGAGTCCTGCCTGGGGTACTTGCTTCTCTTTTTATGAGTCCGTCAACCCTTACTACCTTTTTGTTTCTATCATCAGAAGTTGCAGATACATATAAAGGTTTCTATATCACTCTTCTTTAAAGATATTGATATCTAGTACAATTTAAAAAAATAAAATGCTTATACTATGTATGATAATAGTGTAATACTCTATATGTAAAGAGTCGAACTGTTATATAAGATATATTCATGTTTAGATAGTAGCTTTGAATTAGTAGGGTTTTATAAATTTAGGTTTGTATCAAGTGAAATGTAAACACATTATTTTATATCAAAGCTTTAGACTAGTGGATATTTATAAATGCCAAGAAATCTCATTCAAACAGTATATGCTAGGGAATTAAATATGAATACAAACAAGAGGCTAGCAGTTAATAAAGTTTATTTGTATATAATATGCATCAAAAAAGAATAAAAAACAAATCCAAAGTAATTTATGTTGGAGAAAGGGAGATCCTAGATATAGCAACAACTAGGTGGAACGAACAGGTTCACAAAAAGTATATAAGATGTGTCTCTAAAATAAACTAAGCGAACTATTGTATAAACAGCAATGTAAAACAAGCTTTGACAGCACAGCAAAGAGAGATTATACTTTTAAAATATTTAAAGCTCACCACAGTCGGCAATGGTAACTTTAGATTTCGGTTTGCCGGCTTTGCTGTTCTTATCCCCTTGTTTCTCGATAAGTCGTACGACATCTAAACCTTCTTCAACGTGACCAAATACAACATGCTTTCCATCTAACCTGTTGACATATTCAATAATTAAAGGATTAATAAATTTGGTGTAAAAAAGAATACCAAGGGGTAGCACCGGTGCAGATGAAGAACTGGGAACCGTTGGTACCGGGTCCAGCGTTGGCCATGGATAACGTACCTAAACCTTGGTGCTTCAAGTTAAAGTTTTCGTCCTCAAACTTGTTGCCATAGATTGACTTTCCACCAGTACCGTTATGGTTGGTAAAGTCACCACCCTGGCACATAAATCCGGGTATTATCTAAAAAAGAGTAAGTATTGGTAAAAGTAAGTTAGCTGGTACTCTGTGGAATATAGATTTCTTAAACCCATAGCCTTTCTCATGCGTACATCTTTGCATTGCTGTTAATAAGATGTATATATATGTTTACTTACAATGCCCTGAAATTCCTAAAATTCAAAATTTAGTATTGGTGAATTATGAAATTTGAATACTCTGCTGTCTTTGGTACTACATCTGCCCTCAATAAAATAACTATACGACCAGCTTGATTTCCGCCAATAGTTATATCTAAAAATACCCTTTATAAAAATATTAAATCTGAAGGTGTTGCAAGTAATTTTACCTTGGGTTACCAACACGTTTCTTGACTTCACCTTTGGACTTTTTAGCTTCCTCGCCTTCTTTAACTTCCGTATCTAATTCAGCTTGATCTTGCTCTTTATTACCGTACTTCTTTAACCAAGTATCTTCAGTCCAAACTAACAGTTGATGGAAAAATAGATTAAAAATATGTTGAATATAATATTTACCGGCTCTCGAAGTATATTGGCCTAGTTTGGTATTCTTAGCGACACTAACTTTGATAACCTTTCCAAAAAGTTCCGATAAATGTAAGTTATCTACAGCTTCCTTAGCATCGAGTTGATCTTCAAACTCTACGAAACCAAAGCCTTTATGCGTGCCTTTTGAAGGGTCGGTTGGGAGTTGAACTTCGACAATTTCACCAAAGGGTAAAAAAGTGGAATGTAAAATGCTACTATCTACATTTTCATCGAAACCACCTATACTGTATTATAACTATGAAAGGTATAAATGTAGTTACCTATGAAAATTACACAATCTTTCCTCTCGGTTGCCGATGTATTTAGCATGTTTCTTTTTGGTATAGGAGGATATAAACTTTTTGGTTCTTTAGGTAGTTGAGTTGTCAACTGGTGGCTGAGTAAAAAATGTGTAGGACTATTGGCAAATAAAGTTGCTCTATTTGCATTAGTTTTGGAGAGAAAACTTTACACTTAAAATTAGTATACACTTGCACAAATTTATGTGAGTTAAGGTATAAGTGAAGCAAACATGTAAATTCTGCTATATTAATTCGCTATAAATTTTATACCCATGATGGATATCCAAAATTTTGAATTTGACCTATAGTACCTTTGTATCGCAAATTAAAGGTCTACCAAGTGATACATTTGTAAACTTTTTGGATACGATACAACAATGCTAAACACAAGACTTCTCAACTCGACAACAAATCTAACCAAACAGAATCTACCTGGTTTAGCCAACAAGACATTGGGATATTGTATAGGATACAAAGTAAATAGAGAGCTAAACAGCCAACATGAAGTTCAAGATATCTTCCAATACTTCCAATTGAAAGGACCTATTGTTGCCTTCAAACATTTTAGAGTAAGCTTGAACTTTATAAATTTAACATTTTTAATGGATACTCTAGCATAAAAGTTCTTCAATCTCTAAACAGGCCGGGCAAATAACTTTTAAAAATGAGCAGGATGCTTTAGGCGTCTTAAAACTTCGCAATGCTAAGGTGGGTTTTGCAGATATGAAACTGCAATTCCATCATTTAGAACCAAGTAACTACTTATTTACTTTACCAAATCACAAATTAACTTTGATATTTACAGAACCTTTTAAAACAGATGGACAATACTATGAACCAAAAATATTCAGTTTAATTTCACAAGATTTCGAGTTGAGAGATTTCACTAAAGATCTCGTTAAATATCCCAAATTAGAAGGTATATTTTTAAATTATATAGCTTATTGATATATACTAGAACCTATCGAAGACGCTGAAAGTTCTCTGTCGGGTATAGAAACCCATGCCAATACAAATATTGATAAAAACTTAAGCTCGGTGTCAAAGCTAAACGAGAATGATAAAGGACAAGATGAAGTATTAGATGAAATCGACAGTATATTAGACTAACTTGGTATACTACATACATCGAATAAAACACGGGTTACTAAATATATTTATAAATATTTATTTTAACCAGAACGGGATATACTTTGGGTCGTAAGGAACTATCTCATTGAAAACTTCGATAAACTGAACAATAAAGAGTATAAACACAAATGACTAAATAGAAATAAGGATACCTCTTGATCGGCAATACGTATAGTGTTTCCAGCAAACCGGTTGTACTCATCGAATATTGAAGTTAAAGACCAACCCTGCAACTTACGTAGGCAACCTATTAAGCAACCTATACGATACTTATGTTGTATATCAGTATAGTTCAACAAATAGGATAGGTACCTTTCCTTTATTGCAGTGTATAAGTATTGGATGGTTCCTTGTATCTAAGATAAAGAATACTATATTAACATTTAAAATAAGGAGGCATCCTACCTAGTACTTCTATTAAGGCGTCCCTAATTTGAATTGGATCTATCTCGCCAAACGGCTCCTATTTGTAAAAACGAATGAGTAAATTGTTTATTTGCACATAAGCCTTTACCTTGTTACCTTTAATCTTATGTTGCACTATATTAATATCATTTTCTTTGGCAAACAGTTGAACTTTCATATCATAGTCGTCGGGTGCTAGATACCTACCAACACAAAAAATTAAAAAAAGTAAAATAGCAAATGTTACATAATCGTCTTCAATTTCAACTTGGATAGAAATTCAAAGTTCTTTGGGTTGGGATGGCCTGATCTGTAAACTTTAGGTGCCACTATAGCAAAGTTCAATGGTGGTACCAAGAACCTATCTTTCTTTTCGACTTTGCTCATATACTTGCTTGAGTTGGTTCTGATTTAGGCGAGGAAAGGCTGACTTTAGGGTGAAGTGGTATTTATCAGTTTTATTTGAAGGTCTAGGTTACAGGATTTTGAACTAATCAAAGCAACTTTACTTTTCAATATAAATATAGCACAGTTTTATTATGTAAACAGGCACAGAGTCTCCCTTTGTTATAGTACTATTTGAAATGCTCGGTCCAAGAGGACACCACCAAAACCTTAAAATGGCAACAGAAGATGGAGGGATTCAATACTTGATAGCAAATAGCAAGTTCTTTATTTTTGAATATAGCGGAGTTTATGGTTTTTATGGTTTTTACATATCAAAAACCGATGGATTACAAACCAAATTCATTTATAAATAGAATAGAAACCAGGCAACAAACAGAGCTTATATTCGATATAGCATCAACAAGCAGTTTTATATTTAGACTACAAAATATACAAATAAAAACTTCGACATTTATTTCAAAAATCCCACCTAAACCAAACTTCCAAGTACCAGGACAGGAGTATAAGCTACCAAAAACGCAACACTTGAAACGTCTAGACAACATCCTCAAAAAATAAAGCAAACATCGGAAGCAAAGGATTGAAATTTTATCTTCTGGGACGGGCTTTGACAACCATGGGGTTGGGTCGCGTCCGGGTCTTACCACCCTTAGCCAAGACACCCCATGGCGAAGTGGGCTGACGGTTACCCTTGGACTTACCTCTACCACCACCGTGGGGATGGTCGTTGGGGTTCATAGCCATACCACGTACCGAAGGTCTCCAACCCAATCTACGTCGAGCACCGGCCTTACCTAAGACACGGTGCTGGTGGTTGGGGTTGGACACCTTACCTATAGTAGCAATGGCGTCGACAGGTACCTTACGAATTTCACCGCTACCGAGACGGATCTGGGCGTAACCGGTAGCTCCAGTGGCCACGAGTTGGGCAGAGGTACCGGCCGATCTTGCCATCTGAGCAGGACCGTTGGCTTTGAGACCGATGCAGTGGATGATAGTACCTACTGGGACCATCTTCAAGGGCATGCAGTTGCCGACGTTGACAGGGATGGTGCGAGTAATGCCATCGAATTCCTGCTCCTTGGACTCTTGCGTTTCAGCCTTGGGGGTTCTAAAGGACTCGACAATCATACCGGGCTCTAAACCTTGAGGGGCAACTATGTAGCTAAGTTCGGTGGTATCCAAATTCTTGAGCAAGGCAATGTGGGCTGACCTTAAAGGGTCGTACTCCAGGCGTACAACTTCACAGGGTCCAGTTGCTCTGCGGTCAAAATCGATTATACGAATACGTTGACGGTGACCACCACCACGGTGACGGACTGTTATACGTCCTGAGTTGTTACGGCCACCCTTCTTACGCTTGGCAATAGTCAAGGCACGGATAGGCTTACCTTTGTAGAGGTGGTCGCGCAACGGCATACGACGGAACCTTAAACCGGGAGTTATAGGCTTAAAAGTCTTGAACTGACCGTCGGTTCGAACTAAGGGGGTTTTGACTTTCTCTTTCTTACCACGAGAGCCTCCATTCAACCAGGTTAAGATGGATGGTTTTAAATGAGGAATGTTGACTTGGCCATTGGTTTTTAAACTTAGATTGGTTATCGAAGAGAAATGACTTGCTGATACAGTGGTGAAAGTAGGCAGTAATACGTTGTTGGTCAACCTTTTTGTTGAGATGTTGGAGATGGCCCCTACTCTAAGTTGCTTGGATAGGTGGCTCAAAAACATTTCAATTTAGTTGGCTGGCTCTATATAAAATCTGTATTTTCGGCCAACGGTCTAAAAACTATAAAGTCAAAGTTAATTACTGTGCATGAGGTATAAAAGATTATTATCAAAATAGATGTAGTGTATTACTGTTTGTATGATAAATAGTTCTATGAAACTGCTAGCTTGAATTCAGAGACGAAACCAAACTTGAATTAAAATTTTTTTCGGATTTTCAAAATTTGGTACGAATCAAGGAAGTTGAATTTGATAAATTTGCGGAACTGCAAATTTACTACAACTCATCTAAAACTGTAATATTGTCCTTCATATCAAGTAGCTTAACTCTTGAATTCTTCTCCTTAGATACAATTGGGTTTATAAAAGGAGAGTATATATCACGTAGACAAGGCTTTCGCTCTTGAGGTATATTGGATTGTCATTTTCCAGCCATTCTTTTAAATTGGATAGACGGACTTGATCCAATACTCCCTGGCAACACTAACAGGCTGCTGCTTCATACTGAATACCAACACTTTAGGAGTCAATATTTGAAAATTATATTCAACAAATTTCAAGTTTAAAGCTTTACGTAGACTATTATTGAGTATAACTTTTGGAATATTAATATAAAGTAAAACTTGATATACTTTACGTTAGCTAGCTTGGGTTGCAAGGAGTAAGGTTCTGCCTTTGAATTAGTGACTTCTGATTTTTTAGTTGAGTTCTAGTATCTTTGTTTAGGACCACATATATCAGGCTATAGCCATTTTATAAATACTATTGGTTTTTCAGATAAGAGCTCTAGTATTTCCTTTGATCTAAAATAAAGATAGTCCTTCAAACTGCACTTAAAAGCCAATAAATATATTGTCAAAAGGTAGTTAATGTTACTAGGATATTATTTAGCTTATAAAGCTTAGTGATTTTATAAACATACTATTGACTTTTATCAAATCTAACTTGAGTAAAAAGCTTCATTTTAGGATATTATTGGTATACTCATTTCAACCAAATCAAGTTTGGACAGGCAGTTATTTATAACTGAATAGTAGTCAACAACAAAGCTCAGGCTACCTGTTTAAAAGTACATGTAGTAAACGAATCTAAAATGTAGATGTTGAAAATAAATGATTCACTATCAACATCTTCGATAGTACTAGAAAACATATGCCCCAATAACGATATGTTTTTTGAGATAGATAGTCGTCTTCGTCAGTCGAATTGAACATTTTGAAGAATGAATCTTTGTTACAGATAACTAATTTATACTCTTTACATAATGCGATTGTGTCCACTGTATAGTTCAAAGTTCTACCTTTTAAGACTTAGTCAAATTGTATTTCAAGTCGATATATGATCATTTCTACTTATATATAATTTCACAGAATACCTTGTACAAGATCGAAATAATCTTTAAAATATATATATCTGTACCTACGTCGCAAATGTTACCTCATTTACTTTTAACTTTTAAATGTAATGAGGCAAAGTGTTCGAAGATTTACTTAGTATAACCACAATTTCAATATATGGGGTTAGAGTACATTTCTTTTTCTGGTTTCAAGATGTCAAAAACCAGCCATTAGAAACGAAGGTTCTCTTGATAGTTAAAATGAGATCAATTGTCAGGCAGCTAGGGTAGTAGTCTTCAATCTTATGGGTGTGAATCCCCAAGTTATTGGCATAAAATCCATTATATAGCGAAAAATATGTCGTGTGGACTATATGATACTCGTAAGTAACTCCATATAAATAGAAATAAAGCATTGAGTTTTGGTCGTGTTTTTACATTTAACCAAGTGCTTTATTTAAGCTAGACGTATTTAAGTCAAATATATTACAGGTTACTGCCTTTTCACTACGAAATCTTTTGGAATAAGATCAATAACTTTTATTTTCAATATCTATAGATAGGTGTAGCTGGCTATTTAGGATATAAATGGGCGTATATGTAACAAAAAACTATTTACCATAAAATTAAATCTAATATTCCAGATATTTTAATTATTGGTAGATTCCAGCTAGTTCATCTAAAGTATCGAAGCCATCAGTTCGTTAATGGCAGCAGGATTCATTTAATTTGTATCGCACATAAGCAAGCTCAACATTGTACTGTCGACAATGCCACCCCTAATTATGACTGACATCTGTAAGTTTATACTAGTACTCAGCCAACCTATTAGTTTTTTGCAAGAAAAGCTTGATGGGTAGGATAAACCTCCAACTTCAAGCAATGATAATCTTTTTCGATCCTACCGGCCATACTATATCCCACTTTTTGTTTACAAACACAAGGTCTATATAAGATTTTGTAGCCTTTCATAGAGATTTTGATCTACAGCTGTACTGCTTCTTTGACATAACTATTGCTTTAAACCTATAGCTTATCTTTCTTTAAAACAAGTCGTTCAACTCCAAGTTGAAAATACTTTACTAAGCTATTCCTACCATTGTAAAGGTTTTATGTAGAATCATTCTACTAAACGTATTGCTTATCTTTAACATTATAATGTTTTAGTAGCTTTAGGTTTATATAGTAAAAGTTTTGTTGGTACATATTCCTTAAAGCTTATATTACTCATATGTGTCATGATTTTCACCGTTTTATACTGCCTTTTCATATCGATTTTAGTAATCCTAAAGTCAGGAGAGAATGACAGTTCAACTGTTACCTCAATATTAAACAACTGAATCTGGTACAAGTCCTGCAATACCCCAGGAGTTCCTCAAAAGCTTGATTCTTAGAATGTACCGATTTTATAAATCTTTAGCCAACATAAGTAGCTCCTTATACCCGATAGTCTACATCTTAAACCTTTTAGGATTCATTTTAAGCAAGACGTTAGTGCTTAACGGGTGCTGATGTCGATAGTATAGCTTATTGGTTCGACATAAAAATTGGTATTTATCATATATATATTTAATATTACACTTTCTAGAACTAGTCGAGACTTTCAACTGTATAGCTTTATTATTGGATTAGAATATTTATATCACTATTTGCCACTACTACAACAAATTAAGAGGAAACCTATAGCATAGGAACTCAAGATAGTGAGCTCATTTCTATACTCTTGATAATCTAGTCGAAATTGGGGAGTTGAATGGTGGAATAGAGTACAAGGATAGTCAGTATCCTACAAAAACTTTGTTAGAAGGAACAAATATACTTTAAAGCTATATATATATTATTTTTGATTCTAATATATATGTAAGTAGAAGCCGTAAAATATATACTACTTTAGTTTATAAAATTTTTGGGATATTTGCACTTTTTAGGCCTTTATAAAACGAGTAGACAGCTTAGTATATGATTTACGATGACTTGTACGCAGGTTCAGAAAAGAGAAAATGTAGAGTAGTAACTTTATTCAGTTAACTTATTGATGCAGCTGGAGACTGACACGTTGAATCAAGGTGATCGAGTTTGCTCTTAGCTTTGGATATCTAAGAGAAATATCACTTCCTAATAGCCTGTAGTCAAAATCTATATTAAGTAATCCATATATAGCAGCTATATATGTATAAGTATTATATTTCCTTTACCAAAAACTTAATACTGTTTATAAAAGATGTACTTTTACTTTTCCATCCGATTTCAAGCTATAAAAGTTATTTATCTGATAAAAAACGTTCTTTAAGTATATTATAGGAAGTCTGTATAGCAACTCAAATCTAAACTTTCAACATTGACCAGAAATTTACATATATGTAAAGTTTCACCAGCTGGAAGGTTGTAAGGTTTGTAATCTTCAATAAAATTTACAACCGCTTTCAAAAAATCCAACTTCCTAGCTTTATCTCTACCATAGGATCAGGATATTACACCTATGCAGTAAAAGGTAGTGGAATTTAGTGCGTAGAACTTGTAAGTACTACTGTAACAGAAGGTATTGCTACTCAACTTTAACCCACACTCTATAGTAAGTTTGGAGTGATAAGTGGCCTCAAATCAAAAGTCGGTTTTGATAGATTCTAGCTATGCTTTGGGAAAGATTTGGAAGAGTTGAATCAATGTAGTGTTATAGTTTATTTTCATGTTGTATTCAGATCTGTTAGTTACCTTTACCTTCCAATTCAAATTTTCGTTTGGCTATTAGAACATTAAAGAGGCTTTAGTTTCCCATAAACGTGAGTATCGATGAGTTTGACGAGCTGGGTAAGTTAATCGAGCTGTGTCTTAAGAGTACCTATAAAGCCAAATCTCAGCTTAATGAAGAGTGGCTGACAAATTTTGGCAAACAGACTTAGATAGTGAGCGGAATATAGCATGGTAAGTTTGAACTCGAGATCGTCACTATCCAAATAGCTAAAAGGCTTCGATTTTGGCTTTGGAATAGAGTAGAGATGGTAGCCGTGGTAAAAGGTAAGGCTATATCAAATTCATACAATTTATCCAGTACAGCCGCACCTTCAATTTTCGCTCTTCATTTAAATGTCTGGATGGGTCTAGATGCAAACTTAAATGTTTGAAAATTCGAGATATCAAACCAGAATTGAAGAGCCCATTTTTACAATTCTCATTGTGTAGAAATACACTCATCAAAATTAGGATGGTGGATGATATGTAGGTTGAATCTATTACATATTTTATTCAACTCCAACTAAACTTTATGGTAGTGATAATGTTTAATGCCCTTGGATATAAAAGGTATGTATTATATATGTATACTAACTACTATGAGCTTTAGTATTTCTGGCTGATTAAGATAGTTCAGTACAGAGTCTCACTTAAAATTGCATGGAACGGATCAAAACATTTGAAGGCTTCCACCGATAGCTTACTTACTTTTTCTTCTACTTGGATATCGTTTAGATGGACCAATTCTATACATCTACCTATTGGTAGCCTATCCTTAGCGTCATGAAATTAACTTCTAGGGCGCTTGTATTGTTAATACAGGCGTTTAACTTTTTAGGTTTGAAGTGGCAGACCACATGTATGATCATCAGGATGGCTAAAGGACTTACATCAAAGCAATCCACTTTATCGGCAATCGATACAAATACTTTGTAGGTGGATCACATTGAATAGGTTGGCCATCATCGTGTATCTACTGGTATCTGCCTTCACCTTAAATTTATTGCAGTAGCATTAGATCTTGAAAATCTCGTCGACTTTAACAAACATGGTGGTATTAACGTTGCCGTCACTCGTACCTTTAATCCTCGAATATATTCCTAATAGGTTTGAATCGTATATTGAAACAAGAATTTTCCTTGGTCTTTCAATCCTCTTAGCTACGGATAGGTAGTTGCAACCTTCATCCATGTTGATCGTAGGCCTTTTCAATTTTCCGTATAATATCTCAATCTCACAAAAGCATATTCTTTAGCAGGGACCTATCCCGTTAATCTAATTAGATATTAGTTTTCCGGATTCAAGTTAGTTGAATCGCAGTTTCTGCATAAGATTATCAAATATATATGTATATTAGCTTTAAAGTTTTAGTAAACTGTGTTTGAAAAGATCCTAAAGTTATACAAGTATCCGTTTCAAAGCGTACGCAACAGATAATTTATTAAATATAAGTGTACATCCATTCCAAAACGCCTTTTAAAGCGCAAGGGTATACTGATCGAAAGTTCAATAGAAAAATGCAGCCTCGTCCTAGCCTAACCAAAATACCATCAACAACCCAACTAACCAAGCCCAAACGCTATTTCCACCAAACTTACCTTGGGCTGCTGACGATGTTAGGGGGTATCGTTTGTAAGGATTGACTTTGCTTTCAGTACTGTTACTCGAACTTTTGACTTTGCTCTTGTTGAGATCGAATAGGATACCTTTGACACACTTGCTGGTACACAGTTCCATTTTGTAGATGGAGGTAGGTTTGGTCTCAGTCGTGTTACATCTACCTAGGCAGGACGCTGTGTTCTTCAATAGGTTGGTAGGGGGTATTTTGGGTAAACTACATCGTTTGATACAAGTTTGGTCGGTGTTGCACCCAGATTCTAGTATGCACTTTAGGGTTGTCTCTTGGTCTTTGTCACTAGTGGGAGTTTGAACTTCGCTTGGCTCTGAAGTTTCCTTCTCTCTGGGTTTTTCCTTCTCCTTCTCTTTTTGAGGCTCCTTCTCCTTAGAGCTGTCTTTATCTTTGCTTATTTGGATTGGTTCCGATTTGACTTTTTCCTCCTGCTTCGGAATGGGTTCTATGTTGGTCTTTACCTTTTCATCAGTGCTCTTTTCGACACTATTTTGATTGACGACTTGATTGCTCTGTGGATAGTTGCTCATTTGGCTAATACCGTTGATGTTAATTTGGGGTAGGTTCTCGCCGATAAGCTCGCCTCTACCACCGTTACTTAATACCGCTACTACTAAGACGAAATATATGGATATGTTGGTAGAGATATTGATTTTCATAATTGACAGGTAGGTAAAACTTTTGCAACTTGAGAACGGTAAAGGTAAAACTATGGGCAAAACTTTTTAATAAAACGAGATGTTGGTAGTTGGTTATGATATACAACTTTAAAACCATTTTTATGCATGTAGTCGTATATATATATATTTAGGACCTATAGTTCTACTAATGTCATATAAAATTGAGTGAAATTTTGCAACTTCAAAACTTAAATTTTTGTTTCAAATTTGGGTTAGTCTTTTGATTTGGGTATAGTATTACCGCCAATAAACTGAAGTTATTAATATATTTAACGCTATTTTCACTCTACTTTAACATATTAAAAGGTAATGTCTGTACAGATGCTACTATTCACTTATTTAATCTTGGAAAAGTAGTTATACTTTGATGTGTCGATTGATTTCAAGACAGTACATTTATATAGAGCTATGTAGAGTAGAGGTATAACTAACTATATGGAATGGATTCAGTTTCAGGTCAGTTCCTTCAAGGCTCATTGTGATTGATAAGGTTATAAACGGAGGCCCTAGGTTTTAAAATATACTTGGAGGCTATATTTCATTAGGTTATGATTATATATACTAGTAGAAATTACTAGTTAGTTTCGATATAGGCTTGAAATTGCTCACTATTCATTTTTAGACTATCAGAATTCAAAACACTATCTATTCAAAGAGATGTATTTTACTTCATGTAACTTCAGTAACAGTTAATATAAGAGGATGTACATATAGTGTACAAACAACAGCCATATAAAAATTATAACTAAACTGACATCCATAAAAAATAAGCCATCAATAGCTCATTTAAATATTAGAAATAGATACAAGATAGGTATGAGGATACAAATTTTATATGCATTAAGCTTTAACAAATAAAAATAAAAACGAAACTCTACCATGAACTTAGATCTGAGGGGAGGCAGCCAAAATCTCGGGAGTGGCCTGATCAGCGTACTCCTTGAAGTTCTCGATGAAGAGACCACCCAACTTGGCCAAAGTGGCGTCGTAGGCCTCCGAGGTACCCATCCAAGCCTGAGCAGGGTTAAGGACTTCAGCAGGGACACCGGTGACGGCGGTGGGGATCTGTAAGTTGAAGACAGGGTAGTTGACGTACTCAGCATTTTCTAATTCGCCGTTGTGGATGGCGTCGATGATGGCGCGCGAATACTTGAGAGCGATACGCTTACCAACACCGTAGGCACCACCGTTCCAACCAGTGTTGATCAACCAGGCATTGGCCTTGTGCTGGCTCATCTTCTCGGCCAACATGGAAGCGTACTTGACGGGGTGCCAGACCAAGAAGGGCTGACCGAAGCAGGCGGAGAAGGTGGCCTGGGGCTCGGTGACGCCTTCTTCGGTACCGGCAATCTTGGCGGTGTAACCGGAGATGAAGTGGTACATAGCCTGGGAGGGAGTCAACTTGGAGATGGGAGGCAGGACACCAAAGGCATCGCAAGTCAAGAGAACAATGTTCTTGGGATGACCGCCGACACAGGGCAATTTGGCGTTGGGAATGTATTCAATAGGGTAGGCACAACGGGTGTTCTCAGTAATGGATTTGTTCTCGTAGTCGACCTCACGCTTCTCGTCGTATACAACGTTCTCCAAGACGGCACCGAAGCGGATGGCGTTGAAGATTTCAGGTTCCTTCTCGCCAGAGAGACCGATACACTTGGCGTAACAACCACCTTCAATGTTGAAGACACCGTCATCGGACCAGCAGTGTTCATCGTCACCGATCAAGAAACGCTGAGGGTCGGCTGAAAGAGTAGTCTTACCGGTTCCAGAAAGACCAAAGAACAGGGAGACGTCGCCATCCTTACCGGAGTTGGCGGAAGAGTGGAGAGAAAGAACACCAGCCTTGGGCATGAGGTAGTGCATGACGGTGAAGATACCTTTCTTCATTTCACCAGCGTACTCAGTACCCAAGATGACCATCTCACGACGCTTGAAAGAAATGGCTACCGAGGTGGTGGAGGTCATACCGGTGGTGTACCTGTTGGCGGGGAACTGGCCGGCGTTGAAGATGGTGAAATCAGGATGGCCGTAGTTCTCCAACTCCTCTTCAGTGGGGCGGATCAACATGTTGCGCATAAATAAGGCGTGGTAGGCACGGGCGCATACAACACGGACCTTGATACGGTATTTGGGGTCCCATCCGGCGAAGCCGTCAAAGACGTATAGGCGGGAACGGGTGTTCAAGTAGTCAACGGCACGCTCGTGGTTGATACGGAAGACTTCATCGGACATGGAGGTGTTGACAGGTCCCCACTTTAAATAAAGTTAATAAAAATTACAGGATAGATAAAAATACTTACCCAAATGTCCTGGGTGGATTCAGGCTCCTCAACGATACGTTTATCCTTGGGGGAGCGACCGGTCTTCTCACCGGATTTGGTGATGAGGGCACCGGTTGATGAAAGCACGGTTCCGGGCTCGTTCTGTAGGGCGTGCTCGTAGAGATCAGCTACCGACAAGTTACGGTAGAGGGTGGTGCGGTCGTAGTCAACCTTGGCTTCTGCCTTGAGATCGTCGTAGATGTTACCGAATACCATTGTTGCAAATTGAAATTGATGTTGAGAGTAGCTTGGCTAATAATTTAGGAGAAGGTGCTATATAGTGCTAGTGTGGTTGGGGTTGAAACCGTTTTTCAAGGTTTTGGATTGGGTTTAGGCCACTATTTATACCCTGGAATTAGAATGAGACTCGCTTGTACACCAACTTTCAAGCTCTATACGTTGCCCCACCAACCAATCGGTTGGGTCCATTTCGCTTGATTATTGATGCTTTACTAATAAGTCCACATCAAGCGTACTTTTGATTGATTTAGATTGAGATTTCGTCTTCAATGTGTGAAAAGTAGTAAGTCTGATAAACTATTCTTTTTGGAACGCGATCCGATTGGATCAATTAATGCAATTGGACTGACTCAGGGAAATTTCTGAGGTAATTGGGTGGATCCTTTTAAAGTTTCAGCATTCTATTGGCTTTGTCTTAAATGCAGAACGATTTCCTTAAAAATCAAGCTCCAGAAGCTGGACTTTGGGTTTATTTTGAAAATGAATTCGTCATCTGATACCCATGAAGGCTAATTGCACTTTGACTTGTTTACAGCCTTCATCACTTGATTTACAAGATTTGTATCCACACTGTCAACTTTTGTGGGATTTATCAGCCTCTAGTACATATTAGGGTGCACTCCACAATATCTTTCATCGATTTATGAGATATAAAACTTTTCATCCTAATTAGGAAATAAAACGGTTTGGAGGCCCATAGTGTAGCTTGGTAGCATGCCGCCTCTATTGTTGCTAAATATAATGTAATGTTGAGCTTGAAATCGGTTTATACGATGTCACTACAAGTATTAGCCTGAATAACGGCAACCATTAGCTTTTTTCGAAACACTAGCATATTATAGGTGGTTATTCAGGCCTGTGATGCCGAAAGCTGCGTGTATTTGTTGAGAGTATGTATACTGGAATATGGTGGAGACGCATTTCATAACTTTGGAAGGTATACGAATCCATAAGCAAATTTCAAGGCTATTTCGAAGAATAGTTTCTACCATTTCAAATCAAAATACTGTAAATTAGATACTGCTTGAAGTGCCGTAGATTTGTAAGCAAATCCTACAAGTCAAAATCGAAAGTATGCCATCGGAACCAGTCATATACCTCGATATCTACGATCCGTACAACCTTGAGGCGTTTGTTCTGAACCCTACTTTTGTGACGTGGAATGTTGGTTCTAAAGAATAACCTTAAACCTGTCCAATCGGGGAGGATGCATTCTAAGTTATCGAACTTACAAAATACCTAAATTTAGATTCAAGCATCAACTTGAAGCTTTGTACATCCAAATGTACAAGTAGTTGTGCCTATTATGACTTAACCTTTCCGCTAATTAAGACTGCTATAGTACCTTATATGTTAATATGGTCTTTTCATTACCGCTGTAAATGGCTACTGAATCCTTGAGCGATGTAAATTTTGAAAGTTAGAAGTTGCATTGATTTCTTTGAAACTCCTACAAAGTTGGGCTAGGAGCTTTTATGCCAAACACCTATACCTCTTTATATTTTCCTTTTCAATAAGATTATATTAATGGAGGTGGCTACTTTTGATTCAAATACGCTTTTTATACAGTGTAATAAACTATGGCAAAATTTTGGTACATATTTTGTCATATGGCCATATCGAGTGAAGATTGATTTTGGTACACCTCCTTGTCTTTATTAGAAATAGACCAAATGTACAATGTCTTCATTAGCTTGGACTGTTTTGGTTTAAAGTTTTCACGTATTTATACATAATATAGTTGTTTATATAATAAAAAGTACTATATTATATAGCACTGCTAAAATATTGGTTTGATTTTTCAAAGTACAGCATGTTTATATTAATGGTTTTTTAATAATAAATGACTGTTTTTAGTGAAAAAAGTTCTATAGCTTCAGTGAGCATTTATATAGTTAATGATGTGAAATTTTATACAGTCATTAAAAAGTATATTCTTTTCAAATATTCCTGCATATTTTAAATTATGAACAACAATGATGAATTTCCTATTGTCCATCCATTTAGCATCCACTCAGCATACTCTTTAATAGTTTTCCATTATCTAAATATTATCAGTATTTCTTATTGGAAAAGGAGTCGATAGTATATATAAACTCAAAAGGACTTTTGTTGCTTTTCTAGCTCAGAATTCAAATTCTAAAGCTACTTCCAATGTGATCAGGCTATCCAACTTCCCGTCCGAGGTACTAGAGGTCACTATTGTCTACTTATAGCTTCAAGATTGGTTGAGCTTAACTTTACTCAATAGGTACTTCCGATAACTTATCATCCCATCATTGTACAGGATTCCACTCTTCTTACTTTGACAAGCTATATCACATTTCATGTAAAGATTTCGACAAAGCAAAGGCATTTAGAATAAAGTATAAACGCTACATCAAAAGAATGGAGTGCTTTGAGTTCAGAGAGACATTCTTTTTCCCAATATACATACTCGATAACGTCAAAGTATATAGTGAAGCGGTTTATGATGACAATCGGTTTACAAATTTGGCAAACAGTCATATAGTGCTTTATAGCAATCTACAAGATTACACTATACTAATAAATTCGGAACTTATATTCAGCGGTCAATTCATCACAAAGTTGCAAAATCTGAAGAAGCTCAGTTTCAGTTATCATTTCAGGTGCCTTTCCACTTGACTAATACTTCAGCTCAAATTTGACTCACTTTCGACTTTCCTGTTTAAAGCTACATAAAACCATTTTCCCGATTATTAGATCCAACCGGCCAAATTTAAAGGTGCTATCGTTTGAAGAGGACATTATAGATGATCCTGTTGGTTCGTTACCTATTTTTGAAGATCTGGTTGAGCTTAAAGTACTGACCCAATTCCAAAAAGCTCAAGGTGAAAAATAAAGATGATGCCGAAAACTCTTTTATCAAAAGGAACTGGGTCAAGCTGATCTAATTGGAAACTTTCTTCAATAATGAACGCTCCTTATAATTTACTGCATATTAGATCTAGTAATTTAAAGGTTTGCTACAAAGAGCTTGATAACTCCCATTACCTCCCTTACATATCCAGTTTACTGGCTCACTTGAAGCACTTGTATCTATCCAGTATGTTCAACAATTTCAACTTCACACATTTGTTATTCTTCCAAGTTTTCGAGGTTGAAAAGTTAAACGACTTTACAGCTACTTTTGTCAAATTCATATCAAAATTAACAATATGCTGTAACTTCAAATTTATCTTTAGCGAGTGGGTAACTAATACGAAGCGTCCTCCAAAGTTGTCAAGTGAAGTAGCCTTTCCCAGCTTGATAGATTTAGATGCTGAAAATTGCTCTAGACCTTTTAAAAGATGGGTTAAAGACCAAATTCCTTGAATAAAGTTAATTTTGTTTCTTATATACGGTATAATATTCATTTTCTGCTTACAATTTGTATGTGTATCATCAATATACAAATCAGTTTTTGTAATAGACTTTTAAATTGTAAATTCTACAAGTTCACAGAACTCTTTAGGATTTGAGGCATCATATCAGACTATCGAGCCACCTATTAAGTTCTACATAAAAGTTTTATCAATATCTAATCTAACTATCCATACTCATATAAAATTCCAGTACTGTTCTCTTAAAAAGTTCTTATAAATACAATCAGTACTGCGATTCAATCACTGGACTAGTTTTGGATATTTAGGTGATGGAGAAATTTCAAGTATCTTCCTTTCAAAATAAAAGATGTCAACTCAACATAAATTTAAACTAATGGATAAGGCCCTTTACTTCACCAAAGAGATGCAGACTACAGGCGATCCAACTAGCGAATGAAGCGTTGAACAAGGTTGATCAGAATTGTAATATTTTCTATCGACTTATTGACAATAGGTGTTCTACTGAAGAAAGAATGGCCAATTACATAGGTTTAAAGTTTGGTACAAAGTACGGGGGCAGTTGGATCTGTAAGGCAGGTAGTTCGTTCAGCTCTTATGATATACACGGTAAGGATATATGTAAACTTTATTTAGTAATATAACTTTATTCTAGAGAAAGATACCTACATCTACTTCTATTTTAACGATATGGCCATCATATTATACTTGCAGCTAGAGTTTGGCAGTAATATTATATTCAAACCAGCCTATGCATCTGCATTTTCGAATCGATACTAACCTGTATCTATTTTAGCTACTTTTAGTTTGTAGTTGAGTCTAATAGCTCCAACTCTCCCCACACCAACCCACCAATTACCATTTCCCTTTACATCCTACAGCTGCCTACTATCACATATTTGACACAAACTACAAACACTTTATGTATAAATAAAGAATATAATAGCACATAAAGACATGGTAAAAATGTATAGCTCAAAAGTTTATTTGAAAGCGTATTGCACTAGTTATAAAAAATCAGAGACCAAGAGGTGGTAACACGGGGTACTTGGATCCAGAACTGGAGCTGGACTTGGGGCGCTTGTAGCTGCCTTCATCACCAGCTAATGTACCATCGGGGTAGTTACCGTTGGGCCTGTTTCCTCCTTCTTTCTTATCACTACCATCAGGCTTGATACTATCCTTATCACTACCATCAGGTTTGTTACCACTGTTAGCTATCGTACCATCAGGGTATTTTCCATTAGGTTTATCCCCTCTTCTTTAATAGCGTTACCGTTGGGTTTGGCACCATCCGTCTTATCACTACCTTCAGGTTTTATACCTTGATCCTTGCTAGCACTGCCATCAGGTTTTTTACTATCTTTGGAAATAGTACCGTTGGGGTAGTTTCCATCAGGTTTGTTACCTCCATCCTTTTTAGAACTACTATCAGGGATACCTCCATCCTTCTTATCACTACTTCCAGGCTTATCGTCGTCCTTCTTGACGTCACCATTAGGTTTGTCACCACCATCCTTCTTAGCATCGCCACCATTCATACCAGTTTCTTTACCGTCAACCGGGTACATCTTCCTGTTAGGTACTGGTACCGAGGTGGGTAAAGTAGGGATAGGAGTTGCCGAACCTTGAGTCCCAGTTGGTGTACTTGGGTTATCTACTTTGTCGGTCCTACTGTTGGGGTAGTTCTTGTCGTATATAGGGGTTGCTACCTTACTAGCTTCGGTAATCAAGTTGTAGGTGGGACGGATGCTACTGCTACCAGCTAAAGAAGGAGTTTGAGTTACACCGGAAACTTGTCCTTGATCGGTAGCAAGCTTGACGGTGGAGGTGGGGGTAGGTTTAGGTAGAGTCTTGGAGATGAGTTCGGTTTCAGTCAACAGTTGTTGGTCGGTGATAAGTTCGGTGGTGGGTTTGGAGTTGTTACCTCCGTTGGTGGGTGTGGGAGTAGGGTAAGTCTTAGGCTTGGGCTTGGTCTTGGTGACGTACTCGATTTCTGAACTCTGGACCACTTCGGTGATCAGTTCGGTACTGGGAGTAGGTTTAGGAGTTACAATTGAGATTGTTGGGGTAGCAGTTACTGGAACGTAGGAGGTAGCTTTGGGCTTAGTCTTGGTCTGTAAGTCAACATCAGTAATCAACTCTTCACTACTGACAATCTCAGTGATAGGCTTCTTGTTAGAAGGTGCTGAAGTAGGTTGATTCTGGGACTGAACCTTCGACTTGGTTTTGGTGATGTATTCGACATCGGTTGTCAAAATTTCACTGCTGATGACCTCAGTGACCGGCTGTCTACTGGTAGAGGCAGCAGGTGTCTCCTTATTTTGAATTTGCTCCTCCTCTTTCTTACTGTCGTTCTTGCTGCCGTTCACTTTCTCTTCGACTGCCTCCTTACGCTTACTCTCCTCCTCCTTCTCCAACTGGATCTGTTTGGAATTGTCCTTGACAATGGTCTCTTTGACGCCCTCCTTGACCTTGTCTTTACCCTGCTCGTCGACGATCTTTTCACTGGACTTGTCAGTGATTGATTTAATGGTGGACTTTCCGTCCTTATTTTCGACGTTGGTGTTACTGGACTCTGAGCTAGTGTTTATGTGATTGTTAATGATGATCTGCTGGGGAATATCCTTGTTAGAATTAGAGTTACTGCTACTATTTGAATTTTGATTAGTATTGGCATTGCTATTCGAATTTTCATTAGTATTGGTATTAGTGTTTGTATTGGCGTTGGTGTTGACGTTCGAATTAGTGTTGGTATTGGTGTTAACATTCGAATTGGTATTGGTATTGGTATTGATGTTAGAGTTAACATTGGTATTTGTGTTCCCATTAACGTTGGTGCTAACATTGTTGTTGTTAAAGATACTTTCGCTACTGCTGTTGACAACGTTTCCATTGACATTGGTATTAGTGTTGGTGTTAGTAACACTATTACTATTACTATTACTATTGGATATTGAGTTCTGAGTGTTACTACCAATGTTATTGTTCATGTTGGAGTTGACGTTATTTATAGAGTTCATGTTGTTATTGTTAATACTATTGTTGTTGTTATTCTCAAAGACATTTTGATTGTTGACCGAGTTAGAGTTGTTGACATTATTACTACTGTTAGAGTTATTCGAACTGTTGTTGTCAAATGAGTTCGAGTTGCTATTGTTATTACTATTACTATTCGAGTTATTGGACGAGTTAGAGTTAGAGTTCTGGGAGCTATTGTTAATAGCATCCGAATTCTTCGTCGAGTGAGTGATCCCCGAACTATCCTTATGACCAGCAACCTCGTAATGGTTCGAGGATGACGATTTACTCTTCTTCCCTCCACCCAAAATGCTTCCTAGTAAGTCGGTAATTATACTCAAGGTACGTCGTTCCAACCTGTTGTTTACGATACCTTCTCCATGGTTAACTTCGACCCCACTAGCTAAAGTTAAGGATAGCAGGGAGAATACGGCTAACTTTGATACTTTCATACTTTATAGACTTTGCACTGCAAGGTGATTAAGGGGATATATACTTATAAATGTTATCAAAACTATAGGTTGTAAAGGTAGTCTTAAGTCCAGCTTCAAACGATACTAAAGTGCAGGTGGTCGCTAAAGATTTTTGAAAAAGTTGGTACTTTGGTTAGTTACCCTTGCCCTTATAAGTACCATTTTATTGGTATATGATCCATTTTGGTGAGGTTTATTACTTTAAACCACTGAAATATACCTGTAGGGATATAGGCGCTGAGGATTTGGTTGCCTTTTACCGCTAATTTTTTTTAGTAAATATTAATCTTCAAGCCAATATATTTATTTCAATTAAACTTATAAATTTGCTAAGGTATCTTTTAAACGCTTAAACCTACATGTATACAACTCTTCATGGGTTGCTAAATTGAATAGGGTCCAAAACCATTCAATTTTCAAACTTGGTTTTTGGAAATGCAGAGAATCAAAGGAGAGGGTTTTTTGAACCAGACATTCAACTTCCATTTTGTATCGGAAATCATAGGTATTGGGATCTATTTATTGTATAGTCCTTTGAAGTATATTCAAATGAAAGGTTGTAGAACAGCTAAAGCTACACGCTGATAGTGATGCTGGTATGTCGGAAAGTTAAGACCGTGTATTAAAAGTCATTTGATAAATCTACAAATTGAAACTCTCGCTGGTTTCCCAGCAATAATATATCTTATAGAAATTATAAAGGCAAAAAAGTACAGGTATAATAGTTTCTTTGTCCATAAGAAAACTAGTGAAGTATATGTAATATTCTGAGACTGAAAGGAAATATTATCGTGAAGAAAGTTATCTATCTGCCATTCATTTAACTAGAAAATCCAGTACAAACCTTAAAGCTTTAGAATGAAACCAATGCATACTTTTTTAAGCTTTTACACCCATTATCTCTTACATTTTAAGTCTATATCCCTGGAATAAGAATCTCCAATTCTAGTGGATGCGACACAAATACTATAGTAGTACATAGTAAAAAATATCAATAATTTAAAATTATTGTGCAACTACGAATCAAGTGTAGGAAGTCGAAATCTATAGCCTAAAGCTATAATACATTATTAATGAGCCTAGGAGGTGTGAGCTTAAAAGATTTAATACCACTGGTATAAACAGTTGCAAACGATTTCCACATCGGTACTCATATAATAGATTTATTGATCATTTTGACTGCTCTATACTCCCCTGCCTACCCTCTTCAATCTTTTCTCTCATTTATTCTTTGACTTGAGCTGATGGTATTTGATTTTGTTCAGGTTGGAATTTCTATTATGGAATTTGCTGAAGCTAAATTTGTGAAAAGGCTATCTCTCTATTACCGTGCTTATTCCAAGAGTAGTTTGAGTGCCAAGCCTAAGATAGGGCAAAATGATGGTTGCTTAACTTTACATATATCGGTTTGAAAGAAGATGAAGACTTCAAATGAAAATTAAGTAAAAATATTACTTTAAACAAACTAAATACAAAAACATCGGAAGTAGCTTTATTGAATATCACCGTTTTGAGGAGCTATCCTTTTGAAGCAAGTGTGCTTTAACAAGATGATTGTACATTTCTATTGTAAAGATTAGAGCATATGTAAATAAAGGACCGATTTACATTGTATTTCAAGTATTTATGAGATTATATGTTTTGAAGGACTTGGTAGATAGGTAGGCTGTCCCACCAAACTTTTGGAGATTAAAACTAAATTTTCGAGCCCTATCCCTAAGCTCAATGTCGTCTATAATAAGGAAGGACGAAATGTTAACGCAAGAACAATTTGGCAAGTCTAAAATAGGTGATGCTGTATTTGAGTTATCATCTAGCTCTCAATAACTTGGACTAGAACTCTATCGACAGCCTTTTCCATATATAGTTCACTTGATTGCCTTATATCAGGCTTACTTAGATTGCTAATGAAATGTTGAAGCTTAAGTTGTATTTTGTACTCCTATTTTCAGAGTTTGAAAAATATTTTATTACATTAGTATAACTGGTGACCTTATTTGAAAGACATATTTTATAGTAGCAATACTATTGAAAAGATTTTGCCTTCAGGAATAGTAAACTTATATTATCAAACATAAATCAATGTAAAGTCACATATATATATTATGGCAAATCCACTCATTTGAAATAAACTATAAACAGCATGGTTATCCAAAATTCTAGTTACAAAAAATGGTAAAGTACAGACTCAAATATAATGATTTCGATTTTCAAAGCTAGGGATATAAAGGTGAGTTCAATTAGATAAAGGATAGAACTTTGTAACTTATATACACTTTAATTTTACATAGATGTCATGAAATTAAGATAGTAGGGTATAATGGATCTGCAGTTTCAAGTATAGATTAAAAATTCAAAAAACTATACCTTCCTTACATCTTCAAGTGATAGAGAATGGTAACTAACATGAATTTCTAACAAGTATGCTGGTATCTTCAATAAAAAAGTATATATATAAATCTCGGGACGCTTTGCTAAAGGTTGGTCTATTTATTAAAAAACAAAGTTACCAAAAGTATCGGAACTGACTTGTTCTTCAACTTTACAGAACCAGTAGGACCTATATTTCACTTTGAACTGTTGCTTAATGTACAGCTCGACGAAAGTTTCAACCATATAGGCGGTAGGTACAAGATCTTTCTCTTGTATAGGTTTATATTTATCTTTTATAAATCCGGATTCTAAATTGCAGGAAACTACCGTACTGTAGAATGGTTTAAACCGTTGGGCTTGGTATGTCGCTTTCCTTATCGGCTCAGGTTCAAATTTCGAAATGCTTTTCTTTTGAGAGCTAGAAATTTTTTTACTGTTGGATATGGCTCTAAACTTCTGAATGGCTTCAATCGCGGCCTTTTTGGCAGTTTCCTCCATCTCATCCGGTAGATATATTGATTTGGTCATCAGCTTGTATTCCATTTTTGTTAAACGACGCACAATCCAAATTTCTCCATCATAAATTATAAGGTGAATGCAATAGATTATGATTGGACAACCTATTTCCTTTCCAAGAACAAGTTGGAGTGACATAAGCAATAATTTAGGATTGTGATGAGGCTGCAAAATATTTATTCAGTGTTGCAATTTTTTGACAATTCAAGGTTGTATCTCCTATTTGAAGTTTCTATCCCAGCAAAATGTGTTGTTAATTCATTTAAGGCTTATGGATAGTTATGAGAAGGTCGACAAAGAACTAGGGGTATACTCTATTTGAGATTTCCTTAAAGCGTTTTAACAAGATCGGATACAAGTTCAGAAACTTTAGGGACGTGCCCCTAACTTTGAACTCCAAGTTATAGGTCACACATCAAGTTCTGTCCATAAAATGATGGTTATTGTCTTTGCGTGAAACCTAACTATCGTAATCAGATGAAACTGATGGAAGTTAGTCCACGATAGAAGTGCCATTTATAGTGATGTGTGCATCTATATATTTCGAATGGAGTTAACTTGGTGAGTGATTACTTTGGATTAACTTTTCAAGTTAACTTTTGATACACCTATAAAGTCACTGTGCCACTTTGATCCAAAATAATAGGTGAATCTGTATATATTCAATTGCAAAAATTACTTTGTACATCTGAACAGGGATATATAAAGTTTCAATCAGATTAAAATTTTACATACTATTAACTGTGTGTCGAAAAATATTACTACTTTACACCATCATAGTTTTAAGTTTCATCCACCAGATGCAAAAGTTAACCTATTATCTAGTCTCGTGCCCTTGAACATCGTATACCCAACCCATAACAAATTAGAGCTCAAGCTTAGGTTGTTTAGGTTTCCATCAAGTATCATGATCAATTAGATTTTCCGAATTAGTGTAGGTTGAAAAGTTCCAAAGTTTTTATAAAAAGTATAAATAAAGTGATCAGCCTTGCAATACTATTATTTTTAACTTGGCACTGACATTTTTTGAACATGGAAACAGCTGGCATCACTTCAACTTTAAGCACTTTCAACCCAGTCCAACTGCCCAAGTATGATCAACTTTATGGCGACATGCCTTTGCCCAAGTACCCTATAAGTGCTAACTTGGATTCCGAGCTATTAAACTTGACTTTGAACTTACCCAAACTAAGTATTCATATCCAAGGTAAGTATTCACAATATAGTATAAACTCAATTACTAATATATTTCATATAGGCTACAAATATAGGATGAAGAACCAAAATTTCAACAGTATTGATGAGAACTACAATTTACAAGCCAGTATTAAAACCAAATACCAGATAGAGAAAGTATACGACAAAAATTTCACCATAAATTTGATTGACATATTCTCCAATCAACAGCTCCAAAACTTCCAACATATCAACCAGCAGTACCAATTATACTTAAGCAACGAAGCCAAATATAAAGACTTCTCTATAAACTACAAGTTCAACTTTGACTTCAAAGTCATCAAGAATTCTATCAAGCTGAAGCTGCATCCCAGTTATGACGACTTGGACATTGAAATACAACAACTCAACTTTAGCTACAAGTTTAACAGCCTAAACAGGGCAAGCAGCTTGAAAGATAAATTGAAGTTAAGCAGGCTTTCTTTCAAAAAGTCGTTTACAGTGGACTTGTTCCATCAGATCGATACCTTTAGCTTGAATAGGGAAGTCCTGGTCAAGTTAGAGCTATGACTTATATGTACGTACTACTAACTTTTAAACATTATAATTCCATCAATAAAGTAAACTGTTGCTTCCATCTATTTTTAATTACTTTAAATTTAGCTCTCTGTAATAGTGTTATAGTTCCCTTTAGAGTTAATTTGATGTAAAACTGTAAGGAAAGCGCTTCCTTAAAACCAAAGCATTAGTTTTAGTAGATAGTAACAGTGAGCTCTAAATAGGTATCTTTATCAATCCAACTAAATTATTCGACATCACTAATTCCGAGCTTATTAATGTTCACTTCATCTTAGTTTAGATCCTTTACAAGTTTTTCAACCTACTCAACTATGAATATCCTCACTACACTAACAGATATTTAGTAGCTCATCCCACCTACAATCATATACCCTATCAAAATACTATAGTTGAACTAGATCCTTAGACCTGTCGCATGGTACTCACTCCAGCTTAGAACTGCCTACATCTATAATTTGCAACTAATAAGCTACATTATCAAGTAAATCCAACCATAATTCACCTTACCTCAATGGTAGATTTATAAACTGTACTATCACTTTGAGACTAAAAGGTATACGTAGGAACAATTTAGAAGATAAAGGCTTCAGTCTAATTCTAGTTTCTCATGACCTTTTTCTTAGAACTTTAACATTGAATTCTTGTGATAAAATTCGTATTTTTGTTATCCGAAATCTATCTGATCCACACAGAAAGTGGGATCAAGGTACTGCTGTTTAAACCTTGACTATATTGGTAAAGTAGTTTGGTGCTTATGGTAACGAGCTGAAAATCAACTGATTTGAATAAATCTATAACTTTAAGATCGCAGGTTGGTTATATACCTGTCATAGCTGTAATTAATAATGACCGTCAGTGTTGAAAGAACTATTTCTTCAACAAATAATGGGTATGGAGCTGTTGTAGAGGTTCAAAATGGGTTGAGAAGCAGAAAACTAAAAATCAAATCGATCCTAGGACTTTGGATAAGTCCAAAAGGCTATCGTTTAAATTTTGAGTCCAAGTTGGCGATGGATTATCTGAAATACTCTTTTTTAGATCGAATTCAGTGCTACCACTTTAATTTTGAACTAGATAAATTTTTCATGGCTATATTTTAATAGTAAAGGGCTCTAACTCATTGAAAACACCTAATTTAAGATTCTAAGTTTACTACAAATATTGTGTCAGATCGAAATGGCTTGTGGGATAAACATTAGAAGATGTAAGTAACATTAGCACCTTTAATTCAACATTTCCTCTAGATGCTATACCCAGCGTTCTTTTATGGGTAGATGAGGCATATAGATTTTCCATTATTTAAAAAAGCAGCAATTCTGCATTTGTTAGTAGTTGATTTAAAATTTAAATAATCGTATTAGACTGAAAGCACATATTCTTAATGTTCATTTGGTAAGCTTCTATTTCTGATGTAAAAAGGTTAGGAATCTTTTAAGTGTGCCTATTCAAACTTATTATAAAGGTAGAAATGTGATTTATATTTTCTGCCAACCTATACTAGTTTATTGAGCTACTTTTATGGGTATTGCTCAAACTTGGATTTGAAATCCGTGCTACTAATTATTGAAAATACATGCTTTATACTACTCAAGGTTGCTAAATCTGCTGATCCTACTTCTACATCCTTCCGAAAAACTATTGAGGAAATGTAGTCCAAATTTTGATGTACACTAAAATACAGCCGCCTTATTCCACTTTCCCATCATCTTTTCCTTAGTCGCAACTTTGAAACACTCCGATCGAAACCCTGCTTACTACCAAAATTTTTATATAGGCCAACCTTGATTTATATAGGCTATTAGTTTAGACTCTCAAAACTTTAACGGGCCGTAGCAATAAAAGGGGTCTATATTGAGTAGTAGCAAATTATCGATTTTTAGATTATTTATTTCCAGTTTTAGTTTTATGAAAAAGTAAGTGGCAAGTTGCCTGTTGTCATACCTGTACCATGTGGATGGAACGGTATACTCATTACGACACCAGGTAATTTGGAACTGAAGTTAACCGACATAGCTTCTTTAGAGCTTTGGTAGGTAAGCTTAATTTTGGCAAGAGGCTGCTCATTAGGTTTTCGATGTATAAGTGTGGTAAAGCTAGGGTATGAGCGTTTGAGTGCCAGCCGAACTCTATCCCCGACATAGATCTCCATACAAGCTTACATAGGGGTCCAATGAAGATCTTTCCAATCTGTATAGCTCGGTTTTGATTGGACATATCCATTCCCTATAACCAAGCTAATCGCTTACCACTCTACCTAAAAATAGCAAATATTCAACGAACTTACAAATTTGCTAACCGAAATCGAAGAAAGGCCCCAAACTTACTTTAAAACTTTACGGTTAGATAAACATCAGGCACTATGAAGCGAGTAGTATGAAAGTATACTTTCAACACATTTTACATATATGTATACCAACTAGATCGAACTCAAAGGAGTTAAATCAGTATGATATCAAACTCTATCCTAAATTTTTAGAGAAGCTGATGAGTATATAAGCTTGGCTTCATCTACTTATCTCATCTTTTTAACTTATCAAAATCAAGCCTATATTAGAGTGTCTATTTAAACTTTATACAAGGAATGCGATCGACTATCAGCCTACTCTTGCTCCTACAGCTACTAACTTTAACTTCCAGCTTCCAAATTCCAAGCAGTTCCAAAAATTTAAGGCGTAGGGATCCTGAGATCATTCATGATGTTGCAGAGTCTACCGAAGCCAGTGAAATACAAGCAATCTCTCAAAGTGAAGCTGGGTGTACCAGCTGGCGCGAAGATTTCGATACAGGATTCGGTCCCTTCAACACGGAAGGCCAAGTTGCCATCGAAAACAAGAAGATGGTCATGAAAATATCATTGGGGGATACACCCAACCCTGATACCAAGATTCTGATGGGCTACGGCGCCAAAGTCTCAAGCAAAGTAATGGTTCACTTCGGTACGTTGACCGCACGAATCAAGACTTCCAGGATGAAGGGTATCGTCTCAGCTATGGTGGTAAGTATATATCAATTTATCTACATTTAAGCTTGCCTATATCCAGTACTTACTCTAATTTTTAATAATCTTAGTTACTCAGTCCCCAAAAAGATGAAATCGACTGGGAGTGGGTAGGTAAGGACGAATTCAACTCCCAAACCAACTACTACGGTAAAGGTGTTTTAGACTACACTAAAGGCCAGTATATCCCCAACAATTTCAACACCCACGCTGATTTCCACGATTATACTATCAAGTGGACCAACGATTCGGTAACTTGGTTGATCGACAACCAGGTCGTAAGAACGGTAACTCGGGCTATGGCTGGAAACTCATTCCCCGATACTCCAGCTAACATATATTTCAGTTTGTGGGATGGAGGTGCCAACCTCAAAGGTACTAGTGATTGGGCAGGTGGTATAGTCGACTGGAAAGACCCTGAATACTTGGCTAATGGTAAGAAGATGACTGCGGAGGTCGACTTTGTCGAGTATAAATGTAATTAGTTGGGGAGAAGGTGATGGAAGTAGAGAAGATTTAAATCATTTAGTGTATATCAATAATAAATAAGTTTTTTATATTATGCCTTGGTTCAAAATAGGAAACTGTAAAAAATACTTGGATAAATTAATTTATTGATGTACTAGCGACAAAAGTAAAAGGGTGGGAAATTAAGGACGGTAGTAGCTATCCTTAGAATCCTCCTTGTGACCGCCAGGGTGACTTCCCTGATCGGTAGTATCATTGCTAGTCTTACCGTCATCTTTGCTTTCGTTGTTGTTCTGGACTCCTTGATTGCTGTTGGGGTTACTTCCATTGTCGACAGTGACGCTACCGGGGTTGCTCTGGTTTTCAACTGGCTTAGTCTCAGCAGCAGTTTGACCGTTAGTAGTATTGTTATCGACTACTTGGCTCTGGTTCTGGTTCGAGTTGTTACCTACACTAGGTTCGTTGGTAGTGGTACCCTGATTATGGCTACCCGAATTGCAGGCGATAAGATCAACCTGAGTCAAATGGACAACAAGATGGCTAGAGAAGTCAGAGTTGATGGCGGCCGAATCTAAAATCAGCTTGAAGAGTTTCTTGTAGGTCTCAGCCGAACCACCATGACTGAACTCGACTAGACGCTTCTTCAAATCCAAAAAGTAGTTGGGGTTCTTTTTAACTACCGTCTCGACGACGTTGAAGAAGTCATCCACAAGAGTAGGATTTTCTTTCATAACTTCGATACCGATATGTTGGACCGCCTTGACAAACTCGGGATTGGTACTAGCGTAGTTGATAGCCATGGTGGCTACGTCACGAGCTGTTACCTTGTAACCCTTGACGGCGATCTGGCGAACGATAGCTTGCATCGACTTCTTGAAGACATTCTTGTAACTGGGGTGGTCACTGAAGCACTTGTTGATGGACTGCTTGACCGAAGGGTTCTGGTTGAAGAAGGAGGCATGCTTGTCAGCTAGGTCCTTGATGGTCAGTACCTTGTCGAAGTTGGTGGTGACGAAGTCGAACTTCTTGGCAATCAACGCCTCATCAAATTTGATGGTCGACTTGTAAGTGTTCGATGCATCGTTGCTGTTGGCACTGTGGTCCTCGTTACCGTGAGCTAAGACTACGGTTAAGCTGGTGGCAATGGTGGCGACGTTTAAGAACTTCATGTTTAATCAATAAATGTAATTTGTAGGGAAAAGTATCAAACTTTTGTTGTGGTAGTAACGTAATCTATACGGTAGTTGTTTGCTAAAGGAAATTGGAAGATCTACTTCGAATTGTGTTGTTTGGATATCATACTGAAGGAGCAAAATCAACTCCCTTAAATACTGCCCAGCTTTGGTTTCCGGCATCAGTTTGTTTACTTCTGAACCACTTGTAGGGATTTCTACTTGCAAGCTTCAAGTACTTTAAAATAAATTGCAAAAGTTTCTAAACCACTGATAATACAATTTGAATAGTGCTAATGAAGAAATGGTAGGTATAAAACCGCAACTACTAGCTTATTTATCAAATTGCCATTTAGCATTCAATAGTAAAGTAGGTTAAAAAATATCCATCGGTACCTATATCATTTGACCCTTTTAAAACTATATAACCATTGCAAATGGAATTCTATTTCCCACACCTTTGGGCTGTTTATGATAAAGGTATCGGATAATGAAGGCTTCCCGAACTACCATCCACCTACCAAAACCTTTTAAAAGTTTCATGTAGCCAAGTTTCCGGAAATGACCAGGTATAAGTATATATTTCCGCACCTACCAAGAATAGAAAATGCCAGCTTTGGAGGTGAATCTTCAGACTCCGATGAGCATAAAATATCGGAGATCGTCAATGTTGTTTTATCACGATAACATCTGCGAACACCTTTGATTTACATTTGTTATATAGAGTACTACTTAGGATAGCATACTACATACAATGCCTTGTAGTAAAGTGTGTGTATGAGAACTATTAAATATATTAATTTGAGTGTAAAAATAGATGAGTGGATTAAAGCTGTACTATTTATTATTCTTGTAATAAGGTAAATGTATATCCAAATATTCAATCACTTGAGATATTTTGGCTATACATATACGATGGAATACTACTTGAACCTTTAATTACAATTTGATGCTATCGTTAGGGATGTAATTCTATGTTACTAATCCTATAATCGAATCATAAAAATAAACTTTATACTAAGCTCTTGGTCTTTGTATTTAACCAAGTAGGCTCCTTTTTGGAGATGAGGTTGTTTCCCAAAAACTCTAGAAATCATCCTTTACTATTGATTTATAGAAAGCTACTGTAGCTTTTGCACAACTTCCTTCTAATTATAGTGTATAATATATTTTCAATACAGGAAAGTCTCATTATAAGATGTATTTCTGGTAAAGGTATTCACTAATTAAATTCTTAAGATCTGATATAAGCATATGAAATCTCCAAAAAGATCTTTTACATTTTGATTTGATGTTTTACATGAAATATTTCGTATACGAAACCCTTTTTATAACAGGTTACTGCTCTATGAACTTTAGGACACAGCTTTGATTGCTAGCAACTTGAAACCTTTTCTACAAGTCTTAAATTTTGAAACGTATTCTCAATAGCTGATAGCCTCAGGTTGAATTTACATCATCATAGACTGAAGATCTTGGAAGTGCTGATCTGCTTTGTTCAATCTTCCAATATTCTAAATTCCAGAATTAGTTGTACCATAGCTAGTTGTTTAGCAGCTTATGGAGCACTTAATTTGGAATTTAAATGCATGGAATGAAATAAACTAAGCTATACAATTAAAATAGCGTTGTTGAGGGCTGATAGACATATAGTGAATTGAAATCTACAATACTAGATTCTCCAAATATAAATAGCTTATAATTTTAGGTTTAAATAAGCAGCCTATCATTCTAAGAACAATAGGCAGCTAGATCAATTTTATATATAGTATTGTGAATGAGGTTTCAAACTGATACTGTATATTTCAAGTCTTATTGCAAATAAAGTTTAGGATAACGTGTAGATCGTTGGTTATCTCTGATCTGTAGAACATTGGTCTAAAGTTTGTACAAAATAACTTGAGCTGATAATTATAATTATGATTAAGTATTAAGTATCTATTTTATGTTGTAAATATGGATGTTATAGAACATTTACTTATAAACAGAGTTGGTTAAAAAACTAACCATGCGCAATACAAAACATTTTGATACTGTCAAATACTATATATAGTAATAAAGTAAGCTATACAAATTCTAAAATGATGTTGATTTAACTATCTTGGTATTTTAATGCTGATGATAAGCGTATATATTCGGTCTACCTTCATATTATCTTGGAACATCACTATGAACCTGAAAGTATTATATAAAGTTGAAAAGAAATATATCTAGTGTATTCAAAATAAAGTATTGAAAAATGAAGCCTCTTTTCGCACTATTGGTAAGCACTGTTTTAACTTCTGGAGTTTCACCTCTCAAGGCTACCAAATTTGAATTTGGTCCTCCGCTCAACAATATCCCAGTCAAGAGTAAAAACAATATACCCGACATCGAAGACGTTAGGAAGATTGCTTTCTACGCAGCTGCCGCTATCTGTAATGTTACTATGTTGGAAAAATGGAACTGTTCGGCCTGCAATCTGAGTCAGGAGCCTAACACCAAGATATACTCAACCGTTGAGCACAAGTTCGCTGGGACCTACGGCTATATCTCGACTAATGACGATCGAAAGGAAGTAGTAGTAGCGTTTAGAGGTGGAGTCAACCTTCAAAACGCTTTAGAGTTCATCAACGTCATAGCGGTTGGATATAGACCTTACGTTCCCAGCTTCAAGACTCGAGTCCACGCCGGCGCTAAGGATGCTGTTGATTCGCTGGGTAAGGATGTGGAAACCAAGCTAAAGATGCTCCTCAAGGATAAAAAGTACAACGATTACAAGATAATAGTTACCGGGCACTCGCTGGGTGCCCAAGTCGCTTCGCTGGCCCTGCTGCGCATTCAGCACAACCTCAAGCTGGATTGGAAGCGCCTCTCACTGTACACCTACGGTCAGTTTAGAACTGGTGATCGCAGCTTCGCTGAATATTATGACACTCTGCCCGTCACTTTGGCTAGGGGCGTAAACTACTATGACTTTGCCCCCCACATCATCTATCTGGGATTGGCCGACATTTTCGCTCACCATCAAAATGAAATATGGATCAACAGTCCTAATGCGACTAGCTACGTAGTCTGTGACCAGTCCATTTTGGAAGACCCTAGATGCTCTAACTCGGTCCCACCCAAAGATCGTTCGAGAGACTACCACCTCAAGTTCTTCGATACCAAGTTCGGAGATCTTGCCTGTTGAGTTTTGACACTTTGAATCAGCTACAACGATATATAAGCTAGTTCTGGTTGTATAAGTACTTTGCATTTTAGGAGGCTATGGTACACCTTGACTATTTGCTCTAAAGTTATATTTATTAACTAAATACATACACGTATTCGTTTTTATAGGTGGGATAAGATATATGTTGGTTTTCTCTTTGGTCAAAGTTTATTATGAAAAATCTGTCATATGGGAAATATACTTAGATAGCTTGATTTAACTTGAACTTTCTATCATATACTAAAATAGAAACTGAAGGATATTTACTAGCAAAAAGCATAATTCGTCATTGATGCTAATACGATGGCCTAAGGATTACTTCATCCAACAATTAACTTGAGGATGTAAACTTTATCTCAACCCTTATCAAAATTCTTATAGAAAACATTAAATCCTTAAATTTTATGTAAAGCCCATCCTTCATATAAATAACCATGCTATCTGCAATTCAAAAACTATAATGATATGTACACTATCTAGAAATAACATATAGCTGCTAAGTGGAAACGAAATTCAGCAACCTTTTTGTAAATAAATTTCAATTTGATATTTCAAACAAATATTATAAATAGAATATATTCACATCATAATTCTATATAACATTAATTGTCATATTGTCAATCTAAAGCCAAGTTAAAATATTTGAATAGATACTATCCTATACTGCCTCTAATAATTAATATAATGATTTCCAACATATTCAGTGTTTTTATTCCATACTTTTAGTTAAATATACATAAATATAAATAATTGATAAATAATACACTACATCATAAAGTAAGGAATTGAAATATTTAAAAACATTAGGGTACTATAAACTGATATTATACAGGCGAGATATCAACTTGTAAGAGTAAAAATAGTACGGTTTTATGGACTAAGTTCAATTTTTGGACTTAGTAATTTAACATCTCATAAGTTTTTAGTATAGTTTTCTCATAGTGAGTGATCATATCATAGCTAATTGAAGATTTGAAATATATATCACCAAAAATGAAAGGGAAAATTCCATTAGTTGATTTCTACAAGTTACTAGAATTCTATATCTCCGGATTTGTAAAGATGGTATTTAATGTTTTATGCATAGTAATTTCAGGGATATGGTTTAATAATATAGCAGTGCTTCAAATAACTATGTAGGTTTTAATGTAAATCAAACCGATTAAAACCAAGCATTTGCTGATGAATGTGGTATACCAACCTGTGTGACAGTCATCCATCTATCTATATGCAAAAATGAACTATTTTCTAATATACAGTATTATAGTAAAATTGAATTTCAGCTTTTAACATGACCTGTATAAAGCATATGAGGAAAGAATAACTAGCCCGGATAATTAAGTCACCTGGGTTGGTAAACAAAAGGCTAACAAAGTGCTATAATTTCAAATATTTCCTTTATTCGATATGCATAATTAAAGTTAATTGTTAATACAAAGTGAAGGAATTTAAAATTTGTTTTATTTAGCAGATAATCTTAGAAGAAAGAATAATAAAAGTATATACGTAAAATAAATTTATCGTATTTATTAAATGGGGAGGCTCCATTAAGTTAGACTACTTTAATTACTTTCATGAAATCTATTTACTACTATAAACTAAAGATAATATATAGGCAATAAGAATAGTATAAACTAAATTATAATGGTGCCTTTAAATATGAAGTTCTTGCTTATATTAATGGTAAGCGTCATCCTAACCACTGGGATTACATCTTCAAAAGTAATTCAAGCTATATTTGACGAGTTCCTAATAGTATCGCCATCAAGAGTAAGAATTTGCTACTCGATATCGAGAACGTTAAGCGAATAGCTTTTCTACACTGCTGCCATCATATACAACTATAGGTCTCTACAAGACTGGAGCTATTTGGCCTGCAAATTGAGTAGAAAACTCAACACCAAACTATATGAAATTTTGAAATCTACAATTATATTTTGGTCAGCAATTTATGCAAAGGGATAGTCCTATATTTTAAAAGTGGCGTCAACTTTGACAATAAGCTGGAGTTTATTGATATCATCGATCAGTTACAGATCTTATGTTTCAAGTTATTTTATCCAAATACATGCTGATGTTAAAATATTAATAGGTTTACTTGATAGCGGCTTGATAATTAAGTTCAAGACTCTCTTTAAAGATAAAAAGCAGTGATTATAAGATTGTAGTTACAAGGCACTCTCTTGGGGAGATAGCTGCCTCACTAGACCTTTTGAGACTCCAGTACGATCTGAAGTTAAGTTGGTTATGCTTTTCTTTATACACCTACGACCAGCTAAACTGAAATCTTAAAGTTTACAGAATACTACGATAATTTACCAACTATGCTTTCTAGAGGCGTGGACTATAACAATCTTACACTCCATATTATCTACTTGGCCTTGATCGATATCTTCGCTCACTACCTATGAATCAGCTACATAGTGTGTAATCAATCTGTTATGGAGGACTCTGCATGCTCCAATTCACTTTCAGCAATCAGCTATTCGATCGATTCATACCACATATTCCTCAATATCAAGTTTGGGGATTTATTTGACTGAAAATAAAGCGAGTGTGCAGTATTTTAAACTTTACCAATGCATTGTTTAATGGTATCTGCATTTAACTATATTTTTCAACTACCAGCTTATCCCTGGCAAGTTGGTATTGGAAAAGCGGGTTCGTAGATCAACTCTTCAGTCTAAACCATTCATCTTGTTGTTGGAATGGAACGAAATGAAATTTCACCAAAACTTGCAAAGTATATAAATTTGGATTTTAATCAATTATAGTTACTTCGAAAACAAGCCATAACTATTGGCTATTTTCTTTCGAACCACAAACTTCAAACAACTGCTAAATTCATTATACCTTTCAAATTATACCGATCTTCATTGGCAAAAGCATTTATGATTTGGCGAGCGGTCCTATAATTGTACATGTACCGAAACATGAAAACAGTATATATTTGATAAAAAGAAAACATCAAGAGTAAAAAACAATTTTTGGATCATGAAGTTTCTATTCATTATACTAGTGAGCACCTTATTTGCCATCACAACTCCACCTCCCAAGGTGACTAAACCCCAAGCTGCCAAACTTATCAACAACATACCAATCAAAAATAACAACAAGCTACCACATATTGACGACGTCAAAAGGTATGCATTCTACGCTGCTGCCTCCGTGTGCAACGACATCTTACTCGAAAAATGGAGTTGCTCGTACTGCAAGCTGAGTCACCTCAACAACACCAAGCTATACTCAGTTGTTAAAAGTAAGTTCCATGGGACACGTAGTTACATAGCTATCAACGATATCCGCAAGCAGATAGTCATAGCGTTTCGAGGTGGTGTCAACATCCAGAACGCCTTGCAATTTTTGGGTATTATAGCCGTCGGCTACAAACCCATTGTCTCCGACTCCAAGATCAAAGTACATTTCGGCTTGAAGCGGGCAGCCAACACTCTAGCTAAGAATCTAGTTAAAAAGCTACAGATTCTCCTACAAGATGAGCAGTACGTCGACTATCACATCGTATTTGCAGGGCATTCGTTTGGAGGTGCCGTTGCATCTTTACTTTTGCTGCGAGTCAAACACGATTTGAAGTTGGACTGGTCTAAACTCTCACTGTACACCTACGGCCAGGTGCGCACAGGGAATCGCAAGTACGCTGAGTTCTACGCCAGTCTCCCTATTACTGTTTCCAGAGGTGTAAATTACAACGACTTGGTACCGCATCTCTTCCGTTTTGGATTGGGGGCCCGGTTCGCCCACATTCCGAACGAAGTGTTCATCAACAACGCCAATGGGACTAGTTATACGTTCTGCAACAATTCGGTGATAGAAGATCCTTTATGTGCAAATTCCATCTCATCCAAAAACTATAGCAGATTTTCACACCTTAAATTCTTTGATACCGGCTTCTATGAGGCTGATGCTTGTTGAAGTTTTAGGTAGTTCTGTTATAAAGAGATGGGAGTATTAATTTACCTAAGTAAAAATATAATTTTCAAGCCAAAAAGTTTAAAGCAAATTAGAAATGGGTTTACCTTTATATATCCTTGATTCCTACACTGCTGATATATCAAGGATTCATCATCTGTACCGTCTTTAAAGATATATAAAGATTAGGAAGCAAAAGTATTGGTAACTTTGGGATAAACGTTGAAAGCTTACAGATTTTATCAAATAGTTTTATTTGTCAATTATAAAAATTGCTATATCTACAATAGATTCGGTTCAGTATGAGCACTCAATTATTTGCTTTCCCTAAGATCGCATATCCTTATAAATAAAGCTCAATCAACAACCCTTTAAATTTAGCTACTGTATAAAGAGAATTCGAGTCTATACAATGGACTCTTATACTAAGAATTACAATCCGTGCAACATTAATCCGGCTTGCTACAAAATATAAGAAGCCATTTATTCCTATGCTTATTTCACATTCCATATCGAGAATAAATATATATCTTAATATAAAATAAGAAAAATGCAGTTAGTCTACCAATTTTATATATACAATCATTGAACTGGCCTTTCAGGAAGAACAGGTGGACCCTTTATAAAATTTTCAAGTAGATCGGTGGCATTGGAAAGTAAAAGTCGAGTAATGCCGCACTGATTCCCCATAACTTCTACTGCATTTGTACCCTGAGGTGCCTCAAACAAAGTTGGTCCAAATACTATAGCAAGGTTGGAAGGACCCATCAAATTATCTTTCTCGTGCTTGGATACTCTATAGAACTTTAGATATTGGTAGGTAAAATAGGTACCTGGACAGATGGTCCAACAGGTATAGGAACAAACTATGGTTGGCTTTAGGTAAACTTGAGATGGCAGCCTTCAACAGCTCGATTCCATCGCCCGGATTCTGGTTCTCAGCGACCTGCGCTGCAACGAATTGGGGCCAGTGGGTAGCTGGGATGGTTGCAGTAGGTAGCTCTCTTAGGTAGAGCTTTAAAGCGCCGGTTACGTTGTCGATTTCGTAATCCCCTTCCAGCAAGTCCACTTTAGAAGCATCTAAATTTCTTAGTAGAGATTACACAAAAAAACAAACCCAAGTTGAAGAGATCCTTTAGCTTGTGGATTTTAGATGAAGAACCAGAGCGCCTGTATAGACCTTCCTGTGTCATGCCTTGAAAGATGAGTAGCGAATTTACAGACAAGTACCTTTCAATTCAACGTATTCTATACATTTCGTAACAATTATCGGAACTTCGACTTTATCACGTGTCAGCTGTTCTTCTAAGCTAGTCCCGTAGACTGTCTTTGGATTAAGTACAGAGGATGATATAGAGGACTATAAAGAGGTTAGAAGAGCATAGATAAAATCAAACTTACCAGCTTATAGCTAGCTTGTGGTAAAGGGTTCCTATTAGCTGGTTTGGAGGCAGTCAGTAGAGGTGAAAAGTAATCCAAGTTGTCCTTATCGTTGTCAATGCTACGAATTATTGTCTGTAGCTTTTTTTCTATACATATCATAAAGTGAGATAAGCTAACGTAAGAATGCAATCAATAAAATACCGTCGTCAATAGGCGAATCAAAGATGGCTTGTTGATCGATAAATGCCTCTCTCAATCTTAGGACGTAGAGATCAAAATAATTGCTGGCCGCTTTATCACATGCTTCAATAGTCGCTATCGATTCCTAGCTAAACTTAGCATCGAACTAAACATAACCCATTACTGTTATAAAATCGGGTAGCTGTTGGTAAAAGTAATCGTGTCTGAGATGATTCGTTACATTGTAGTTTTGAAGGTAAAGTCGCTTAGCGCTAGTAGCTTTAGTTCTAGCTTCATCTTCCACTTTTCGTAACTAGAAAATATTAGAAAATACTCATTTAGCATGATACATTGTCAACAGCCCTGGTAGGTGAGAACATATTGTTGAAGGCATCGACTAGCGGGTTTACTGGTTTATTTGAACTGCTGCTTTGACTGGGATCGCGATGATGAGTGGGAGAAAATAAGCTACTACTGTTAGAACCATTGCTCAGCCCGGATATGCTAGTATCCTCTTGACTCTGCTCCAATTTTGCTACAATAGCTTTGTCCCAAGCTTCACTCGCCTGGAGGTACCTTGCTTTAACCTGTTATAAAATATTAGCTTGAATATTTATAAATATCATGCCTTATCAAGCGTTAGCTCGGAATCAACCAAGGCCTTTTTAAGCTTGTAACAGTTTTCCCGTTGCTATACATAGTTAGAGTTGAAATATATATAGAAACTACCATTTTTCGTCGGGTTTCATTTTCTTTTACAACGTGGGCCAGCTCTTCTGCGATAGAATACGTATGCGACGCAAGTTTCAATTTTGCTTTACCCATAGATTCGTGGGAAGTTAAGGTGGCTTTTAAAGCATCGAGGAACGTACTATAGCAGCATTTTAATCAATTAGCTTCAACGGCCTTACTTACCCCGATTTTATATCTTCCTTTTCCAGCTCTTTAGACGTAGTCTGGACCATCTTGAGTAAATTTCTCCCCGCTTCTTCTTCCAATGCAGCGCTACGTCTCAGAAATTTGGTTAAAACCTACGTTATTAGAAATATGTATAAATACTAGCTAGCTACCTTGCAAGAATTGATACATAGCTTAGATCGTTCCCATAATGGTTCACAACCTGACTCGAGTTGGCTGAAGCTTTTTACTAAAGATCTAACTAATTCGCTATTGGATAGATCTTCCGGAAGTGCTCTAGGTGGTGGCGATGTTGGTAACTGCCCAAACCTACGAGTTATGTTGGTATTTCTAATAGGTAAGGAAGGCGGGGAAGAGGAGTCTAATATAACTTTGTTGAGTATATAAAGCCATATATAATAAAAGACACAACTGGCTAAACTTAGCTATGTAGCAAAACCAAAATTCCAAACATATTTCCATAAAAATATTGTACAATTAAAATACTGGTTAAGGAACTATGAGGCGTATAAAACCAATTACCTAGATTTTCAGTTACTGGCGACAACGTTTGTTCTATACTTATAGGCGATGTAGATGCGGAAGCAACCATAGGGGCAAAATCAGTTCCAGCTATGTAGTCGACAAAGTTGTTGTAATTACCCGCTTCCTGGGAGGCACTCCTAGGAACACTGGTGCCGGTTTTTTTTTCCAGGTCACTAGCTTTATTGGTTTCAATGCTCAAAGAAAACCGTTTTTGGGCTTTTGGAGGTTCAATTTGGGAAGATCTAACATCTGAAACTGTTCTTGAATGCCCGGTTGGTATGTACAGCCTACTTTGGTAATTGCTATGTCGCACATATTCTTGATACACTGGTTCCTTTACAGATTCTACTTTAGCTTCTGCCTCCTTGGCGTCGACTTTTTCTTGCTCTGGAACATCTTTATCTATCTCACTGTTATCGACAACTTCAGCTTCACTTGTCGGCAGTTGCTCTATATTCGAAATAGGCTCTACCGTATCTTTAGTTTCGGTTTCAACTATGTTATCCATATTAAATTGGGATTATAAAAGCAGCTTAAGTATTTCAAGTGAGCTTGAGTTTATACGAAACTGGATCCAAATATGATATCGTCATATTTGCAAATACCAAATAAACGTTATTAAATTTTATCCATCATAATCCATATAGCGTGCTTGTGGTTTATCCCAATTTATTGATCAAGTATAAATTTGTTTATAATCTCCCGCTGTATGAATACTATATAGGAACATATACTTTATACATAGCCACTTGGCTGAGTAATACACATGTATACCTGTACTGTTTGTAAAAACATACATGCTCTACTCTAAAACACCATTCCTATTTGTTTACATGTCCCAACTAGACTAAACTTGGTCAGGTTTACTTTAGTTTGGACTATAAACTTGGTTTCTCATTTCAAGCAAAACAATAATCAATTCTGCTTTCATCATCTGAAATAGACAGTCGTAAAACATGCAGCTCAAGAATATCAAATTAAGTCAACATGTATACAGCACCTTAATAAACCATAGCTTAACGACCGAAGAAGTGAAGCTCTGTCTGTTTATCTTTTATTAATTATATCAACATCAATAGGAAGAAGTTATTGGATTACTCATTGGGAATTTTGAAGTATAAGTTTTTAGTAACATGGGAACTAAGTAGAACTAGGTTGATAGTAGCGGAGTATACCAAGCACAGATTTTTGATTTAGTTGTCGTTATAAGGTCAGATAAAAAAAAAGACAGAGTTGAAATTGGTGCTGAGCAACTACATGAAGCTTTAAACTACGCCGAAGTAAATTTTCAAAGTACTGGCTTTTAATTGCTGTTGTAGGAAATGGAAGCTAAAACCAACAGGCCTACTAGCGTAATAGGATGGGTAATTGGAATGCATTGATTTCATTAATTTAAAACATTTCAGTATCATAGCCACCCTCATATTACGGTTTATCCTTCACAAGTTGGTAAGGTTATATTTCTAATTCACATTCTAAAACATTTTCAGATTTGAAAACTCAACTTAGCCAACAGCTATTAGACGAAAGGTTCTTTGGTTTAATATTGTCTTGTTACGATGATTCATTCCCTAACCCAAGTAGCGTTCAACTAATAGGTTTTCAAACCGAATCGGGAACAATAAACAATCAAAGGTATTTTTTATATTAAGGCTCTAATTTGTATTGAAAATAACCCCAGTCAAAAAGTTGCCAAATACATTCCAATCGACTTAGTGCCAAATTTCAATTCAACCAAGAGTACTGAAGCCAATCTTCAAATAAAGATAATTGAGCAGCTATACAATGAGAATCAAGCCCATTTCAACAAAAACGTCAATCTATTAAACAAGTACTAATGTTTATTACTTCTATACTAAATTATTATTTTAGCAATTCTGACAGAAGCTACATAAGCCATAAGTTAGAACGATTGAGCTTAATGAACCATTACAACCTTAACCTTGAGAGGACATTGATCCACCAAGTCTATCCACTGTTGGAGGTATTAGATCAAAGAAAAGCAACCGAGGAGTTAAGCTTGGATTCCTTCCTAAGCCTGGAAACCAGTAAGCGACTTAATAACAGTGTAGAAGGTTGTGGAGGTAGGAATGAAGAAGCAACCTTAATCGAGTTTTAAATGTAAGTTCACTATATGCTGGTATTCCTATAAACAGTTAGTAATCAAAATGAAGTATATAGTATTAAAAGCCCACAATATTATAGCTTCCTTTACATATAGTAATCCAATAATAAAGCATATAATCTAAAATATAGTATAGTTTATCAATTAACTTTACAAATACATCCAAAAATACTATTAGCTTGATTTATGTTTTAATCCAAGTGCTTTTATGAGATAGCATACTAAACAAAGCTTGGTGCAGGTTGCTAAATGTAGACAGCAATCAATTATACACTATCATTTGGAATCAAGTCTAGGACGGCTTTGGAAATATCTTTAAGCCCGATATCGCCCCAGATCTTTTCACCAGATTTCTGAGCCTCGCGTATCTCCTAAATAAAGGGTAAATAATCAGCATATATAAAGGAGTTTACCGTTGGAGGGTTGATAAGCTGATTTAAATTTGGTACTAGTTGGCTATTGAGTGCCTTTACGAATTCTATCAACTGTTGGTCCGGTTGTTGAGCGAACAGTGATTTTGAAAAGGGATAGAAGGGACTGTCCGGGTTTAGGAAGTAGTTGAGGTGATAGGCTAGTTGACCTAAAGTTAGCTCGGCCAAAACTATAATATGTCAGTAAAGCATAACCAGTTAAGCTTACATGAGAAGTTCAAAACAGCAGAGATGGTCAGATTGACTTGCTCAGAAATAGCCTCCTTGGCTTGATTTTGACGCACCTCCAGCTGGTACTTGGACACAGTTTCACTCATATTGAGACTTAGGATCTAGTTCACGTTAGAAGAGTTATGGAAAGAAAGTATACCTTGCTGACGGTAGCTAGAGGCAGAGACGTCTCATTTTGCAGCTCCAGTAGCTCTTTGTACTCCTTTACCTGTCTGTGTAGCTTTTGGATCGTCTGCTTAAGCAAAGAAATAAGCAGCTTTATGCTAGGTTTAACATTAATGCCTAAAAGGATAAGTTTGAAATTTAGAAAAATAACGCTACTTGATGATTGGTGCATGCTTCCTAGATTTCTAACTGATAGCTCAGGAGTGAAGGATATGGGAGTTACCAGTTGAACTATGAATTGGCATTAGTATAGACTGGTATATTAGATGTTTACCTATAGTGCTTTTATCATCGTAGACCGTCTCCAAATAAGTCATCAAGTGCAAAACAATAGCCGCAACATATCCTTCGGCCTTTTGAGTATATGCCGAAGATTCCGGGTGCATAACTAAGGGTTGAAATAAACACCAGTTAGTAAAACAGTATGCGTAAAGTAGAGCTACAGTTAGTGGATTTGTGGACTAAATCTCTAAAGTCGTTGCAGGGTTTCAATCGAGGGAGCCATACTTCATGGTCAGCAAAGACCATAATCAAATCTAGTATAGAGCTATGTAGGGCATTACAGATAGGAAGATCCTGGTGCAAAGTGTTAGTTAAAAACCAGGTATAAAGTTACCGAGGGGGTAGCACTTTGGAAATTCTGAGCGAATAGACATAACATGTGTACTGTAGTTTCAAGAAGAACTAAGGACTGCATAGGTCAAGACTCCATGAGAAACCCGGAAGATAGACTGAATCAGACCAGAATATTCACACAGCACCGATGAAATCTAAATAAAGCTTAGTTGGAAATTCAAAACATAATTAACGAACCTTCTTCCCAATGTTAAGTATATCCTTGCCGCCGTTCATCAAAACTGTCAACATCAAGCCAACTACGGGTGTAATGATTTGGTAGGCCAAGTTCAACTGATGTGACTCCTCTTATGAAAATTTTAAGTGTTTGTAAATCAAGTAAAGTTACCTTGAGAGAAGCGATCCAGCTGCGTAGATAAAAGTCCAGTAGCACCGATCAGTTCAAATAACTTGTTGTCAGATAGTCTGTACGAACCTTCGTTGGAAGCTGCCAAGGCAAGTAAGAAGTTCATTTTTGTCTCAAATAGACCATCCGATCCTATAACCATGTTACTAATCAAATATGAAACCACAAACTTACTTTTCCCGCTTATCAGCGAAGCTATATCAACACACAAAGAGTCGAATAGGGGAACGAACCCGGACTTCCTGCATAGAAGCTTAACAGTGGTGGAAGTTGTCCCTTTGCCGTCAACATCCTCAAAGCTCAGCAATGGAGTCAAAAAGGTTAGGAATTCGAAGGCGCCTCGTCGGACTGTTTCCGAACCGTGGTAGGCGTCATTGAGGGCGACGTTTACAAGGTCATTTGCTATGGTAAACGATATCTCGAGGGAATTGGAAGGTTGGGTAGGTAAGAGGCTAGTAACCGGGCCAACAACGTTGAAAGTCGTCAAGTATAGAAAGTAGTGTCGGATAGCGCTGTAGAGGTTCAAACGGGTTGTGTTGGAGGAGTATGATAGGAGAGTCGTAAAAATTAATCCGGTCCATATGTCAATCACCACGTTCAAGTTCAGTTGAGGACGGTTGGATTGGGTCAAGAAGTCGTTACCCCGGATCTCTTTTTCGAACTTAGTAACTAGGTAGCTGGAAATGACATTGATAATTTCACAATAGATCTCGCTGACATCGGTCGGAGGGCGCTCGCTGAATTGGAAGGCTTGCAAGAAAGTCTTCAGAAGATCGAAGGCAATCGTGATTTGAAGTTGTTTGCTCAGTTTGGAAAACCCGCTGTCAATAGCGGTGATAACTAATCGCTTCCAAGTCTTTAAGGTGGCTAGCTGCTGCTTTTTGAGCTGCTGGTGGATATCTGCAATATGGAAGTACCGCTCTATTAGAGATACAGTTGTGTCGATTTCGTTTATATTGAGATCGGCCCTTTGCTGTCCTTGTTCCTTGATGTAGGTATCGAATCTATTTTTTGCCAGCTTGATATCGTATTCTTCGCCAGAGCTGTTAGCTATCCTACATGTGGGGTAGTCAATCTTCCTTAAAACGTGGTTGACCAAATCTTGGTTGAAGTTCTCCAAATCAATCTGCCATCTCGAAGTTAAGACGTCGTGAATGTTCAGTATACTCATACGATCGTAGTTTGACCTAGAAGGGTTGATGTAGTTGCTCTCTTGGGAATACGATTCGACGGTGAAGAGTCTGTTCATAAGTGGGATGGTTAGCTCACTGAAGCCTAAAGTGTAGCTGGATTCCAATTCCTTGATGGCAATTTCGAGGATCTTACCGCACCGATCGACGTGATCTAGCACTCGGTTTACTTGAGCCGGGAGTTTGCTACCGTTGACGACGCTAAAGATATCGGAAGACTTTCCAGGGTAGACGTAGGACTGCAGTTCCTCAAAATGTATCGATAGGAAATCGTGGAGAGCTTCCAAGTAATGGAGAGTAAACTTTGCCGTTTCCTTGGAGGACGAAAGAAGCAAGATAATATCGTAGCTATTTCCAATCAGCTTTGCCTCGAAAGTCGTACTGGGAGCGTGTATGGCTTTGATTCCGTCCCACTTGTCGATTTTACTTGTTATTCTATCGGTGAAATTTAAGATTCTATGGAATGGAGAAATGTCTTCATGGCTGATGGTTAAGTTTGATATGGAGTGACCTAAGGTGTTGTCGACAAAGCCTAGTAGGAACTGTCCGAAAGAGAACTCTTTCCCCTTCTTTAAACTGTTGCTGATGATCTCAAGAATGCAGAGAGAAACGTCAAAGACACTACATGAATCGGCACGAGTGTAGTTCACTTCTACATTGGGTCTCGAGAAGAAAGGAGGAGTCAATCGCTTCAAAATATGCGATTTGATATCTGAAAACTCTGGATACACCCACAAGATCTGTAGGAGCTGGTTTTGACATTTTCTGCCGGGTGCCAAGCTATTTTCCCGACCACAAAGTTCGGCCAACACTTTGATCGAAAGCATGGAAATTTCGGGGTTGGTATTACAGTCGATGTAGGAGGATATGTCGAGTAGGATACTTTTGTACTTACGGCACAGTAAGATGGTGTCTAAAAAGGAAATTACTCGATAGGAAGGGAGGTCGAAGTGGCTAGGATCGATAGAGGGGTACTTTACCAGGTCGGGGATTATGTTGTATAGCAATGGGTTCTGTAAGCTGGAAACCAGATTCAAGACTCTAAATGCTCTAAGGATCGTTAACTCGAGCTTGGGGAAAGTACCAATCGGATACTCATCGACGTTAGAGCACTCCTTTAGGATGTTGAGGATCGTATCTATAAATTGGTTTCCAGCCAGAATTTGAGTTAATATGTAGAAACCTGGAAGGTAAACTAGGTTCGACAGGTCATCTAGACCAACCTTAGGATCCAAGTTAGATTTAGGGCTAGACTCTCCTTTGGCTAAATACTTCCTTAGCGAGGCATCCAATTCGACGAGAGTAACTTCAAAAGTCTCTAAACAAGAATCTAGGACTTCATACATCTGATACCTGTTGTAAAAGGACCAGGTAAAGACGGTGTTGAAGATATCGTTGATGATAAATGACAAGTAATGGACATTGGTGTGACAAAAGTTGGATGTGCTAGGCGCTTTGGTCGGTGGCGCGCCTGTACTCGATTCAATTTTAGTGATGCTGGACTTTGGCTTCTCTTTGCAGATTGAAAGGTTTCTAATAAGCTTCAGCAGTCCTAGCGTTTCGTAGTAGATTCCCAACTTCGATTCGACGAGCCGGATCTCTTTAGCTAATGAATTCTTTTCCGTGTCCCAAAGTGCTTTAAATTGGACCGAGTTTGTTCCAAACTTGGTGAGTTTCATTGGAATCAAATCGAGGTTTTCGACTACCTGCCATATCAATGGCACCCAGCTGTTAGGTTTGTCAGATAATACGGTGATGAAGGAACTAATTGATTCAAGAGCAAGCCCTTTGATTTCCGTGGATACCGGGTGCGTAAGTAACTTAAATAGAGGGTGAAGCAGGGAGGATCCCAGTCCAGGCATAGTTTGGTCGCGTGCAGACTCCGACTGAGAAAATATCTTGGAGATTAGGGTCAACATTCTTTGAATGTATAGGTCGCGATCCTTCTCCACCAACGAGACAGGTCTTGTGTTGAGTATGTATGCCCCACCTTCGGATGTTTCGAGATTGTGGTCCTTCAATTTGTCATCGGCGTATTTTGACAATTCAACCTGAACATTTTGCCAAAAGTTGACCGATTTAGTCTCAGGATCCTTGAGTATGTTGTCTTGGACTATCTTAATCTGGCCGATATCTAATATTTGAAGAACTAAGTCACAACCCTCACGACTATTGGAAAGTCCACTCAACATCGAGAGGCAACTGCTGTAGAGCTTTAGGTTAGGTTGCTCGTTCTGAATGAAAGTCATAAAGTGCTTTATACTGCTGGTTTGTTCACTTAAAAAGATAGTACTTTGCTTGGGGCTATTTTTGAACGCCAGGCCAACCAAGGTGAAGATATCCTCAAAGATAAATACATCCTTCAAGATATCGGTTGTTGAATATCGGAATCGCTTTACGGGTTCAGGCACGGGAGTGGAACGCATCTTTGAGTTCAGCTGCTTATGTTCAGTAATGTAGTGCGTCTTAAGGTTGCGTGAGAATCTTGAAAAGAAGGTGATCAAAAAGTCGGATATACAGTCGTTGACATAAGGTTGAAATTCAAGCTCCCATCTACGATTCAGCAGAAGCTTATCATGTGAAATCCCACTTGGTGAAGTTTCTCCTAAAAGTAAACTATTAGCTCCACCTCGACTGCTTGTTGAAACATCTATGGGACTATTCCCGACGTCTGAAGAGTTGAAAAGATTTTCGATAGCAAACTGAAAGGGCTGCTTACTGAACGAGATCTCTAATCCTTTCTGGACAGTGCTCTCGTTGATTGTTCCCGGTAGCTGGCATCCGATTTGAATGAAGATTTCGAGGATAGAAAGTACATGGAGGAAGGCATAAGCTCTAGCTGAAGGATTTTGCCATTCTTGGTCGGTCAAACTCTTGTATATGTCATAAACTGTATCTATTTGTTCATCTGAAGCCTTTTGTGCGTTGTAAATCGACCTTGCCAAGGAATTCAAATGATCAAGCAGTGCTATTAATAGATGGACATAACCGGTTGTTGGAGTTGCGTACGTCCTAAGTAAATCGAACAAGGAAATAATATAGATATCAGGAAGTCTCCTATTCTTGATGAACCAAAAGTAAAACCTACCGAGGGACTGGACTTCTTCCAGTCTAACTTGATTGTATCGCTTCTCGTCGTTGCTGTCCAGGAATGGTGATGCTTTGAGGCAGACTTTTTTCGTAATCCCTACCATGTTGATGGATTCTTTGATTTTGGTCAGCAACTCTAGTTGAAAATTGAACTCTGTTTCCACGTTTCCGCTGCTATTACCATTTGTAGCCCTTGTACCTGAATGAACTGCATTTGCACGATTGCCGACAGAGCTCGGAATACTGTGGCATAATGGATGAACGACTGAAATCTTCTTGACAATATCCTGAATCTTTGTTGTAAACTGGTATTTGGAGGTTGCTGAGCAGTTAATTAAAATGAATTCCAAGCTTGCCAAAAGATAGGATCTTTCACTATAAAACTGACTGATACACGCCCTCACTGTGTTACTTTTGTCGGACTCTTTTTCACTGACTATGGCTGTAAATGTCGGCGGCTACGTACTCGTCCAACTCTAATTCATCAGCAACTGCTAGAATCTCCTCAACGAATTTCACGTTTACTTTCTTTTCGATTCCTTTTATATAAACTTTGCCTAGGTACATAAATATAAAAAACTAATTGATATATTTATAAATATTACCTTCTTGCAAGCCTTTTCGATGTGCTTCCACTTTCTTGGGATGGAATAATGGGAAAAAATTGTTCCTTAAAAGGTCATCGAGCTCCTTTAATATGTACTCAATGTTGTTGAAATCAGGTTGGTTTGAACGATACAACTGCTCCAGCAAATTTTTGCATTGATCTGGTTTCCACTTCATGTCTAAGTACACCATCTTGCTTCCAGTTCAAAAACACTAACCTTACAAAAGCTTTCAAACTGTCAATAATTTTTTCTTACCTAACCCAATTACGAATTTTATTGATAGAGCTATAAGCAGAAATGACGTAACAAACTGGTTTACATAGAGCCAATTCAAGGACCTAAAAACGTCAAATCTAATGGAATGATGCAATTGCGTGTATAAGTAGAAATCAGGGTCTGATTCAGCTCTTCATCTTTTATCAACAAGATAACCCCAATTTAGTATTCAACCAGAATGGAACCATTTACAGTAGGTTCACCTGATATCAACCCAAGCTTTATAGATTCATTTGGAAACAAGCGAGGTAATTCAAAGAGACTTTCGACCTAGCTAATGCTCCTGTCAGCCCAAACTTTTGTGCGGCAACCTATCATGGCTTCCTTACCCTACAACAATTATAAGCCATCGATGGAATTAAGACAGACTTTAAGCCAGCCTGGAGATTCGGTTTTAGCCACCGCCTTCAATTCGAAATACTTGTTTGCTGGAGCTCAGTCAGGAGTCATTAGAGTAAGGCTGGAACAAAGATTTTTCATTTTAATTTTTCATTTCGTTCATTTTAGGTATGGTGTTTGAATACCTTCTTGCCTATAAAGACTTTGAATGGGCATTCCCGCTCAGTACTATGCTTGGCCTTGTCTAAAGATGAGGAGCTCCTATTCAGTGGTTCTGGTATATATTTTTATAATAAATTTATTCTTAGCTTGTTATTTTATTATTTTAGATGATGATACGATTCACGTAAATGATAGAAACACCAATTTTGCATATATTTATACGGTACTTACGCTTAGGTTTGGGATGTGGTAAAACTTGAGCTGAAATATGTTATAAGAACACCACCTAATGTCGGCGATATCCTTTCTTTAGCTTACTGTGATGATTCGAAAACAATATATTTAGGCTGCCAAGACACAAGCATTCAAGTAACTTATATAAGCAATTTTATATTTGACCTACTTTTTTGTTTTTAGTGGCATTGTATAGAAGATAAACGTGAAGATATAGATGATCCTTCTACAGATATATTTGAGCAGAGCACAAAGTCTAAAGCAAACTGTTCATTAGAAAATTCTAATTTACTTCAAAAAATGTTTGTTGAAGTTCCAGGCTTACCGCCTTCAAAAGCCTTTTTTGATCAACAAGTGGAATCAGGGCCACATCATATTAAAAAGACATGCGTTCAACGAAGCTCTCACCACGGTTACATTTACTCTCTACTTATCGGACATATACCAGATGATCATGAAAATCAATACTTATTCTCAGGTTTATAATATTTTTACTCTAACTAAACTTGAATCTTAATAGGATCTGGCGATGGTGATATTAAAGTAAACTTTTTCTGTTAGTGGTATACCGATTTTGCACTAGGTATGGAGAATAAACTCAGATGCCAGTTTATCGTTACACCAGGTTCTTCCATGCAACGAAATAGCTACCGTCTATACTATGGTAATCAGAGATGGCCTATTATTTGCTGGGCTACAGGGTGGTTTAGTCGCAGTTTGGGATCTCGAGACTAACCAACGAATTCGAAATCTTATGGGGCATCAGGTAAGCTAGTCTTCTTTATCAAGCTAACTTCTACTTAGGACGATATATTAGCTTTAGCTTGCCATAATGATGATATTTATAGTGGATGCGGAGAAGGCATCATCAAGGTTTGAGCTTATTTAGTAGACATATAATTGATAGCTTTAGAAATGGAACCGTTGTTTCGAATGTGAATATAGCTATAAAGCCCACGATGGACTGATTTTAACGTTATCTTTGACTAAAGGAGACCTTTTGGTATCCGGATCTAGTGACGCTTTAATAAAGGTAAGCTTTAGCTCTATATAATAGGACCTAATCTTTTTAATACTGTAGTTTTGGTATCTGCCACAGGATCAGCACAATTATAGGGAATCAGATAGGCGCTTTTTGCAGTTCCCTTCACCGACGTTAAGTGAAAACACCACTATAAAAGGATATGATGTTTCTACTAGTCACAACATCGGTAATATTTTTATGAATGTAGATAAAATAACTGACTTTACTATGCTAAGATGACATAATTTATGTCCTTGACAAATGGGTTCGAATTCCTACCATATCAGGGCAGCCTGCTCACCAGGAAGATTGTCGACTAGGTGCCAAGCTGCTAAAGAACCTTTTAATTCAACTTGGTGCAAGTCAAAGTAAACTAGTCCAGTGTAAGGAAGGGCGTAACCCACTGGTGTATGGCACTTTTAAAGCTGTAAATCGGACGGCTAAACCTCCTAAACACGTTTTGTTCTATGGGCACTATGATGTTGTCTCAGCAAGATCAAAGGACTGGCTTAGTAACCCGTTCCAGCTGATCGGTATTGATAGTATTCAACTATGGCTAACATTTCCTAGGAAAGGATGGATACTTATATGGACGTGGTGTAACAGACAACAAAGGCCCTATCCTAGCTGCAGTATTTGCGACTTCGGAACTCCTGCGCGAGAAAAATTTGCATGTAGACATCACCTTTCTAATTGAGGGCGAAGAAGAATCTGGATCAACGGGATTCTATCCAGCAGTCACTGAATTGAAGCCAGTAATCGGTGACGTAGATTTAATTTTATTGAGGTACATTTTCAACATTTATTTGCGCTGATTACTTTTCACAATTAGTAATTCATATTGGTTGGGTGAGGAAATTCCTTGCATCACCTATGGGTTGAGAGGTGTCATTCACGCCTCCATCAGTGTATCTAACGACTCTGAGGATTCACATTCGGGAGTATATGGTGGCGCTGTTGTTGAACCTTTAATTGATGTCACCCACATCCTTTCGCAGCTCATTGATCCCAGCAAAAGAGTATCGATACCAGGTACCCATTTGTATTTCTAGCTTTAACATGGCTTAGGATTTTATGATGACGTTCGGCCTGTCAGTGACAAGGAGTTGATTGAATTTGAAGATTTGGTGTCTCAACTAAAGTAACCCAAGCTTTGAATATGCTAGCAATAACCCTTACATCGTTTTAGAACCTCCCACAGCTCCCACAAACCAACCTCGGCCAAGCTGCAGGCGCAGTGGCGTCATCCCACCCTCACGGTGCATAAAGTAGCCACCAGTGGACCTTCGGATCACTCCACCGTGATTCCATCCTGTGCTCGTGCCGACGTTTCGATGCGCATAGTACCCGACCAGAGCTTGCAGCAGATCGCTAAATCCTTCCAAGACTATGTCACCGACCTATTCTCGAAGCTAAATTCAGATAATAAGCTTGAGGTAAATTCCGTCGATAGCTAATACTAAGTGTGATTTATAGGTCACAATCCGTCAAACGGCAGATTGGTGGCTCGGTCAGCCCGATAACGAATACTACACGCTTCTAAAAGAAGTTTTATCCGAAGTAACCATCTCAATACCTTGAATCTAGTTGATTAATTGTTATTTGTAGGCTTGGGGAGTAGCACCGCTACCCATCCGGGAAGGCGGGTCGATTCCTACCGTACCGTGGCTGGAGAAATTCTTTAACGCGCCAGCTGTGCATCTACCTTTGGGTCAATCCACCGATCAAGCCCATCTTGCTAACGAGCGATTACGAGTTAAAAATTTGACGGTTGGCAAGTCTGTTCTCAAACAGTACTTTACCAAACTTGCCGAACTGTGAGCACTTTATACTATTGAGATTGTAAACTTTTGCTGGGTTTTGATGTATTTCGTAGCATTAAACTTTAAATTAGACTTATGATAGAGCTATATTTTAGTTTAGTTGCAGATTTTCCACCAAAATGTTTATATTCACTTTAAAATAGCTTTTATCAAACATATCTGATTGAAAATCAGTACTAACCCTTTAATAAAATTGACTTGTCGAATCTTGATACAAATAGCAAATAACCTTTTCCAAAACATCCTTAAGATTATCGACATCATTTTCACTCTGTGGGAATCCAAGTTGTCGAATGTGGATGTTGCTTTCCTCGATCAAACGCTTCCCATCAAGCTGAACCTTTGGTAAGTAGTCCAAAAGTTGGCCCACGGTCGTACCAAGCAAAACTCGATCTAAACTCTTGCTAGTGATGATGAGTTCGTCACTGGTACTTTGCTGGAGTATCAGTGCAAGCGGAAAATGGCGGCTGATCAAGCAACTTTCATCCTCATGAACAACTTCTAAATTTAGGAGGGATTTAAGCCTTGTTTTCAACTTGGATAAATAGTTGAAATTGGAGTCGGATGGCAGACCATTAATCTCTAGCGCAATTTCAGGGATTGGTAGGCGGCTGAGGTTGCTTTGGGTAAGCTGACTGACTTCAATACGAGTCTGGTAAGTAACTGCGAACCCATCACCTCCATCAGCTGCATCCGATTCAGCCGATGCAATGTCAAAGTTCAAGGCAAATTCCAAGTTGGTGGGAGGTCTCTCAGTAACTAAGTTGAAGCAGTGGGAGCTAAGGGTAGGTTTAACGTAAAGGTGTAGCTCGACGTCACATTCAGGCATCAGCCGAAAATCGTCGGTATGTAACTGGTATGGGTAAATTTGGGTAGCGGTTAAGCTACGAGATATTCCTTGAAGCTCTCCAGTAACGTAACTAACCAGGCGGGGTCGCATTATCTGTAATCTATGGTATAAAATTAGAAAACAGTTACAAATACATTAGTTACCGGCTAACGTTGGTTACTCGTACCGTTAGCCACCACATTTGTATTCCAACATTCTGAAGTCGGATACTATCGGCTTTTAAGCTATGGCTTGGAGGTAGGCTGAGGTTGGGATCTTCGAGGTAGGGAAGCGGTGTAGGGTAGTAAGACTTTCGATTCTTTTCTTGCAGCGGGATTAGGTTTGGTGCTGCTGGAACTGGTCGATTTATCGAACGAAAGTGACAAATATCACTTAGGACGGTTAGTCCATCCTGCAGAAGTTTGCGTCGGTTGCTTATCGCATCAACCAACTGGTCGACTTTAAGATCGATCTTACACAGAACTTTGGAGAGAGATAGTATAGCTGAGGGACCTGAAAAGGATTCTAATTCTTCAGTTGAACCTAGTTGACTAAGAAGCGGTATATCTAAACATATAGTTTCGAAGATGGTGTTGAAATTCTCATCTCTTCGTAAATGACCCAGCTTTATTGAATCATTCGTTAAAATTAGTGAACTGGTGGCTGTAGGTTGCTTCAAGGTTTTAATAAGCTTAACTGCTAATTTCCTATCATCATATGCGATAAAATAGAAACATATTTTAACCTCACTTTTACTTGAGGCATCGATGAGCATCGTAATACCATCATTTGGAAGATCCGAATTAGATAACAGGCTGAACTTCGACCCTTCTATAGCATCCAATTTATCGCCCACATATTCCAAAGTATCTGAGATGTTAATCTCAGAGCTCGTCCAAACCTTGACTTCTTTAGATCCTAAAATGAAGAAACCGCTTATGGGAAATGGCACATCTTCGATCAAGGCTTTGGGGTGATCATTTAAGCTCGACTTGGTTTTGCTGAACAGTGGCTCCAAATATAGGTGTAGGGCTCTTATCCCATCGATCCATTCGGTTGGCAAATTTAACTCAAATCTATTTCTCCAATCTAACTGAGTACTATCGTTGTGTATAAGCCCTTCTTCCATCATATAGTTTGTCGAAGTAGCTACCAACCTATATCTTTTATTAACCTTTACTCTATGAACTATGTATATGCCTTCATTGGCTTCGTCGTCGAAATACAGTTGAGATATAACGCCAAAGAATGTATCCAAATTGCTTAGATGAAACGATAAACTTTGATCCAACAATGACCATATCAGTAGTAGACAGTTGGAATAGGGTTTGTTGCTAAAATGTAAATTTATAAAGACTTTTGTTCCATCGATAACTACTAAATCCAAAGCAATAACTGGTCTCTCAGTGTCAAATTCAGTTGTTTCCAACATACGAATAGCCTTTTCGTACGCCTTTATCCAACAAATTTTGTAGCTGGAATCGGTAGAGTCGATGCTTGGCGTTGAAATCGAATGTTCTAGCTGCAATTGCGATACACCCATCAACTTATTGTGGTAAAACCAACCCAGTGTTACAGTTGGAAGTGGACTATAGACCCTTTAGAAAAAAGCATACTGAACAATAATTACCTTCCTTGGTCAAAACTAACCAGCTCAAAACTTAATATATGAGGCTTACACTTTTCTAAAAACAATCGTTAGTATTAAAATCTACAAAGCTTACAGTTTACTACTTTGTTCTCCCAAAAAGTCATTTTCAACAACTATCTTGAAATTTTTGGTTACCGTTGGATTGATTTCCTCTTTGTAAACGCATCCAGCGAGTTCGTACTTGGAATCAATTTCAACTAGCTTAATCTCAACTAAAATAAATCTATCCTCTTTATCAGAATCGTTAATGTCCAGTTGATATAATAAGGTAAACTTCAAGAGATCGTCGTTAATCTTTATCCTTTTTGATCTATTGGCTTCGAAACTAGCAACTTTTTCATCTGTCTTGCCAACATCTACTAACCTGTTGAGTTCGATGCTATGGAAACTTTTGAACATCCTTGTGAAGGAACTGATTTTTTGCAGCTTCAACTTTTTGTCATCATTCCTGAAGCTTGCTTTTAAATGCTGGTATCAAAACGGATTTCTTGATTGGCTTCAACCAATGATTGGACTTGGTATAAATCTTATAGGACTGAACGATCCAAACTTTGTGACTATTCCTCTTCTGAGATGGTTGAGAGGCATTTTGCTTGCTTTTGCTGAAAGCTATTAGAAGACTAAAATATGTTATCTATTAGCCGTGTTTAAGTTGAATATTAAAGGTCTTTGAACTATCTTTGGTTTCCCAATTCTATATGATTGAGAAACTATCAACAATATATAATGGCAAATATTTAGTGTATACACTTTCAAATAAACTTTTGCATGTAGCCTTTGATTTATCTTGTCGATAAGTATATGTTGATAAATAATTCGATATACTAATTGTAAATAACTAAACTAAATAGAAAGATGAACAATTTCAAAATAGAACCTGATTTTTATTTTGAAAACTCATTAGTAGAAAAAAGTAGCGATAAATACCATGCAGCTGTAAACTTTAGATGCCACTTATCGATGTGTGAGATACAAGTAAAATTCGGTAGACCAATCCTTGCTCGTTACCGACCAGTACCCACTCGCCAGTCTTCTGCCCAAAATCCTATGAACCTACCCAAAACGAGCTGAGAGTACGGAATCAAAAATATTATAAGTTGAAGGAGTCGCTGAGTAGCGAGTTCCGGCGGCGGCGCGAGTTGGATGGCAGTGGTGTTTCAGCCGGCTTAAGTAACTCGAAGCTACAGAGTAAGTCTTCGTTGACCGACATGACGGCCCCGTAGTTGTCGAACTCACCACAGTAGTTGGGTGCTGAGAACACGGTTACTAACGTACGTCCGTTGAAGAACTCGTAGCCATCTTCGACTACCATGTGGGCACGGCATACCAGATCGAAATCATGCTTGGCCAAAAACTCGTTGACTACCGTTTTACCGAAGCAGTAGGAAACTCCACGCTCGTTGTCCTCCCATTCTAGGGCAGTCTCGGTCGGATCGCTCCATAGCAGGTCGTTGAGTAAACCGTAGTCGGGGACGTCACTCGGTCGCTCGATTTTCTTGATATCCTCCATGGAGTGCAGGCTGGGGGAGAGACCACCAGTGGATACAGAAAATTTTGTTGGCTATCACAGCAGCCACTGGCAGACAGTTGAAGACGTTTACAAACGACTTCCAAGTCTTTACTGTCGACCTCCTCTTACATTCATCGTAGAATCCATACACTTTGAAATTAAGTAAAACTATAAAAATGGGAGTTACCTCGCGTTACGTTGGCACACTCATGATTCCCTCTAAGGAGGAAAAAGTTCTCGGGGTATTTGATCTTATAACAAAGGAGTAACAGTATAGTTTCTAAGCTTTGCCTACCACGATCGACATAATCGCCCAAGAACAAAAAGTTAGATGAGGGTGGGTACCCACACATTTCGAATAATCGAAGTAAGTCGGTATATTGCCCGTGGACATCTCCTACTACTTTGACGGGCGCTGACAGTTCAATGAGCGAAGGTTGAGAGAGGAAGATTTCTCTGGAAATCTTACAGATGGCAGTGATCTCCGAGTTCTTTAGGCATATCGTTTTAGTTACTTTACCCATGTGTCCGACTTTCAAAAGGCGAGCTATTATATCGTCGATATTGATCTCGTTGTTTGGGAAATCGGTATCTAAGGAGTCGTTGGAGCCGAATGTCTTCTCTGGAATAGGTATCACCGAACCTTCACTACCACGCCTGTTGCTGAAGTAACTTTCAGTCGGGGAATTGACTAATATCGACTCAACCTGCGACTTTTGAGACATCTGCGACTGCACTGTATCGCTGGCATCTCCAAAGGAATTTACTGGTATGTTGAAAGGAAGACTATTTGAGGGAGATACGTTTTCGCTATCATCGCCGTTTTTTAGTGCTGGTTTAGATGTTTTTTTTGAAATTGCGTTTCCCATTCTAAGAGAAAATAGGTTAGTATACCATTACGAGTGCTATTTAAAATAAACATGAATTTACAGTAAGCAATTAAAACAGTAATCCCTAGCAAAATGTTTAATATAATTATAAACCTTGTAAGAAACAAGCTGCACTGTAGCACTATATTTACATGCATGTAAAGCCAGCAGAGCTACCTCGCTTTAATTGCTAAAAAGACTATATAGACAACTTACTAATATTTGGTTTGGGAAGGCTGCATGTACTTGTATTATCAAAGGCGGGCTGTGTAATCGAACGACTAATAAATAACGATATAAATATTTGAAGTATACGTTTAGAGGTGAAGGAATAGATTTTTCTTGCCACATCTTCCTTTTACTTTACTTGACAACTCTTTTCAGGTAGAAACAATGTGACCTTTGACGAATCAAACTTACTTCAAGCCAGATTCATTGCAGATTTATACAGTTTACACTTTGGAAACTGGATGAATGGCTGCTGTCTATTCTGTGCTCAACTAATTTGTAATTGAATACAAAACTAATGGCTGGAAACCAAGTTTTGGCACCATTGGCCGCATAAATTATTAAAAGTTTGGCTAAATTAGATTTAGTCTCCACATTTTTGTTTAAATTGTAGGAGCCAACGTACAACTTAGAGGAAAGTGGTGGCCTGAAAGCGTACTTGGAGCCTATAAATAAATATACCTAAATATGCCGCTATGGACCTATAACTAACTAGTTCAAATAAATTGCTGTTGGAAATCAACTGGACTAGCTTTTAAAAACAAATGACTCCTTTTAATTTCTACTTGATATAGCTATATTTCCTGAGTTTAACTTCACTTTTGGATATATAGCCATTCTCTGTTCAACAAATTAGTACACTTTTCACAGCTAAATTTGCAAAATAATGCTCAATTTATCTGAACAGAAAGGAACTAAAGTTCAAATTCATAAGGGATTTGAGCTAGGTTTGGAGTTTTGACAAGAATCTTGCCAAAATTCTTAAATTATCCTTTAGTGAGATATATGGTCTCGACAGAGATTCGTTGTAATATTTAAGCTTTATATTTAGAATCTACTCTCATGTATAAACTATTTCGCGACAGTATTACCGAATAAGGCAAGTGTCCAACCACTATTCGAAATACAACGCCTAATTTCCAAAAATCAACTTCAACTGTACATATTTAATTAAAATTTAATAGGATTTATGCAGTACATCACAGTTGGAAACACTATGTAAAAATAGATCGTTATAGTATAATTAACTACAACGTATGAGGTTAGTAACTTGGTAGGAAATGGCAGATTCTTTAAAGACTACTGCAAGTTGCATGATCGATTGCGACTGACCTTGACGAATTCTTGAACCTGGATCTTGCGCGCCATCTTGGCATCGAGGGAGGTCGAGGTGTTGGATCGTAGTGGGGTTTGAAATGATCCGGTACGTAGCTGGTAGAGCAGTAAGTAGGAGTTCCGACTCATTATTTCAAAGGCCTCGGTAGCTTGTTTGATGGTGGTGTGTCGCGTCACTTTCTGTCCCTGCAAATCGTCCATCTGGACCCAATCGTTGCTGTTGGGGTCTCGCACGAACACTATGTAGTGACCACTGTTTACGGTCTCTCCCAGATGGCATACTACCGCCTTGAGATGCAATCGGTACTCGTTTTTGGAACGGTCAGCCGTTGCATCATCTAGCTTCTTGATGAAGTTGTTAAAATTGATGTCAGTTGAGAGGGAAACCGGTCGCTTGTCTCGTTTGGAGATAGTACCGTCGGGGGATTGGGTATATCTCTTTATCATTAAAGGCAGTATGAGATCAGGATCAGTTAGATCGGACTCCCTTAAATTGGTTGTTGCCCCTACCTCATTTTGAGATGTATAGAAAGGTAGTAGTTGAAGGGCAGACCAGGCATCAGTAACTGCTGTTTTTTCACTTGTGATGTTGTTGTCCTCCGAAGCCAATTTACGACGGATGCCAGCAATACGGTTGCTATAAAAGTACTGCATTAAAAGTTCTTCAATTGGTATAATGTCGCCGTGAGATGGAACGGGAGTAAGATCAGCTACATCTGATGAAGCTATAGATTGTCCGTCAGCACAGGTAAGTTCTGGATGTACTAGAGTTACTTTCAGCACCAGGTAAGGAGAGAGCCAAAATCCTATCTGCCATAAACTTATCATCGCTTGAAAGGTCCTCCTTGGCACCATGGAACAACTTGACGTTAAGTGGTAAATAAGGCAGTTCGAAGACATCAGTTAGGAAGAGGAAGAGCTCCACTGCATCTTCCTGAGTATGTTGCGTAGTCCCCCAGCCACATTTTATCAACTGTTTACGGATAAGCTCTACTGTCTCACCACGTATTAAGCAACCGGATCTTAGTAAATTGACGAAAAACCGGCAGTGCACCTGCAAGAGCTCGGCTCCAGGAACCTTCAATTTTCGGCTATGCAGCAGGCAGTCGAAAGCCGTCTCCTGGGAGTACATGGCAAACAGAATTGTATCTAAACTTTTTAACAAAAGCAACTAACACAATTTACCTATGTAGCAAGAGGTTCCAGATGAGTTCTCAACTCCTATCAGAGTACTTGAATTGGACATGTTGACTAAAATGCCAACTTCAGCAAGCGAAAGGCAAGTCAACTGCTGAGTTGCATCAGGAACGTTGAAGTCAACAAGCCTTAAATACTGTCTAATTTCAGGACCCGGTCTGGTGATATCCCTCTGCAACAACTGCGCCGATACTAGTGACAAAGTTATTAAAAAGCTCCAGTAAAAAAGGTACCTTGCTGGATAAGAAGTTCTACATTCTGGGGTGCAGCTCGTTCGAAAGCGGTAATCGAACTACGATTGATGGAGCTTGGCGAAAGTAGAGATACGTCGGTGCTGCCTCCCTTTTTGAAGTAGGATACAAACTTCTTTATGGACTTTTTCATGGATCTTGGCTCCTGGATCCTGTCGATCGTCGTTGTAAACATTTTAAAACTGTAGGTCGATACTGGTAAGGAAGTGGCCTAAAGATGCTTCTAACTCTTTGAAAACTGAAGATAAAGCTTCTGAGAACGAAAGCAGCTTCTAGGTTGATTCTAATTATAAAAAATTAAGCGAATACAAAGTAGAATTGTCCCAACTTTTTAATTTAAATGTAACTTGCTTGCCCAAATTGGCAAGCTATAGATCCAAAGTTGCTAAATTCAAACCTAAATGAATGAGGTAATTCTAAGGATGCAAGCCTGAATCGACCCATCCCCTTCCTCAATCGGTTTCTTACATGTTGTCATCAACCACTTTTGGTATTGAAATCGTGGCAACTCGTAAATTTCAAAAACACCAACATCTCAACCGATCTAAAAGCTGGGCCTCCATACCATGTACTAAATGTATCGGCAAGTTTGTCAGTCACACAACTAGTGTGTAGATTTTACCAATGGTTTTTCCTTTTAAACTAGAAAAGCCTGTATAGAATCCTTAGCGTATTCAAATAGAATGGGATATCCTACGTGTGCATTTAAAGCAACTATACATTCAAACCATACCCACCATTTTAAACAAATAAATATTCAGATAGGCTTGGGAAAGCATCACTATTTCAACTATATTCGATCCTTTGATTCTGAATACTATATATAAATGATATATAAAAAGTGCAAAAGGCCCTAATGCTGCATATGTAAACTATAATGCATAAATAATATAAGTTTAATTATAGCTATATTTTAATTTTGAAGCACCGTTTTAAATTTCTATTTACATAGCAAAACTTTATACCTTATGATTGGAAATATTATCCAACATATAAGATCCAGCTTATCAACCTGTCACTACTTTTTCAATATAAATTAGTCCCATAAATAGGAACGAAAATTAACAGAGGCCCTAGGAAACATTACAAAGATACAATACCCTTTGATTCAGTTTCAAGACATCAAGTTTCAACAGAAATAGGAGCATTCAATATCTTTAATGGGCAAATATAGTGACTAAAAATACCATTATCAAGCTTCCTTAGTTGGATAAACCTACCTTCAAAAAGGCAAAGTAATGGTGTTCAACTCAATAACTTGTAGGTAAACTTTGCTGCCTAGTAAACACTTCAAATAATTGACAAGAATTTAAACACTTGCATATAAAATTTAATTTATATAATCTAAACATTTATGAAAAGAATTGTAAAACAATGAAGTAAAATTTCACTTAATAGAAGTGTAGACTTTACCTTTCTTGAAAATGAGCCAATATGGTTGTAGAATAGCTTCGATTTTGATGGAAAGTTGGCGTATTGGGTGGTTGTATTGGTGAGATGGGATCGGTTTATCTAAATTTTACAATACATATAGTTAGCCAAACTAATAAATCTTTAAACAGTTACCTTGGAACCTATCGTATTCTTTATCTCCAAATTCCATTTATATTGCTACCTAGAAGCAAACAATAACTACAATATATATACCAATTATAAAGGAGTCAAAAAACCAAAGCTAAACTAAAGAACAATAAACTTTACTACAGGAAATGATCACCTATTTGGCGTACTGAGGCTTAACCTTATCCCAAATCTCGGGGAAGGCACCGACAGCGTTATACTTGACACGCAACTTACGATACTCGGTGTGATCGAACATGGCTTCGAACTCCTCGCGAGTCATGAAAATATCGGCGTACAAAAATTGAGCACCCTGCTGGTCGCGGCAGAACTTCTCCATCTTGCGAACAGCCTTGGGGGCGTCAAAGAACTTGCCCTTCTTGACGCTGGGGGGAATGCCGTAGGCACCCAAGTCGAAGTACATCTCGAAGGGGGGGCTGGAACCTTCAACGACATTGAGGGGATCCCTACGGAAGCCACGGTATCCTTCGGGGTTCTTGAAGAACTTGACGGGGTAGTACAATAATGGGTAGACGTTGAATTCGTCGTCGAACAGCTCGATGGCGTCACGCATCTTGGTAATAGGGACCATGACGTCCTGGACGACATGGGAGTAGACAGTCTTCTTACGGATCTCGGGAGTGTTGGCAAAGACCTTTAACATGGAAATCTTGGGAGCACCTAACCAACCGAACAGGTAGCGGTACCAGACCTGGTTGCCAAAGGGAACGAGGTCCTCCAACTCCCAGAAGATGGAGCGTGTATGACGGTGGATATAATGGCGTAAGGGAATGTACTCATCGAACTGGCCCTTGGCAGTCAGGCAGGTCTCGGCGTGCTTGAAGAACCAGGGCTTCCAGAAGTGGTTGACACCATTGATCTTACGGCGCTGCTCGTTGGTAGTGACGTCGGCGTACTCACCAGCCATGATGACGCACTTCTCACGGGAATAGACAGTGACTTCCAAGAACTGAGGGGGGGTATCACGGTGGGTCATTTCGTACATACGGTCGGTAGATTCCTGCAAGGTGTGGCAGGGGATGTAGGTCAGGTGCATGTAGGGCTTGCAGGGGATGATCTTCAACTCGGCGGCGACCAAGAAACCTAGGGTACCATGGGACCAGGGCAGACCGTAATACAGGTCGGTGTTCTCCTCCTTGGAGGCACGTACCAAACTTCCATCAGCTAAAACGACTTCGTAGGCTTCGCAGGTGTCGGCCAGAGTACCGTATATGTGGGAGTTGGTCTCGATACCTACACCTAACAGACAACCACCAACAGTCAGATCCTCCATCTCAATCATAATGGCCAAAGAGTAGCCCATTGGGAGCAAGTGGCGGGAGATCTGACCCATGTTGACCAAAGGTTCGGTACGGACGATCATGCGATCCAAATCGACCTCCAAGATATCATGCAAGTCGACGTTGATGGGCGTGCAGTCCTTCTTGAAGGTGGCGGTACGGGTGGACATAGTCTGCCAGGCGGGTCTGGCGGTACACATGGGGTTGGGACGGCCCTTGGCGTTCCATTCCTTGACCTGATCTTGGACGTGCTTGACACGCTCGTCGTGCAGCAGGGGGGCGGCCAAGAAGACTTGAATGTAGTAGTCGCGGATGGTGTATAGCAGATCATAGAGGAAGGAGAAGGGAATGGCGAAGGTGACCACCATCAAAGTGTGGTGGTTGGTGGCGAAGTTGATAAAGGCGGGGTACAGTGGCGTGCTGTAGAAGATAGATAAGGCCAGCTGCAGGAAGTAGTTGAAGATACCAAAGACGAAACGGATGGGTAGCAGGGTGAACCAAAATACCTTGAAGATGTTGACTAAAACTGTGTGCACATAGTGCGAGATGGGAACCTTACGTTGGCTCCCCTTGCCGACTTTACTTACCATCGCTTTGAAGTTGAGGATTGCAAATTCTTTTGGTGGAGTCGCTACCTAACGCTTTATATACCTAAATTTTTTGAAGTTGGTTGAATCGAATCACTGGTTAGTTGTTGAGGACTAAGGGTGAAAGTTTCACCTTGGAGCCAACTATTTAGCAGTTTAGTCACGTTTATCACTGCCACTGATTGCTGTGCTGCTATCAAAGGCCTGGAATACATTATCCCAGATGTTTTATTACTAATGATTGCTAATTCTATTTGTTAGTTTTCAAGTCCAGGGTTGGTGGCTTGAATACGGACCTGGTCTAATAAATCCCTTCAAAACTGTGCCTACGTATGCTAATCTTTTTGTTAATGAGGCTAAAGTGCTCTTTCCTAAAGGATTATGAATTCATAAAATCGGGTTATCCGGCTCTAAATATTAACCCTTACGGGGCAACCATGTATTGCCTAGGAACAAGTTATTTGGAATCTTGATTTAAATCAGCTTGTTATATTGGGCCATTTCCAAGATTCTATAGTTGTCTGGTATCTTTTTAAGCCAAGGGTTGGCTATTAATACTCTAATAAAAGTGCATCCATTACTTTAGGAGTATCCATTGGCCTTGCCCTTGATCATCAATCTAATGGAATGACAATGCAATCCAACTGATATTTTATAAGGTTGTACTGACAGTTCAGAAATCTTGTCTATTAAACACTTGGTATAAATGCGACAAAACTGTGATAAAAGTTTAAAGAATATCTATTACTACAACCTTTCTCTTTTTAAACTGTATGCCATGTTAAAACAAATCATATAAGTAGATGTCACACCACCCCATCCTACCTTACTGCTTTATATACGTAGATATATAACCTGTCAACGCATATGGGTAAATATACTGTCAAAATTTATACCGAGCTATAGTCCATTTAGTATTCTTTTACTGCTTTAGTCATTCCTATAAGGATATTTCTTGCTTATTAAAGAGCTTTGATCAAAGTTCTATAAAAATGTGCAAATATACATTCTAACCATTTTATAAAGTGACTGTAGTCAGTATCAATGAAATGGCACACTTTCACATATGCCACTAAAGGGATAGTAACAGTGTTTATAACAAGTAAAAGACTTCCCACCTTGTAAACTCTGGATGCGCCATTACGATTTCAGTCCGCCACCTGCAAGTCTATAAAAAACTCTTACTAACGACTGCGGTCACCTAACTTAGTACCAACCATATGAAAACTAGACACAAGCTGAGAAAAATTCACCTTTCAATCTAAATGGGTCCAAGTTTTATCCGAACACTAAAGGCAAGATCAAGAACACCGAAAAGTTTGTCGAAACTTCAGAGTTCTATTACTAATGGCAAAAACTTTGATGAGAGAATAGATTAGGTTTTAAGCGATAGAGTAGATAAGTTGAAGTTGGCGTAAAGGGTATAGTTGAATTTTGAGCCGAATTTTTCCTTAAAAGAAGCGTAGAGGCAGGTGGTTAGCTTAGCAAAAAAATTACGATGGTAGAGTTCTTGGAAGGAAAAGGCGGATTGTAGATCCTGTAGAAAGCTCAGTAGTGCAAGCTAAAACTACACAACTGTACAATTGGTATATACTCTATATCACAAACTTTATCAATAAAATGAATACATTTACTTGAAATATCAGCACATATTTATCCTGTCATTTTTGTATAGTTGGTTAGAATGAGGTATGATTTTATAAAGAACAGCTACATATAAATATACGATATTTATATTTTCAATTATAAAAATTGTTAATTTTAACTAGGTTTTCTAATAGAATCCATTTAGATGAAATCATTAACCAACATTCTTATCTCAGCAGATAATTACTGAGGTATCTTAATAAAAGTTAAGTTAAATGAATAGGTGTAAATATCGTAGCATATATGTAATTAACATGGTGTTGGAATTAATGAGTGTGTTGTCTATAATCAAATGACAACCACGAAATCATAGACAACATATCAAGGTAAATTGACTACCAAGCTAAATTGATAATAAACAAGAGATTTATTTACTATCAAATCAAAATATTTAGCTTGACAAACAAGCTAATATGATTTAGTCGTATCACTAGTGTATAAATAATTGTATAGTATACCTCACCTTATAAATCAGGTATATACATTTCAATTAAATATGCTATCTTTAATAATAGAAACTAAGATAAATAAACATTTAAATTGGAACAAATATTATGGTAGGAATGTAAGAGTATATAAACCAATTAAGCCACATAACCATACTAAATAGCCTATTATTATTGGGTATAATTTTTGCAAAATTTTACTAAACATTGAAAAAGCTTCAAAGCTAAATTTGTTTTTCAGAACCCAAGTTTTCTCAAGTGAAATTCTACAACTACGAATAAGAGGATGCCATTATACGAACTATCATTAATTGTTAGAAAGAGTCTTACCCAGGTAATATATTCTTTAATTTTTAATAGTTAAACATTCCAATTTAACTGATCTTTTATAATTTGTTGATAGGACAACGTAAAAGATCTCTTGATTAAAACATCGAGGACGGTATGGAGTCACAAGGGAGTTGTAAGAAACTTAGAGAACTTTGGAGTAGGTAGCCTACCTCACCCTATGAAGAGACATCAAACTTACTTTTCGGAAGGAAGGTAACATATACTTAACTTTAGCAATTTATTGAATCCAACAAACTTTTTATCATTTTGTAAAATGTAGTATTTGGGCTTTACAATTCGACGCCAACCCCTTCACTTTAACCGATTTGAACAGTAAGCTTAAAGTCGACCCCCGAGTTATCCGCCACAACGTCATAAAGTTAGGCGACAGTATCGACCAAATTGTTCCCAACGTTAAGGTGGAAGATGATATGTAACTCGACTTTTAAATAGAGCTTATTAAATGTGGTAGACGAAATAAAGTTGAAATTTAATAGTATCATTTCATTTATTTTAAAATACTTTTCGAATGGAGGTAACGCCAAAGTTTTATAATCAACCTATTATCATGAATCAATTTTTTCAATATTAAACCGGGGAATGGAGTCCCAGCTTGGTGTTAAACTCCAATTTGGATCGTTTCTGGAACCGGATGTAAAGGTCAACGTCATGATACTTGACCAATTCCTGGATAGGCAAGACAACCAGTAGAGAGCCCAAGCCTACCCAGTAGAACCTAGCTGGTAGACAGTTCAGCACAGTACTCAAGGTAAACGGTTCTGGACTAACGAGGAAAAAGGCAGTCGTATAGCCAAGTTGTAGAGTGATGGCTGAAATGAAACCTACTAACCAGTACTTGTTATCAAAGGGACTGAACTGCCACACTGGTAGAGTACGACTCAAGAAGGTAGCTGAGAGGCAAGCTAAATGAATCACCGTCCACAGTAGTGTCAAGTTCTGAGCGTGAAGTAGCGCCCACTGTTCGGATATATCCCATTCAAACCAGTCATCCCTACGGGAGAGTATTGGCTCATCATCCCCAGCCAACTTACGGAACTGGTGAAAGGCAGTGACGAACAAGAACTGCCAAGTCAAGATGGAGCCCAAGGTTCGCGCCAGGCCGTAGGCGAAGAATCGAGTGAACCCAGCTATAGGATCCTTGTTCTTACCGACGAAGGTCGTCATCGTACCTGGCTCGTGCTGTGTGAAGAGGAAGGGTAGGGTTAATATGGGCCCAATGATCCACTGCAGCCACAGAATCTGATAACCGGACAGGATGGGTGGCTGCATCAGGGCACTGTTTAGAACAACAAGTAGAGAGCAGGCCATACCAACCACCAGCAAGAAGGATCCCCCCTAGATCGTAACAAGTTAAAAAGGTAAAAGAGTTGAAATAATTACCTGCCGAACCGAATTTAAAAGCCGTCGTGCCTCCCTTATAATCTGAGTCAGAACGAAAAGACTGGTCTCCTTGTGGAACGATAAGGCACAGGGTAAAGAGGTAAGTGCCGAGCCCAAGGATATGGTGGAGTGAAACAGCTGCTTGGCTGCAAATTGCCGGTGCAGCAATGGTTCGACAGAGATACCCAAGTCAGCGGTGGCGAAGGCTGGCGTATTAACGTGATTCAATGAATTTCCAATGCAGCATACGACCTCGCCGTACTCCTGGAAAATTCGTACCAACTCCAAACTAGCCTCAGGGGCACACTCGGCGAAGAGGGAGACCTGCAGTGGTATGTCATCTACATTTTCGAGATGGTGTCGAATGGTCTCGATCCCCCTAGGTAGTCGAGCCTTGATGTAGTGATCGTCCAGGTCGTCATCAGTACCGAACGATGATAGTCGGATACAGGTGTTCCAATCGGTCTCCATACCCAACCGCTCGGCAAATGCTTTTTATTTTTAGTAAAAACATCAAAAGCATAGTTTACCTTTGCTACGTCGTTCTCCTTTGGATGATAAATAAGCGAAACGGATGCCAGCCAGCTTGAGATCTTCGATGAAATCACATACATCCTAATAAAATTAATATACTGTCATCAATATTTAACTTACCCTCTTGGGTTGATTGGCAGCAGTAGCCATACCTAAGAATATGTGACTCTTGGCCATATCTTTAAAGAAGCCGTTGGGGTCGAGACTAACTTGGATAGGATCGACCTCACTCCCATTGAGTTCGGCCGAATCCTTCCTAGGGATACGTTTACGTCGCACTTTAGGTTCCTCCTCCTCACAGGTGTTAAGACCCAAACCAAGACCTATACTGGATTGGGTGGGTCTAGGTGACTTGATGAACTCTTCACCTTTGGGTAGTCGGATCTTGACTGAAGACTTAGTATCCCCATCAGCAAGTAACGGGAGATCTAGATCCTGCTTTACCAAGACAGGACGGTAAGCGAAAGCTACACATTGCAGATCATTGAGTACAGCATTCTGGTAGAACTCGTAGACTTTGTTCTCGACATTTTCTGTCAAAGTACATAGGCCTTCCCCATCCCAGAACTCGGTACAGGCATCGAGAACTAATTCGAGATGGCCAGTCGATGATAGCTGGTAGGTACGTTGAGTAGGATCGGCATAGTAGGTGTTGAGCATGGTAGGGACTTCAAAGTCCAACTTACGGAAGGTGGGATTGCCAAGTGAGGGATGATAAGGTGCCATGACGACAACATCCTTGAGTCGGTTCAGGCTCTTTAATGCATCTGGTGAGTACCCAACTTCCTTACCGAGACGACAGAAGCAAGTTTGCCTTACGGGAGCCACCGCCTCTGAGATATCCAAGTCCAAATTGCTAAGGTGACTGTCATTGGGCTTGTAGGTAACAGGTGATTTGTCCAAAAATCCACATCGCGAGCACAAGATCATGTTGAAACCCAAAGGTTTGAGGCAATCCAAATATTTAACCCAGTATCTGTCTTCAAAGACGATACCGTTGGGTACACTGTGATCCTCGTTCAGGTCCAAAACTACTGTCTCCTCCTGACCGTTGACGAAGAGGATTTGCTCCAGTTCGGGGAAGGGTGTAGCTATCGTCTCCTCCTTATCCAGAGCACATATCATGGTGATGCTACCTAAGCTCTCAAATAGGTTGGTAGATCGCGTCAAAGAGATTTGGTTCCACTGGCTCATGAGCCACCACCACTTCTCTAGCACCGATTTTAAAGAAATCTCGACGTTCTTGGTAGGAGAAGGGGCCTCAGTGTCGAATTCGTCGATATCCTCGTCATCCTCGAACTCTTCCTTACTGCGTTGTAAAGCTTCAAATAGTACTAAAGTATGAGCATTGCAGAAGGAACGGACGACGAACCATAGGCTAGGGATCCACAACGGGAGCCATGCCAGTAAGGCGTAGCCGGGTACTCTTATCAAAGCCTCAACCCAGTGGTCCCAGTTACCACTTGGAACATCGACCGACATAAATACAATCAAATTTACCAAGGCACAAAGGAGTAGGGACGAGAAACCAAAGCCCAGCGAGAAGTACTTGCGGATCTTGGATCGCTGGCACTCGATCACCGACCGGGGTCGACGTTGCTGCAAGGTTTCGGTCAAGGTCGATGTGAATCGTGTCTCACATAGAAGGAATCGGAAGGTAGACTGCTGTAAAGGTATCTGTTCGTCAAAGCTGAAAAAGTCGGGGGTCAAGGTCTGTCCTCGTAGCAACATGATACGTTCGGGACTAGTACCCAGGTATTCCATATCCATGGCGGCAAGTGTGCCCAGAGGTATCTCTACCACATCCCCATCTACCGTCAGGTGAACTGGAAGTTGTTGTAGGATACCGTCGCGGTACACGTTGACTATTGAAAATGTTGGGCAGAAGGGTACTTTTAATGGCTACATAAAATTTTATGTAAATAGAAGTATAAAGTATAGGAAAGTTACTCGCATGGGTCGGGCACGGTTATCTTCCATGACTCGAAGGATGGATCTAGTCCGGTCGATAATTTCGTGGGAGGTGATACTCTTCTCACGGTAGAACATAACGCCATTCCAAGCCAGCACCAACAACAGGATGACTACTTCAACCAAAACCCCAGTGTAGCGGAACTGGTACTGAACTTCACTGTCCATGGTACCGCGCCAATATCCCCATATGAATACAAATAGAAGGAGTAGGACTAAACCTAATAAAATTAAAGATTCTACCCTAATTAGGTACATGTACAAATCTATAATATTAGCATTAAATTCTAAGATGAAAATTACATTCAGATAGAGGCTCTTCCTTGTTATAATGAGTTAAAAGTTCCTCCACTGACTTTATCAATTGACTACAGAATAAAAGCAATGAATATACAAAAATAAAATGCCATATACCTGTAAGCTTCCTTATCGGACAGACCAATGAAAGATTTGGGCAAGTCCTGGTTGTTGAACGGGATACTGTTGGGATCAAAAACAAAGTCTTCGAGTTGGGAAGGGGTAGGTGAAGGTAGCATATCTCGCCTGGGAGGGGATCTATTTTCATCTTCAAAGTATATCTCCACATCTTGGTTCAAGTTGGTGCCGTAGTTTTTTACTTCATTGAGGTTCAGCTCCAGCTTCAATTCTAAATTCCTATCCTTGTACTTGCTGTTGCTGCTGGTTTCCTTGCCATTCTTGGGTTTGGATTTACCTTTGGTTAGTAATGGGGTGTTTATGTCGGTTAGGCTGTTGTTGCTGGATAAAGAAGATACTTCGCAAAGGAGGTTGGGCGAAGGTAGGCTTTGACTTAAAGTTGGAGTGTACTGTTGGTTCGAAGTCTTGCTCTTGGAGTCCTTCATGTCTAGTTGAATTTGCTTTTGACTTCAAACCGAAATTAGTATTAGCTCAGAAAGTAGGAAACGATTGGAAGTGATTTTAATGTTTAAGCTACCAAACGTCTGCTTTTCAAGCTATCACATTCTACATTGCCTTTTCAAATTAATTGCATAAAACTTATATTCTAAAATTCAGGTACGGTACAATTGATTTGGAACGAGGAGATATAGCAATTAGTATTAAAAATTTAGTACTAATATAAAATTGATGCAAACTTTATATAGAAAATAACTTAAATAAGAAAGTAGAGATGGTATACAGTATAGTTTTTATAAACTTAGCTAATAAATAATATTTAAAGTCTATTGTTCAACGAAGAAATTATAGAAGTATACACATTGATTATTTGTAAATGAATGTTAAATGTTATATAAGTTTATTGGTGTAAGAAATTTGGGTATATGAATTTCACTTTCAAAAGATATAGAAACATCTAGCTAAGGCTAATACTTAACTTGACGGCATGCATATCGAACAGAAATAGTAGTTTACCAATAAACTATGCTCTAAATATCTTGATAATTAAAGTAGTATCTATAAATAGTATATTGTAATATATATGTTTAAGCCCATCTCAATAAATACAAATAAAATTTATTAAATCAAACTTCTCTAATTACTACTCCTTATCTAAGCATCCTTCAATTTGGCTTGACTTCTATAAAAGATCTGGTAGGACAACAATATAGGAAACAGGTTCCAAATGGAAAATTCGGGCCACAACACTTTGACGAAATGGAGTTGACAGTTGTGGGTAGACGTCTATTTACAAACACAAAATTATAAACAACTTATAACCAATACAATATTTACCTGCCATAGCAAAAAGTCACTGAGACGAACTTCCCCTGAAGTACGTACCAACAGATCCAACTTGGGTAGACCAGAGGTATATAGATAAGATTCCACTGACTCCTCTGTCAACTTGGGTAGACTCTCTTTGCCATCGAGATGTTTGTGATGATCGATATGTTCGAATATAACGTTAGCAAGTTCATCGGTTGAAGTGTAAGGGAAACAGATGGTCAAAGTAGCCCTACATATCCTCAATAAATGTTTATAAAGTGTAGTTACCTTTTGTGGCTCGAAGTTAGTCGCATAGCTTTGTTGACTACCACTTGTACATCCTTGGGTAGCAAGCTTAACTTACCTATAACTCGTATGGAGACCTGATGTTTTTTTATAAGCTCACTAGTAAAATAGAAAAATTAAACAGGTTTGATAGCTGTTCTACTATAGCTATTTTGAATTTGATATTACCTTTGCGTGCAAAAGTATTCCAGTTTCTCCTTAGCAAGTAACATTAGGGCTTCTACTTCTTCCTTGGATCTTTTGAAGTTATCTATACTGAAGGCGTAAGCTGTTACCGCTGAAATACCCAAATTTAAACAAGCTTCTAAAATCTACTTTCATTAGTACAAACCTGTAGCAGATATACCTTTACCTTTTCCAAAGAATTAAAACCTAAAGAATGACCAGTTGGTGTAGATATCCCTTTCTTCTTGGCGTATCTTCTATTGCCATCCATTATAAAAGCTACATGTTTGGGTATGGGCCCTTGCTTCAATACGTCCATCAGAAACTGTTTGGGGTAGTCGGTCAAGTTAGTGGGTAGTCCATCGATTACTTTAGCTATGGTCTCCATATCTACTTTATTACTATAGGTGGCGTTGTTGATCTTTTATTAAATTTAGTAGTGTTTGTTGCTTGTTGAGCTCATATAAACGGTAGGTTTGGAAGGTATAAATTTCAAATGTCTATTTTTTGAAGGAACTGGATATTTAATCCAAGTAGTAAAGGAATTCGATTCAAAATTTAATTGGTGGACTTGACGATAAATGCTCCTTATCAGTAAAATTTTCAATTAGTCTTCTTATTTTGGAACCGTTGCAGTCCGTTTCCCAAAAGTTAAATTTAGAAAAGTTATTTATGGATGCTCTGGGCTGTAGGCTCGGAGACAGTCACCAAAACTATAAATCTGAGATGGGTACAAAGCATCAGACGGTCCGACAAGATGTTTTTAAATAGCAACTATAATTTAGGAAAAGATAACAAAACTATGGAATACTCACCATATATTTATTGAATCTATACTCGACATATATCCTAAAAATAGTATATTTTCCAAATATAAATATATCTAGCCTTCAAAAAATAAAAGAATTTTTAAATTAAAATTAATATACTAATACATAGTGGGATGCAAAGGAAGGACAAGCCAGCGTTACACAAAAGTTTTGGCTGAAAGGTTGAACTCAACTCCAAACTAGAAGACTCGAACCTTGGTCATTAAGATTAAAAAAGCCTCGCCAAAGATTTTAACCACATCCTCCTGCTTGGCGGCACTGGTACGTAACTTGACGTTGTTGGTATCCGAATCAACGGCACCTTCGGGTAATAAGTAGAGAACTAACAGCTCCATACACTTCATCCTAATTTATAATTTAAGTATGAAATTTAGGTCGGATCAATGCTAAACCTACCTTACTGGACTTGGTAAACTTTGATTTTTAGCTACGGAAGCAATGGCATTCAACCCGTTCACCTTTTCAAATGTCTAAATTATTGGAAGTGTTAGTATACGTACTTTTTAGTAGATGGAATAGTACCCTGATATGTTCGGGCGAGGTACCTAACAGGCATAATAAAGTTTCCAAGGCTACCAGAGCTACGTTGGGCTGTGATACGGTTACCAACTCAAATATCAACTTTACGAAAGCAGTATCAAGTTAACATTTATAAATATATAAAAATAAATACTCTGAACTTGGAGACTTTTAAAAAGTATTCGGAAGTTGTTGGGCAGAAAAGTATAAGAGATTGGAACAAGGTTAGACAGCTTATTATCTGTTCGGTATACAATTCCAGATCTAGAAGCACTATTAATTGACAATTATAAAAGATGCTACCATTGGTTATACTCTTCAAATTTGGCGTGTTGAACAATATTTTACCGACCGTCTTGCAAACTAGAGTTAAATGTATCCATAAATATAAGCTTCTTAACACATTTTTACTTTGCAAATCAACATCTAGCTGGGTAGTTTCAAAGACACTTTTACTCAAGTTACTCTCATCTTTGCTCAAATTGCCCATAAGCTGATTTAAAGTCTTTAACCCGGTTAACTTTACTCGAACATTGTTGTTTCCCTTAAGCTATATTTAATTTGCAAAAAGAGTATCGTCAGCACAATTTAACAAAATAAACATTACCAACAGCAAGCTATCTATTATCGTATTTTTAATCTGACTAAAGAGAGCAACCTTTTGTTTGTGGACATCGAAATCAAGTTCAGCTTGCTTAACTATACCGGTTGGATTACCCATACTTTTGGTTGTTGAAAGAAGGTTGCACTTTGTCTTTAAGCTGGAAAGGAAATCTTTTAAATTGACAAGCTAAAGTCTCCGTCCATTAAAGTACCCGGATTCCGTGCTTGCTTGCATTCCATTGGCTGCTTCGAATCCAGTCTAAACTGAAACCTTTGTACTCTAACCAAATTTAGATCTATATTGGAAGTAATGTAAATCCTGAAAGAATGGATCCAAGCCAAATACAACTTGCATAATGGTGGTGAAATGTAAGCTGTGCCTATGAAGGTCTAGGTTAAACGGTGCAGGCCGACCATAGATTTATAATCCAAGTTACTGCATTCTAGTTTTTGTATTTCAATAACGTGCTCATAGGCCACATATATATATCAGTATCCCTTGTGGCACAAGTCCGATATAGCACCGAACCGATGGACAATGTGATAAAAACATAGTATATCAGTTATTAGATCGGTGCTCTATCTAATGAGTACCATGAATTGCACAATTTATTAAATTAGTGTTAGTAATCCAAATACTTTAAAATCCACACCGTTGGCCAGTACCTTCAACTTGGAATATCAAACCACTTGAGAAGCAAAGGTAAGGTACACTGTCTTGATATTTTCTGCGTTTTGCAGCCTATAACTCATTTAAGATATTTCTGAATGATCAGCAAAGTTTGATAAAAATGTCAAATAGTGTATAAATCTGTTGAAGCTCAGAATGTTTGAGATGATAGATGGCTTTGACGTAGATACAGGTATTGAGTAGGGTAAGTATTCATAAGCATAAAAGATATAGACATTGGTGAAATATAAATATATTTGATGTAGGTATAAGGTCGGATACACATCCATCAATATAACTAAACTTACATCTATAGTATGAATAATCGCTTTCAATACTATATTGGCTAGTGTAGCTTCCTCACTAACTTTGAGTGCTAACAAGTTGCCTTTCAAATCTGGACAAGAGGCCAAAGTTTAAATCAAAACTTTGGTTTTCTGTGGTTGAAATAATCAAACACAATTATATCCTTTATCTTTTATACTGTTACTTGACAAGCTATATGTCAAAACATACGTACCAAAAGCTTAATATATGATAGTTTTGTTTTTATTGGGAAATTAATATACTATATGCAAAGCATAAATATAGAGCAGTACTCTTATATAATGTCTAACTTGAAGGTGCCAACCTTGCCCAGTGGATATGAAAGTTAAACATGCATGCTATGGACTACGTGCTATATAATTTCAATAGATGCAACTCAATGATCGTTCCAATCTTCCTATCAATAACTACTTTTAAAGATAGGACCAATCTGGCTAAGGTATCACTCTGCTTGGACTAGATAGTAAATGTGACTCGAATCATCGAATTCTACCACTAGCCATCAAAAAATAAATGCAATAAATAGGAAAGTGAATTTATACTTGCTGAACATGCACTATTTCAAAAAATTACGAATCTTTACCTCTTAGAAACATTATCTTTAACCGAGTCATTTCCCTTACCAACTACCCAACAACTTTCAAGAGATAACTTGGGCTTGTAGGTATATATTTCTTCATACTATGCTACTTTATAGCAAATGTATAGCTACTGAAAGTAAAGTCGACGTAGTATATCAGGTTCAAAAAAGCAAAGCAAGAATCTAAACTACTTGGGTGAGGCCAATCATATATCCAGATTTCAAAGGGATTGGAGTGAAAGTAGATCTTGTAAATTGAGACTCAAGTGTATTTATTAGGTTTTTGAAAACTAATGCAGTCTATCAATAAATTAGATAGCGATCTGATGCAAGTATCAATGAACTGTATAAATTTGTTACTTTGATCAAAGCTATAAGTTTGTTTTATACAGCTTTGCCTGTAAATCTTAATTATAATCTTGACTATAATTTAACCTGCTGTATGGTATAATGCCAGAGAATCGACTAATGTCTAGCTTAAGTAGGACTAAATTGAAGACAAGCTTAAGCTTATTGAAGGAGGCTAGTAATATTAATTTGGATGCTAAAGGTCTGCTTCAGTATACTTATATTGAAACTTTTAAAAGTAACTCGATTGCATCTGTCTTGATTGTGTTGATAAGCTTGTTATTTATCTACTAGTGCTAACTCATCCTCAACCGGGTTAAATAGAGGATGTGTTGCTATGCTTTATAAACTTTCTATTATTTAACTTGGATTTTTGCAAAGTTAGAATATTATAAAGAATTAGTTTAGATTGGTAATTTTTAAAATCTTCAATATATTATTTTAATGTATAGTAATTCCTAAAAAGATAATTAAAAGTAGAAATATAAAATACAGTTTTAATTATTTATTCAAGAAAATAACTAATATTGGTATTTAACAAGCTATTTATTATTATACCCAATCAACATAAATAGTTATAGAAATTTAATTAAATTTCTATAGGATAAAAGTAGTGGTGCTAGTATAGTTAGTCTAGCATCGAAATTTATTATTGAGCCATAAAATAAACTACTTTTTAAAAGCATCCGATTTTCTTTATTAAAAAATATATACTTGGAATTCCTAGTATATTGAAAACATAAACACCATAACAACACTTATTCGATAGTCCAAATAAAGGTATAGCAATATCTACTCTAATTTTTGCCATTTGGCCATAACGCGAACGTTACCATAAAGATAACGCTGTTGGAACGTTTGTTCAGTTAGTATTAATTATCCGAGAGAATCATAAAAGCCAATAAATTCGAAGCTGGACAACCAATTCAATATAAACCCCACCATCTTATTGGTTGCAGCGTATAAAGAACCTTCAATTCAATGAAGGTAGTCGCATAAAATCCATTAAAATTGAATGGAGTTTTGCTAATCAGACCCATTCCACTCAATTCTATTGGAGCATTGGTGGCGTGGAAACAGCTAAAACACAAGAATGGTGAATTAAGGAGGAACTATTAATCCAACCTTTCCCCAAATCCATCAAAATATTTAGACTTATTGGAGTGGAATATAGTTTATATCACGCCTTAATACTCATCTCTATAGCAACCCTACCTAATTTATATACCTTTTAACATGCAAGCGATCAAATGTGTAGTAGTAGGCGATGGGTAAGCTTTGCTTTTTACACTTTTACAAACCTTCCTTTAGTGCAGTTGGTAAAACCTGTCTCCTTATCTCCTACACCACCAATGCCTTCCCTGGAGAATATATCCCCACAGTGTAATTTAGTACCATTGCTTATATATTTATTTTCCTTAGTTTCGACAACTACTCAGCCAATGTAATGGTGGATGGAAAGCCTATTAACCTTGGACTTTGGGATACCGCTGGTCAAGAAGATTACGATCGTCTCCGCCCATTGTCCTACCCACAAACCGATGTTTTTTTGATCTGCTTCTCACTGGTCAGCCCTCCCTCTTTCGAGAACGTTAGGACTAAGGTAACTTATTTACTCTAAGCCTTTCTAATTCCATGGCAGTGGCATCCAGAGATTACCCATCATTCTCCAAACATCCCTAGTATCCTTGTAGGAACCAAACTCGACTTGCGTGAAGATAAGGACACCATTGAGAAGCTTAAAGCTAAAAAACAATCGCCAATTGCATACCCTCTTGGCCTTCAGATGGCCAAAGACATTTCAGCAGTCAAGTACCTCGAATGCTCCGCTTTGACTCAGAAGGGTCTTAAAAACGTTTTCGACGAAGCCATTCGCGCTGTGCTTTGCCCTCCCAAGACCAAACCTGCTAAGAGAGGTTGCCTCGTTTTATAACTCACTTTAACATTACTACACTTAACGCTTATAAGGTACCTTTTGTTTCCAATGCTATATTAATCCGGACTTTAGGCATATAAAAGCCATCCCCTGCAGCTTTTAATGATGCTTCGAAGTCTCATGAAAGGAATAAAATAACACCGATTTAATATAATACAAACGTATCAATTCTAATTGTTATTATTTGTAGTAAGTTTATGATTCATTTCGATGCTTTCTCTTGGATTTACTGACGTATACGTGCTAAACATCAAGTTTGTTCTTTTCCTATTAGTTTTGCTAAAGTATCTAGTATTTAACCTAGGCTATTAATATTTAGTAGACACATCACATTTACTATATAAGTGCAGATCAATTATATGTTGTTTTTTCTGCAGCTTGCCATTCAATATATATATAATCTAATTGGTACTGCTCATGATACCAGCCATCTTTGAAAGTTGAGAATCTATAGTATGATATCTTAAATTCTTGTGCTTGAAATAAACTGGTTTATATTTATTTCTGTTTTGGATAGTTTTATTAACAGTACCAACGATTAACTACAAGCAAATGGCCTGAGTGGTTGTTTATAATTTATAAAGAATTAGGCTTTTATCAACCAGAATTTCAAATGGTTGGAGTGATTGCCTAATCTACTAAGCCACTATAAATTTGAAAAGCCATAAGGTGAAGTCTATTTTCAAAATATCTACTAGAGGCTGCATAGAACAAGTAGGAATATATATGCATTATTGGATTAAATAGCCGAGTTTAGTAATATACTTGAGCTAGTACACTGTTATAAATATAGGGTAACTATTAACCAGAGAGATAAAATAAAAACTTTGTATATCTACACGTCTATATTTATATTTTGGTAGGCCTGTTAAAAATTGATATATTTTAAAACTCAAAACCCACATCAAAGTTAACCATTTTAAACTTATTTTACAAATCATTCTACAACTATCATGGTGGGAAATTACTACCATAATTGAACCGACATTTGAATAGAATTGAGCTTGAATATTTAGAATATTTCAATTAATTTAACCTAATAAATTTAAATCTAAATGTGCTGTATAGAAATATAGCATATACGTATTAAACATATATTTTAGTTTCAGGAGCTTGAATAGAACTAGGCGAGACTTATTGAAACGGACGCCAATCCTCAGCAGTCTCAAGCAGTAGAAAATTTTAAAAGTAAACCAGAATTTTCAACCCTTCCTCAGCAGCCAAGAGTTGAAGCGATTATGATGGTTAGTTAATCTGAAGCTAAAGGATCGCATAAATACACAACTTATGAACTAAATCGACCTATAGAGACTCTGAACTGATACTACCTAGAATACAAAGTTTAGCTAAGTTCAGGTTGTTTTAGTTACCAGCTCCATCAGCTTTGGAGAGCGATTTGATGGCCAATGTGTCGGGGAGGGTTAGGGAGTCCATGCCATGGACGGTTCCGGTGGGCGTGATGGAGGGAAACCGGAGTGACTGCTTTGGACTTCGGGTGTGCCTACCTCGTAGGCAGTTGCGTAGGGAACGGCTCGCAAAGACGGTTAGTCCGAGACCAGCCCAGTCTTCTTCCAACAGGTCCCTTAGATCACCAACTGTTATAACGTCTTGGGCTTTGAGTTTAACGAGCCATTCTGAAGCTTTGTCTTGGCCACGGTTCGTCAGCATGGCGGTATCATAAACAAATTCTTCAATGGGACAGTCATCTGCATATTCTAATGGAGGGGGAGTGGTTGTGTGAGAGGGTAAGGATGTAGGAGACGTGCTGCCGTCTTTAAAAACTGCAGAATCAGTTATACCTTTGCTAGAAAGTGTCATATCGGTGTCGTACTGGAAACTGTCGGGGTTGGTGTGCCTTCGGTGTAAATTGGCCCCGTTGCTTAGCGACATACTTTGGTTGTTTGGTGGAAGATCAGGTGGTGAACTCGAAGGTCCTTGCTCTTCATTTTTATCGCCCCTTAGCATCTTCAGGGCGCTGTAAATTAAGTTTCGCCCAGAGCTCACTCCACTATAAGAGCCTTGCGAATCTTGACTTTTCTCGGAAGGTGCTGATTTTCCAGGGATGGGTATAGAAGATACTGAACTCGATTTGATATGATTTGATTCTTTGTTGGAGGTGGAAAAGCCCACAGGTTTACTGCGTTCTTCTGCGTCCCGAGCTCTCTGTTCTGAAATCTCGGCCTTCTTCTCGGCCTCAGTTGCCCGTTCAGCAGCTAAGGCCAGTTCCTTTTTGGCATTAGATAGCTCCTCTTCGATTCCACGCGACTTATGCCAGGTATGATGGTCCTCCTTGGTACTACTTGATTCCTCTAAAGTTGGACGGTTAAGATCCCTCAGAATTCGGTTAATTTCGAAAGTTATAAGATATTGGAATCTTTGTGGGAGGACTTGCTCATCAATCTAAAAGAGTCAAAATATATTAAATGATATAATTACCATTTCTTTTACAACGTCTTCAGCCGTATCGGAATCGACGTTGAACTCAAACTTCACTGATAGCTTATCGGTACCTTTAAAGACAACTTGGAAAAACAAATGTTTCTTGGAATCTTTGGTGAGTAGTACAACTTCAGGATCGACAGCGAGGAAAGGGTGTTCTAGGACTTCTTGTGCATTAAGTCTAAAAAATTAACTATCTATAGATGGTGTTAAACTACCGTTCATTTTCAGGTGCAATGCAATTAGTTATCAAGCTGAGGATTTCCGGGACTTGTACCTTGCTAAAACACTCTGGTTTTATTCCCTTGAAAATATCAGTGTTATGTTATTAGGTTATTACCTGCGAAACCCTCCTATAAACCTGGGCAGCGTTACTACATTCCGAATACGGATATTCTCCAGTGACCATTTCAAGCAAGCACATACCAAAGGCATAGATGTCAACTTTTTCACTGTATCCACGCTCCTCGTACATCTCAGGCGCCATAAACTCGGGTGTACCTGAAATATGTTAGTCAAGAATAAAACGAGAAATACCGATGACGGTGTACTTCTTTCCCAGTTTCATTTTAGCAGTGCCCATATCACCAATTTTGACTTCGCCATGGGCTCCATTGATGAAAATATTATCACATTTGATGTCTCGATGAATAATGGGCGGATCGTGGGAATGGAGATAGGTCAGGCCTTTGAGTATCTGTCGAGACCATCGCTTAACGATTTTAGTATTGGGGAGTTGTAGCTTATGTATATATCTAAATCCATTAATATAAACTTGCAAATTCAATTACTCTCTAAGGGTCCCGGAAGTCATTAGCTCGGTGATAAATATAAACTCATTGTTGTTGTACCAACAGTCATGGAAGGCTATAATATTAGGGTGTCGAACTTTGGTTAATATTTCTATTTCGGAGCTGAAATCCATATACTCGGCTTTAGTCGTATGCTACAAAAGTCAACCAATGGCATTTCTAAGTAATTACCTGAAAGCAATTCCAAGCTACTTCGTATCCTTCCTCGCGATCTATAGCCTTATAAACTATTTTATAGGCACCTTTACCCAGTAAAGTATTAAGCTAAAAAATTAGCACTTTCACATGTATAACTTTACTTTAGCATATCTTCCTTTAGGACCGAGTTCGACAATTTTCTCAGCAATTAACTTAGAGGTTGAGCTAGCAACTTCGTTCCCATCATTCGACCGTACTTTATCTTTAAATGGACTAAATAAATCTTCGGTTATTGCAGATCTATAAAATTCGGGCGACGACTTTTGTTGCAGGGAAGATCTCAGTAGACTAGGCATACCCTGTTCATTTTCGCTAGAGTCGTTGTCCTCGAAATGTACTGACATTGCTTTAAATGGATATAGTTTTGGATGATTTTAAGTAAGAAAAACCCTATACTAAAAACAAGTTAATTAAAATTATTTAATTGATAAATAGAATTTCAATTCAAATGTATAAAGTATGCTATAGAAAAGATACCTTGAGCAATGGTATTGTTTGTATTAAACCTACGAATTCCTTAACCAACCGTAATGAATTGGATATATTGGGCAGAAACCAATGATCGATAGTAAACGCTTATTTATACTTGCTGTTGTTATAGTCGCCTTATGCCCGGAAGATATGGTGTTGCAAGCTTAAGTGTTTAAAAGAGCTAGTCTTGCTAAATATATCTAGAATTAAATCATAGCATGGTCCTATTTTTTGAGCTAGAATTAATTAAACATAGTAAAGCTTCTGTCCACACAAGTGGTTTGGGATGAGATCCACACCTCATTGGCCCCATGCTTTTCAAGTTTCGATAAAGTAACTTTATTTTTCAGTAGGCAGAATCCCCAAGTTGATTGTATCATCCAGTAAAAGAATCACATGCTAGTGTGGATGAACTTGCCTTATGTTTTGATACTGGGTGAATGGAGTTATCCATACACCATTCGAAGGTTGGTAAAGATCAACAATGCATTTGCTAGCAAATAAAGCAGGCTAAGCCCTACCAAATAGCGAGATCAATGGGCGACCTATCTATATTGGAATAGTCGCTCAAGTTTGACTTATTTCCAAGTGGTAAAGCTAATATTTTGAAATACTCTACTGAAGTACAGATTCCAATATTTTCGAAGCTACCGCTTAATATAGCTAAAATTTAAACATACAACTTAATCTATCAAGCTAAAGCTCAAAACTATATAAATTTCTTTAGTTTAATAGGCCTTTTATTATATGGCTAAGCATCATTACTACACTCATCCAACAGAGAACTTCATCCTCACCACTAAAGCTTATCCGATTGGTTTCCTAAAAGAATGGTTGATTTAGTATCATGCTCAAACCCATCATTAAATAAAACTAAATACTTACCATACTCTCTTACACTTGATAGCCTCCGTCCTAACAACCCTCTTCTTATCATCTAAAGCCCTTTCCACTGTCTCCAAAACTTTGTTTCTAGCATGTCCAAGTCCTTGAACGTCCAAGCAGGCAAGGCATTTCAAGGCATGTACACGAAGCTCAACGCTGTTCCCAATTGGATCAACTAGAGGTAGAAGTGGGTCAACCAACCGATTAGACAAGGCAGTTCGATTGTTGGGGTTGATGAGCTCAGGTAGCAGTTTAAGAGCCACTAGCTGAGTGGCTGGTTTACTATTTAAGGTGAGACTGGTAGCCAGTAGCGGCACCAACTAACAAAGTGTTAAAATATATGCAAAAAATCGCTTAGTAGCTTCTTACCCGATCGGCAGCGTTAGTGACGACACTAGGTGGCATATGCTGCAAGACCTCCGTCAATGCTCCCAGTCTGGCAAGACTCCCACTACCATCACCTGTATCGTCAGAATCCGAATCCACAACCTGAAGAATTTGCTGGAAAAGACGCTGGCGATAGAGACGTCTTATTACAGCAAATGTTTTTGTGCCAAGTACCAAGGTGGAATCTTGACCCAGGACTCCAAACTTACCCACTAAGGCCTGGGACAGCTGAGGGTCATCCATGTTTTTGAGAAGTCGATTCAAGGTTTGGAAGCCAATTTGGTGTCCTTGGACGATGAGGCCTTTGATTATCTATACAGCAAAAGCTCAGCGATTGGAAATTAAACAAAATGTTATTTACCCAAATGGTAAGGTTGGCAGCCGAAGTTCTTTGCACAATTGGGAACTTGGTATCTTCAATTAGCATGAGCAATCTATCCAGACAGTGTTGAACCAATGAGATGTATCCCTCAGCTAAATAATTAGTTCAAATACCAATCGGTTTATAAAGCTTACCAACCAACCATTTATTCACGAGTATAGCTAACATAGGACTGATGTAGGCGTCAATGTTGTTGTCGAGGGCCAAAGCGACAACAACCTCAACAAAAGTTTCAAAACTGAACCCAGAATTCGGGAATTGAACCTATAATAAAAGAAAAAGCAACCCAAAAATAAGTTATAAAGCTTCAAATCAATATTAAGAATAAGTACCTGAGGACGGATACCTGCTAGTATGGCCGAAAATATAGGTAGCAGCATTTGATCCACACCAGTGTAAGGACTACCTTTGATGGTATGGACACGGAATGGATCAAAGTTTGAAGTATCCAGGCCAAACCAAGTCGAGGGTAGATCACCGACTCTAAACAAGCCACAGAAATTATTGAAAAGTTGCTGCTGGTTGGAAAGGTCGAGTTGAATAACAACTGATGTTATAAGTTGTGCACAAGCTTGGAGGACGTTTGAGTCAAATAAGTGTGTTGACGTGCTCAGCTGGTTGATGAGATAGGCGACGATCGGGTTAACTATATTTGCAACCAAATCTAGCTTCAAGTCTGTCGTCTCAGTAGTCTCATGCTGTCCATCAACTAACTTAATCAGCATATTTAGCATGGCGATTTGAGCCAACGGTTGGGTGACGGACGTTGGGTTGGATTCTATTCCACATTAGGCAAAATATAAACTTAAAAACTTACGCTGGAAGTCGATGACATAACTTACTATCAGCCTTACGGTGGCCTGTTTGACTTTGATACTGATATCGGCCAGTCTATGTAAGGCCTCAAGCCACCCATCGAGCTGCTTAAAATTCAAAGCATCGCTGACCCATTGTTTAAAGACTTCCAATGTAACCTCGACTATGAGCGCAGGACGGTTTCGAGCAACTGCAGCTAAATTTCCTAATCCAGTCAGCCTAAAACAAATTAAATTGCACTTTAGTTGAATTTCATTATCGAATATATTATTACCTCAGTGGGTCGTCGATAGGACTGTTCAATGTCTCGGTGAGTAGGCTGACAAGGTAAGCTGACTAAAGTTAAGCCAAGTTAAATTTAAAGTAGGTAACATAAAAGTACCTCACGATCACTCAGATAGTTGGGAATCAGAACCAAATTGGCGAAACCAGTAATAGCAACCAGTCTCAGTTCCAGGCTCGGGTCCGAGCTAGCTGCCATAAGAGCGTCGATTAGCGTGACATTACATGTTGTCATTAGGTGGTTTGGACCTATATGGAAGAGAAAATTAATAAAGTGATCTTAATGGCGTTCCCTACCAAAACTGATATCATTAGATACCACCTGACGAAGGGCATTCAACAAATCGACACATGTCTTCAAAAACATTAATTTGTCATTTGCCGTTGCAGTATTGAGTGCTAACAATAATTTAGGCAATGCCTTGCTGCCAATTTCATCCCAGACCATAGCTAATTACATATTAAGATCCAACAAAAAATGATATATTTACGATGCGACTTGGCGATAGCGACTAGGATCTGGCCGGAGGTTGAGGAATCTTCGTCTCGAGCCAACAATTTGGTAACCGAGGTATCAATGAGTTGGGTAGCAGGTATCGCTACCGACTTCAGTTCATCATAGCTATAAAGCCTGGCGTATATCGCCTGGATCACCTCCAACCCCTTGGGCTTGATTGTAGGATCATTCAAATACACCTTTCATAATATTTTGGTTTAAAATGTCATGATACAATTAATATGTACTTCGTTGATGACAGTGCTCATAAGATCTTCGAACATTCCGTTAATGAAGTTGGGGTTGTAAATCGATAGACCTTCTAGTAAGACTTCAAGGGAATCCACCTACACTTCTTAGTTTGATTTTAGCTCCAAAGGGTACCTTGGCTTTGTTGTAGTCCGACTTTAGCTTCTCGACTAGGGCTGGTAAAATATACATTGAAAAATGGGTCGTAGCCACTAAAATATTTCTAATCAAAAGTTAAAAACTAATATAAAAACCCAAATTACTTTAGTCCAACCTTAAGATCCTGACTGGTAACCGATAGTGGATCTTCTTTGTTCTCTTTAAAAGTGATCGGGAAATAGCAGAATGTGGCATCAAAGAAATCCTATGATCAAAAATGAATTTTGAAGGTGCATTCTAAGAATTACCTTGGCTAGGTTGGTGATGTTGAAGTTGGTAATGACCTTGAGCTGAAGCTGGAAAGTAAATACGATGTTCCTAGGATCTTTCTCGCCTTGAACAGCTTCCAAAAATAATTGGAGGAAGTTATCTCCTAAACCCTGTAAAGCTATTACAAAATGTTTAAAGAATCTTGAAAACTAAATTTACCTATAAGGTGGGTATCGAGTGCAACCTCCATAATCTTCAAGGTAATCATCCTTAAACTACGGTTAAGGCTCTGGACTTTAAGTTTCGAGAATAAACTATATTATATCCATTAGCTATATTTTTAGAACAAAATAGTACGTAGTTATTAAAGTAACTGTGTCGCTGCTATCGAACTTGAAATTGCTCTGTAAGGTTTGTAAACCATCCAAATTGGATTTTATAGTGACCTTGTCGTCTAAACGAGACAAATAAAATTGTAGAAATACCGAAACTATAATTTAAAGTCAATAAACCCATCTAACTATAGTCGAATTACTGTCCTGGCGACTGAGACTTGAACTTAAACTTTTCAGCAGCTCGGTCAAGCAAGTTAACCCTAATCTAATAAGGCATACTATTTAAAAGTAAAATTTACCATTGATTCTTAACTCGGAATCCTGGGCTACCAAATATCGTTCTAAGCTCTGAACTAAATTCTTCAAGGTGGTCTGTCCACTTTCTACAACTGATATTCAAAGTTAATACATGATTAACATCTTACAAAAATACGTTGGACGAGTCGATCTAAACTTCCTCTACTAAGCTCGTTGTCACTAAGCTCCTTTAAACTCAGCATGTATCTGTTAAGCTCTAGTTCTATAGCGGCATCCATTCTTTGAACTTTCCTTTTGTTGTAGCCTGAGTTGAAAGTTTATCGAAATTTGAAATTTTGAAATCGTGCTAAATTGATCTGATAAATTCTACAATTTGATAAAGAAATGATGTCATAAATATAGTTCTTTTTCCGATAAGTAAAATCCACCTTATCCTTTCACCATAAGAAATCCTTTATGAATTATTTGGGTTTCCTTGCAAACTAAGTTTTGTAATGAATCAATTAGCAGAGTTTAGTTTGTCAAAACTATTTTGTGAAATGTAATTGATTCATTAATCATCTGGTAGTGAAAAGTTAAAGGAATGCGATTGCATCTAACGAAAGCTTTCTAGGGTTCTATTACGACTTTTAGTAGATTTAGCTACATGTGCTTATTACCTAAAGTAAATACTATTTAACCCACTTTATGGAATCTACCAAATACTCTATTGAATTTTGCAAGCAGTACATTCGGATTCCACTTTAGAATTTACTAACGGACTTTGCCTTTCGAAACTTCGAAAGAATGGGCTGACAAAACCTCGAGACAAAAGTTTCCCAATGCTGAAATAGAAAAATTCTCTAAACAAAGCAGCCAATAAAACTACCCTAAGTCAAGATAAGCTTGGTTAAATTCGAGAGTTAGTAATAGCGTGAACAAAGGTGGATAGGAATCAATCGGGAAATTGCCCACCTTTAGTAGTTTAAACCAATCAACCAAGCCTCATTGGAGTCAACTTACAAATCCAAACTGAAAGTTTTAGACATTTTAGTCATATTGATTGTGATGTCACGTTAAGTGGGACTTTAAATTTGTCGAAAGCACTGTATTGGAAACTTTTATCATACAATCAGAGGTACAGCAGGTAAAGTAAATGTCGTTGAAATGCATCGTTAGAATCAACATTGTTAGTTATATTTGTTAAAGTTGCAGTTTTTCACACACTTTTCTTCTATATTTATTCTTTTTATCTAAAATGATGAATCTACTAACCTATATAAAACTTAAATTTAGTAAAAAGAAGAAGCGAGCAAACATGGCAACCAACACCCTATGTCCAAGTAAAAATTTCATATTTCCAACCCATGCCTTGAGTGAAGCCCAAGTTTCCGGGATTACCAAGCTGAGTGACCAATTCCATCAGAGCCAGGAAGCTTTGAAAGGTCTTATCACCAAATTTCATGTTGAGATGGAGAAGGGGCTTCAGGGTAAAGGCGGGGATCTACTGATGGTACCTGCATACGTAACTGGACGCCCAACTGGTGAGGAAACTGGGAACTACTTGGCTTTAGATTTCGGAGGTACAAACTGTCGCATCTGCCTAGTAAAGTTGTTGGGTAATCAGAAGGTCGAACTCCAGCAGGAGAAGTTCAAGTTCAGTAGCGAGCAGTTGGTAGAGCACGGTGAAACTTTGTTCCTCACCATAGCCCGGTTCATTGGCCAATTCCTAGAGAAACTTGTTGCCGCAGGGGCCATAGTCAAAACCGCTGATCCTTTACAGCTTGGATTCACTTTCTCCTTCCCAGTAAACCAAACTTCCATTAACAGTGGTCATCTGGTACGCTGGACTAAAGGATTCGAAAACCCTGGCGTTGTTGGTGAGGAAGTCGTCTTGATGTTACAGACCGCCTTGGACAAGAGCAACGTTAATGTCAAGGTCAATGCCATGGTCAACGATACGGTTGGTACTCTAGTCACTAGTGGCTACTATGATCCTACCTCACAAATCGGAGTCATTCTAGGAACCGGAACCAATGCCGCTTATTTTGAGCACACCAAGAACATCACCAAGCTCGGAAACGCTTACGCCCACACCAAAGAAATGGCCATCAATATTGAATGGGGTGCTTTCGATAACAAAAAGCAACACCTACCCTTAACTGCCTACGATGAGGAGATGGACAAACTGACTTGGAACCCTAACCAACAGATCTTTGAAAAGACAGTAAGTGGATACTACCTCGGTGAACTGTTCCGCATCATCATCTCCCACTTCCATAAGGATGGACTCGTCTTCCAATCCAAGGAAGGCATTCCCAAGGCATTTTCCGAGATCGGGGGTATCGATACTGCCCACCTTTCCGCACTACTTACCGACAACACCCCGGAAATGGACAATGTCGCCAAGGTGGTTGAGGAGGGCTTTAAGCACCCATTAGAGTCCCCATTACCTCTTGGGGACCGTGTCATTTTGAGAAAGGTTGCTGAATTAGTTGGCCACCGTGCTGCCCAATTTGCTGCCACCGCATCCACTGCCGTCTTGCTTAAACGTAAAGATTTATTGGAAACCGGGGCTGGTGTAACTGTTGGTGTCGATGGTTCGGTCTACGAACACTTCCCCTACTTTTCCGAGTGGATAGACATTACGGTTGCCAATTTACTAGGCACTGAAATTGCCAAGGGTGTTAAATTCGGTATCTCCAAGGATGGTTCCGGCATTGGTGCTGCTCTCATCTCCATGATTGCTTCTAGCACTGCCTAAATCTAGGTTAACTAAAACTAGCATCTTTATTTCAAATTTAGTCTATATCATACAAGTAAAGGAAACATAAATACCTATTGTCGATCTTTTTACATGTTTAAGTGTTTGCTTAGGTAATAACAAATTATTTTCGAGGGACAATTTACAGTCAAAGCGTGATATAATAGAAATACAATTCTATTAGTTGTTATTCAATACCCTTGTATATTTAGCTATGGACTTTGGCTCCGTTTTTATCATCCTTTTGGCAACGGGAATGTATTTACCTTTCTATACTTTTAAGATATACGATATAAATCAAGTTTAATCAATCAATATGCCTCCAACATAACGTAGCAACCCAACAAACCATTTACTATACTCAGCCATCATTCATATCAATACTATTACCTTTCCCTTTCTATGGAATTGAAAGATGGCTCATGATTCTAGTATAAAGGATTCGTCTTATTCCGACTCTACTATAGCAGACAATTGCTTTTAAAATCGGCTATGTGGCGTATATCAACATCCTAAGCTTAACTTGTATGAAAATACTTCTACACTATTCAAGCCGACACTAAGCTTCCTTTCAATAAAAGCGAAATCCCAATAAATCGTCACCCAGCTCACACTTTGTCAAAATAAGACCCGAAATCCTCCTTAAACCCTGTCTTGGAATCAATCCGTAAACTATAAAAAGCTCAACTAAACCCAAATTCACCAGCTTCATAAAAGAAGTCACTTTACAATGTCTGACCTGAACCGAAAACTATTGATTACTTCAGCTACGGTAGCTAGTATTTTAAGCTACAGGCTGCTGACTACCGGCCCATTCGACTCAATGATCTATCGAATCCTTGGATTAGGACGACCCAAGTACCCTATCAAAATCAAAACCTTGAAGGATGAATTTAGTGACGTGGTACCTCAATTCCAAAAACATTTCGACGATGGTGATGAGGTAGGTGCCTCATTCGTGGTATATTCGGGAGAAGAGAAGGTTGTTGAATTGTACGGTGGCTACAGCAACTACAAAGAGAAAAAGCCTTATGATGAATCGACCATTCAACAGGTAGCTTCCGTTAGTAAGAATATAGTAAGTTTAATGACTATTCAAATAGCAAAATTAAAATGCTTAATAGGTAGCACTAGTAATTGCTCTACTTGTAGAACGTGGTCAGTTAACCTACAGTACAAAAGTAAGTGAAATCTGGCCCGAATTTGGACAGCATGGTAAAGAAAATGTAACTATTGAGGACGTCCTCAAACATCAAGCTGGCCTCGCTTACTTCGACGTCCAGCCCCCACTGGAAGCCAAGTACGATTTGGATTTGATGGCACAGTGCCTGGCCAATCAGAAGCACATCTTTGATGGTGAGCGGTTACGAGCTTACCATGGGTTCACTAGGGGCTTCATATTAAACGAAGTCGTTCGTCGGGTAGATCCTAATCATCGTACCCTCGGTAAATTTTACATCGAGGAACTTAACCCTACGGCTGATGTCGAATTTTACCTCGGGCTACCCGACCTCAAGGACACTACCAATGATCTCAAAGAACGAAGAGCCTGGTGGTACAGCACCCCACTGATCGACACTTTATTTGCTGTATTTTTACCCCGATTCTTAAGTGGGAACCGTATGCCCGAAGGGTTCAAATTGGGAGAGATGATCGGCAACAAGCACGTCAAGCAGCTCGGCGCGTTCAAAGTCAGCCAGAGGAAGGATTTCCCTAACTCTCCCGACGTCTGGGATTGTGAAATCCCTAGTTCCAACTTACATACCAACGCCAAATCAGTAATTGATTCGCCTCTACCATCACTAACCTGTTTACAATATTAGCTTGCTAAATTGGGAGCTTACCTATCCAATCAAGGTAAGTTGGGTGCAACCAAGTTGTTGAACCCAGCTATCGTCGAACTTGCTTTAGGTGGGCATGAAGATGCATTATGCCAGATTATGCGCATTAACACCACCATGTGCCGAGGTGGTTACGGAGTGTTTACGATCGATGAATTGGGCGACGAGTACCAATTCTACGGGTGGCCCGGTTTCGGTGGCAGTGTATTGTTGTTTTGTCCTGCCCATAACTTCTCTATGGCTTATACCTGTAACGGTGCCCACATGGAGTATTACATACCCCGCCGGGCTAAAAATTTACTTGTCATTGCGTTCAAGGCTCACCTCGGCAAGAACAAAGCCTAAAGTTTGGTCATGTATGTTTTCTCTTATTATTAACCCCTTTGCTTTTCCCAAGTAAAGTACAACTATTAACAGGTACAATCGTGCTATATGAGTATATTTAGATAGTAGTGTATGTAAACTACTTATTTTTTGGATTTCTTTTTAGTATTTACACCAATGGCATTCAGCCTTTTTGAGCCCTTACCCATAATGCGTAGTATTTTGTATATTTAAAGCTATATGTAAAACTCTTGCCCTACTCACAACATGTGGAACTATTCACAGGTTGAAGACCACTGATCTACATCATTCTTTGCCTTGGAAACTATGATTTGAGGTCCTATTTCGATGATGTCAGTATCCTATATATGCCTTACTATTTCAAAGTTGGATACAATGCTAAACTTTACGCTTTTATTTGTATTCTAAAATGATCAAAGCATATATACTACCAGAGTCGTTTAAAAACTCCACTAAATGTATTTTATAGTAACGACATACACTTATATGTATCGACTGCTTAGAACTATATACCGATTTATTAGCATGAAGTATATGTACCATCAGAACTGCTCTTATTGAAAACTAAAGTGCGAATAAATAGCCATAAGCCGCTTATTTATTGACTTTGCTCCACTACCATGCTGCTATGGAGCCTTTACTGAAACCTTCTCTTTGTGCTGGTACCTCATGATTAGAATAATAAGGCTTAAAATATAGCTAGGGAGTAGCAAACCTGCTGATCTAAATTAAACCACTTCCCTTTTGTATCCTAGCTGCCATTGCTATATCTGCTTATAGGGACAAACACCTTTGAGAGAAACATATATCAAAGCTATATATTATGTCTTTCCTTGCATACCATTTTATAAGCTATTGTATATACGCTTTTTAAGGCATTATATCGTTGGATGATGCTACAAGTCAAAATCAGATCGGAATTGTGGGTTGAAATTCCAACATCTTCCTAAGCTTTAGTCATCCAATCAATTCCGGAGTAACTAGCATTTTGAGTAGCCAGATTTGTCAAGTTTAATTCAACTGATGACAACCACAACCCTGTAGGAATTTATTTCCACATAGAAGTTCATTTTTTGATAATAAAGCGTATCTCAGTGCCAAAAGCTGTTACTAATCTGAAGACTTCATCCATCTTGATAACAGACATCCCATAGTGAAGCGAAACTACGTATTGAAAGAGTTTCCTTAGAAGTTTCTATTTAAAAGTTTCTATTTCTTTTTTTCCATCGACTACCAATTTGTAGTAAGTTTAGTAAAGAAGTGACTATACCCAACAAGATCTTGGACTATCAATCCGCTAAAATAGTTAAACTTTTATCTTTTGATTTTCTACAAGCTTTCCCCATTTCCAATATCGATACCTCAACTATTAACTAAGACTTGTCAACAATGAGTGCACCATTCACGCCCCAATTAATTCAACTTGTAGGTAGCAATGAAATTCAAGCTTCAACCTCAGCTTTAAATTCGCCTTATCTATCCCCACCTACCATGACAAGTTTGAGCCCTGGTAGTTTCCCAGAAATTTGCCAGCAAACTTCGACTTCAACTAGTCAAGATATGCCCGATTTAAGTTTAGGTACCGCAACTTTGATTGAAGATAAAAATAGGCAGTGTTGGATTTGCTTTGGCGATGATACCGACACCAATGAGTTGGTTTGGGTTAAGGCATGTCCCTGCTCTTTGATAGCCCACGAAGCTTGCCTCTTAACATGGATAAATGAGATTCAGAAAGGCTCGGCCCATAAGAAGGTACTTTTTCAACAAATTTATTCTAAATCGAGATAGGTGAGGTGCCCGCAGTGCAACTCTATATATAAGCTATCTGACCCTCACTCCTACTTTGTCGATATATTTTCGAGGGTCGACGGCCTTGTACAAGCAACTGTACCTTACATAACTTTGATGGGTTTAACTTCTTCAATAATTGTATCATCAACAACTTACGGGTAAGGTGTATGGTACCTATTTATATTGACTTGATTTAGAGCATATGCAGTACTGACCGTATGTGGCAATGATTTGGGTGAGGAAATTCTTGGCAGTCCCCAGCCTTGGGGATGGAGAGCATGGGTAATAACCCATCCAATTTTATGACTATTGCTGACCTCATTTAAATAAGGCTGGTTTACCTTTGGTTCCATGGGTGCTTATCGCCTCCCGCTTCCGGGCTTTCGATGCTTTTTTACCGGTTGTCCCACTATTGGTCCTGGGTAACGATAATATAAAGTTCACGTGGCCACCCAACCCCTCCCTCCTCATCGCCTCATTGCCCTGGTTGCGGTATATTCTAAATTCTTTCTCCAGCTAACTTTTACAGTATGTTCTACAACGCGGCGAAGCAGCATGTGACGGTCAAAATCTTAGGACAGACGGTCGCTAACCGTTTTGCCCAGAACTTCATCCAGAACAACGAAAACGAACGTGTGCATGGAGATCGCAATGAAGATGACGACTTCCAGGAAGGGAATGCCCACGTCCACAACGACGGCCGTGCCCAGATAATCATTGGGAACCATGACATCACCCGCAAGGTGGTGGGAGCCCTTCTACTACCCGCTATATCTTCAATGTCCGGCAACATTCTACAGTTCTTCTTGCCAGCTGCCCTACGTTCTAAATTGTTGCCGTACACGCTTCTACGATCCTTGGCCGGTGGATGCCTGTTTATCCTCCTTAAAGTATCTTTACCTAACCCAAATTTAGCTTAACTTTGTATCTTTTAGGATCTAGCTGGTCTGCTGTACAAATACCACCTTGTTCGCAGGATAAAAAACCGCCACATTTACCCGGCTCGAACTAATCGCCCTTAAGTTTACACGTCACTGCCTTAGCGTATTCAGTGTCTCTAACCTTTGGAGGCTTTGTCGTAATTCCAATAGCTAATGTAACCGTTGTAGTAAACTATCGTATTAATTAATTTACACAATGCTTTGAACTACTATTATATTTCCAATATCTTGGTCTTTTCTAAATTCTATAAAGATGTAGGCTGAGTTTAGGAATTATATTTCAAAAACTATATTTTTAAAGTAGAGTGGGTAACTATATAGTACCATAGCCTACAGCCATACTTTAAATAAGATAATTTATTATAGGGATCCAGTTAATGGACAGAATTTTAGACGAACATTAAAAACTTTATATCCTACTAATAGCAAAAACATACGTTTTACTTTTGCTATCCAATATCGTAGCACTACAAAAAAGGCAAGGGCAGTCCTACCCCATACTATTTCTACCTATCTTTCGTAGAAGCAATCTAGATTTTTAGTCAGAACTGAATTTTTCTATTGATATTGAGAAGAAGCGAACCAATTTATTGCTTGACACATGACTTTAATAAGACCAATCATTTGTATGTTGCAAATTTACTGGCGGAAAATTAGATTTTCTGGTGCACAATCTCAAAATTTAGGAACTGAGGTGGAAAAGGTCGATCTAAAATATGTATTTTGGAACTAGATTAGTAAGCATCTAAACTTGATGTTCTGAAATGTCATTAGACTATACTGCAAGATGTATACCTGTATCGTTACGTCTACAATAACTAATGTAAATAAATACTATTGTATAAAAATATGTCGAAATAGCGTTTATAATAAGCAGTCATACATACCAAAAGTATAATAAATAAGGCAAGTACGAAGATTTTGGTATCTTTATGAACAGCTAAAAAGAATAAAATTAATTTAGGGGACCCGCAATTTATGTCGTTACGTTACAAACAAACTTATTCCTTGGGGGTGCAGAAGGCGCCGTTGCGCATAGGGAAGTGGTAGCAGGTCTTTCCAGTGACGCAGTTTTCACCCTTGACATAGACACCGTTCTTGCACTCCAAAACGAAGGTGGAGTCATCTAAGGTAGTGCAGGCAGTAGGGGTCTCACCGGCAGCAGTGCAGGGAGCACCAATCTTGCGGTTACGGGGCGAGTACTGAGGGCTCTCGGGGTTGGTGGGATCCTTGGTAGGATCATCACTGGGCTCGGGAGTGATCGAGGTTGAGCTATGTACGGTGGTAGAGCTGGGGATGGAGGTGGAGCTAGGAACCGAGGTGGAGCTAGGGGATCGAAGTAGAGCTGGGGACTGAGGTAGAGCTAGGAACTGAGGTAGAGCTGGGGATGGAGGTGGAGCTAGGAACCGAGGTAGAAGAGATTACGGTAGTCGAGCTAGGGATGGAGGTGGAAGAAACTACAGTGGTAGAGCTGACAACGTCAGTGGAAGAAACAATGACGGAGGTGGAGCTAACAACATCAGTGGAGGAAACAATGACGGAGGTGGAGCTGACGACATCGGTGGAGGAGACGATGACCGAAGTGCTGGATACGGGGTAACCGGATTCAGAGGGTACAACGTAAGAGGAGGAGGGAACAGGGGTCTCCTCATCGCACTCAGTGACAGTGATGACGATATCATCGCAGTCGGAGGTGGCAGGGTAGCTGGGGACATCGACGGTGGTGGAAACTACGGGGTAGGTGGGGACGACGGGAGTTTCGCAGTCGGATTCAGTTACGTACTCGGTGGTTTCACAGTCGGATTCGACGGGATAGCTGGGGACGCCAACAGTGGTGGAGACAACAGGGTAGCTGGGGACTACAGGGGTAGAGGAAACTACTGGGTAGCTGGGGACATCAACAGTGGTGGAGACGACAGGGTAGCTAGGGACTACGGGAGTAGAAGGAACTACGGGGTAGCTGGGAACTACAGGAGTTGAAGGCTCGACTGGGTAGCTAGGGACTACAGGGTAGCTGGGAACTACGGGAGTAGAGGAGACTACAGGGTAGCTAGGGGACGTCAACAGTGGTGGAGACGACAGGGTAGCTAGGGACTACGGGAGTAGAAGGAACGACGGGGTAGCTGGGGACTACAGGAGTCTCGCAGTCAGTCTCAGTGACAGTCTCAGTAGTTTCGCAGTCGGATTCGACGGGGTAGCTGGGAACGTCAACAGTGGTGGAGACGACAGGGTAGCTGGGGACTACAGGGGTAGAAGGCTCAACTGGGTAGCTGGGAACTACGGGGGTAGAAGAAACGACAGGGTAGCTAGGGATGTCAACGGTGGTGGAGACAACTGGGTAGCTGGGGACTACAGGAGTCGAAGAAACGACGGGGTAGCTAGGGACTACGGGAGTCTCAGTGCAGTCGGGATCAGTGACGGTTTCGGTAGTCTCGCAGTCTGATTCGACGGGCTTGGTGGGGTAGGTACCGGAGGGGGTAGGTACATCCTCACAGTCGTCTTCAGGGTAGCTGACGGGGCTACTGGGCTCTTCACAATCCTCAGTAGCGGAGGAGGAAGAGACGGGGTAGCTGGGTACATCAACGGTAGTAGAAACTACTGGGTAGCTGGGTACACTGACCGAAGAAGACTCAACAGGGTAGCTAGGAACTACGGGAGTAGTCGACGAAACTACACTGGTCGAAGAAACGACGGGGTAGCTAGGGACTACGGGAGTAGTTGAGCTGACTACTGGGTAGCTAGGAACGCTGATGGAGCTGGAAGGCTTCTCAACAGCGTAGTCGGCGTTGGCGGTGAGGGCGAACAGGATGGCGAGGGTAACTGGGGTAAACTTAAGCATCTTAACTAACTTTTAATTGAAGCTCGCGATTAATTATATATAAATTAGTTGAAATAAGAGGTGGTAATGAATTAAAATGAAGCTTAAGTAAAAGACAAAGCCAAAGCAGGTCCCATTCCCTTTAATACCTTTGGGATTTAGTTATTACCCATAAATTAAAAATAACTTTATATTCTTGATTTCCTTTCTATCTTTTGCAGCCGAGCTATTTATTCTACGGTGGACTTGTGGCAACTAAAAGTCAAGAATAACTATGAAAATTATATTTTCCAAGATTTGGGTCTATTACTCCGTACAATATTAATAGTGGTTAGTGGCCATTTCCTTTTAGACGAATCATAGGGCAATCTGCCACTTAAACTAACTCATTCCCACAAATGATTGGTGGTTGTTTTCAGTGTTCGGGACTTGGTGGATTTTGCGAACCGTTCATTTATTGAATTTTGCACCATAAATTGTTAATTTCCCATTATCAAATTTCGATATGTTATTACTCGAATGCACGCTGCCATTCGTTCCTAACTAAAGCAACCCATTCATAATTGAGGTTGCACAGATAAGGGCAGACACTCATTTATTGGACTTATAGGGTTTCGAACGATGTTCTGGACGGAAATTGTATATAAACACCCGTCCTGTCTAGCATCAGCAGCCTCATTCCATCAAATTTCAATCAGTTGCTGGTGTGCTTGTTGCTAGTTCCTTGCGAATTGGCCCAGCAATGAAAGTCCTCACCGCTTTGGGCTATTGATATTACCTTTGGAATCTTGGGAGCTGAGTAGTGGACTAAAAATAGATGTGCTAGAACTTATTATTAGAATTTGATAAGGTTCTAATAATACGCGTATAGCAATTCTTTCAACAGCTCCTTCAACAATTTATAAGGCGTTTGAATTTATATGGTTCAGCGTATATTGCTAAAGTCCTCTCAATTGATTTGGGTAAAGCTTGGAAAAGCGATATAAATAACATTATTACAACTGTGTAATGCCGAACTTGATGGCCGTAACACTAGCAAAGCTTGGGTAGCAAACCTTTTTAAAGAATACAGGCATAGCCATGTTGTCGTAATCAATCTGATGACAACGAAACCTATGTTCTTTTAAATCTCTTGCATCAGAAGAATTCGTGGCCGCGATAATGTACTATGATCTATAAATACAAAGAACAATATATTTATAGATACATCCAGGCACATAGTTGTCATCAAGGGCACATATACGGTTAAAAGTTGCTACATTCTTTCCAATGCCAGCTTCTATTCCACTATTAAATCAACTTGAAACAGCTCATAGCAACCTACCAGGCTTTCATAATAAAAGTATAGGTCACCGAAAATGTATGTGTCGATTTAGAATGATTAAATCTTAATCTCCTTTTCTATTACAAATATATTGACATCCCAAACAGTACTAATGAAAGGGAAAGGAGCTCCTCCTCCGAGCAAAGGCTTTGAGTTCAAAGGAACAAAGTTTTAAATCGAGGAGACGCCTGCCTGGAGAAATGGACTGAGTTTATTGAGATTGATGTTAAGGAGTGATGACTACCTATTTATGAACCTTATATCAAAGGCTTGATCGACTCTAAATTTGAAGTATATGTAGCTATGCAATTAATTAATTAATCATATTAAAGAATTTGTGAGCACTAAAATTAGTAACAATTATATGCTTCTATCGACTGTTCGTATTCAGTTTTCTCAAGGACATAAGGCTACAATAGATAGAAAAGAATGAATATCTATTTGGTAGGCTTATATTTTCTTCTCAACTCTATATATACACTCGAATTCAAAAGGAAGATTAGGCTTTCAATTTCTTATGATACAATCCAATATTTGTAAAATCGCCTTTACTATTTGGACTAGGCTATCATTTTGCCTGTAACTTTAAATCCCATTAGTAGCAAAACACCCACCCATCACCAGCTTTGCCAAAATTCTGTCCAACCACCATCTGCTAAATTGGTTTGCTTTCCTATAAAACTTCTTCATCCAAATGATCCAATAATTTTAAGCTGAACCCACACTATCCTGTTTCCATCAGATTTACCCCACCAAACACCAAATTATTGGACAGGTTTTACATCCCAACCTAATGTGTGGTTGAAATTAACCTAAACTTTCATAGATCAGATGGCGAAGATCCCAATTTGTCAACTTTAAAATAATTCTATCAAGAAAGCGTAAACTAGCGTGGGTAAAATTCTGCTTCCATCAATGAAATAAAATCAGGTGACGCCAAAAGGGATTTAGCAGTACTAGGTTTGATCTTCAAGTGTCAAGGCAGCCATAAATACCTGGAATCGACGCTACAAAAATCTCTTATATCCAAAATTTTCAAGAGGTACAAAGTAGAGATGCGTGGTCTAGTTAAAATCAATTTACCTAAAGTCAATGGAGCAGTCCGCAAATACTTACAGAATGGTTCTTTACTTGGACTTCGAAACAGTTCATCGTTGTCGTCACCAGCCTATGGTAAATTTGAACCTGTAGTATAGGTACTAATGTTTATACTTGAATAGCTACCTATGGTTTAGAAAGTATACCCTCATTATTACAATATATCTAAAACAACTTGTAGGCGACCAAACTGAACTCTACAACATTGCTAGAGATTTTGCCGACAATGAATTGGCACCTAAAATGCAGGAGGTAATTGAGGGCATTTAGAATATTTTTAATTCATTTATCATTAGCAAGATGAGAAGGGAGAACTCCCAGTTGATGTTTTGCGTAAGGGTGGTGAATTAGGCTTCGGTACTGGCTAACTTCAACTTCATTTCTAAACAATCTTTTCAAATAGGCGGTATCTATATTAAAGAGGATGTTGGTGGTTCAGCCTTGGGTAAATGGTTTATAGTATATGTTATTTACAAATTCTATAGGCCGCTTGGAAGCTTCTTTAATTTTTGAAGCACTATCTACTGGTGATGCTTCTACAACTGCCTTTATCAGCATCCACAAGTAAGTGTTTAGCATTCCATTTTTGACTTACTAATTCAAACCTAGTATGGTTGCATATATGATAGATAGCTTTGGTAACGAAGAACAGCGTCATAGATTCATCCCTGATCTCTGTGCTATGAATGTATTTAAATATATATGCATGCTTTTTAATGTTTTTGAATCTAGAAATTTGCTTCTTACTGTCTAACTGAACCTGGAGCTGGTAGTGATGCCGGTAACTTATCTACGAGCGCCAAGAAGGATGGCGATCACTATATACTCAATGGATCCAAGGTAAACTGAAATGATAAATGTTAGCTATATTAAACACCCGTATCTAATAGGCATTTATTTCCGGCGGTAGCTTTTCGGATTTATATATGGTTATGGCTCGTACTGGTGGTCCTGGTAAGCTAACAGTAGTCTACAGTATTTAAACTAATGTAAAATTTTAGGCCCTAAAGGTATATCCTGCTTCGTCGTCGAAAAGGGTACGCCTGGTTTAAGTTTTGGAAAAAAAGAAAAGAAGCTTGGCTGGAATTCGCAACCAACCACCGCTGTAATCATGGAAGATTGTCGGATACCCGCTACCAATCTCATCGGTGGTGAAGGCGATGGTTTCAAATTTGCTATGATGGGCCTTGATGGTGGTCGTATCAACATTGGTAATTTGAAGGCACGCGATTTAGACTAACATAATTAGCCTCCTGCAGTATCGGTGCCGCCCAAGCTTCCTTAGAATTGGCTACTGAACACGTATCAGTCCGCAAGCAGTTTGGTAAGACAATTGCCTCATTCCAGCATACCCAGTTCGAGCTTGCCGAGATGGTAACCCTGCTGCAATCCTCACGCCTCATGGTCCGTCAAGCGGCCCGCCTACTCGATGAAAAGAGCCCACTTGCCACTTCCTTCGCCGCTATGGCCAAGCTCCATGCTACTGACAATGGCTTCAATATCATTAACCGTGCTCTACAGATGCATGGAGGTTACGGATACCTCTACGACTACAAGTTGCAGCAGTACTTGCGTGATAGTCGTGTCCATCAAATCTTGGAAGGTACTAACGAAGTTATGCGCCTTATCGTCTCCCGTGAACTTTTGAAGGTTTAGGCTTTTGGATTGAGTAACGTTAGTTAGAGAACTCAGGATTTGGTTTATATGTGTTAACAAAAGCCTTGGGAGTATTATATTAAATATTGCACAAATATATAAAGGTGTATTTCGTTTTCAAGATTTTACTTTTTGCAACCTGCATTATAACTGCTATATAACTGTAAGAAAGCAAAAATCTATCAGCTATATTTAAAATCTATATTTGATGAACCGACTATACTAGGTATGCGTACATATGATAGGCTTTACTTAATCTCTGAAAAATCAAACGATTACCAGAATAGCATACAAGCAATATATGATAGGCTTGTTATTTACCATTACATTCTAAGTTGTATTTATAAGCATAAAACATTTGCTTTCGATAATAGCCGGCTTGAATAGCCTCCTACCGATTAAATATTACATTGGCTTTTGAGAAGCTAGTTGAATCATTCAGGTAAGGGTGCTTTTATATCCAGGTGCTGGATCAAGGATGACAAATTCTTATCTACATCTGTCCATTCATTTCGGCACCAGATTTTAAACATCAACTTTCTTGCATTTATCGCCCCATTTTTACCAAAAAAGGGATTCTATCTCAAAATCACTCTATCACTTTCGATCAATCCAAACGGGGATTATCGCAAATTTAACTTCAATTATCAGATGGAAAGTTGGAAAGTTGGAGAAAAGGCAGTATAAATGGGAAGCGTTACTTACCACAAAGCACCAAGCCAACAAAAAAGATGACCAAATTTACCGTTAAAGACTTAGCCAAGAACAAGCCTGATCGAGAAGGAGAGATCTTATTCTCCGGTATCAATTTCTCCTTGACTAACGGAGACATACTAGCCATCAAAGGACCTTCTGGTGCTGGGTAAATGTATTTTACATTCAATCATTAACTTTTTATAGTAAAACAACTTTTGTCAAATGCTTAGCTGAACTGATTCCTTTCGAGTCGGGAACCCTTATCCTCGATGAAAAGTATTTTATTATATATATACATCTATTAATTCTTTAGAACTCCTGAACAGATGGGTATCCCTAGCTGGAGGAGTAGTGTTATGTACGTTCCCCAGAGACCAGGTACTCAATATTACAAACAATCTACTTATCTTTAAGCTATTCTACCTGGAACACCAAGACAGTTTTTCACCAAAGTACATGGTTTCGCTAGCAACAAAGGGAAAAGTATGGAGGACCCAATTGAGATAGGAAGGGAATGGGCTGTCAACGTCGACTTATGGGACAAGGAGTGGTCTACCCTTTCTGGTGGTGAAAGCCAGCGTATTTCGATGGCCATAGCTCTATCATGCAAGCCAAAAGTAGTCCTACTAGACGAACCTACTTCGGCCTTGGATCCCAAAACCGTTCGTTTGGTTGAGAAAACTATTTTGACTAGGAAGTACTTTGATGCAGCTGTTTGGATTACCCATGACCCCGAGCAGTGCGACAGAGTCGCTACCAAAGTCCTTACCTTGTCTGGTTTACCGAACCAGTACGAATTGGTAGATGTTACTGTTGGCCAAGGTTCCTTCGAAAGTCAAGGTCCTGAAGAAATTGTTATTCAAAGCTAGATGTGTTTTAATTAAAATTATTTACTTATCCGAATTTTTATGCTATATATACTATTATTGTGATAATGTAAGATGTTTGAATATAAAATTGTATATTCTGTGTTTGATGATGACTTATAAACCTTTCAAATACCAAAAAATATCTGAAACAAAAATGCAGTTGTAACTTAGTACTTTCTAATCAAACCAAGACAATTCACATATATATAGTGTAAATATTTTTTGACAAATACGCATTATAATGGCTATCTTAAAATTTACTCATTAAATTATCTACATCTTAGTTGCAAATACCTTTATTAAGCTTAAACCCATGGACACAAGAACTTGGCTTGCATGTGGATCTTCTTACTTTGGAGATTGTCCCCAGTTTCAACGTAAGCTTTTGCCAATCGGTACAACACCTCTGCTTGTTGCTCAGCGGATGTGAAGCTCCTATGGTAGTGCTGAACTGCGCTTTCCAACAATTTGACAACGTTACTACTTTCTTGGTTGTTGCCACCTATTAGTACTGCCAGATCTAAATACCTTGCTCCTAGGGTCGGAAATTTAACCATATTTCGCATTAGCAGTCGCTTAGCCTGTACCTTGTCTCCAAATTTGAGATATCCAATCGCCAGCATCATGTCTGGTTGAAAACCAATCGATGGGCTGATGGGATCCTTCATGTTGAGCTTGATTAATTCAGACTGTACCGCCTGGAACAACGTGAGGTCTACTGTTTCCACCGCCATCGAAGTCAAGGTAACCAATAATTCAGAAGTCAACATACCGGCTTCGACACTACAATTTTTAGTTAGTTCAAAAAACAATAAATGCTAATAGTCTACCAGGCTAATAGTTGCTGCTTCGCAACTGCAGTCTGCTGTTCGCCGCCAACCTTCCATAGGACTTTGGCCAGCGCTACCCTCACCAACTTGTTGAATTGGGGCAGGTCTTGAGCTAGTGGTAGTGCAGTTTCAAACTGGGCGATAGAGTTGGTCAGATCTTCGTTATCAAAGTAGGCTAGGGCCAATCCCAGGTGGATCTGAAGACGTCCAGTGATAGTAACGTTGGCATTTAGCTGAGTGACACAAGCTTCGGCTGCTGTAAAAGCTTGAATTGCCAGATCAAATGAATTGGCCTGGAGTAGAGTGCGGCCTCGGTTCAGTTGCAGCTTAACAAATTGATCAAGAAGCTCGATTCTATCGGGATATAGTTGCTGTAAAGCAATAAGTGAATTCAACGCATTATCAAAGCTGACGGCTGCAGCCTGGAGGCAACCTGCCTGCTCCAGATACAGTCCCAAAAGGTTGTGGGCAGCGGGATCCAAAGTATCTAGCTCGCAATACTTTTGGATACAATTCAGCGCAGCGGTGAACTGGGGTTCCGGTATTAACAGCTGTAGATCAGTATAATGATCGAAAATAAATGTTGGGTACGCCTTGAGAATGCCAATCTAACAGAAATTAGTTTGGCTCATAAAATTGGCCTTACCGAGACGTTGTCATTAATCTGAGCCAGGTGATCGAACAGCTTTAGCATTTTATCTATACCTTCATCCTTTAGCTGTAAGGAAACTAGAGCTAATCCAACCCATGCCGGTACGTAGTTGGGGTCGACTGTCTTGGATCGATTGAAAGCTTGGTTTGCAAGTTGGAAATCTTGCTGCTGCAGTGCCAAAAACCCGTAGTTCGCTATGTAAACAGGGTCCTAGAGAAAAAAATGAATATATCACTAATTGGAAAGCTTACCTTGAGATCCAGCTCCATTGCAGTGATGATGAGGTGCTGTGCCAGTTTCACGTCGAATTTCTGGATCAATTTAGCTAACCAGGCCCAATGGCCTGCGATAGTAGGCTGCAAATCCAGGGCAACTTTGGCTAATTGAATACTGTCTTCAATAAAGCTGGATTGGTATGTTGACAATTGGCTACAGATGATACTGAACTTTGCAGCTAGGCTAGCTTGAGTATCTGGATCTACAGCAGCGTGCATTGTAAACCGAAAAACGGCTACTGCACAGGAAATAATACACTGGTGCAATGTGTTGTGATCCATCTCTATGTTTAGTAGGTAGGAGGCCAACTCCAATTCCTTGTGCTTCGATTTGTTGGGCTCGGCTAATTTGATTTCAAGATGGTCGATGATAGATTGGAGAAATTCCAATGGAATTAAGTTCAAATTTGGTTGGCAGCGGGTACATAGGGCTAAAGCATCACCGATCAACTCATACCATCCTATCAACTTCTCGTCTAACGAAATTCCCTGGATTGCATATTTCAAGGAGCTAACTGCAAGTTCGACAGATCTGCCGAATCGACCCTCAATAAGCAGCTCTTTTGCATAGTCAAGGCAGCCTTCAGCAGCTAATCGAACTGAAACTACCCGTAAACTACCATCTATTGGGCTAGTTAGCACTTCTTCGATGCACTTTAAGCCACGCCTATGATCTTCTAGCTTTAGATAGATCAAAGCCACATAATATAGCGCCTGTTGATTAGTATCCTTGCAAAGACCGAGTGAACGCTGAAAGGCCCCTAAACTGGCCTTGAATCTACCCTGGCGCAAATAAGCTTCTCCGAGTCCTCGCCAGGTTCTGAAATCTTGATTATCTCGCTTGATGCTGGTTTGAAAAGCAGTCACCGCTGAGTCGTATTTGGCTTCATAAAGGTGCAGATGGCCTAACCGAAGCCAAACCCAAGGGTTGTCAGGGATATGTATCGAGGCCTGAGTCAAATAATGCTTTATTGCCACAATATCGGATTTTGTACTGAAAAGTTCGACCTAGCAACTGATAAACTTCAATGCAGGACAAATCTAGTGACAAGTATTTATCTAGACATCTTAGAGTGCGGGAGATATCGTTCTGGATCTGATGGTAATAATGGGCAAGGTAGAGGTAAGGTAAGGCTAACAGTGGATCTAACTGTGCTGCTTTGATGAAGCTGGCAAATGCTTTAGTTGTATCAGATCTAAACGTGTCTATAAAAATTAATACTAGCCATGTATATCACATTACCTCCCATAGCCCAGTACAAACGCCCCATACGATAGTGATTGATGGCGTCCTCAGCATCCAGTTCCAGCGCCCGCTCCAGTGTTGATTTAGCTGCATTATGGTCATCCAGATTGAATTGAATCCATGCAAAATTTGATAACCACTTGGGATGATCGGGAGTCAACGCTAACGCATGACTACACACAGATTGAGCTTCGGTAAATTTACCTTGAGCCAACAACAAATCGGTATAGCCCTATTAAAGTCAGAATATACAAAAAACTAATTATGCCTCAAAGATTTTTAAATTGTCAGGCTCCCGATTCAACAACCAAGTGTACAAATGTTGGGAATTGGAATAATACCGTGCTCCAAATTTGAAATAACAGCGAGCTTGGATCAATTTTAATCCAGTTTCCAGTCTAATAATATAAGTTTAAGCCATAATAATTAATTACTTGGATAATGGGTTTTCAGTAGGGAATAAACGTTTGAGGCGGGTAGCCAGTAAACCTGCAAATTTAAATGCAAACCCATATTCAAAGCTGTTTAAATAATATGTCATTAGAGTGTTTAGTTTGAAGTTTAGCCAGTTGCTTTTCATCAACTTTTCCTATTATTTTTTCAGAAAGGTTAATAACTTTATCCTTACCTCAAATTGGATCAATTCTTCTTTAGTTGATGGTACAAAGCTAGATTCATTTAGCAATAGTAATCTGATGTAGGAATCCAGTGAGTTGTCAACCGAGCTTATAGATTCCAAATGCTGTTCCAAAAGGGCTTTATCGTATTCCTCTAAAATATTTAGAACTCGTGTTTGATAAATCATTACCGGAATCGTAGACGTCACTGAATTCCAACTTGATAGCTGTGATGAGTGGTGACAAAAAACCTTTTGCGAATGATTCATCGAGGACAGCAACTAATTTGTGGTAGTACTATAGATGAAGTTAAAATCTATACTTAAAAGGTTGAACTTACATCCAATTTGTTTCCAGCTAGCGTACTATCTAGTACTCGTTTCAGAAATAATAAATATTTCTCAATGCAATTAAGCAACTCGGCCTCCTCTAATTGAGTCCCCAACATAAATAGTTCCTCGAGGTAGCTCATATACTGCCACAATAGGTTAGGGAATATCGTTGCCATTAGTATACCTTGGAATTGAGTAGAATCTCAGTCGTGACTTTAAGTTTTATCGTCTCCATACTATCTTCACTCAGTCGTCTGCGCCGCACTTCTACTTGCTCCAGTATAGTTTTCTCGTCAAGTTGTGCGGTTAATTCAGCCAACTTTTGCAAAGTTGTACTAGGCTTAGGAAACTGGGCCTGGTTAAAGATCAGCTCGTAGTATTTGCTACCTGGTCTTAGGTTGCTAAGCTCAGCCAAATACTTTGATTGTAAGATTGTGTTTCATTTAAAAAAATTACTTCAGCAATCGTCGAGTCAGCTTGGCTGTATCTGTCAATTAACTTCAATGTAAGATCCAACACCCTATCTCCCTTACCACTTTTCCAAGAAAATTAACATTCGTATTGGAATAAAACTACCTATTAAAGTACATATCCCTGGTTAGTTGGACGACTTCAATCCATTTTTTAATTTCGAATTTAGGGTTCTCGTAGAGTTTTATAAGGCCCTATGTAGACTAAGTAGGATTCAAAATTATAAATACCTGGTAAGAAAGCATTTGTTCTGGCGCCAAAGCTTTAGCTCTCAACAATGTTGTACTCACAATTATCCAATTCATCTAAATTCTGTAATGCTAAACCTAAGTAAATCAACCTATTATTTTAGAAAAGTCGACAAAGTTATGGTTACGCAGTATAGTTGTCTGATTCGAATTGTAATATCCTATTGCATTCAGATTTGACTTTGTTGAAATCCTTATCACCTATTGCTTGTTTTGCACGCTTCAACCCTTCTTTACTTATCGACGACATTTTGAAGTTGGTCAAAAGTCTTTCATTCAAAATTTAAATCCTAGCTTTCGTAGATTCAAAATATGGCGTCATTAATCCTATTAACTGCAAAGCAAATACTTTTAATCTAGAAATTTACAATTAGTTAATGAGGTCATAATTTGAGGCCGATTTTTTGTCAGTTTTAGGTGTAATAATTTCGGATCTTAGGAAGTTGATTTCTCACTAATTATTTGCCTAGGTATAGTCTTAGAATTTATTCTTTTATATACATTACATTACAAGATAATCGATTGTATGTGTCTTCATATTAATAAATCTATTGGCGATTATCTTGTAATGTAAATGTAGTTAAACAACAATATACCTATTTCGATATATCGCTTACATCCTGTCTATGCTGTTTCCAGGGTTTGGTATAAAAATAACTATCACTTGGAAACTATAATGGAATTCCAACTATATGTGACTAATACCTGTTCGGTTCTAAAAATACATCGCTTATAAAGCTACATGTATACTCCTTTTAATAGGCTTATAGCGGAAAAAGCTGTCAAAAGCCTCAAGATGGAATAATAGTTCCTATCCATCGCTTCGAGAAATAAGAGTATTGCAAGTCGGTACATCCCTACATGTAAGACTTTTTTGCCAAAACGGTATATTGGAATATTACTCATTTTGAAGTATTAGAAATCCCAACTATCGGATTTCTAATATGGTATATCGCCATATTTGTAACAAAAGTCTTGAAACTATCGCTTCTTTGTACCTAGAATACTGTAGATATTTGGTAGTGACATATAACTCCATGTTCGTGGAAGTGTACTTTGTATTTTCTAGAGTTTGAAGTTCCACAACCTGGAATTTGCCATTCCAATTTAGTGCCTATAGTGAGCTGTCACTTTTTGACATACAACGTGATCTATATCCATCGGTTCTGGCAAAATTAAATACCACGATTGAAGAGTTGGTATTTGCCAAAGCTATTAGAGCCATTTAGAAAGCAAACTTACTACCATTGATAGTGGCAAAGTTGGGCAGAGAATTTGGATTAATAGAATACTTTACACCCAGCCTGTACAAGAAAAAATGTCTATTCAATAATTTAAACTAATTTATAATATCGCATATTTACATTCCATATCATCTGACTGACAGGTGCTTGAAATATATTGTAAGATCGGTTATATTGCCTAAAAACCAAAACGCTATAGCAAACCTTTGAGCTTTGTGATATATATCTCGTTCATCAGCTATAAAGTGATGGATCATTCATAAGTTTCTTGTTTTCTCAGCATCTCATCCAAAGTTACGATGAAACTTCCATAGCCAAATATAGGAAAATGGCTTTCCAATCCATTCCAATAGAGTTTACCCTTACTTCTAAAAATAGAAACCCGTATTGCCATATTTTCTGTTCCCATTACAGTTGCTATAAACGGATTCCACTTCCTTGCTTATTGATTGGATAGGTTCCAATTAATGAGTCAAAAATAGTGGATCTCGCAATTCCACCTTTGAAGTCTGGATCGTTCGCAAATCAATGAACCTTTTGAAAGAATGGAAAAATATGTTGAAGTTTGGATATATATTGGCAAAGCTCTATATAAAACTTTCTACGCTATTCATATAGTTTAAAGGCACAATAAAGTGTAGGTAAAAGGTGCTAGGTATATAGCGCTTACTTTTATACAAGCTTTGTATAGTAGTGACATATTTGAATCGGATGTATTCTGATCTATTTAAAGGTAGACTATATATAGAGTAAAGGCGGTTTTATACAATCATAGTAATGGTATAAGAGTAAAGATTCCATTACTGTGACCTGCTCAAGGTATTCCTTTAAAAGGGCGGAAATCCCAGAATATGGAGTCATAAACAAATCCTTTACAGAAATGTCAGTCTTTGGTGCTTGTAGAGTGAACTAACATCTTCATATCCACTAAAGCTTTTGAAAAGACAGCAAAAGGTTTCCAGTGTGTGAGGCTTTCATATATACTTCTCAATAAATGGTTTATTTGCAAGTAATGTGAGTTTGCTCTTTAGTACTTCACTAATATAGAGTTCTGATCGTGCAAAGTACTTGAAAACGTACATTAAAATTTCTATATTGCAAGCGGATTTATGTAAAGCAAGCAGCCTATGCTTTAGTAGTTCCACTACGTATTTACCCTCAAGCTATTAAGATATGTACCCTTGGTAACGGCGTCTGGTAAAGTATATTATCCCATATTTCATTTCAAAGCACCGCTTAAATAGTGGGACTATTACTAAAGCATATAGCGTAGAAAAGGTATTTTCTGGATGTTCGTCTCCAAACCTTATTTTTAGCTCCTACTTGAGATCGAGAACGATTCGTCATAAAGTTAGGAAGGAAATTCGGTTTAATTTATTCCGGCTGGTAACCCCTTTTATTGGCCAGCCCAATTGAATAACCTAAGCTCAGCAGGTTCTCAGTGTTTCTGTGAGTACAATTAGCAAAAAGGGAGAAGGACTTTATTTTATACTTAGATCTATAAATAACAGACCTACTTTATTACGCTACCAACCAATAGCCCTTCCCAAAGCTAGTTTCTGGGATTGTTGTAATTTATGTTGGTCGTCGCGACTTATGCTGTTTTTGTCGCTTATTATAGTAAAATTGTGTTTTGTTTCCCAGCTCTACTTTCTTTTACTTTGAGTCTCTTTTAGTGTAAAGCTTAAAAGCTACTTTTGATCCTTTGAACTCCCTTTTCCTCGAACTCCATTCCAACCACAATACAATATGTTGCAAAGTAGCACAACACAGAGTTTACCTGTCAGGGTTTTCGAGTACTACCCTCAAACTGGAGTCCAGGGAGATCGATTTACCGCGGTTCTGGACAGAAGCTACGAGATCAACGATCTGAATTTGGTGTTGGGGGTAGGTCTAATGATACTAGATACGCTGCACTGGACTTCGAGGGGATATTCGTCGCTCTCAGCCTCATTGCCCAAGTTTGAGGAGATAGGCTGGAGCACTAAAAAGGTACCCCTGTATCTAATAGCACTGAACCCTGAGACGAAAGCCCCGGCACAGAGCTGGTGCTTTGGCGAATTCATGTATTCTGATAGCAAGACTCAAGCAGCAGTCCAGCACCTCGAACCACTCCCAAAGCCAGCTGCTGGGTATTTCCCAGAGTATCCCTGACCAGTTCAATACTAACTTCAACTCCAATCAAAGCTTCCAACAGAGTCATCCCGATTTCGACTTTTCAAAGCTGATTCAGCAATCAAACACCAGCAACCCACAACTGAATATGGATCTACAGATGAACAGCTTCAATGCCATAACAGATCCCATTGCCAACAACGCATCTAACTTTAGCATCGCCACATCTTTAAACCATCCTCACAACACTTCTACCCCCTTAAACCAACATATCTTCAAAAATGACAGCATCGACAATATAAATATGGTGTTGAACGACAGCTTCATGAACAACACCAGCCAGCACAGCCAAGCTAACCTCATGCACGACGGTTTATTCAATAACTATATGGATGGTACGATAGATCAACACGGACCATTTGCTCAACATCTTGTCATGGGGCACAACAAAGGTATGATAAGCTCGAGTTCCTTCCTTGAAGCTCTTTGTCTGCTGCCGAATGTAGATCCCACTACTCTAGAGAATCAACCTCCAAAGCTAAGGATGGGTACCTACACCACCCACCTAAGTACTTCACTCTTAGCGATCGATCATACTACCGGGAACAATATGATTTCGCACCCACCACTTACCTACTACAACCAAGCCTCCTCCGAATCGACTCACAGTCATCAGAACGACAGCTTGTTAAACCAAGATCTGATGTTCTTCAAAAGCTCCATCGAGGAGTCCATCAACAATAACATCCAGCGACTGACTGAGGACAAGGTGAAGCTTAATGTATCGAACATAGAGTCGCAAGCTTCAGCCTACTCTAATCAAGTCAACCTAACTAACCACTACTTCAGCTGTAACCAGGATAGCTTTATCAAGATTAGCAACGATCTCCCCAGCAGTTCAAAGCCACAGGCTGCCAAAATATCCAGTGATTTTATCAACATCAGTGGTCCTATAGGTACATTTGCAAAAAAACATTCGGCAATCGTCTCAACCAAAAGTAAATTCCTCTTGGATCCCAAAAAGACGGACGGTAAATCAGATGCAAACAAATCCCGCAAGAAGGCCAAGACGGATTCCCCCAGTAAGACGCGTTCAAAACCAGTGAAGGAACCTGCCAGTTTCGACTACTTTTCGGAAATCAACGGTGGGCTAAGTTCCGATCTGATTGACTCCAAGCTGGCCAAGATCCAGCCCAAACCGGCCATTGCTACCACTTCATCGACACCTTCCGATGACAAACCGCAGATGCCACTCCCTGGTCAACCCTTTAAGAGCCTTGATCTTTACAAGGGTGTGATAAACAAGGCCGAATTGAAGCTTGAAACTCCGATAGCTGAAATGAAAGACAACTGGTAAGTACATTGCATTGAAATAACAGCTAACAATATAATTAGGGCTCAAGAAGAAACCATAGCATGTAGGAGGCTGGTCAAATTTACCAAGTCCCTGGGGTCTAAAGGCTCAAATACTTTGCACTGTCAGTTCATCCCCCTCTCCCAAAATGACTACGACCAAATGGCATCTGAGCACGGCACGGCTAAGCACAACGACGCCATGATTATCTCTATTATACACTCAGAACAAACTGAAGGATACTACATCACGTCGGTCGACATTATCAAGCTATTAGGAGGGCTTTTAGGATGTCTCTTCACGTTGGAGGAAAAGAATAGGATACGGCGCAACTTACAGCTCTTCAATCCCACTACCATCGCCCCAGCTACCCATCCCGAGCTCTACGACACTATTATGAACTTCCCAGCCCCCAAGCCCAGGAACATCACCAAGGGACTCAAAGTCTTCCCCATCGAAGAATTCGAAAGTGCCATACGTAAAGTCATTGGTAAGCATACTGCCTCTAGATCTTCTACTCTGCAGGTTAACCTGACGCCGCTTCAGTAATTCGGTCGTATATACTAACCCCAAAAGTGTTTATTCATTTCGTTGGAACTGAAACTCATTAATTAATAAATGCGTTTTAAAGGTAGCTTATTGCTTCCAGTCTTGTAAAATGGGTAAGGTGCTTATATTTTTATTATCTTGAATTTAGATAGGTATTTTACTAGAGGTATACTATGTGTACTGTCTTTAAGTAGCAATAAATATCTATAAAGTACAAAAGATAATGCTATTAGTATTCTACTGCAGCTACAATGCTCTGCATATACTATTCAATACATGCTTGATTGATAGTTTTTATTAGAACGCTATATAAAAAGAAAGGCTTAAAAGTCCGAAAAGGCAAGCGTGACTAACATGCAGAGCAAGCCCACTAGCTTTACATCCATCAACTTGTTAGAAGCAGCCGAAGTCGGCGCACTAATAGTATTCTTAGAGGGATCAAACCGGATTGTTTTGGTAGCAGCTTCCGGATCGACTGAAGCAGTAGTAGGCAGGTCCAACCAAGTCCCCTTATTTCCCATAAATATATCGAATCGAGTCGTCCAATACTGTTTAATCTCCTCCTTATCGTCCTTAGGCATCATCAAAAACCTAAAGAAGTAGATCTTGCCACTGTACTGCAGTTTAGGTAAAGTGTAGTTGACTTTGGTAGTGGTAAAGTCAGTGACTTGGGTTACGTTGCTTATGATCTTGTTTTGCTGGTCAGATCCCGTAGAAAATTGGACTAGGATAGACTTTATGTCTTTTAGGAGGTAGCCTTCCACATCCTCAGCGTAGGCCCAACTTATCTCGATATTGTCACCCGATTCGTAGACCGAGTCGCCGATTGGATTGGTGGGCCATATACCTTTCTTGTCGGTCTTGGTGTGTACTACGCAGAACAGCAGTTGAAGTAGGATTGGTAGAAGGTTGATGGCTTTCATTATTTTAAATTTCAAGTTACAGGGACCTCTTTACAAAAGAAAAAACAAGCTTAGCTTCTGTTACTATTTTGTTATTGCTGTAGGGTACTGTCACGGGTTAAGAACTTTAAAGGCAGACACAAAATTCCAAGGATTTTGGAAGGTGAAGGATATTTATCGAATGGCGGCTCTAAATCTACAAGAGTATCTTATAATATCGATTCATCCCCTCATTTAGATTAGTAAGATTAATACGGTGTCAAATCTAGAATATTCTATATGAATGTTACTTGGCCAGCTTTCGTAACAAACCAGGGTTTTGGTAAAGGATTTGAAACATGATCCATCAAAATCTATACTATTTACTTGGTTGCTTCTAGATACAAAGAGTTGCGTATTTACATCCAAAGAAGTAAAGGGAAAGAGACAAAGATTAATATGTTTTAAAACTAATATAGCCTCGGCTTATTTTACTACATCTTGAGTTCTTTTTAGTTTGATGACTTTTCAAGTAGTCTGTATTTTGAACTAAAATGTGGAGAACATGTAATGTAATGAAAAGATACAAACACGAGTTCAGCAACAATGAGTGTTGAATATTGAACTTCCACGCTACAACTTCAAGTACTTTGATCTTTATCACCACGACAGAAAAAAGCTTACATAGTTAATTGCTAGTAAGCAGGCAGGAAAAGCAAATAGATTTAAAACCATAGGCTGTTAAGTAGCGAAAGCCGTAAACCTTTTTCTTTTCGTAATGGGAGTTCAGCAGTCGATTTCAAATATTGAGTCAAAGTGCAAGATGGAAGCAAGTATGGAGCGTGTAGAAAAGCTACTAAAGCAAATGACAATTGAGGAGAAAGTCGGCCAGATGACGCAAATCAATATTGGATTGCTTATCGATCGAAAGACTATGAACTTGGACAAGAAGTTGGTCGATTACTACTGCAAGGAGCTCAAGGTGGGTAGTTTCTTGAACTTACTTTATGATTTTGCCGAGGTTCCGCCACCTACACCGGCTCAATGGTTGGAAGCTATAAATGAACTGCAGGAAGCCTGCAAGGAGACGCGATTAAAGATCCCCATGGTCTACGGTTTGGATTCGGTGCATGGAGCAAATTACATCTACGGTGCTACACTGTTCCCACACCAACTGGCTATGGCAGCAACTTTCAATTTGAGCTTGGCTGAGCAAATTGCATACGTTACAGCCAAGGACACGAGAGCAGTAGGTATCCAGTGGAACTTCTCACCAATCCTCGACATCGCCGTCAACAAGCAATGGCCCCGAGTATACGAAACGTTTGGGGAAGACCCTTACCTTGTTTCCGAGATGGGTAAGGCTACCATACAAGGGTACCAGGGTAGAGGTTGCGATATGCTGCGTGATAAAGATCGTGTTGCTGCCACCATGAAACACTTCATTGGATATTCCAACACGCGGTCTGGCAAGGACGTCGACGGGTCTTATATGGACCATCGTACAGTCAACAACTACTTCCGACCTCCCTTCCAAAAAGCTACCCAGCAAGGCGTTGCCACCGTCATGGAATCCTACTCTGACATCGATGGAGATCATATAATTAACTCCAAGCGCTATCTGGTCGACCTACTGCGCAATGACATGAAGTTTAACGGTATGCTGGTGACCGACTACCAGCAGATCGAGAAGTTGCACAATCCCATCCGCATCGCTACTAGCCACGAAGATGCTATCAAAAAGGTTGTCAAGTTGGAGACGGTTGACATGTCGATGGTTCCCAATAGTGGTGACTTTACAACCCTACTAATCAACCTGGTAAAGACGAATCAGGTACTTGAGAGCACTTTAGACGTAAGTGTAAGGCGGATTCTCAACCTCAAGGAAAAGCTAGGATTGTTGGATAATAGCGGTAAAGTTGATGATTCAATGGTAGCCACCATTGGTCAAGAAAAGGATCAACAACTATCCCTGGAAGCAGCTAGACAGTCGATAATACTCCTCCAGAACTTGAACCAGTGTCTACCACTCAAAAAGGAATCGAAAATACTTATCACCGGTCCAACTGCAAACAGTCTATCCCTTATGAATGGAGGATGGACTTTTAACTGGCAAGGAGCTTCCGACGATGCCTGGTTCAACAAAGGAACAACCATCCTCAACGGGTTGAAAAAGCACATCAAAACTGTTACCTACCACCCTACCGTAGACATTGAAGATAATATTCTAAAAACAGACGCCGTAGACAGTTTACTAGCGGCTGCTGACCAACATGATGCAGTCGTAGTCTGCTTAGGTGAGACCCACTATTCTGAATTCAAAGGAAACATCGACGACATGCACTTACCCAAAGGACAGCTCGAACTTATGGATCAACTCAGTAACCAAATCTACCAAGCCAGTCATTATTGTTTTATCTCAAGGTAGACCTCGTGTCACTAACTTTACTACGATTAAGCTAGCTAGTGCCGTCCTCGGCAACTTCCTGGCCGGTCCCTACGCTGGGGATGCTATAGCTGAAATAATAGTTGGAAATACCAACCCTTCAGGAAAGCTACCTATAACGTACGCCAACCATGCCAACGACAGCACTTTGAACTACTATCGTAGGTTCAACGAAATCTACGAAAATGTCCAATGGGAGTTTGGCCACGGCCTCAGCTTCACTACCTTCAGCTATAATCAGCTAAGCTTGGATAAAACCAGTATCCGACTAGGGGACAAAGTTAACCTCCAGCTAGAAGTTGCCAACGATGGAGATATAGCCGGCTACGAAACCGTTTTAGTTTACCTGACTGATTTGTTCCGATCTATAAGTCCCGAGGTTAAGAAGTTGATTCGATTTGATAAGATCTTCCTAGAACCTAAGCAGAAAGTCCAACTCAAGTTTGAGATCGATATGGACTGTTTGGCTTTCTACAACGTCGAGAATACAAGAGTGGTTGAGGCTGGTGACTTTAATGTCCAGGTAGGTAGCTGGAACCAAACTTTTACCCTGCACTTGGATTCGGAGCAGGAAACCTGGGATTGGTAGCTTAAGTTCAAGATTTAACATGTAGGTGGATTTATATATTCTTTATCAATAAATGTAGAGTGCTATATTTTGCACTAATCTTTAATAATTTGATAAATAATAGTATAACCATATTAACTTATATTTTAAGGAGTGTATATGTCTCCTGAGAGCCTTGTGCAAATAAGATCCTCAGCCCTACATCTAACATACAGCTATAATGAAAGCATCACAGTTGAACTTAGATCTTAGTTACCAAGTTAAATCGAACTTTACTTCCACTTATAGATTTGTACATCAAACGCAGTCACAACTATAGACATGGTCCTTCAATAAAACTAAACATGTAGTGAAGGTTTAGGTTGCTATAGTATCGTGCTCCAAGGAGAAATTGGAGACTCAAGCACTTGCGTTATTCCATCAAAGCATAGTAATACTAAAGCACCAACATAGCTTTTGAAGTTAGTACTTGGCATCTACACTTATATCCACGTTGCTGTAGTTGATAAAAAGCCACAATAAAAAAGTAAAATGGCTTCAACTACCCTTATACCATCTTTAACATTGATTTTAACTCAAAAGCATATAATGCGATACATTAATAAATAGCTATAAAGACAAAGTAACTTAAAAACTGTTATTTATTCTCGATAAATTGAAAACTATTGACGTGCATAACCTTGATTTGGACGAAACAAAACGTAAAATAGAGGAGTGAAGAAAGATTAGAAAAAAGCTTAGTTGAAGTCATCATCGTTAACAAGGGTGTTGGCAATCAAGGTGGGGCTGGCGTTGGCGTCGACGAAGGTATCCTCGTCCTGATGCTCTTCGATCTCATTATCAATCTCAACTTCATTAGTGACTTCATGGTTGACGACGACAACACTTTCCTCAGCCAATTCGGCGACTGGTAGCTTATCCTCAACTCCATAGCTGACAACGACAACTTCACCTGATGGAACAACAGGGTTCTCGAGCTGCTTCGACAAAGTAGAAGGTTGATTGTGGATGTACACATCGTCAACTCGTTCCATCAGACTGCACATGACGTCCCTGACGCTGAGATCTAAATGCTTGTGCCTGAGAGTTCGAATAACCTCCCGAGACATGGGACCAAACACAACTCTAAACTGGTCCAAGTTGGCCCGAGTCAAGAACTCACCGACCCGTAAGGTGACCTGCAATCGCAGTTTAAAGATATTCTCAACACCAGGTACTAGAGGGTAATCGCTAAGTCGGTTGAACTCGACAAAGGTATCCTTACACAAGGGGATAAGGCGGGATTCGATCTCCTGCTTGTAAGTTGTAAAGACTTGGTCATCGGAGTTGTACATCTTGAGCAAAACCTTGATGAGAGCTACTGAGCAGTTGAGTTCTAAAGCTAAGGAAGTGGCAGCGAACTTCTCCAGTTTGTTGACCGACTGGCGCTCGATGGCCTGCACCAAGTCAAAGTCCTGGTTGATGGTTTGGGTCTCCAGGTAGGCGCGTTCAATCAGATCTAATAAAACAAAGACGTGGTCGGGTTCAATCTTGTTGAAGACGAGGTCGTTCTGCAAGAAGATATCCTCAACGAGGCCAATCATAGTTAGGCAGAGATTCAACTGGAGAGCTGGGGTCGTAGGCAACACGGGTAGAGGGTCGATTTTATCACTGGCGGTGATAGATTCCAAAAGCTGGGAAGTTTTGCCACGGCCACTGATAGTCAAGGATTCCTGGGCCTGAGAGGAGGAGACTCGGGAGGAAGCTTGGAACAGTCGGATGACAATGGATAGAATACGAGTCCAATCTTTGGTCTGCAACTTGTCGACGTTACCTTCAACTAATCTCTTGAAGCATTCGGCACCGACCTTGACCAACGTAGTGTTATCTTGGCACAGGCATACTGACAACAGGTTCAGCAGTCCATCCAAGAAGGGAGCTACCAAGTCAAAGTTCAACGTGAACAGGCCGACGAATTTGTCCAAAGCGTGCACCAATGTAGTACTGAGCCAAACCATGGCATCATCGGCAGATGCGAATTGCAGCTGTAGACCATCCTTCTGACCCAAGCTTGCGAAAAGGGGGAACAGGATGGTGGTCAGTATGTGGTGCCAGAATTCGGCTGGGAACTGGCGTCCAAAGTTAGAGAGATATAGGAAGAGTTGGTCCATGGCTCGGGTACGTACTTCAAGGTCGACTACCTCACGTACCATACCCATCAATCCTCGGAAGATGGGAATCCAGAAGTTGAGCTCGGCAAATGCGGCAGATTTCGAATCATCGAGGTGACCAAAGTGCATCGTCGAAACCAACTCCTCATTTTCGTAGGCAAAGTCGATGGTGCGATCGCAAGTAAGCTTGAAGACCTCGACGGCCTGCAGAGAAATCTTCTGCAGCTTGTCGTGCTTGGCGAACTGAGCTAAGCAGTTCAAAGTAGCCACCAAGTTGTCGGGCTGGTGGACGATCAGCAGGAACTGCTCGTTGGCCAAGCGTTTAACGTGCTCGAAAGCCGAGGTGACGACATCTTCGTTTGTACTCAAGGCAGCTACTGACAAGGCCTCCAACACGGTACGCATACCCGACTTCAGAGTCAGTAAGTTGGTCTTCAATAGCTGACCCAAGCACTGCAGCACCATTTCCTTGATATTGTCACTGGGGCTACGCTGCAAAATAACTTTGAAGGGAGTCAGGAAGGCTTCTTGGAACTTGAAGTTGGTGAGCTCATCCTTTTCCAAGAATTTGGTTGCCAGTTGACGTAAAGATTCGACGACGAAGCTGGCAACTGCTTCATTGTTGTGGCAACCTAGCAACGTAAAGGTGGATCCCAAGACCGACCATATACCCTTCCATTCGAGACGGATACGGTTCATGTTGTAGTAGGCTACCTCTACTAGCTTCTGTAGGGCGAACATACGAGCACTGGATTGGGCGCGGGTACGGTCGAAAGTTCTGGGCAGATCGTTCAATTCTTCAGTGGCAGTACTGGCTAAAGAGTCTACAAACTGGACGATAGCATCGCCGTTCAAATACACAGAGTAGGCAAAGACCTTGTCCACGGCAATCAACATTGACTGGGCGTTAGACTCTACGAGGGCAATTTTGGCGATACGTCGGGCACTTGGGTCCCGGTGAGCTACCAACGAACGATCCCTACCGTTACTGGTGGCGGTGAAATTGGGTACCAGCTGAACACGTACCAGGTGGTTGACGATGTTGAGAACCTCAGTCCAGGTACTTTTGAGGTAGTTGCCATCTTCGACAGCAATCTCAAGCAAGGCGCGGATGGCCTCCAAGTTCTTGGGTTGAAGCTCAGTCAGGTTAGTTAAGAAGCAGAAATTTCCAAGGGCGGTGACAAAGGCATTGCGAGCGAGTTCCATGTCAAAGAAACCGGCGATGTGAACGGCGTGGCGGAAACTGTCGAGACAAAGTGCGATGATTCTGGAAGCGGTACTGTGCTTGAGTGGGTCCGACAATGCAGCTAGGATGGGCATCCACGAGACTTCAAACATCGGTTTCACGTGTTCGGCATGCTTGGCACTGGTGAAATGAGTGGGTCCTGAAGTCCACTTGGCCGAGTGGCTCAACATCTTCTTCAAGTACTTCTCAGCGTTCGATTGCATCAGGCTGGCTCGCAGATCTTCGTCCCTTTTACGTCCACCTAACAAGTCGAATTGGGCAGCTAAACCACCGCTAACTTCCTCAGGGATACTTTCGTCCAAGTCGTCCTTAAGCTTAATCTCTTTGAAGGCAATTTGGTCGTAAATCTCATTGAGGAAGCTGGGGTCGAGATCATTGCCATCGTCAATACCCGCGTTATTCTTGACAAAGTCAGCCTTCGACATACGCTTGCGTACCTGTGGATTGTACAGATCGGTGTTTAGCATGATGACGGAGTAGGCTAGTACGTAAGCAGTATCAGCTTCCTTGAAGGAACTGGGATTCTGGCTGTGGAATCGCTCGGCGAATTTAAGCATGAATCGATCGATCTTCTGAGCCTCGCCGGGGAGTCGGAAGGATTTGAGGTAGAGACGCATGGCGTTGACAAACTCCAAGTCTTGGAAGTCAATCTTCGAGACAAAGTGGTGTAAAACGTCGAGGTTGAAGGGATGATTCTCACCCAAGAACTCACCGATCTGGTGCTTATCCAAAGCTTGAGTGGTTAACAAGAAGTGGGCTACAGCTTGGGGAGACTCGGATTCCAAGATACCATTTTGGATCAAAAACTCAAGACCAGCCTTAGGTTTCCGGTTGAACTTGTCGACACCCTTGGCCAAGATTTGCTTCTCAGCCTTGTGTTGCTGGAACTGGGTGGGGTCGTCTCCAACCTGGGTACTCGAATCGTCGGGAGAGTTACTACCTCCAAATTCACTTACTGAGTCATCGTTACCGGAGGCAACTGTCTGGTCTTCAGAGACTTCAGCAGCAGTCTGTTGTCCACGTTTGCTCCACACCACCAAGCTCTTGAGGATGTTGTTCAGGCATTCCAACGACCGTTGCTGCAATATAGTCTCAGTGAAGGTAGCCTTCGAAAAGAAAGAGTTGCCGATGTACGTGTTAGTGAATCGATCCGAGGTCAAGGCTGGCAGGTTAATCAAATCTTTGATCATGTCGCCTTTCAAGGTGATAGGGATACAGTCGGGCTCCTCCCAGATCAGTGTAGGTAGGTCTTCCAGCTCGTGGATCTGGATGGAAGTGGTAAGTTTCGACAGGGCAGCTGCTAAACTTTCAAACACGTTGTTGTTTAAATTACCACGGTCACAGTCGTAGTTCAAGTAAAAGTCGACTAAGACTTGAGGGTCCGATGTAACTTTAGATAGGAAAAGGGCCATCAGTACGTGTTTCTTCTGTTGGTTCCCGTGCTTCTTGGCTTCAAGGATGGGTACAATGATCTCTTTGATGAAGACTTCAATTTCAGCCTTAAGCTGCCCACGGAGGTCCTTGATGACGCGGTCAAAGATAGCTAACGACAATTCGAAGACCTTGGGTAATGTAGACACCAAATTTCTTGAAAGACTGAGGCCAAAGTAGGGCTTGACAGCGATCAAAAAGCTGGTAACTCTTATTTGTCTAGAGTCGTCGATTGTGTTGGGGACTAAGAAATGGACTTTGGCCTTAATAAAAACGTCGCTGAACTCAGTTAAGATGAGAAGAATTAGGTACAAAGCCAATAGCTTGGAGCGCAAACTCATAGAACGTACATCAATGGTACTATATTATGTTAGAAAAAACAATTAAAAAAGAAATTTACGCATCGTTTTGGATGGGTTTTACCGAGAGTTTGCACAGGGCACGGAACAGCAGAAACCCGTCCAAGGCGTTGAGGTCCGAAGTTACGTCGCAGATGTTTCCCTGAACTTGAGCGTTGGCAGCCGCTTCAGCAGCTTTTCTAATAGATACATTAAAAATATGTTTCAAATACAAAGCCTACCCTCCAATAGCTTCCAAACTTAATTTTTCGTCCTCAATCTTCTCCTCTATGAAGCCAAGTCAGCATCCTATTTTCTAGATAAAAGTTGTACCTTCTTTGATAGTAATTTCTTCATCATCATCGCTGTCCATGAACCGGTTGCTTTTGGAGCTGTAGCTAGTGGTCCGAATGCTAATTGGTCGTTTTGCTTTGTTGATTATAGGTTCCTCGCTACTGGTAGTTGAAATTCGAGAGAAGACTGATCTAGACATCTGAATTAAGGTGGATTGGGCAATGATCTGGTTGCTCAAGTTGCGGGACAGGAGGAAGATGTTATACAGGGTACGGATGGCGTTCAACAGGGCCTCCTGGTGGATCACCGTAGAATCAGAGGATACAGCTGCCATCAAGCCCTACAGTTGGTTTTAAAGATAACGTTAGTTTTAAATGCCGACTAAATGTAAATAGATTACCTTGATAATCTGAGTCTGGATCTTTTCGTCCGTAAATTCCCCTTTGAAGCAGCCACATATGGCTAGAACAGCCCTCTCGATGGGGCTACGTTCTTTTTGTGCGGCAGAGGTACTTGCAGAAGAGGTGGTCAGAACCGCCTGGTTGGATAGATAGTCGTAGGAAATCAGCTTACTTAGACCATCTAAACCTATCAATGTCAAAGTTTGGGAGCCGGATTGGCATGCCGAAATCATAGGTTGAAGGATTACATCCACATTATGGGGTAGTTGACTTTAAATTTCATTTAGTCTATATAAAATAGAAAAATACTTACGCTCGCTCTTTGGAAAATCCTTCACTCTTGATCATATCTAAATAAATTCTATTAGCTTCATAAATAATATAGAATAGTTACCGAAGGCCCGTTGTACAGATTCCTTAAGCTCAGGGAACCGGTAGATCGATTTGGAGGTGAGTATCTGTTCGTAGAAGGAGGATAAATGGACGTGAGGAGCTACTGGAGCTGAAGTCTTGTAGCTAGACTCCGACCTCTGAGGGGGTATAGGCTTGGTACTTGATACACTGTCGGAAGCCGAGTTTGGGGTGGATGACCTGGTCCCATTGACCACATTGTCTTGTACCTCGTTGTTGGCTGTTACCATCGACATGCTTCACTTACTTTAAATGTTTCTGATATTAGGGTTCACGCTAAACGGAGAGAGTGGTACGGCTTCGTTTGGATGAAGGTAATTAGGTAAGTTGTTGGCGAAGTTTGAGAGAGGTAGCGAACTTATATCAGATAGGCAGTAAACTATTATGTTGCTATTTTTAAGTGGTATTGGAGGGATTGGTTTCGGTAAAACTTTTAAATGAACTGCTATAACTTATTCGAAAACTAATTAATCCATTGTCGAATTCAACTTTACAATTTTAGTTTTGGACTGTTCTCACTTCAAGCCTAAAGAATTTTTGGCATGGTGTCACCTTTTCCATTATTCTTCGGAGTTCTTGCATCAATCAACTGACCTAGATTCTCCATCAAATCCTTAAGTTGGCCTTAATTGATTGGCTAGGAGCTGCAAGTTTACCAAGAAGTTTGGAAATAAATTTCCGGGTTGGATGAGTTTCTACACAACTGTAAAGTTAATTTACCTCTAATAAATTGCTCTAATTAGTAAAAGTAAGGTTCACATATAAAATTCAAGAATTATACCTTGAAAGTACAATGCTATTTTAATAGATAGATATATATATATTGAATATAGGATGAGTAAGTAGAGATGTTGGGAATAATATATATACAAATAGTATGATTTTATTTATACAATTTAGCCAATTTTTATAACTAAATTTGTAGGGAATCTTTTATTACAATTAGAGAATTATATCTAAGCTAAATATATACTACTGTTAACTAAAATATTAGGTTTTATACATCTACTGTAAGTTTATTATACCAAAGTAGTCCCTAATTTGGAACTGAAACTGTTTATATAGTATACATTTATAGAATAGACCGATCCAAATCAACTTTTACAATCTTTAGTCTACTAAATCATACATTTCAAAACCTATTATACAATTGTTAAAAGTTTGAAGATGGTTTGTATCAGTCTATAATAGCTTTATAGCTTTAAGTGATATAGCTGAATGTCGAATGTTAATAAAGTGTTTTAATTATAAGTTGCTATAATACAATAGATTGTGTAAAGGCTTTTTCAAAACTAGGATAAAATTTAATGGATTGAAGGAACTTTCTATAGAAATAAATATGGAAATAGGCAGATTTGACTTGTAAAATTAAGTCAATCTCTTCTATAAAGCTGCATAACCCCTTGAATGAAGCTATCCAACATCCTACAAACAATAAACAGGCATCAAATTCCAATACACTATCAATTTATGTAATAAACACATATCCAGTAATCTTAAAAAAGTAAAACCAAACTCAACAACGCTTATACAAATTTCCATAGTTTTTATTAAAGGGAGCTTCTCCATCCAACTTGAAAAGGAAGCTATATATACAAATTACAATTATACCATACCAACACAAAAGGTATATACAATCTGTACGTATACGATCCTTCAATATCCATGGATAAAAGTTCAAGTTAAAACTAAGAGAAGCTTGCCTCAGCAAGAGTTCGAATAAATAGGGGAGAGTTGACAAAGTTAGACTGAGCTATAGGAGGGGTAGATAGGAGCTTCAAGCTCTCAATTTTAAAAGAGGTGGTTACGATCGGATCGATTGGGAAAATACGTCGCCAAACTTCCAATGAGGCCATCTAGACGGTTCAAACGAAATCCTTCCATCTTATACAGGTGTAAAGTAGAAGTCGAGTCGTAGTACTACTAATGTTTAGGATGGTCGTTGCCCTGCATCAAATTCCATATAGGGGGCAAGTTGAACTTGGAGGTGACCTTATGATGGGATCGTAAAGTAACGTTGGATAGTAAAGCATTCTTAGGCTCACAGCTACGCTTAACCTTCGATTTAGGTAAGAAGGTTGAGTGCAGATCCAACCAAGCCGTATTCAAGGTGTCACCTGGTTTAGAGAAGACAGCTGAAACTTTGTGCAAAAGTCGACGGCCTTCGTTAACTTTGGGGGAGGTACCCGACGAGTTGGTGCCTTCAGAGCTAGGAGAGGTGTCCTTAGTGTTTTGCGCGTGCAACTTGGCTTGCGACTTCTTGAAGGAGCTCAAAGTCAACGAACGTAGGTTGGCGGTTGAGTGTCTGGAGTTGAGGGTCGAGCTGGCCGAAGAGGTACTGGAGTTGTCGCTCAAGCTGGAAGTTAGGCTGGGAACCAAACTGGGGATGGAAGCGGAAGGTCGTACCGTCTTGGCTTTGAAGTCCAATTTGGGTTCACTATCAACGGGGCTGGGCTTAGTTAGATTGTAGAGCTTAGTTAAGCCGTCAGCAGGGAAGAGCTCAACCCAGAGGACCTTGCGTAGGTGGTGGCAGTTGTCAGTGTTGGCCAAAGATCTCGTAAGTTTGCCATCCATGAACTCAACAAACTCCAGCCAGTGCTGCTTGGAGACGTAGGTCTGGAAGCCCAGGAAGAAGAGGAGCTCAATCTCCATCTTGTTGATCTCCTCTAGCTTGAAGAGACCTTGGGAGACCTGAGCCCAACTGCGGTTGTGGTAGCAGTTGTCGTAGAGGTACTTGTAGGCAATTATGAGGGCGGCCAGCAAAAGTCGGTGGGGGCTGGATTGGGTACCCTTGCAGGCGGGGTGCTTTTGCTTTAGCCTGATTAGAAAAATCAGAGCCAGGAAGAGGGTCGTTATCGAGGAATTGGTCCTCCTGATGACCTTGTAGAGGAACTCGTTAAGCGGTGGTAGTCCATCCCTTTCAGCATTGGCGGCTGCCGTCTCGGGTTCACACCCAAATAGGTGGTTGACAAAACGTTCGGCTAGAGCTAAAGGAAAATTTAGTTATACAGTTCAATGTAGTTGCAAAGTACCTATGGCCACCATCCGCAGCTGTTTGCGGTCCTCGTCACTGGTAACCAACTTCTCGTCAAAGGCCGGTGGCATTATGAGTTCCAAGGCGTTGTTGGGTTTCGAGTTCTGTACGCCCAGCATCTGCGAGTCGTTGATATCAGTTATCTTGTTGTAGGTAGCTGCGTCGATAGTTGGAAGTATAACTTGATCGAGTTAATCAAGTATAGGTAATTCAATAATTAGAACTAGCTTGATTGAAACTTTGCAGCCTTTATAAAGTCTTTATAAATTCAACTGCAATGTAAAGCCCCTAAAAATAGTTCTGAGTCAACTCTGGAAAAGTTAGGGGTTTGGGTTCAAGTGTCTAAAACTTTACTGTAAACTCAACCAGAAATCTTATATAAAGGCTTGTCGAGATGGTCGTAGATTTCAGTTAAATTAGAGTTGGCTACCAAGGGCGTTCTACTGAATAAAAGTGTAGATGTACGGTGGTAGGGGAGTCGTAAGGTGAAGCTGGGTTGGAGCTTAAGGTAGGGGAATAAAAATAAAAGCGGAGGGAAAGGTGAGCTTTAGTATTTATAAGGGTTAAAACTAAGGTCTATTCAATTAAATCTATTAATTTGTATTATTTAAATATAGCGTCTATTGTCGTAGCTGATGGTTATCGGTACAAACTGATCTAAATCTAATTCTATTAGCTGCTACGTTGGTACGAGTTGGAGGGGCTGGATTGGATAAGATCGATACTCCAGTCCTTGTAAGTAGTGAACGAAAGTTAAAAGACAAGCTTAGGTGCAAAAGTAGGCTTCAAGGAAATAAATACACTTTGCAATCCTTAGCTTAACTCAATCCATCACCTTTAACATGGCAATGGCGTTTGACTTATGGCTTTAGAGACTAAATTGAGTAGATATTCCAAATTTTGAGTTACCTAAAAGCTACTAATTGAAACGACCAAAACGGATATCGACCCAACCCAGCTTGACAAAGCCCAATTGGCTGCCTATCTTTTGCGAAGCTCATTGTTATCGTTAATTTTACTATGCACTGTTCTCTGTTCAACCCAATGTGATTCAGCCTTGAATGTTGAGATTTGCTTACCGTTATTAGCCTAGTTTCATTTGGGTTAGAAAAGTTTAACTCAATTAGGGTGGGATAAAGTCGAATTATAGCCATCTAATTGGAGGTGTTCGATGTCAAAGCCTAAAACCTGAGCCCAAGCTGCCAATCCCTCAAAGAAGCTTTGATGATGGAAGCCAGGTTTGGGATAGAGGGATCACCAGTTATCAATCTTCTGGATTCGAAAACTCAAATTTAACGGTATGGAACTTGGATCCAAAACATGATTTCCATTTCCTTGAGAATAGCCCTTCATAGCTAATATCCCACAATTTGGATTTCATTATTAACCGAGAATGGATACTTTAGAACCGATATATTTAATATAAAGTCCCATATGTTTAGCCCGATGAAGGCAGATCTATTAATAGCGTACTAAGAGGGCAACTGTATAGCCCAGCAAGTTTCAAGTTAAAATAATAGTTGCCATCCTTCAGACATCGTAAGGGATGCCTACACTACAAGCCCAGCAATCAAATTCAAAACATATCAGTCGACAGATGCTATTATTTTGATGCAGCAGCGTATGAAACTAAATCTATTTAAAACTAGGAGTGTAGGTATGCGAAACTATAGCTGTAATAGTGTTTAATTTTAAAGTATAGTAACCCAGGTTTGAAATTAAACTAGCCATCCCAGCAGTATTTTTATACTTGCATGGTTTTTTAATTACTTTAACCGGTTTGGACCAATTATTTACCATCCACCTAATTACAGCTGGCAGCATAGCTGCTTTAAAGCTGCCTATTCTTTATAGGCATCAATGCAACATCTTTCAATCATTAACATTTTGGTACCAAGATCCATGCAACCTGAACTTATCACATGTCCTTTGTCTCATATACGACGTAATGGCGGAGGGAGGGGCTTGTTACTGGAGATTCTACAATAATTGGGAGTAGGATCCCCTCCAATTTGGATGGGTAGATTACAATTTTCCCAGTACCCCTTTAACGCATTGGTTACTAGACTTTGTTGGGGATTAAGTTTATCTATGTAACTATAACCGGTTTGCCTAGCTTTTTTGATAGAAGGTAGGGGCGTTTAGCAGGTGGTGGGCCTATATTTTAGCAAACTTAGGTAGGTTAAAAGAAACTAATATCGATCCCCTATTATTAAATTTTCAAACGTGTTGCTAAAGCAATTTAAGCTTTATTCGGTTTAGTAAAGTTGTAGCAGGGATTTGAATAGTGCTTTTGTAGATAGATTGATTTTATATTATTTATTTAATCCCTGTTATAGGCAGTTAAACTTCATTGTTGGATAGGAAGTATGTTAGGCGACATTCGCTTGGTTTAGGCCGATGATAAGGGTAGCTATAAATGCCAACTCCTTTATTATGGACCCTTTATTTCAAATGTCTAGCAAATGAACTTTTTTCCGTCGCATAATTGTTTAGAGGGTGGATTTGTCAACTTCAACTAGGATTCCAGTAAACTATTTCGTATTCTATAAAGAGGCATATGGAATTTACGAAATTGATAGTTCGTTAGATGAAGGCAAGCATTTGATCGATAAAAGTCGTTTAATGTCAGAAATTGAAGTTATCATTGAAAAAATAGTTTTAAACACATGCTTAATATCATAATGAATTTCAATATATAATCATGCCTTTTATATTGAAAACACAGTACTGATCTTATCGACGGGGAAATCTTCAAAGCAACAAGTCTTGAATATAGTAGCATTCCATATAATTGATATTTGACCTTCCAAAAATTGCACTCCTTCAAGTTCTTCATGAGAGTAGGTTCGATAACTTTCAATTAGATTGGGTGATACTTACAGAATGTGGCTCATATGAAGGCTTTGGTAGAGAATAACTGAAAGTTTTGTGATTAAGTTAGTTGGAAATATCTTTGGTCCCAATTAATTTAGGTCAAGTTGAATTGAAATAGTGTGGCAAGCATTGGGAGATGCATCGTTATAAATTTTACAAAAGGTAACAAGTAGATTGTATTGTATATGTTGTGTTTCGTGATGTAGTGCAGCTGTTATAAATTTTAACAGTGTTGACGAACTTAAGCTGAAATAAAATATCTACGATATGCTTCGAGATGATGGTACGAGTATCGAGTTAGCTTTATATAGTTTGCAGTATATATAACATAAGCATTATTTTGTAAAGTTGGCTCTTTTTATAGAACTGGTGATTATAAAACTCATATATAATTCACATACTTTATAAACATTTGATATTTCTATAGCAGATGACCATAATTATAACACTACAAATTAAACACTTAAACTAGCTAAACATAGAAACAAGACAAAATACATTAAAATATACCAATTATATTATATAAAAGTAACTTCCCCATCCTAAACCAGTGGTACATTATTTTGATCCAAGTGGAAATTTCCGAACGCATCACCCTCCTCAATCGTCGGTAGCTCAACTTCAAACCTAGGAGGAGTATCTAAATGCAAGGTATCCCAATCCAACTCCGTAAAAAATGGATGTGATTTCAACGAGTCGAAGTTCAGGTACCCCAACCTTTGATTGGGCTCGCGTACCTATGATCCAATTCATTAGCAAAACATTTAAAAAACTTAAGCTTACCAACAGTTTGGAAACCAGATCCTTTACATCGGGATCGACTTGGTCCTCAAACGAATACTCCAACGCCACCACTTTTTTAAATATCTGGTAATCGTTGGAGGCACTGAATGGGGTCTTACCAATCATCATAAAGTAGAGGATACATCCCAAAGACCATAAGTCAGCACCGTAGTTGGCATCTTTCTCCTGTAAGAGTTCGGGGCTGACATATTCGGCCGTGCCTACAAACGAGTTTCCAGCTCCATTATCTACAAATAAAAACTTAATAAAGGTAAATTACAAGGGTTGGGTTTACCTTTGGTTTCGCTATTTTTGACACTGTTGATCTTACTGGAACCAAAATCGGTAATCTTAATGTGGAAGTTGCTATCTATAAGTATACTGTCGATTTTAAGTAAAAAGACACCAATATGCAGCTTACTTTTCTGGCTTCAAGTCTCTAATTAACATATACATCAAAAGAAACCTTAAACGATAGTTTATAATGCTAAATTTACCTATGAGCTATACCCTTCCTATGCATGTAACTTAGAGCTAAAACAATCTCCCCACAATAGAATTTGGTCAACTCCAAACTAAACTTACCACGCTACATTTATAAAAATTAAGATAAAGGAAATTTAAAATGAGAGATGTACCTTTTGAATGTAATATTGTAGATCTCCATTGGGTACATAATCCAAAACGAAAACTAAATGTATTAAATGCCGGTATGCAAATAAGTATACTTACACAACCTAGTGGTATCCTGGAACGTATAGTGTAACTTGACTATGAGAGGGTGTCGCATGCTAGATAACGCCAGTTTTTCAATATTGACGTACTTGGCCTTGTTCTCTTTGAGGATAAACCTCTTGGACAGTACTTTGACTGCAAACTTTCTTCTGAGTTCCGTCCCATCCTCCTTCTCTATGTCAGGTATTTCTTCAGCTTCTACCACCTATTGTATTTTTTAAAAGTAAAATGAAAGGTTGAGTATAATGGTATGGGAATAAAGAAATTGGGTAATAATTATTTATACATATAAAAACTTACTGTGGAGTAGGCACCCTCACCTAGTATTCTACCGAACTTGAAGTCTTTTACGGTACGTTTACGTATCTCCAGTTTTGCTGTAGAGTTGGTGGTTGTCATGTTTCAATTTTTGAAGTTTGGGAAAAAGTAGAGGTTTGGATGATTTTGTAGATTTGAGTATTTTTGGGACATGTGCGAAAGTTATTGGCCGTAAACGTATAGTTTAGCATAGCTATTGAAATAAAACGTATGTATAAATTTCCAAGTAAATACATATTAAAGCTATTGCAATTCAAAAAATAAGCGTATGTTTCAATAATAACCTATTTATTATACAAACCCAACGTTAAAAATGAAAATATCAATATCTACTCCAACCTAAACCAGATTACGAACGGTACTGGTCGGCCAGCATTCTAGAGATAACCAATCGTTGGATCTGGGAGGTACCCTCGTAGATCATGAAAATTTTGGCGTCGCGCATCAATTTTTCAGCCGGGTACTCGGTGTTGTAGCCGTTACCACCAAAGATCTGGACGCAATCGGCAGCCGCTTTGTTGGCAGTTTCCGAAGCCATGGCCTTGGCCATGGAGGCGAAATAGGTGTTACGCTGTCCTTGGTCGCGTAACCAAGCCGACTTGTGGGTCAGCAGTCGGGAAGCTTCGATACCAGTGGCCATATCGGCTAGCATGAAGGCTACCGCCTGGTGCTCGATGATAGCTTTACCCATAGTTTTGCGTTCTAAGGCGTAATTAGTAGCTTCATCTAAAGCCCTACGGGCTAGGCCAATGGCACCAGCAGCAACGAGGGGTCGAGTGGTGTCGAAAGCACCCATGGCAATCTTGAATCCTTTACCTACGTCACCCAATCTGTCAAAGATAAATAAAAGGTAAAGAAAAATAAGCTACCTGTTCTCATCAGGAACGACGACGTCTTCAAAAGTAATACCTCGAGTATCGGAAGCTCTTTGGCCCATGTTGATCTCTTTTCTACCAGGGGTCAGACCCTTACTGTCGGCATCGACAATGAACCCGGTGAAAGCTTTGCCGGCGTTTTGGGTGGGATCAGTCTTGGCCAAGACGAAGAACCAGTTGGCTTTACCACCGTTAGTGATCCACATCTTCTGGCCGTTCAGAACCCAGGAATCTCCCTTCTTGACGGCAGTCGTAGCTACTCCAGCCACGTCGGATCCAGCTCCAGGTTCGGTAACTCCATAGGAAGCTAGTAGAGGCTCTTCAGTCATCCTACCTAGGTATTTCTTCTTCTGGAAGTCATTGCCGGCTAAGATAACGGGTGCTTCGGCTAAAGTGTTGGCACACATGGCGGTCTGTATACCAGCGCAACCATAAGCGAGCTCTTCGTCGATTATGACACAGTCTAAGACGCCTAAGCCGGAACCACCGTATTCGGTTGGGATGTGGGTGTTCAGGAGACCTAATTCCCAGCCCTTCTTTACGATATCCATGGGATACTCGCCGGTTTGGTCGTGGTGTACCGCCTTTGGAATGATCTCCTCCTGGGCGAACTTACGTGCTAAATTCTGGAACTCCAGCTGCTCTTCACTTAGGCCGAATGAGGAGGCACCTGGTGTAGAGGTGGCTTGACCCGAGTACTTGCGGAAGGTAGTGTTGAGTAGATGCTGGGTACCTTTGGTTGGCTTGAGAAGGTTAATTAGAGTGGTTCGGTTCAGCATATTTTCTTTTGATAAATTTTCTTGATATTGAGACGGTAGTGCAGGTTCAGCTTTAAAAACTTTTAAAAGGAGTAGCGAGTTGCGGTATTTATTGTTGGTAAACTTCACGTGGACGCCTTTCAAGTACGTAAACTTGGGGGTTGAAATTTAGTGTTACGTCAGGCCAATCAAATTCAAGTTTAAGCAATTGGCATGATTTTAGGATTTGGCAAGGATTTGTAGTGAGATTTGAAGTTTAGCTTTGATACATTTTACATGGATGCGTATCTGGTTGCAATCATACATTTATACGGATATAGATGAACTAGCTTTACTCTTATCAAGAACACATATTAAACTATTGTTTATATAGCTTTTATAAAGAGAAAGCGAATCAAAATGAAATTCTTTAGTTATACCATTGTTTAGAAAGCTTCCTAAATATATAAAAATAGAATTTATTTCCAATAGACCAATTCACTATTTACCTTGTTTATACTAATACCAAACTTAATACTTACCAGTTGCTCGTCATTGAAAAGTAGATAGCTCCGTATCGGTATAAAAGATCTATAAGTAAAGCATAGTATTTATAAGCTCTGGTTGATGAATAGCCTACAAATGAAGAGAATCTCATCAACTTGAAATTTCCAAGCTCACCTTTATTTCAGGACGATTCTTCCAAATTCGAACCAATTATCACTAACCTCAACAGCGCTTTCTGATTCAACAAAAATTAAGTTAAAAATTTTTGGTTTCTTGAGGTTTCGATTCAAATCAAAGACTGCAGTTCTTCAAGAAATTATAGAATACTCAAAAAGTTCGACACAGATCTTGATAGAATGGAGAAGTCAACGAGCAAGAGTATTTCCAGCAAACCTAATAAGAAAAATACCAAGCAGCAAAAGAGAATACTTAAGGACGCTGAGACCAAGGATGAAGGTAAAAGCAAAGATAACCAAAAGAAACTCAAGAAAGTCAAAGGAGACGAAGAGGTAGATCTTTTTAATAGTTTCCATTTATTTATTTAAAATAGGGTAATTATAGAAAGATAAAAGTAGGAGAGCTAGTTGATGGTATAGTTACACTAAAAGATACCGAAAAGCTCGTTTTATCGGTAGCCGATTCGGACATCAAACTTAGCCTTATGTTTAATCAACTAACCGATCTAGTCGGCGAACATGTCCAGAAGCTAGCCAACAGTTTTAAACTTGGAGACAAGCTTAAGGATCTCTTGGTACTAACCAATCCCCAAAAGAAGACAGTTCAAGTAACATTGAAACCCTTGCTAGTTGCATCTTCCAAATTAGAATCAAGTAAAAAATATCTTCCCTCCAAGGTAGAGGATTGCAGTTTGGACGAAATTGTAGTTGGTTACGTATCGAAGGTTGAGGATACCGGTGTCCAAGTAAGTTTTTTGGACGGCTTAACTGCCCAAGTACCGATAGGTATGTTGCCGGACAAGCCGATTACTTCACCCTCTGATCAGTTTCAAACTTATCAGACAGTAGTTGCCATCGTCAAGAAGGCTGACAATACCAACGGTATCCAAGTATCTTTGAAGGAATCCGACTTGGAAGCTCAGCTCCAGCTGAACCACTCATTATCCAACTTGATTTACACCAGCTTACCACTTAGTTACTTTGCGGAGACCAAGCTGTTTAGCAGCTGGTCTACCTCCAAAAACTTCCCTGGCCAAATGGTGACGGCTCGGATAATTTCCAAGACCGACGCACAATGGAACCTTAAAGTTGGTAAATCCGATGCCACCATAAATATTCAGCAAATCGGTAAGACAAAGGCAAAAGACGGAGCGTCAATCGACTGCCGGTTTTTGGATTTTGATCCTGAGAATGGGACTATGATTTTATCGGCCCGTAAGGAACTGACCGATATTTCCAAGGTTGAGGAACTATCGCAGGTTGCACCAGCCGTAAATGACAGTACTTTTGACCAACTGAAAACTTTGATTGGTAGTAGTGAACCTATACCTGCTGTCGTTGAGCACGTCCACAGTAGCTTTTTAATAGCTTCGTTACCCCAGTTCGACAACGCCATCATCTACCTGCCTCTACAAACTTTCAACCATCGTACTCCCAATCCTACTCTCTTCCAAGTCCAACTTGTCGTGAATATCCACCTGACTTATCTACACCGTGGTGAATTAAGGATCCTGGGTCGATTAGCTAGTAATCCCTTCCCAGCTGAACAACTAACTTCAAACAGTTTGAAACCCAATCTTGGGTTACAGTTTGGTGATGTCGTCGAAGGTTTTATGAAGAATGCATGTGGGGATACTTTACGTTTGAAGGTAAACCTACCCACTCTTGGACTACAAGCTACTGCCTTCTTTACCGACATTTTCGACAACTACTTTGATATTCCCAACCCTAGAAATCCCTTCGGTAAGTTGGATAGGCTGAAGGCGATGCAATTCAAGGTTACAAGTATCGTCAAATCCAACACCAAAACTAAGGACAGTGATACTGACAAGAAGCTCCGAATAACGGTAACCGGTAAGCCTTCCATCGTAGGTTCTAGTGATTTAAGCATCTTGAAAATGAGCTTGCGTCCCAGATTCCAGGTTGGTGATACCGTGATTGGCTTTGTCAAGGAAGTGGGTGATACAGGATTGCTGGTGCGTATAACTTCAAAGTTAACCGGAGTCGTTAGCCCCTTAGATATTTCTAGCGATTTGCATATCATCAACAACTTCAAAACCCTGTTTAAAGTGGGGATGGCTGTCGAGTGCGCTATCAACACCAGTAACAAGAAAGTAACCAAGCTGTCGATCCTCAACGCACCTATAGATTTAAGCGAAGGTACCTTGAACTACCCGGCACCCAAACGTCAGCTTAGTGACTATGTAGTTGGAACTCAAATAGTCGCTAGAGTCACCAACCCCAAGTTCTCAAAGTCTTGGACTTTGGATCTAGGACTACCTACCCCTTATATCGGTGGAGACAGTGCTGCTAAGATCCCTAAAGGTGTATTGCACCGTACCCAAGTGAACGATAGCTTCTTGGATCAGCCCGACCTCTACAGCTTCCAGCTTATAGTTGCTACCATCACGTCAGTCGAAGATGACGGAACTGTTCAACTCAGCTTACGTTCTCCCAATGCCAACCTAATCGACTTGGTCCCCGACAACTTCACCGATATCGAAGTAGGTACTATCTTGCGCGGCTTCTTGACCAAAGTTGGCAACAAAGAGATCGAGGCTATGTTCGGACCCAAACTAACCGTCAAAGTTCCTGCTAAAAGTAAATTCGATACCGGACGTCACCACCAGTGCAAGGTAGGCAACGTAGGCTCATTCAAATTGCTAGCCAAGCACCCAGAACCTAGTTTACAGTTGTTAAAGATTGTTCCTTTCAACAAAATTCACGTTGCCACCTTCAACAAATCCAAGGTGGTCAATGCCGTAGTCAAGAAGGTTACCAATTCCGGTCTCAAACTCGAGCTGGTAGAAACTAGGCAGAGCGCCTTCTGTACCACTCAGCAGATTCCTTCACAGATCAAGGATCTTAATCTGCAGTTTGCAGTCGGAAAGGTGCTAAGTGTACAGCTTCTCGATATGAAAGCTAAGGATCAGGATATCCATGTCACATTGCTGCCTAAGGCACTTAAGACTGGTAGCCTCAAACTGGAAGATACAAAAAAGGAAGGGGAGGTTAAAGAGGAGGAGGATAGCGAAGGTGAACCGGTAAGCCACGACACCGATGACGAGGAAGATGTAAAAGAAGATGAGGATACTGACGATGAGTTCGAAGTGGATATTGACAATTCAGCTACTGCTGACCTTGAAGGACTAGAGCTGGAAAGTGAGGACGAAGAGGAAGAGCCCTTGGCCATCAAGTACAGTACACCAACTCAATCCCTCAACCTCGCTCAAGAATCCCTCCAGCTCTCAGACTCTGAGGATGAACAATCAACCCTTAGCTCCAAGCGTAAGATTAAGGCCACAACCAGCTCAGATACTTCCAACGAACCTCCGACCAAAACCAAGATTAGCCGCAGGCTGCCCAAAGATATCACGGCCGATCTCGACTCGACAGCCCCACAGTCCCCTCAGGATTTTGAACGTTTGCTACTGACCTCACCCAACTCTTCATACCTGTGGATCAGCTACATGGCCTACCATCTCCAACTTCGTGAGATCGAAATCGCTCGTAAGGTATCGGCTAAGGCGCTGGCTACTATCGATCTGAACCAGGAGCAGGAACGGTTCAACGTCCACGTTGCTAGATTGAACTTGGAGATGAAATTTGGAGACCTGGACAGTTTGGATGCTTATTACGACAAGGCTAAGTTCGAAGTCAACAAGCCTAAGCACCTCGGACTACGCTTGGCTAGTATTTACAATGCCAACCAGCATACTGAAAAGGCGGAGGCAACTTTGTTGGTCATGTGCAAAAAGTTCAACACTTCGTGCAAGGTGTGGCTAGCTTTAGGCCAACATTACTTAGACCTAGGGCCTTCATCCAATAACCAATTCAAGGCTGTTTTACCTCGTGCCATTAAAGCCCTACCCAAACGTAAGCATCTCAAAGTGACGTTGAAGTTCGCCAGCATGGAGTTCCAAGCCTCCAACTTGGAGCGAGCCCGTACCCTATTTGAAGGTATCTTGGCCACCTATCCCAAACGTACCGACCTCATCAACGTCTACGTAGATTTAGAGATCAAGTATGGAGCTGGTGCCATCGGTGACTACGATCGGATACGCCGGATCTTTGATCGCACTTTGAACAGCATAAGCAATGGTAAAGGCTTGAAACCCAACCAAGTCAAAGGCTTGTTTAAGAAATACCTGAAGTTTGAAGGGGAGTTTGGCGATGAACACAAGGTCGACCATGTCAAGGGTATGGCAGTGGAGTATATCGAGAACTTGAATGGAATTTAGAAGATTCTTTCACTAGGATGTGAGATGAGTAAAAGATAATAAACAGTTTTATAGATTTTAGATGTGAGTTCATTTTTATTTGGATGCTCTAGCATCTTTACATTTTAAGTATACGTTTGGATAGAAATGCAGCCATATTGAAATTTCCGCCAACATATTATATTTGGGTAAAAGGCATTTCATATTTCAACTATATAATAGCACTATGAAGTGAGCCTTGGTGTTTATCTTTTCATCCCAAGATAAGCTTATACATCGAATAAGTTAGGCGAGTGCTTTGAGTTTCTAACTTCAAATTTGCACTCACAGTTTCGAAAGGCGATGATCAGTTTATATATATCTCTAGTATGTTTGAAACACCCTAATTATACTCAATATAGCCGACATTGATATAGCTTCTATATCTCATCATCATGAAAGTATAATACCATTACTTTCAAAATATGAGAATTTAGCTGTATAGGATTTACTAGTCAAAGTTTTTTCAAGTACATTAATTTATTCGAATGGAAGTACTTGGATGTATAAATAATCCTAGCATTGAGAATGGACAAAAAATGGTAAATACAAACCTGTTTTGCTATTGAAATATACTTCATTTTAGTATTATAAAGCAAGGTATGGTCACACTTTAGTACATATAATACATCAAACAAATCAGTCTAGAAAGAAAACAGATTCCAATAGCCTTCAAACTACTATGGTAGCAACCCTATCAATCTAAAACCCTTAACGATGCAGTGAATATTTATCGTTAGAGCTACACTCGAAAGCTCCGTCAAAACCTCCTTTACTGATTAACCTACAAACAAGCTCAATATGGCTAAATTCGAACCCTCAATATTACATGAAAAGGTAGAGAAAGTATCGAAAAACTGAGTATGTAGAACAAATATAACTTAACTTTTATAGAAATCCATCAACTTGTTTATCTTCTAAAATAACTTCCGATCAGACTGATTGGACATATTTTTAGTACGATACCCAAAGTAGATCAAATAGAAATGAAACATAGACAGATTATACGACGTGGTGGATGCGTGACCTATCCACTAATTTCATTTCGAAGGGGTATCTGCATATTCTTTGCGCTTTTAACTTTCAAAAGTAGGCTGTTTGAGAATATTTACTTATTTTCTATATGCTTAGCTATAGGAATAAAGCAATTAGTTTGGAACTAAACAACATCCAAAAGTCTAGTGCAAGATAACTACGCCTACTCTAGAGGTATAACCGATACTACCATTTGTAGCCAATAGCACTCATTAGTAATGTCTATTAAGAAACAGGTTGATATGTTCCTAAAAGTTCAAGGTGAAACCGTATACTTGATTTAAAAAAGGTCTTGGACTTTATGAACAGCTTGTATCGAATAGAAATTCTGAACTTTGTTGCTTTACTGCAATAAACAAACTCGACTCAATAGCTTATAAATAAGGACAAATTGAAATCTACTTCTTTTGCTTTTCCAAACTCAAACCTAAATACAAACATTTTTAACGAACATCACATTTATATTTGTAGATCCAACGTTTACAAGTTATGGGAATCGACGACAAAACATTTGATAATAAAGACCAGTACGAACTCAAAGTCCTAAGCCATCCGGAGGAGGAGGAGATTATCGACGAAGTTGACTACCAACTGACGGTACGTTCAATTGTCATCGGAACTTTCTTAGGGTGTATCATGTCGGCCAGTAACTTGTACCTCGGGTACAAGACCGGTCTAGGTTTCTACGCCTGCTTCTTCGGCTCCATCTTAGGGTACGGTATCGGTAAGTTGATGGAACCTTTACCTCACTTCCTAGGTGGCGGCAAGTTAGGCATACGCGAGAACTGCTCCATCCAGACGGCAGCTACCGCAACTGGACTCCTCTCAACCGCCTTCAATGGACCTATCCCAGTTTTATTCCGTAGCAAGATCATCGAGTCGATCGACCAGGCCTGGGGTGCCATGTTCTGCTGGATGATCGGGGCGTCTTTCTTCGGTATGTTCTTTGCCGTGCCCATGCGCTCTTACTTTGTCATTCAGCAAGAGCTCGCCTTCCCTGGTCCATCAGCTGCCGCTCATATGATCAACAAGTTACATACCGGTAAAGACGGCATTCCCCGCAAGCAAACTTTGGCCCTAGTGTATACGTTATCGGCTGCCATTCTTTACAAGGTATTCGTGTACTTTGTACCCTTTTTGTTCGACATCCATATCATCTACTGGATCGGATATGCTGCCAGCTTCAAGCCCTTTATCGACATCGACACTATGTTCAGATGGCACATCCAGCCCTCACCCGCCTACATCGGTATTGGTATGACCGCCGGATTGAACGTCGCTGCATCCATGTTTGCCGGTACTATCGTAGCTTGGGGTATCATAGCACCTTGTCTGTTCTATTACGGTAACGACGTCTATAAGAAAAGTGTCTTGGGCAGTGTCCCCAATGAAGTAACCGTCCAGAATTGGAACTTGTGGGTAGGAGTAGTCATCATGTTGACAGCCAGTATCACGGAGCTGCTCCTCAACTACAAGTCTATCTTCGGCTCCCTACGTGACCCCATCACTCACGTCTACAATAACTACATCTTACGTGTTGTTCCATCTCTATCCCCTATGAATACCGTGGTCTACGACAACAAAGACCCCGTCCATGCCAAGGATCAAATCCCTACTTGGATGTGGGCTTCGGGACTAATTGTCTCAATTGTCTTTACCATTTTGACCTACCACTTCTACTTTGACATCCACGTTGGCCTTACTATCCTGGCCTGCATCCTCAGCTTCATCCTTTCGTACGTAGCCTGCCAGATTTACGGTGAGACCTTCATCAATCCCGGCAATACCTTGGCCAAGGGAACTCAAGTCATATTCTCGGGTATCCCCTCCTCCACTCCTACCCTAAGCTTCACCAGCAACTTGTTAGCCGGTGCCTTAACTGCCGTAAGCACTACCCAAGCTACCGAGATGGTCGGAGATCTGAAGACGGGTCATATACTCAAGGCATCCCCCCGTTCCCAGTTCTATGCCCAAGTTATCGCCACTATCCCCGGTATTTTCGTCTCGGTTGCCATCTTCTATGTCTTCGCCAAAGCCTATCCCTGCATCAACGATAAGACAATAGCTCCCCTTTCTGATACTTGTCCCTTTAGCTTACCGGGAGTTCTAGCTTGGGAGTTCATAACCAATGCTTTGGCCCTAGACGGTGTCAAGTTGATCCCCTACTCGTGCAGGATTGCTCTATTAGTTGGGTTCCTTGTTACTTTTGTCATTACCATTTTGAGGACTACTTTGTTCAAGAAATACGCCAAGTTTATTCCCAACATGGCCATCTTCGGTATGGCCTTTGCTCTACCTGGTTCAGCGGTCAGTTTCGGATTGTTGATTGGGGCGGTAAGCGCCGTCATCTGGGAGAAGGTGCACCCGGCAAGCCACAAACTGTACTTCGTCTCAGTTTCTTCGGGAATGGTAGCTGGTGAAGGTATCGGTGGTTTAATTACTGCCATTTTTACCATCGCTGGTATGGATCAAACTAAAGTTGCTACTGCCTTTGGTTGTATAAAGTCGGCTGCCGCTTGCTAACCTTTCCTTTCCATCACCTTCGTACTCCTCTTCTATTTTGCATCAGATGAGCTTAGAACTATTTGATGGTCAAACACTAATAAGTTAAATTCTAGTAAATATATTTTTTGTGCTGATAGCGGTGTAAGTTTATATATTTATATGCTTTGAGGTGTAGTTAAATATCATATATCAGTTATAGCAACTTGGAGGTTAACTAGCTTATCTAAATGTTGTTTATTTAAAAGTACCAGGTTACAATAGTTTACTGATATGCATCTAATCTCATTGAAAATTTGTTAAGTAAAATCTATTTCCTAAACTAAGTCAAATTGTATTTTGACGTCAAGCTCTTGTGGACAATAGAGTAACCCTACCATATCTACTTTACAGCGTGCAGCTCTGTCACTACATAAGCTTTATATGATAAGCTTATGGGAAAAAACTATATCAAAAGACACCCTACTTCCTCACCAATAAATCCTCTAAACCTACACTATCGAAAGCATAATATAGATATAAATCTTATCCTACCTTTATCTAAGAGTCATCTTGACCCCTCCTTCTAGATTTGCTAAACATAGCTATATTTGGTATCCCTATTCAATTTTCCACTCAAATTTGATAAGGTCCCTAACCAAAAAATTTCGAAAATTATCCAAAGTAAAAAATGGGAAGGGGCTGGTAGCTTTGTCTCTTTTGCCGGTATGAGTAAGGAAGATAGCAGTAGTTTCGTTAGGGCAGTTAAGGATTGTACGGCTGGCTCAGTAGGTGGTATATTCCAGGTTCTGGCTGGTCAAGTAATTTTATTTTGTTGTTTACATATACTTATAAGATATTTTATTGTTTGTTATCATTTGCTTATAGCCTTTCGACACCGTCAAGGTGGTAAGTAACTAATTATATATACATTTATAAAATTTTCACTTTTGTTTAATGATATAGCGCCTCCAAACTCAACCCCTCCCCAAACCGGGTGAGCTGCCCAAGTTCGCTGGACCTATGGACTGCGTTGTAAAGACCTTCAAGGAGGAAGGTTTTAAAGGTTTCTACAAGGGCACCGCCACTCCTTTAGTAGGCATCGGTCTATGTGTCAGTATCCAATTCTTTGCCTTGGAGAACTTTAAACGCTACTACACGGTACAGAACCAAAAGGCTGGTAACTCGAACCCCAGTAGGTTGAATTCAGCTCAACTCTTCATCGCTGGTGCCGGTTCAGGTGTCGCCAACTCTATAGTATCAGGTATTTTATAAACATAGGTCAGCAACCAATCATTTTGTAAAATATTAGGCCCAGTCGAACATATCCGTATCCGCTTACAAGCCCAAACCAGCAACAACGCCCAGTTCAAAGGACCTTTGGACTGCATAAAGCAGATCTACCAAAGCCATGGTTTGAAAGGTATCTACCGTGGTCAGGTACCTACTTTAGCTAGAGAGTTCCTCGGATACGGAGCTTATTTTGCTACCTACGAGTATCTGGTTCAGAACGCTATGCAGCAGCAGAACAAGAAGAGGGACGAGTTGTCTAGCCTACAGGTTTGTCAGTTCGGTGCATTGGCTGGTTATTCGATGTGGATCTTGGCTTTCCCTATCGATGTTGTAAAATCAAAGTTCCAGACCGATGGATTAACGAAGAGCACTATGAAATACGAGAGTGTAGTTTCTTGTTGTAAGCAAATTATGGCCAACGAGGGGGCACGTGGCTTCTTCAAAGGATTCGTACCTTGTATTTTACGTGCTGCACCTGCTAATGCCGCTACTTTCTTAGGGTAAGTTTATATTTTTGATTATTTGTATTGATGGTTTCTTTTTTCGTTGCCGTAGGTTCGAGATGGCTATGCGCGTTTTGAATTAGATGGAGACCTTAGTCTTGCTTCAATTTGGGTTTTGTGAATGGGATCTAGATTAAATAATGTTCTGGTAAAGGGCAGTGATATACGAATTTGAATTTCTGGCATATTTTACTTTTTCTTAGATGGGGATTTACCGACAGGCTAACTAGTAGCTCATAATAGCTGGTGAATGTACATTTAGTTTATTAGTAAATGATTTCCCGGTAAAGGATAGTGATATACGAATTTGAACTTTTAGCTTCCTTTTACTTAGACGGGGATATACCGACAAGCCAACTGGTAGTTTCATAAAGGCTGATAAACATAGGCATAGCTTATTAATTTGTAGAATAGTTTTAGGAAATCCATTTTAGCATATACATGTTTTCGTTTAAGGCAGTAATAGTATTAATTTAATGAGATATAGGGCATCTTCCGCCTGATTTAAAAGGAAGTCGGATTACTAGTTCTAGGGTAGGTTTGAGACTAAATTTTAGCACTTCTATCTACCATCCTACCCTTTAATTTCTAAAATTGCACTGTAAATTGTCTATTTTCATTAATTTCTTGTCGTATACAACCCTTTATTTTTAAAATTCATTGCGTCTAGATCTTTCAGATGGTACCTAGTTTTTAGTCTCATTCTACAATTTTGGGACGGTAGTGTCCAAATCTATTTTTCAGCGATTGCTACATGTAGTACCCGGACCCCCTATCTGATAGCGAGTATAGTTTTAGCTACCAATTTATCTACTTTTGAAATGTGTTTCCCAGACTATAATTTTCAAAGTAGATTACCTGGACTAAACTTTAATTACTTTTTCAACATCAAAGGCATTTGCACCTTACACTGACTTATTTCAGGATATGAGTATACAACTTAACATAAAAGGTATGCTACGATTGAAACTTGTATATTTCCTTTTGTAGAGCTGGAGAAGCGCATCGATCTAAACCTAGATCTTGGTAGTCCAGCTTTTGTAGCTTCAAATTTGAGGTTATCCAAGATATCATACAAAAAGAACCTGAGTTTAAACTATATATATATAGGTTCCCGAAAAATTGTATTAGGATGGATCCATTTATTGTTTGTGGATCAAAGCTTATTCTGGTATCCTTTTGGAAAAGTAGGTACATACTCTATGAAGTAATTCTACATCCTTTGTACATCCAAACTTCCGTACTTGAAGTAAAGTTTATTGTATAAAGTTTACAGTATACAAGTTTATACTAGGTTTATGTTTGAAATTTAAGGGGAAGCAAGCAGTCAAAGTTAGTCAGTAGAAAGTTGAAAAGTAGGTTGGGTGGACTATGAATTTCGGTAGATGGATAAAATTTTTGGGTGGAAAGGAGTAGCAAAATTTAGGATGCTAAATTATAGTAAAGGATGTAGTTGCGATTAGCAATAGTCAAAGGTGAAAATCAAAACATCACTACAGCTTTGAAATAGAAAATTATATCTGCTATAGACTTATAAATTTTAAAATGGACGTGAATATTTATTAGATTTTGGATTAAAATTTGAATGAGTCCAACTCATATCGTTAAATACACTATATACATTAGATGACATATGTCAAATTATCTCATAAAGCTACAAACTCAGTTCCTAGCTACCTCCGGTGTCAAACTGATGTAGATGGTCTGTTGGGGATCCTTATTTGACAACTTCAAGTTGGGGAACCCTTCTTTCAACATCTGATCAAACTTGTCACCACTCGTCATCTTCATTATACGTTTAGCCTCGTTCAAGTTGTAGACTTTGTTATCACTAGGATGGTTGTCGTTCCTTATCAAAAGGTGTCTGTGGATAGTTTGAGCCGCCTTTTCAAATTTTATGTAACAGGATTGTACTTTACTGCGACTCTTGCCGTTGTTATTTTTGAAGGTGGAATCAGCTGGGTGCAGGTGTAGGTCAGTGAAATAGTCAGTAAAATCGGAGTCTGAGGATTGTTTAGATTCTATGGAAGCCTTTGGCTTGAAAGGATGGACGGTAGAGGTTTGGAAGGACAACATTTCAGATAAGTAGTTCAACGAATTTAAAGTTGATTGAAAATATTATGGAGGTTTATAATTGTTGCTTTAGTACAACTCCCGCCTTTATATACCTGGCTAAGCTTATGCTTGGATGATTATATAATGATGGGCTCAGCACTAATTGAAAATTGGGTATACCAATATAGAAATAGTACTTGGTGCTGGATCATAACCTGGGGTCTTATTCATAGCTATGTGATCCAAAGTAACTAAAGTTTAAATGGTTAGTCAACTACAATGTATTGGAAACCTAACCAAACATTTAGGGATCCTTTGCTTTAGTAGGCAGATGAATTCATAATAGTAATGTCCGTAATTTCCACTTTTTGTAATGGTACCTATTCCCAAATCCTTATTCTATATACCAAAATAAGAAACTGGGTAGCTCAATCCCCTTGCTATATACTTTTAAAATAGTATAATTCTGGACTATCTTTTATAGTTCGACTTTGGTAGGTTACTTGCAAAGTTTTGTGGGGAATTTTCTTTGGTTCAAGAGAATTGGGCTAAGTAACGGTATTCCTATTTAACTTCCCAACAAACATACAGGATTTCATTATTACTGCTTTGTTGGTATAGTTCTCATAATTTGTAGTAAGCTTGTAGTATGTATGCAAATAAACAGTACCTATACGCTTACACAACAAAACCTTAGTTCATTACTAGCTACTGCCAAAGGCTGTATAAGAAACTTAATGGAGATCAGTTAAAGCCAAATTCTCGATAAAAGCTCCTAAATTTTGTTGATCAGCCAATAAAGTGTTACAATAGAGCTAATTGTAATCCAACTTGAAAGCTTAAATAATGTACCCACCCACTAAACATTTTGGTGGTGCTTCCAGGGCAGCATTGTATTGAGCTTAAAGCCAATACCTTGGATAATTTGGATACGCCCTGCCTTAAATTCAAGTTTTTACCCTACTTTCTTACAACCATTAGCGCCACCGTATTACAATTTCGAAGTTTTGGTCTACCTACTTATTACAACTCAAATTTAGTTACATTTGGACACTAAGTTACTAATTGTAACTTTACTTGACTTTGGATGCAGGACTATTTCAATGGAGAAAAATATATATGTATGCTGGGAAAAGGGGTACATTGGATTTTAAACTCTGTTTTTGCGATTTTTGACCAAATAGAGTTTGATATAGCCATCATAGATTGGAAGAATTTGGTATAAATTTCCGAATCCTGCAGTATATTTTAGATTGATAACTTTCAATTTTGTAGTTGACAATTTTAAACTATTAGTACTTTTGATCTGCTATTTTACAAAAGTTGTGCTATCACTCTCAAGATTAAGGTTCGTCACTTTAGACTGTAGGTATGCTCCCATAGTACCCAAGTAACTTTTGATATTCTATAAGCACATCTTTGAACATATACTTTACTACCTTGACGATTTATAATCGGATTGTAGCTAAAGAAGTTGTTCGTATATGGATATTAAAACTTTGACATCAATTTAATAAAATTCAATTACATGTAGCTGATGCCTCCATCGTAAAGAAATGATAGCAATACATTCTCTAAATAGAAGCTGTGACAAGTTTTTAAACACTATTTACTATCACTATTCAAATGTTTATAGTAGATGTCTATAGAATCATCGAAGATCCTTCAAACTATTTAAGGTAAATGAAGATTCAACAGTCAATAGGGAATAGGTATATTAAACCCATTTTTGGTTGATTTCTATATTTCTGTCATCCTTGAGCTTAAAGGACGTACTAAAACCTACAAGTTTAATTTACTGCAGAATACCCAGCAGATTAACATTAATGATTATTTGTATCTTCAAAGCCAACCACCAGCTTCAGAAAATGATCAATAAAATCCAGTAGTATTCTGATAATAGTCAGATAGTTATTCCAATCGATAGCATTAAATTTTATAATGACTACTTTTATAACTGTATTATACATAGCTGATAACTCTATAGACTTTTAACCTGTATTTATAAGCTATAGATTTGTACCTAATTTTAAAATAAGAACATCAATAAGTATATCTATATACCTCTTATACAGTAATCTAGAGTCTATAAATTCAAAGGAACATCGGTATAAATACATTTTATAGCAGCGAATTCAAGACTCTACACTACATCACATGGTATATGTTAGTTTATCTCGATGTATATAGCTTCCAATTATTATAAAAACAAAATAAGTGGATAAGGTGTAGAATTCCTAGGTGGAGGATGCCCAACTATAGTAAACGAATTTCTGAACTGAGCGGTAGTCAATATATAGCGAAGCCAGTAAGTTCTAATAATACAGTTTAAATCAGTATTTCGACTTTGACTATAAAGGTATAGTTAATTTTGAGCCTCTCAGCTATATATTAGTGTTTTTAAATTACATAAACAACAATATTAGATCGAGCATTCGATTTTATCAATAGCTGTATTTACAAGCTACTTAAAGTTTTGAATGGATTATTAAAAATATTGATTTATCCAGCAGCACATATCAACTTAAGCTTTAAATATGTGCTACTAACCTCCCCTCGATTCCATCAAATTGCACTTTCCAACCAACCATTTCAATTAAAATCGCCATACATGAAATATTAAAGATTATCACCAAAGGAAAGCTAGAAAGTGAACCAAAATACTGATAACCCAATCTACTGGAAGAAACTCCGAAAGGTATCGTGTAAAATGTATTTCGCATTACTTCAAATCTTATCAAGAATCCCATATAACCAATTTTCACGGTTAGAACCCCACAAGAATACCTGAATTTTTTTGACAAATAGTATTCCTTTTGGAGTAAATTTTCATATTTCCTTATGCTTTCCAAATCTAATAAACAGCTCCTGTGTAGGGAAATTGGGCACTTTCTTTGAAACCCCCTACGTTACACAGATAAAGATAAGGGTAGAGGCACTACCACCCTATATATGCCGTCAGCTCAATCTATTGAATTTAGAATATCGATCCAAAACATCATATTTCCACCAGGTTTAGGTTAAATTTTTCGGATGGAAGGCACATGATGCGCAATAGAATTAGTTTGCTTGAATTCAAAATATATTTTTATATCAAAATATCTTAAACTATTGTGGTGGTGCAGATAGTATATGTAGTTTTTTAGACAGACGAATGGCACTTCATGGAATGGGAAATAAAGCGAACCTAGATAAAATTTTTTATCGAATTCCAAAAGTATATGTTGCCGGCTTTGTAAAGCAGGCGAAGCTAGTTTGTGAACCACATCACACATGCTCAATAATAACTTACCATGCTTCCAGTCTAGATTTAAAATTTTTTCTATATAAGAGCTACAAAAGTCGCTCTATACCCTTTTCCAATGGAAACTATTTTGTAACAATGTCCCAATCCCCCGAAGATGCAGCTGCCATACTCAAGATCACCGAAGTCTTTCAGGGCGTCAACAAGCTGTCCCTATCCTTTGCAGTCATACTCTCAATATTCATCAGCACTACCGCTTGGATCGGCAACTTCAAATCGACAAAACGGCTGAGCTACCGCTTGTACTTTTGGCTATCAATGGCCGACATTTTAACCCACGCTCCCCTCCTTATAGTTTATAAAGAGAAGATCAAGTGTCAGATAGTCAATTTTGTAGTCACCTTCGCCAACGTCTGGACGGTTATTATCACGTCGGTAATGGCTTTGAACTTACACCTGGTGTTCATCCTGGCCAAACCCAACTTGGTGCGAAGCGAGAGGTTCTACGTGATAGGATGTTTCTTGCTGTCGCTTCTGATATGCATGCCCATGGCAATAGTCATAGGGATCCACCCCAATTCATGCCCATTCTACACCTACTTCAGCCCACCACTTGACATCGTAGCTTTGTTTGGACTCTTCGCATTATGGACGACGATTCCAACTATCTACTGTTTCTACGTCTTCATCAAGATAGCTATGAAGCTTTCTGACTCGAAGACTCCTTCCCTCAACGACTCCAACAGCACTGAAGATCAAAGGAACCAGCGGATGCTGTTGAAACGTATGGTAACGCGCCTCGTTCTCTACCCCTTAGTCCCAGTGGTTACCGTTTTCCCATACGTTATTTCGGTTGCATCTCAAGATCCAGACCGCACTTATAGAGTCTTTGATGCCTTTCTCCAGTATTTTGCCGCTACTACCCAGGGCACCTTCAACTTCATATTCTTTATGTTCGATCCAGCTTTACCCGTACTCTTCAAAGAGATTAAGGATGCTTATGGATCCTTTTCCACTTTAAGAGGTAGCAACGGTGGTAAGAGTAAGATCCAGTTGAAGGATGATGCTGAAATTGAATCTACCTACGCCAATGGTCAAAATTTCCAAGGGCTATCGATTCAACCTCACCCATCCATATCTGGATCTATAGTCAGCTCCAACAACAGCCAACTAGCCATCAACAACGACGATATCGAACTTATCAGTAACTACACAACCTCTAACCAATACGGTACCAAACTTGCCGCAAACCCTAGACTTTTAATCTAAGCTATATTCCTATTTAATAAATTTTCGCCAATTGACAATATATGTATATAGTTTAGCGGATTTTCGTTCTATTAAACAATATTTATTTTCTAGAATACAGGTTTGTATCTATAAGAACATATATAAATTTGTCAATGTGTTCCCTAACTAGACATACACACCCACCTAAAGCTTGCATGCTCTCTGAAAACATTTTCAAAATCTGAATCAAAGTGGGATAGTGATATATATGCCGCTATTCCGACCTAAAGTGTGGCGACATTGGACCTGGTGCAACCAATTCAACAATTAGATCCAGGTATGGATAAATTAGTAAAGTAGCGATAATTACCAATTATGAATTTGAAGAGAGGTTCCTACTGAATAACTCTACTTATTCAAATATATTTACTATGCATTTCTAGTTGATATTGAAGAGATAGTCTATATTTGTTGAAGTAGGCAAACTAAATCCGTCACGAAGGTTACCTTTCCAAGTGAAAAATTAGGTTAATGGGGTAGGTATGCTAAGTACTGATAACTTAATATTTTTAACGACCATGCGTCAGCTATAAATGGACTGGGGTGCTAACTATACGAGGTATTTCGAATAAGGAAGCAAGAGTCAAGGTATACATAACTTGAAGTGGAAGTGAATTTCCATTATATAGGTCTAGAGCTACACCGGTAGCTGCCTGATTACAATTTTTCAACTAGTTCGATGCCAATTTTATCATGCTCCTATATGCATTTCAAGGAAAGATCTTTCCAAAACCAAATACTCGACTAGCAAAGGGAAATGAATATATTTAGAAGCTTGTACAACTGACAATAGTGCATTTGCCGAGCATATTCCAGAAGTCTAGGACAGCTAAATAGTGTTGATACGGCAAGAAGCTTGTGTTCATTGCAACTACCTTTATTGTTTTAGTTAGAGAATATATACATGCTGAGGTGCCATCTTATAGTAACCTAATCTGCCAAGTTCGAAATAAAATATATATAAGCTTCTATGGAATCCCTTTTCCATCACTTCAAATACTTTTAATATATTACGCTATCGCTTTATGTAAGTGGATGTAGCGACTTTTGACCTCGTTTCGTTTTGCCATCAAGAACTAGAATTCGCAAGTACTTGGTAAGCCGATGTACTTAACCGGATCACTAACCAAGTCTACTGGGGTGTGGAAGCCCAGTCAAAGATATCTACTATGTATGCAGCTATTGTCATTGTAAAGGTAGCTACAAACCGCTAAATTTGAAGGGAGGTGTAAAAATATAGGATGGTGACTAGTAGAAAATCATAATTGAATAAATGAATGCTAAATAAGCTATATATGTTGTGCAGCAAGAAGATGGTTGTAGGATTAGATATGATAAAGTATCTAGACAAAGTTGCTTATAGTGAAAAAGAATTTATATAGCTAATGTAGGTCAAAGAACTAGTATTCAATAACGTAATTTACTTTTTAATATTAATTTGGGTCAAAAATATCGTACATGTATCTATAAATAAGGAAATATATAAAGTTTTGTAATACAATTATTTGTGAGCAACTACTCACGAATCTAGCCTTGGATAGAACGATCAGTTTGTAAAATTGAGTTTATAAGTTAGATCACTACCTTTGAATACGCTGAGATTAAGCCAAATTTTGTCCAAGTATATGATTAAAAGCACTTACTGTAGCTGAGCTCTAATGTATTCAACATAGCATCTGATTGCTTAACTTTTCAATCACTAAAAGTTATTCAACTTGAGCTACTGACGAGGTGGTAGGAAAATAACAAATACCTTTACGATATTATTTTCACTCTAATTTGGAGTACTTTCAATCATTACTTCTGTAACTTATCAATGGCTATTAAAGATTAGATTGTCTTTGGATCAATTTCAACTAATATACCAACTTAAAAGCAAAGTTGTTTTATTAATAAAATTAATACGTCACTTAAATACATCTTTTTAATCTTAAACTCGTATTTCCATTTGATAATTCGAAAATAACTGGATGCTTCACTAGCTTTTGAACATGTTCTCGAATAAATTTCGACATTCATTCAAGAGTACTATATAAAGATAGCCTATATTCCTTCTGCTTTTACGCTAATCCTAAATCCTGAGATATTTTGCTGCTATTTTTTCAATCTAATCAGATTGAATGCTGGAATACTTCAATCTCAACTTACCTATAGCTGCCATTGTATATTTCATAAACGCTTGTAGCTAGATTCTTCAAAATCGTCAATACTACCAATGTATCCTATTTAAAACTTTCATTTTGCATTTCATTTCTAATAGTTGGATTACTTGATCAAGAACCTAATTACATTTCAAAAGTTATGATGTCATATTTGGATATAGTGATCGGAATATAGTTCTATTTTGAAGCAAATGTTGACGCATCTTCAAATTTGGTATTGCTAACAGTCAAGTGCCTTGGTTCAAGGGATTGAAAGCTGTCTTATAAGAACCAAATGTTACTCAAAATGTATGGTAGACTTATATAGAATAGATACTTAAAGATGGAAATCACGAATAAATGCAATAATCTGTATATTATATCAGTGATAAAGGCGACCGCCATCAGTTCTTATTTACTATCATATCAAAGACAAGCTATTGTAAACTGATATGAATAAAGATTAGCAAAAAACATCAAACTTTATTAAAATTAAACTAACACGCCGCCGCTGATTTAACACAACCAAAAGCGGTTGCAACTTTGGTCTGATCGACTCCACCGATCGTGAAGATGGCTGTTATAAGTCCACCAATGCCTTCACCGGCAACGAGACCCGAGGATATCGAAACGAAATACAACTTATGGGATTGGGGATGCAGTTTCTCCCAAAGGAGAGCAATAATACCGCCCACTAATATACCAAAGCTGATGGCTGACCCAGGGAACGTGAACGCCATTCCTACAATAGCCATGTTGGGAATATACTTGGCATACTGTTTAAATACAGTCACCCTCAAGATAGTGATAACTAAGGTCGAGATAAAACCAACTAAGATAGCAATGCGACAGGAGTAAGGGATGGTAGCTACGCCACTGACGACTAGGGCATTTGTGATGAACTCCCAGCTCAAGATACTGGGAAAGATGAACGGACATTTGTCAGAGGGAGCTATTATGGATTTGTCGACAATGCAGGGATAAGCTTTGGCAAAGACGTAGAACAATACAACCGAGACAAATATACCAGGGATGGTAGCTAGGACTTGGGCATAGAACTGGGAGCGGGGGGATGCCTTGAGGATATGACCCGTCTTCAAATCTCCGACCATCTCGGTAGCTTGGGTAGCACTTACAGCAGTTAGAGCACCAGCCAATAAGTTGCTGGTGAAAGTTAAATTTTGGGTAGCTGAAGGTATACCGGTGAAAATAACCTGGGTTCCCTTGGCCAAGGTATTGCCGGGATTGATGAAGGTTTCACCGTAAATCTGGCAGGCTACGTACGAAAGGATGAAGCTGAGGATGCAGGCCAAGATAGTAAGGCCAACATGGATGTCAAAGTAGAAGTGGTAGGTCAAAATGGTAAAGACAATTGAGACAATTAGTCCCTGAAGCCCACATCCAAGTAGGGATTTGATCCTTGGCATGGACGGGGTCTTTGTTGTCGTAGACCACGGTATTCATAGGGGATAGAGATGGAACAACACGTAATATGTAGTTATTGTAGACGTGAGTGATGGGGTCACGTAGAGAGCCGAAGATAGACTTGTAATTCACAAGTAGCTCAGCCAAACTTGCCGTCAACATGATGACTACTCCTACCCACAAGTTCCAATTTTGTATTGTTACTTCGTTGGGGACGCTGCCCAGGACACTTTTTTTATAGACGTCGTTACCGTAGTAGAACAGACAAGGTGCTATGATACCCCAGGAGATGATGGTTCCGAAAAACAGGGAGATTCCGGTGTTTAAGCCAGCTGTCATACCAATACCGATGTAGGCGGGTGAGGGCTGGATGTGCCATCTGAACATAGTGTCGATGTCGATAAAGGGCTTGAAGCTGGCAGCATACCCGATCCAGTAAATGATATGTACGTCACCTAGGAAGGGTACGAAGTACACAATAATTTTGTAAGCGATGGCAGCACATAGGGTATACACCAAAGCCAAAGTTTGTTTGCGGGGAACACCGTCTTTACCGGTGTGTAACTTGTTGATCATATGAGCAGCAGCTGATGGACCAGGGAAAGCTAGGTCTTGTTGAATGACGAAATAGGAGCGCATAGGGACGGCAAAAAACATACCAAAGAAAGATGCTCCGATCATCCAGCAGAACATAGCACCCCAGGCCTGGTCAATCGACTCGATGATCTTGCTACGGAACAAAATTGGGATAGGTCCGACAAAGGCAGATGATAGAAGACCAGTTGCAGTTGCTGCTGTCTGGATGGTGCAGTTCTCTCTTATCCCCAACTTTCCACCACCTAGGAAGTAAGGTAGTGGCTCCATCAACTTGCCGATACCGAAGCCTAGGATGGAACCAAAAAAGCAAGCGTAGAAAGTCAAACCAATCTTGTAGCCTAGGTACAGGTTGCTGGCTGACATGATGCACCCTAGGAAAGTTCCGATGACAATTGAACGTACCGTAAGTTGATATTCGACCTCATCCACTATTTCGTCCTCTCTTTCATTGATAAAGGTTATATCGTAGTTCTTCTCGTCTACAGCTGGCTTTTCGTGGCTACCCATTTTAAATTTATGCTGTTAATTAAAAAAGTTCCTTTAAGTTATTTATAGTGGTGTGATGTTCTTCTAAGTAATTTGGGGGCGTACGATTACTTTGTACCCAGCAAATAGAATGTAATTTCGGGAGGTTAGGCCTGTAGCAAAATCCATTCTCTGAACAGTATTTCCCAATCCGAACACATCAAATGGAATAGGAATACATTTTTGAGAATAACTATATTGGTTAAAGGCCCTATTGAGTTTCTAGCTAGCCAAAAGTAAACTAAGTTAGTTTTGCACTATTTTTAACTCATTTCCCATCAAATTGGTAAAAAAGCGGACATCGGAATGGTTTAGGACACTGAGCTATCAAGTATGTGTACTAATAAGGCAATTACAAGTAGGCCAACTTGTGATTATACTTGGTGAACCGATTTATTTGAAATCAGGTAGGAATTGAAATACTAGGAAAGCTTTGATCTGTATTGAGAAACAAAGGTATCTCGATTTCTATATATCAACACAAATCTAGGTGGGATATACTTATAGGTTTCCCATAGGATGTATATTGACAAATCAAGTAGTATATTCATAGCAAAGTTAAATTGTGATTTTCATTTTAATTGATAGTGGATAGGTATATCTAGTAAAATGCATTGTATTTGATATAGAAAATTAATTTATTAGATGGATTTCACTCTTACTTTAGATATGTTTATCAATGTACCATTAAGCACAATGATAGTTGGATCTATGTTGAAAGAGTAGATGCTGAATACTTAAAAATATAATGTGCTTTATGCTTAAGCTCGATTCTATAAAAATTCATATGCAAAAAGTATATCTCATTTAATATTCACATCGCCTCAAAGAAACTAACCTCCACCTCGTTCCTTCCTTATCGAAGCTCTAGGGTTCATTCGAGGTCTTGAGCTGGTCGTTGATCGTTTCAAGCTACTTCCACTTAAATTCATCTTACCATTAATTCCACTTTCACTTTTACTAGTTAGAGGCTGTACAGCCGACAAGGGGCGTGGTGGTAGTCTTGGTTTCACATTATCCAGGTCCTTACGCTCGCCTCTCCAATCAGAGTCAGAGTTAGATCGGTTCATCCCCACATTTTCGTTAAATCCACTACCTACATTCAAGTTTGAGTTCAATCGCGCTATAGCTTGGATGCTATCCCTATGTGGCAGATATTGTGGCTGGTTTCCACCTACAAATCCACTGTGGGCGTTGATATCGGGGTTGTGTAGATTAGGTTCACTACGGCTGGCTAAACCACTGGAGTTGTGGTTCGAATAGTTTGAGTTGAGGCTGAGAGTCGATCCGTAGGGTGAAGGGGAAGCCATCGGTAGACTAACGTCACTCCCACCTGAAAGTCTCTTTTCGGAACGAGCGCCAATCAACTGACTTTTAGGCCGCTCGTAACTAGGCTCCCGCTCCATGCTGGGACTCAATCTAACAGTAGTAGTCGGCATGTTAGTTAGACTACTATCAAGGTCCTCGACGTTAGGTAGTCTACCGCTATTAAGCTCACGCATCAGCTCTAAAAATAGAGTTGGAGTCAAAATGTTGGTCGTTCCCAAAAATATCTCTAACTGGTGGCTTCGTGCTACCTCATAGATGCTTCTTAGCTCGGAATAAGTCGCACCTCCGGCTATAAAGACTAGAAGCCGACCCTTGGAACTTAGAACTGACATGCTGTCGTCAAAGTCGACGTGGCTAGCGCTATCGTCGTTGGTGCCTTTTGCAACAGCAGCAGCTCTTCGCTTTTTCTTCTGCCATCTTGGCTTTGCAACCCTTAGACCAGATTTGACCTGTAATCCGAGGAGTTGGTCAGCGGCCAACGTAGGATCCACGTAAGGGAACTGGATTGGACTCAAGCTCTTCTTGGCAGCGCATTCCAGCAGCCGTTTAAGTTGAGGGATGTAACGGGATGACATGTAATTAATCTTGCTTGGATCAATGGTATCGTCTTCCTTATACTCAGTACGTTGGAAAAGATTGGGAAGATAAGGGTTGACTGATTTGATAGGTTCCTATTCCATAGCATTAAAATTTATGTTTTTTGTATTGAATTTACCTTGGGACGGTTTACATTGAGCAGTGCCAAGTTGTTGATGGCCTTACGGTCGATATCTCCGAGATTAGCGTAGTTCTCCAGCCGACGCCAATCGACGTCCAGCTCCAGCTTCGATTTACGACGTTCATAGTACACCTTGAACAGCGCCAACAATCGAACTTTAAAAGATTGTGGTAAGTTGGGGTGGTTGAGAAGTGGTGTAAGGCTTGCCAACGGGTTGATCAAAGGTTCCAAGTCAGAATCCAATCCTGTAGCTAAACCCTGTTCAGCCTCAACCAACTCCTGCATTAGAGGATCGGTTACCAAGTCCAAACAGCTGGTCGCTAAGTTGATATGCACCGAGTTCTGCTTTCCAAGGAGTTGAAGTTCGGGTACCGCAGCAACGACCTCTCGCATCTCCTTGACACTGGGTACACCTACCTCACCACCTTCATTCTGGGTCCGCTTCATCAGATTAGAGGCGGCTGCATTGGACTCAATGAGGCTTGTGTATTGGCTACGGATCTTTTGTGAAGCATCAGCAATATGTAGATGTCTAAATCGTTCCCACAGATCGTCAACCTCGCTTAAAATGACTTCGTCCTCGCACTCGATATTCTTACCGTTGATATATACGTGACTAATAAACTTCAACAACCTATATAAAATAAAAGAATTACCGGTGCTTCCGTCCATCCTCGATATCAAAAACCTCATTACATAGTGCCTGGTACGTCATCTCGTGTAGGAGTGGAGCCGTCAAATCAGTGGTACGATCCAAAATAAGTAATGTTGGCCTCGAGTTGGTAGTGGTTGGTACAAAGTCAGGAGTCCGTTGTAGAAACGAGTCGAACTCAACCTGGAACATGGTGGCTATACTTTTAGCCACGCTATCCCCGTCGGTCGCTTGATATCGTACGATAGGGTTCTCACCCAGCGTCATACACACCGATATTAACTATAGATGAAAAGCGATACTTTTATTAGCTAAAAAATTTATCAATACATTACTTTGTTGGCGATGCTCCTAACTTCATAATCTTTGTAGTGCTGTGGTGCCGCGAACAGACTCAAAAAGGATGTAGGATTATCAAATGTAAAAACTTTACTTTCAAAAGCTAAAAATAAAATAAACAAAAGTTATAGGTAAAAATGGCTTACGAAAGTAATCGATATAAAGCTCCTTCAAAGACAACCAGTAGCTACTAACCTTAGTAGTAAGTCTCTCAAACTGATCCTCTCTTATCTGGGCCAAGAAAAATAGATGGGCCGACTTGTACTTTCTATCCTTGCCAAAGTCCTCCAAGATTAAACTTATATTTTCATGGCTCGGTAGACAGAAGTAGATGGCTGTGTCGGAGGTAGACTTTGGTCTCGATGACTTTAGAGTTTCAATTGCTTTTACATTTAAATTCAAAAGATCTCCCAAATCTGCTACCGAGGTAAATAGTTTGTTGGCTGTTTGGTCCATAACCACTACTTTCCAATCCCCTGAAGTCGTTATAGATTCCACATTTGTAAGGAAACCTGTATAAAAGCAAAATGTTAGCTTAGGGTTAGAATAAAAGGTGTACGGCTTCGAACAAGTTCGGTCAAAGAAGTCATAGGCTTTCAAGTTGACAATTAAATTCGATTATAATGCTGGTTGAAATAAATGTTGAAATATCGCTATTAGGGCACTCGGCTTCTCAACTTCTATTGAAACTGAACACAGCTACAAGTAGTTAGTCCTTAAGTCCGTCAATTTAGTACTTTAAGATTGTGACGGCACTATTTTTCTAGGTGGTAACCATGAATCAAATAAAGGGGAAATTTATCAAAAATTGTAGTGATTCTGGCAGCTTTATTGGCAAGGTAAAGTGCTATGACGTTATTCAATTGATCAAAATTATGAAAGCTTTATTCTTGTTCTGATTTAAATAAACAGTTTATCTTGAAAAATACCCATGTAAATTAGTATATTAAATAGAAACATAAATAATAGATGATAGTGTAGCTATAATCTATCTATGTAAAAATTTATTAAAGTGTGTAAGCTTAGTAAATAGACATGTTTCTTGAACCTGTCTTTTGCACTATATATATCGTAGCCCTGGAAAGGTATATCAAAAATCATGAAGCTTATACTTGAATAGACTATTCTAATATAGCTTGACAAGACTATTGTAGGCCTATTTGTAAGACAATTTGATGATACTAGCTGTTCCTATTTGAGTCTATAAGGCACAACAGCTTCATATCTTTTGAATGGAAATCCTGGACAGTAAAAACTTTTCGGCAAGTCTCGGTGGCAAAATTTTACCAAATTCCTATAGCAATTGTTCGATTCCTAGTCCATCCAAAGCCCTTTGGCCAATAATTCCAACTCCCAGTCGATTTGCATAATGATTCCAGAATAATTTCATAAGCCAAAGTTTATAAGACCCCCACAGTATTCTCTAAAAATTTTGAATTCTCTTCTCAACAAAAATTTTTCAAAGGTTTGCAAATATACCCATAAAGTTGCTAATAGTTTGTTTTAGTGTTTGGACGCAGTTCATGTCAAGTTGAGATATTGATATTATGTTTCGACAACTTTTTATAAAATCAGCCTTTCCAAAGAGATGCAGCCTACCTCCTATCAACAGATCTTTGACTCTTCACAACAGGCTCCTCAATTCCAAAGGCAATATCGGTCAACTTAATTTCAGGACAGTATCTACATTGACTCATGATAATTTGCTAGCAACCGAAAATGAAGTGTTGGAACATCCTTATGGAGATGCAGCAGATTATATCAAAAAACCCCAAGATAGCATGATAGAATTTAACGAGGATGAAATGAAGATGTTCTTAGACCCAAATAACGACTACACCTACAGAACTTTGGCAGTAATACACGCTTGTATCAAGATGGGTGATCCAGATAGAGCCTACGCCAACTTACTCAACTTCAAAAAGCAACGTCCTGCCGCATTCAAGTCTCATATCGATATACATGTCCACAACAGCTTTATAGATGCCTATATAACCAATGGGGGAGCCTCTTCAACCCGCAAGGCTATGCATTACTACGGTCGACTCAAAACTTTCTTCGGTGTAAGTCCTAACGTCACAACCTTTGCCATTATATTCAAAGGTTATATCAGGTAACTTGTTCATACAACTATTTATTTATGGGTTTAGAGATAAGCAGTTAAGTACGATGAAAGTATTTTATGGAGAGATGATAAAGAATGGATTTTCCGTCGATGATGTTATTCTATCTTCTTATTTATCTTCGGAAGAAATAAGTACATTTCTAAAGGTATATATTCAATGTATTACGGTGTTTAATTTATTTTTAAGGTTACCGGTCATGAAAATGATATTTTAGCCAAGCTACCATCCGTAAACCAAATATTTGATCAAAAAGTGGATGAACCCCCATTGGAAACTACCAACGAAGCTGATAAAGAGGAGCCTTTACTAACAACCAATGTAGCATCTATTATTTTGCATTTCTAATATTCGTAACTAGGTGTTGGGTGTAAATATGCTCAAGAACTCTTTAAAAACAGCCGAGAAGAATGCCTTAACACTTCACGAACGTCAAATTCAACTTGAAAGGGCAGCCATCGAGTCAGCGGTCGAAAAGATGAAGATAGAAGCCAAGGGTCGTGGTGACAAGCTACTCGAAATGAACATGACTCCGATGCGCAAATATATGCTCGAATGGAAGACGAAGCTTGACCGAATTGATTCTGGACTATCAAAAGAAAGTCAAAAAGAGCGGTGGTGAAACGGATCTTTCTGTCGCTCACCAAGTATATGGTCCCTTCTTTTGTGTCCTTAGCGCTGAAAAGATGGCATTGATTACCATCCAGAATGTACTTCGGGTTTGTGCCAACCGGGAAAGTGATGAAGTGTCGGCAATAACCTACATTGCAGCATGTATTGGTAGATCGGTAGAAATGGAATACCATGCCGAAATGATGGCCGATAAGAGTAACCAGTACTTACTTAAGCATCAAAAGAATTTAGGAAGCCCTGTACGTATCTGGCAAGTTATTTAACATGACCATGCGTAAGATTCATGCCAAGATTGAGCGCGAGAATATCAAGTCGGAATGGATAACCAAATGGCCAGGTACAGCCCAGGTCAAGGTCGGTGCAAGTTTACTCGAAATGTTCCTGGAGTGTGCAAACATCACCCTCCCTGGCCAAGATGCTCCCACCCCTGGTTTCTGTCATTCCTACGTCAATGTCAAAGGTAATGTGACTGGTATTATTCTTTGCGACCCCCATATTATGGAGTTGCTGAATTCGGAACCCTCTCCTTCGGCATATGGACCAAGATTTTTGCCTATGTTAATCCCTCCAAAGCCCTGGCTGACCTATAACTCTGGTGGGTTTTTGACTATGAGATCCAAGTGCATGCGATGCAAAGACGAGTACGAGCAAAGGACATACCTGGAAAAGGCCGACGAGGTTGGGCAGTTGAACACCGTCCTGTCCAGCTTGGATATCTTAGGCAAAGTTAAATGGAAGGTCAACCGTCCAGTACTCGACATTGTAACCAAAGTTTGGAATTCCGGAGAAGCCTTTGCCGAACTCCCCCCAGCACACACAAAACTGACGCCACCCGAGAGACCTGCGGATTTCAATGAAAATTTGGAATCCAAAAGGAATTATCTGCTTGAAGTCAAGAACCAGGAGAATACAGTCCGCAACAACCACTCGTTGAGATGCGATGTAAATTACAAGGTCGAGATCGCTACCGCCTTTAAAGACCAGGAGTTTTATTTTCCCCACAACGTAGATTTCCGAGGACGAGCCTATCCTATACCCCCGCTGTTTAATCATCTTGGCAACGATCTTTGTCGTGGTCTATTGACCTTTGCTGAAGCCAAGCCGCTAGGTGAGAAAGGTTTCAATTGGCTCAAGATCCAGCTATCCAATCTCTACGGATACGACAAGTATTCGTTCACTGATCGAGTTAAATTCGTTGATGACAATCTTGAGCACATCTTCGACTCAGCAGACCGTCCCCTTGATGGTGACAAATGGTGGGTAAAGGCAGAGGACCCATGGCAATGTTTAGCTGCCTGTATCGAGCTAACCAATGCCATTCGTTCCGGTGATCCCCACTCCTACCCATGTGCCCTGCCGATTCACCAGGATGGAACTTGTAACGGTCTGCAGCATTATGCATGCTCTCGGTGGAGATATTGAAGGTGCCAAGCATGTCAACCTCATCGACTCGGAAAAACCTCAAGATATTTACTCTGGTGTCTTGGAGCTTGTCCTGGAAAGGATCGAACAGGATGTTGTAGCTGGAGTCCCTGAGGCCATATCCCTCCAAGGGTGGGTTAAACGTAAAGTCATTAAGCAGACCGTCATGACCAACGTCTATGGTGTCACCTTCATAGGTGCTCGAGATCAGATTCTAAGCCAGCTTAAGGACATAAGTGCCCTTCACGGCCTGCAACTCAACAAGCTCGCATTTTACCTCACCAAGCTTGTCTTCTCGTCCCTGGGCCAGATATTCTCGTCTGCGCAGGCACTTCAGGCCTGGCTCAACGAATGTGCCGGCCGAATTGCTTCATCTGTTCCGGAAGAATCACTGCTAAAGAAATCAACCAAAACCTACGGTAAAGCTAATAAGACCCGTAAATCTTCCCCACCTGCCACTGAGGATCCTGATGCGTCTAGTGACCCCAATTCACCTAAATCTTATGCCAACCCCGACGTAATAAGGTCCAGGCAGATGACTTCAGTTGTATGGACCACACCATTAGGCTTGACCATCGTCCAACCCTACCGCAAAACTAAGGGCCGTGAGATAGGTACCAGCTTGCAAGCGATACTAATCAAGGAGACTGACAACGCTCTGCCCGTCAACGCCCGAAAGCAGCGTACCGCCTTCCCCCCGAACTTCATCCACTCCCTCGATGCCTCACATATGATGCTTACGTCCCTAGCGATGCAGAAGCATGGATTAGCCTTCGCCTCGGTTCACGACTCTTACTGGACTCACGCCTGCGACGTCGACACCATGAATCAAGAAATCCGCAAGCAGTTCATCTACCTGCATTCGCAACCACTGCTGGAGAATCTGCTGGAAGAGTTCAAGAAACGATACAAGGGGTATAAGCACCGCACCGTCGTCAACAATGTACCTGAGGATACACCATCTCAGGAACTAGTCGAAGATCTTAGTTTAAATTTGACCGGTGAGGAAGCCAAGGCTGGCGAACCTAAACGTCCTAGCCGTAAGATGGCTTGGTCTGATTTGGAATTCCCTCCCCTCCCCTCACGTGGCAACTTCGATATACGTAACGTTGCCAACTCGACCTACTTCTTCCATTAGACGTTTATAGAAGGTATAGCTTACTGAGGCTGTATCTAACTTGTGTACCTGTTTTACTAACTTTAATAAATCTTTTTATTTTTAAAAGGAATAGTACAGTTTTACTCCGTGTACGTAACAGTTGATTAAATGTAGGCAGATGCATTTAACTATTTACAAACTTGCTATTTGTCTTTCAAAATATGTACGAATTTAATGATGCTAGTCTAATATTATTTATATATTAGTTTCAATAATAGCTTTTGTTGCTATTGATTATGAATAAAATCCTTGCTATAAAGCTATATGAGTATTCGATTTGGATATATACACAATCCTTTGGCTACAAATATAATTGCTGAGATTTGCATATTATATTCATTGTCAAAATATGATGCTGCAAACAACGGTATTCTTGACATCAGAACTATCGAGCTTATCTAACTCCTTTACCTGATTAGATTTATAAAATAAGGATACATCATTGTCCCAACTCCAATATATCCTCTTTAAAAGCAACAGCCTGATAGGCAATTGCATCCACCACCTAAAACCCTTACTAGTCTCAGTAACTTATTCTTAGTGACTCATAAACCTGGTCAAAAAACTGTGCAACAAATCAATTCAAAACTCAAAACTTTAGAAAAAATCATTTCAGCTTCGCCCCCAACATGGAAGAGTTAGTACTCAAATTTCAGTCGATCGGCCTCAGTGAAACTAAGGCCAAGGATACCTTGAAGAACAAAAAACTGTGTCCGTTACTGGAGAAGGTTATTGATTTGACCAATGAGACCCAGCGTAAGAATGTCGGTACCAACCTCTACACATTGGCTTCGACCATTACTCCTGATGCTTTGAACTTTTTGGAATTCTTGGTCAAGAAGGTTGTAAACGAAGATCTGAAGACTAGTGACCAGATAAATGGTAACTTTTTTATATCGATTTTATTTACTTATAAATTTTAAAGCTGCTATGAAGTACTTTGATGAGATTTCCGCTTCTGAATTTGATGAAGAGAAATTCAACACCGCTTGTGGCGTAGGTAATACCTTGTCATTTCTTCAAAAATCTAATTACTACTTGAATATAGGAGTTGAAGTCGGTAAAGATGAAATTAAGGCCATTATCAGCCAAGTAATTGAAGAAAACAAAGCTAAGCTTTCGGAAGAGCGCTATAAAGCCGTCTTCCCTTTGCTCGGGAGCTTACGTAAACTTCCTGGACTTAAATGGGCCAATGGTGGACTAGTTAAGGAAGAGCTAGATAGCCAAATCTTGGAATTACTGGGTCCAAAAGATGAAAGGGATGTTCCAGTCAAGAAAGTACATATATATTTTAGTACTACCTTTCTAAAATCTGTTTAGGGTAAGGTAAAGGAAAAATCTAAGGAGACTACCAAGAAAGCTGACGCTAGCACTGAAGCTATCAAACAGTCGGACGCAAAAGGTATTGAAAGGATCCTTCCCTTGCTTCTGCATCGATGTTCTTCGAAGGAGACTTGGCTCGTCTTCACAAACCCGGAGGTAACAAGCAGATAAAGCCCAGCTTGATGGAGGAGCATCTCAAGATTACCGGTGGAATCGTCCGCACCCGATTCCCACCCGAACCCAATGGCTTTTTACACATTGGTCACGCTAAGGCGATCAACGTGAACTTCGGGTACGCCCAGGCACATAATGGGACTTGCTACTTAAGGTATGATGATACCAATCCTGAAGCCGAAGAGGAGATCTACTTCACCTCCATTTTGGAAGCCGTCAAGTGGCTGGGTTTCAAGCCCTTCAAAGTCACCTACTCATCCGATTATTTCGACGAGCTCTACGCGCTAGCGGTTCAGATGATCAAATCCGATAAAGCTTACGTCTGTCACTGTACCGGTGAAGAAATCTCTTTGCACCGTGGTGGTGAATTGAAAGGTGCCAGATCCGACTGCAAGCACCGTAGCCGCCCAATTGAAGAGTCCCTTTTAGAGTTCACAAAGATGAAGGAAGGTAAGTATAAGGAGGGCGAGGCGATCCTCCGTATGAAGATGGACATGCAGGCCGGCAACCCACAGTTCTGGGATCTGGTTGCCTATCGCGTCTTATATACCCCACACCACCGTACCCACGACAAATGGTGTATCTATCCAACCTACGACTTTACTCACTGCCTCGTCGATTCTTTCGAAAACATCACCCATTCCCTTTGCACAACTGAGTTTGTCCAGTCTCGTGCTAGCTACTACTGGCTCTGTGATGTCCTCGAAGTTTACAAACCTGTTCAGTGGGAGTACGGGCGTTTATCTGTCACCAACACCGTTTTATCTAAACGCAAAATTTCGAAGTTAGTTAGCGAAAAATACGTTAACGGTTGGGATGACCCAAGACTGTATACCCTACCCGCCCTACGTCGTCGTGGTGTCCCTCCAGCTGCCATCAATTCCTTTGTTCGTGACGTCGGTGTTACCACTGCTGCTACCGTTATCGACGTCAAGAGATTGGAGGGTCATATTAGAGATCATCTCAATGAGACAGCCCCTAGACTTATGGCCTTGTACGACCCTGTCGAGGTGATCATCACCAACTTACCCGAAGAGCACCATGAGTACCTTACTGTACCTAACAAACCTCGTGACCCAACTATGGGTGAGCACCAGGTGCCCTTTACCAGCCGTATCTTCATTGACCGCAGTGATTTCCGTGCTATCGATAGCAAGGATTACTTCCGCCTCGCTCCTGGCAAGTCGGTCGGGTTACTTTACGTACAGCAGCCCATCAAATGTACCAAGTTCGACGCCGACGCCGATGGAAAGGTACTTCGCGTGTACGCCGAGCTGGAGGGTGCCGATTTTAAGAAACCTAAGACCTATATCCAGTGGATTGCCAACAGTCCCAAAGATAACTCACCAGTAAATATTGACGAGCTGCGTGTCTACGATCCCCTCTTCAACCACCAGAACCCACAGGACGAGAAAGCCGTCCCTGGAGGCTACTTAACCGATGTCAATCCCAACTCTTTGATTGTGAGCAAAGGTTCCATGGTCGAAGTCGGTATTCACGATATCGTAAAGCAGCATTTCAAACCAGATAGTAAAGAGCCCTTCTTACCTGAAGAAATTCGATGCCAGTTCGTTCGTATTGGCTACTTTGCCCTCGATAAGGATTCACACTTACCCAGCAAATTGGTCTTCAACCGAATCGTTACCCTTAAGGAGGATAGTAAGAAAGATTAAATATGAATTCTTTGACTTGATATATATTTCAGTATGATATTTTTTGATTTGGTTTAAAATATACTCGTTTTGATGGATATTTGCATTGTTAGCTATATATGTAACTATTAAAATAGTTATATGCTTTGGAAATTGCTAAAGTATATATAAATACTATACAAAAATTTACAGTTGAAAATTTCATCAAACATGATATATACTGATAAGTTAATACTACTGCAGGTTCCGACTGTATCCCTTACAGTTTTACACTAAATTAAACCTGATTTATTGTCTATCCATACGAAGCACTTCTGATATATAAATGTAAAGGTAATTTATAGACCTGTATAACCTACTTTACCTAATCTATAGCCACTAGGATCGTCTTGTTTTGCTGTCTATTCATCACAGTCTCAATACAGGTCCTATACCGGGACAGTTACCCGTTAAATAGATTTAGAATTACACTTACTTTGATTGTAGTATACCAGTATGGTAGGTGTAAGCTTTTCTATAGATATTGAAGTTTGGAGCCGTAACAATGTGATGCCAAGTCAAACCTTTGATAATTAAAGTTTTGAACTTTGTGTTATATACACATGTTATTAGTAATGGATATACAGATACTGTTGCTGTGAAGCCAAATCAAAAAGTGCCACCAGTATTCGGTGTCCTGATAGCAAAGACAGTATGATATTTTTGCGCTTATGGCATTGGACTATACTATAATAGTAAAATGATCATACCACAGTATCAATACAGGTAATAACGCGATACATGTTGGATAGCGTGCCTCCAATAAACTGGTTGAATACAAAGAAATAGGTTGTAAGTTGTTACTGCAATAACGCGTCAGCCAAAAACTGTATAAATGCGATAAGGATAAATACATTTTCTTAGGTATGAGTCTATTTAAACAGGTGTGATCCCATCAGCTATTTAGGCTGTACGCACACTCCATCCCAAACTAAACTTCCGTATACTTTTATGAGTTTTCCTATCAAGTGAGCTATTTATACTCGAATCAAATGGCACTTTTATGGCAACGATACAATCTGCCAGAACTACCAGCTAAAGGTAGCGTTAACACAGCTACAGAGTTGTAATATTCCCGCCCTATACCTTTGAATAGTATTCAAAATACTTGCTTGAGAAGAATTCGATAAGAACCGGTTACCTGAATTACTAATTTTCGCTCGGGTATAAGTTATTGATTACCTACAATCTGGACTAATCAGAAACTAGATTAATAGGCTTTGCCACTGCGAAGCTTACGAACAAAAATCTTTGAAGTTTAACACCTTGCTTCTTAGTCCCAAGGTAAATATTCATACTGCAATATTTTCAACCCACAATATTTGCTTAGATAGCTGTCTACATTCATAATTTTGTACTAACGATACCAAAGATATACATTTCGCAATAGTTGATTAAGATGGCTTCCGAACCCAACTCAGATGAACGGAACGATAACCTCGATGAACGAACTTCCAAGCGGTTCAGAAGTATTCAACCACTAGCAGCCTCGAAAAGCTCCGAACAAATTTCCTTCAAGAACCTCCCTATAAGCGAAGCTTTATCAGGCAACAACCAGATTTCAGTTGAAGGGATAAAGGAAAGCTTGGCTGCTTTAGAGGGGGATAATAGAAGATCGAGAGCTTGTGACCAGTGCAGTAAGAAGAAGGTCAAGTGTGGAAAGCAGAGGCCAAATTGTGATAGATGTGTTCGGTTTAAGATCCAATGCACCTGGCATAAGGCCTCGGAGCAGTCATTCCGGATTGGTAGACCTCCCAAGAACAGCGAGAGCCATATCGACATCCCTACCTTCACCTCTACTGATGTAATGCACCAGTACAATGGGCTTTCGACGAACCAGTTGGATCTCAATGGAGTTCTCCTCCAAGAAGATCAAAAGTACAAGGTTTTAAAGTGCCTCGAGAATATCTTAACCTCCAAAAACCAAGCCTTCTCAGTAAACCCTTTGAACAAGAACGAAGTTGCTAAACCCTTTAGTTCGTTCAACCCGGCCAACAACTCTGCTAAAGACCAAAAGAGATCGGCGCAGCACAATGCCTTTGTCGACTCTCTTTTACAGTACATTTTGGAGTATTATAGGGACCAAGATACTGAGTTTTTCAAGTCAAACAAGAATTTAGCTAACAAACTGAGTAACTCCCGAAGATTGGATGCAGAGAAGGACACTGCTTACAACGATAATGATAATTCTCCAGACCTTGATGATAACTCTAGAGAGACTGCCATTCAGAATCTACTCGACTTGGACATATTCAGCCAACCAAACAGTCCTAAGTGTGGTATCTTAATCGCACCTACCAATAAAACACCTGGACTGCTGACCCTTAGATTAAGCCCCTCTAGTCTTGGGCACTCTGTGTTCTTGCCTAGAGCGAAAGGCGACTACATTAGATTCGGTGGTATAAGCCCGGCCTCGAATCTACTTTCGAGATACCCTGCCAGTCTAAGGCTGCTATCAACCCTCTCAGATGTTCAAACGCTGTTATCCTCTGGTATCCTACCCCAGCCTTTAGTATCAGTCCTAACACCTGCAGATCAAGAGGAAGAGGTTGCTGTCTCAAGTATGACTATCAAACAAAACAAACAGCGCCTTACAAACTTGGCACTACAGCTCAAGCTAAACAACATACTCGACACCGAAGATGCAATGTACGCGACAATTAAGACTCACCAAAATTTCAAGACGCTGTACCCTTTGAGTTTGAACTTGAGTATCAGCGGCATTGGCACCAACGCTCTCCCTCACAGCCTCGTATGGCAGCTTATAGAGCTGTACTTCCACCACTTCAACTTGGGGTACAGTCTACTCAACCGACAGTTATTCCTAGATCTCCTGAGAGGACCACGTTCCAGTTGCGCCGATGTCCAGGCTTTGGTAAATGCGGTGCTTTTGAGCGGCAGTGGCCATTTCCCCTCCCCTTCTCTGGCTCGTAAGCTGGCTCGACTTTTCTCAAGCCGAGCAATTAGACTTGCTCCTCTAATATACATCAACCCAACTTTGATCTCGGTCCAGGCTTTCATCCTACTATCTAGATACCCATCGACGCCGCAGTTCTACCGCTCCCAAACCCAATCCCAGACACACGTTCAGGAGGATATCCTCTCCCATCGAGCCTGGTATTACCATGCCCATGCCATGCGTATGGCTTTAGCTCTGGGATTCCACCGTACCCTACCTCGCAGCAATGGTGAGTTGGGTTCCAATTACGACATCTGTCAGGACCAAGCGGAGGCTAGGAAGCGTACTTGGTGGGTCCTCCACACTCATGACGTCCTGTTCCGCCGTAACAACGGTCAGACTTCGCTCATCGACATAGATGACGTCAACGTAGATCTACCGAACTTCTGCCCCCACCTGGATGCTGCCAGCCATGGACCCGGCTGTAAAAAGGCGATTAAAGAAGCGACGCACTCCAACCCTTCCAGTCGGTTTCAACCTAAACCGAACTACTGTCATAGAGCGATTTTGATTCGTATCAACTATTTTTTGGTGGAAGATTCCCTAGGCACCCTCCAACTGCGGTACCGCGAGCTACTCTCACACAACTTCCAGCCACCGGACATTCCCTTCTCGTGGGGCTTTGACCGGTCCATCTTCACGTCGGAAACCTATAAGGCCTTCCTAGCTTCAACTCGAACTCTAGAACGCCGACTTTCGGTCTGGTTCGAGTGGGCCCAAGGGCTTGGTGCTGCCTCACAGAGATCTAGTACTGCTTTGAAGACCAGTATAATGTCCATCAAGAAGCTCAGTACCATCGATGACAGTTTCACGATCGAGATCCCACCCCATAATGAGTACTTCAGCTTCCTCAATCTTTTGCACTATCTACACTTACTCGTTGAAATGTATCGACCTCATGTACCACCCTGTCGCGATACTTACCTGCTCGGAGAAGTCCGAATATCTAATCTAATGACCCAGCCCAGCCAATCCCCTACCTTGACCTCCATCCTACAGCTGACGGCGATTGAGAAATGTGCCTTTGCCTGCCGCTACGGTGCTGATGCTGTTCTCAGCCGTGAGGACGACTTTGACGCCATCGGTATAGCAGCTAAATGGTTGTGGTGCCTCCATTTCACGTTAGGGCTACTGCACGTTCTATCTCTGACTCAACCTAAATCCCTCAGTCACAGCGAAGATGGTACCCTCAATGTACATACCGAAAAGGAGGTAAGTGAAGCTGCCTCCATCAAGAAAGACTGGGATCGCGTCCTAGGCTTACTCAATGTAATCAAGTCGGGATCTAAAAGGTCGGCACTGGCCTACGATACATTATCTTTACTTACCAAGCTCATCGCCGCCGATACTTCTGGCTTAATTCAACCCTTCTTCTACTTTTCCACCGACTTGAAGCTCCCCCAATCCGAATAGATTTCCGCCATCTAGTTTTACTGTTAATTAATTGGGATGGGAGTGATTACAATAAAGTCATATTTATATAACGGGTGATGGCAAAAGGTTTCTATGCTCTTATCTTTTATGTTTACATATTTCTGTAGGTTTATAAAACTTTCACCTTCATTTAATATGTCTAAACTATGTAATTAAGTTTTCAATATACTTGGTGTCTAATTTCTTTTAAAGGATACATAAGTAGAACATTTATATTATTTATATAGTATAAAGAAATGTATTTAATTTTCGCTATAATTTATCTAAAAAAGATTGAAAGTTAAAAAATACTTATTCTTTAAAGAAATTCGCTCCGTTATTTATTCATTCTTCTTATAGCCAGGAACTTTGTCTAGATGTTTGATGGACAGGCAGTAGATATCAAAGTGATCGCAAATCTCGTTGATGACTGAGATGGAGTAGTATAGGTAATATACGATACTTGCGATCATGACAAAGTAGACATAGCTAACTTCGGCAGCACCAGTCAATATAGGTTCCCTATTCAAAATCAACAAATAATTATACATATACTACTTACAATCCGAACAAAGACTTCATGTTGGCATTAACGGCTCCAAAAATTAGAGGGATGTACAGAATGTTGAAGAATGGGAACGGTGCTTTGGTAACGTGGCCCAAGATCATAAGTCCAACATTATAAGCAACTGAGAACCCAGCAAAAATCATGAACTGGATCAGGCAGGTGTCAAAGATGTGAGGGGAGGCATCTAGCCAGAGGTAACCGAGGATAGTAGCGGCAAGGAAGGGTAGTAAACCGGACAATGCTTTGAGAGTACTACGTTTCTTAGTGTAACAATCTATTGCGACGTTGTAAGGCACTAAAATTGTCAATATAGGGATCGATAATAGAGCTACCTGTTGATGATGTTTAAACCCATGACAAGTCCGGCGAATAAAGAACAGAGGTGGTTGATACGCACGTTAGGGATCAAGGGAAATGTGTTTTCAGATAATCCTACAACTGATTTTATACCCTGAGTCCAGAAATCAGGCCCAACGTAACCGGTAATGCATAGGAAAATACAGATGGAAGTCAAGCCTTCTACAGGACCCGAAAAGTAACTCAAGTAAAGAGTACCGGTATGATATTCCTCCCATGTGGTTAAATAGAAGTTGGCAAAAGCTTATACTGTGAGCTACAACCTATACTCTATAATTACCTATATAAATTTGGAACAGGGCCCACCAATCTTTGTTGTATTTGAAAGCCGAGATAGTCAACAATCCTACAAACTAAGCTTCTTTAGTACATCAAAGTTAGAAACAGGTACTGTAGTGTTTAAAGCATCACAACCTATAAAATAATGGATTAGTTGTAAAAACAGAAATAGAAATGTACTGTGGTCAAATAATTCACCCAAAGGACCTGAAGTTCCAGTACGTCTAGCTTGTTTACCATCAATCGCATCGAAGGAAGCGTAGATCCACAAGCCTATCCCGTATCTAAATATTACATGTTACAAAAAATTAAAATAAAGGTTACGAGTAGTAGACCCAGTTGGGGCAAATCCCTTCGAACTTAGGGTCAAAGTAGAACTGGAGACCTAAGTTGAACAGAATACAACAGAACCCAAGGAGGGTTATCAAATTTGGGCTATATACAATTAATAATATATATATATGTAAAACTTACGCCATCCATAGTGGGAAGAGGGATACTAACCAGTTCCAATAGTGAGTTAAAACATACTTGGATAGGAAGCTGTTGTCGACGCCGCTGTACTTGTACTTGTTCAAGTTGGGCTTATAGGAGGGGTGTATGAACGGCATAGGTCGGTAGAGCTACTATAATAACTATATACAAAACTATATTCAGCTTATCTACAAGGTAAAAAAGTATCGGACCTTTGTTGTGGTGCAACCGTTTATATTGGGTTTCTTTTTCTACAGGTAATCAATTTCAAGTTCTGCCAATGAAATTACTCGATCATAAGATACCATTGGAGTTGGGGTGGAAGGACAAAATTTTTGAATGGGTACTAATTTAGGGTTGAAAAAACATTTTGTCGATTTCAAAGTGAAAAGGAAGATGCTAACCAACAGTCTAAAGTCGGTAGTCTCGACTACATTAGGAAAAAGCTTCGGCTTAACGAAGTCAATCCCAGCCCAGTTCGTAGGTAAGCGATTCAAGCATGAGATCAGCAAAGCCAAAATCTACGAAACCAAAAATTTGGACGATGGCAGTCAGTTTATAAGCCGTATACCTCTAACTTCGAGCCCATTATCAGTTGACCAACTCCCTCCACCCATTAGAAAGCTAAAGGTGAAGACCTACAGCCAACTTAACCAAGAACAGATCGAAACCATGAAAGAATTGAGAGCTAGTGAACCTGAGAAATGGAGCCGTTCTGCCTTGGCCAAGAAGTTCAACTGCAACCAAATTTTCGTAAAGATGGTAGCCCCAGCTGATAAAGAACACCACGACGACATAGCCAACAAGTTAACCGAACAGTGGAATAAGAACGGGTATAAGAAACAACTTATTTACATCAACCGTCAGCGTAGACGTGCCTTATGGTAAAAATAAATAGAGGTGAATTTTACTTTTTATGTTCAAATATTTTGTTTTTTACTAACCTATTTCAATTAAAACCTATGATATTATAAGATACAGCCTATGTAATTCTTCTAGGAGGACTAACTACTCCAGTCCTCCCTATTCTTTAAACTATAGCTCCAAAACTACTGTTTTAAATACATTACTCATATCTAGTTTACACCCTATATATGTATTCATTCTTTAAGCTGCTTTAGCTATACTATATATACCTTTAAGGATATCAAAAATCAACTATCTAGCAATTTTTGCACTACCATATAAAAATAATTTTCTTTGGCTATACCTTGCATACACCTTTTATGCCATCAATTCTATATATAACCACATACCCTTAATCGATAATGACATCAGTACCTTTATTCATACTATAGTTTAATTAAACATCCTACTAGTTAAAACCTATTTTAAGCTAGTAAGTTTTGATAAGGTTGGTCAATACCAATCAATATACAATAATAGCTACCTTTCATTCTATGCCTTATTCCCTGTGACATTTTAAACACATCGACAACTAGGTAAAGAAGTTGCACTATAACAAATACCTTTTCAATATAAACATAAATTAAGACCATATATAAAAGCTGTTATAAATGCAATATAAATTAATTATTATGCTCTAAGATAATTTTAATGACTATATTTGGGCCTAAGCGAAAGCCAGATGTCTTAGTTTAATTGATTTATAGCTTGCTTCAAGTGGTAATTTTCAACCTTGAGTAAGCGACTGTTTACCTTCATTGTAGTTAACTCTTTACCCTTCGATTTGATGTTTAAAATCAAGTGATCTAACTGGAGTTTTCGCACCTGGTACAACAACTTATAGTCTCTATTACTTTGTTTATGGCTATGCCTCTCTCTATTATACTTGGAACCATTAGCTCTAGGGGATATTGAGTCGGTAGAACTGTAGGGTGAAGAACCTATACGATTTCTAATATTAAAAACCATTTCATTTGATATTATATATTTACCTCTCACCGATGAGTCAAAAGATTTGGGCGAAAACGATTTATTTATATTAGCTGATGGTTTAGGCTTTGTTCCATTGTTCGATGTTTCATGGTTGCTACGTATGTGTCTTCGTAAAGTATCTCTTAGGGCAAACTTCCTATCACAGTCGGGGTATTCGCATACATGAGGCTTATCTTTAGTATGGTTTTCTAAGTGGGTACCGAACTCCGCTACACTTTGCTTCTGGTTGTAAATTTCACAACCCTTCCATAGACACCTAGGCTTGCTCCCAGTGAAGCTTAAATGCTCCTTAGAATGGTCAGTAAGCTCAAGCAATCTTTTGAATTTGGCTCCACAGTTTTCCCATTGGCATAGGTAAGGCATTTGAGTTGAAGATTGGGTATAGAGAAACAGGTGTTTAGCTATTGTAACCTTTGGCTTTGAATCCTCCAATCCAAAATTTTAATTTTGGTTGATAGTGTACCAATAAAAGCTCCCTAAATTTTACACTTTGATGTGCTAAACTCGAAGGGATAATTAGGATAATTAATAGATGTGCAAATCTAGAGGAAATACTATTGGTTTAATTCTTGCTGTGAGGCTTATACCTCTATAAAGCACCCAAATATATTTTCATCTGTAATACTATTCTAGATCAGAATAGTATCTGGCTATAATTTAACTATTAGGCCTGAGCTACATACAACTAAGCACAAAGATAAACAAATGTTCAAAAAGTAATTTTGTCTTGACGACCCATTTGAATTGTCTCTAACTAGCTTTGATAAGCAGAATTTGTATCAAAATACCAATAGAGTTCCTTGCCTTTTATTAGACACTACACAACATAGAATGAATTTATAAATTCAAATATACCTAAATATATATACTAAAATTTAAATTATAAAGTAATTGTACTTTCTATAGTTTACATAAAGTTGGAGAAATATCAGCCCTTTCTATATAAAGTTCTAAAATTAATCGATTAGGCTTATATCCTGTATCAACATTAATTGTAACATGATTGTATGAAACCAAGCATTGGTAAAAGCGTGATAAATTCTATTAGTATAGACCTTCTAAACGATATTATTTTTGTGTAGCTTTTAGACTAGGATTCTTAACTGAGGGTAGACCTTCAAATTTCAGGGTCTGAGCTAAAATTTCGAGTACCACCACTTCAAATTAACGCCCTCTAATCGACAATCCTTCAAACTACCTGTACATAAATAAAGCATACAATATACAATACTGTTCCCATATAATTGTTAATTTTGAACAATTAAAATTGTAAAATAGCATCCTGACTTTGTGAACAAAATAGCAAATGGCTTGTACTTATTTCTGCCCAGAGCAGGATTCTAAAATGAAAGGCAAGATCGATAGGAAACGACTTACTTATCTACGTTTCAAAGATGCCATTCAAAGGTATATATACAAATCCTAAAAATATTCCCAACTAGTTATATCTGTAAAATGTACTATGTCAAGACCATCCTACTAATAGCTTCCCTAATGCTGGTAAAAAATATTCTAGGTGAAGCACCTACTACGAATCGAGTAGATAGAATTGAAGATAACTACGAAGTGGAGCTTGCAAAGTACGACGACAGCGATAGGGCAAAGTATGGTAAAAACTATATGGACGGATCTTTTATGACCAAGTTCTTGGCCTCCAACAAGTTAGCGTTATTTTAAAGTGGGATGTAATTGTTTTAATAAACGCTATAATTTCTTCTGATCTGTTTAAAATTTTCAAATATTCATTTTATACTTGACATGTTATAATATATGTTATCAATTTATATAACATCACAAACTCTTAAGCTATTTCCATTACAACTTAATTTGAAAAACTATTAACCTTAAACAAACAAAAAATATTTATTACATCTATCTATGATAAACTTTGCAAAGTACGGCTTCATAGTAAAGCAATAAGATTCCAATAAATCTCATAAATAAATTTAGTTATCTGTATTCGGCTTCATCTTGAAATCTTGTGGTAATTCAACAATAGAATCTTGTTGCGTTTCTATTTCTTCAGCTTTAGGTTTCTTCGATTTATCTTTACGCTTAAGTCGTTTGGCCCTTTTCTTTGCTGTTCGTTCTTCTTCCTCTTTTCGAACACGTTCCTGGTCGGCTTTAAATTCGGCATCTTCCTTTTCCTATCGAATAGTAAATATGGGTTTGTAAATTGAGTCAAGGTACCTGCTTAGCGATAACCTCCATTATCTTTAAACGGGCGTACTCCTTCCGTCTATGCGCTCGATAAACATGGAATTCACCACTACCGGCTCCAGCGCTTGAACCTTTCATTGTTTTATAATTGCAAATAAATAAAAAATTACCTGAAACATTATTTTGAAAATCTTTGGGCGGCTTTAATGTGTCCAAAGTTAGCCTTTTTGATTGTGGGATTTCGATTAATTTGTCGGCTTTTTTTATTAGATTCTCTATCTTGATCTTCTGTACTTCGGCAGGAGTCAGGTTGTGAAAAAGTTGTTTAGGTTCTTCAGTATCGCTCATAACTATGAATACTATAAATATTGTTTCTATTGCTTTAGTGCTACCTTGTTTATAACTCGTCAAGCTTCTTAAATATGGGAGTTTATTCTTATCAGTGAGATATAGAAAGTTGAGAACAAATCCTTTGTGGATTGTTTACTATCGCCATTAGGCTTAAGCTTATTGTGCCAATTATTGGCCAAATTGGAGGTCAATGTATCCAATAAAAGCTTCATAGAATAGCAGATTTTCATTTGATTAATACTTCAATTAATTCTAAACTGCCAATAGTATTGATATATTTGCCAAGACATAACTATATGATAGTTCTGAATGAATGAGACCAACATTCCGCCAAAAATCGATTAGCTTTTCTATTCTTTAGAAAGAGTTTTAGATAGCAACAATGACAAGGTTTGCAAGGTACAAGAAGAAACATTTAGATGCATCAGGATTTAAAGGAAAGCCTCTACTGCAAAATTCCGAAGAAAAATCAACAGCTTCAAATGGACATCAAAAAGAAGTAAAGGAAGCAGACGTTGAAACACAAGGTACACCAACTTTTTCCAATTCTACTAAACGGATAAGAACTCAGCAAAGAGACTCAAGCCCCTCTCAAAAAGCAAAAGAAATCGAGCAAGTCCAAAGCCTCAGTAACCAATTATTTTCCACCTATTATTAAATTTAAAGGTATGCTTCAAATGTAGGAAATCAGGACATAACGTCAACGAGTGCAAAGAGAACTTCATCAATGAACTTGGGGACGGAACCGATTTAGACAAGTTATACAAAAGTATGGGTACTGAAGAGATAACTGGTATTTGCTATCACTGTGGAACGACTGAACACAATTCTAAAAACTGCACTCATCCCAACAAGAAAAGTAAGTTACCTTATTTACCATTACAATCTAAACCAAAAATTCCTCTCCGCCTTCTTTAGAAAATCCTTTAAATTTGCCGTCTGTTTCCATTGCCAACAAAACGGACACTTGGCTGGAAAGTGCCCCAAAAATGACAAGGGGTTATACCCTGATGGTGGTGGGTGCAACTATTGCGGTTCAGTACTGCATTTAGCCAAGGACTGTAAACCAGCCAATATAAAACGTAATTTACTTTTTGTAAAGCTACAGCTGACTTTTTCATTTAGAGGGTGCTATAGTGGAGCTTGGTACTATCAACATAGAGCAGGGAGGGGATGATGATGATGTATTCTTTGCCCTCCATAAGATTCAAGAGGATAAAAATAAGAATGATCCAGCCATTGCAAGTGAGCCGACCAAGAAACGGAAGGCAAAAGTTGTCAAATTTTAATTTACCATAAAATAGAGATATAGATATTTTTGCACAACAGATTACTAGCTAATTTAATACAATCATTATTCCTCTTTATCATATAGTTTTAAGCAACTTCTTTACAGAGAATGGATAAAGTATTTTAACTCGTAGGTAGTTGCAGTTTTTCACTTGGCAAGTATAAAATATCGATTGCTCTTGTATATCTACAGAGAGACGGTCAAAATAGCTCTGGAATTAGGCAGGTGTCTATTTGTTTAAATCTGATGTCAATTCGAGATTTGATTTATAAGCATATATTTAAACTTGGTAGCAACCTTTATTACATCACCAGGATGGAGATAAATGAGTAAGCAAGATACATAGTTTAGTGAGCGTTACTACAAACTAGGTATAATTTTGCATCCAACTCCTTCAAATCTATAACTACCGACTGACGGAAAGTATAAATTGTGTCAATTATGAATATTTGTATAGTTTTAATACTATATCTTAAATACTCTTATTATGATACCAGTAATCCTTGAACTAGCTTATGTTTCTATAAATAAAACTTTTCAATAAGTAGCTGATAATTATTCTATCAGAATGTATTTATAGAGAAAGTATAGTTACTTTTATTATGGCTTGCGTTCAGTACTTGATTCCATATCGCTATTGTGCAATATATAGTATCTATATAATCCTTCCACATATATATTTTCATTATCAAGACATAAAAGACTAACTAAACAAGGTAGTTTGATAGTGGTGCTTATAAAAGCTACCAGGCTAAACTCAAACCATTCAGCCTTTTATTAACTAATATATTGATGCCGATCAAGCACTTCCTTTTCTACAAAGCAGCCTTCATTCTATAGAAGCATATCTGTTACAATCTTAACAATATACAAAAAGCTGTCAACTAATTCCATATTAAAAATACGATTAACTTTTCCTATACACAACTTCCATAATAAAGTTATTACCTTTTAAGTGTTCCGCATTATACTGGAATTATCCGTAATATATAGTTTTGTACTTTCTTACATACATGTCCCTTGCTAAATTCATAAATTACTTCTTTTTATAGCATCACATGATAAATGCTTAAGTTAGAAGTTGCAAGGGAATTGAAGCTATCACTTTTGGTCAATCAAATCCGAGCAATAGATTCTAGGTTGCAAAATTAAGTTACCTAACTTATAAATATACTAACCTTCGGTCTTGTACCTAAAACCTATAGGTTGAAGTAGGTACGAAAACAAGAGCTAACTTGTGAACCTCACATTTACTTGCAAATTAGAGCTATAACGTATACTGCACACCCTAAAATGTAACATTTAAAGGACCCTCGCCCTAACTTTGATGCAGCATTTCTGTTTAACTACCAACTCCAACTTAACGACATGGGAACACGCAGGCCTGAGGATTTGAAACTGATAGCAGCGATCCGAAGTTTCTTTTTGAGCTTTGAACTACGTGTCCTTGGCTTTCTCCATAGTTTTGGCCATCTTCATCAGTACGACTACTTGGATCGGCAAGTTCAAATCCACCAAGCGTCTAAGCTACCGACTTTACTTCTGGCTGTCAGTTGCCGACATTCTTACGCATGGTCCCCTCCTCATCAGCTACAGGAACAGCAAAGTCAACTGCCAAATAGTCAATTTCATCATCTTCTTCGCCAACATATGGACCGTCTTAATCACCTCAGTAATGGCTTTGAATTTGCACTTGGTCTTTATCATGGCCAAGCCCAATTTGGTACGAAGTGAAAAGTTCTATGTAATCGGATGCTTCGTCTTAGCACTTTTATTATGTGTCCCAATAGCCATCTTGAACGGCATTTATCCTGACAGCTGCCCTTTTTACAACCAATTTACGGCCCCCTTCGATGTAGTAGCTCTTTATGGATTTTTCGGGCTGTGGATTTTGCTACCTACCCTTTACTGCTTCTATGTCTTCATCATAATAGCTATGAAGCTTTCTGTATCCAAGACACCATCTCTCAACAACGCCAACAGTACCGAAGACCAACGCAACCAGCGAGTCCTCCTCAAGCGTATGGTAACAAGATTAGTCCTCTACCCTCTCGTTCCTGTCTTCACCGTCTTCCCTTTTTTGATTTCCATCTCATCCCAAGATATGGAACGCAACTACCGAGTATTTGACGCTGTTCTCCAGTACTTTGCAGCCACGATCCAAGGCACCCTCAACTTCATCTTCTTCATGTTCGATCCAGCTCTACCTAGCTTGTACAAAGAAATTTCATCGGCCTTTAGATCCAACCGTAGCTCAAATGCCAAGGTTAATATTGGCAATCATTCAGGTGATATGAGTGATTCGGATATGCAAGCCAAGACCTACGTCCACACGTTCCAAGATAGTGACGATAAGGTACGACCTTCTATGGCAGGCTCTATAATGAGTTCGAATAACAGCCATATTGCAGTCAACAACGAGGATATTGAACTTATCCGTAACAATTCGTCCCAAACTTACGGCATCGAGCCTACTACCAACCCAAGGCTCCTGGTCTAAATCTAGTTATTCAATGCTAGAAATTATTTGATAACTCAACTTATAACTACTTGCTATAAATTAATAAATTACTATTTTTTCTATCTATTCCTTAGTTTTAGATTCAGATATGTTAGTTTACTTTACTACTATGCCAATATTCATGCAGCTAAATTTAAAGATTTACTGTTAACGCCATCAAAGCACTAGAATTTTTATAGCAGTAGTTCGGGTCAAAGCTATCTGTAGTTTGGATAGACTTTGTAGTGTAAAGAGCCTTCTAGGTTCTGAAATGTAGGCTACAGATATAGTTTATATATAAATCCTTCATGCAACTGTAGCTTGTCCAATGATATCCTTTGAACATAGCTTTTCTTTATAATTTAGTTGTCTTTCAACTTTCGAAAATGTACATTTGCAAAGGACTTATATATTCTAAGCTATTACCTACTATGGTAGGCAAACCCGACATCTAAATTGATGTATGGGAAAGTCCATTTTACTCTAACAAAATCCAGTAGATTTTATATTTGATTACTTTTCCAAACTTACCTCTAATCTCATAAACTCCCGCATACTTGGTAAGCAAGATGGTATAGATATCTATAGATTTAGCTTGTCGAGCTATAAAGCTTCGATTTGATTTATATTTCTAAATCGATTTTGGAATATTGATCAAATTTTGGTTGTAGATGCTTCCCGATGTCCTCATTGATAAGACGTGGTTCTTGCATGAGAATCTTTTTGCCATTTTTGGCATTCCTTTGCGTTAAGTATCCTTCTAGTGAACCACTTGGGTATCTCATATTCAAGGTGCTAGATTATAGCTGATTGAGAATTTTATCCTGTCTTTGAAGTGTTGTATGAGTTTCTGTTCTTTTTCAAATAGGCTATCCAATTTCTAAAGCCAAATACTGCTGCTGCACATTTAATTTGGAATGAGATATAGTACTATCATCCTTGTTTCAAAATAATATAAGCATTGTTAACAACATCTATTTTAAAAATTTAGAGTATATAAAATATAGAAAAGAAATACTAGCGTACATACAAGGTTTAATTAAGAGGATTGTCTTTTACACTAACATACTAGGGTTTCTAATTAATCCTATGTTGTTGTTAGAGGTGCTATTATTTGCAACAAGCTCAATATCGTTGTTGTGGATGGTTATCTGATTATGGTTGGAACTAACTATCGAACTGATCATGGAAGGATGGGCTCTACTATCACCTTGGGAAGAGTGGTTATGTTCAGCTTTGATAGGGGAGTTGGAACCGTTCAAAGTGGAGGAGTCGTCCAACTTCACAGATCCTTTGCAACTACAGTTGAAATTAACTCTAAACAGGTCATAAATCTCTTTAAATAGAGTAGGTAAAGCGGGATCAAACATGAAGAAGACGAAGTTGAGGGTACCTTGAGTAGTTCCTGCAAAGTATTGAAGAACGGCGTCCAATATCCTGTCCTTTCGTTCCATATCCTTGGATGAAATAGATATTAAGAATGGAAATACAGTTATAACAGGAACTAAAGGGTAGAGTACCAATCTTGCTACCATACGTTTCAAGAGAGCTCTTTGATTCCTTTGCGCTTCAGTGCTGTTGGAATGATTGAGGGATGGCGTCTTGGAGACCGAAAGTTGCATCGCCACTATGATGAAGACGTAGAAGCAGTACAAGGTAGGTATCAAGATCCAAAACCCAAAAAATCCATAGAGGGCTACCACATCATAAGGGACAGAAAAATGTATATAAAAGGGACAACTCTCGGGGTAGATACCAGTCAAGACAGCTATGGGTACACATAGCACGAGTGCTAGAAGGAAGCATCCTATTACGTAAAATCTTTCACTCCTGTACCAAATTTGGTCTCGATAGGATAAAAACCAGGTGCAAGTTCAAGGCCATAACCGAGGTAATAAGAACTGTCCATATATTAGCGAAAAAGACAATGAAGGTGACTATATGGCAGTTGAATGTATCATCTTCATAGTCAACTAGTATAGGACCATGGGTTAAGATGTCGGCTACCGCTAACCAGAAGTAAAGTCGATAGCTCAGTCGTTTAGTCGATTTGAAGTTGCCTATCCAGGTTGTTGTAAAAATGAAAATAGTTAGTAGTATGGCCAAGGCTAGCGACACGAGGTTTATATAGCCAAATACAGTGATTATTTTCGTTACTAAGGTGTACTCTTCTTCTGGAGTCATCTGTTGGTGTCGTATAAATTGATAAAAAGTTTTGCAAAAGGTTTATCACCTATTTCCAAGGCAGCTGTTTATAAAGATTTGTATATTATGGGCATAATAATTGCCATATAATCGTCCATCTAAGGAACTATTACAACTTGCTAGTCTTAGAGATAAACGTCGTTTATTACCACTAAAAATAAGCTTGTTGGGAAATCTAATTTCACCCTCACAACGCTTATTCGTGATGGTATTCGTTGCGAATTTTAACCTTTAGGTGAAGTGTAGCTACAGCCCACCAACTTTAATTGGGTGGTGAATATAGAAACCTTGACTTTGAGCATATGAAAACAATGTCAAGTTGATAATTGAGTGGGTTTTACTATAAAAATAAAGTAGGAATTCTAAACTTAAATGAAATACAAAAACGTTTTGATAGGACGTCATCTTTTATAAAAACTTCACATATGAACGTTCTCATATATGGTAAGTTTTATATGTGTGAATTCTTTGTAAAGCATCATCCTGTTGAATCGTTTTCACATTCTTTTGTATTTTTTATTTGAAGATACCAGTTACATTCGATATGTCGATATAATTCTAGGCAGTATGCAACTTATTGTGCAGCCTTAGAAATTAAATGGATATACCTTTACTATTTGAAAATGATGGATGAGAACTATAGTTTAGAATACTGGCAAATCGACTTTTAAAAAGTGCAAGCCAAACATATCTATTGAATTTGAAGGTTATATACTAAAATTTACAAGTTACTTTGTCATTTTTGAAGTACAATGATGATTTGGGATAAATTTGAACAGATAGTGTACTAGAGAAAATCATACAATAATTTTTAAGCTTGCTAGCGAGATATAAAAGTAAAGCTTCATATCTTCAATGAATAGTAGATTGCTCTTTCCATTCGAATATGTAAGGGAAAATGGCAAATATACCTAGTATTGGTAAATGCACCATATAGTAAAGTTCATTCCAAATTAATTACGCTATGAGATTGATCAAACAACTAGCTACAGTACTATTAACTTGGGGCTTATTTACTACAGCTTCTGAAATATACTCTACTAAAAGAGTTATCGAACATCAAGCCTCCAGTAAAAGAAATCCAAGTCCTTCAATATGAAACTCAAAACTAAAGTGCATAACTATACAGCAAAGACAACAATTTTTAGACTTTATTAATTAAAGATTTGTTTGGAAAAAAGATATAAAAATTTAATTAGTAAGCTACCTTTATACCAGCAGCCTAGGATTTCTAGTTAGTTCGACATTGTAGTTGGGAGAAGTGTTAGAATCGATAAGTTCGATGTCATCGTTATGAACAGCAATTTGACTGTGGTTAGAGCTGACTATCGAGCCGGCCATAGAGGGTCGAGTCCTATCACCAGCTTGGAAGGTATGAATGTGACCAGCTTTGTTAGGGGAATTGGCGTCGTGTAAGGCATATGAGTCGTCGAGTTTCATAGAGCCTTTAGTGCTGGAGTTGGAGTGGGTACTGAATAAATCCTTAATCTCCTTGAATAAGGTAGGTAAAGCGGGGTCGAACATGAAAAAGATGAAGTTAAGAGTACCTTGGGTGGTGGCAGCAAAGTACTGGAGGATGGCGTCAAAGATACGGTAGTTACGTTCGATATCCTGGGATGTGATGGAGATAATATAGGGGAGGACAGTGACAACGGGGACGAGGGGGTAGAGGACAAGTCGCGTGACCATACGCTTCAACAGCATGCGCTGCGTCCGCTGGTCTTCGGTACTGTTGTTGTGGTTGAGAGATGGGTTCTTCTGGACCGAAAGTTTCATTGCTATTATGATGAAGACGTAGAAACAGTAGAGGGTAGGTAATAGGATCCACAAAGCGAAGAAGCCGTAGAGAGCCAAGACGTCGTAAGGTGGTGCAAATTGGAGGTAGAAAGGACAGCTCTCGGGGAAGAAGCCATTCAGGATGGCGATGGGTACGCACAATAAGAGTGCTAGGAGGAAGCATCCAATCACATAGAACCTTTCGCTTCGTACTAGATTGGGTTTAGCCAAAATGAACACTAGGTGTAGGTTCAAGGCCATGACTGAAGTGATGAGAACCGTCCATATGTTGGCAAAGAAGATGATGAAGTTGACGATCTGGCAGCTGATTTTCGAATCCTTGTAGTTTATCAGGAGGGGGCTATGAGTTAGGATATCGGCAACCGCGAGCCAGAAGTAAAGTCGATAACTCAATCGCTTTGTCGACTTGAAACTACCTATCCAAGTTGTGGAGAAGATAAAGATAGCTAGTAGGATGGCCAAGGCCAACGATACATAATTCAAGTTGAGGAAGAAACTGGATATCTTCGCTACGGTCGCAGACTCTTCCGGTGTCATTTGCTATAGCGTAAGTTGAAATTTAGGTGAGTTTTGAAAAGTTTACGATTTATTTTCTTGGCTGGCGCTTATAAAGCTAATGTGCTTCCGGTAGGACTATGCAGATTCTAATTTTAAGGGGTGACTTGGAAAGAATGATGTGGTTCACAAGTTGGTTGGCTTGAACAACTTGTGACTTGAGCTTCAACTGTACAAAGGGCCGAAGGTCAAAACTAGTGCTCAAGAAGTGTCTCGGATAAGATAGGCGCTATCGAGTTTGGAGTGCAATATACTTTTTCAATTTTAATGACATTTTTCACAATTAGTGCTTCATTTTGGATTCCCAATTAGCGTTATTTTACCGTGTCTATAGCCTACTTTTGAGCTTCAGTTTTGCACACTACCGACCTTTATAGCGAAGTGTATCATCTACTTGGTGTTGTGTCTATGGGTTATTCCTAAAAAGTAGATTGAACGAGGTTTAGTATAGGTAGCTTATTAATAGCTGATATAACATACACCAAAATACATATACCCTATATAGTTTCTTACAACAGTTGGAGAAACTTCAACCTATAGAACCTCGCTATTATGGGTTATAATTAGTCTAGATCCACACCTATTCTCTAGAAAGCCTACTGAAGCCTTACAAAATTCATAATGTCGCTTAAACACACTAATTGAACTACCACAACCTACCTTTTCTGATACTTTTTCTTATATAGGAGATGTTAATATATGGACGGGAAAAACGTAGCCTTATAGCTTCCCAAAGCTATAAATAAGCTGTCTATAAACAGCTTTGACAGATTTTGGGTGGGACGCTTCGACCTATTTGGAATTGGTGCGTAAGCTTCCATAAGTGGAACAGATTCTTACTTTTTGAACGAAACCACTCAAAAATCTATTGACGGTAACTTGGAATGCTCCGATATTTGATAAACTACAATAGCTCCCACGCTACCACACCGTCACGACTTTGTGGTGGAATAGCGTATATTCGGATATGCACCTTTTCTCAAAAGTTAGGGTCACATTGTCAAGCTTGATCGTCCACTAAACTTCTTCTAGAGTTCTTTTGATAGATCTTAAATGTAGTTTGGACACCCTCTAGCGCTATTGATGGAGGCAACTATGGTACTATTCCTGAGTTTAAGGGCTAAGTACTACCTCCGTCCCGCTTATATGGTCTAGTTCTCTCGAAATTTTCCTAGCTGATAAGATAAACTTAACCAATAGGTTCGTTGTTGGTATCAGTCGTATAATCTCTATCAGACACCCGGCTGAAAACAAGGTAGGTTGGGAATCGTATCATATGGGCGAGATGGAGGTAGAACTTTGTTCGTTAGAGTAGGTTTTTTACTTTGAAAAGGGTCTTTACGAAATTTAATGCTTGTATGTTGGGGTCATAGGTCGTATCTATTTTACTACCTGATCTAGTATATAACACTTCATTATATTCCTATCACACCCGTGATTTTAAATCCCTGGCACATAGGCTTCGTTATACCATCCGAAAGCTTAAAAATACTTTATATGCTTGGACAAGGTATCTAGGATTTGAAGTACATTTCTTACTTATTATAAGCAGCAATTAAGGGTTTAATCCGAGATATATACATGTAAGATACTTTCAAAACTATCGGCATATATTTTTAGAACCACTTGGCGTACAGCTATACGCCATCGAATAACTGTCTATCTTATAACTAGTCAAGTATTATTCAAAGAGTTACATATACTTTGGAATATTTACATCTATTCTTTAAGGTTTAAAAATACAATATTTTATAATGTATAGCTTATTATCAAATAAGCCGCTATAATTTGGATGCTGCTAATTTCAGTTTAAATAGTACCAAAACCACTAATAATTTCAAGCCAACTTATCCCTTTAATGTTTGCTCATAAATGGAAGCTTTGTAGCCTTAAATCTGTTTAACTATCAGAATTTAAATACTTGTAAAATTAAAGGTTCTCTATAGGCTATTAGATTCAGCTATAATGAATATTCGTGTATATAAGACAAATATCTAAAGTACAATGTTTAAATTTCCAAGTTTCTTATTATCTCATCCTAAATATTATAATCTGCGTACCAACTGCATCCAACCTTTACCCACAAAAGTCCTTACCCTAAACTGTACTATTAAATCCAAGCAGTAGTAACCATGTTTTCAAAATCAATACATTGTATCCATAATTAGCTCTAAAAATATATTAAAGGTTGGAGGAAATTGCTTAAACCGAATAGAAGTAATACATTTCCCTTTTGTATAGCATCAGCTGAGTTGGCACTAGTTTTCTTTTTTCCAAATAGAGATATGATCGAATCACGTTATCCTGAAGTTTATTCAAGTGCCAAATATGAATGATACTGATCAGATGAAGGTCAAGTAGACTAAAATGAACAAAATCTAGGTGGATTCCTTTACCAGCAAGCCACCTGACTTGGCATTCGTAAATTTAGGGAGAACTAGATTTTATTTATGGATGAACGCTTTCTATAGCTGTTAGTTTGCTACATATACAATAGCTTCATATACATGTCGAGTAATATTTATAGAGCTTATGTAAAATTTATAGATAGATATTTAGTTATAGTGCATTATATAGTTTGATTTTTAAAATTTGCAAATGCTATCAAAGTTCCTTCAAACTTGAAATTCCAAGTTACTGTATAGGCACTCATTTGTCATATCCTTCAGCCCCTTAAATCTAGATCTTACAATCATTACTGATGAGCAATAAATGGACATACCAAGTAGATAGCCCCGATTGCAAAAAATAAAGAGCATTGTAGTTACTCAGTCGCATCAACGGGTATGTACCTAGAGCTGAAATGGAGTCGTCTAGATTTACTAAGCCCAGAGGCAAATTCAAAGTGTTGGGAACTCGTAATGCCTACTTTTCGATGAAAGGGGTTTCCACAACTTACAACAAGCATATTAAATGGTATGCTGTCATGTGTTAAAATTTTCGAATGGCATGCTGTAAAGTTCTGAATACTTTTACTTTGATGCATGCTAGAAGGGAGTCTTACTGCTTTCAACTGGAGATGATTTATGTGAAGGTGGATGACAGGCCAATCTAAAATATATAAAGTTAAGAAGGGAGATCTCGAGATTTTATTGACATTTTATCAAACTTAGCAGTAGCAGATTGAGGTTAGTATATTGGTTTTCGACATATACTTCATCTCAAATCGATCCATTGAGATAAGCTTTAGAAACCTTATAAACGAAAAGCAGACTTGCAATAGTATTCTATGATATAAATGACGCACTGCCACTGTCTGGGTTTTATCCACAGCTTACTATAAATTGTAAAGCCATATGTATAGTAGCTTCGTTAGTTAGAGCATGTATATAGCTTCGACTATATGGATTGTCTCTACAATCAAACCATGAAAATATCCACTTTCTCCCTACCCTATTCTAAAGAATATTGCATGCGGGTCATGTATATAAAAGTCAAAATTTCGAAAGTTAGCCTTATCTACTAGAATTCCAATAGATTTAATATCCGATCCAATACTTGTTAAACAAAGGTCAGGCGACCACTTCGCCAAAATTTTAAAGAATTAATCGATTACAAATTCCCAGCCTACTTTGCGCTCCAACAACGTGACACTTGGAAATCCAGCATCACCTAGAATCCATGACCAAATTTGTATCGAAAGTAATAAGCCTTATTTTTTAGGATACCTTGAAATTGATGGAGCTTCTGCATAACGTAGGTGTAAAGGGAAAACTGGATTCGGATGATCAGCTACCGTCAGCTTACTTTATCCGATTCACTAGGTTTTAACTTAGGACAAATTTCGAAATTTTCTAACTTTGGAAACTTATATTTTACTCCCGCAGAGCGAGGTTGACTAGGCAATCAACATAGTTTAAAAATATTTTTGGTTCACAGATCAAAGATAGTCGATTGCATATAGCGAAAGCCCTTAGCTTAGGTGGAACTCCAAATACACAAAAGGGATTTTGAAATGAGGAGTGGTTGCTGTATGTTTAGGTAAAACTTGAACTTTAGTAGCACAAATTCATCTTTTCAAAAAAAGACATGGAAAATACCGTTGAATCAATAAAGGGTCGACTAATAGGACTTTGGTTTGGGGTATGGTTTTTAAAAAAATGCCTCAGCTAACATACAAAAGCTCATTATCTACTTGGATGTATAAAAATAAAGGCATATTTGGCTTCAATGTACTTTTGAAGCAAAAAAGACAATTTATTTGCTAAATATATAGCCATAGTTAACATGAAATAACGTATTGTAAAACATATGGCTTCTACAACTATAACACATATATGCGTTATAATAGAACTATAGAACTGAGTTTAAGAAATCGCTATAATCCATCGTTGGAATCTATAAATATATTTAGTTGTGTTGATGTTCAAATTTTTATAAATTAGTCTAAGCAGCATCGACCCACAATAAATGGGACTAAAGTCTGGGGTTTAGTGAATTTTAAGGAGAACAACGAGGGAGAAGTTACTTTTAGCTCGTTGCCAAAAGTATGGGGAAAACTAGTATATATTCTGACAAGTTATCTTACAAAGAGTATTAAGCTGATTAGCATTACTTAGGAGCATTGAACATCTACATCTACACTTACATAAATAATCAATCCATCAAGTTTTATACATAGAGCATCTAATATGAAGTCCATCCAATTGCTTTACCTATCTACCATAGCCATTACAGCTGTCGCCGGAGCCGGTTTCTTGGAGAAGTTGAACGGTGCCACCCCCGGGAAATCCGGTATGGATGGCATAGTCAGAGCCAACCCTAAGCCAAGGGGGAAGAAGTCTGCTCTTGCCAAAGGAATGACGAAGGCTGCCGCTGATGAAGACGAATCGGAGAGCAACGAGGCTGTAGCCAAGCCCAAAGCCAATACTGAAGCTGAAGCCGAAGCTGGAGCCGAACCTGAAGCGGAGGGAGGTCTCATGCGCAGAGGTTTCGGTCACCACAGATACCGTCGTGGTTACGGTGCCTACGGAAGCGACAACGGGCACAAAGGACATCATGATCACAAGGATCACTACGGAGGCGGGGCTTACAAGAGCGATAAGGGGTATGGTCACGAGAAGTATGGACATGATCACGACCACAAAGACCACTACGGTAAAGACCACGACAAGTATGGTGGACACCATGATCATAAGGATCACTATGGCGGTGGTTCTTATAAATCCGACAACGGATATGGTCACGAGAAACACGGTGGACACCACGACCACAAGGACCACTACGGTCACGAAAAATACGGCCACGATCACGACCACAAGGACCATTACGGTGGTGCCTACAAGAGTGACAAAGGGTACGGCCATGAAAAGTATGATCACCACCACGATCACAAGGATCACTATGGTAAAGATCATAATAAGTATGGTGGAGATCATGACCATAAGGATCATTACAAAGGTGGATCCTATAAGAGCGACAAAGGCTACGGTCATGACCACGACCATAAAGATCACTATGGTAAAGATCATGATAAATATGGTGGACATCATGACCACAAGGACCACTACGGCGGTGGCTCTTACAAGAGCGACAACGGATATGGCCACAACAAGCACGGTGGACACCACGATCACAAGGATCACTACGGTCACGAAAAATATGGCCACGATCACGATCACAAGGACCACTACGGTGGTGCCTACAAGAGTGACAAAGGCTACGGCCATGAAAAGCATGATCACCACCATGATCACAAGCCCCACTACGGTCACGAGAAATACGGCCACGATCACGATCACAAAGACCATTACGGTGGTGCCTACAAGAGTGACAAAGGCTACGGTCACGAGAAGCATGATCACCACCACGATCACAAGGACCATTACGGAGGTTCCTATAAGAGCGATAACGGGTACGGTCATGAAAAGCATGATCACCACCACGACCACAAGCCCCACTACGGTCATGAGAAATATGGCCATGACCACGACCACAAAGACCATTACGGCGGTGCTTACAAGAGTGACAGCGGCAAAAAATACCGTCGCAGCTACGATAACAGCGGGTACGGTGGTTACCGCCGTCACAACTACCGTAGAGGGTACGGTCATGATCACGGACATGGTCACAAACACCATGACAACTACCATGATATTGATGATTACAACCACCACCACCATGGGTACGACAAGCACGATTCCTATGGACATCATGACCGTTATTAGACGGATAATAGCTAGCTACTCATTAATCCCATTCACTTTACGATTTAACTTGTTATTTAATAAACTATCCTATGTGATAATTTTGTTTTAAGTGTTGAGGTTTAAAAGCTTTAATAGGTTACTATATACTGAAAATTTGCACACTTACATATTTTCTACCTATTTAATATTTTTAACGTATTCTCATCGATTTTTTTCCAAGCTGAAGTAGTATTGGAAATTGATAGATTAAATCAGCAATTGTATGCCTTAAAAGCATATTTCACAGTGCCTAGTATTTTGGTTCGTCTTAAAGCTATAGCATTCTATTGCAATAAGCTTAAATTATATATCCAAATTTTGCTAATACTGCAAAGGGTTGAAAATTAAATAGGTTATGATAAGGAAATTATAAGCAGTATTTCGACTTTCCTAGCTATTATGACTACTGATTTAATCAAGCTAGTTAATTAACTTGGGCTTATATATATATCTCAGAGGGTGTAATGTTATCCTATTCAATCTGTATATTTAGATTTTGTAGTAAGTTTAACAATGTAATTTTGCTGTTGAAAATATAAAATGTTGGTTTATGGCTACTTTTGGAATAAAGTTCACTAGTATAGGCTATCTACTTCTAAAGTAAATGTAAGTTGCTAAAAACTCTTTGTAATGCTTGCTTTTTTACCATGTTGTTAAAGTACAGTTGTAAAATAATATTTGCAATCTGTATAAAGTTCAAATTACGAGTACTATCCTAAATTTATAAATGATAAGTGGCTATCGATATAAGCAACTAAAATCCTCTTCAATTGCTGCACTAAGAAAGCCTCAAATCAACTACATCATAACTAGCTATATAGACTATTGTATTGTGAAATGAGCTCTATAACTTACCTATTGCAAGCTTTACATTCTTACAAAACATAGCTGATTTATCAACTGAACCGTGCAAATTTAATAAACAAACTGTTCCCCTATTTACCAAGTTTTGCAACAGCTCATTTGTGTCACAATGATCAGTTTCTCAGTGACTACTTTCTCTCAAATTCAACCAAGCTCAAACCCAAAGCACTAAAAATATAATGGATAATTCAAATACGTATATCGAACCAAATCGCAGTAACTTTTTGCTCTATAAACATCAACTAAAACAAACTTTAGCTATCGCAACCAAAATTGTAGAAAATTTCAGTAAAGAGGTAGATCTTCAATCTAATGAAGAAAAGGAATACGTCTTCGTCAACGACTTGACTTCATCCAATCCAACTTCTTCAAGTACAACCAGCTACCCACTAATAACCAACCTAGACCAAATAAGAATAGTACAGCCACAAACTTGTCAATTAGATGAGGACGACCCAAATAGTTGGTGGGTTAAGGAAGGATTGACGTTGGAAGAAGCAAAGCTTTTCGACAAACAGTTTTTTCATAGCCAGTGGCCCGATGCAGATATGGAAGCTGAAAATAACCCCACTTGGTTGTCAGCAACTTGGGCTAGGCTAATTTGGTTGACACTGACATTATTAGGTTTGCAATTCGCTTGGTGTTTGGAGTTGGCATACGGTAAGAAATTACTTGCCCAATTTAATACTCAGCCTTTATTTTTTTAAATGTTAGGGACTCCTTACTTGCTTTCTTTGGGACTTTCAAAACCATTTATGTCTTTGGTATGGCTTGCTGGCCCACTATCCGGTAATTTAATATCTGAATTTCAAATTCTAGGCAACAATTTTAAAATGTTCCTCAAGTGGCAATACTAATCTATCCTATTTTATAGGCTTAATTATGCAGCCGCTGATAGGCGCTATTAGCGACAAATTTGAGTCGCCACTTGGCAGGCGGCGACCGTTCCTACTATTTGGCGGATTTTTTACCCTGTTCGCCTTAGTTTCCATTGGCTGGACCGTCGAAATTGTACACGGGTTGGGTGGACCTACCGACGCTGCTAAATATATCGCCGTGTTTGCCTTTTACATTTTAGATTTTGCTATCAACACAAGTAGGTTTATTTATTTAGCTTGTTTTAAGTAAGTATTCTAGTTCAAGCCGCTTCGAGGGCACTTATTGTAGACGTGCTACCGGCAAAACTCCAAGAAGCTGGGAACGCTTGGGCTGGCCGGATGATCGGATTGGGGAGTGTCCTAGGCTACTTCATGTAACAAAATTTAACACCAGCTGTTTTATTTAAATTATATATATTTATTTAGGGGGTATTTAGATCTAGTACGAGCCTTCCCTTTACTAGGGTGACAAGCAACTGAAGATCCTCAGTTTTTTCGCATGTGTACTTTTGATTATAACTTTGGGTATTACCTGCGGTATGGTCCGAGAGATACCTTATGTGGCTGAGCAATCTCCAGAGCAAGCAAATGCCGGTTGTAGCACTGTAAATGCCCACGAGTTTGTATCCCTTATCAATGCTTTGAACAACATCTGGTTCTTTATCAAGAACCTACCACAGCCTATAGCCAGGCTGTGTAAGGTACAATTCTTTGCCTGGATCGGTTGGTTCCCCTACCTGTTCTACGGTACAAGGTGGGTCTCCGAATTCGTAAAGGCACCTCACATCCTCACCGCACTTTCAAGCCCAGACAAAGATGTCGTCGGGGATTCTACTAGGGATGGATCCAAGGCATTCGTCATCTCTTCGTTGGTATCGTTGATGGCCTCCTTTATAATCCCCTACTTCACTAGGCCTACTTCAGACACCAATGAAAGTCCTTCCAGCCAAATTTTCAAGCCTACCTTCCTTTTAAAGATTCTCCCTACTATGGCCCACTATTTTACGATTTCGCTAGTGCTGTTCGGTCTACTCATGCTAGGTGCTGGCTTTGTAAACGATATAACTATGGCAACGTCGATAATTGCAGTCAGTGGCATCTCTTGGAGTATAACGATGTGGGCACCCTTTGCCATGATCGGTGAGTTCGTTCACGAGTCCAAACATATTAGTTCACAGTCTTCAGCTGAGTACGTGCCCCTAGATGAGATCCGTACCAACCCTGATGATGAGCACTCACCCCCGCCCCTGTACTCTCAAATCGAAAGTGGGAGCCAAGCTGATGAGTCGAACCAACAAAGTAGCATGAATAGTCAGCCTGACCCGACACCGCGACCGATCCCTAAACCGGACGCTGGTATGCTGCTTGGTATCCACAACGTCTTCATCGTCATTCCCCAGTTCATCACTGCCATTTTAGCTTCCCTCATCTTCGCCATCTTAGGATCAGAAACCTCGTTTGGGTCGGTTTTACAGTTCGGTGGAGTTACTGTTTTGGTGGCCGCCTATTTCTCCCTCCAATTATGGAAGTAATAATTTATAATTAGTTTGCTAGACTTTTATGTCCTTGAGTGAATGTTGACATTGTGTTATAATAAAGTTAACTATATGTATGGTGCAAATTTCAAATTAGCACTTTGATTTTATTTTGATAGATAATGGAGGAGGTTATTTATTAATTAATCTTTATTTCTAATAAATTGTAGTTATATTGTTATAACTTTTTATACATAATTTCCAAACCAGCTACAGGATGGGTACTTGTTAGAGGAAACCTATATTTGGTTAGCAGGTACCATGCGATGGTTTATATGTAGATCTTGAGAATATAATTGCTATAGATACTAATTCCCAGTTTCGGAATTGATACTCGATATGTGATCCTTCTCACTCTGCCCTTCCGTCTCCTTCAATTTGAGAATCTGATCGTCGGGGTCGGAAAATTCCTCCTTTGTATCGACACCGAACTTTTGCTTTAGCAAGTTCAAAAGCTTTTCTTGCAGCTGTAGGACTTTAGTCTGCTTCTGGTATTGGTCCAAAGCACCGGCCAAAATCTTGGATTGGGATAAATTGCTGCTGATGGTAGGTCCAATTTTGTCAGTTTCGGTATCGAGATTGGAGGCAGTAAGTCCACTAGCATCAGGTAGTATGCTGGCTAGCTCTTTGAATCGGGTGGCTAGGATGGCTCTACGCTTCTGTTCACTAGCTTGGTGGTGAAGTCGTTTGCGTTTGACAAGCTGTTCAAAGTCGGGATTGTAGTTGAGTCCAGCAGCTGCGTTACCTCCCTCCATGATGAGCTGATAATTGGATTTAGACGAAAGTTCAAAAGCGGTGGCGTCGCTGTTAGCGAGCTTGGGAAAGATAGCTGGGCTGATCATGCGGCTTTGGAGCTTCTTAGTCACTTGAATGTCGGAACTGGAGCCAGGTTCGATGATATCGGCGTTGCTTATAAGAGTTGGGTCTAAAATCGGTGCAATAAATGTCGGTTCACTGGATAGGTTGGACATTAAACTCGTACCATTCTTTTTTCGTTCCGGCATTTCAAATTTATCGGTAGCTTCCTGCAGGTCTGCCTGCTCATCCATGCTCTTTGGACTAGAAGGTTTAAAGGGATCGATGCTTTTCGATAGCTTTAAGGTTGTTGAGTTAGTCACCGGTTTTTTGAAGAAGAATTCGGGGAGTACAAGCTCACCATCTGACTTGTTGGATATCGATATTGAGGTGTCTTTGACGGTCTTTACTATGTTAACCGTCAGCACGTTTTGTGGCGATATGAGCTTGGAGGGATCTTGGAAAAGTATCGATGAAGTGGATTTAGATATCCCTGTGGAGAATTCAGAGATACCGCTGTTGGAGTTTTTATCAATCTCGGAAAAACTCTTTGATTTACCGTTTTTGTCAATTTTAGATAAGATTGGGGAATTAAACTCGCCATTGTGTACCTCTTCTAAGGTCGTATCAAGATTCGATTCCACATTTCTCAGGGTGCTAGTTTGGTATTTTGAGGTACGTTTACGTCTAGTCCTCACCGCTTTTGTCGAGCTGGGAGCTTTATCTGCACCCTTTCCTTCCGAAGACAGTCCAAAGATTGGTTGAGAGTATGTTCTAATGGGGGTATGTCGAATGAGCCGTTCACTGTCATCATTCCTAAGCACCTTATCAGTACTGAGTTGATGAAAGTTTTCAGCAGCTCTCTCTTCTTCCTCCAACGGCTTTGAATTAAGTTGAGGAAGGTTGACCTAGTTGAAAATAAATACTTATACATAAAGAAATAGGTATTACCTGGTCCAAGTTCCCCGGGTTGATCAAGCTAAGGTTACCAGAGTTGGGTAGCGACCAGAACCGATTGTTGAAAGCATGCAGGCCGGGAGAGAAGTTCATTGGGATTGTAGGCATGAATTGGGGGGTCATAAAATCATTTGGATTTGTAAAGTTGTGAGACGGGAGGCTATGCGGGTTGAACTGGAGGTACGACGGTGTGAAGTGATTATTCACCGTTGGGGTTTGACTCATCATCATGTTGGTTCGAGCGTACCCTAGAAGCATCTGGCTTTCGTTTTCCATCATACTTTGCTGCATTCCTCCCCACTGCGGAGTGTTGAAATGCACAGTACTTTGGTCTAGCATCATTCCAAAATCCTGAGGGCCCAGGAACCCGGGAGTCCTTGAGAAGTTGAGGGGGTCCATACTATCGGTAACATTGGTGTCGTTATTTTGAAACTCAAAGTTCTGCATCGAAAGCAAAGATTGTTGGAAATCGGCATTGGCGTCGTAGGCATTCTGTTGGGTGCTGTGGTTATCGTCCAATGGGTTGGTATTAGCCATACTTATGAAGTTCGAACTAAACTGCTGGTCGGTAGATGCTTGAAACATGGATTCAAAGTTACTGCTGTTGAGTGTCAAGTTGTCCGGAACCTTCTTTTCAGTAAGTTTAACCTGGTAATCTCTCATCTTTCACCTTTCAGCTTTGGTGCTTGATTGTTGGAAAGAAATATGAAAATTTGGAATAGTTTATCAATATGTGCCACATGCCTCATTAATTGCCATTCATTTGTCGATAATTTCTTATCCAATCAGGTACTTTTATAAATAACTTAATTTCTTTGGTCAAGAGTTTTTAGTTGTTTGATTATCAACTCAGCCCAGTTGATATCAATAAGATTTGTTCTATTCCTTACGTAATAGCCTGAACCAGGACAGGTCGAAAGTTTTTATAAGCTAGTAGGTAGATTACAATGCACCAGTAAAAAGATACTCTTTAAATTCAGCCTATACATGTGCTGCAACGATATACAACAAAGGTTATATTGGCTGTTACTACTATTCTGTATTTTAGCGTAGAATCAGGGTTATACTTTCTTACAGTGAGCCCTAGCTCTTTATTACTCTAAAGCCAATGGTGCTACGTACTCCTGGTGAGATCAGTTTACCAGCATTCAGGTAAATCTAATATAAGGCTAATAATGATGGCAAAAAATAAAAGTTCTTGCTAATATTGCTAAAAACATCCAATATTCTATTAGTAGTGTATATAAGAACATTGGCTTTATACTATTTAGTTACTTCACTTTAAAAGCTATATATTTATACATAATATTGTTCCTTTAAAGAGACTTTGGTTGCTACTGAAATGATATGTTCCTTCAAAGCTGTGTTGTGTTTTATATTAAGTTGGAGGAGGTAGCTCAGCTAAAATCTGAACTATGAGCACGATTAAGTCCTTTTAAATATAGCTGTATTCTAATTCCATTTTTATATCCAAATCAAGCTACAGTTATATACAATTTTATATATGAAATATACATTCTTGTCTAGAGTTATAATAATATTAGCTTTGCTAACGTTGTCGATTGCTACTTCCAAAATCCGTGTAGAAAATCTGCCAATTTAATTAATAGAACTTGTCAATTTGCTGTTGATATTGCAATTGTAACAATTCATTTTGTATCTGAGCAAGAGCAGATATACATTTCTACATAATACTCCAGGAAAAAATTAGAGAATCTAGAATACATTTTGAATAGTTTAGTGTTGTATGAATATATAGCTTTAATTGAAGCCTTTGGGCATAGTATATTTATAAGATGGCTCCAGAAATTGATAGAAAGTTGTACATTTAATTTTTTCCAAATACTTATCAAAAAAGACTTATGCTGAGATGGTATCTCTAGATAGATATATATATAAATACAAAAAAACATATATAAACTTAAATATAATGTAAACTAAAAGAATAGTGTTTTTATTTTCATATCAATGGTAAATACATTAACTCCGTCTTAAAATTGCAGACGGAGTTGCCCTTAAATTATAATATTTTCAACTCTTGCCTATGCCCTGAAAGGCCATATATTTCATCATATACTTAAACACAAATCTGATATAACAATCAGTTAGTCATCATAGTCGTAGTGTCTATAATGGTGGTCCTCATGGTCGTAGTGATGGTGGGGTGGGGGATAGTGATGGTAGTAATGGCGCTTCCTAGGATGATAGTGACGATACCGTTCTTCCCGAACGTGCTCCCTGTAGTCTTCCTCATCTTCATCTTCATCGTCATCGTCGTCGCTTTCACCAGCATTCTTTCGATTCTTAATCTTATGATCTTTGGAGTGCCCGATTGGCTTTGAAACTTTTTTTGCCATAGGACTAGCCGCCTTTTTAGGGTGGACTTTCTTGGTAGTTACTGGTGCTTTTACGACCGCTTTACTATCCTTGGATTTAGTTTCTGATTTAACGACCTTCTTAGTTACAGGCTTGGATTCCTCAGCATCAGCTTTGATCTTCGGTTCAGTGATGGGTACGACCTTGGCGACAGCTTTAGGTTTCACCTTGGACGGATTTGCATCCTCCAGCTTGGTGTCGTTGATTATGATTCGTGTCGTATTTATGACATGCTTCTGGTAGCTATTTACGGCCGAAAATTTACCTAGGTGTAGTGTGGAGTGAAGCTGTTGCGACTTGAACAGATAGAATACGAGGTAGGTGGCCCCCAGCCCGAGTATTAGGTTGAAGATTAGGGAAGTCAGCATCAATGGTCTTCGTTTATTAAGGATCCCCATAGCTTGGAGATGTACTGTAAGCTGAGTTAAATTCATTGGTGGGTATACTTTATATTTTGGTAGTTTTGTAGGATAAAGTGGGTAGATGTAAAATTTAAAAAGGTTGGGCTTTTATACACCAAATCTCACCAAGTATACTGATTTGCCAATGGCACAGGTTTTAGCGTTCTACCCCGTAATAGCTGTAATTTCTACTCCACACGCTTAACACCTGGATTTTATATTTATGAAGTTGGTTTCAACTTAGATGCATGTTTACTATAACAGCTATCGAAAGCCTTATGTGAATTTAACGACATTATAGTTCTATTTAGATAAGCACTAATACAAGCTAAAGTTATGCCTAAAGCTTCTTTACATCTTACATCAATTATGAAATACAGAACAGATAGCCATCAGCTTTAATTGACAAAGGTCTAAAATGGCTAATACCATACGCCTTTAGCATTAGTAGTCGATGCTATGAGGAAACATGCAACTTAAATCCATGATGCTAATGTCGCAGTTTTAGGACTTTGCCTAGATATTGCTAATATATATCCAATGGATTTCATTGTATCTGTAATCCATTGGATAATACTAACTATGACGAAGCTCAACCTTTTTACACTTGTCGCAAAGTTTCAAAGTTTCCAACCAAGCAAGTTTTGAAGAATATCAAATTTAGCAAAGGGTAAGAGATGGTGCTCAATCGAATCGACCAAGTATCTATCTTAAAGCTATGTTCCGGTCAAGTTGTACTAGATCTTAGCAGCATAGTAAAGGAGCTCGTTGAAAACAGCATAGATGCTGGTGCGACAGTTGTAGGTAAGTCCATAGTAAATTTATATTGGTAGGCTAAATTGCAAATTTAGAGGTCAAATTTAAAGAGTCGGGTGTAAAGTCGGTCGAAGTTATTGATAACGGTAATGGTATAGAAACTAGTGGATTTGGATTGTATAGGTTTACGTAACTTTACCAGCAAGATTAGCAACTGGGAAGATCCTGGGGCAGCTTGCAAGTTTAGGATTCCGAGGGGAAGCTCTTAATTCGATAGCTACGTTAGCGAAGTTGACCTTGATAACGAGTACCTCTGAAACTGCACCAAAGGGGTTTAAAGTGGACTTGAGCAGCACCAGCCGACAAAAGGTAGTGTGCCACAGGATGCGAGGCACTACTTTTCGAGTTGAAAATCTGTTCCACAGCTTACCAGTCCGACTCAACCAGCTGACCAAGAATGCGAAGCGCGAGTTCAACCGAGCCATATCCTTGCTACAGGCTTTCGCTCTGACCTACTGTGAGATCCAGTTCAAGGTGACTAACATCGACAAGAAGAACTTATCAACTAACATGCTCCTTACCCATTCCGGTGGTGGACTCTTGAACCAATTTTCAACACTGTTTGGAAGTGAAGCAGGTAAATTTATGTTGCCCATCGACTTCAAGGCAACTTTGCCTGGCTTGGCCATTGACACCGATCCCAACAACATCGAAGTAGTTGGTTTGATATCTCAACCCAACGGTAATGGACGTAGTTCAACTGACCGACAGTTCATCTCGATCAACCACCGCATCTGCCAGCTACAAAGATTCTCCAAAAGCATCAACGATATCTTCAAATCCTACAGTGGAAACAAGTACCCCACCTTCGTCTTCAAGCTCAAAGTAAACCCTGACAGGATCGATGTCAATTTGACCCCAGATAAACGTACCGTCATGCTGCATGACGAGGTGGAGTTGATCCGTCAGTTCAAAGGTTACTTGATCCAAGTGTTTCAAGAGAAATGTGGTCTGGTTCCAATCAATAGTTTGGTAAGCAACTCCAACCAATCGGCTGAACAGGATAAGCAAAGTAATTTAAGTTTACCCAGTAGTTCTAAACAGAGCTCCATTTTGGCATCAAAGTCTAAATCAAAAACTGATGCTATAGCAAACTTGGAGATCAAAGAGAGTGGCGAACTCAAAGTATCAGAAGTGGTAGAGAAGACTGATTTACCTGTGGATATTGGCAGCAGCACAAACCAATCACTATAAACAAACCTTGGAACAGGCAATAGAATTGAATGGCCTTACCGACAAAGAGACCGAAATTCAAACCAAAAGGGTGCGCATCGACGACAACAGTACCAAGTTACACACCAACATCGACATCGCTACTGAAACAGTGCCTGAACTTACGACAAAAGTTGCTGAACTCATCGACCCAATACTAGAGTCTGAGTTAGAACTGGAATTGAAACTGGAGCTAGACTCCAACCCAGGGCAGAGCGGAGTTGCCGGCACGCAAATCGAAGCCAGCAACATGGCCGCCGTCTGGTCGATGGAAGCACTGCAACAACTTTATACCACTACTCATTCAAATCCTACCTTCATCGACGAAATTGAAGGAGTCGAAAATATGAACCCGAAGCTCGAGGTAATGAACCTAGCTCCGGTTGCTGGTCTCGAAGCTGAACCTATCGCCTCGACTTCCATCCAACTCAATGCCACTAGAGACTTTGCTCGCATGCAAATCATCGGTCAGTTCAACTTGGGATTTCTCATTGTCCAGCTTGACGACAACTTATTTTTGATCGATCAACACGCGGCCGATGAAATCTTCAACTACTACAAACTCAAAACTCAGTACGCTCAAACTCAGTCCCGCCAACCTCTAGCCCAACCTAAACAACTCAACTTGGCGATAAGTGACGAGTTGGTTGCTATCGATCATATGGAGCTGTTGGGCAAGTTAGGGATATCAGTTGAAACTCAAGGAGGATAGTCATCCCGGTTCAAGATTGGACCTGCTATCGGTACCGGTTACCGCTACTTTGACGTTAGGTATAAACGAGTTGGAACATATCATCCATCAGCTTGCAAACAGTCCTCTACAGAGTCAAACTTCAGATGGATTGGAAGGTAAGTTCGATAGCAAAAACTTGTCTTATAGTAGCGTAGATCTAGCTGCCAAAGGTAGTTCAGTAGATCTGAAATTGGCCTCTTTAGCTTGTAGATCGTCAGTTATGGTTGGAGATCCTTTAGATCTTCGAAGGATGCGAAAGATTGTATCAAATTTGGGTAAGTTAGATCGGCCTTGGAACTGTCCTCATGGTAGACCTACCATTCGACACCTGTGTAAGTTAGATTCGCATAGGAAGGAGATGGAATCATAATAATATTTTGAGAATAATAGGTAAATAAAAGGTTGGGTTTTGTATTTTAATTCAGATCTTATAGTTTTTGAGTATTATGTGCATACCTTTCTAAATAAATAGGTAGATATCAATGCTGTCATCATACAAATGAAAAGCTTAAAAGATGGCAGCTGGAAATTCAGTCTAATAAAGTCCTATAAAAGTAAAGAATGAGAGATTTAAAAATTTGGTAATGAGGAGCTGATGCTAACCATAGATCATTAAGTCAATATAAAGTGGTGGGTTATAAAAAATAGAAAAGACACAAACTTAGGTTAAGAGCAAAGGCAAATGTTGAAGCAACCTCTATATTGGTAATATGTGCCACCGGTCTCAATAACAGAAGATCTTTACTGATATCAAAGCTTTCATTTCAAAAGCTCCAGCCCTGTGGGGCCAACAGCTTGATCTAAAACATATAGATCACAATAGCTGCCGCCATTTTTCGATTTTGCGGTAAAGTTGAAGCACTTGAAATGGTTACTAACACCTAAATTACAACCAACAGACTAGACTTCAACGTTTTGCGTTTGGTATTACTAGTTTTTAAAATCCGATCTTTATATTGACAAGGTTGAAACTCTATTTTAACTTATATACCATCTCCCTCAAAGCTATGTTGAAGGGATGGAGAGGATCAACTTATTTCTGAGTTCAATGATTAGTTAAATTAAGTCTCCATCTAAAACGATGTGGTAGTATGTATTAAGTTAGTAGATGTGGGTAGGGTCTCAATTGGTTGATTAAAGTCGTAGCTGGTTGCTAAATACTTATATCTTTATTACATGCATCTGAAAAAGCTAGAGGAATATAGTTCATTTATTTCACTAACTTTTCTAGATGGGAATGAGAGCTTAGATTAGTTTGAAGTATATAAGCTTTACTTATATTTATAGACAAAAAATACAGTATCATTGAGTAAATAGATGGACGTACTGCACCCTCGTCATTAACTAATATTTTGATCACATATTTTTACTTAGTCACACCAATGCCTGCAACTATACATTGAAGTAGCAGTTTATCGTACCTTCATCCTAAATAATGAGTATTTACTGAAAACCGACTCCTAGATCATAGTACAAATCGATCTAGTCTTTCGTCTATCTTTTTAATAACGCTAAATCTCTAGGTAGGATACCCACTCCAAACTTTTACAAAGATACTTTTAAAAAGCGCTGGAAACACATACCAAAGTTACAACCTTCAGATGAAATTTGATAGTTAAAACTACAGCTTTGCTCAAGCTAGCTCAGAAAATTGACTGATCCATTTCACTAACTCAACATCTATAATAACTAACTTGAGCTGCTACGGTAAATCCATCAAAATTTTCAATATAGGATGATTTGATGTATGTACCTACCACAACCCCTACCAACTTGAATTGTGCATCATCACTTACAAAGGAACGGGAAGCAAAACTTTATTCTGCTCAAATCTGATGGAAACTAATGGGAAATTAGAGTTTTGTAGAAAATGGACCTGAGCTAAGATTGAATCAACTGGACGACAAGGTATCTACTGGAAATATCAACGTCAAAGTTGGCGCTGATGCTTAAGATATATAGCTGAATGTACTTTTACATATATTACTGATTTTACTGTTGAATGGAAAACCGTCGTTACCATCAAAGGTACTTGCAAGTCCAATGTCAATTTGACTATTTAAATGAACTACAAGTTCGAAATTCAAACGATTAAATTCAACACTTTAGCCTTGAGGTTGAAAAATCGAAGATGTGTTTTATAGCTATTGGTAGTCTGGTAGGTTGTCATTTTCAAGAACTGGTATTCAATTCAATTGTAAATAGACTATTTTTAAGTTGAATAGACAGGTGCTATTAGTGCTACTATAAGTAGTGGAGCAAAGGAGTAGATCCTATAACTGCTATAAAAATTTTAAAGAATGGAGCTGAGGCTGGAAAATATATAGAAAAATATGGCATTTTTACCAAATAAAAAATTTATATCATACCTAGCAAAAATTTTAAGGATTAGAAGTTTTACTTAAGATTGGAGGGAGTAGAAATGATACTACCAATTGACTTTCAAGTATAATAAAGTGAAGAATATGGTAGATATGAGCTTAAGGGGAAGTATTTGAATGAAATTTTACTTTGACTAGATGTTCTACATGGCATAGCTCCATATAACACCTAGATACAAAGATATATAAGACCACCTCAATTGAAATTGAAGTATTAGGAAAGAAAAGAGAGCTACTATCAGAATATTTATCAATACTACCACTGTCATCACCAGCATCATCACTGCTATTACCAAAGCCATCGAAACAAGAATTACCAGATTCTGGAGTAGGTAAAGTCAGCAAAATTCCAACATTACAGCTAAAGCAAGCAAGCTAAACTTCATTACAGCTAGACCCTGGATATACAGGTATTAAAGCTTAAATTTACAAGGTTGGGGTTGCCTCCAGCCTATATACCAACTCCTCAAAAGTGCTTTTTAAAAACTAAATGCCAGGTGCTAAAGCTGTATTTAACTGAATTTATACGGAATTGCCTCCAAATTAGGATCAATTAAAAACACGTTTTAGGTGGGGAAGATTGATTGGTGTTAAATGGAGGTAGGCTAAAGTTCGGAGCTAGCTAGGTATACATCTTTATTTTCCACGATTAAGCTGATGGTGGTTATTGTATCTAATTCAGTTAAATATGAGACATTATTTAATAGCCAACAATATCAACGAATTCCTTGGATGTATAAATTTATTTTATATAAGAAACGTTCGAAATTGAATAATTATAGGCTACACTTGTTCCCTATAAGACATTTTTTAGGATTTAAATAAATTATAATATAAAAGCACGTATGCAAAAGCTTGTTGATCTTTTATTAAATCCGAGCGTTTCTCTCCATATGGAAATGAGTTTAAAGGAAAGTTATAGAGGATGCCTTACAAAGAAATGGGTAATAAATTATGCTGTTGGCTTATAAAGAACACTGTCTAGATATTTTTCTGATGAAAGTGGCCAGTTTAGATGGGCTGGATTTAGGTAGGTTGGACCTACAGTACTTTAACACTAAAATGTGACGTCATTGAGCAACTAGATAAACTTATTAGGTCATCGTCAACTCATACTAGGCTTTTCATTCTTGTATCCAGCATAACTATCAGCTGCACTTAGCATTTCACAAAATAGAAATGAGATTTCACTAGAACAGAAAACAGCTATCAGTAACCCTTATAAGGCTATTTTAGAGCCAGTTCTGGCCATGTTCAAATCCTTTGTTTGGCATCAACTCTGACATATTAAGATTTTATTTTGACTGTAGGAAAGATCATGTCAACAATTATTTATATTAAATTAGAAGAAGGATAATAACCTATATTTTCATTAATACACTTCGATTATACTTATTTTGAAAATTGCAGCCTGAAATATGACCTGCTGAACTCGATTCTAGTTAAATGTATACATAAGTGTCTCTACAGTTGAATTAAAAACTTTGATATTTGAGCTAGGCTTGATACCATGGAGGTAGTTTTGTATAGATAGACGCTTCAGTGATGAAGTCATCATATATTTCCTCTGAAATCTTGAGGATTTTAAATTGAGGTTGGACTTGTCTGGATCCAAAGGGAATGCAGGTAAGTAGGATGGATTTCTACGTCTTAATATATTAAGTGTATGAAAAAATCATATAAATTTGGATGATGAAATATGTTTCTTGCTTTCAGCAAAGTATTAAAGTTTTGGGATAGTAAGGATCTCCTTCGTAAAAATGGAGGTGATGGAGCTAGAAAGTGATACGCTACTGCTGAGATAAGTGGGTAGGTATTGACCCTACTAGAAACCTATAAAGTAAAATGGGTAGGCCCTTTCATCTAGATACGAATTTTATATTAAAAAGTGATTCAGTGCAGGGTATAAAGCACATAAACAACAATATCACTTCAAACTTATAAAATTAGAATACAACATACTTGACAAAGAAAATAGAACCGAAACTAGACCGAAATTCAAATCAACTTCTAATAGCGTAAAATAAAAAATAGGACAATATAAAATAGAATGTAGTTTTAGTTAGAAATAAAGCTCTGTTATAAAACTTATTAGCTTGAGTATTAGGTTTGAAATATTACTTAAATATAGAACTTTATTACATTAACTCATAAGTATTCTTAATTAGAAGCTGATCAAATGGTAGCATACATTTTTATAGCTTATATAAAATATAACAACATTGGTTGTTACAATTCCTATAATTAGGTTTAATATAATAGCTTATATTATATAAAATATATTACTTTAGCCATTGATTCTGTAGCATATTAAGCTATCTTACAAGTAGTCTGATATATAAGATTTAATAGAGTAGTCAGTACATAAAACTTTATTAGGCTAAGTAGTGTTTTCATTCCATAACTCAATTTACAGCATTTCATAGCGAACCTTTGTTAATTGAAACTTTTGAATGAAATGAAATTCTCCAACTTCTATTTTCGGGATTTTATTTATTGACTAGATGGAATTTGTTAGGAAATCTTCGTTAGTAAGTGAGTTTATGAAATCAATTTGCTAGTTCAAAGACCAGATTCTGAAACTACTTGAAGCTTTCCAAAATTAAATAAATCTGAAACAGCTAAAATATAGCTATAAACTCAAACACTTGAATCAGAATTTTATATTATATTTAGAGTACAGGAATCGGTAAAGAATTTCCACATCCAAGTAAAGGAAAGAGGATGATAGAGATAGGATAAGGCAAAGTAAGGTAAGATATCTTGGTAATATACAAACTCAAAGTCAAGAGCCACTTTTAATCCCAACCAGGATATTAACTTAGCAAAGCAGAACTAAAGACTAGATTTCGTAAGGTTGTTAGCTGATAACAAATAACCATAGTAGAGCTTGAAATTTCAGCCTACTATACGATATTAAGTAGATTGGTGGTTAAAGATTGTTGAGGGATAAAAGTTAGCCAACGTTGTTACATGGATCTGAGCACAGATTTCCTGTTAAAAGTGAAATTGACTTGTAATTACTATTTCAATCCTTATTAAAATACAGCTGAAAAACTGAGGCTGACAGTTCAGTCAAATTGCAAAGCTACTCTTGGTATAACAGTTGAGGATCATTGAACTGAGGGATTGGGATTGCTAAAGTGAAATCAACTATCACAAACGAAATCATTATCGGAAGGCTGAATTTCAATATGATGAGATTGTTGAATTCATTTTTAATAAAATTTACTATTTGTATTAAAGGGATTGGAGCTACAAGAAACCTGTATATCATCCCAAACCAACCGAGTTAGACTAGTGAAAAATAACAAATTCCTGAAGGCCAGCTCTATATGGAATTCTATCCTAATAATTGGGCTATAGGCACTTTATTTTTCAAGTTGCCTTGAGCTGCTTGATATTTGAAAAAGGATAAAAAGCTGTTATATTCGGATGCATTTCAATAAATAAGCCTAATACTTGAGTTTGTAGAATAAATATTTAAAGCTTTATTTAATTCATAGAGACAAGTGATTTAGGTAGATTGAGTAAAATGCAATGTTAACTGCTAACTAGGTAGGTAATATGTATCAACTTAGTTTTATTGGTATTGTATCTTCTATACAGGTCTAAGTAACAAACTACTATCTCTAATTCCATTTAAATTCATAGTTGTATTTAGCAACCTACATAAATCGAATCAAAAATTCGTCGTGGATAAAGACCTCCAATAAGCGAAGGATAAATTTTAATCTTAGAAAGTATAGTATATAGGATAAGCCAGCCAACACAAATCTAGATCTATAAAAGTCTTTCTACATTATCCATAAGAAATATATTTTCAAAATTAATTACAAGCTAAAGGTTAAGTAGAAGTAATACCATTTAAACCTTTATCCGCCTGATATATTAATAGGTCAACTGTATCTAGTAGGATTAAATAAATCCTGAGTTTTTATTTACCCTATTTTAGGAAAATATAGACTCCTAATAAAGTTTAGACCGATGCAAACCTATGACCAGCTTAACTCTCCTTATCTTGTAACCTATCGATCTTCAATTACTTATTGAATTTAACCATATACCCTCATTATAAAATACAGTATATGCATTTATAAGACTATCTCGGTTATATTATATCTGTATTTTTATAAAATTGAAACTAAAGCTTAATTGATATTAAATTGAACATTGAAAGTTTTTAGTATGCTGCTAATTTTTAAGGGATAAATCCTTTAGAAGACCATTACTGATATTGTCAAAAAAATCTTTGATCGAGTCTTTGGTATTAGTACCAATAATGCCATCTATCCTGACGTTAGTATCAGCTTCAGTTGACGTGAATAATCTACAGAAATATGAAGTAAATAATTGTAGTAAGGTTGAAAGTTCACAATTTCCCAAGTTTAACAGATAAGATTTTAGTTCAATCTACAGATACTAGATATTTCCTGCAGTTTCTAATCCCAACAACATAGCTATATAAGCTTAAATCTACAATTTAATTTTAGAATTTAGTTTCTATCAATGCTAAAATACAAACTTACAGTCTGTTGAACGCTGTTATAAAACTTTACCAACTCCTAGAACACCTATTGAAATAAGATGAAGTAGAGTGACTATTGATTAGCTACAAATTTATTGGACATTAACATCAGTCTATCATACATAAAATTAAACTAGTGCTCTCCTTAGAGAAGCACAATGCCACTACATCATCAATATCTTTTAAAAATATATCGATAGGTTAGTCACAGCTACCTACTTTTAAATTTGTAATAAAGAACTCAAAATTTGATCTAATAATCAACGATATCCAACCAGCTTTTATCAAGAATGAACTTTGTCACTAATTACATTTCAAAATTGTCATCCTAATATGGAAAACATTGGTTGACAAGGATTCTATATGAAATCTACATCTATAATTTAGTCATTACCTTTGATTAAGAAATATTTCAATAAAAAAGTTCAAAGTAACTATATTTGTCAAGAATATATTTCAATAAACTTAAACTTTATAATGCTTACAATTAGAGTTTGAATTTCACTTCACATGGCTTAAAAATCATATAATACGAGTAGTGAAATATTTACCCTACTTGTACTTAAATAGTTTAATAAAATACAGCCTTAATTAAGTATATATATAGTTTTTGAACAAATGAACTAGCATTAAAGCTCCCATCCGCCTATCAACAAGAATATTCAGCAATATCCCAATATATATTAAAGCATTAGACAAGTTCGTAGCTACTAATAAAACTGCATTATATACTAAAAATTACAATACTTTAGCCTTGCAGTAAAAAGTTTAGCTATACTTCAAGACCAAACTGTTTACAATGTATTAAAACATATACCTATCTTCGGAGGTAACTAAATATATATATCCTAAAAGAATATAATATGAGAATGATAGCACTATATAGTTAAATTATTAATATGTAAAGACTCTATATATCTTGAGAGTATTTTATATGAAATAAGAGTTATAAATAGTAGAGAAAATATATACTTATTCTAGAAAAAAGAGGGATTTTATTTCAAATGAGGTGGTGTATAAATTAATTAATCGTAGCTGTCTCTTTTACTGCTCTTTTCCTTTGGTACCGAAGTTGACATCAACATCCGCATTGACTAGGCCACCTTTCTTACCGCTGATGTCAACATCAGCTTTGATCAGACCTTCCTTATTATTATCAATATCAATATCAGCATTGATTAATCTGCCTTTTTTACCATCTTTGTAGGGAATTGGGGCAGCTAGTACAGCAACCAACAAAGTAGTGATAACGAATAAAATAGGCTTAAACATTCTGCAGGCTGTTAATATTTTCAAAAGGATATAGGTAGCTTAGTACTGCATCTTGGCTTTACATACTATCTTCCAGAAGAGATATTACTAATTGCCTAATGTAATCCTCGTTTAAAAATTGAGAACTCTAACAGTTGTCCATCTCTACATCACTTCCTCAGCACTCGTTTTAAATTTGTAGAAACTAATTTAGTAAACTTTTCAATTGGTTCGATACTAGTTTATTTCAAAGTTTATTATCAAATTTTAAAAGTCTAGATCAGTAGCTTCAAAACTTTAAGATTACTTAAAGTATATATACTTTAAGCTGTTGAAATTTTTACAAGTTTAACTTCAATAAGGTAGTACTGGGGTTTGACTAAAAACAAAATACGTGAGATAAATCTCGGACTAAAAACTGCAGATGCACTCTAATTCCATTTGAAAATTACGAACCGAAATCAAGCCAACTGAACTTGGACTAGTTCTTAAAATTGCATCCTTACAATCATAAAAATCTTAAAGGGTTTTGTTAAATTGAACTGGAAGAATTGGGATATTCTAAAGATACTAGTGTAGCTACACGTTTTAAACCTAAAATTCTCAAATCACTATATTTCTACTAAAATAGAAATATATAAAATAAGCTACAGCTTTGATTTAAAATTATCAAAACAAAAACACTAGTATAGGGAATACAAGATATTTAAACCTACTTTAACCGCTATCACCGTTTTGTTGGTTATCGTACTAGCCGTCCTAACTCCTTACAATAATGGTAAAAAAGGTGAGTTGATTAATGCCGATGTTAATGTTGGTGGTAAGAGAAGCCTAGAAGATGTGGATATTGATATCAACCTCGGTGGTAAAGGCAAAAAAATCGATAAAAGAGATGACTATGACTAGTTCTAAATAGATTTATAAAATAACCTTTCTATACTTTAATATTCTTACTATATTAGCACAAATACCTACTTTTATATCAAATGCTATGACTAATATATACCACAACTATAATGAAACAGAGTATTAGATTGAGATATTATTTGATGTTGATTTATTTCAAATAGAATATGTATAATTGCTATAATTAAGTTTGAATTTATATTTTGATGAAATAAAAATTCCAATATATATTAGTATAAGAAAGCTGCATGATTTAATTGTGTTAAAGTTTGAAGGCCAATGATTTTAAGAAGCTAAATAAATATATACAAATCCTTTATAGGGTAAAAAAGCAATATATGGATATTGTAAACTCGCTTTATAAGTGGATGCGGTATAGGATTATTGGCCTTCAACTGTATTGATTTACTATTCAAAGAGACGATTTTTGTAAACTTTTGTTGAATTGATTGCATTTAAAGCTTCTAGAGATTGACAACTGAGTATAAAGCAGTTTCTGTATGATATTAAGATGTTGGTCTATTAATCTTCAATTATCATCTAAGACATATTATAGCTGCTAGCTTTCAAAAACTTCACCTATCCTTAATATGATACGGATGCCTTTATCACCTCATATTTTCTACTGTGGTAGTGCTCCTACAGCAGATTCAACGGATGTATCCATATATTTAAATAACTATGTTAGTACAGCAATAAAGTCGATAGAAGCTGAAATTAACAATTTATATGGATAGTAATATGAAAACCCTTGAAGCAATAGCCATCATCACTATTTTACCTGGCATACCTATGATACCCAATACTTCATTTACTAAAATGATTGATAATATAACAGCACATCCTAGTCTTCTTAAGAATCTCGCTCTCAAGAAAGATTTTGCCTCTACTCGTGATTTTTAAACTGAAACTCCAGTTTAAAGTCCAACTGTTAGCTTAACTCTAATCTAACATACCCCTTCTATATTCATTTCAGAGTTACTGTCTCTATAGAACATCACCTACCTCTTCATCACTAAACCCTAATCCAACATCCCAATCTCTATCTTTGACCAGTCTTTACTAATAGTGGATGATATAACAGCCCTAAGTATAAGTGAGCTGGTATGTCCTACTTGAACCTGCCTCCTTAATAAACTAAATCCGTTACTAGCATCAGTTTATATATATATTATTTCATATTCTTATTTTTAGGCTCGGATGCTTCATTACAATATGCAAATCCATCCATATAAAGATAGCTGATAGGATATCGGTATTTCTACAAGTAAGATATGCATGAAAAGTAGGTGTGAAGATAGTACAGACGATAACTGTATCAGACATTTAAAGACACTGTTTACCAGTCTGCGGAATTAGGTTTAAGTATGCATGTAAATTGGAAAACGTACACCCAGCGGAAAAAAGCTTTCGGAAATCTCAAAAAACTGCTTTATATAACATACTATTACTAAAAGATGCCTAAATTATTGGTACTACGTAGGTTGTTAGCTAACCTGTAAACCTTAAAATAGACTAGGTATTCACCTTTCTTACCTATAAAGCTTTACTAGAAGGACAGTATATCCTTTTAGAGTAGCTTTTCGGCTTTTGAATTGCAGCTATAGAGGAACTATTAATTTATAAGGCTGCAGCTCCACCTACACACTTAAAAGAGATAGCATACATCGGATAATCTAAATATGGTAAAAGTAAGTTGAAGAACAGTTGTAACCAAACTTGCTAGGAATTCCCAGATCGTTAGTAAAGTCATCGTTTCGGTAAAGTAGAGGTTTGTCTTTGTAATACATCACTAAATTTAAATTTTGGGTTTAGACTCGGTATGTTAGTAAATCAAGCTTTCCGTTTTGCCTAAATGGGTAAATACTTGGTTTAGCAAAGTTAGATTATTAAAATTATGATTCTATGGGAAAGTAGCTGTTATATATATAAACTCACCTATTTGTGATGACATTTTGATAATATATAGATGTTGTCCTATCTCTCTCATAGAAGACAGAATGAAGTAATTGAATCCAATAGAGAAGCAAACTTTTCGCAAACTTAAATTTCCTAATTTAGAAAGTAGCATTTGTAAATTGAAGTTGTAGTTCGCTTGAAGTCAAGTAACTATCTACAATAGAAACAACCTCGCTATAATTTCGTAAACATACATTTCAAATTTGATAAATGTACTTAGATGATATATTGGTACTCTAGCAAAATATTGCATCTGCCGTTACTAAGTTGCTTATTGGTAAGGGGAACAGCTACACAATTCCCTTATAAACTTTATATACTTCCCAAAGTATTTTATCACATGTATCTAAGCGGTATATAGCAAATTTTTAAATAGCTCAAACGTATCAAAATTTATTAATAGTACATATCTGTAATTTAAGCTATTATAGTTACTAATAGACGGTACTTTTATATACATATCTATTAAATCATTGTATATCAATAAGCCACCTATGCATCTGATCTGTAAGTACCCTTACTGTGCTAAAGACCGATGATCACCCTACATTCAAAAACATTAAAAGCAGGAGGTGTATTAACCTTTTCAGGTATATACCCAAAACCTTGAGAAGTATTCTATATATAGTTGAAGCCGGTAGTGTTGAGAAATTAGTAAAGTTACCTAATCGCAAGTGTTGAAGAATTGAGAATTTGGACGGAAATTCCAATTTTAAATGTGGCCCGAAAATAAGACCAACAGTAATTTATGCTCCTTGAGGAATGGTGTCAATTGTTTATTTTTGATTTCCATACCCTTTTAGATGAAAGTCTTTTGTCGCTTACCGATAAAATTTTTATTTGCCACTATGGCTAAATGCTTCGGGTAATCGATTTCCAAATAGACAACTTTTCCAAACTTGCTAACCTCCGATCAATAGCCTGTTGTCGGTCCCACCGTTGACTAAAGCCATAGATGATATGCTATTTTTGACTTTTAATTTATGAGCAGCATATTTGTCAACGTTAAACTACTCTTTTAAGATTTATTAGCAAGATACAGTAGGTAAGATCGGCAAGCTTTTGTAATGCCAGGTGATATTTGCTTACCTCTATAAGCTAATACGATGTATTAGTGAAGTAACTTGGCCTGGTCATTTTTGCGTTGTACTACCCTCCACATATATTTGAAGCAAGGTAGTGAAAATTTTGAACTCCTATATAGTGCTTTTTGATTACTTTTACTGCTATATTGTGAGTCAGCTAAATTGCAGTATAAGTCTATACCGAATCCCTTCAAATTTATATACTTTATGCTTTTCTATAACATTTACCACTATATATTCAAGCTTTTGGCCATTAAAAACTACATTTCAACAAAATTTTATTAGAGGCATTACTATCTATCCACTATACTGACATTATATTTTACTTACAATCAATTTTTAATTTCTAGTTACATAGGACAGTATATATTTCCAGAGTATTTTTTTGATGTTCCGATTATTTGTTAAGCCTACACAGCCAATCATCTTCAACTCTGCCAACTAGACCTACCTAGATATATAGCGATAGATAAATGGTTGATCAATTAAAACCACTTCAGTTAGACCAAAAACCATTTTCACCATCCTATCGAAAAAATAACACAGCTATATCGATATAAAAGCTCGATTTACCAATTCCTCTTAAAGTTAGTACATCAATATCCACCTCAAGCTAGGCTTTCTAGGCCCAATTGTAGATTTAATTTCCAGTTTAAATCTGGTAGATCTTTAGCTGTAATAGATTCGGATAAATATTTGATTAAGCATCTAAGTTTAAGGAAAATACATTTAGACTAAACTATTTACACTATACCTAATTTAAACAATAAAGTAGAGATGTTTACTTACAATTCTATGGTTAATTTGTAAAGATAAAGAGCTGCTTACTACGTGCAAACCTATATACCTGGATAGGATAAGGGCTTGAAATGGAGTAGTGTAGTTTACTACCTACCTCAATTTGACAAAAGCAAAGATTACAAATGGAAATACTATCCCTTAAGAAGATGCGAGGGGGTGGCAGACCTAATCGGTGGCTGCAAGATAAAGAGTTTAAGCTAAGCCAAGTGAAATCTACATTTGTAAACCTTTGAGAGCAGTACATAGTCTTGCCTAACTGGTTTGAAATTACCCTTTACCTAGACCTGTAAGGTTACGTTGAAGCCTATACTATACACTATAAGGTTGAAATTTAGTATATATAGACCCTCAGAATCCAATATTTTGAAATAAAAACAGATACAGATAGCAGCAGTCAACATTCATTGTGCAAAGCATCAACATTATCCTAGAGAACTAGAAACATCGCAAACTACCTTCTACAAGAGCATGAGCAACATCAACATCAACTTAACCCCCTACCCTAAGGACAATCGGTTTATCGATGTCTTTGAGCTACAGGCCAACTCTAAGATCCAGGACAAACCTCTCATCAAGCACTCCATCAACTCCCAGTACTTAGATCTATCTTACAAGCAGGTGTACCACGGCATTCTCTCTACGTCCCAACAACTCAAGTTGAAGATCGGAGACAATTTCGTAGTAAACGAAAATGGATTCGCATCGGTCGGTTTACTGTTGAACAGCAACATTGAGTACATGTTCAATGCCTTTGCTCTCATCAACTTGAACTTTACCCCCGTCTTCCTATCTCCCCGTAACTCAATTGACATCCTAGCCCATCTGCTGACCAAGAGCCAAGCTAAAACTTTGGTTTACGAATCCAGCTTCAAGGAAGTGGTAGATACGTTGAAGAAGCGCTTACCTGATCTGAAGTTGGTGGAGAAGGTACTGTTCCCCAACATCGATTTGAACTTCAACTCTCACGTAAGACCCCTCATCAATTATTCAGAGAGCAACGGTGGCGGATGCGATGCCAGTGAACGTATAGCCCTCATAATTCATAGCTCGGGATCGACCAGCTACCCCAAACTCATCAAGCTGAGCAACCGCTACATTCTGACTCTTATCGAACGTGAACGTAACGAAGTAGGATCGGAAGTCTACCACGGTACAGCACTTTCCTGTGCTCCTTTGTTCCACGTCTACGGTTTCGGTCACCTTCTAAGAACTGTATTTAACGGTGCCACCGTTGCCTTCCCAAGGAACCAGATGGTAACCGCCAAGTCCATCATCGAAGATTCTAACCTGGTCAAAGCCAACTACTTCATGATGCTGCCCTTCCTCTTAAAGCAGTTGGAGGAGTACGCCGATTCGGATGAAGGAAAGGGAGTATGGGAGCATTTGAGCAAGTTGGAGATCATAGTTACCGGTGGTGCCGTTCTACCTACTAAGATCGGTGAGAAGTATATCGGCAAGAATGTCAACTTGATAAATGGGTATGGTTCAACTGAGACCGGGTTCATCGCCAACTCAGTATTGCATCGCAGCAACAAGGATCTACAAACCTTACACTTCAAGGAGGGTTTGAAGTTTTCTATTGTCAACGTCGTGGACAACACTTGCCAAGTAGTAATCCACAAAGATGACCGTGGCTTAGCTACTGGTTTACAGCATGATGACGAAAAGGACGGGTACCTGCTTAGTGATCTGTTCCAAATCGTCAACTTGGACGTTGACAAAGGCATCTTTGAGTTTGTTGTGTTAGGGTAGGGTCGATGATACCATTGTTCATATCTCTGGTGAAAAGACCAACCCCATTCCAATTGAGCACAAACTTTTCAGCTGTAAGTACATTGAGAAGGCCTTAGTATACGGCAGTGGTCATCTGCACACCTGCTGCGTCGTCGAGTTGAACAAAGAGGAATCAGGCAAGGTTCCTTTGCATCAGCTGTACAAGCAGATCCTCAAATACGTAGACTTGGCCAACGAGGATTCCCCTGCCCACTCCAACATAATGGAGGAGTTGGTGTACATTATACCTTTTGATTCTGATAAGAAGCTCCCCATTACGCTAAAAGGCAATGTCAAGCGCAAGGAAGCTGAGAAGCTATTCTTAGAAGAAATCACGCAGCTCTACAGGGACTTTGAGGACTCCAACGATAACGACAACGAAGGGGACAACACCAACTTGAAAGATAATGACGAGAACCTCAACAACAAGGACATCGATTTCATCAAGGGTAACATCCGTCAAAGTTTCGAAAAGGTAACCGGAAAATCGTTGAAGGATGACGTTAGCTTCTTCAGTCAAGGTCTAGACTCCCTAACTTCAGTCAAAGTGCGTAACATCCTCCAAACCAAGTACACTGACTTTAAGTTGAACATTAACGATATATACAGCAACGATAATTTGCTCAAGCTGTCCGAGTTCATCTCCGATAAGTTGGTTGGTAAGGTCAAGGTGGTACAGACTATCGAAAGCCTTAGATCAGAGGTAGACACCATGATCGCCGACTACTCCGATTTCACCAAGTTTGAAGCCGACAATGCCAAGTTGATAAAGCACCTGGAAGTCACCAATACCGAACTCAACAATAATGTCAAGAAAGGTACTAAGTTGAATGTCTTGATAACCGGTGCCAATGGTTCTTTAGGAAACTTTATCATCAAGAGCTTGCTAGAACGCAACGATATCGGCCAAATCTACTGCTTGATCCGTGCTAAATCCAGCGACCAGGCCATGAGCAGACTAGCCCAGAGCTTCAGTGAACGCAAGATCGACATCAAGCAACAAGATATAAAGCGCTTAGTAGCCCTACCTTACGTCTCCAAAGACATTCAATTCGGTTTAGATGACGCAACCTATAAGCAGATCCTATTCAACGTTGACATTATCTATCATGTCGCTTGGATGATGGACTTCCTCAAGACGGTACACGAGTTCAAAGACTGTATCGATTCGGCTTTACACCTGATCCGTATCCAAGCTTTGAACGCCAACAAACCTATCCAATTCGGCTTTATCTCCACGATTGGTGCCACTGTTCCTACTTTGAAAGGCAAGTTCATAAAGGAGGAGCGACTAACTACCGACTTCAAGAACTTGAAGGCTTGTTATGGCTACCCCATCTCCAAGTTAGTAACTGAAAACATTTGCTACAACTACCAAGCTAAGTACAATCTGAACATCGACGTCTTCCGAGTTGCTCAAGTTAGTGGCGATACCATCAACGGCGTATGGAACTGCAAGGAGCACGTACCTTTACTTATTAAAGGATGCTCCGTTATGAAGTATCTACCCAGCTCCTTCGGTGAAGGAGTAGCTTGGATCCCAGTAGATGTAGCCGCCGACTCCATCATCGAGATTACCTTCAACCCCTCAAATCCTCATAAAGCCACCATCAGCCATATCGTCAACCCCAACAATTTGGAATGGTCCCAATTTGCCGCCTATCTCTCCAAACTTGGATTCAACTTCGATGTCATTGATAACCAACTGTTCTTGAATCTGTTGAAAAACGATCCCAAGTTCCAGAATGTTGACGTCAATCCCTTAGCTACCTTGGCCGAATTTTTCGAAGGAGTACTTAAGGAAGATAGTAGCGTTGTCATGGAAACCGATAAAACCGAAACTTTGTCCAAAGTAATCAAGGATTTGGATGCCATTGGGTTCGATTTAGTTGGAAAATATGTCCAAGGTTGGTTAGATATCGGATTCTTGGACAAGAAATTGTTGGATTTGAACTAGATGGATGTCTGACTTTGAAGATTAAATTAACTTAATAACCTGATTTTACATGCACTTTTTATTTCAATTCCATATTAAAAAGAACGATGCTAATAGAAACGATAAGTACAAAGTTTAATTGACAAACAGCCTACTTTTAAATTTTAGTCTGGGTAATTACATATCCAAACTGAATTTGAGCATTAGACGCCTTAAAATAAATATTAGAAAGATATACTTTCTGATAAATGGCATTTTATTTAGTAAATCAAATACTGTTGCTGGTATATTAATCTATCCAACTATCTGTCACATAACTATTAGAACTTCACCCATTGAATCCAATGTTTGCAATCCAAGTACTGTCCTGTTCAAAAAAGCGTGAAACTGTATAAAATTGAATTTATAGAAATTACATATCTTTTCTAAACAGAACAGTGACCCATTACAAATTTAAAGAATTCCCAGCTCACAAATTAGAAATTTTTTATCCACAACCTAAGCCAAACAATTCTCCCATTTTCGATTTGATTCAACTTTCAAAGTAAACATGGAACCCAGTTATAAGGAACATATCAGACCAACTTTCAACCCACTTCACAACAGACATGCTTTCAACTAGCCAAATTCGAAACTGGTTCATCGGTCAACCGGTTCTATTTAAAAGGTTCTTTTGGATCTTTTTACCCCTCATAGCTTTTACCCTCATCTTCATAGCAGCTTTCAACCTATCACCTGATAGCCAAACTATATCGAAAGATGTCCAAAACTTAAACAGCTTGCATGGGAAATTTATCCACATTACAGGTAAAGCTTACTTTTTGTTTCTTATTTATTTACCCTTTATTTTTTTCAGATATCCATGTAGACGTCAACTACATCGAAGGTGGGAGTTTAAATAGTCTATGCCACCGGAAAGAAAAGGAAAGTAGAAAGAATGGTGGCAAGTTTGGAGCTTTGGGAAGTGAATGTGACAGCCCGCTAGATTTAGTCACCGAAACTTTTAACTTTATGAAGGGTGAATTTGGTACTAAAGTGGATTTTGTCATCGATACTGGCGATGTCGTACGTCACAACCGCGACCAATTTCTATCAAGGACGAACGAAAATGTCATTGAAGATCATACCAGAGTTGTCGACTACTATTCCAAATACTTTGACTTGAACAAGGTTCGAATAATACCAACTATCGGCAACAATGACGAGTTCAAGCAAAATTCATTTCGACAGAATTCAAGTATACTTAGAGAGCTGGCAAGTCTTTGGAAAAAATATCAGCTGAATTTGACAGAAGATGTGCACTTTTTGTCAGGAGGTTACTTCAAAGTGGATTTGCTAAACAACAACCTTAAAGTTTTATCGCTAAACACTTTGGCTTGGTACAAAAAGAACAAGGAACTCGTTGACTGCAATGAGGAAGGAGTCGGTAAGGAACAGATGCTATGGTTGGCATCAGAACTAAACAAATCGCGTTCGGCAAGGACAAAAGTTTATTTAGTCGGCCATATCCCACCGCACAAGGTATCGGGTAAGAAACTGTACTCCAAAAAATGCTACCTCGACTACATTGATCTCATAGGTGAATATAATGACGTCATTGCTGCTCAGTTTCACGGGCATACCAACTCCGATACCCTTTCTGTCCTAGTCAAGGAAGCACCCAACCTCAACAAGGGTAAGAAGCACAAAAAAGCCAAGCGGTATTCCCTCATAAGTCTAACCGAAAATCGACCGGCACTTACGTTGCACCCCAGGAACATAATAGGTGTCTTGACAAACGGTCCTAGCATTATACCGGTCAACAACCCCGCCCTACGCGTGTACACTTATTCGCCAAGTAATCGAGGTAGCCTTCTCGAATACATACAGTATTACGCCGACCTAAACGAAGCTAACCACAGTGGCAAACTTCATTTCAAGGAAGAGTACTCATCTAAGACGGCGTATGGACTTTCGGATCTTTCCATTGACGCTTGGAAGGAGTTCATTCCCAAACTTTTGAAGTCCCAAAAGTTGTACAGTCGCTATGCTAACTTTATCAGTGTCAGTAATGCGGAATCGACTTTAGAGAGTAACGACGATTGAAGTTATCCTTGATTTTTAACGCTGCTATGCGAACAATTAGGCTCTAATAAATATAATACTTTATCAACATTATGTTTGGAAATGTATTTACACCGATACATATTTTATTGATTCTCAACTATATGGCTTTATTTTGAATACAAACTTATCACTTGTAATTTAGTTTAAATATTGTAATTGATAGACTCCAATTGTTGTATCGACTTTCCACTTTATAATCTGTGTATCGGCAGTTGTGGGAACTGTATTTTATGGTCTTGAGGTATCGTGAAGAGGTGATACTATTAGTTTGCTTACCTGATGGTCTTTATAACTTCAATTCAAATAAATTTTATTAAACATCATAGTATTTGCCAAAGCCATATATATATCGTATTTATTTGGTAGTTGAAATACCAGTATCTTATCAAAAGTCAATTTTCTCCAAATCAATAAGGAAACTATCAAGCTAAGATGCTTTCCTTCCATGATCCAATATTTGAACTTTGATAACTTTACACAGCATAAACTCTGTTTTATAGCTTCTAATACACCTCCATATATGAATACTATGTCGACTTTGCTATATTTATTTATTTATAAGCTTGTTGATAGTGTTGATAAAACCTAATCATAATTTGAAAAACCTTATACTCGCTGTAGATATTCATACAAATATATGGCAGTAAGAATCGAATTCTTATGTACAAGTATTAAGCTATAGAATTGTATCAAGCCATGTGATCTTTCAATAGAGTAAATTTTAATGGCACCTGAAAACATATAATATATGTGCTCCCTTGCTATACTTCTTTAAACTATTTAATACAATGTATTATGCTGATAGATTATTGCTCTGTTATAGTAGTTTAATTTTATAAGCTTGCCCTCATCTTTTACTTTTGTATAGTGGTTTAGAAATTGTTAATAGAATTTATAAAGTATTATAAAGCCAAAAAGGAGCAGCAAGTATAGAAAGAAAGATGTTATAGTTACTAGTGACTATCAATAAAAGGTTGATATGAAGTGTATTAAGTTTAGCAATTTTATTTTTTGCCTACAGCCTGGCTAGCAGTCATTAGTTTTTAAAGGTAAAAACATGCCTCCATTGAAGAGACCAGTCTACTTGTAGAGTAGGAAGAAGGTATATTGAACCATGGTCAAAGAGTGTTTTAGAAATAGTAGCATGTAGTCCCTATAAATTTAATCCTATTAGCAGAGATGCAGCATGTAGTTATATGAGGAAATATTCCTAGATCAGCTGTAGTTTTACCCCATAAACCGAATTCAAGTTTAGAAATGCCCTTGTAGCAGGAATCAAGTGATCAACCCTGCACTCCCTAAAGATCACGATTATCCTCCAGAAGAACCAAGTGAGTTTTGATACTGGAGTTTAGATAAATACTAATCACCAGTATCTAGAATATTGACTACTAAAGACAAGTCACCTATATAAGGCCCACAGTAAAATTAGTAGTGGGTCAAGTAATTATTAAATAAACGTATTGAACATTTGATAGTTTTCTTCTGCTATTGGCATAGTATAGACTCTCTGCATAGTATAATTGAGAACTGGTAATTTGCATCCCTCCAAGACCAAGAGTTGCATTGACCTGGCCTGAATCAACAACCTGAACTGAACCGAATCTGAAAACTCAAGCTAAACAATGGATTTGACTACATTCCTTAGTCTTGTGGCTATGATCGGAGTAGTCCTGTCTGCTCACCGCTTCTGGATCCGACTCCAGGCACGGTTATCCTCCCTGTATAACCTTTGTGTCAACTTCCTTAGCCTTTATGGAGTACTGGCTACTATTACTACCTGGTTAACTCCTGCTGGTAAGCGTTCTTGGTGGACGTTTCCCAACAAGTTACAAGAATATGAGGTTAAAAAATATTGAAAATATCAAAACAAGTATAGCTATTACATATGTATAAAGCTAAAAAACATTACATACATTGTAATCATATATGTATATGTTTTTGTTGTAAATAGTATTGTTAAATATATTTTATTAAGCCTGTGCTAAATTTTAGTTAATAGTTTAGCAATTTCTACCTCTATAAATAACTACAAGCCATTTTGCAGGTAATTGAATATCCAATTCATTATAAATATATATATATATTGCTGATGGATATCCCGTATGAATATATAAAGCCGCCATATATATATGCTTCCTGATTAGACCTACATCCTCCAATCTATCATGAAATATTGTAATTTCCTTGAAACCTTACACATCAAAAGTCGAACTGGCAAATTTCATTAGCTGGAAATTTGGAAAATTTAAGGAAATTCGCTAATTCAAAATTAAACCTTAAGTTATTGTAGGTATATGGCAATAACCTTCTTTTACAGTCAGCCTTTGAGTTTACTTGTTTAGAGTTAGTTATAAGGTAAATTATTTAAAACTATTGAAAGAACAATGCATCCATCTTTTTTACAGCTTCGACCATCTAAGCAAACTCCATATTAAAAATTCCAACTTAGCTAAATGGCATCAACCGCTACTAATGTTCAAACCAAGAAGAACAAGGTCTTAAGACCTTATTCGGTACGTCCCTCCATAACTCCCGGAACCGTACTCATCCTCCTGGCTGGTATCCACCGTGGAAAGCGTGTTGTCTTTTTGAAGCAGCTCAAGAGTGGTTTGTTGTTGGTCAGCGGACCCTTCAAGATCAACGGTGTCCCTCTCCGTCGTGTCAACGCCGCTTACGTCATCTCCACCTCCACCAAATTGGACATCTCCAGTGTTGCCGTAAATTTCTAATTGTAAATGGAGATTAATTATTTTAGGTCCCCGATCACATTGACGATGCCTACTTTGCCAAGCCCAAAACCGCCATCCGCGGAAAGATCACTGAGAAGGAATTCTTTGGTGAATCCGAGACCAAGGTAACATAATTGTTTGGTTTAAACTAAGAATGTGTAGAAGCACGACATCTCCGATGCCCGTAAAGCCGACCAGAAGAGCATCGACAACTCCCTTTTACCCCTCGTCAAATCCCAAGAGCACTTATCCAACTACTTGAGCACCAAATTTTCTTTAAGTAAAGGTCAGTTCCCCCACGAGCTTGTCTTTTAAAAAGCAATAAATCAACGTATATCGGTTAGATATGTTGAATAACTAAACACTTCGACTAATTATTTATGCAATTAAAACTTCAAGTTTTCCAGTTTCTAGGTAACTTTACCTTTACTTTATATAATCTGTAAATGATTGTTATTATGGTAGTTATGTATCGTATCTGCTGAATAAATATTTATTTCAAAACGCTAATTTATTAAGACACATATAAACATTATACATTAAAGTGAATTTCTATTTTGTTAATAGCATAACAGCTGTTTACTGTGAATAGGAAACTAACTAAATAGCATACATAGTATAAATCCAAGAAAAGAATATAGCAGCTGCCATCATATACAAAGAAACCAAATAGCATATATAATAAACCAAAGAAAACATGACTACATTTAATTTATATTTTGAATGATCAGCATTGATCTGTTAATATTTAATTTACTCCTTGACCTTCTTGGAACCACGGATAAGACCAGTACGACGAGCAGCAATAAGACCAACCTTCTGACCGGACGACGAGTCGCGGGCAACGGTTGAGGCATGACCAATATGCTGGTGGTTACCACCACCGTGGGGATGCTCAACGGGGTTCATAGCAACACCACGAGTCTTGGGCCATGAGTTGCGCTTGACGCGGTACTTGTGGTAGGCACGACCGGCCTTGAGCAGGGGTTTGTCGATACGACCACCACCAGCAACGATACCAACGGTGGCACGGGCCTTGGAGAGGATGACCTTCTTGGCACCGGAGGGGAGCTTGATACGGGTTCTACCCTCATCGGCGTTGTGGCCAATTACGGTAGCGTAAGCACCAGAGGTACGAGCCAAACCTCCTCTGTCTCCGGGCTTCTCTTCGACGTTACAAATAATGGTACCTTCGGGCATGTTACCGATGGGCAAAACGTTGCCTACCTGCAAAGTGGCCTTCTTTCCGGCGTAAACAAACTGACCGGTGTACATACCTTCGGTAGCAATGAAAGTTTCAGTACGGGTTTTGTACCTTTCAAATTCCAATTTTAAAAAACTTCAATTGTAAAAAGCTTACTTGTAGACATCACGGAAAGCGACCTTGGCCAAGGGGGCACCACGTCCGGGGTCGTGGACAATCTCCTTGACGACACCACGGATGTAACCGTTGCGTTCAGCGAAATCCAATGAACGGAATTTGGCAGCTCCTTTACGGTTCTTGTTGTGGGACTTGAAGATACCACCAGCACCTTTTCTCTGAGCACGAATAACACGACCCATTTTTGATTTTAGCTCTACATAAATTCTTTAGTTACACTGTTGACTTAGTTGGGTTGATGGATGCATAGCTTCGCTGTCGAATTTCCAATCTTCCACCACATTGATAAAAATACTTACATTAGGTTGAGAGAGGGTCCAAATACTAGCTTAGAATCGCTAAAAAGAAAGTCTTAGATCCCTTTTAAGTTTGCCAAATTGACCCATATAATTGACTGGATTCCCGGTAAATTTTGTAAATTGACCGAAATGCCAGAAGCATTTGAAGTTCTATGATGATGAGCATTGCTAATTTTTTATATAGCCATTAGGATTTATACAGTGTACGTATATTATCATAGATTGTAAATTTAAACATAAGCACATAGACTATAGAATGCTATTACAGATCAGTCATATGCGAATTTATATCCTAAACCTATATCAGCTATAGTATGGAATGGATTTTATAATTAATGATAGAATATGGATGCTTGTACAAAGCATTTCTATATAGTAATAGTATAAATATAGAGCTAAGCATCTACAAATATTATATACAAAAACATGGTTTGTAAAAATTAAAATACTCAGATTTAAATATTAGTCTATATGCTTTTATAACTGTATGATTGAAGGCTTACGAATATCAGCTGAATTTTGTAAATTATAAATAACAGTTGAAATATAAGATATAGGCAACTATTAAATTGCTTTATTAATCTTTTTATTAAGCCACAATTTGGCATGTTAATAATAGGCTATATATTATGTATATCGATATAATCAAAATGCTACTTTGATATTAGATGCGGCCAAAATAGCCCACTATTTCTGATCTAAAGTTTTATCAATAATATAGCTGATGTATATTCAAAAGTAAAGTAGCATTAAATATATATATACGGATCTTTTAATCCTGGTATATAAGTCTACTCAATTCCAGATAACTTTTAGGTATCATCTGGTCTTCAGATCCTTGAGAAATAGCCTTGCAATTAAGCAACTATATCCTTTTTGTTTTGTTTAAAGCTACCAGTTCTCTTGATGTTTCTTAAAAGAAATTAGTTCTATAAACCGGAACGAGTTTGGTTTGTTGATAATCATTGCTTTGTACCTAATTATTTACACAGTAGATTTGGTTTTATCGACTAAAGTTTACAAAGGTTGATAAAGCTGTATAATTAATTTGGTACATGGACTATATTGGATCATTTCTTAAACCAATAAGGCTGGATTCCTTCAGTTAAAAGGTGTTACAAAATATACTTTTAGCACCTGAGTCCACCAAATATTGTTATTTTGCTGCATCTTCACATAGGATAGATATACTTCTACAAGATGTCTCTTACCAACAAGCCTGTACCTTCCGAAGAACGCTCTACTATAGATGTAGAAAACTTTGAGCCTGATGCCACCGGTTCTCAACAAGCTTCATCACCACTCCCTAGTGTCGATTCCTCTACTGAAAAGGCTGAAGGGTAAGTCTTTGCTTAAATTTAACTCATCTCTTTTATCCGGTTTATTTTAAGGTCTAAAAGTAGGCCCAAGAAGAAAGCCAGTTTACTCCAAGATAGTCAACAAGGCTTTCGTAAAAGTACACGTAAGATAATCCCAAGAATTCAAGTAAACCAACAAGAGTTTACGCTAAAAAGGGTAATAAAAACTTTTGTCTACTTATTAATATCCTATAAAGAACAATGATTTTTGTCAGTCTTGTAAAGGGCCTGGGACTTTAGCTTGCTGTGATAAATGCCCACGTTCATTCCATTTTACTTGCTTGAACCCTCCTTTCGATGATAGATGGAATCCTTTGCCCATGGGAAACTGGTACTGCAACTCTTGCAAATCTTTTCCTGTATTTATTATTCCGTTCTTAGCTAAACGTTTTTAGAAGCCCATCTCAGGCGACCCGAAGAATATTTTTGGTAACCTTAGCGAGGTAATTGAGCGTATGAACCCCACGTCTTTCCAACTCCCAAAAAATATACGTAATTTCTATGAAGGGAGTAAGTCTTAGTCTAGTGTTTATTCTGACAGATATACTAGCGGGTATCAACCCTTACGGTGAATATGTCGATTTAAATGCGCTACAAAATCCGAAGCAGAGGTTCTACTTGTTTCATGCCTATTTTAATTTACAAAACTATTATAGGACTACAAAGCTAGAAGCTAGACCCTACGTAGCACGACCTACTTACCTCCATGATAAAAGCGGCAACCTTATCACTTGTTTTTTTTGCAAAAAATCGGCAATGTGTGGTCCCATGATACAGTGTGACTATTGTGTTCTTTACTGGCACGTTGACTGTATTAACCCTCCGATGACAAAGACTCCACCGATTGGGCTTAAGTGGAGGTGTCCAGTTCATGTTGAGCATATTCTACCCCCACTGCGTCGTCCAAAAGCCCCAACACCCGCAGTCGACCAGGAAGCAATAACTTATCCTTGTTCTACCAAAAGTGTTGACACTTCAGCTGAACATACACCTTTAGCGATATCCAACAAACTAGAAAATACCAAGACTTTACTCGATCCATTCAAACGGAATCAATATCTGCTTAAACTTACTACCGATCCGATTGATGAACTCACCGTAATCAACCGACTCGTTATAAAAGTCGAAAAGTAAGTGTTAATCTACCTTTATATACTAAGTTTCAATCAGGGACCAAAAACTTCGTCGCTTTAAGGAACTACATTCTGAAATGGAGAAGGGTCTCCTCCACAAACTTAGAGATCCGGCATATAACGTCTTAAATCAGCTCAATGTAGGCATTTTCTTAGTAAGATTAATAACTTGTTAGGTTTACCAGGCATTTGGTTCCATTCTAGCCGTAGATTCGTACCAAGAGGAGCCCTCGGTATTTAATACCACTGACGATACCAACACTAGTAGCGTATCGGAGGTCGAAGAGGCGGCCGAAGTTCTTATGCGACTTTCACAACCTGATTTTGAAGCTAATCCAAACGGTAGAGCCAAACGGACTTGTAGCCGAAATAGTTCGACGCCTAACGAGCTTACACCGACTACTTCAAAGGTATTTGCTAATTTTGAAAGACTTATTGAAACTGCATTGGTAATTATTATCTATTATACCGATCATATATATTAACTGATGCTATCGTAGGGCCCTTTCGGTCAAGGAACTGGAACTGGAGCCTTTGTCCCTGGTCCTCCGATACCTTATGGCTCGCAAACACCCTGCCCTACCCCGAATCGACGTAAGAGTGTGGAAATATGTCTAGGTGAAGACGACCTTAGGCAACTGAATGATGCTCTCGTTCGACCTAAGATTGCTGTGCCACGCCCTCTATTTCGACGTTTATCAGCAGTTCATGATCTAATGACACAAGTGGATCCCGAAGCACTCCAAGAATTTCTTTTGGACCAAGCTAAGAAAAAGCGACGGTCGCATATCGTTTAAACTACCCTACTAGTAATTTTCGGTCAGTGTAAAAAGCATACTTATTACAGCGATTTAGTATACTGTTATATAAGCTTAATTAATAAATTATCCTTCCTGTTTAGCGTATTTATTTGATATATAGTACAATCGTCAAAGTCAAGGTAAGGTTTAAAGTTTTGAATCATAAGGTTTGTTATCTGTAATAAGCAGATACCAAGATTTTAAAGCTATCAAACCTTGAGATTAATATTGTAAAGTGAAACTTAGACATATTGCATGTATTTGTTGTTGGCTTATAGAGTACTATGTGTATCTAAGTATGACTCAAATGAACTAATTATGAATAGAAGTTGGGGCATACTTGATAAAATATACCTTGAGTGATGAGTGAAAATTGTGTAATATATGGCGTTATGGCTGGAAAAAGGAATATTTCGACTATGCTCTTATAGCAAACTTGGATATGATGACTAAGTTTGCTATTTTAGTTGTCCTAGCATTTATTAACTGGCATTTGTCTAAAGTACATTTTCATCAAAAAGTAGCTTTCTAAACGCGCAGTTGATTAAAACCTGTAAAGCTGAATTATCAACACTAGCTATTATTTATATAGTTAATGTTGACCAATATTAAAATTGAGCTGTGCTTATACAATTAATGAAGATTGCTAAATATGACTCATTATAATAGCTTCGATAGAATTACAAAATTCAAGTATATAAAAGTAAGATCCCAAAAAACCTTTTATAACATCCAAATAAAAAATCGAGATGTCTCGACAATTTGAAGAAATACCAGTTGCTAATGAAGAGCAGCTCAATCCTAATGTATAGTATTTTTGAATCCAATCTAATTTCCTTATAGCAATACTTTGAGATTCGTACTAGAGCGATCAACCAGATGATGCAGGAAGGGAATACACCTTATCCCCATAAGTTTGACGTCTCCATCTCTATCCTCGACTTTATCGAAAAGTATAGCATATTAACTGATAATGAACGCTCTGGAGATATCGTTTCCCTTGCTGGTAATTGACAGTTTGCTAAAAATATAGCTGACCATATATAGGTCGTATCCACCAAATACGTTCATTCGGTTCCAACCTCAGATTCTATCAACTACATGGAGAAGGAAAGAGGGTACAAGTTATGGCCATCAACCAGTAAGTCATAATCAAAGCTACTAACTAAATGCAACAGGGATTCGGAACGGGACTTTGCTCAAGTTCATAATCATCTACGTCGCGGCGATATTATCGGAGTCCGTGGATACCCCTGCCGTTCTAAAAAGGGGGAGTTATCGATAGTACCTTTAGATATCACCCTGTCTACATATGTTGCCGACTACTCATTTCGGCTTCAAAAATCAAGAATCCCGGTATCGCCAGCGGTACCTAGATCTGATGATAAACAACAACGTCCGGGACAATTTTATTGTCCGTAGCAAAGTTGTCAAGTTGATGCGCCAGTATCTCGACAATCTAGCTTTCTTGGAAGTTGAAACACCAATGATGAACACTATAGCTGGTGGTGCAACTGCCAAACCTTTCATCACCCACCACAACGATTTAAATATGGACCTATTCATGCGTATCGCTCCAGAACTTTACCTCAAGATGCTGGTAGTAGGTGGCTTAGATCGCGTCTATGAGATAGAAGGTTGTTTCGAAATGAGGGTATCGACATGACTCATAACCCTGAATTTACTACCTGCGAATTCTATATGGCCTACGCTGATATGTACGATATGCTGGAGATCTCAGAGAACATGCTAGCCTCCATAGTTAAGAACATCACCGGCGGATACAGAATCAAGTATCACCCCAATGGTCCAAATGGTGAAGTGTACGATATCGATTTTACGCCACCTTTTCGTCGTATAAATATGATTGAAGGATTGGAAGAAGCGTTAGATGTAACATTCCCTCCAGCAGACACTTTCTACAGTGATGGGTTTAACCGATTCTTAACTGATCTGTGCGCCAAGCATAAGGTCGAGTGCTCAGCTCCTAGAACTAACGCCCGTATGCTGGATAAGGTAATTTAGTTTTTGCTGGTTGATATGCTTATTTTAATAGTTGGTTGGAAAGTACCTCGAAGTACAATGTATAAATCCTACCTTCATCACCTGCCATCCTCAGATGATGTCCCCTCTAGCTAAATAGTAATATATACAAGGAATACTATTTTACTGACCCATTTTTAGCCACCGTGATCTACCTGGTTTAAGTGAACGGTTCGAACTGTTCTGTGCATCCAAGGAGATCTGTAACTCTTACACCGAGTTGGAACGATCCATTCGATCAACGACGACGTTTTGCAGCCCAGGCCAACGACCGAAATGCTGGAGATGACGAAGCTCAGCTCACCGATGAGAACTTCTGCACCGCCTTGGAGTACGACTTGCCACCGACCGGTGGATGTGGTATTAGTATCGGTCGAGTAACTATGCTTCTGACTGATAGTAACAATATCAAGGAGGTTACCCTGTTTCCCATCATGAAACCGATTGAGGACAATATCACATCGGTGGTTGAGAATTAAATATAGTGTATTTATTAATTGTGGTAGCTCAAATTCGATCCAATTTATCGATTTTAAACAATTTTAGATATTAAGCTCCGGCATGATATGCTTTCATAAACTTTTGTATAATGACTAACGTTTTAGGTATCTGGGCTACAATGTATTTTCAGATACTGAGAACTTTAGGTAGAGGTGAGGTTAATTCGAACCAAAGTTTTGAATCGGGTATTACTGAGCCATCTTGATAGTAATCACCGACTGAAAGCGCGTCTAAAGCCGTAGTATTAACCATAACAAAAATCAATCAGGTAAGATTTTTGCCAATAGCTAAAAATGATTAAAATGTAGTATTACTTTAGGTAGGGATTCGAGACTAGTGAAAAAGAGTAATACAGTTCAAACCACTAAAGACAGCTTGAGAACCTTGAGATATCCATAAAAATTGTCAGATAATATCGATTAGTGCTAGGTCAAAGATATTCGGCTTAGCGAAAGGTGAAAACATATATATTAACTGATATTTGTGTAAAATAAAAGATATCAATGCTAATATAACTAAAGTTATATAAGAAACTTCGATACTAATGGTTTATTATAAAAGGATGGCCTAGTACACTTTTATCAAGTGTACTAGTAAAACAAACGGCAAGGAAGTTGACCTAAAAACTCAAAAGGGGGTATTAGTGATATATATGGCATAGGAGCTTTTGATGCCCTAAGAGCAAGATACAGTGCTAACTTTATTAAGGAAATGCTACTGTCTTGAAAAGAAGATATTATACGAATTTGTGATTGATAGTAGTAAAATTTAAACTCAACCTTTTATTTATATACATCTATATCCCTAACATCATGTATCCTGAAATGCCAAAGTAAAAGTTATTGCACAACCTATTTATTTAAAGTATGCTTATGAAAATCCACTTGAACTTCAGTTCAAATCCAACAATTTCTTGTCCAAGAACCCAATGTTCAACCAACTCTCAACATATTTCTCAACCAATTCGAATCCAACAACCTCCAAATCCTTGATTTCGTTCGATAAAGCCTCCGTCTTGGTGGTTTCCATGACTATGTTATTATCTTGCATCAAAACACTTTCAAAGAATTCAGTCAAGGTGACAAGAGGGTTGGTATCAGCATCCTGAAGCTTATCGCTTTTCAACAGAGTTAAGAACGTACGATTATCGACAACGTCGAATTTAAACCCTAGTTTATGGAGGTAGAGGATGAACTGGGACCACACTAAGTTCTTAGGGTTGATGATGTGACTGATGGTCGATTTGTGAGAATTTGAGGGGTTAAATAGAATTTCAATGATGGAGTTAGCTGCTACGTCAGCTGGAATCCAAGTGATGCCTTTGCCGAAGGATGAGGGGAGGTACTTTATAACGCTGCAACCTTTGATAAGAAGAGGAATATGTTCCTTTGTGTTCCAAACTCCATTTATAGTGTCGCCGCTCACCTGGCCTACCCTAAATATGTCTATATTCAAATCGTACTTGGCTTGGTAGTTGTAGCATATTACTTCCGAAATCAATTTGGAGATCGAGTAGCCATTACAAGAGTTGAGATTTACCAGCTCAGTGGTCAATCGTTCCTCCTTGATATACTTCCCAATCAAGGTAGGCATGGCAGCACCGATCGTTGAAACGAACCCAAATTTGATCGCTTTATTGGGGCTCAGAGATTGTATACGGATAAGGTGTAGGACCGAGTCAATGCAGTCTTTGAACTCACTTACTGGCTTAAGAAAGTCCATCATCCAGGCTACATGGTAGATAATATCGATGTTAAGGAGTATCTTCTTGTAAGTTGAGGTATCTAGTCCCAACTGGATATCCTTAGAGACATACGGTAAGGCAACTAAGCGAGATAGGTCTTCGAGTCGAATATCAATTTTACGTTCTCTGAAGCACTGCAGCAGCCTATACGTTGCCTGGTCATTAGATTTAGCTCGTACTAAACAATAAATTTGACCGATATCGCTACAGTCCTAACAGACCCTTGATGATGAAGCTACCTAACGACCCGTTAGCGCCGGTGATAAGCACGCTCAATTTGGTACCCTTCTTAATACTATTACTTATTTCAGCATCGGTGACTCCTAGGCGTTTTACCAGGTCGTCATTTTCAGTCTCAAACTTGCTATAGTCCAGGTGCTCGTCTATAATAGCATCGGCCTCAGCTTTGAAGCTTTTGATAGTCCGTAAATCCTTGATTTTGCCGTTTAATTTGTTGGATATGAACTTGGACAGCTTGAACAGGTCATCAAAGGTGTAGATGTCGTTGAGGTTCAGCTTGAAGTCGGTATACTTGGATTGTAGAGCGTTGCGTATTTTGACTGAGGTTAGGGAGTCCAAGCCCTGACTGAAGAAGCTCAGGTCCTCCTTGAGGGATCTTCCAGTTACATTCTTGAAGCTCTGGCGGATGTATTCTTTGATGAAGTCGATATCTTTGTTGTTGAGGTTTTTGTTTTTATCATTCAAATTTACGTTGTTACTCTCGTTTCTATCGGTATTGATATCCTCAAATTCCTTGTAAAGCTGATCGATCTCTTCTGCAAACAGCTTCTCAGCTTCCTTACGTCTAACTTCGCCTTTCAACGTGATGGGTAGCTTCTTTCTTGAACCGAAGGGTATTATATAGACCAGCTCTTCCATAATATTAGAATGTGAGGGAGAATCTTCGTTGACCAAATTTACGTAGTGGATGATGTGCTTGTACAGTTTTCTTAGGGGGATTTTCTCTGCTTCCTTGATATCTAGCTGGATGATGCAGCAGGCATACAGCTGACCATTTCCATAGACCAGAACCTTTTCGATATAGTTGCAACTCAAAAGTTTAAGTTCGATGGGTACGGGATTCGTCTTCTCACCGGTTATATGAGTATAGTGTCATCAACTCTTCCCAGGATCTTAAATTCGAAGATGCTTTTGCTGGAATCTAGCCTTATAATTTGGAAAAGGTCGCTTAGCAGATACCCTTCTGCCTCATTACCATCTAATAAGCCAGTGGCCAGGCCAGGATCATCCCTATGAATTAGAACCTGGCAAGTATCGTTCATAATATTGACGATGCTGTACTTCAAATCTAGGTTGAAGCTTTGGGTTTGCAATTCCTTGTTGTTTCGATCTAACGCTGCAAGGCTTATAATTCCCGTTTCAGTAGATCCATACCCGTTGACTAAATTGACGCCGTTGTTGATGAACTTCTCACCAGTTTGGATGGGTAAATGCGCACCACCGGTGATTACGACTTCCAATTTGCACAGATGCTCCCAAACTTCATTCCCGCCATCGGAGTCGGCATACTCCTCTAGCAGTTTCAAAATATATGGCAGTGTCATGAAATAAGTAGCCTTGGCTAAGGTAGAGTCTTCGATGATGGATTTTCCAGTCAGCATCTTGTTTCTAGGGTAAGCGACCGTCGCACCGTTGAATGCAACCCTCAAAAAGTGGCTGAACCCGTAGGAATGAAACAATGGGAGGCTGGAAAATGCAATACCGTGAAATACTTGGGAATCTAAAACGTTGCGCTCACGCTCGATTAAAGTCAGTATGTAACGGTTACTTATTTTTATCAGTTTAGGGTAGCCGGTGGACCCGGAGCTATGTAGAACCGCTACTATACGCTTACTCTCGTCCTCTACTCCCTTGTTATTGGAAAAGTTGACTACTGGTTGGACATCCTTAGCATAGTTCAAATCGATATCTATGAACGGTATTTTCTCAATGAATTTTAAATTGAGTAACTTGCTTCTCAGTATGTCGATGACTTCTTGAAAAGTGGAGTCATATATCAAAGTTTTACACTGGCTTTTCGTCAAAAGATGGACTAATATGTCGATTGAATTACGAGGTGATAGGATGACGGGAGTAAGGTTCAAGTGGATAAGGCTGAGCACATTGAATATGAACTCGACGTTACTGTCCAAAAGCAATCCGACTGAAGCAAAATCTTCTTCATTAATGGTAAAGTTACCACCTACCTTATCTTTCAATTGGGATGCAGTAGGAGAGGATCCCGGCATACATTTGCTTGTAGGTTAATTCGTTGTACTGAGAATTGATGGGGTGTTTAATCAAAGGTTTGTCTTGGACTTTGGATTCCGCTTGTAGACGGAAAATGGTTATAAATCGATTGGTCTTTGGGTAGGAAATTAGATTGGTGTTGAAGTTAGCCATAGCAATTAAAATCTTTTAAAAGTCGATTTCTGTTTTTGCTTGGTCATTGTATGCTTTTATACACTTCTATAAGTGAATATTTCAACCTTGGTATAAGTTATTGTATAACTAGCATTTGTTTGCTATCGAAATATCTGTAAGTTTGTAAGCAAAGGACGAAATTTCAAACTTCAATAGCCAATGGTTCATGAACAGCTGTTGCCTACCTTGAATATGCAGAAGTATCCTCTTGAGAATATATCTCATTTAGATTTATACTCAAGATAGGTAATGAACTTGGATATGCAAAGTGCAACAGCTCTAAAGAGACCAAATAAAAATAGGCCCCTTAATTTTAAGCATCGTAGTGTTGGTTGCCCTGTACTATATATACTTTTAATTAAACTTTGTACATTTCAGTCTAAAGCCATAATCGATTTATAAGATGTAGATTAACTACTTATAATCGCTCATAAACACCTTAACTTTTCAACTTATAATGGTAAAAAGTCGAATGTAGACTGTTGAAAGCCACAATAAAGCATAAAGTTGAAGTTGCCTATTCTATTTTACACTGTCAAGTTGAATGATGGGCTTTATCTCATTTTTCAGATTAAATCCATTTTATTTATTCGAATTAATACCTTCTGTTCATCTACTAAACATGTCCTCCAGCTTCAATGCTGTTCATACATTTGATACCTCTGGTACCTTTGAGCTTTTTTGTAAGCCTCTAATTTTCTATGAACCAACTGAAACACTATATATATGGCTCAAGTTACCAAGGCAAACAAATTAGTAGTCGTATCTGGAAACATTGGAACAGATCTTTCCATCGAGAAAGTCGTTGATGGAATGGAGGCCTAAATCGTATTCTACTACTAAATCTACCAACTAATTACGTTTTGGTACCAAATGTTGGAAAATTTAACTGCTATTTTAATCGCTGTTGGTTCGAGCCTCAACAAAGTTACCAAGGCTAACGTTTGCCTAAAAGATATGGATATATTTCAAGCTATGAGCAATATATACGCTGATGTAAGGTAATGGTGCCTATTAAAAACTAAATTTTCAACAACGCTTTAGTGGACATAAACTAGTCTGTGTTGTCGTTGAAGTAACTCGTTTATCTTTTGGTATCTTTGTTGAAATCGAATGTGCTGTCCTTACATCTTAGATATGTAAAAGTAGAAACAAAATTTAGTGTAGCTACTACTGCTTATGTAAATGCTTTTATGTTTCTTAGTACTCTGATCCATGAGTGACGAGGCTATAACAATTCTGTTTAGAAAATATGTGCATTTTCTACTATTAACATTGTAAAAATATATAGTTTTTCCGAACAGTGTAGTTAAATTTCCACTACTCGTTCTGAGCCAGAGTAATATGTATATAGCTTACATCATTGCATTCTCTATATATAGTCTATTTAAGCGATATTCTATATTGTATAGCTATTAGAACCATCACTTAAAAAGTACCCAATTAAACTATTCATACGTCATATATTTCCCGACTTTAATAAAAAGATAATATGTGGGCTACCCAAAACTCTTAGAACTTTAACTCAAGGTAATCTATTTGACGTTTTCCAACTGTAAGCAAAATGATGTTTAAGCTCAGCTCAGATTAAATTGATTATACTTTTATAAACTTAAACTCACAGCCAACTAGTAAATATGTCCTCCAACCTCAAAGCTGTTCATACTTCCAACGCTCCTAGTGCCATCGGACCTTTTGGTAACCTCAACTCATTCACAAATCCACTGACTATTTCCAGCTCAAGCTATCAAGGCAAACGGATTTGTATTCGTTTCCTGGAAATGTTGGAGCTGATCCTTCCACTGGGAAAGTTGTTGATGGCATGGAAGCACAAACCGTACTTTATAGTCTTATCTAACAACTAAATCTTGTTTAGCATCAAACTTTGAAGAATCTGAAAGCTGTCCTCACTGAAGCCGGTTCTAGCCTCGATAGCGTTGTCAAAACTACTGTTTATCTAAAGGATATGAACTCATTCCAAGTGATGAACAAGATATACGCCGAAGTAAGTTTTTGAAGTTATTTGAAACTGATGCTTCAATAGCATTTTGGCGACCACAAACCAGCTCGTGCTGCCTTTGAAGTTGCTCGTCTACCCCTCGATGCCCTTGTTGAGATTGAATGTGTTGCTCTTGCTCCTTTTACAAATAAATTCTAATTGAAGGTATTAATAGATGCATTAGTTCTTTTCACATCATCAGCTCAGCACTACATTCCGAGTTGATAAGCTTTTGCTATTGAAACAAGCTTTTAAGCTATAAAAAGTATAGGAAGTCCTAATTCATATAGCTATTTTTTGAACTATATTTTGTAGCTTTTAGTATAGTTTTTACAAAAGTAACACTACATTGTCAATTATTTCCATATAGGCTTTCTGGAGCCCACTTTCCATAGCTATGTAGCTATTTTGTAGATCTCTTTGAAGTATTCCCATTTACAATAGCTAATTGAATCTACTCCTTCAAACGCATGCAGCAAAAGTTATTTACACACGTCATACACTTCTCAACTTTGGATAATAGAAAGCCAATACGTGGATCCTCGAAACTCTTTAGAAAAATTGTATTTGAGGTAGCTTTTTGTTTATTTTCCAGTATGCAAGTTAAAGGACGGGCTCTAAATTCTATTTTCCAACTAAACAGAATCTATCTATCTAAACTAAGATCCATCACTTTCAACGCAGTAAGAATGTCATCCTCTCTTAAAATCGTTCAGACTGACAACGCTCCTAAAGCCATTGGGCCTTACTGTAAGCTTCTAAATTTTACATATAACTAAACCCTTTTCCCAGCTCAGGCTATCAAAGCAAACGGCTTAGTATTTGTATCGGGCCAGATTCCAGTTGATCCTTCCACTGGAAAAGTCGTTGATGGAGTTGAAGCTCAAACCGTACTTCTATACTCCAATTGAAAACTAACTTTATTTCTAGCACCAAGTTTTGAAGAACTTGAATGCCGTCCTCACCGAAGCCGGCTCTAGCCTTGACAAAGTTATCAAGACCAATGTCTTCCTCAAAGATATGAACTCGTTCCAAGTTATGAACAAGGTGTATGCTGAGGTATTATTTTAAAAGTTTTCTCGAGTTAATTTTGATAGCACTTTGGGGAGCACAAACCAGCCCGTGCTGCCGTTGAAGTTGCTCGTTTACCTCTCGATGTCCTCGTTGAAATTGAATGCGTTGCCTCTTGCTCCCTAAATAGGTGGCTAGTAAAGAATAAAGTTTACTCCAAGTTATTGTTGTGTGTATCGATATTTTCTCTTATTTTAGCATACTCTGTAAAGATGATAATACATGTTAGTGATTATCCACATGATTTTAGAGTTAAATTGCATGTAAGCTATGCATTTAGTATAATAGGTCATCTTTATAAGATATGCTTATCTTTATGTACATATATAATTAAATTTACATTATAAGATGGGTGTAATAGATACATGGAATAAAATTTTGATATTGGAAACATTTCAGATTACATGTTAAAATTATTTAATTAAAAAGGTGTATTAACAATATATATACTGCTTTCACAATTTACTATAAATAGTAGTCCACATATCCTATCGTTTCATACATTTCATCTCATAAAGCGCTGTATATACTTCATATACCAACATAAAAGCCACCCTAACCATTCCAAATCACCATCACAAATACTAAATTAACTTCAAGCTGCATTTGTAATAAACCCAATTTGAAGTCTGGTAACACTTTCGAGCCAATGGTTGGGCAAGCTAACTAGAGTAGAATTGGTCTGTAACCAATCGGTCTAAATTACAACGGAACTATCCCAACTTTCGACACTAAGTTTAACCAACTTTTCAAACTCACTCCCAACACTTCAACTGTCAACTTTGAAAAAGATGGAAAGACTCGGTGCTCGCGGCTTTGGGGAGAACAGCAGGTTGGCTATGAAGGAGCAGACCTTAGATGAACGCTACGGTGAGCCCGAAAACTTTTTGGAAATTGAAGTACGCAACCCAATCACCCATGGTAACTTATATAGCTACATTCTATTCAAAAATATATAAATCTAGGTTTCGGACGTAAGATGTATACCGATTACGAAATCTACTGCAAGGTAAACTTTCTGTCTGAAAACTTCTAACCTATTTATAAAAGACCAACATCCCCGCCTTCAAACTTAAATCAAGTTCAGTTCGACGAAGATACAGCGACTTTGAGTGGTTCCGCGACTACTTGGAACGTGAATCAACACGCGTCAACATCCCTCCCTTACCCGGTAAAGTATTTACCAACCGCTTCGACGACGAAGTTATCGAGGCGCGTAGAGCTGGCCTAGAGCGCTTCATAACCATGTAACCTAACTTTTAGTATATTTGACTAATACATTTTTTAGTGTTGCCGGTCATCCCCTACTGCAGACCGGTAGTAAGATCCTCTCTGCCTTTGTCCAAGACCCCAACTTCTCCAAGGATAGCTTTGGCTACTAATCGTACTTGTCTGTATTTTAACCCCTTATTTAATCAACCTATGACTACCTATTTGATCGAGGGGTACAATTTAGACTTTAAGAAATAATATCAAGTTAGTTTTTATGCTTTATTTACAGTCTTTTGAAGATTTTGCCATTTATTTTATGAAGTATAGGCTTTTAAATAACAGATATCCACAATAACTGTGTATTTATTTATAAGATGATCGGGAAAGGGGGTATTTGCAGCTTCGATATGTTTTAGTCAATTTAGTAATACTAATAAACACAACTTGTAGTGCATCTATGAACTTGTAGGCTATAGACGTGTACTGTAAGCATAGTAAATTATTTTATTGATGGAAATATGAAAAGCACATTGGCTGCTAATATTCTATATAAATATAGCTTTATGGCTTGCTTATCTATATTATTTTAAACTTCTCCCTTTATTTGTATACGTTAATAGGCAAAGCGGGCTTCAATATTTCCAAAGTATCAATTTAATTTTACTTACATGTTACTATGTAATTGGAATACTATTTTTTAATATACCATCACTTCATCAATCTAAAGAATGTAGCATATTTTTAGATATTTGGCAAGCGAATGTGTGCCAATACTAAAGATCCTCTACAAATGCTATAAAGTTAAAATATTAATCTCTTACTATGGTATATGTTGCATTTGAATAGCAAACTACCAAGGCTTATAACATTACAAAATACCTTTTAACTGTATAGATTAAGTATCTTTGTCTTTAATGTATAGTCTAAAAGTACATCTCAGCTATACTACCAGTTCCAATTTCGACGATATATCTGTCCTAAGTTTAAACTTTGGAAATATAGCCCTAAAATGTATTAGAGTATAGATAATACTTTCAAAAGATATAATCACTTTAAGTAGATCTCTATGTCTTGTATACTTTTGGCATATACTGATTTAATCAATCCATTAAGGTTGCTGTCTTCCAAGAAACCATTGTCTTTTATTAAAATGGATTGGTTTGGGAATCTCAAATCCTTTTAAACTTAAAATTACTAATTCAAACTTTCTATTTTAGAGTTTGAACAGAATGCTAGTCAAAGAAATAAGTAATTTAGTAGAACAGATCTATTACTTAACGTTTATAAGTCCAAAACGAAGTATAAATGCTTTGATAAAATATCTCGATATGACAGGTAACCTTATATTTAATTAATTTATACATTTATTTTTTTTATAAATAGAGAGTAATGGGATGCTTTACCTTTTGAAGAAAATCGAACCCACCATAAAGGATGGAACATTCGACCAAGCCAGCTTGAACTACATAGAAGAATTGTTAAGTTTAATCAACGACAAAATCAATTTGATAAAGTTTAGTGAGGTAACTTTAGCGACCTTAAACCTCTTTTCCAGTTTTTCTTTACTGTATACAGCAACCATAATTAAATTGGATACATTGGATAGTTTAATTTTAGGCTTGAACCAGTTGGATAAGAGTATAATAATCACTGGAGTAACCGACCCCAAGCATCGAAGTTTAACTTTCAAGTTTGTAGAATTTATATTGGAGAAGATAGAAGGCTTGCATTCATACAATTATTCCCAACTAGAGTTTAAATTCGAGGTGGATTTAGATAGGTATAGATTGAGTGAGATTAGGGAGATTGAAGTTTTATATCAACCAACCTTTGCCCAATTTTCAAAGTTCAACGATAAAGACAACCGAAAGCCTCTGCTATTAAAAAATTGTTTGGATTTTTGGCCAGGCTTTGAACGCAGTTAATGGCTGGAGTAATAGCAGCAATCTGTTAAAGAAACTAAATCCTAATCGTATCGTCCCTATCGAAGTTGGTAAATCCTATCTACATGCGAATTGGACCCAAAAGTTCGTCAAGGTCGATGAATTCTTTACCAATTACCTTTCTAATACTAACGCCAACAGCGATGGAATTGGATACTTGGCCCAGTACGATATCTTCAATCAGATACCAGCCTTAAATTTAGATTGCCCAACCCCCGACTACTGTTCCATACTATCCACCAACTCCGACACCTTAGAAGATGATGAAGGTACAGACACCTTTGAAATTCAGCGAAACTTTTGGTTAGGTCCCGCAAACACAATCACCCCTTTCCATTACGACAGCTACAATAACTTGCTGGTACAGGTATTTGGCTACAAGGTCGTCGTATTGATTGATTGTGATGTCAACGTTGAGTATCTATATCTGATGGAGGGCTCCATCCTTAACAACAATCTAAGCTTGGATGTGGATTTGAATTTACATACACCCGATAAAATTCTAGGTATCGATTTGGACACATTCCCCAAGTTCAAATGTGCTAGGGATAGTATCTCATACTGTCTGTTAGGCCCAGGTGACATGCTGTTTATACCCGTAACCCTTTAAATATCTTTCAACCTTACTAACGTCGTCTATAGATCGGTACATGGCATTATGTCAAATCTCTCACTGCATCCTGTTCTATAAGCTATTGGATTAAGTAGCTGAATTGGTAATAAATACCTTTAGCTTTACAAAATTTCTACTTTGTTTTATATTACTATTTTAACCCCATCTTTCTGGGAACAGCTGTCTATTACATAAGTTCAAATAAGCACCTTGAACTCGACTTTCAATATGACTGTACCTATGATATATGTTCATATTGGAGGCCCAATCTAAAGCTTTAAAATACGAATATTTGATACTTTAGCTTTGAGATACGTATTCAAATTTACAGATATAGTTCTAAAGTGTTAAAGTGTTATTTATCACATTGCAAATTAAATATCTAATTTCAAAGTTTAGCTTCGCTAATACAAACCGTTTAGTTTGGAATAGGGATGTATCTGCATGCCTTTAGCGCTACCGAATAAATGGAAGCTGTATGAATATTGGAGTTCTTTAAGGTACTAAACGAGAAACCGCCCCTTGTGTATTAGCAATAAAAGGTTATTAACAAATTAAATGCAGCAAATGAAAAAAATATTGGATTTAAATGAATTTCAGCGCTATTCCCAGAGAAAAATTGATAAATTTCAGTTTGCGTATTGTTTGAAATAGCCTATACTACGATCCAAAGAGTTTGAAGTTTTGGATAAATATTTATAGTACCCATAACACTATACCATATATACCTGTATTTTGCATATTATAAGCCTGATGAAGCATCTACCGTTCAGGCTATTCAAGCTCAAAAACAGATTCCATTCAGTTGAGCTATTGAGCTTGAGACGATGGTGGTCTGAGTGTAAATTTGTTTCACTCTAATGTCAAAATTCTTGATACACTTTTTGCCACAAACCAATTTGGTTTATTGGCTAAATTTTAGAGTTTTGTTCTTATAAAGCAATTTTGCTATATTGATTTGCAAATCCATAGTCTGGAGTAGTAGACAAAACTAACTGCTTTTCATTTTGGATACCATCAAACTGCATACCAAAATCCATTTATGAAAATTTTCACATCGCATCCTTGTAGATACCTTTCATATAGCATAGCACATTGAGCTTAACCGGCGATAATAAATTGAATAGAGCTAATCGACATACATTTACCCTAATACTGGGACCTTCAATTCTGATTCCAACAGTGTAAATACATCCTAAAATGACGACTTATAAGCAGAGGTAGGTAATCTTTCTGTGTTGAGGATACTAACGATATGATTTCCTAGACAAAAGTTATTCGCAAACTTAATTTACTACCCACCTTCTGGGTACCCAGCCCCACCAACTTTCACCAAAGACTCCATCAACCTAGCCAACCCTCAACCCAAAGTGGACGACCAAGACTATTATGTAGACATGGATGAGTTATATCAACTAAGTTCTAAAGGAATCTCTGATACTCCAGGTTTTCGACCCATCATATGGAAGCTTTTGTTGAATTATTTACCTTCCGACAAAAGGCTGTGGTTGAGCCAACTCAAAGCCAAACGTAAATTATACTACCAGTTCGTAACAGACATATGCTCCAACTTAGACTTGAAATTTCCACTATCAGACATCGAGAAGCAAGACAATCCAACCACTATCATCGACAATGACGCGTGCAAAGATAAGACTAATACATTCGACTGCCACCTTCTGGAACAAATAGACATCGATGTACGGCGGACATTAAGCGACCACAGCTTCTTCCAAACTAAGGTGGCCAATTTTCCTCCAAGTCCGCCTATCTCCATCCACAATTGTTTTTTGGATAGTGTCGAACAACTGGACGTGGAGAACAGCTGCTTACTACCATTCGCTGGCGTGAGCGTTGACGACCGTAGAGCTATCTTCAACCAGCTGAGTCCCAAGCTTCTGACCAACAGGCTAGAGGCAATCAACCGATTTCAATCCCATTTAGGTCTCACCAGCAAATTGGAGGGCGGCATCAATGTCAACAAGAGCAACCGCAGTTCAGTCTCGGAAGTTACTTACATCCAAGGTACCGGTTCCACCAACGTGTCTCCTGTCACACCAATTGACGAAGTAAACCTACCCATTGATTCTTTTAGCAAAGTATCTAATTGGCCTACCGACTCCTCACCTCCAGGAATTTTGAACCTAAAGCTCAATTTAGAAGCCCATCCAAATGACATTAGGGACACAAATGTGAGTGGTGATGAAACTGAAGTCGAAACTGAAATTGAAGAGACGCATTTTGAGGCTATGGAACGCATCCTTTTCATCTATGCCAAGTTGAATCCAGGAGTAGGCTACGTCCAAGGCATGAACGACTTGCTAGGTCCTATCTACTACGTCCTTGCTAATGACAAGTTGGACGATCCTTTGGATGGTCGTAACCACTGCGAGGCCGACGCCTTCTTCTTGTTTACAGCGGTGATGTCCTCAGTTCGTGATCAGTATGTCCAACAGTTGGATAGTGATCCCAACGTCGGCGTCCAAGCCACCTTGAACAAGCTTATGCAAAAGCTGAATCAAGTGGCTCCCGATCTTCACCAAGATCTATTAGCTAAAGGTTTAGACCCCACCTCCTACGCCTTCAGATGGATTTCCGTTCTAGGCAGCCATGAGTTCGATCTCCCCAACACGATTTGCCTGTGGGATCGGCTGTTCTCTAATTTACCTCTGTACAATTCATCGGAGAACGGCATCCCTAGCTCCAACTTGGGGCCTAATGTCCCTTCACCCATCAACACTATGACTATGGTTGCAGTAGCTATGCTGTGCCTACTTCGTGATAGACTACTGAAAGGCAATTTTTCGGAGAACTTGCAGCTTCTACTAAACTTTCCCAAATCTATTGGAGTGAATAATGTCGTCGATTTGGCTTACAAGTTAGAGTCGTTACCGTAAGTCATATTTTAACCAACATTTTGTTCTTATGAGTTTTTTAAATTTTAGACCAGATACTACGTTGGACTTTGAGCATTTCATGCCTACATTCCATCCTTCAGTTCCCGATACCATCAATAACATGGTTAACAACAGCGACCGTGACAGCACCCCTGAAGCTACCAAACCTAGGAAAAATAGCTACAGTTTCAAGTTTAATCTGCTGTTCACCTCTACGAAGCCCAAACTCAATGTCAGTACCAGCACGACCCAAGCTAAAGCTCCAAATCGAATTGACGTGGCAAGGTTCAAGCCTACTGACTTGGACTTGAACTTAGATGGTGACTTTCCATCACCACCCACCAAGCCGAATAGTTCGATCGAGGCCAACAGCCTGTCATTTCGACATAGATTGTTCGAGTCGTTGGACGCTACCAAGACCTTCTTGCAGGATACCCATAGGTTGAATCATGGATATTAGTATACCTTTGACTCTTTAAGATAAGGAATAGAGTTGGAGTGACGGAATGGCGTAATAGTATACATATTGTTTTTATTTTATTTTTATTAAATGTCTAATACGCTTTAAGCATATATATTATGAGATGTACATTTTTAATAAATACGAATGTCATCAAGCTACTACTACTCATTTCAACTAAAAGTAGCAAGTCGCTAGTACAATCTAATTACTTTCATAGCTTCCTTTTGATAGCTTTATTTTACTTCAGCATCATTTTGACTCTGGTATTTACATCTATTTGATTATCAACCCAGCTACACCAAGCTGACGTCAGGTGATATGTGTAAATGCCGGTAATTTGTTGCGTACTTTTTAGCCTTATTTACCTTGTCATTAAATCGGTAATAGCACTATATCCAATCCCTAACTATACCCCACTGTATAAGTTGTTGGATTGATAGTTTTATCAGCTATAAATATTTTTAGCTTTGTAAATCAACTGTATAAATATTAGTGAAATTTATTGAGATGCTTGTTAGAATCTGGATTAGGCTGCCATTATAGGTAAAAGCTTTCATTTTACTCAGCTATAATGCTACTACCGCCATCTTGATGCTTAGTTTTCAGAAGAGTTAGCTCAATGGACGTACTCGACTGAATGTACTAGTTTTTCTAGTATACTAAACTTATCCAGTTAAGGTGACTTTTGACTACTACAATAAAATATATTATGCCTAATAATGCACTTGATGATTTATATTTTAAAAAGCATATTCTAACATATATTTTTAGCAATCCTACAAAGCCTCTGTTGTCTGCAACAGCTTATATCTCACATCAATTAATCAGTGTTAGGTACTACAGCATACTAATGAAAGTCACCTCGATGCAGATGGAGGGGCTAGGTCAACACTGGCACCAAGCCCACTACACCAAGTATACATACGCGACTTAAAACTCTTAAAACATGGGCTAGCCATAGTGAAACTTGAAAATTTGACATAGTGTGCCATAGTTGAAACTATAAAGGCTGCATTTTAGTTATTCAAAATGTGCCAAACTTTGAGGCACTTTATAGAACATCGCATACCTGTAAAGTTACAGATGAAAACTAACTGTAGGCCTTTGTTCCAACTAAGATTGGATCCTTATGAACTGGTGTCAAATTTTCTACACTGGTCGATTTATAAATTCTAGGCAAGCCCTTGACATTGAGCTCAAGGCAGGACTCATACTTTTTAAACCGAGTCAAGTAGCTTTCATCAATCAGGAGTTGAAACTAACTCATCTAGTCAGCTAGGCTTACCAAAAACTACCTTCCAACCGCTTTCCAATTCCCTGTCTCTACTTTGCGGTGAAGTGGGCCATCGCCTTTTCCAATTACCTAATATTTGACCCGAACCACCAAAACTTGAGGCAGGCTAGGTGAAGTTATTGGCTGGCTAAATATTAAATTTCATTTCCAAAATTTTGGTGGTGCATCACTAAAGAAGTTATAAATAGTAGTCACCTTCAAGTTTACGGCCATTTATCCATCAAGCTGCATAATCCGAAATTAGCAAGATGCAGCTCCAAGGTAAACAGAAGCAAAGCTTTTCTTGTTTAGATAAGTCTGGATTAGCATAGGGAAGTAGGTATAAGAATTCCCCTATAACTCCCACTACGATCCCAAAGTTATCTGTTTAAATTTCCAGGTCGGGAAATTTCATCCATAGAATAGGATAGTAGGTGCCTACTACTTTCAAAATGGCAGTTAAAAGCCAGCTTTGCAGCCAATATCCTTTCAAATTCCTTTACCACAAACTCCAGCACAAAATTCAAAAGTAAATTGAATTGGAAGAAGTGGTAACTGAAAAGAAAATTCAACAATGGAAATGGCAAGTATTGCTAAGAATACCAAGCTTCGTATTACAACCTTTGGGTTATATAAGAAGCTTGCATTCCAGAAAATTTTCTTTTGCAGTTTATTCGCATCACCCTTATTTTCAGGTAATTTGTTGAGGCTTTTGCTAAATTTTGAACCAGGATTTAAAGTTAAATTGAAAGTTCAAATTTCTCTAATTTTAAAAGTGGGGGTGGGTGATTTATTTGGTCTGTATAGGAACGTAGCTAACTACCTTTCACTTTAGAAGCATCGTTCGTATAGCAGACTTTGTTGTTGAATATCGATATAGCATCTGTTGTAGATACATTTATATAGCATAATACATTAAATTAACCAGCAATAATAAATCAAACTAAAGTACATACACCTTAATACTATAGCCTCAACCCTAAATTCCAATAATATATCTCCCCAACATGACGACTTATGAACAGAGGTAAGCAATCTTTCTGCACTGAGGATACTAACGATATGCTTTTTCTAGGAAAAAGTTATTCGCAAAGCTAATTTATTACCCACCTTCCGGGTATCCTACCCAGCCCTTAACTTTCAACCAAGACGATACTGACCAGTCCAGTCCTCAACCCAAAGTGGACGACCAAAACTACTACGTAGACATGGACGAATTGTACCAATTAAGTTCTAAAGGGATTCCCAATACCTTAGGCTTTCGACCTACCATCTGGAAATTGTTGTTGAACTACCTACCTCCCGACAAAAGGCTGTGGTTGAGCCAACTCAAAGCCAAACGTAAATTATACTACCAGTTCGTAACAGACATATGCTCCAACTTGGACTTGAAATTTCCACTATCAGACATCGAGAAGCAAAACAATAGGACCAACATCATCCACAACGATCAGTGTAAAGATAAGAACAAGATATTTGACTGTCAGCTTTTGGAACAGATAGATATCGACGTACGACGTACGTTAAGCGACCATAGCTTCTTCCAGACAAAGGTAGTAAGCTCACCCCTAAGCTCCCCCATCTCCCTCAACAATTGCTTCTTAGACAATATTGAGCAGCTGGATGTGGAGAACAACTGTCTGCTGCCTTTTGCTGACGTAAGCGTCGACAGCCGTAGAGCCATCTTCAATCAATTGAGCCCCAAACCTCTGATCAACAAGTTAGGGACCCACAATCGATCCAAATCCCATCTAGGCCTCATTAACAAACTGGACGGTGTCGTCAACTCCAGTAAGAGCAATAGAAGTTCAGTATCGGATGTTACCTTCATTCAAGGTACCGGATCCACCAATATGTCACCTGTAACCTTAGCCGACGCTTTGAATTTGCCTATCGATCCCTTCAACGAGTTGCCGAACTGGGCTACTGACTCTCCACTACCTTCTAACTTGAATTTGAAGCTCAAATTAGGTGCCACCCGAGGTGACGTCAAAGACCCAAATTTGAGTGACGACGAAAGTGAAGTTGAAGTCGAAGAGATGCATTTTGAGGCTATGGAACGCATCCTTTTCATCTATGCCAAGTTGAATCCAGGAGTAGGCTACGTCCAAGGCATGAACGACTTGCTAGGTCCTATCTACTACGTCCTTGCTAATGACAAGTTGGACGATCCTTTGGATGGTCGTAACCACTGCGAGGCCGACGCCTTCTTCTTGTTTACAGCGGTGATGTCCTCAGTTCGTGATCAGTATGTCCAACAGTTGGATAGTGATCCCAACGTTGGAGTTAGAGCTACCTTGAACAAGCTTATGCAAAAGTTAAACCAGGTAGCTCCTGACCTCTATAAAGATCTATTAACTAAAGGGTTGGATCCTACCTTCTTCGCTTTTCGATGGATCACCGTCCTAGGTAGCCATGAGTTTGACCTATTTAATACAATCTGTTTGTGGGACCGACTGTTCTCCAACTTACCGTTGTATAGTAATTCGGAGAATGGTATCCCCTAATTCCAGCTTAGGACCCAACGCCCCTTCCCCCATCAACACCATGACTATGGTTGGAGTAGCTATGCTATGCCTACTTCGCGACAAGCTGCTGCAAGGAAACTTCTCCGAGAATTTGCAACTGCTGCAGAACTTCCCTAAATCTATCAAAGTTAGCGATATTGTTGATCTAGCTTACAAGCTTGGAATCATTACCGTAAGTATTTTTCATTTAATATTTCGTACTGATGCTACTATATTTTTAGACCAGGTACTACGTTAGACTTTGAGAACTTCATGCCCAAATTTAATTTAGAGATTCCCAACATCAACAACGATGCCAACAATTCCAGCAATAACTATGAAGGTACGAAACCCAACAATAGTATCTACGGTTTTAAATTCAATTTATTCAACTCCATGAAACCAAAGCTTATTGTTAATACTAACCACTCCACCATCAATTTGAATCGGATCAATAGTACCAATTTGAACTGCAACTTCCCACCACCTACCAAGGTCAACAATACAACTATGACGAACAATTTATCGTTCCGACATAGGTTGGTAAAGTCGTTGGACGCTACTAGAACTTTCTTAAGGAATACTCACAAGTTGAATCATGGCTATTAGTTTTCAATGTAAAGTTGGAGTTGGAAGGTTAGTGTTATATTGTGTTAATAAAAATATATTTACCCTGTGAAATGTATTTCTAGAGCATATGCATATAATTTTGATTCAATTTTCTAGAGATTAAAAACTGTAAATACCTATACAAAAAAGTGATAGGGATGCATTTATATCTTTGATAGTAAAGACGATGGCATGAATCATCTAACTTTTGAACTGAAAGTAATTCAACTTTTTGAGCGTTCATTACGGAAACTTCGATTCCTATAACTTTATAATTTCCAAGCACTTCTAATACAATAAAAATATATAGCTTTGATATCCCACTCCTAACTTCGAAAATCGAAACTTAAACAATTTTGTAAATCCATATCAAAAACCACAACCTTCAAAACTAAAAAATATATACATAAGTCAGTAATCAACAACTCATACAACAGTAAGTACAAATCCTTAACTACATTTACTAAAGTAATAAATTGATCTACTAAACCCCAGAAATAAAAGCTGTTCAACCAACTCAACGGCTTTACACTCACCTTTTAACTTGATTAGTACCTTACAATTCGATCGACTCCTCTTTAGCGTTGGTAGTGTAGGAATGTCTAACGATGTATCCCGAACCACGGTACTCATCCCAACCAGTAGCCAACAAATAAGGTTGGGTCGGGTGCCAGGCTACATCTCGAGTGACGCCGGACTGGACCGAGTCCGACATGGAAATGTGAGGCTGGTCGGTATCAGAGCTGTCGTCGTGAGACGTGTCGTAGAGTTTGTCGATGAACTTCAGCTTTTTGCGGTCCTGACTGGAGTACCTAGTAGTAAATCCGTCGTCGGGATGCAGGCGGGCTGTGCTGGGATGTAGAATGCGGATCAACTTACCGTCCAGCTGGTAGATGTAGACCGAACCATCTGAGGAACCGGTATAGACGTAGCTGAAATAAAATATAATGTAAGTTACTTTAAATTGCTAAAAAAGGTACCGTTGACCGGTACTAGATGTGGGAGAGAAGTGGCAGCGGATGAGGGTGCGCAGCACTTGGTGTCCGTAGTAGGTCATCACCGAACTGTCGTTGGCGTGGGTGATGGGTACCGGGTGATGGTAACGATGCCTCCTATATAGCAAGTTAGTATGTGTCGAAAACTATCGAAGCTGTTACCGATAATCAAAGTAATCGTTCATAAAGTCGGTCCGTGCTGTAGCATCTTCCGAGCTGGCTGCGACCATACGTCTAATCATATTAAGTAAACTCGTAATAAAATTCAAAGTCACCTGATATCCCATAGCTTCATGGTCTGATCCTTACCATTAGATAGGCAGTACCTTCCGTCTCCTTTAGGGCTGAGGTAGGTGATACCTTCGGTGTGGCCGATAAAGGCCCCAGCTGGGGCACAGCCTAACTCGGGACTACCCTGAGGTAAAAGCGCCCTACGATCCCTACAATAATCAGTCTAAAATTGAGTATCATACTTACCAGATGCGGATGGTCTTGTCGTCGGACCCACTGAACAGCACGTGGGAGGATGCATCAGCGAAACTCACCGAGTTGACTTCATCCATGTGACCCCGTTGGTTGAAGACGCACGTATTGGACTCCACGTCCATTACTTTAGAAAATTAGTTTAAATTTATATATAGCTTATACTCATAAGGCTGTTGTTGGATGTACCAGCTATGACCTCACGTCCGTCGTTGGAGAACCTTAAGGACCAGATCTAAAAAAAATTAATTGATAATTATAACTAGCTATTACTCCATAAGGGCGAGACATCTCGGGAAAGGTAAGCTGCCTTTGGTCCGAGTCATCAGTATCAGTTCGAGTCAGGAACACGGTGTTGGTGATCGAACTATAGGCCAGCCACTGGTTGTTGGAGCTCAAGGTAGCGTCTATCCAATTATAACTTGAATATTTTAAAAATATATACCTGTCAAAGTCCATCGACCTAGTATATTGTTTTAAATATTTAGTACTTACTTGTAGTAATAAACTAAATACCTAGGGAGGCTTCCACTGTCTTGAACTCCTTTAAAGGTTCATTGCAGTCGTCAGTGTGATACAGGTGAACTTTGAAATCTTGGGTAGCGGCATAGAAAAGATGCCTAGCCATAATCAGCAAAATATATTCATTAAAAACTTACCCATCGTCAGAAAACTGCCCCGAGTAGGCACAAGATTCAAACTCCTTTACCCGAGTTCCCGCAGAGTTGGGTACAAACTGCTAAAATCCAAGAAACTTAGGAACAGTAAAAATATAGTTTCAAATTACCTTGGTCAGTGCTAACTTAGGGATCCGGTGGGAACCGAGGGCTTGGCGTTGCATAATACGGTAGGGTAGACAATCCACCTCATTCAATCTGGTTGCTCCAGTGCGGTAGAGGCTCTCAGCTATACCAAACTGGCCCTCTCCGTCGTCCACCAACCGCTTAGCTACCACTCGTTGATCCTTAAGCAATTGCTTGAACTGGTTGGCTAAGTTGATGTTCTGAGCTCGGCTCTCACGTAGATTAGAATTGAAACGACTTTGGAATGGTTGGGCTCTAATTACCCTCTCCAACAGCCGGGTTAAACTCATGCCTGCCCCATCCATATAATCAAGGTTTCGGCTGGATCTAGTATTTTCCTGTTGGCCGTCACTGGATTGGTCATCCTCATCCTGGTCAGCTTTTTAAGTTTAGTTTAGCGTCATCGTATACTCTTACTTGCAAAACTCAACTGGACTTGGGGTGGGAAGGTGCCGGGTGTTGTGAAGCTGACGATCCGGTGGTTCCCTGCTATAATAGCCTCCAGGAGCAACCTTTTGAAACTTCACAAACTAAATTAAAAACTAAACTTACTGGTTGTCGTGTACTCCACCATTATAGAAGCCGTCAAAGTCATCCACTTCATTTTCTAAATCATCGTCCTGCTCATTATCAACAAAATCGTCTACTTCACTTTGATAGTCGGAATCAGCTGAATAAAAAGGACGTCCTCCATCACTATTAATTTGCTCATCACTGCTATCTTGATCTTCAGTTTGTAATTTGTTTTAGCGTTGGAGGCTGATAGTAGCTTACCTTGAGAATCTTCGATGTCTTCATAAGCGTTTCCATCAAAAGAAGTTAAAGTTGAATCGTAATTTTCGCCTTCACTGCCACTTTCTGAGCTGTATTATGTACATGTTAATACAGCTATATACTCGATTTTCGTTACCTCATCTGCCTTGACTGATATCTGTTGATTACAAAGCGTCCAATCTAATAAACTACAATCATTTGTACTTGGTTTTTGATCATAAGCAAGCTGTTTCGTCACTATACCAACCTAGTTTGCCATCAGCTTTCCCATCGGTGATTGGCGTAAATTTTTATTAGACTTTAATTCAAACACCAACAAACATTCAATCAAATTCCAATTTTAAACTCAAAGAAAAGAACAATTGAACAGCATATAATGGAAAGTAACCCCGATACGACTACGAAGGCGGAAGGGTTGGTAGAAATAGCCCCAGCTCCTGCACCTTCCGTCGAAACGAGTACCGAAGGCAACCCAACCAACGAAGCTCAAAGGAACAACAACAAGAACAACTTGAAGAAACCTAGGCGGAAGAAGGCGCAGCGCGCATGTGGTAACTGCCAGAAAGCCCACATGACATGTGGAGATGGTAACAATACCCATATGTTAATAAAATTAATGTTTTTAAGAGCGACCTTGTAACCGATGTATACGACGTAACATCGGAGCTTCCTGTCAAGATGGGGTGCGTAAGAAGGCCAAGTACTTGTTAGAATCTCCCAAGCCCAACGGGCAACCTGTCCTCGAAAACAAGCCACCCCAACCCGAAGTTCCAGCAGTCAGCGATTTAAATTTCAACTCGATGTTCCAATCCATCTTACCCAACCCCAACCCAACTCCATCCTTTCCATTAGGTACCTTTATTTCCATTATAAACTAACCTCCAAGTCATGATGTCCAACCCTATGTCCCAGCCCTACTTCAATTCGATGGCACCAGCCGATGAGCTAGGCTTCTTTTCTCAGAATGCAGGTCTAGAGTACGACGTACTAAGCTCTATGTTGAACAACAACCTGTTGTTGGACCTCGGTGCCTACCAGGGCTTTCCTTCGTTTCCTCTTGCTGAGACCTGGACTCCTTTTGATGGTCCTGCCCCAGCTACTCTTCCCGACCTATCTAATTCCAGTCTATTGAAACCAAACCTTACTGCGAACAACTCGAGTAACGGGACGCAGCGACAACGATTACCACCTTTTGGTTCGACCGAGTCTAACGACATTAGCCTGAACAACGACAAGAGTCGGGTCAAGGCCGTCTACTCCAAGGTTAAGGGAGCCTACTCTTACATAACCGGGTACCATTATCTGCTCAAGTACATCCAAGAACGGTACATTCTATTTTAGAATTCTAATTAATAAGGATAGCATGAGCAAAGAAAACGTGTTACGAATCTGTAAAGCCATCTCGTCGTTCCGACCCAGCTTCATCGCCCTAATCATGAACCTAACTGAAGAGGATCTGACTTTTGTCGAAAAATGCTTCCAACGTACACTACTGGTATCATTTATATATATGTTGTAACTGACATTTATAGGAGTTTGAAAAATTGATTGGACTTAGTGGTACCCCTACTGTGGTGTGGCGACGTACTGGTGAGATCGTCATGGTCGGTAAAGAGTTCTCCATACTTACAGCCTGGGCAACCAATGACCTCATTCGTCCCAACCACCCCGTCTACATCTATGAGGTAGTAAGATTAAATTTACTACTAACTTTAATTAGCTGATGGACGACGGTTCAACTGTAAATTACTGGGAAAAATATGCCGTACACGCCTTTGACAACTCAGAGTTATCGGTCATGACGACCTGCAACATATTGGCCGCTCCTGATTCCACTACCGGCAACCAACGCCTCGTACCCTGTACCATGTGCTTCACCATCAAGCGGGATATATTTGATGCACCACTTATGATCGTTGGAAATGTAATGTTTTCAAAAGTTTTGATTGCTAACTTTCTTATATGTAGTTCCTACCGATCCTATCTTGATACCTTAAGTCGCATAGCCTCGCTTCGTGTCTCTGTCTTTTTTTGATACTGCACGAATTTTTAATTAATTTTTGGTACATCCTTCTCTCCAGTCCTTTTATACTTTGATTCACCGTATACATTGCATATATATAGTTGGTGGAGCTTTTAGTTTTCGATGACACTTACCAGCTGATGTTCTCTTAAATTCAATTTGAAAGCAGAGATGCCAGTACATTTATGTCTTTTGAAGCTATTAAAACTTTATCTTTTGGTAACAAAATCGTTACAATAAAGGTTTATAGGACTGCCTTTTAATAATATTTGAAAGGTTTAATGATGTAGGCACATTCTCTTTATCAATTAATTATATTTTCTTAAGCTACATTTTGAGGGTATAGTTCTGAAAATATATCCACTGTTCATTAACTATCTTATTTATATTCTATAAAATTTCCAAGTATGGGGATAATATAAATAATGCGAAATAACTTTATTTATATATGATATTGATATCATATTTTTGATATGTGGGATTTCTACTTTATTATCTATAATCCATAGCCATCTATTTTTAAAATCTATTCTAATACTATTACTATAGCTTGCAACAAAATACCTCTTATCTATTTGAGTAGTAGCTTCACTCCAATCTACTATCTTGCCAGTTATATAATAAAGCCCTCTCCTACTTTAGCCAGGAGTCGTCAAATTTACGGCCTGGAAAACTTTTACGAATTATAATTGGCCAAATGAGAAAGACTATTTGCCGAATAGTACTTCATTGGCTATTTTTCAGATTTATTCAATCATGTCACCTATTTTGCACCAATCATTTTGAAACCTTTATCCAAAGATGTACAAAGAAGTTTTTGCAACCATTGGTCATGAAATTTAATCAGACCACAACAAATTTGCCTATTCAAAGCCAAACAAAAAGTATGTAACAAAAAGTCGCTTCAATGCTCAAATCCTAAACCAACCGTCCTACCAACTATGAACTTTGAGAACCAATCTATAAATAATTTCGATTACTACGAAAACGACAATCCAAACTCCTTCTATGATGATGGTGAAGATGAAACACAGATAAGCACAACTGATGGGGACGACAGTGCAACCGACCTATTAAATGGCTTTCAGAATGTAAATTTAGAGTCCATGGATTTTCAAGTGTTGAAGACAGCTTGGGTCAACGAACGTTTCAGCCCCGACCTACTTTTTTACGAATCTTCAGCTGTAAATTCTTTATGTGAGTTTATCGTGGAACAGGTAACTTATTTCCAAGTCAAAAATTTTGATAGTAGTGTAGGAACGGACTATTGAAGTCCTTAAAGCCGAACAACATAAATCACAGATACCACTCAAGATAGCTATACATGAGAACGAGAACGAGAGACTGAAGTTTTTGGTTAGATCTTACATAAGAGCCAGGATGAATAAAGTAATTGGTTGTTGTATCTATTACTCATATTGTAGATTGAGAAACATTCGTTGTACCTCTTCAATAATTTAGATAGCTTCGGAGAATACTTTGCCGAGCACGAATTACTATATCTACAACAGTACTAAATCTCTACAACTACCTTCTAATTTAATTTAGATACTACAGGTTAGTGACATCGTACTTTAACGAAGTAGCTCTAGGAGGTTTCCCCGAAACTAAAAACAAACCCGATTCCAGCGAGAATATGAGTAACAAAGTTAGCATATCCTTTTACTTATTATTTTAGTGCCTCAGCCCGACCTGCTAGATGGTGTGTTTTTTAGAACGAAGGACTACATCCCCCGTCTGAAGGTTGATAAAGAGTAATCTTTATACTTAATTGACTTTAGTTAATCCATTTTAGCACCGAAGTTGAATTGAAACCAGGGAGTATCTTTTTCATGTCGTTCTGTGCCGTTCAACCACTCCTCACCCGTAACCTCGTTGAACTACTCTAGCTCTGTTGCTTAAGCTTCGTTCGGTGTTGTCTTTATATAGGGAGTTTTGGTAGGAAAGAGGAAATTATTTATTACAGTTTCGAAGTAGCTGTTCAGCAACACTGCTTTCTACAGCTTTAATATAGGATCAAGTGATTAATACTAAACGAGATTCTGAATATAAAATACATTTCATTATGCTTTGTCCATCAAATATAAAGATAGTTGTATTATTATATATCTTAGTTTGAAGATTAACTACTATAGTTTTATATTTGACTATACATGCTGAGCAGAGTTAAATATTAATACTGTCCAATAGGTCTTCTCTAGCATTATCTATCATCGTATAGCAGTTAATATGTTTACTTACGAGCTGTGCTAGTTTTCTAAAAATGAACTGTACGGCACTGTAAAATTAAACCAAATGATATGTGCAATATATTTGATTTTCTGTTCCAGTAATAATGATGCTACTTTGCGAATTTCAAGCGCCTATAGTTTCTACAAATATCCAAAATAAAAGTAAAGTTATTCATATACATTCTATATACCATAATCGGCAAATGAATATAGACAACGTTGCTTTTAATTTAAAGTATACCTCTAGTACAGGTAGTTATTGGCATCCTTGGTGAGGATCTGAGCTGAAGCTTTGGCATCCAAAAACAAATCGGTACCCAACGTCAGATCTTCAACCTGGATCTCGGAACGGCCGTGAAGCTTGGCTAGTATGGAAGCCGGGGTCAACAGCTGGAGTGCGTATCGGAGAGATGTGTTGGATCCGATATCGGCCAATCGGATCAAGGCATCGGGGTTTACCTGTAAGCCTTCAGTCTGGGCACGCACCTCCAAGATACTGGCGATTTGGTTGGTGGGGTAGGGTACCGTAGGCACGATCATGAGACGGTCCAGTAGATCAACTGGAATGCCGTGGGGAGCTACTATGTCGTCGGAGCCACGGATCGTGCACATACCGCGATTGGTAGCTAGTACTACGATTGGAGTCATTCGGCTCTCTAGAGCACGGTTCAAGTAAGTGAAGCATTCTAGGTCGAGCATGTGTACCTACATGGACGTTTAAGAAATGGTTGGATTTACAAAAAATAATAAAAATACCTCGTCAATGAATAGTACACCGGGCACCAACTCTGCTGTACCTTGATCGATATATTGGTTGACTATTTTGTTGAGCTCGGTTCGTAATTTGTCGGTAATTTCGGTTTTCTTGGGTTTCATAAGCTTGCCCATAAGTGAAAGAACGTCGTTGCCACCGGTAGGTTGAGCGTTAGCCGAATCCAAATCATGGAGTGTCAAGTTTTGGATGACCTCTTTCTTTTTGTGAACATCACCTTTAGGTACAGGGACATACTCTTCGGCTTCTAGATCGAATTCAGCCGAAAACGCGTCACTACGTCCAACTCGTTTTACAGAGCCATTGTTAGCTTCTATGTAGATGACATCGCCAACTGAAACTTTCTCCTTGAGGAGGCTATCGTATATGCTGGGATCGAGCTTCAGCTGCTTGGTACCACGCATCGACTTCAGTCCGATTATGACATGAGATATTGTCTTTCCATATCCACCTAATGGATCGTCAGTTTCGCATGGGGTAAGCTCGGTAACTTCTCCTTCGTAAACTTCTTTTGTCTCCTTGATTCTCAAACCTACAGAAGCTGTTAGAAACCAAACTAAACTAGCAAATTACCTATGGCTCTCCTAAAGTTCTCCATAAGCACTTCTGTTTTCTTAATTTCAGCAGAGTACACTTCTGACCCCACCATAGGGCAGAATGGGACTTTGTCACCCAACTCTTTGGAAATGGCGTAAGCCAAAGCAGTTTTGCCACTGCCAGGTCCGCCTGCTAACAGCAAAGCTCTTCCAGCCATTTTCTTTTCCTTAATTAAATCGACGACTAAACCAGCAGCCTAATATAAAAAAGTAAATGAAATGTTAATGGGAAATAATTTTAGCAAATAGAAGTTGTATGGCTATAAATTACCTCTCGAGCTTGTTCTTGGCCAACAAAACCGGCGGCAGTGTGGGTAGCTATTCCATCTGGTTTTAAACCTAGACCAGTGATATGGCTATGTACTGAAACTCTTTTAACTTGATCTTTATCTTTAACTTCTTGGATAATCATTTGCTAAGCTGTTGTTGAGAGATGTGGAATATACAAAAGTTTTGGGTTTGGTTATAAAGTTTCGCTAATTGGTTCAATAAAGAATATTTTGAAAGTTTACCAAGTTTAAGTTTTAATAAAAGGAAATTTTGGATTGAAAGCATACTATCAGACTAGCCTCAACTAACAACGGATACCTATAAGAAATGCACAATATATCCGATTAAGAATATATACTGATGAATAAAAGTCTAGTTAATATATCGTAGGATAGTAGATCATTTTAGATAAGTAGCTTAGGAATACATGGAATTTTATTTATAAGATCGTATTTTATGGAGTGAGTTCAAGTCAAAGTACACTTATAAACTCATAGAGCAAAGTATTAAGTAACATAAATATACTAGCAGAATTTTACTTAATATATAGTAAAAAGCTATATAAAGGAAAGATAAATATATTGTTAAAGTACAGACACAATCTTAGTGAGTGGGAGTATCATATATATAAAGTAAAAATATATTTATATCTACAAACAAAAGATATATACCCGTAATCTATCAAGACTACAAAAAGTAAAAATACATACGACACCCACAGGATTCGAACCTGCGCTCCCAAAGGGAAAAGCCTTAGCAGGGCTCCGCGTTAACCACTCCGCCAAGGTGCCCAATTTTATACCATTTCCTCAAAAATTAGTATATATTACTTAGTACTATTGGGACATTAGCTTTTAGCAATTATAAACTAGTATTGTATGATGATGATGATGGTAGAAGGCTGAAAAGCTATTATTTAGCTTATTAAGCCGTTACTATACTGACATGTAATTAGTATATATAAATTACATTACCGATATAATTTCTACCTAATTGCAAATATTAGTTTATTTTTCAACATGTTCTTTATAAGTTTCGACTTCATATGCAAAAATTTCAATTAAAACAAAGCTGTAAGATAGAGCCTAATAAACTCAATATCCATATGTAGATATATAGCATTCTTATTCATAAACAGCGCAGTTCCAATATCAGGAACTTATTCTTTCTATTTACCTAGTGCGTATAGTGGCTTTTAATGTTACTAGTGAAAATTTCAAAATATAATAGACTAATAAGTTGGAAATAGTTTCTAAAAAATGTATCAATGAAAACAGTATGAAAATATCGACATGGTTATCTGTACATAGGCTAAATTTATGTGGCTTTCAGCTTATCTTCCTTTTCTTCTTCTTCCTAAAAATTGAACGTTATGATAAATTACTACAAAGTTGCTACCAAAAGTTCCAAGTGGTATCTAAACCATTCGGGCAAGTTGTCTGGAAGGTTGTAAAGATCGCAATCGAAAAGTTCTATAAACTGCTCGATACCCGGTTTCGCTTTCGATTTGGCATATCCTCTATACTGTTACTTCAATTAAATATATATCAATTTATCAATTTACCTCAACGACAATAGAGTTAAAATTCCAAAGCTGTAACTTGCGTAAACATCCTACCAATGCTGAAGTTTCATGAAGCCCAGTTGAACAAGTTATCAGCAGCGGGTAGTTATTGGGGTTTAAAATGTACTGCAATCCATCTATAACTAACTCCTCACTTAGAGGCTTCCAACTAAAGTTGTCTAAAAAGTAGTCGGTATAGTCGCCGATGCGTGAACCCAAATGAACCTAATAAAAGTCTATAAAAATAACCAAAAATAAATTTACGAGTTGGATATTTTCATCCTTTATAAATTGCGATATAACTTTGTGATTCTTGGATATGCCTTCTGTCGATACTATTAACCATGTCTTCAACTTCAGGTTCTTGATAAAGTTTAGGTGCTCTGACTTGATGTTTTCGCTTCGGTATACACCCTCCTCTACAATTCCAAAAGTCTCGGGCGCTTCTTTGAGCATCATTTTTCCTAAACAAATGAATCTCTTGAAAAACTAAACCACTACGTAATAAGGAAGTTGGTGGCGAATAAGACTATTCGAGTTGAAAATCAAGGTGAAGTGGCTGCTTTTGTTTTCGAAACTTCCAGATGGCTTCAAGTAACTTATATATATATAGACCCATTAACTTAGCAACTGTATTTAGACATCAAAGTAATAGTAACCGACATTGAAGGAACTACAACTCCTTTAGCTTTTGTAAAAGATGTTTTATTTCCCTACGTCTTAGACAATTTACAAAGTTACTTGGATAATGAATACAACAACCCCGAATTTCGCTTACTATTGCAAGATATTAGAAAACAAGTAAGTTTGTTATAAAGGCTACAGCTAATTTACGTTTAAAGTCTATTGAGGATAAAAGCAATGGGGTTGAGAACATTCAAATAGTTCCTGATTTAGATGTCGACCAGAGGTATATTTCATTCTATTTTATAGTATAAATTTACTGTTTTAATCAAATTAGTCAAGCTAAGGAAACTATAGTTGAAAATATCAAGATCGATATGGCCAACAACCGCAAAATAGCCAGCTTAAAGAACTTGCAGGGGTATATTTGGAGAAGTGGTTACGAGCGTGGCGTCCTAAAAGCATTGTAATTTATCTATACATGTTACCTAGTCCTTAACTATTTATTAATTTAGCTGCTATCCCGATGTAGAAAAGGCTTTAGAAAGATGGACTTCAAAAGGTATTCCCATCTACATATACTCGTCAGGTAGTATTGAAGCCCAAAAACTTTTGTTCAAATACACTGAAACTGGCGATTTGCTTAAAGTAATAGTAGCATAGAATGCCAAAACTAATTCCTCCTAAACTAGTACTTCAAAGGCCATTTCGACACGGTAACAGCTGGGTCGAAGCTGGTTAAGGAAAGTTACAGTAAGATTGCAAAAGCTATAGGCATGGAGGAGAATCCTATTGAGATTCTGTTTTTAAGTGACAATATAAAAGGTATAAAAATAGTGGGGTTTAAAGTAATGTATTTTTTAGAATTAGATGCCGCCAAGGAAGCTGGATTCTCGGTAACTGCTTTAGTCCGACCCCTCAACGACCCTATAGACCCAGAAGTCTTGAGTCTTTATCCTAACGTTACAACCTTTGATTCCATTTTGTAGAATTGATTTAGGTATTAAATGTAGAACTTTAGCAATTTTTAGGTTCCAATTGGATGGTTATGATATATGAGCTATCGTTATGCTGGCCTTTTTAAACTATTAAGTCTGCTACTACAAAAGTTGTCGACAATCTATTTCTACACATTTATCAATTAAATAGTTATACTGTATATATAATTATATCCATTGTGTTTTGGAAGTCCCTATAATGGTGGTAGTATATGTTGGTTAAGTTGCAGTATGTTACATTTGATGTCACCGAATTCTATTTCCTGATCCCACTAATCAATATTTTCATTACTAAATGACATAGTAATATAGTGAGATCTTTTGCATACAAGAGCAATGAGTTCTTACTTTAGTCTATGATGCTACTTGTCCACTCCATAAAGTGCTACTTTGGCAAATATAGGTGTTTTACAGTTATATATATAGTACTATTTTTGAAAGCAATTCTAAAGCTTCCAGCCCTTGTCCGGATGTATACTACGATTTATATTGGATAAAGTACTACTTTTGATGCAAACTAAACTTGAGCAAAAGTTAAAACTAATCTGATCCGAATCATACCTTACAAATCATTACTTTTCAGTTCAGATGCATTAGACAGTTTTTACAAATGAGCTGGTAAGAGATCACAGTCCAAGCAGCTTAGCAATATACTTGTAACACTTGATTCGGACCACAATAGCATATCTTTGCAATTAGTTAAAAAACAATCTGGTAGTAGGTTCCAAATTAAATGCATTATGGCATTACTATTAAGTTCCCAAAATGATGCTTTTAATTTGGCATGTATAGCCATTTAACACAACTCTAGAATTCCTAGATCAATAGCAAATCAAAGGACTCAAGTCCAAGGAGCCAGGAATGTAGCTAAAGTTGAGATCAATTAGTTTTTCATTTTACAGGTCAATTTGAAGTAAACTTATGGGGGAAAAAGAGCTTACGATAAAGGTACATTTTTATTGCTTGTATAGCTAATTTAGTTTAGGTATCTAATATATCCTCATCCGTTGTCGATGAAGAAATAAAGTCTATTTTCGAGATATTCGGTCCCATAGCTTACTTCGCAACCAGGTAATTTAATGCTATTAATTCTATATTTTATAACGCTTAAACCAAATACCAAATGTCTCACTTTTCTTTCATTGTTTATCTTTTTTGCTAAATTTTAGACCTTGTGCAAAGCTTTATTTTACTAAATGCATCAAACCCAAAATATGGAAACTTACCTCATGTTAGTATGGCCAATGATTCTACTAAAGAATGTACTATTAGCTATAAGGAGAGAGAATCAGTTTTTACGGCGATACATTTAACTGGATCAGAATTGTGTGGCAAGATGCTGGTGGTTACCGCTTCCGACTCCAGCATCAGCATCGACCCAGCTGGCTTAGTTAACGATACCAATAATTGGAACCAATCGACAGCTTCATACCCGCCACAATTCAATTCTTTATCACATATTTTAGGTAACCCGCAGTTCGTCAATGTCTTGCTTCCTTACGATCCTTCTAAAGCTGAAGAGATCTCCCGGACAGTTTATGTTGGGAATATAGCTTCCAATGTTACCGAGGCGGAACTATCCGACCACTTTTCAATCAGTGGGCCGATTACCTATGTCAAAATGGCTGGAGATCCTTCGCATCCGTCTAGGTTCGCTTTCATCGAATTTGCTACGCAGGCTGGTGCTATAGCTGCTTCCACCATGAATGGATCCATGTATCGTGACCGACCTTTGAAGTAACCTAAATAGCTGAGAAATAACTTAAATATTTTAAAGGGTCAACCGATCAAACAACGCCATCTACAAAGTCAAAAAGCCAGAGACAGTGGAAGTTTCAGTCGCACTAAAGCAAGTCCGAGAAGCTCAGGAGCAGATAGTTAAAAAATATAACATCGGTAACAACCCTGCTGCAACCAAAGTCGAAGTTGAGTCGAAACTCGAAGATAAAATTGTTGAAAAGGAGCCTGTTTACGAACAAGTAAAGCGTCGTTCGAGGAGTCCTTCCCCACCTCGATCCAAGTCCCGATCTCGATCTAGGTCTCGATCGCCCTCCTATAGAACTCGACACCCCAGGCACTTAAGTTCGAGATCACGAGCTGACTCGCGTTCCCCTTCTAGGTACCACCACTCTTCACGTCAAAGTTACTATCATCCTTCCTCTAGGGACCGATACTATTATGAACGAGGTAAATTACTATACCCTAAGCAAAGACTTATACCACCCAATTACTAGAATCTGAATACTCGTCGCGGTACCCGCACGATTACTCCAAAGAATATCCATCCGATTACTCCCACGACTACCCACCCGAATATCCGCCAGACTACTACCGTCACTCGCGTTATAGGTACCGTGAAGAGGAAAGGGAAAGTCGTGAGGCTTACTACGACTACTACAGAGATAAGTATTACCGAGATGAGAGGCGTGCACCTTACTACTACAGGCGTTGAAACTTTCAGCGTACTCTGGGATAATTTTGTACGTTTCATGTCATTTAATATACTTTGCTACTTTGATACATACCCTCGTAATCAAATTTAATGTCTCAAATATTTTTATATATGCACCTAATTAATTTTAATATCAAAGTTTAGAAGAGCAAAATGTATAGCATTGAGTTTTAATGTTTAAAATAGCGTATTTATATACACAATTTACTTTAAATTTTGGAAATCTATAATGCTAGCAATCAAAACACGGTAGAAAGGGCAAATTACAGTAAAGCTAATATATATAGCAAATCTATTATGAATCACTTCTACCGTACCTCTACATTCAAGCCAATAGTTTAATGTCTAATTGCGTTTCCCCTTCTTGCCCCTAGTTTCTTTGATAGCTGCATGATCAGGAAAATCTCTAATGTGATCAAAGAGTTTCGTTTTCGAACTGAATATCTGCTTGCATGTAGTACAAGTTTGTCCCTTGCCTCCAATTCCCTTGGCTTTATCTTTCGATTTTTTCGAAACGATGGGTTTGCTAGGTTGTTCTAATTCTAAACTAATATCATCGGAATGTCCACTATCGCTAAATGTACCGTCTATAGCTACGCCGTTTGAAGTTCCAATGTCGGCCTCCTTTTCAATTAAAATTGGCTCAGGATCACCCAATATTTCTTCATTGTACATGTTGGCAAGCTGCTCCTGCTTTTTCTTCTTCTTGTCTGCCTTTTTCTTGCTTTTGCTGGTAAATAGGCCAAATGTGTCGGGTGCTATAAACTCGTTATCTTTGTCAAGATCTAGTCCATCGAATTGATTATCTAGCTCGTTAAGTTCAAAAGTTTCATCTTCTGCCAGCATATCCAATTTCAACCTTTGAACGGCTTTGATGTGCTTTTTTGAAGATTCATGATGCTTCAGCTGCTTTAAAGTATCGAACTCTTTGTCGCATGCGATACAATAGAGGTCAACTACCTCTTCAGCATCGAAATCGGCATTCTCTTGATAGTAGTCCGCATCTACATTTACAAAATCCTCCTTGTCGTTTTGCCAAACTTCAGTATCTATATCATCAAAGTCGGCCAAGTCTTTGTCGGTAACCTGAGCCCATTCGGGGATGTAGTCATCTTCAGGATCTTGTTTGTTCTTAGTCTTTGCCTCGAGTTTAAGTTTCCTACGCTGTTCCTCGTTTTGGGCTTTACGCTCGGCATCTAGTTGTTTTCGCTTATCTTGGGCATCAGCCTGTGCTTTCTTAAATCGTAAGTCGAGCTTCTGCATGTGGTTCGCTAATCTACGTACCGCTTCACTAAACCCCTTTTTAGCGTTGTCCCTAAGCTTTTTGTTGTCCTTCTCCATAGCTCGGCGAGTCCTACGATCAGGGGCAGAGGTAGGATTGTAAATGTCTTTCCAGGTAAAATCTCTAACCGATGAGAATGAAGCCCAAAAGCTATAGAATAGCTTTAAATTTTCGTAGGGTTCGGTTGCTTCCTTACCAAATCTAGGTATACTATCGTAATCCGTTCCAACTACTTCTTCAGTAGTAGCTATTTTGTCGAACAAATCGTTATATACGGTATAAAAGTTGTTGGGATTCTTTGAATCAAAAGTACTGAAGCAGTTTGTCGAAAAATACTTCATGAGATCATTTTCACTTAGCCCTCCATCGTTGCATCCGTTGTCACCATCATCTTTGTAGCTTCCACCTCTCAAGATAGCTTCCCTGTGGTTGTCGTACCATTCTCTTTCCTGTGGATCAGATAGCAATTCGTAGGCAACTTGAATCTGAGCAAATCTCTGGGTTGCTTCTTCAATTCTATCTGGGTTCTTATCTGGATGCCAGGCTAAAGCTAACTTTCGGTAGCTTTTCTTTAACTCTTGGTCGGTTGCCGTACGCTCAACTTCTAATACTGAATAATGACACTCCATCTAATCTATAGCCTTCTTTGGCTTAATAAAAGAGAAATGAAAAGTCGCTTTCACAGCTTATAAATAAAAACTGCTTTACGCAGTAAAATTGGGTGTAGTATACTAAGTCAAAATTATAGTTTTATAAGCTACAAACAAACTCTCATCTGAAAGCTATTAGCAAATATACATATATACTGAAGGGTTTATGTAGAGCTTATTATTTCCATCTACTTGTAAAAAAGATTATAGTAATTGCCTGTCTCAGGTTTCAATGCCTTTGATTGTGCAATAAGGATAGTGATACTAAAGGAACTAAAATTCCATAAAAGCTACCTCATAATTGTTAGTGAAGTTAGACTAGAACGCATTTAATTTGGAATCAGTATCCTATATTTTTCAAGACTATCCAACTTGAAACCTAAAGCTCCTATCAAGTAAACCTTATGAGCACAAAGCAAGGTATCTTATTCATACGAAACTCCTTTTACATCAAGCAGAATGGAAGTTGAAGAAGGAATTGAGAAGCTCGATGGGTTTGATCAGTTTAAAGATAGCTTTATAGATCTAAGAGCATTAATTGAAAGTCGTTTGGATATCCATACCAAGTAAAATATTTTATCATCTATTTTTAATATTCCCTAGCGAGAATTTACAAATCGAAATATTTAAATGGTGTAATGAGCTTTATAAACTACTAAGAAAGGTAACACTGTTATATTTATAGCATACTAAATATATAATTAAAAGAAAGATGCTTTAGATTATTATTCCTATGTAATCGAGCTTATAAATTCAAATGAACTAGCTCAATCGATACCCAAATACAATTTTCGAAGCAAAGAATGGTGGAAGTACTTTATGCTGTATAGGTTTAGCTTAGGGTATTGCAATTTTACAGTCTTTAACTTCCATCTAGTAAGGTTAATTTATAAAGCTGTGCTTACCCATCATATAGGCCAACTTCCATTGGAAATTTTGCCTTGGTTTAGTTAGTCAATCCAAATGTCCAGAAAGCTTCAAGTAATATCTTTAGCTTTAATTAAGTTTTTTAACATGGATATCAGTTACATTCTGTTCTACTTGAACATAAGTCAGTTCATGACAGGAAGATTGCCAAAGTTTACTGGCCAAGAGACAGATTTGAAACTTCGAATACAGGAGAAGTGTTTTGCAAATTTGAAGCAGCCTTTCTTAGATGGGGATATATACCAATACCGTAGTGTGCTCAAAAAGTTCAAAAGGCTGTTTACTGATCTAGATCCTACCATCTATCAAATCTTATACTTGGAAACCGTCCCACTGCTGGCCCGAAACCTATTTAAGCATGTATACCGCATAGAGAAGGAAAGGAATGAAAACCTTAGTTCTCTCGAATTCGACAAACTTTTAATAGCATACCGACATTCAATCCGAGATGAATTTATTAATGAGTCACGATTGGAGGGCTTGATGAGCAGCCTTATAGCAATGGGTTACATGCGTGGCTCACTGTTCTTTGGCAACCAAGATAAAGGCTACTTTCGAGCATTCAAAAACCTAAATTGGTTTCCTAAGCTGAGTGAGATTTCGAAAACTCAAGTCTCAATTCAAGGTGCTAGAAAATTTGGAAACCCTTACTTTTCAGAATATGCTAAACAGGAAGAGATCGTTCAGAAGGCTTTACCTGCCAATCCAACTGCTCCCCTACCTGTATTTGTACCTACGACGACAACTTCAGCTGGACCAAAGTTTGTCGGATTTGCCAACTATGTAAAACCGAAGGATGAATAAATGTGCTGGTTGATATACTTTGAAAACTTTACAACCATTATTTTAAGGTTCTTGCAAGAAGCAACAATTTATCGATAGATTTCTAAACAACAAATTTAGAAATGCTTCAACATTATACTGCAAGTATTTATCAAGAAAAGTAGACTAAATGAAATATATGATGCAAAATATGGGGATTGTCTTCTAGTATTAAATAAACAAGATATATGTCAAGTATAGGTAGATTTGGTGTTTATTTACCCAGGCTTTGGATCTTCAATTCCAAAATTTTAAGTTCTATGCTCCTCAGTATGTTGCTATAGCCTTCGTTCGTAAAGTACCCCAGTTCAGTTGGAGTAAAACTTCCTAGGACATAGTTGGCAACTTCGTCGGCATCTCGGCTCTCTGGTCGATTTATGCCAATCCTCAATCTTAAAAATTTCTAAACAAACTGTTAAATTTCTAATAGCAAATATGCTTACTGAATGTGCCAATGACTTTATTATGGATTCTACGCCGTTGTGTCCACTTTACAAAGCAATTCAGTATATAAAATAGAAAGGTGTTGTACTTACTTGCTACTACCTTGAACTTTCCAAGACTGGGCTCCTAATTTCCTTTCCAAATCGTCTTGCAGTACTAAAATGTGGTCAAAGCTATTTCCACTTTTCTTGACTACAAAGATTACTTAAAAGCAAAAATAAAATAATAGTTACCTATAGCTTTAACCGCATTGCCATTAACATTCATAAAAAGCTTGGGTTTCAACAATGTTATACTCAATTTACTCCCATTTATCTCATCTATATGTTTATCAATAAGTAGCTTCAACTTCCTATCTTTGATGGTAGATCTATCTTTGACGACACTGAACTGGTTGATATCGAACGAACCGGTAGCTACGTAACCTAAACTCGATTTGTCGTACTGTAAACTAAGGTTCCAAGTTTGGCTGAGGTATTCTAAAGCCATCATACCAATGTTGTGGCGAGTTGTACCGTAGCCATGGTTCCCTAATCCTACCATCTTGGTGACTTGGGTTAATCTATATATCTAAAGCATCGAGTTACCAAGAATTTGTTCATCTTGAAGTTACTTGAGAATTCTATTAATTAAAAGACAAAGGTTGAAATTTTTGAAAACTGCAATGGAAATAGTTGCTTGGGTTATATGTAAAACTAAGTATACTTTAAATTATGTTCAGTTTGTATAAAGTATCTTTAAAATCATTATAACAAAAGCTAGCTACTATATAGCATACAAATTATTGTAATATAGTACTTAAACGATATGTGAGTGATGCTAAATTAATATAGAAAACCAAGCCTAAAACTTGCGATTTCAACATTAAATACAAGGTATGCTAAACAGCATAGAAAAATTTATTGAACTCGGATACGTTTCTACTAATAAAGATACCCGTCAAGCTGAAAAGTAAACTTTGTGAATCAAAATTCATACTCTTCAACCAAACTTCACCTACCTTCTTGGCCAGCAGTTGGTTAGGTTTGAAGGTAGCTAGGTGCTCTTTATCACTGCTACTATCCATATTGTCGTCATCGACCAGGCACCAGTTACTCGACAAGAATTTAGCTAACGTCCACTTGTACTTCTTGGGTACATTGTTAAACTTGTAGGTGAGGTAGAAAATAGAACCGTCCATGGTAGTCATTTGGATATCCTCATAGTTCTGGTTGAAGTCGTAGATCAAACTCAAATTAAGGTGGAATCTTAAACCTTCACCAGGTTGCACCTTCTGCTGGGTGATGTTGACGAGGTCTTGGTCATGTTGATCTCTTAAGTATGCCCGTTTCATGTACCGGTCGCCGTATTTAAATTCAAGGAGGTTGCCGTTTTCCAAGACCGATAGGATCAAGTAGTTGCCTTCACCGAACCGCTTCCTAGTGACTGATATCTGGGTACCGGTGCTGGGGATAAGACCAACCAGTGGCTTCAACGACGTCGATGTGCTGATCCTTTGTAATTTGATCTCACTACTGGCTTCACTATAAGTAGATGCTGACCGTTCCATACTGACCATTTTCTTTTTTTAAAAAAGAGTAGTAATTCCCTGCCTCGACGTTTATATACTACTATTTGAAATTCCAAAGTACTTTGGCTGAAACCTTGTTGGGCTTTATTCTAATGTAAAATTTATCACCTGCTCATCACTTGACCTTCTATATAAGAAATAGCTGTCTTCCAAAATTTAGTTGAGCTGCTGATTCGTTATGGAAATTTAGCAATAAAGGAGATAAGCTTACTTGCTTATAAAGTTTCGTCATTACTGATTGATTTATAATGGTTTATTGGTGCCTATTTGTGCCCGGGGAATATTAGTAAATGTGGATGAAGGAATTGATGGGGTAAATTGCATGCTGACTGACGGAATTGTTTACCAAGGAAGGCAATGTATATCGGCTTATTTGACAAAATGAAAAGATATTCTCACTGAAAGTCCCTTGAATGGCAGTGTATACTTGAATATATCTTTTTATATCTTTAAGCATGGTTCTAAATAAATAGCTATTACTGGTTTACCGGTAACTAGCACCTATATGATGCTGCTCTTTTTCAATAATGTTTGATACAAATCTCAGATGCAAAATAGAGCAAGGTGTTGTTGATGTGCTGTGCTACTTTTACTAGAACTATTTAATAATTAGTCCATAATTTTCCGTATTGGAGAGGTTTCTGGTCTACGGATTGAGTAACTGGATTCTATTTGGAATCCAAGTCCATCTTTTATTACCACACTATAGTCTTTTAGCCAAGTTTATAAATTATAGAATTCAACCCAACAAAGTAAAACTTGGAATCGACTAAGCCACCACTACAACTTTATTTTTCATTCTGGAATCGGTTCAATATGAGCTACCCAAAAGCTATGCTATCCCAGCTAACCGACTTGGACGATTCTGAGTTGGATGAACAAGCCAGAGTCTTTAGTTTCAGCAAAAAGAGCGCACCACCTTCCCCCAAAGTATTCTTTAATCCAACTTCCGTCTTCTTAGATGTTCCCGATTATCGAAATACAGTTTCTCAATCGAAGCGATTTACGCATCAACCTCCACTAACACCATCACATATTACACCCGCTTCCAATGGACCCAATATTTCCATCAACAGCACTATTGATAGCGACTTTAAAAACAAAGATGATGGTTTTAAAGGTACTACGCTTTTAAAGAACCCACGAAATTCAGGTAAGAAATCGGAAAGGAGCTTGAGCGTCGAAACTTCTAAACATAAGAACGATGAAAATATTTATGTCGTAAGTACTATATTTCGATTGCCATAATGAGTTTATAACACTACTCATACTAATATACTTAATTTAGCCCGATTCCCGGAACAAGCGCTATACCAAAATGAAGGTCCAAGAAAACAATTCCAATCCCAAGGTCAACAATCCTGAAAGGAACAGTGGCGGGACAAGTCGACTCAACTCAAACTTTGTTTCCAAAGATAACTCAAGGCAGCCCAGTGATTCGGAGTCCAACTACGATTCGGATGAGCATGAGGAATACATGTACAAAGTTACACCGATGGAGAAGAAATCCAACTACTCACCGTTCGACAAAAGTCGCAACAAGTATAGAGAGAAGAATCGAAACTATAAGACTATGGGCGATGATACCGATGCCGATGGGAATTACTACTCTCCCTTGTACTCCGAAAATACAAAGAGTCGACCACGTGGTTTCAAGACCGAAGTCGGCTACTTTGATATCGTTTCAGTCGATGATGCCGACATGAACTTCCGTAAGAATAACCGCAAATCGAACGTCAAATTTTCGAATCATGGGCGCGAGTCCAAGTACATAGGCAATAACAGGTACTCCATAATGCCCGATCTGAATAAAGCTCGCAAAACACCCAATTCGAAGAAGGCGTACATGGAAGACTGGGATAGTGAGGACGAGTCCCTTCCTTTAGTGTGGGATATGCGGCATGGGTCCAACGAATATCGGCATAGACGTAGCACTTTGGGAGATGTTTCCCTTATGATGATACTGTGCATCCTAACAGGCTTCTCTTTAGCTATGGCTCTATTCTCCATGTCAACCATACCTCTCGTTAATGTGGATATAGTCGCGATATCCAACGTCCTAGCCACTCAAAACGAGCTATCTTTCAACGTCCACGTTCGTGCGTCCAACTGGAATCTGTGGACTATTACTATTGACGATGTGAATCTGGGGATTTACGCGACGCCTATACCTCCACCGACGCCTCCCGACAATTCCACCAAACCCAGTGATCCTGGAACAGGTACCATCTACCTTTCAGAAAGTAAGGAGGCCTTCCTCACCACCTTTTTCTAACACTTTATTTTTGAAATGATAGATCAGCCTCCAGCTGAATTACTCGGTACCATTATCAAGCTAGAAGATCCACTGATCTTCCCTGGTAGTGGGATCTTCCGAAAGCGGGGTGAACTGATTACCGTTACTTCACTTTTCAAGTTAGCGGATCCAGGTGGTATCGACGACCTGGCCAAGAACAAGACTAATCCATGGTAATTTTTATTTTTACTAGCAATACTAAAGACAAATAGGCCAAAGATAATGCTGGGAAGCTACGACCTAACTATCCGTGGTCTGCTGAAATATAAGCTCCTGATGCAAAACCAATCCTCCAAAGTCTGTGCTATACAGCGGATCGATCCACCTGCACCTCCTGGAAAGGACCCTGAAAAATTAATGCATAGGGTATTCGCCCCTGTACCAGCCCTCTCATGCATGGATGATATCTAATTCCGATTTGTTGTATATTTGGTACGCCCATCTTAGAAGTACAGGTTTATTTTTACTTTAACCTACTAGAAACTTTGATTCGATTGTACATAGCTGCTCCGATTAAGGCTTGGCTTACTATAGCGTTTATCTACGTTGTATGGGTTTTTGGCCTTAATATGATTTTCAAATAAACATTTAATAGTATTGCGTATATTTTAAAAGTTCTATTTATACCACTTTTCAATTACACTATGAAGATAAACCATAGGTTATATGGCTGATATAGCTCATAAAGTAGCTGGATGTGAAAAATTATACTCGGAAAGTTAGTTGTGTCGATTTATGGTTTGTATTGCAGAGTATATTTATATAGTAGCTCCTCCATTGTTCCAGTGAGGGTTCATCTTTGGTTACCTGATGTAAGGTATATATTGTTACTCCTTCATATATATTACTAGTAGTTATATGAAGTATGTATGTTATAATATAACTTTTATATAGTAGTTGAATGTTTATTTGAATGGTATTAGATAAGCACAGTGAACTTAATGAAGTTAACTTATAGCAAAGCTATATAGGTATACTAAGGAATTCCAATTTAAAAAAACAAAATGCATTCAATTATCGATAGCATCTAAAATTGTAACTATAAACAAAAATTCAAGACAATTTAAAAAAAGATGTTTCCAATAATGCACTTACCTTTCAACTTACAATATATTTAGTTTAACATTCAACTCAACGCAAAAACATCACCAAATTAAAACCAAAAATTAAAAATACTTTAAAATATCTATTCAGCTGATTCAGTGGGTAAAGTTGGGTGAAGTATGGAACGAATACGCCAGCCCTTAAGCTTACTCTTAACTCTAGCCATTGACTTGTCAGCTTCCACCTTCCCAAAGTCGTTAGGTTCAGGGGCAGCTGGGTATTCAAACTCGTCTTCCAAAGTAACTATGGCTTTCTTGTAGCTCGTTAAACGGACCTTCCTTCTTGTACCTTTGTCACGAGTCAATTTGCCCTGGTAGTTCATCGTTCTAACGTCTTTGACTTTGACTTGGTAGAGGTTGAGGAGGTAGTCGCGGATATCCAATTTACCAATGTTGATAGGTACTCTAAAGGCGACTTGATTGGGTGGTAGGTTGGTACGCACCATAGTGAATACTATGTTGGGGAAGTATACCAGTTTCTTGCCGACAGTCATCTTGCTCTTGTAATTCGAAGTTGAAGCTGATCGAAAAGTTTTTGGCTGGGATGGTAACAATTCGAATGGAAATTCATTGGTCCAATTGGGATGGATTTGAGTTGAAGTGAATTGTTCGATTTTGAATCAAAGATGGAGGTTGTTGGAAGTGCTAGATAAAGTCGAAAAGATTAATAAAATGCCAATAGCAATGGAGCAGGCTGACCAATAATGCAAATGCTATATATCACAATTATATATAATAGTTTAATATTATTTGAAGTTGAAGTTTTTAAGCTAAAAATAAAGTATAAATTGATATAAAAGCTGGCTTTTATTTTAGTAGGCCATTTTAGCCTATAGTTTATAGTTGATTTAAAAGGCATAATATATATCCTTATTAATTGTAACAACCTTGGTTGTTATGATTCCTATTATTAGGTCATGGGCCATTCCTCTCTTCATTTTTTGTATCCCTTTTCTCTCAATTTTTAATTTATAACTAAAATAGTTATAAATTTGCTTTATGTATCAAATATTCTTAATTATCCCTATTACTTTCTTTTTTAGCCTTGACCATCACCTAAAAACCTCAACTATAGTAGCATAGCTTTAAATACTAGTGTTGTAGCAATTAATATTATTATAAACTTTTTTAATCAGCAGAAACTTAAGTAGTTGTTAAGAAGCGTCCACAACGAACGCTTACCAGCAGGGGTTAGTCAAGAAGTAACAGTAGCCAGTACTCCATAAAGGCTAAAGAAATTGGCGATAAGGCTATATAAAAAGGAAGCTCATGCTTGGAGCTTAATCCAGAGGCTGTGGGTGGATAGGGGTACTCCAATTGTAACTAGAAGGCTAAGGAGTGTAGCTGAGTTCTTGGTTCAATAGAGTTCTAAGATTCGGTTCAGATCAGAGCAACTCTCTAGCTTAGAGAGATGCTAATTCTCAGTTCTAAATTATATTACCACAGTGAGTTTATACTATGTCGATAGCAGAAGTATCAAATGGTTCAATATGTTCATTTAATAATTGCTTAATCTACTACTAATTTCACTGTGGGCCTTATATAGGTGATTTGTCTTTAGCAGCTGGTACTCTAGGTACTAGTAACTAACAGTTTACCTAATCACCAGTACCAATATCCATATTTTTCTTTTGGATAATTGTTGGTAGCTTTAGGTAGTGCAGAGATTGATCGGGGACAGTCAATACTAAATTAAATGCCTAGTTCATGCTAAAGAGAAAGGAAATTTCTAGCATTGATAGGGTAGATGCCAAACTGGCAGTCTATGAGTCTGGGATATAAACATGAATTCTGGTTATTAAGCGAAACTACAGCTGATTTAGAAAGATTTCCTTACTGTTATGGGTTATAGATTACTAACTTATAACCACTTTTCTAATATCTATACATTTAAGTCTAAACAGCAACTATCATTTCAAATATAAGTATTTGCAAAAATAACCAAATAAAAATACTATTAAAATAATAGTATATTGGGTGAATTTAATGGCTAAATCATTTAAAATCTCTAAAATACCAGTTCAATAGTTTTGCAAATGTTCATCTTTTAATTAAAGCACATTCTATTAGAAAAGGTATTTAGTGGAGTATCATATATCATTAAATTACATCTAAATTCGATAATCAACCAAGGTATACCAAAGACATAGATAAAGAAAGTATAAATAAAAACCTATATCAAAATTTTGGCACAATAGTTTGAATTGAGCGCAGCAAGTAAACTTTATATACTTGGTATTCAAGCTATAGTTATTAAACGTTGAATAGCAAATCTAGACAAAAGAAACCCAACCATCCATCAAAAGCTAAATAATATTCACTAAACTGTACAGCATTCAAAAATCAACTTTGTGATAAAGGGAAAAGGACTTTTAATAAAATTTAAGGTTAGTGTTTGCGCCATTGACATCGGTTTAAATCTCATAGGACCTACTGGGTAACTACAACTTAGAACATACTGTTACCGAATTGGGAAGCGTACTGCATAGGCTTGACGTTGGGATGGGGCTAATTGGAATGTAAATGATAGATCAAAATAAAAGTGCTTACCGACGCCGTGAACTGGTTGTATTTGAGGTTCAGCTTGTGGTCTATGTTGATGAAGGCACCCTTGTTACCAACCGAATCGCTATATGCTATTTAGCTATGGATAAAAAGGAATAGCTTACCAGTAGTTGGGTGCCGAGAATACGGTAACACATCGGCCGTCATGCTCAATTACATACCCTTCGTCCTTGACTTCATGACTACGAATAACCATATCTAAAGTTCGATGGTAAGTACAATGCCAAATAGTTTAAACAAATACCTAAATTGTTGGCATCAAGGAAAGCTTTGGTGACGTCAGGACCGAACTGAATACCAATACCACGCTTGGAGGGGGATCTGCCGTTCTGAGGCTGAGGATCAGACCACAGCAAATCGCACATTAGTCCTTCACTGGGGGGTTGGCGGAATCTATCGATCTTACGGATGTCATCCAGCATCACCCCATCCTTACTGAAGAGACCTCCATGAACGACCAGTATTTTCTCCTGGATCAGATGAGCCAGCGGTAACGCATCAAAGAGCTCGGAGAACAAAGTAAACAATAGCTCATTGAATTTATGCTTAACTTCCCCTTCAAAACCGTAGACTTTGTTCATGTTGTCAGTCTCGTGGTTGCCACGGTTCAGATGGAAGCTGGTGGGGTACAGCAGCTTAAAAGCAAACAGGGTTAGCACCACCTCCAAGGAGAATGATCCACGATCTACAAAGTCCCCGTTGAATAGATAATGGTTGGTAGGACTGGGTAAGCCGTTCAACTCGAAGATATTCAAAAGATCATAAAATTGGCCTAAATCAATATTTAGCAGGAGATTGGTTAAAGTAGATTACCATGGGTGTCGCCGCAGACTGTAATTTTAGTATCCTCTGGGATAACAACGTCAACTAAAGGTGGTAAGGCGACAATCTGCTTCTTGAGTTGGAGTAAGATCTATTTTGAGGGTGTTAGTTGATGGATGGATTGAATGATTGTGACGGACTTTGTAGACCAATTTCTTGTGAATCTTCTTTTGAGCTTTAAACCTTTCGATCATATCGGTAACGAATTCCTCAGTTATAGTTTCTTCGAACTGTAGCCCATCGTACTTTTCTTCGATATCTATATTCAGCGTCAATATTGACTAGTTAACATATAGCTTACCCATGGCATCGAGATTGATAGTTTCTGAGACCAGCTTCTTATCGGAATCGGACTAAAGGTGCAAATTAAATACAAATCAAAGCTTTACAACAAACTTGGATGGCTTTTTCGAATTCAATTCGACGGTAGATCTTTTCACATTCAGTAAGTTTAGTCTTGGCGTCCAGATCTTTGGGCTTTAACTTGACAACCTATTTTGAAAAAGTTAGCTACAGGCAATTAAAATTATAATGTGAGTACCTGCTTGAAGTCTCGAACACTCTCCTTGAACTTTCCTAGGCCCATATTAGCAATACCTCTTCTGTAATAGCCCTAAAACCAATTTCAAATTAGTTTTGTTAGTATTTAAACAAGAATTTAAATGTTTTTACCTTGGCAAAGGTGCTATCCAACTTTATAGCAGCCTCGGCATCGGAAATGGCGTAACCGTAGTTTTCAAGCTTAATATGACAAAAAGAACGATTGGTATAGTAAGCTGGAACGGTTGGATCGATGTCTATAGCTAAAGTATAGGTATCCATTGCCTCCCCATACTTTTTAGCTAATAAAGTATTAGCTTTCCAATAGCTTTAAAAATTTACTTACACTTGAACAGCTCGTTTGCCTTATCCTTATACGATTCGGCTTGAAGTTTGTCTTCCTCACTTATCTTCAATCCACTGGTTGGTTTATCTTCGGCCATCTCTGCTATTTGCTAAGTCTTCAATTGGAAAAGTTATGCTGGGACTGTTGGTTTTTGTTTTCACCATTCTTGTAGCTAAAATGTTTTAGTTAATTTGGGTTTCGATTGGTTCCCAAACTTGGAACTTTACAAGAATTGTTGGTATGACGAAACAAGGAGGTTAATTTGAAGATCTGATAACAATGTGAAAGTTGGATTAGTTTTGAAGCATCCAAAAGCCTATAGCACCTTTACTCAAAGTTTGGAGATTTCGAAAGCTAAAGGGCAGCTTGTAAGCTAGGAAAAAATACAATTTACTTTGAGATATTGCAAGGGCTTCGTATAATATAGTTATAATTAAAAGTCAAGGTTTTTTACAAATTCAACTCAAAAGTATCTCTAATATTTTTTACATTGGTTTCGAGTTTATGGGCTTAAATAGTATCATTATATCTTGATATAAAGTAGCACTTCTTTGCACAACTTCAAGCTAAACTAGTCTATAAGATAGTGCCCTTATATGCCAATACAATGCATCCAATCGCTTCAACTCCTAAAGAACTGATGTCATGCATCGAATATGGAGAATTAGTTGGGCCGAAGCCTACAAGCTAAAAAACAGCTTCTCACCAAGCTAAAGCTACAATAAGCTTCAATCTTATCAACACAATGGAAGAGAATAGCAACAACAGCAACCTGAACTTCAATTTTAACCAAGTCGAAAATCTATTCGACTGCGACTTAGATTTTGATCTATTCCAACAATTTACCTTGTTGACGCAACCCAACCTACTTACCACAAGTCCACTGGCCACTACTTTACCAACTTTGCCAAGTATCGAACCTTTGGAAATGTCCAATTTACCTTGCGATACCAACGACACTACTTGTTCTACTACTGATAACGACATAAGCAGTAGTGACCACGTCCAAGACTTAGGCTTCAAGAAAAATAAGCGTAAAACTAGTGATTCAAGTAAAGGGAAAGGGGGCAGTAGACCAGTGTACAAAGGTAGACAGACTGGCGTACGCAAAGTTCAAGATCGATTGACCAGTTTAGAGGGTACTTTGACCAACTTGGTACCACTACTAGTCGCTTACAAGGACCACTGTACTAACACCAACACTCCCGACAGCCAAATCGAGCCCATCGTAACTAAATTAACTACCGTAGCTCCAATCTTCCACAAGTTCAATTTATTCGATTACTCTAACCATCTCTTGAATCTCTACTTCCTGACAAAGTTATTTACAGGCCAGATTAACTTCATCGATCGTAGTAATTTGGTAAGCCGGCTGCACAGTTTAAACAACAAACCTCCTACCATATTAATGGATAGTATGTTTGCCTTGAGCCTGCCTTTTACCAACAACCATCTATTAGTCAAGAATAAGGTCCAGCATTCCAACAAGATCATCAACGCCATTTACAACAAACTTTTATTTAGTAGTAGCAGTGCAGTGCAGTTATACGGCAGTTACGAGAGCAGATTGGATACCTTGGTAACCTTGTTGAACGTCATCGAGTATCTAATTGGGAACGGTGACCTGATGAAGGCTTGGCTAAGTTTGAGTTTAGGTATAAAGATCTACCACATGTTGGAGTCGAGTATGGAAGCTACCAATCCTGTCGACTCTAATCTATTCAATATACTAGTGTTTTTCGACAACGAACTTTCCAGCTTGTTAGATCGACCTAGTTTGATTAAATTGGATACCAACACCACTGATGCTTTGAATACCAGTTTAGTAGTCAACCATAGTATAGATAGTCTAGATAGCGAATTGCAACTCTGCTACAACAACTTACCTACCTTAACTCAAGTTTTGATTTTGAAGGTCAAAGAGTTACTGATTATATCAAAGGAGATCCAAAATTTACCCAAAGTCAACAGTTTACAGTTTACCAACTATCAAATCTTTAACTTTTACTTGCTGTATTACACTAAGCTAAATAATTTTTACAACCGGTTGGACCGAAAGCTCAAGTACAATCCCATCTACCACAACCTCAGCTTAAAGCTACGATGCCCTTACTTTCAGCAGATTTTGCAGTTCAACCTACTGATCTTCAAATTGAAGTTAAGTGTACTACAGCCTCTGGTCGAGCTATTTTCCCGATTCCAAAGTTTAGAAGGATTCGATACTCTACCCCACAAATACTTTATGGATGCAAATTTTATCAACAGTTTGATCGAAGACTTCTACCTTCAACTCCAGCGACCCTAACGATTTTAATTTGGAGAGTTTGGATGATCAGTTCAAGCTGGAACTTCAGGATTTGGATTACAATATCACAGTCAAGGAGGAGGAAGGTAAAGTCCCCAACTTCTTACCGACATGCTGCTTCTTTTCGGGATTGGCTTACCTACTTCTATACAACTTTTACAACCAATCGACGGGCAATAGTAATGTCAGCAACGTAAAGAAGAATCAAGTCATGAACAAGTTCAACAATCTAATGGATACTTTGAATGGGTTGAGCAATTGGTTGGGCAGTCAGCAGATTCTAAAGAAATTGCTACAATTACGGTCGGAAGTTTTAAATTTGAGGCATTAAATAGAAATTCATTTATCAAACTATATATATTTCAATTCCAAAATTTAATTTAATGGATCTTGCCCCCTTTAGCCTGCTTCTTATCCTTACGTTTCTTGTTACAGTCCTCAGGGACCTTGGAGTTAGGATCGATAGGTGGGTTGGAGACGTAACCAACTTGGTAGTACTTTTCATGGTTCTTGTAGAAGTCCTGCCATCCTTTTATACCTTCCATCTCTTCTTTGCTTAGACCTCTAAGGTCATGGGTGAGGTGAGTATCAAAACATCCAGTTACATAAGCTCTTGCTGCGTCCCGTCCAGCAAAGAAGCTATAGCTACCGCCCTTTTAAAGTAATTAGCTTAATTGCAAGACTTGAAAATAAACTTACTTTGGAATAGTGAGCTCTTCCTGAACTGACGTCGTAAACTTCCCCACTTTACAAAATAGTTTTAATTAGAAGGCCATACGTATAGATAGCTTACTTTATAGCAATGTACAAAGGTAGTTTAGGATTGTTGCCATCGTACTTTTTCAATTCTTCAGGAGTAAGACTAATCATCTTGCGCTGCATTTACACAAAAATAGAATAAGTAAAAATTTACAAAGTTATAAAAGTTACCGGAATGTAGGTGCGCCAGTTAGTATACTTGTTACTATAGCCAAAAGTAAACGTCTCGGTTATTATATACTGAAGTTAACAGGCTACCTATCAACAACAAACTTATCCACTTGACTACGTTTAAAACATTGGAAAAGAAAGTTGAGGTTGATGCTTCAACTTGCTGACCTATTCTGTCGTTGGTAGTTGGTGTATGGGTAGTATTAATACGTTGTCTAATTTCACTCATATTTTGATATTGGAGGCTAAATTTCAATAGAGTTGGATACTCAGTTCCAAGGAAGTTTAGATTGCTTTTGTTGATTTCAAAATCTACTCCACATCTTATCTTTATCATTTATCATTTATAAAGAATATGACGTAAGCCTACTGGGAATTTTATATAGTTGAGTTGAAACAAGATCCATGTTGACGATTTGAAAAAGTATTTTAGTTGCTGCTTTAATTCATTTGAATAGTGCCTTTCCAATATGGAAAGATTGTAAATATATATCTATTCTTTACAGTTTATCTATAGCTCAAATTGAATTTTAATTTAGAAGCGGTGGCTTGCTTACCAAAATATACTATTGTTTCCAAGTTGGAATGAGTTGGTAGTAAATTATTATATCTAGCTAAGACTGATAAAGAAAATGCAACTTAGGTAGACTAAACTAAACTATAATAGGATTACAGGATATAGCGTAGTTGAAAAGTCGGTTTAGGTTATTTGTATATGTGTATTGAGCAGATAATTCCAAATCCAAGCCTAAAGTAGTAGTTTTAAGTTGGATCCACCTATAAATGTTGATTTATGTATAGGTAATTGTAGAAATATAGTGACTTGAATTAGAGTAAAAATAACAGATGATGTAAGGTGAAATTAAAACATAGGTTTACTATTACTGTAGTAAATTTAGATGCTTAACAATTATACTAGCATAAAGAAAGATGCTATTAAAACAACAGTTATACACTTGAAATATTTAGAGTTGTAATCGTAGTATTAAGGAATGGTTAGTGTATAGTAGTTTTTGGATGAGAAAAACAAGTTCAACTGAGGTATAGATTTAATAATGTTTGAAGTAGTACTTTACTTAATTCCATATATACCTTTAAGTCCAGTTATAATTTGTTTAGTAATGCTTAAAAATTACTACATTGTCAAAGTGACTCGAAAAGATTGATAATATCAAATTTATATTGCAAACTATGACTTACTTAAGACAAGCTTGAACTCGAGATAACTCAACAATCATAAACTCACCTTCAATAATAGAATTTACATTTATTGATTTATAGGCGCATGTGAGGTAAATGAAAATAAAAAAATAAAAACCATTTACTTGGAAATATATTCTTAGATGCTAAAGGTGCAGATAGGCTATTTAAAACAATTACGTCAATCGAAGCCATAGTCAACCATATATTTACTTTAAACTGTCGTAAGGAAATGTACGATCCATCCAAATCTACTTTTAGATTACAGCTATTTAAACACCAGTGCCACTTTCAACAAAGAGTAAAGATTTGGTAATTCCCTATCAAGAACTATACAAATAAAACCAGCCATCAACCAAAATACAAACCTATGTAAATGTACATACTAACTATAAAAGTTTAAAGTCTAACTAAACTTAAACCTATTTATTTAGTTTACACTTGGACCTCTAAAAGTTAAATACAAAGATTAACAAAACCAATCATCAATTAAAGATAGAAACTTACTCTCCACCTGGAATCAACTAAAGACAAACATAAGTCAATGTTTAAAAACTAAAAAAGGTTACCATGCATATATTGTTTCCATTTAACAAGATCTGTTGGATGTTCTGTAAGACGGATGGCTGACTCGTCAAGGCGTTGGGTAGCTCACTTTAAAAATACAAAGAACCCAAAATTAAATGACAAACTTAAATTTAAAAGAAACTTACTATTCAGTTACATCTTCCAATACCATATCTATTATACAAGTTACAAGTACATTAATGTTTACAAATGTAAAATAAAACTTACTAACGTAATCATCGAACCCCACCAAAGTTCCAGTGAACTCCTTGTTATCCTTCATAACTACCCAAATTTTGGAACCGATACATTTGTCGATAATCTCTTTTTAAAAAGTTAGCATATAAAGTTGCTATTTATGTACCTAGTGGTAGAAGTTGACTCGCCATCTTTAAATTTATCTTTGCTCTTGATTGGAATGTAAACCTTTCTAAGCTTTTGGATTTGGATTTCCATCTCAATCCACTCCATTCCAACTTATCTCAGCTCTTGGAAACAGAATCAGCCAATAGAAACCCATGGTTTTTAGAAAACCAAAAGTCCAATTTTTAGCTTGAAGCAACTTCAACTTTTTTACAAGAAATAGATAGATAGATATGAGTAGGTTCATCAAAGCTTTAGGTGGCTCTATGCTAAGTACCCAAGGTAAAAACAGAAGTTTGGTACGAGGTTTGGAAGAGTTCTTTGAAAATGGAGTTGCCTTACCTAAAGATAAAATTGTTACTGGTAAATTTTTCGCTTTTCATTCCGTTTCTTATCGATGCTGTCTTTTTTGGAATAATAGGTAGATCATGGAGGGCAACCGAACTACGTTTGAAATCCTTTGAAGATTTACACAAGTTGTGGTTTGTCAATTTGAAGGAGCGGAACTTGTTAGCTACCCAACGTCAGGAAGCTAAACGTAACCAGATTAGTGAAGAGTTTTTTAGTAACAAGCATAGAGTGGTCAAGGTATATCTTTTAATTTAAAAGCTTTATCTTAACTTTAGTATTTTTGAAAATGATAGTGTAAGAAGAATATGGCAAGGATCCTTACTATTTTGAACGAACGTAGAATCCACTTTGAGCTGGCCAAAAAGATGCAAAAGGAAGGCAATTTGGGTAGCCAATAATAAAAATAGGTTTAAAATTGCCTGGAATATAGCAAGGTAAAACTCAGGTTATTATTTAAGTGCATATTAGTTTAGATGTATATTTAAATAAATTCTATAACCGAGGACGTAGGTAGATTATATAAATTGATTAAACATATTTGCACCAATTTTTTACTTCATATACATTAGTCTTAAATGTTCCTATCCAACTGTTGTAAACAACCTTTTATATTGAACACATCTATATACCATGGGCATATAGGAGCTACAAAATATTCAAAGCTTATTTCTTGTAACATCTATTGTATAGGCATCAAAAGTACTAGAGTTTGTACCTCAATTTCCAATTGCATTTCAGAATAAGTTACAAATGAAAACTTTTCACTAATTTACATCTATTCTCACCACTATGATCTAGATTGAATGGCAAGTTGTTGAAACCAGACGATGCATCTTTAATTTCTATTAATTTACAAATAGCATTCAGTAACAAAATTCAAGGTTCGTATATGGAATGAGTAATTACCGTTAGACAAGCCATCATCTAAGTATTTTATCTTTTGACCATAAAATTTATTTCCAAATTTGTAAGTCGGATATAATCAACTTGTATATTAAATATATCAAGGTTTGTACAACTGTAGGTCTATTCCATAAACTTAATAGTCCAAAAGGGCATATTTACATCTTTAGTAATAGCTTAGCTAGAATGGTTAACTTTAATTTACCATAATAGTTGTACTGGTAAATTTAAAACAATATATACGCCACAAACATTCTAATGACCAATACAACTGAATGCATTACTTGTAAGTAGAGCATCAATAGTCTGCTATACTTTGGAATGCAACGGATGTTACAGCTTTGTAAGAAGGAAAATAGGTTCCCAGTACATTTTGGATATAAACTCCAAGTAGCTTTTTAGAGAATAGATGTTTCTAGTGTAAAGATTGGATCGTAGTAGATATGTAAAGAACCATATCTCTCAACAAGGGGGATTTCCTTGCCTTGAAACAAAAATTAATTGATTAGCGAAGGATATGCTTCTAATGGATTTTTAAAGGTCTTGTTCGAAGGAGAGTAAGGCCCTGGCTCACTGGACTGTACTCTTTAAAGCTATGAAACCTAGTAAAGTATACTTTGCGTTTTGACTGATAATTGCAATTAAACTATGGCTTTAGTTTGATGGAATGTCGCAAGACTTATATGTAAACTTCAAAAGATTCAATATGGATATATCTTCTTTTACAAATATTATTATAAATGAGCTTTATGTGATGTGATATTCTTTGTTACATAGCTATATTTAGTAGTATTCATAGGAGCGGCATAATTTGGATTTAAATATTTGAACAATCTCATTTTTTATATTAAACCGAGAGTAACTATAAGATAGGAACATATATTACATTAAAAATAAATTCACTCGGTAACTCTACCACTATTTACAATTTACATATGTTCAAGTTTAATAGGTAGCGATGCTATAGTATAGTACGCTATAGTATACTCCTATTTTGATTGATACTCATCCTAATATCCCCTTCGAAAACTCTCGTTTTTTATATCGGGAAAAAGCTACTTTTGTAGTGGATTCATCAAATCTAACAAAGACCGCATCACGAACTTCCATTTCAATTTTCACTTTCATCCTTTAACTTCCTTCAAAAATGTTGACCGGAGAAAGACCAAAAGTTATACGAAAGCAAAGCTCACCAGTTACACAGGATGAGAAAGATTATGACCAGGTTAGTTCTATGACAAAGCAATAAATCTCATACAAATCTTTGTTTGTAGAAATTCGAAAGAGTACTTAAAGAGAACCAGTACCGATACAACTTACTGAAGCCAGAAAGTGTGACTAAAGGCTCTGATACTCCCAACAGTACCTCTACCAGGTCAAGTATCGACTCACAGGTTGAGTTGGTTAAGGAGCGGGTCGGTAGGAGACCGAGAAGTTTTAGTATGCCTACTCCCAAGACCAAGTTGGAGACCTTGAACGTCAACTTCTTCACCAACGAAAACTTCAACAGGAAGCTGTACCGAACTAACTTCTGGGAAGGTGAATTCAAAGCAAAAGGTTCAAATTTAATATTGGTTTTAAGTTAAATTTGTGTAGATCATAACGTCTATCTGGGATACGACGATGACCTTGGACCCATCTGCGCTTCAGTAATTTCCATTGAGGGATACCATATTGTCTACATTTTAACTAACTTGGTATTGAATAATTTACTCGTTGACTAATTTTGCCTAGAAATTTGCTACCATCAAAGTTGAGGATGCATTGATAGCCCCAGCTTCAATTCGAGACACCAAATTGATATCACCTAAAGCTTATTCGATTATTTTATACCTGGCTATGGAAAAATATTTATTTGAAGTGGAGGAAGACTTCTTCCGTTTACTGAACTGGCAGCAGAAAATCAACTTCAGCACACCGTACGCTTCTGAGCACCTCGAAAAGTTTTTAACTGATCATCAAGCATACGAAGAAGAATTGAAGAGCCATATCAACTTCAAAATTACAGCACTTCAATTTGTAAAGGGGGATCTTTCCAGATTCATAAGCCAGTTCGAGCTTGTTAACGACGCTACCATTCGAAACCCTTTGCTCAACCTAGAACGTTATATGGTATTCAACAATAAGTCTTTATTCCTGACCAATTTTAGATGCAGAAGGCGATTCACACCGACATAATAATCCACCACTCTGGTCTGAATAGGACGATGGGTAACCAAACCTATTTAAGTTTAAACTAATTGTTTTAGAGCAAAGGGATACCTACAATGCTTTTTTGAGAATGTGTGGTGAACAGATCGTCCAAGATGGTGCGATAATCACCCCAGAGGAACTCATCAACCCAGAAATTCTTACTGAAGATTTTGAAACGATAGATGAAGTAAGTTTTTAAATTGATTTGAGTTAAATGTAGTAGGTTCAAGAGAGGCGAGACACCATATTTGAAGAACTGCTGGAATCCGAAACGAAATATATAAGCAAACTTCGAGCTATAGTCAAGGTAGCATTAAGTTCAAAACTCAAAAGTAACATACAAATAGGTGTATATCAATCCCTTTAGAGAACTTGCCTCCAACAAGAAAAAGTTGATTGTGATACCCTACGATATAAAGGCACTTTTCAACAACATCGAAGAGGTACTTGAAGTTAACGAAAAGTTTTTGGAGGAGCTAAAGACGTACGACCCTTTGAAAGATAATCTTGGAGATATCTGTGATCGACACGTAGAGTTGAACTTACTTGTTTTTGCTAACTTTCTATTAGATGGGCTTATTCAAGGTCTACTCAACCTACATAACAGGTTATAAATATTCACTGGAGTATAACTGCATCCTTGAACGCAAGAATGCATCTTTCTACAACTACATTATGGTAACCCTTTATTTTAGACCTATAGTAAAAATTTAGGCTGCTAGAGACCATCCCGACTTGTGATAAGTTGGCTCTTAAGGATCTTTTAGTTATGCCAGTACAGCGTATCCCACGGTACAATCTCTTATTTACAGGTAATTCATAGAAGCCAATTTGTTTTAAATTATAAAGATTACCTGCGGTTTACTCCTAAAACTCATCCGGAGTACCATGGTCTCTACAGTGCCCTAGTTAAAGTCAACGAGATAAGTTATCTTTCCGGGCATCAACTATCGGAGAAGGCGGAGGAACTATCCAATATGCTGAGAACGATCGCCGACTGCCCGGTATTTTTTATCAAGAGTTACTTTAACCTTTAGCCCAAAATAATGAGTTCGTCACGGCATCTAGTACCCAGATGGACTGCATGGAATGTGATATAAGCACCTCGGTTATGAAAGATCATATAACACTGTATCTACTTAGCGACTATCTAATCATCACCAGGCGTAACAAGGATAGTGGAAGCTCTAAGAAGAAGCACTATACGTTCATCTCGTGGATAAACCTCAACGGACTGGAGTTTTTGGACGCCCAACATCACGGTAAGAAAATTTAACAACCTTTGACTAATGATGCTAGGGAACTACAACGGCATCTACGTCAAAGCCAACCTAGACTACAGTGAGGACTTGTACTGGGACCATCAAGAGATACATCTCTATGTGACTTTAAATCCTTCCGACAAGAATAGGTTTTATAATGAGCTTTGTACTACTGCTGCCATATGCAGAGCTAAAGGTAGCTACATTTGAAACTATTTCTAACCTTTCATAGCAACTGGGAGCTCATGCTTCTATCAAACGGTCAATGACATCAACATGTACTTTTTCATCTTTAAACCGGAAGCCTATAGTCAGAGCAGGCTCAAGGTAATGTGCATATTTTCAAAATTATTAACTGTTATAGAGTGACATTGCCTTGCATTACGTCGAAGATCTATCAATTCCAATCGATCAGTATTTCTTGAATCCTCTGCCTTCTTTAGTGAGCGGTATGATCCGTGGTAGAGATTGTCGCTTCAGGTAAAATGCTATTCTTTCTTTAACTAACAACTTATAGTTTGTGCTTGAGAAGCAAAGTCATGTGTCAGCCATTTGACGATTACATCACCCCAATTGAAATTGCCATCGCTACACCAGAAGATCCCAGAGGTTCGGGTCGTAACTACCAGCTACCCTTCCTATTCCAAGGCTATTTTTTCCAGCACCGTAAGTTTTTAATTTCAAAGTTTAGCTTCTAAATTTGACTTAGTGATCTACCACAAAGCAATGCTACGAAACTCGATGGCTTATCTCAACAAACAGAACACTTACAACCGCGTTCTCCTCGAAAGTTTGTTCTCCTTACACTTCCCCTCCCAGAACTGGGTCGGGCACCAGTACCTAAACGGCATCAAGAGCTTCTCTGTCCAGATGAAAAACGACCGATACATTTTAGTCTCCAACGGGGCGGCCACCTCGCACCCCAACAAGTCCCCTACCAACCGATTGTCGTTCCGGAACAAGTCTCCCCAGCACCTCAAGCTTGGCGCCAAAGCTGCTGATCACAACCGTACTCTAAGTGCTGGCAACCGATCTTTAACTGATCCTCACAAGAACCACCTCTACCCATTGTCGGAATTGCTGTCCCCTAGCCACAACTTCAGTAAGGTCAAGCCCAAATCGAGCAAGACTATATTGACTTCCAACATCCCCGACCACCCAGCTGATATCACTGCTTCCACCATATCTACTTTATCACCCGATACTTCGTTCGCCTCTACCCTAGGACCAGGAGAATCGCAAGTCAATTTAGGGGCTAAGGTTCTACCTAAGGAACAAGGCATCGATACCATCAAGCAGCGTAAGAAGAGAGGTTCCTTCATCAAGATCAACCGATTTTTCTCGTGGTACCGTTAGTTTTTATAACACGTAGTAATTAATATATTATCCTGTTCTTTTAAGTTTTATAAATGTATCTAAAAACCCATATATATATTTGTCGGATTGAATGGAATAACAACTTGAACAAATTTGCTGCCAAAGCTTTAGTGACTTTAATAGATTTGATGTTGTATAGAAAATGAAAATAAACAAGCTTTACAATAGTGAGTTAATTGAATCCATGTATCACCGCCTTTTAAAGTTCAAGTTCACTTTCAACACTACCCATTTTTAAAAGACCTGTAAATAACTTTGAAACTCTAGGGGTAGGTAAAAAACCCTGCAGCCAAAAGAAATTATAAATGAATAGGAAGGTAGTTTATGGGATTAAAAGTATAAATGCTAGAACAAATTAGTTATCCAAATCGACGATATCGACAGTTAAGTTGAAGAACTCGTCGGCAACTGCGTAATAGGGATGCACCCCCTCCAACAGTTTCAAGCCCAGCCGTCGTAAAGCTATAGATTCATCGATGGAGGGTAAAGGTGGGACGTTGTGCTTTTGACCAGTTTCCTTATCAACTAAGCTGGAAATGGGGCAGGGCCGAGTACTAAGTCGTGTATGGACTAAGGTGGCTGAAGAGACGGCGTACAGCTTGTATACGACTCCGTACCTAAAGAATCGAATACCCAAATACTCGGCGTATCGCAAAATCGAAGTCGAGTAGTGAGCGGCGTAGCAGTTGTAAACGTAGCTGAGGCAAGAGTCCTCTCCTCGAGTGAAGTAGGAACACAAACGGATCAACGTCGTGTTGCAGTATCCTAGGTTGGTGAATATGAGAGGTTCAGCGTATTTCTTGACCCACTCGGGCTGATAGATGACAATGCGAGACATAGCGTAGATAAAGGAAGAGTAGCACTCGTTGAACATCTTGAGGAGCTTCTGGCACATGCTGTGGGCCTCCATCAAAGTGACATTGGTGAAGCGATGCTTGAGGCAAGCGTTGGCGTGGCCAATGAGTTCATGGATTTGGGTGCAGTACTTGAAGTAGATGCCACTTAAGACGTCGCGGATCTGGATGAACTGGGAATTGGAGGGTGTATTTGGCATGCGTGGCAATGGGTCGAATTTGGGATAGTGCAAACTCCAATCGAAAGCTTGCACAAGCATAGGTCGGTTCAACATGTTGGTATTGAGCTTATCTTGGATGCAGCAAGCCCACCACTGGTGACACCGCAGTCGAATTTGCCTAGCAGTAAGCTTGTAGGATTTGGGTAATGGCTTATCTAGACCGAACATAATAGAGTAGATCCCGTTGAAACTTTGGTAGAGCCAGGCCGACCCAAATTCAGTAGAGCCGACTTGGTATTGCCCAATTAGCATGAGCCCGAAGATGATGTCGCTGGTAGGGCGTGGAAAGTCACTTTTGAACTGGCGTATCGCTTCCTGGTCGAGTACGCTCGTCAATTTGGGGGAAAGGGACTGTTCCGATATGTACTTGCTGCCAATGGCCACTACTAATTTACTTATCAAAGGGCTAGGGTGCTCGATCATATACTGCTCGTCCAATATGGGGAAGAAGCAGGAGTAATTGCTGAAGTAAGCGGACGTTGATTCGTCGATGAACCACTTGGAAGCTAAGCTTATACCGAGTAAGTTACCTTTGTTCAATACATGGGACGTTTTATTGTGACCATCACCCTTCCAAAGTGGCGATTGCAGTTTGGAAATCTTGTTGAGATCGAGGTGCATCATTATCAATGAGCCAACTGGGCTTGAACCGTAGTACTCCAAACTGCCATCCTTGTTCTTGTAGATCGATTTCGAGGTGCTGTCAATGTACGAATTCTGCAACAGTAAATTGATAAGTTCGAAAGGCTGCTTGGAGTAGTTGAAGTTGTACCGCCCATTCTTGTTGTTGCCGCTAAGTTGATTTAGATCGCATAAGGATACCGTCCTTCGTTTTGTAGATACCATGCTGGATATTCCTGAAGCGCCATCCAAGCCATTTGGGTCGAAATTGAGTACCGATAAACTCACCCGGTTAGGCTTCTTGGTGACAAGGTTTAAGTTGGATATGCTGTCTGCGCTATTAGTTCGGACGTTGTACTTATAAACCTGCTTCAGGAAATTTTTATTGTTGGCAAACTCCTTATCCTCAGTTGTCGATATCTGTCTATATAATACTGGAGCGTAGTGTTCATTTGCATTGGCGTTGGAGTTTCTAGAGCGACGTTTTCTATATTCACAGGCAACCCCACGCTTTATACAGGTGTCGCATTCTGGAATTGACCTAGAACACTTCTTTCGATGGTAACGGCATAGCACACACGATACCCGCGATGTCCTAACTCCATCTGCTGAGCTCATCACCAGATCGCTCTCAGTCATGACTGGGTTGTTGATTGAATCTTTGAAGGTCATCGATATATTAGTTGGATCCACTTGACTCGTATATAAATCTACAGTTGCTGAAGGTTGATAACTGTACGAGGTTGGTTCAATTACACCAAGTTGAGAGCTGATCGAATGCAAGCTTGATCTTATTACTAAATTCCTACTTTTTGTTAACCAATTTTAGCCTGGTTTCAATTTATGCAAGATTGAACTTGGTTTCTTGGATAAATGGGTGTTCTTAGCACAATTTTTCAAGGAGACACTTTTACATATAGTTGACGTTCAAGAGCCCTTGAGAGGTTTCAACTGGTCTTCAAACTACTTGGAGTTTTTACTTTAGCAGCCAGCTGGAAGGTATCCCCCAAGCAAACTTTAGATGTGATTCTAGGTCACTTTCATATTCCGGCTTTACTGTTCTTGAACCGTTTTATTATGAGCCACAGGCTTCAAAACATAAAGAATTGGTCAAATAGAAGGCCTAGACAAATTTTTAGTAACATACGTTCTAAAGTGATCACGTGTTCACTATTCGAGGGCTAATTCCCTCGCTACAGCAAAGGTATAGGGTTTATCTTGGTTTTGCTTTGTACTATGTTGAATTCGAGAGTTCTTCTAAAACTAACAAATGTATTAGTTTAATTTATAGCTTGGTGCAGATTTAATCCATACTTTTGTTCTCCAATCTAATCAACTTTTACCAGTGATCGATTAAGACAAGCCAACAAGTGGTTTAGTTTTGAAATGAAATTTTGTTGAAAGGTTGTTCTTTAGGAAGCTGTGCTATTTAGTTTTCAAGCAGACCAGAAGTCGCCTTCACAGCGTAGATAAAGAGAAATTCCAACAGCCGACATATAGACGATGATAGCTTATTACGATACACGAAGAAAGTTTACTGTTGATGAGATATTTGACTTGGGTAGGAGCAACTCCAAGGCACCTTATTTAAAAGTATGTGCTCCAATGGTCCGATATTCTAAATTGCCTTTCCGAAAGTTAGTTAGGAAGTAGGTTTATTTTTAAAATAAATATTCATTTAAATTTATATATGAAATAGTTATGGTGTCGATGTCGTATATACACCAATGATACTGGCAGATGTATTCGCCAATTCCCAATTTGCACGCGAGGCTGATTTCTCAACTGATTTCAATGAAGGCCCAGTTATTGTTCAGTTTGCAGCAAACGACCCCCAACCTTTAGTTAGAGCTTCCCAACTTGTCTATAAATATGTCGATGGTATAGATATCAATTGCGGCTGCCCTCAATCTTGGGCAATAGGTGAGGGTATTGGTTCTTATCTATTGAGAGAGCCTGAGAAGATCAGGGATATGGTCTATCAGATTAGGAACCAAGTTCCGATTCCATGTTCGATAAAGATTAGGATCCATAAGGACTTAAAGTAAAGCATTATCAATACTAGCTATAAAAATATATTACTAAATCTTGTTATTTTAGAGAAACTTTGGAGCTTGTTAAGCGTGCTGAACAGGTTGGAGTTTCTTGGATTACGGTGCATGGTCGACTGATTAAGCAAAAGCCATCAGAACCTCCAAACTTCGAGGCTATAAAGTTTTTGAAGGAGAATTTAAGTGTTCCAGTTATTGCTAATGGGGATGTCTTTTCAATTGCTGATGCCGACCGTATAGTTGAACAAACTAAAGTTGATGGTAAGTTCATTTGTAGTTTTATCTCACAGGCTTTTATAGGTGTCATGGCGGCTAGAGGGTTATTGGAAAATCCTTCGATGTTTGCTGGAAGTAACATCACTCTTTTCCAATGTGTAGAGGTAAATTTCGGTTGCCACTATGCAAATATATTAATTTTTTGCAATTCCAGGAGTATGTTCGATACGCTTTGGACTTTGGTACTACTACTTTCATCTTTCACCACCACTTGATGTTTATGCTTGAGAAAGTCATGTCAAAGTCTGGTAAGCTATTGCATAGTTGTCTTGATATATACTAACTCGTAAATCTTTTTAGAGAAGAAAAGTTTCAATATTTTATCTTCTATTCCAGCAATTCTAGATCATTTGAGAGAGCACTACAATATAGATATTTAGTTATGAGCTAATTATATTCACAGTAGAGATTCGATGTTGGTGAATATTTTAATTGATATAGCTTACTTTGTTAGTCTATAGAAAGCTAAAAGTCACAACTAAAACGTATAGATAGATAAATAAATAATTTTATTTTGGCTTAAGTAGTATATTTAGTATCAAAATTTAACAACCTAATATCCACCTTCACTAGAATCTGATTATTATGATATACGGTTCAATTTCACTTAAAGGTTGATTAAATTTGAATATAAATATCCAATATTATATCACACTAATGATGTATGATTCTAATAACTTACTATATATTTATTTACTCTTGTACAGTTTAAATTCATCTGGCAGGTCTATCTCATCAACATCTCTCTTATCACTAAAATAAACTCTTTTAATCTCACAGTTGGCATGCAGTTGAATAATGTTGATACATTGGTAATTGGTATTGAAACACCTTTTGATAAGTTGCACTAGGTCCAGTTTAAGATGGTTCCAACCATGACTCATCTTTAGAGGTATCAATGCGAGGCTGTTAAGAATCTCCAACTTTTTCTAAATTAAGTTTAGTCATATAAAAGTAGAGACGTAGTACTTGAAAGGTTGATATCCTAATCTTTTTGATGGAATCGTTGCTATCAGAAATCTCCAATTCTAACGAAAAATCTAAGTCTAAATTTTTAAGTTGAAAGATAAGGTAAGGAAGTTTTATCCCTAAGCTTAAAGGATGATGAGGGCAACGTATGTAAGTGTCCTTGACATTGGCTCCTGAAACTCTTAGAGCTAACCCTAATGTCTCTTCATCGACTTCTATCAGTATACTCCCATGCTTTTCGTCTTTTATCTGCTGCCAAAGTTGTAATGGCTGGTCACTTTTATATATAAAGGTTAGTCACATCTATACTATAATGGCTTAAATCTACTTACCCATCACTAAATAACAAAGATATTATGCCTGTCTATAAAACATATAATTGTAATACTATAGTTAATACCATTCATTTGAATGTCTTTTACCTGATACTGATTTTTGAACATTGAACATTGAAGTTGATGTTTTTGCACGATCGAAAGATAAATTACCTATTACATCATAGACTTTGCTTGAGCTTTTCTGGAATTTTACTTTTTGCAGTTCTGGACAGCTACAATGTCGGAGAATAACTACACGAAAGAGCAACGTACATCAAATTGCATACACCAATATTAACTCAAACTACAATAGTGAGCATCTCTGATTCCGACCTACTTCAGATTTCAAACAAGTTTGGCATAAATGATTCGCAAAAGCTCAATAGGATTGATGGTATTTTTCTTTTCAAATTTCCAAATTTCAACTATTTATTTTGTAGAGGTAGTTCAGCCTATTATTAAAGCAATGTACCTAAATGTATTGCGCGATGTTTCTTACATCGAAGGAGAGCCTGAATCGCCCGAGACATTTATAACTGATGGCCAACATTTACAAATGTATCAAAGTTTGTTTGGATTGGAGTTGCCGGGTCAGTTTTGCAACTTTAAGAATGTCAAGTAATTTTATCAGGTTGATTTGTTTATTAAATGTTGTTTTAGAAGCTGTAAAGATTTACGAATTGCTCAAAACAGAGACTTTGCTAACGATTGGTAAGTTTATTTCTATTAGTTACAATTAAGGTTTGTTACATTTACAGTATAAAACTTGGAGTGGATATGGCCTTAAAAGGGAACTACACAGAAGCCCTGCAGCTTTACAACGACGCCTTGAAAGTGTACAAAAACAACATAAAAGCTTTACTGGCACGTGGGTCCCTGTAGGTTGCTTTTCAATTTTTGTGCTTATTCAAATTTAGATACGCTATTGCGTTTGGAAAGTTGAAGGAAGCGTACTTGGACTTTAAGCTAGTCACCGAGATCAAGCCTAAGCTTCGACATGGACAAATCTATCTGATCTTTATCAACAGAGCTATTAAGCTAGAAAACACTGGTCATACCGATCTAAGAGAGCCGGGAGGAGTAAGTTACTAAAGAAAGCTGCATATATTTATCACTATATTAGGAGAATCCGTTGGATATCCTTAACTTAGATCCATGGATCGATCCTGAAAGCAACGCCTTTGTCAAGCCCTATTTTAAACTCAACAGCTCCGATTTCCCACAGGATAATGAATAATGCTAAAGTACCGGTTGTAGTACCATTATAGTTTTAACTAAAAGTTTGTATATTAGTTCATTTTAATTTATAAAGTTTAATGTGTTTTATTATACTTTGAAAAGCTATGCTTCATTCATATCATTGTTGTACAAAGTAAATCGAGGATATATATGTATTTGTACAAAGTAGTTTAGTATTGAAAATTCTTTAATCTGTAAAAATTTAAATCAATATCAAAAGTATTGTCTTGATTTTCTAAACTTTGTGATTTGAAGCATCTACTTATAAATGATATCTTTATTCAAAATTAAATATATGGCAAGGTGTTGTATATATATATTCTAGATTAGTTTATAACAAAGGCAATTACAAGCACTTTAAATTTCTTTGGTATATAGAATTGTAAAGAAATAATATTTAGCTATTATTAAAACATTGCTTAATAAATAGTATTTCCTTTTACCTAAAATTGAAACATTAGCTAGAATGTCTAGATATATATAGCTATATTCTCTTTATCGCTGGGAATCGATAAAAAATATGCACTTATATATATGTTGCATGGTTTTATCTATTTAAGAAGTCTTGATAACTACTTTGATTTTAATACTTTCGCTTAATATATAGCATATGTCAAAATATATAAAGTTGAATTTGCTTGGATTGTGCTTTTTTACATATCCCTTTATATTATAGAATTCATTAATTTTCATAATAGTATAGCAGTTGCTTATCATCTAAATCCGGAAATTAAATTTAGCTCTATAGCTACTGATATCAATGCTTATACTCTGGGACCATTATAGTGTCTCTACTTATATAATTCAAAGACTATAGCTGCCTTTAATTCCATTCATTGCATGTTTGATCAGATACAGTTCTTTATTTATATAGTAGCTTGTCAACTTCTCAATCATTATCAACCTTTCTTCTAATGTACTTATCAACAACATTAGAACACTTATATGGCTTGATATGATAAATCCGAAAATATACAAAGATCCACTAAATTCAACTATATAAAAATAGTATAAAGCTAAAATCCTTTAAACTTCATTTATTTCAAATATAGAATATCTACCATCAATTGGTCTTCTTCAACCAACCCAACTTCTGCATAGTTTTGGCAAACTTGGGAGTCAGCATAGCGGTTATAGGAACCCTAATTGGAACCAGAAGTTTGTGGATGGAATAAGCAACGGCAAAAGTTGTCCAAAAACTAGGTTTCTCTGCCAAGGGTGCAGTAGCTATTTCTGGAGTACTATCTCTGAAATAGGAAACGAATTCGGAAACTTTAGTTTGCAGGAATAGGACTTGCTCTTCGCCTCCAAAATGTAAGATGGAAAAGGTTATCGATAGGTCTATTAAGGATATACCGTTGTATACTATGAAGGCTGCTAGCCCATACTTTTTTATCAACTCCTTTAAAGTCAACTTTTCTGTCTTCTTTTCTTCGACTTTCGGGGCTACATTAGAGTTGTTGGAAGGTTGAGTTGATTCCGTTGAATAACCTCTATTGACATTTAAATAGGTAGGTTTTAAAAAATTGGTTGGTACTGGCCTCAAGTAGTTGTTGTTTACTAGGCTGATTAGTTTGGCTGGATTCCTCAATTTGATTCTAAGCATGTCTCTTTACTTTTTGATAGCAGTCTTGAATAAAAGGCTTGAAAATTTTCTACATCCTACTTTATAACTTTTCTAATATTGATCGGACCAATTGTCAACCCGTAAAATTTCCAAGCACCTGTAGGAACATTTCATTTTATAGGCTTGAAGTGTTGTCAAACTGAAATTAGAATAAGCACTCTCATAAGCCAGCGATTCCTCAACAATATAGCTCACCTTTAACAACTTTAAAATAGACTATTTAAAAGGATGAATATACTTGCACCACAAGAGGTAAATTTTTGGTATGCTTAAAACTGTAGTGTATAACTTATTTTGCTTTTTCAGTTGGCATGTATATAGCAAAGATAATCAAGAAAAGGTTAAAGAAGCTGAAGCCAAAGCTAATGAGAAGCTTGAAGTCGAAAAAGTTAAAAAGGATGAGGAAGTAAGCCAAATTTTAATAAATAGACTATTTATTCTATATATTTATAGGGAAAACTCGATCTACTGAACAAGCTAAGAGCTAAAGCTCAAGCAAAGGGAAAGAATGTCGATGTGCAAGCTATAGATAAATTCAATCCAACTGAAACTGATAATACCAGCTCAAGCATTCAAGAAAAAAACATTAGTAGAGACAATGAAGCTAAAGATGACGAACCCCACCCAACAGATAATATAGATTTGCAAGATATTATTGTCACTAAACTTAACGAGGAATTTGTAAGTTATAATACCTTTAATCAGCTAATTTAGTTTGTAGTTCCAACTCGAAAAGAAAGAGAAGCTGGTCAATACGGAGAAAGTTAAAACACTACCCAACATCACAAATACTTTCTTAGTGAAACCAACAGGTAGCTCTTTATGTACGTATAGTTTATCAATACCTATCATTAGAAAAAGTTCCTTGGTATCATAGGAATGCTTCGGCTGAACGCATCGATATTGACCGGTAAATTATTTCAACTATTCCATTAATAATATTTGTGCCTTTAGTACCAAGTTGGAACGAAGTTTAAATTTTCAAGATCCTTTAGTAAACATTAAGAAGGAGTTAAAGGATAGGGAGATTCGAATGGATCCTAAACTTAAAATCAAAGCTAAAGATGTAGCTATTCCTTCTAGAAACTCCACTATTGATCGGGTAGGCTCACTTTTTTCAGCAATTTGCTTACTTGCGATTTAGGGTGATATGTCGGTTGAACAGCTTCGCACTATAAGACTACAGAGGGAGAGTGCTGAGCGAGAACGTTCCCTACAACTCCTCAAAGATGAAAGTCCCAGCCTAAGGTGAATATTAATGGCATGGAATATTAATTCATTCTTATTTAGGGATTTTGATATCAACGATTTGTACAATAAGAAGGCCAAGAAACATAAAAAGGAAAAGAAACACAAGAAGCATAAAAAGGATAGGAGAGATCGCGATGATTAGCACTATTGCTAAGAAGTAGAATGTCATATCTTTGCAATTAAATATAAATATTTATTAAATAAATCAAAATATATACATATACTGTGTGCAACTAAATGTTTTATTTAGTATAGCTATTAAACTTCAAAGTCCATCAAAAGCTGCTGTAACTTTGGGAATAAAATCTTTCTAGAGACTTTAACGTTGCCTAGTTTGTAAATCCTTAGGCTCTCAGTCCCATAACTATCATGGATAACTTGAATGTTGAACTCTTGGAAAGTCGTCAACTTCGAGTCCAAATACTGGAGCAGACGCTTATTTTTGGAGTAGACAACCAACTCCCTACCAAACTCTGCATCTTCCCCTTCGGCTTTATTTTTAGCTAGCATGACGATAAAAATATCCAACTCCTTGTCAAAAGAGCTTGAAAATTCCATCAGGCTGTTCAAGATATCATGATTGTCTTTTGGGTTAGTATTGAAGTTATTGAACCAGTCCAAGACATCAAAGTTGATGATGGAGGAGATGCCTAGTTCCAAGTTGTTGACGTTCCAAACTTTGTAGTCCTTTTTGAAAAGTTGCTGTAAAGTTAAACCTTCGTTGTTCTGCTTGATATTATCGAAAAGTTGAAAGAAATGATCAAACGTATACTCCTTACCCTCCTCAAAACTGTTGATGTTATTCAATAGTATATTGGCAATCTGAATATCTATGTCGGTGCATCTGTTATAGTGCCCCTTCAAGTTGACAGTATCGATTAAGATTGGGATCAGTAGAAGCAAATTCAACTCGTACTTGTCCTTCAAAAAATCGATTAGCAAAGTCTTGTCGTCAATAGAGCTAAACCACAGTAGTACGTTGGAAGTGTTGGATCCCACTTTATTAATCAGTTTGTACTCTAAATCTTTGTGACAATTTTCATCCGCGTGGTGATCGATAATTTTAGTTACCTTGGCATTCCATGAATCGAAGTTCTTGTTGATTTTGTTGTGGTCCACAAGTACAAATTTGTTTTCATACGAATTGTCGGTAAAGTTCGCAATTAGGCCTATCATCAATAAAAAACAGCGAGTCGAAACTAACACCTGCTTGAGTTAGCAGGTGCTTGACCTCGGGCCTCAAATCTAACTCTTTACGGACGATGTTTATTAGAGGTACATTTAGTACTTTTGGCAAGGTGTTCGCATTGGTTAAACTGAAATGATTGTTTATACAGCTGTAGCTTATTACTGAGACTATTGAATCTAAATCTATAAAGCTTTATAAGTCAAAATGGTAAAATATGGTAGGTACCTGCAGCTTCGTTGCCTACTATCCAATTTAATTCCATGTTGACAAAGTCTGTTTTAGAGGTAAATTTTGTTCCAACTATTGCCTCATACTTACTACTGTCGACTAGAAAAGACTTATCCTTGTATACCTTTGTTGATACTACTAATTTCAACAGTTGATTGATCTTTGAAAGCTGGTTTGCCAAGAATTTGGACATCGTTCTCCTCAATAATATTCTTGTTGAATTGCTTGAAGAGATGGAGTTTAAAATTGATGCTGAAAATTCATAAAATTTTAGGGTGCCTACGATTCTCAAATATCCTCATAGTGCTGAATTCCTGCAAATAAAGATCTTGGAATATCCAGGGTCTTGAATTGAGAGGGATATTAGTTAAACTGAATCAATAACAGCCTAAAATAGCTTTGATTGAGTCAGGGATCGGGTTTTCAAGGCAAACTCTCTTTAAAGCTCAAGGACAACATCGAAGGCAACAGCAAACGACGCAAGCTTTCTAAATAATTATATGCAGCTTCGAGAGTAACGGATAGTATAAATATGGGCAAAGTAGATATATTTTAGCAGACTAAACCTTTAATTCTTTATATGTAGGTAAGGACCGAATTGGAAAGTAAGATAAAGAGTAACAAACACTACTACAAACGTAGTGAGCCAACAAATAAACCAAAGGAAAGGGCTATCAAGTCAGATTTAGATGTGCTAAAAGAAAATTTCAAGTAACATCATATTTATGCACTTTTATTTACACACAGCATTAGATTTGTTAGAGAAGAAACCGAAGGCTTAAAGGACCTTGAAACTAAAGTTCAGAACCAAGAAAGGAGCTGGGAAGATCGACTGGCCATAAAGTATGAAAACCAACTTTTCAAAGAGTATGCCGTCATAGAACTGAGTAAATATAAAGAAGGAAAAGTAACTCTTTCCTCCATAAACCCAAACTTAGCTTTTTTTAAAACAATAGGTGGCTCTGAGGTGGAGGACGAAAACTGAGGTGATAGCCGGTTTCGGTAAAACCTCCTGTGGGAATTTGAGTTGTAGTGGGAGTGATCGATCCAACGTTAAAAGCTTCGAAGTCAATTTCGCTTATGTGGAGGATAACGTTAAGAGGAACGAGTTGGTTAAAGTTAAATTGTGTAAGAAGTGTGCCAAGAAGCTGTTAAGGTGTATCCCAATGCTGGAAATAAAGGTAGTTAGATTGTAAAGCTGTTGGTTTGGATTTGTCACCGTTTAGCGTATTATTTAGCTTGATAATGACTGATGTTTAATTGGATTTTAGATTCGAGTTTGCTTAGACTACATTCCTTTATTAAATTATCTATGGAAGTTTTGTATATAGTTGCTATTTGATGCTGAGCCTTCTAAAGAGATTTATTTTTATATTGTATAAAGCGTATCCTCCACATTTACTTTGTAGCTACCTAAAGTATAGCATAAAATTAGTGCATTATTTAAACTAAACTTTCAATGGCAAAGTGGCATTTATATTTATATCTTTTGCCAATCCTTTTCATAAAGAGCTAAATATTGGAATTTGCTTCCAGTTGCGTATTTATATTTCAGATATAGAATTGATGTATATCAATAGTATATATTAGCTATGCCATTCTGTTGCACATTAATGTTCTAGGTAAGATATTTCTTTACACTTTAGAACTTTAAAATGTATGGTTGTATTCCGATAGTTTGATATATTTATATGCCAAGATATAAAAAGTAATCCCCGTTTTCAATCCAATTTAGAAATGCTAACAATAAAGTATCTCTTGTACAAATAACTCTAAATTATTAATAGTAAAGAACCATAGCATATTAGTTAAGTATTCTGCATATGCATATTTTGTAAATTTGCTGTGATATAGAGCTTTATATAGACTTTACAGAAAGTCCTATAATTCGTTTTTGTCATTCAAATTTCTTTGTAAACGTCATAAGCTTTTAAACTAAACTTCAAAACTTTATTCTCCTGCTTTTTAAAGTTGAAAGACGAGGTTATACAACAAGTTATCAAGAAAATATAAAGCCAACTATCAAAAAAACTTATCAACAACAGTATTCGATTCTAATCCAACAATATGTCCATCGATACAAACCAGAATACATTAGGTTGGGCTTTACGCCAGGTAGTTACTTCCATAGACTTCAGCATCGTCAACTTAACCAAGCACTTTTACATTCGTTCGGTAGATGGGATCAACTCCTCCTTCTGCTCCGAAAAGGATATCAACGACCAAGAACTTACTTCGACAAACGGTAAACTTATATTCAACGAAGCTTTGCCCGGTAGAGCTATATGGTACACTATATCTGGCTCACCAAATTATCGGCTGGAACTTCGTCTTCTGCAGTTCGACAAAAGTAGGAGTTCATTCGTAGATGGGCAGTTAACTGAAGCTGAACTTTCAGCTCCTTTGAAGTTTCACTTTGACTCACCTATAGTTTCGGACGTTCAGTTCCAAGTCGATGTCGAGAGTAAGATGTTGGTATGTTGGTTGGTGCTGAGCAGCAAGGTCGTACACAGGTTTCTGTTTGATGTACCCAATTACTTTAGCGATAGAAGCTGGGGGCTGTTTCGGCACCAGTCCAGTAACTTGAACCTCAACTTTGCTCCAACCATGATGCACCAGCTAGATATTAACAGTTTTGTAGTGGCATGTGAGGATGGAAATTTGTTCCACTACCAAGCAGAGAACTACTACGACATCAAAAGTGGTAAGTTATATTTTAATTTAATGTTTAGTTGTTGATTTTTTCTAGTACCACTCAAGGTTAGAGAGTGGAAGCTACCCTTATCTTTCTCTACCTTTTTAGTGCCGATGTCACGAATAGCAAATAATCTATCCAAAGGCTTGGAGACTTCTATTGACTCTGGAAACCAGCCCGTCGACTTAATTTCTTTAGATTTCAATGATGACAAACTAGTCATCAGTTACTGTCGTGACCGTCAACTGCGTTTCTGGTCCAAAAAGAATCATCAGTGCCTGCTCACTTCTCCAATCCACAACTTCAACCTGCAAGGGTTTGCCATTGAATTACCATCTCAACTCCTCCCCAAAGGGAATCAGAAGTTAATGGAGGTAATTAGACATCCCAACTACGACGACAAGTTTCTGCTGGTTGCCTTCAACAAATTGGATATCGGCTTCGGGTTTCTGGTTTATGAGCTGAAACTAAACTCCAGCAGGAATTTGAGCTGCGAATTGAACCACTGGATGCTGGATGAGACGCTGTCCTATGATGACGACAACTTTTCCCCACAGCTTTTGGACTTTACAATCACCAATGTCAACTCTAGCTTAACTCTGTGGGCTCTGTGGGATTTGCGCCGGTCTCGAGAGATTCGCTACCACAAATTGAATCCTAAATCCAGCACCAATACTGATGAGTCTGTATCTTTGGCTACCATCGAACGCCGATGGCTGACAGTAATTGCACCAACCCCATTTAACGAATCGGTGCCTCAATTTGACGTCGATAATAAGGATGTCTCTGAAATAATAGACAGGTTCTGCAGGTTCATGGCCTCTCCAAATAGGTTCAGCCGCCGTGTCCTACGCTACGGCCTCGAATTGTATCTGAAGCACCACTGTAGGGTTATTTCGCCAGCCGATATCATTGGTAGCGGTGGAGATCAAGATCTGATGGCCAAGGTTGCCCATTTCATCGAAAGGCGCTGTCAGGAGCTACCTATCAAAGTAACCAACGGAGATTATGCTGATGATGGCAGTGCATATAAAGAAACGGTAATCGCCGAATGGCTCAAGTACATATCCTTGTGTACTGAAACTCGCAGCGCTCTACATAAGCCACTGTCCCTCACCACGATGAACAGTAGCCTTGTCATCATGTATGGAGATGCAGTAGCACTGACCCGGCCCTGTGAGTTGTTGGAGATTATCGACTGCCACGTCAACGCTCTACTTCCGCCTTTTACCACCATTTGGACCGAACAATTCATCAACAGTTCGCAGCAGCTACTGGGTAATGGCAACGGTATATTGGAACTGCAACCTCTGATCGAAACTTTGCAGTTGATTCGTAAGCTAGTCCACCAGGGTACCCTCAAACCGGTTGTTCAGGAATTGGCTTCCACCCCCGTCGACCTCACTAAATTCAATATGTCACAATTGACGACACCCATGTTCAGTGACCGTATGTTCTCAGATTTGGACAAGGATTCGACGACTCAAGCTCAGCTTGAGATGCATTTCAAAAGACTAGCTGGTACTCTGCCCCTACTTAACCACCTTGTCAATCTTTTGGATCAGCCTCACCAAATTTCAAGTGCGATCAGCGAGTACTCCACCAACAATCCGACTGACAAGTCCCACTTGGAGTTGGCCTTTATTACAGCTGCCATGATTGATCTAAGTAACAGCCGGTATCAGCTAGCTACTGACTTGGCTACCATGATACTTTTAGCTAACCGGTACGAATCCCTGCAAAAAGCACTGAAACACGACAACAACCAGCTCAACAGACTTTTGAACTTGTACTCGCAGTACCGTACCTTGAATTGGATGGTTGATTTGACGATCCCTCCAACATACTCCAAAGGAGGTATAATTGGTCCCCAGCCCTAAGCAGATTTTATTGGACCTACCTTCCCAACAGTTCTTTGATCTGCAGGGCCAACCCCTTCATCAAACTTTCAATTCCGCTACCAAAGGGTTCAACCCCCTCAACGTTTTACACGACTTCCTACACTGCTTGGATCTGGGCTTTACTTCTGATCAGCTGAACATGCGGTTCTTTACGATTAGTACACCAGTTGACTCAGTTAGGTCAACCCCAGCTCACGTTACCTACTGCCCAACTCCTGTACAAACTTCTGACCTGGTTTGAGCTCAAGCACCTCATCAGCTATTCGCGACGGCTCTTGATGGTCACTCCCATATCCTACATCAAATCGTTACTTTTAGCGCGATCCCATCTCAAGGCCTCCGACTTTGAGGATGCAGCGAAATGGTTTCATCAGGCTGCTACCTACTATCATGTCACTCCGCCAGAAGCCTTACCTGAAGCTAGCTTACACCCCTTCTATGGTCTATTACCAAAGGATATCATTGCTAATGGGGCTATGGCCTACTATTTACACGTTGCTCAATGGTTCCAAGTTTATGGGGCTTACCAACAGGTAGTTGTAATGTGCCAGAGCGGTTTAGCTTTCACTTTGCTAGATCAACTTGACAGTCAGGGTCGCTCGATCCGCTGTCAGTTATATAAACTGCAGTTTGACGCTTCGATTGAGCTGGAACACTTCATCGACGCGTATACAGCTTTGATCCACCTTAGAGACACTGACCTGCAATATCAGGCCGTCGATACCCTGATACGAACCGTGTGTTACGCGAACAAGGTGGAGCTCTTGTACACTTACCCCTTTCCATTACTTGAGGATCCGGTAGATGCCTGCCTGTGGCAGTTGGCCTTGAGTCAGAGACCTAACGAAGAGAGATCGAAAATGGAGTTAAAGGTTAACTTTTTTGACATCATGCACCTCTTTTATATCTACCGTAGCCAGTTCTGTAAAGGTAAGTATAAGTTTAAGAATGCTTTTTCTAATTTCTTTTTTTATTTAGCGGCTACCGTCAAATTCCACCACCTCCTGTACATGATGGAATCGTCCAAATCAGAGGATGGCAACGAGTACAGTGGCATCGAGGAGTTGGAGCAGCAGCAACGGGCCATTTTCATGTGCCTCCAGGCCTTCAAGTTAGATAAAGAGGCTGACCAGTGGTTCAAGATTCGGTTGGAGTTTCTAGAGTCTTACAAGGTACTTTCGACTCTACAATTTTAAAATGTAACTCCAATCCCTTTATTTAGAAACTACTGCCTTACTTTGGCCATTCAGATCGTAAGTACCAATACTAACCAACCGTATACTAATTTAATTTTAGAGCCATTCGGTATAGTTGATTTCGACATGGTCACCCGGCTGTACAAACTGGTTTCGGCTGTCATTCAGCTACAAGCACAGCTACCGGTTCAACACTTGAACAGTAATTTTATCTGCATACACGAAATTTTTAATTGGAATTTTTAGCTGGATTGATCGACGTTGACAAAGCCATACATTTGCTTTTAGAGAACGAGGAATACGAAAAAGCGGTAACATTGGCTGTTCCTTACAAGCGCAACATGGTACCCATCTTCCAAACCTTGGCCAAGAAATGTATCCCCGAACTTCGAAGGTACGTTCTAAAGCTCCAATGCCGAAACTAACTTTACACTAGTAACTCCTTGGCCAACAAGCCCGGAGTAGAGCTTCTCAAGTCCATTTTGACGATTGCCTCCAAGCGATTTACTGACAAGCCAGCCCAGTACGAGCTAGTCATCCTGGAGCAGATTCTGGTCTCCGAGTTAGAATGCGACGACAAGTTGGAACTCCCTGAATGGCTATTAGCCTACGTTAACGTATGTTTTATATTTCAAAAGAATAACTTTTATTGAATCTATATTTATAAAGCGTGTTAATCATCCAGCCTTGATTCCCCTCCTGCTCAAGTATGCTAGAGTTGATGAAGCGGTCGAATTGGTTATAGCTAGCTTAAGTGACGTAAGTTCTTTTAAACTAGTTTCCCTACCAACTTTACTTAACTGGACCTAGGTCTTGGAAACAAATAACGACATGTCTACCACCACCGACATAACAGATAACTCTCCCAAGTTCTATTTGTCGGTTCACCTTATTGACCATATCTTTGAGGCGCTACAGACCAAGCAAGTAATTTTTCATTCTTAAGATGTGTCTGTTGATATTTGTTGGTTTAGGATGAAAAGCAGTTGAATAGGCTGAAGAGTTACCTGGATCTGTATCTGAGTCGCGTTACTGAGAATTCCATTTAGAACGATGGGATGCTATAAAGTTTTAAGGTTTTGGATACACTTTGATCTGAAAAAGGTTAGATTACCTTATTGGGTTACGTATTGTAAAAATAATTGGTGCTACATCTTTGGTTTTTAACGAGTAAATGTACATCCATATATAGTTTTGTCATTGTATCTTTATATTTTGATTAACATTCTTTATATAGGTTTATAAGTTAAAGTTCATATAGAACTACTTTCAACCTATTAGAAATAGAATTATATTCTGTACTTTAATTTAGCTTTTTTGATTGATGATAGCGAGTTTATTGTATGGGGATTTTAGTTTATAAGCTGATGAGTCCATATCAAGCATAGTAATGTACTTTACGTAGAAATTAAATAAAACTATATACTATCCAAGCTAATCAAAGAGTAGCGGTATAGCAAAAAGTACATTGGAATAGATATATTAAATTTGGCTTTTGGCTGATATAAACTTTGAATGTTAATTGAAATATGAGTGCATAGGAAAATATAGCTATCACTCACTCATCGTACTTTACCTGTTTACTTGAGATAGGTAGCTTTGTAGCTTATACCTATGTTATTATCTGTAATTATCGTATATATACAGTTCCTATCAAAATATACATTCAAAGCAATAAACTGTAGTATGAATCCCAAATAGTTTAATATAAAAGGTAGATCGGATAAGTTAGAGTAGCGGTATACAGAAAGTAATACAATGGGTAGGATAAAGTGAAGTAGCACATAGGAAAGTAATAGGGTGGGCAGACTAAAGAAGGTTATTTTTTTACGTCAAAGGCATCTGATTTCCATCCATCAGGGCGAGTGTCAAGAGGCTTATCGGAAGTTAGCTTCATGTCGGCGCCAGACACATTGATGCCAGAGGTCATGGCTTGCTCAACGCCTTCAAAGAAGTTACGAATACCTTCGGCGACCATCCGTTCAATGTCACGCTTGACATTGTTCTGGATCATTCTGTTGAAGATCTTGTAGATGGCACCGAATTTGGTATGCTGGAACTTGACATCAATTTCATTGATGCGGCATTTAGACTCGATGACACGGAATGAACGTTGGTTCTCGGGCGTTTTGTCTGCAGGGTTGCTGGAAATGACAGGAGGGGCAAGCTTAAGGAAGATGTCCATACCTTCGTTGGGGATGAGTACATCAACTAACCCGGCATCCTCCATGTTCATGAGAAGCATCTTCTTCTTGTAATAGAAGGCTACTTCACGAGCAGCTGCCTGGATGCCTTGCATTTGAACGCTGACTGCATTGACAATGCGCTCCTCTTCGGTGTCGAACTCGGTATCCGTACGAACCCTCACAGTTTTTGGTATTATATTGCTGCAACTTAACTTGATATTGTCAAGTATATACTCGTTGTCGTCGTCCTGCTCGGCAATCTTGGGGATTTCAAGAAGCTCAAGGCGTTTGGCAAGGACGGGGATGAACTTGTGGAAATCTTGTAGGAGATCGTACTTGATGGTCGGTCTACCATTTGAATCCAGGAATAAGTCTTGAGTTAAACCATCCAAGTCTTTGACAACTTTGTTGGTGGTAGGATCCTCTCGTAAATCACGGACGAAGCTTTGAGTTTCAGACATCAGTTCGTTGATGGGCTTCTTGTAACGTCTAAGAACCATGTCACGGGTTTTATCGAATTTGGTAATAGCTTTGTCGCTGTAATCTTTGTCCTTGATAAACTTGGCATCTTTGATCGATCTGGAAAGGAACTCGTAGTTGTCCTTCATGACCTGTTTGAGCTTTTCATCTTTCTGGACTTTATCGGCAAAGTTATATAGCAATTCAATGAGCCTGTCTAAGGAATGATGACCGGCAAAGTTTTCGATGGCCTTCTTTGCGTTCTTGGAAGCTTCCTGGAGGTCTTGGTTCTCGTCTACTTCAGAGATCACCTTCTTCTGAGTTCTGTTAGCTACGGTTTGAGCATTTCTCTGTAAGTCAGAAAGGATTTCGAGGAGACCGCTCATGGCACGTTGAGCCTCCTTATTCCCTTGGATCTCGTTCACAATTGCCAGTAGACGGTCAACTAGTTTCTCTTGCTGTTCATCCGAGAGCTTGAGGTCTTCCATAACGTTCTCAAGAGTGTCTTCAGCCTCGTCGTAGAGTCGTTCACCCTCCTTCTTAGCCTTTTGGATGTAGCCTTGGGCTTCCTTTTCGGCCTTGTCCATCTGTTTGGAGACATGCTGACCCGCTTCCTTTGTATCGCCTCTAGCAGCTTTATCAGCGACAGGCTTAACGGCTTCTCCGATCTTTTGAGCGGCCTTATCAGCGAATCTGGAACCTTCTCTCTCGACATCCTTGGCATCGGCCTTTCTAGCCTGATCAACCCTCTTCTTGGCTTCAGGATCTAACTTAGAGTAGGCTTCATTGGACATCTTATTAGCAGAGTCCTGAGCGGCTTTGGTAGCTTTATCAGCATCAAACTCGCCCTTCCTATTTGTCAAGTCGTCCACTTCAGGCAAATGCTCTGCTCCAGGGACGTGTTCCTTGAGTACATCTCTAACAAAGTTGTAAGAGTCACTGAGCAAAGAACGGAATTCGCTAGACGAGACAGCAAGCTTGGAGATTACAATTATGTTCGAGTAGGCGCGTTGAAGTAGCTTTTCAGGGTCCTGGGTACCTTTAGTAATGTCAGCGGTATCAGCTAAACAAATGTTAGAACGTATACTAAAATAAGGCATTACTATCTAAGTTTTGAGAAGCGATCTTAGCGTGATGGATGAGTCTTTGAATGACATCGCCTTCGTTCTTCTCTTGGACTAACTGCTTAGTGGAGTCCAAGACGCTATCGAGTCTATCAGCTACTCTTTGCCCAGTAGCTGACAAGTTAACTTCTGAACGAAGAGGCTTGGCATCTTGGGCAAACTCTAGGACCTCTGTAATCTGTTCGGTGGTAGGCATCTTTCCTTGGCTAACTATTTAGTATAACTCCACTTTGCTATTTTACCTTAAAGCCTGAGCGGCAGTTTGCAGGGATTCCTTGGTCTCGATAACTTCATCAACCTTAAGGGCTTTGGTACTTAATGAAGTGTCCTTGGGGACGAGATCTTTGTCGAATTTTTGGCGTGTATCAGTCATTTTGATGTATGTATTTAGTTTAAGAGAATACTGCTGCAAGGTGATTGTTTTTATAGTTGCTTTCTATGTAACTTTCATGACATACACATTACGATAGAAATCGTTTCGATTTATGACATTTAATTTCTACGTCACTATCCTATGCCCAATTGGGTTAAGCGTTTAATGGAATGGCATACATGATGTCACATTTACAATCCATTTGCTGCTTTGTTTGATTTAACTACATTTTAGTTTAATTAACCAATGCTAGAAACATATAGTAAATCTAAACGGATGTAGCGGTATTCAAAAATGATCAAGGTGATGAGTAATTTACATTCGTCAAAAGGTAGAACAATTCAAAACATAGTTTACACATCCAACAAAAGTAAATTACCTATAGGCTAAGCAGACCATTACTACACGATTCAGCAAAACTGAGTAATAGTTTTTATTTCCAAAACTTTGTAAGAATGAGTCGGCTAAGCCAATGGATAGTTTCCCTTTGAATGTGTAAATTGTGTTTCCGATCGCTTCAGCCCATATATGCTTCTGTATAAGAGACTGAGATGAAGTTTCTAGATTTGCAGCGAGTAGCTAAAGATGGGAATCTTTAGGAAACCAATTTTTGTTTTAGATGCTATAAAAGTTCAGCTACCACCTCGAGAAACATGTACTGCTTTGGCTAGAATGATAGATGCTTCTCACAAACACAATTATAAAAGTTTGATACTTATAAACACAAAGAATAGTGTATCCTAATTATCCCAATCTTTTGTTTTCATCTGCATATTAACCCTATTTCATAAATGCCTAAAATATTGAACTAGTTCTTTCCGTGCTTTACTATAAATTGTCTATGTTCTATGCAAAGTAAAGATCCCGTTGGTTTCGGATGGAGTGGGTATTGTAGTTTCCACAACAAAATTGACCTTGATAATATATTTTTAGATTTCATTTTAGCCTCTTTCTACTTACAACTGCTTGGCTTCTATTCAATCTAATTATAGCCTCAAACCTAGCGTAAACATTTGAGCTAAGTTGGGTACAAACCTAAGAGACGGAGTGGCATCACATCTACATACAAATTCCAATAGTCCAGAACCGTCCACCCCCAGCTGATAGACACATGGTTTGACCTATTGCTAATGAAATTTATAATTGTGATAAATTGAAAAGTGGTACGAGAATATGAAAACGTTTAGAGTAGCTGCTTTTGGAAACCCCTATTACATCTACCAACCATTTAAACTCCAATATCTAATGTATGATCGATTCTATTACATCCTGTTTATAACATCCAAGCTATCCAGCCAAGCACACTACTCTGTATCCCTGTAGAGATTTAGCCTCTTCAATTGACATTTAGTCAACTACCAATATTTACGCTAGTCTAAGCAAACATCTCTTCCATCCTTTCCAAAATTAAATATTTAAATAATACCACCTAGAAGCTTTCAGCATTTACACTTACAAGATGATCGCTGTAACAAAACCCATGGATGAGTTAAGCCGTACAGCAAGCCGACGTAGGTCCCTGCAACTGGAGAAAAGTATGAGCTTGAAGGACGACACCTTTACCGACCATCTCATGGTCCCAGGTGCACTGCACGCGCTTTCACCACCTTTAACCGGCAAAGAATTGAACCCATTACAGCGCAACACTTCGACTATACGGCCACGCAGCTTGAATGAACTGAAAAGCTCCTCTCTATTTATGGATTCAGAAGGATCAACTGAAGCCCGACTATCGTTACTCTTTGTCGAACCTTCCTCCTTCCGCAGCCATCGCCGACCTAAATCGATATCCTCACTTCCATCGGCCCAAAGCCAAATCTCTTTAACTTTATCAGGTAACGACGAGATGTTGGACGTTTACCGTGAAAACGCCAAGAAAGCTAACGACCCCAAAATCCAACTGGAATTCGGCAAGTACCTCTTAACTTCAGCTAAAAATTTGCTGGATGCTGCAAGTCCAACCTATGACGTGACAGCAGGAAAGAAGCTAGAGAAGGAGGGTATATTTTGGATCAAGCGTATGCAAAAGCTCAACTACCCAGAAGCTATATTTATGGTAGCTGAGTGGCACCAAAGTGAAATGTATGGGTGCGAGAAAAGCGAGAGTAAGAGTGCTTCGTTGTACCTCAGTGCTGCCAAGCTGGGCTACCCATCAGCTATGGACAAGATAGGGTATCACTACGAGCGCAAGAAAGATTTTACACGTGCCATAGCTTACTACAAGAAGGCTGCTGCATTAGCGGACCCTTCATCCAACTATGTAAGTCTAAATTTGTTGCCAAGTTACTAATATTCCAATTTTTTATTAGAGATTAGGAGTTGCCTACATTTATGGCGAACTGAAGCTAGGCATCAACCACAAGAACGCCCAATTCTACCTACGTAGGTCAGCGGCTGAAGCCAACGCCAGCTGTCCTAGAGGTGCTTATGTGTGGGCTCTAATTCTACTAGGCCTGTATGAAGTTGACCTAGGAATTCGCGATGAAGTGGAAGGGCGCGAGTATCTACTCAAGGCAGCGAAACTTGGGGTACGTCTCGGCCCAATCCAAAATTGGATTCTGCTATGAGTTCGGAGAGCATGGGTTCCCAGTCGACCCATCTTTATCGATTGAGTACTATACCAGCGCAGCTAAATCGGACCATCCCGAAGCTCAATTGGCGTTGAGTGGATGGTACTTTACGGGGGCACCTGGAGCGTTGGAGCAGAACGATCAGCTCGCTTTACACTGGTGTCAAAAAGCGGCCGACCATAAGCTTTCCAAGGCAGAGTACGCCATGGGTCATTACTATGAGGTTGGCGTCGGTGTTGATCGGGATATGAAAGTTGCTATGGAGTGGTACCAGAAGGCTGCAAAAAATGGCAACAAAGATGCCAAGAACCGACTCAAGCAGGCTGACTTTGCACCAGCCTTGAGTCGCTCCGAGATAGGTAGTATTCGAGATAAGAACAACAAGAAGAGTAAGGACAAAGGTACCTGTGTGATTTCGTGAAATGACGTACGTGCGACAATAGTCGACCTATATTTATATTTACATTGCTATTGTTATTGGATTGTAAAAGTAGAATTTGGAAATTATTTGTTGAGCATAGATAGTTAAACTAGTTGAAGCGCCTTGTCTACTCAAACACATTTAAAATTTTCAATGCTAGATATATTACCATTTAAAGATACTTTTACAGCCATCTGTTATACATTAAATACTATTTGATTATATCGAAAGGGTTTATTTGTAGTGTATACAATGCAGCTTACGATAGCTTATTTTTCCAAAATTTACTTTATATGAGCAGTTGGTTTGATACCACTGACCTAAGGTAAAATCTCCCAGATCTCCGTGCTGGTAAAGATATTTATTTTACTGGTACTTTAAACTATTTTCTATGGATTTATTTTGATAGTTCTAAAATTCGTATAACAGCATCAAACTCGATGTTAATCGATAACTAAACACATACCAGGTTACCTTAAAATGTACGTTGTACAGGTAGCTTATATTTAAATCCTTCATGTATCAAAACGTAGGCTATGATGTATTTTATAATTTCTAAAGCATTAAAAAAGCACTACTTGTAAGTTTGATGAGCCAGATGTAGATATCTATTTGAGAATGTCACTTAGAACCATCGATTATAAATGACTTTCAAAAGTATAACGTACTAATAGACCAGAGGCTTGGACACCTTTATTATATCTCAAGGCTGGCGTTTAAATAGGCTCGATCTGATATATATCACTAGTGTTTTAAATCAAAGGTAAATCATTTAAAACCAAACTGCCTTTTCAAATAGAGCCTATATTAATGATTTGATTGATCTATCCATAGTATTGCTGCTTTTATTATCTAATATATAAACTAGGGCTAATGCAAAATAGTGGATATATATAGTGTTAGTGTGGTGATTTTAACATTACTTTATACATACTAAAATAGGTGTAGACTGATCTGTATCTACATGCGAATTAAACCAAACTGACTTAAAACCTCACCTTGCTGATAATAGATATGAGAATTCCAGCTGAGAAATGAATACCTAAATCTGAATAGGCCTCACCAATTCTAATTCTGACTCTGACCCTAGGCTTTCTTTATCGGTAACCACAGGCTTGGCAGCTTACCATGCAGAGCTGGGTTGGCATAGGTACCCAAACTGGAATCCAGTACTCCATAGTAACCGACCATAGTCGATTGGGAGTAATCCGTATAGTCATCAGGCCGAGCATAGTTGGCTGAATAGTGTCGGTGGGTCGCAAAAGCATAGTCGGATTCGCCAGTAGCTAAAGCTTGAGGTTCTTGAAAGAGCCGGGTTTCCTCACCGAAACTTAAATTCGCGTTGATATCCAATTCAATAGATTGTCGTGGTGGAGGAATCATACTGGATCGTAACGATCGGCTAGATAAGGATGATCTAGGCGAAGATTCAGCAACACCACTACCTTCATCAACGGCTTCACAATCGTCCCCTTGAACCAACAAATTGTTGGGAAGATACTTGCAGGAGTGGGGATAGGCGGTCGGGATATACCAAGCGAAGATGACGGTAGTCATGATCAGCGGCAGCAATGCAAATGCCAAGTAGGACATCCGCTTCAATATAAACTGTCCAGCCATCGTCAGTTCCAACAAGAACAGGCCTAGTATGCACCGTCGGAACATCAGCGGAAATATAAGTCCTCCCGATTCGTAGCGACGGTAGTAGACGTAGACTAGGCAGTACTGATTTACAAAGAATCCTAGTAGGAAGTAGGCTGATCCAGCCAGTAGGATGACTGGGCATACGGTTGAATAAGTTAACGTGATGACAAATATGATAAGAGGCTGGCCAACCAACCAGCCATAGTCAGTTAACACTGGGGAAGGTAAACAATCCGGCATAATCTCTGGGAGTGGTGGTAAATATCGAAACCCAAAGGTAGTACATGGATGGACCAAACTGTAGAAGCTGAAATGGGAAGAAGCCGATACCTTGCAACACTACGTAGTTTACAAAGAAAGGGGCCACATCGGATAGCGCTTTGGCCAAGATTAAGAGTATTTGGATATATCGTTATTTCGCCCATCGTAGCTTTTCCAGACGGAGTTAGAAACGGTGAAAACCAACAAAACGTTGACCAAGAGAAACAGAAAGTGCTTGGAGAAGGTTTTGCGCTCAATCTGAGAAATAGACTTGCAACCTTGTACGATAGACAGGGCTGTGAACAGATAGGGGGTCAAGGTAATGAAGGCGATCGTGGTGAATGTGGGTAGCGATGCCTTTAGCATAGCATATATCGATGGCGAAGCTGTCTTCAGCGTATCCAAGAAAGGGAAAGTTCTGGTCAGTCGATCCATACTTAGGAGTGATGCAGTAAAACTTATTGGAATCCCCCAGAACAGTAAAATCAGCACCATCAGTAAAGCAACAACAACAGATCTAATCAGTTGGTCTTGGTATTGTATCGATAGATTGGGCCAGAACAAATCGATAGGCTCTGGGGCTAAGTCGGACTTGCACTTGAATGGTTTGCTGTCGTGGATGGTTTGGGCAGCCATGTGGGCAGCTTCAATCGACTTGAATGTTACAAAACCTGTTCTTGATGCATGGAAGTTTCGATTCTGGGATCGCACCCTTTGCACTTTCTCATCCAGAGATTGGAATCGATGGTAATATGACTAACTAAGGTGAGTTTGATATATTAAACAACTTACTTGAATCAAGTCAACCGGTTTACCAAACAGACCCAGAAATCCACTCTTTGTAGTAGGTCTAGGACCAGAGAATTGAAGTCCTTGAGTTCCGTTTTCTAGCATACCCGCCTCCTCGTCACTGTTTGGAGGTGGATTCACTATAAAGCTGATATTATTAGGGTCGTAATTGTTTTGATGGCAAGGATTTCCTAGCCATTTAGTAATAAAGTACTCGCACTGCAGCAGTGCAATACATCGTCGTTTAACCAATGCTTCTAGCCTGTTGACGGCTAAACATAGGTGGGCTGATTCGACTTGACCAAAGTTGAATTGGTCAAAATGATTTATCAGAGTTTGGTTGTCGGTTACCGTTTTTGGCAAATTCTCTACCATTATGGTGCGTGAAGTGGCAGTGTGCTTGTGAGAGAGAAGATGCTGCCATCGTAAGTTGGCATACGCTCTGTATTCTTTTGCCATGAGGTAAAAAAAGAAAACTACGAACAGGTACACGGCTAAGAGGTGGGCTATTAACTTGTAAGACCCAGAATCGATGGTATGAATAGACCATAGCTTGACTAGGTCTTTCATCTCTTCAATTTCATAACTACCTTCAGTCGCAGTGATGGGCACCAATACAAACATCCCATACAATGAGCAACCTAGGAAGAGCTTCGCTGCCATCTTGAAAAACCTTATGTACTTTAAATAAATTAACTAATATAATTTTTAAACTAGATTACCATCAAAGCATCTAAACCAACCTGCTCCAAAATTTCGTTTTCACTAAGCCGAAGCACAGGCAATATCCAGCTGAAAAGACCTTTACCTAACGGTGGAGGCGGTGAACTATTGTAAAAAGTTAACTACAGTTTTGTGAAATAGATCTACAAGCTTAATTTGGTTCGACTGGAGAAAAAGTTGGGCCATATTAGTCTAAATGCTGAAAATAGTAGAAAGCTAACTAGGCCTAGTATCGAAGCTAATACAAGTTGACTTAGGCAATCTCTAGTTGAGTTAGCTTGAGCTATAAATCCACCCGGTAGCTTGTCATGACGATCGAGACCAGGTAGTAAATCTGCCCAGCCGAAGCTTGTTGAGTTCGTAGTCATGCTCATAAACTATGTTATTAAGTATTGTATGTACTATGTGGATGTAATTCCTGTATATTCTAAGCCCGGCGATATGGACAGGTGAGCTTTGGGTGGTATCCAAGAAGGTTGGGTAAGTAAAGTATAAGACCAACTCTATAGCCTGGAATTGGCATTTCACTAAAAAATTAATTGCGAACTGCTATTGTTTGCAAAAGCAATAAATTACAAGTGCTTGTATTGTCCTTAGTTGGAAAATAGCTAAAGGATAGCCAACCAATATTCATTAAAGTGCTGATTTAATTGATTGGATACTATTGTGATTCTTCAAGGTATACTTTCTACGAACTGGAATGTGAAATTGCCGTAATAGGAACAATATATTGGTAGTTTACAAATTGAATGTCTCGAAATTGAAATTTATTTTCGACCATATTCCAGTAAATAAATTACTGTATCTTGCCCATCTCCTTAGTTGGAAGTGCCCTATATACCGCATTCCTAACTAGAGGTTGGGAGAGAAGGTAGAGCAATGAGACGAAAAATATGAATAAGGAGTTGATAGTGAAGTGGGAGATGGTGACTCCAATTTCCAGCCAACTGCCGTAATCTTTGACTAGGTAGAAGAACTGCAAAGTCATCCAATCACTCAAACTCAGCGCCAGAATGAAGGCCGCTGGAGCTGGAAGTCCGGTCTGCATGCCCTGCAGGTTGAGTGCTGCTGCCAGCACAAAAAACGGTACTAAAATCTTAACCACTAGTAGGGATCCCATCAGAAAGGCGTCGAATACAACGGTAAGTCGATAGACTGCTTCCAGTGAAAAGCTCGAGACCGATGCTACGTTGCCAGTTCCAAAGAAGCCCATGTTGATTAAGAACAGGAAGGTAACAGCTGGCCTTAAATCGAACAGTTGAAGGCTGCGATAGCCGTCAGCAATAGTCGGCTTTGCCTAGTGTTACTTTAGAAATTTTATAAAGGTCAATTTACTTTAGAGATGCCTTGATCACTGAAAATAGCTCGTTCTAAATCTAACCAGATGGTCAGAACCAAGTAAAACGCTACGTAGAAGATAACTTCGTAGCTGAATTTTAAAATAAATAATTAGTGATTTTGAATCAGAGACAACTTACGAGATACTTAGAATGACATAGATTGGGGCAAAGGCAAGATAGATGGTTAGCAATCGGAACTTATAATGACGAGGAATGGTGTTCCGTATAGTAAAGGTAAGGTACCCTAAACTAGCGATGATAACAAACCATCCCAAATAATGGATAGACGGGTCGACGAGCTCACGCTTTTGAAGCTTGAATCCACTGATAGCCATTTGGAGTACACTCAATGCCACCAAGCCTAACTATATGTACAATTTAGTATATGGCGATTTAAAAGGCTTACTTGGACGAGAAGAGAACTTCGCACCTGTTTGGTTTCATCATCCTGAGTATAATCTTTCAGGTTGTAGGTTGATGTTAATTGTGAAAGGCTAGGTTGAGCGGCGAGCAAAGTAAGTTGATCGGCATGCAAGTAGGCCCATAACCCTGTAAGGATAACAAGGAAGCCTCCTAGACCACTAAAATCCACTAAGTAAAGCGAAATAACAAAATTTTACATTAAAAGTAAACTCTCCTCCTTTTCAACCGGCAGGATGGGGAAGATGGCTATGAAGCAGCATGCTACCGCCCACTTTGGTATTATGAAGTTATGCTTGGTAATCAGTTTTTGGTATCTAACAAGTGGCCAAATAGCTCCTCCCAAAGCCATGGCAGTGAGTACCGAACGGTAAAAGTAACTTGCCACCTAAAAGGATATTTAGTAAATATCAAAAAATAAATGGTTTACCAATCCCACTAGGCAAACCAGAGTCATGCCCCCACCAACAAGCAGGTCACTGTAGCTATCACCAAGTTTGTTGTTGTATAGAAGGCTTGGTGATCGGCGTAGAACATAGTTCCAGAAATAGATAGGGAAAGCCAGGTATCCATAATAGGAGTATGGCGAAACTTGTAGATACAAAACTGTCAACAAACTAGCACCAGTTACCGCAACTAGAGGATGGATCTACTTCTTGTTAGATTTAGGTAAAAGATTGATATTACTGGTAAGCCAGATGGGGTTACATCTAACTGAGTAAAGGCAGCAAGGAGTGATAAAGTACAGTAGGCAATCCAACCAAGGTATCCCAAAGTGACGATAGTTCTTAGGAACAACCAGTCATAGCTAGCTCAAAGGGATCAGTTACAATATATAGATAAAATTACGTCTGTAGATATCGGAGACCCTGCAAGCAAAGTTCGATCAACTCTTTGCATTTCAATTCAGCCTCCTCGAACTCACCTTTAACGATCAATCCTTCAATGGCTTGGATTTTAGCTTCCGTTTGGTCAGCCAACGGTTTAAATGGTCTGAACCAGAGTTCGTGATCACGTTTAATTGCTAGTAAATATAAATTAAATCAAGAAGGTAGAAATATATACCATGCTTTTTGAGGTACTGCTCCATAACCTGCTTTGCGTTGACTAGGCTGGATTCGGCTTTGAATTTGGAATCTCCATTCAAGTAGTCAATGGGCAATACACCAACTGAGTTCATGGGATAGTTTACTCCAATTAGGGCTGCCTAGAAACCAATTAACTTTCATTTATCTAACATAAACTACCATGAGTGGGGCTAGATCGGCCTGTAATACATCTTTACGTTTGAATTTTTGGACGTCATCCCAGCCTACCACCAATGGATCGTACCCGGGCTGACCAGCAAGAATGGGCGCACTTTTTTGCGGGCCCTCGATCCCAGCACCCCAGGCGACGACTGGGGTACGAGTGTTATCGGGATGTCCATCGCCAGTGACTTCCCTGGTTACTCATACCGTGATCGGCAGTGAATAGGTAGGCGGTTTTATCGTCGCCGTAAAATTTGTCAAGCTTGGCAGTTAGCTTCTTAAGCCCTTCGTCGAGGTGAGTTAGAGCTAACCGGTACTCATCCCTATGCGGACGGAAAGCATGTCCAGCGGTATCTAACCCTAACATATGCAGGAACCAAACCAGTTTGGGGCGTCGTAGCTCGGCGTCCAACGTTGCGTTCCTACTAGCTTCATCCAAAAGCTCGTCCACCTTATCGAACACCCACTTATCAAGAAGCCGTGGGTCTAATTCATTAAAACATGTAATGCTCATAAATGTACCTTTGTTAAAATTCTCATCTTCTTCGGAATACATGTAAGTATGGATACGATCTGGGTCAGTGGCACCGAGTTTGAACATGGGTAAGATGTCGGGGCTTCCAAAAGATAAAGTTGTCGACGACTGGTTGAAGAGTGAATCAAAATCGATTGGGTTCAGCTTCCAACCTGAAAATTAAAACTTTGTTGAAGCTAAGCTTACCTTTGGTTACTGCTGATACATCTTCGTAGAAGCCAGCTATGATAGCGACGTGACCAGGTCGTGATTCAGTCGGTACTCTAGTGTGTGAAACTCCGTAGCTTCCATTGCTAGCTATAATTGAATGGAGGTATGGGGCTAGCACCCCGTTTTTGTTTTGGTGCTTAGGGTCGATGAACCGATGGTCATTTCTAAACAATGTGTCGGCTCGTAATCCATCACCTAAAGTTAGAAATACAAGTTAAGCTCAAGATAAGTGTATACTCATTTACCTACGATAAGGACCAACCGAGTAGCTGGGGGTTCAATGGTTGTAAGGCGATGCTGAGTTGGGACGAAGACTAAAGGTGAAATGAAATAGATATCGAAGATGGTGAAGAAGTAGCTGATGTGGAAGATCAGCCCAACGATAATGACGTTTAGGTAGCTAAGTTTTGATACCATACCTTCAACCTTTTACTTATGTTGCGTTAAGTTGATGTACTGAGGGTTTAAAATGGTAACCTTACGCCAAGTCTCACCTGTATTAATTTTGTATTTCTGAATGTTGAAAGTTTCTAAGAATAGCTTTTGCCACGTCTTGTAAACTTTTAGGTTTCATGATTTTGTTGGTTTAGAATAGAAGATTTGAGATCTCTAGATGTGCTCCAAGACCTTCAAAAATGAAAGATTACTTTCTATAAGCCTTTATAGCTCCATTTACTAAACCTCAATATTAGAAATAGGATTCGATATTGCTAATTTACTAATAAAAGTATTATTAAGCTTAGTATAGCTTGATATACTATATTTCCAAGGAAATCTTTCTAAATCAGCTGTAGCTTCGCTTAATAGCCAAAATTCAAGTTTATATCCCAAATCCATAGACTACAAGTCCGGCATCTACCTTATCAATGCTAGAAATTCACTTTCACTTTCCCTTTAGCATGAATCAAGCGCTATAATTTAGCATTGACTGTTTCTAATCCCTCTGCATTACCTGAAGTTCTTGAAGATTGCTCAGAATAACACTATGGACATTGGTACTGGAGGTTAGGTAAAACGCTAACCACCGATATCCAGAGTACCTACTACTGAAGACTAGAAACCTATATAAGGCACACAATGAACTTAATAGTAGGTTAAGTAATTATTAAATAAACGTTTTGAACATTTGATACTTCTGCTATCGATATAGTATAAATTCACTGCTGATAGTATAACTTGGAATCAGGAACTAGTATCCCTCCATACCAGAGAGTTATACCAACCTGAACCGAACCATAGAACCGATCTGAACCAAGCCCTGGAGCTCAATTAAACCAATAAATCCTACTACACTTCTTAGCCTCATGGCTAGGATTAGAGTATTCCTGCTAGTCCACCATCTCTGAATCAAACACCAACCACGAGCTTCATTCTTATATAGCCTTGTAGTCAATTTCTTTAGCCTTTATGAAGTATTGACTACTGTCGCTCCTTAGTTAACTCCTGCTAATAGACATTCTTTGTAAACGCTTCCCGACGATTTCAAACTTGTTTGGGCTTACTTTTGTAGTGCCTCTTTTATTTTACAGCAGAATTTTAAGACCATTATAGCATTATCTGTAAGAGAAGGCATCTTAAAAGGAATAGTTAAAGAAAGAAAGGAAGGATTCTACTGGGACTTTATGGTATAAATCCAACATTTATTTTAGTTTATAATTTGCAGTAAATAGATGCACTAGATATGGAACTATGCTGCTGTATTTACAAAGCAATTTGCACACCATTTCTAATTTGAGTTAGAATTAATAAAAAAACTCCCTCCATTCGAATTTACTGGACATACTTTCTTATAGTTTTCAAATCAAATGTTCCTAGTAAATTCGAATAAAGGATTATTACTTCAGTTTGGAAATTTTGGTTAGCGAAAAGCTACTCTGGATCTCCTGCTATAAGCTTTACTGTATTTTAGCACAAATTACCTTTAGATCTAGGTTGTTTGAATGCATATTTTTCCGATTCTTAAGTTCTACTAAAATGCTAGAATACTATAACTAATCAAGGTTTTAGATAGTATGTCTATATACATTGATTTACACTTGGTAAATTAGTATTTGTAATTGTATCAATAGTGCTTATAGGTATAGTATAAGCGGATTCATTAGTGTAAGCTTTAAAAGGTAGTGGATTGAGTAAATGATTCCAAGCCAAAACAAAAGTAGTATCGAAAATAAGACTATATGATATATATGAACCATTACCAATTAGTAAAGTTTCATTCAATCTCCGACACATATGCTAAATTGGTCTTTTAAGCATCCCATTAATTAGACATAATGTACATTTAAGGAAGTAGCTCTTACTTTCCAATGCTCGTACAGTAGCTTAACTTGTAAACATTTAATTAACCAACCCCTAAACACTAACCCAATAAGCCATAAAAAGTATAAGACATACTACTAGTGCTATAGGTCTCAGTATAGCGGCCATCTTCCATTTCAATTAATGATTACTATCCGTCGCACCGAAGAGTACACAGCAACCCATCGGAAAAGGCTTAAAACTAGCAATAATATATCCTATTTTAGCTTGTGTGTGTATCGTAACCTACCTTAAAGGGAGTTTTGCTTCAACTAATCCTACAAAGAAATGGCAACAATTAATATATTCTAAAAGCGAAACTAAGATCGTTTAAGATAAAACCCAACCACAAACATTATGGTATATATAAATAAACTCCAAATAGTATATATGCAGTGTATGATGCCTACTTATATCAACATTCCACTATATGAAAACCAGCTACCTAGCCAGTCCAATAAAGGTATTAATCGGTCGAGAAAATGTTGGCAAAATTTGTGCCCTCAAATTATTTGTCGATCACAGTAATATAAGTTCTATTCTAGACCCGAATCGAAATGCGGCCGAATTTGAAGTGCAAAAGTTGCCTGAATCGCAAGTTAGCTCCTAGATCTTTGAAGACAGGGCTACAAACTAGGTAAAAGTACGATGCATTGCGGCACCAATAAGGCCCAAATATTACCTTTTATATATATGTTTTGAGCTGATAGACTTCAGTAATGTTGGAATGTATCCTGCTTATGAACTTGCCATTCGCCTTTGAACCTTGTATAAAAACTGAAAGTTTGCAAGTCGGCCAAACGGGCAATTGAAACTGGCCTAAATGCTAAAAGGGAACAGGTATAATTGTTTGTACCAATATGTATATATCTAAGACTAGAACAAATGAAAGAGTTTAATTTGCAATTGAGACTTTTGATACAAATACGGAACATCTGTATATCTTATACCTTTATTGTTTGTAATTACTTATTCTCTGTAAATATGGAATTAGTAATCGCGTTTTTCAACATGAGAGTGTATATCTGGCATTTAAAGCTTTACTTGATATGTGAAAGCGAACATATATCCATATGAGGGAGGATCTACATACTTTTCGCTATTCCTCAATAAAGGTTTTTTGGATATATGTAGCATAAGAATGCAGTTACAGGGCAAAAGCCTTGCTATAAAAGGAATTACCAAATAAAGACAATGTCCTAAATGTCTTCGACGATTGCACATCATTTGGCAAACATTGCTACTACAACAAAGGCACCAATATGCCTGGCCAATCCGCCGGTTTGAAGATCTCCAACATGGCTTGGAATTCAACGACGTAGGGTTTCACATCTGTAGCAAGGGTCCCAGAGCAAACGGTATCGGGTTTTTCAAACCAGTTTTAACCCGAACTAATGAGCTACAAGCCCTAAGGGATATGGCGGGCTGTTAAAAGCTATACTTGAGCAAAATAGGAGGTAGCATGAATGGAAGAGCTTTTAACCTCATATCCAAATTCCGCCATGCAGGTCTCATTAATTCATGTAAAGTTCTTTAGATATGCCATCCCATTCGTGTAAATTGGATGAAGAGTGTCAAGTCAACTATCCAAAATGGATATATTAAAGGTAAGTATATATGATCCAGGATGCGAATCACTGAGACAAACGACATCTCCAGCATGTATGGCCATTCTTTAGTATAGCTGGTCTAGAACAGCGATCACTCATGTCTAGGTGGTCAAAATAGCAATTAGTTAATAAGATTACAGTAAAAGCCTTACGGCCATAAGTATAGTTCGGCATACCAATCATCCCAATGAATTTTAGGAGCAGGCTTTAACTTCGTGTTTTGGCCTTTCATTAGGAAATGATCTAAAGTCTAGGTTCCATTTACGTGACTTTGGTAACCAACCAATTGACTATTCTGGGGATGCTCAGTTTTGCCGCCCAGCATTTACATCAATGAGATGGCGCGCATAAATGCATTGGCTAGTTTTTATAGCCCAACTGTCCTGAACGATGAGTCGCTGATCTTAAAATTTAGAATCACTATCCTAATCGGGTAAGCGAGCTGTAGCTTAATTTGACCAAGTGCTAAAATAGTAAGCTTTAAATTGAGTTGATTTCCTTCCAGTTCACCTATTTTCATTCCCAATAAAAATCAAACCTCTATCTACTATAGTTGACACAATGGATACCCAACCCAACCACGACTTTGATCAATCCGCCTACCTATTCAACCAGCAGGGGTTGCCCGATATATCGGAGAACACCGCTTTGAATGAAAATCAAGAACACTCCAACGACACTTTACCCAACCTTCCCAGCTTCCCAGCAGTTCTTAACAAGGCTGACTTGGTCTACGAAGGCAATTTGGAGGAGATGATGTATCTATGGTAAAGCCATTCCATTTTTTAGTACTAACCATTTATTAGGAGTGATGAGGAGCGATCCTGCTCAAGAAGATTAGTTCAGTTTTGGCGCCGCCACGAAAACAACACCATCTACTGCCGCTTTAAATCTATTACTCCGCCCGAAAAAACAGCCAACGCCATAATAATATCGTGTATCTACTGGCGAGAAAAGGAGCAATGCTTCATAACCTCGGTGGACTGCATCTACCTTTTGGAAGCTTTGATTTCGGTGCGCTTTACGGTCGAGGAGAAGAATCGTATAAGGAGAAATTTGGAAGGGTTCCGTCCCTTGACGGTCGCTAAATGCAAGCCAGAGACCGCTGAATTTTTTAAGCTTATCATGGCCTTCCCGTCCCCTAAGCCACGCAACATCGAAAAGGACGTCAAGGTCTTCCCATGGAAGATCCTCTCCTTTGCCTTGAAAAAGATAGTCAGTAAATATGTAAGCTTTTTCGTTGTTTCAAAATTTTAACTCAAAAGCAGGCAGCCGGATTCACCCCCGCGCTCTCGTTAAATCCAAACTCGGCCTACAGTGGTCAGAATTCCGCTTTAAACAGCGGGTTGGCTTCACCAGCTTCCTTCACATCGAACTTTGGAAATGCTATGCGGGGAGGATTCCCAGGTAAAATCTACCAGATAACTATATACTAATCCTTTAGGCCGCGCCAATATGCAGCGACGTTTCTCGCAGCCCATCAACTCTCTAACTATGGCCCAGCAGCTTAATTTCGTCCAGAATGGTGGCGGCGCTGGTTACAGCGGGCCCATGTTCAATGACTTCCAAGGCAACAACGGCAACTCACTCGGGTTCAATTTACTTGAGGAGGATGAGACTGAGTTTGAAGAGACTAAGCCCAATGCCCCTGCTTTCAACTTCTCGACGCAGCAGACCCCCAGCGAAAATGGGTCGATCTCTGCGTTGAATTTGGAAAACAACTTCCAGAACCCTATGGGTATGATCCCCTTCCAGGAGCGCCTGAACACCAACTTTGACCACGACTTTTTGATGCCACCCGGCATGAACCCCATGTTCAACCCAGGGTTAAGGCACAACATCAACCCACGTCGTCACTCCTTGGCTGACCCCTACTCGCTGCAGCGTTTCCAAGCTCTTAAATTCGGCATTGGGCCTTTGGCCATGCAAGGTGGTAACGAGAACCAGAACTTCGCCTTCAACAACACACAGGGTCTGACCCCCATCAACGAGATCAGCTATCCCGTTAAACAGGAGGATTTCAACTTGCTGGAGAGTCACAACAACCACATGTCCTTGCTGGATCCCAACAACTCCTCCAACAACTTGATGTCGAGGTCCAACAGCAACGGAGCTCCCTTCATTAACGGCATGGTAATATAAAGGTATATAAAGTGGTACTAATTTTTAATTTTAGGATACCACACAAACCATGTTCAATCCCAACACCATGCTACAAAACCAAGCCAATGCCTTCCTCAACCCCAATCAACCGAACTTTACCAACGGCTCTGGGTTCGATCCTAATATGACTACCACCAGTTTTACACATCCTACCGCCATGTCGGCGTCCAACAGTTTCGACGGTAACTCCACCTTTGCGTACTCGGGCTAAATTCTTTCAGTTTGCTTCGGTACTAATCGCACATCTAACTTATGTACTTTTTTAAATATTGGTCTATAGCTATATAAATCTGAAATAAATTTTACGTTCTATTTATGGTTGATTTTCACTTGAGTTCTATTGAAAATTTATATAGTGAAAGCTCAAACTTTATTGTGTATTTCGAGTACTGTTTTGTAATTCGATTTTGAAGGTTCATAAATATTTTTACTAATACTTTAATTAATTGATGGTATAGAGCTGACAATACTAGTCAGGATAATTCAAGTAACTTGATTGTAAATTACAACAATCAAAATACCAACGCTATAATGTTTTTATCTACATGTGTCTATTTGAGGATAGTTGGCTAAATATTTAGTAGAATAGCGTTATTCCAAACTAAACTCTATTTACTTCAACTCTGTCTTTATCCAACGATAGGTATTCTCCTATACATAAGATACGAAATAGGAGATCTAATAACCCCTACCTATTATCTTGAAATGGGGGTGCAGCTAAAATCTAAGAGAAAAAGTATTATTCCCTTTCAACTAAAACCAAGCTATTCGAATTCTAGACATCATTTCTATAAGAGGGTAAAATAATCTTGATAAAATATAGGGAAATAGTAATTGATCAATAACCGTATCGGTAAATGTCTACGAATGCAAGTAGTAGCTCCTAGTTTATTATACCTTCTATTTAGAGCAAATAGTTTCGTATATTTGACTGATATAAATTTATATGCTTGTCCTCCCTATATGACCTGATTTCTTCAAACAAATATGTTGGAATTGAACTGTGTGAAAAGAATAGAGGTAGTATACAAAACTACTTGAGCCTAAGCCTCCCAACCATATACACTCCTTCCCTATATCCCATACCTTTCACATTTAACTATACATTTCCAGCAATCATTTCTTGACAAAAATGCATCGTATCAATAAGCTCAAAAGCAACCAATAAAAGTCCTCCAAGCACCACCATTCCTATTATTAACCGAAACTTCGATAACCTCACTATAAAATCCACATTGCAATCATGTTTTGAACTTGAAAATTATCAAGATGGGCAGTATAAAAGTACTAGTATCACTGCTACTTTTGGTATGTGTTATCTTAGCAGAAAGCGACTACTACAAGCGACTGGGACTTCAGCATTCGGCAACCAAACAGGAGATAAAGAAGGCTTATAAAAAGTTGTCTAAGCAGTATCACCCCGACAAGAACCCTAGTGAGAAGGCTAAAGAGAAGTTCGTGGAGATCAACCAAGGTAAATATATACTTGAATGTATATCTCTTAAACAGGAATCTTTTATTTTTGTACGACAGCTTATGAAGTCTTAAGCGATGACGAGATGCGGAGGAGGTACGATCAGTACGGTGAAGAGGGTTTGAAGCAGAATGGAGGTGGCTCTCCGTTCCATGATCCATTCGATATATTCGAATCGTAAGTTTATCCATCTATCTACTTTTACCAACCTTTCTATTTTAGTTTCTTTGGCGGGGGCGGTGGTTTTGGCCATGGTAATTGAATCTTAGTATTAGTTTGATGTTAACATGGCTTTAAATAAAGGTAGCCAAAGGGAACGCAAAGGTCCTTCCATATCGATGCCCCTCCACGTCAGTTTAGAAGATTTGTACAACGGCAAGGAGATTGAAGTGCTTTTCTAAATGATTTATTTTCTAAAATCAATAGATTGAAATCTCTAGGCATGTCATATGTCCCAAATGCCGTGGTAGTGGCGCTAAGGACAAGAAGGATATCCACACCTGCCACAAGTGTAAGGGCCAGGGTATAGTTATCATGACCAAGCAGATAGCCCCCGGTTTCGTGCAGCAGTTCCAAACCACGTATATTTATTTCAATTAATAGTTGCCAATTAAATATTTTTAGTTGTGACCAATGTGGTGGCAAAGGCAAGACAATCAAATCCAAGTGCCCTATATGTGGTGGCGACAAAGTCATACGTGACAACGACCCTCTAACTATTACCGTCGAACGTGGTATGTCGGATCGTCAAGTCCTGGTAACATATTTTTGAAAGAATCGACTCTGAAAAGTATAGGTATTGGAAGGGGAAGCCGATCAGAGTCCCGACCACGCCCCTGGAGATATCAAATTCCAGTTGGTCCAATTACCCCATTCAGTCTTCACTAGGAATGGGGATGACCTACATGCTACCTTTACCATCACTTTGCTCGAAGTAAACTTTTAATTTTACAAGTACTAACTATTTTAGGCTTTGGTTGGCTTCGAGAGGACTTTGACTCACCTTGATGGCAGGGATGTCAACCTATCCCGAAGTGAAGTTACCCCTGCTGGTATTTTTAAATATATAACAAAGCTACTTACCTTTATTGTTCCTTTAAAGGGTTTACCGATAAGATAGAGGATGAAGGCATGCCCCATCATCAAATTCCTTCCGATCGTGGGGATTTGTACGTCACCTACGCCATCCAGTTCCCAGCTTCTATTTCGGAATCTACGAAAGAAGGTATTGTAATTTTTTTAAAATATGTTCTAATTTGCTTTTGAAATAGCTTTAAAGAAGTTGCTTTAAGTTGGTAGGTAGGATGTACCTTTCAATTTTTGTAACTGGTTGTTGTATGGGTATTTGGTCGTTGGATATATTTTAGATTAATAAATCTTTAATGCATTTCGTTTGCTAAGTTGAGTGTTTATCGGATACTTTGAATAGGATACCCTACCTGCTATAGGTTTTTGCTGATAAAGTTTTCAAATAAGATAGAATCTAATTTACTATCTTGGGATGCTACAAAATATTGAAAATACCTGTGATATACTTTAATCAAAAAGTTTGCTAGGGGTTTAAACTTGGTTATTGAACGATAGTATAAACCGAGTAAAATAAACTTTTGAAGATATACTTTTTACTGATTTAAAATGATGCCTTTGATAAAGTTATATAAGCCACTTGAATGTATATAGTTGATATGAATTCCAACCCTCTGTTTACTATACTGCCAATCTCCACTTGCTTTTAAATTTTAGCTATATATATAATAGTGTCAGCTACACTGACCTAATTATAGTATCCCTATAACTACGTTTCGATCTTCTATCACTTATTCATAAGCACGTATTTGTTGTACTTTTGTAAGGACGTAACTTCCGTTTATAGGTTACAAATGTCTATCAAAAGTTGGCCCAATTTAGAGAATAATCTGTAGGGAGATAAATCTCCTCAAGAATCCTTGTGGAAAATTGATAACTTTCGTCATATAAAATTCTAGCACTATAGACATTGATAAGAAACTCTACCATCATCAGCCAAACTTTGGTTTTCCTTCTTGTTCAAATTGAAATTTAAGAAATATGAGTGCTAAGCCAAACTATAGTAACTTTTTAATGTATGTTGCTATACTAATCTTGAATAGTATTCTTCGAAAGTGAATTTCTCACTGTTGCCCTCCAGTTCTTTGGGCTCATCTACCTGGGCAAGAAACTATTGAGCTTCTTCGGTATGTTGTTCGACATCTTTGTCACCCCTGGTCAGAGCGTACTCCTTATCCTATTGTATACCTCTAAACAATTTGTCTTGTAGCTTAAATCCTTTGGCTCGGAAGAAAAAACTTGGGCAGGTACTCCATTTTCATGCTACTATTGACTAAATTATTTGAAGTCATTACTGGTTGTACCGACGGTATTGGCTTAGAATTCTCAAACCAATTAGCTAAAGCCGGTTTCAACTTGCTTTTGATCAGTAGAACTCAGTCCAAGCTAGATACCCTCGCCGAAGAATTAAGTAATTTCTTTTGCTTTAACACCATTTGATAAATTTTAAAGAGTCTCAGTTCAACGTTGAGGCCAAGACGCTCGCCATTGATTTCTCTAACCCCGGTCTGGAAAAGTTCGATTCCATTAAGCAAGCTGTACAAGGCTTACCTGTTCACGTCCTAAGTAACTTAGTTTTACTAATCCACACTAACCTCTTTAGTCAACAACGTTGGCCTCAGCCACGAGCACCCCAAATTCTTTGAAGAGGAGGACGACAAGGCTGTTATCGATATCTTGGAAATCAACATCAAATCTACCGTTCTCGTCACCAAGGCTTTGATCCCTACCATCACCCAAGCTACCAAGGAAAGTAAACTATCGGGACTTATAATGACTGTTGGCTCGTTCTCAGGTTTGGTACCTACCCCCTACTTGGCCACCTACTCGGCAAGTAAGGCCTTCTTGCAAACTTTCACCCAAGCTATTGGCCCCGAACTCAAGGACAAGAAGATTGTTGTCTCCAACATCACCCCTTACTTTGTTGTCTCCAAGCTGAGCAAGTTCAAAAAAGCTTCCTTCTTCATCCCTACCCCCGAGAACTACGTCAAGACTGTTTTGGCTAAGATTGGCAATCAAGGTGGTAACGAGTTTACTTACAACTCTACCCCTTTCTTCCCCCATGCCTTATTGAATTGGGCCTTTGTCTCCTTTGCCAACTTGTCCTTCTGGATTGAGATAAATAAGGGTAAGTTTTTTATAGTAAGAGTATACATTACTTATTTATTTTAGGTGAAATGGCTAAGACTAGAGCTAGAGCTTTGAAGAAGAAACAGGCTGCTGCTGCTTCTGCCGGTGCATCTAGCTCCAAATAAGATTAACTAATAAATAAAAGTATTGGTTATATACTATAGTCTACTTTTATATTTTGTATGATGGTTGTTTATTAAGAGCTTATCAAGTCCATTTTGCGTATTTGTTATAGCTATGAAAATGAATGAATAGAACCTAATATATATCAAGCAATTATATATCAAAAATATTCCGACAAAGCTGGTAGAGTAGATCCTAACTCTTTCCATCAAGTTTATTTTACTTATATTTTTGGTTCACTCTGCTGAATCAAATGTCTTACAAAGCTCCGATAAATCTAAACTGTAAACTGTCTTTGTATTTATGATAAGCTAAGGTCAACTTTTCATCTACGACCAAGTTGTACATTCGAATTTCCAGTTTATTTTTGAAAAGGTCCAGGTTGAAGAAAGTCAACTGAAGGAGTGCTTTTCAAGGTAGTGCGGAGAGCAAAGTATATCGCTATGTAACCATTGCTAATAATCTACTCATATAGGGGGTTTTGAAAGCTATATACTTTAGAGGTTATATAAAAGTCTTGATTACAAATAGTTGTTTCAGTAGTGAACTGAAGTTACAAAAAGGTAGTTGGGTCAAAATGAAGGTATATCCCCTCCAGCTTGGTAGAATTTGTTGATTAGTTAAATATAATTGAACACAGATATCCATGAGGTGATTAAAAATATTAATATATTCGTAGGACAAACTGTATAATAAAATATAGGCTAGTATATCAACAAATCTTTATTGCACGCCATCCACAGCAGTTTAACAGGATACCCAACAATATGATGGCCTAAATAGTTGTAAATTAGAACTGATTCAAAAGAAACAATACGATCAAAGTAGATAAACATCAGATAAAAATTGGTAAATTTAGGTTATCTTCAAACTTGCAATCAGTAGCAGAACTGAACAGTAAAAATCATCATAGTAAAACTAATACAAAGAAGAAAACACTTACATCACATCCCAAGTAACCCAGTTTAACTAGAGTAAACGAGACACATATCTAAAGTAAAATTAATCAATAAATATTCCCATCGGATTTGATTAAAGAAGGATGTAAAACGTCAGTGTCCAAAGGGATGTCAAGTCCACCTTGGAATAGAGAGCGTATCAACAAGGTTCTATATCTGAGCCCAGTGCTCGAGCTTTTCATCACATAAACATTGCACGATTGAGATTGATGCTTACCTTAGATAAAGATGACGTTACTGTTCGACAGAACCACTAAAAGAGCATTAGTTTATGGACTTGTAAAAAGATAAAAGGTTAAAGTTAAAAATCAGAGTGGTGCATGACTATTTGTCGACAATTTAAATTCAGTAAAGTTTTCTGATAAGTTAGTGTTTGTCTCATCAGTTAAACTAGCATATACAAAAGAATATCGAAAAGTTGAAACTTACGTCGTCGAAAATTTTTGGTTAGGTGGGTCTAGGTCTCAAAGATTAAGTCTTAGAATGAATAGAGTTTCGGATGGTTGTGGGTTAAAATTATTTTAAAGGGTCTTGATTCGATGATTTGAATTGGAGAAAGGGTTGGTAATTGAAACTGAATTTTGGGAAAACTTATGATATGGATATTTTATATAGCACAAGTAGTTGAATAGATATTAGTTTATTAGAGGCAAATATATTAAGTAAATGATAGATGTTTCTATAAGTATCTGGGAAGCTTAGATATAAGACATATACTTTCGATGATAAATTAGATGCTCCCACCTTCAACTCCAATAACTATATAAGTAGTGGACTGAGCATCTGCTTGTAGTGGAATTTTCATTTGTACAAATGATAAATATGGTTACATAGTTACAGAACTTAATTTTAAAAGGGTAGTCGTAACTACATACTTTAGATATCAAACAGATACTGAATTAGCATAATAACTCGATACGTAGTCCTCCCAGCTCTATTCACTTGAACTTTTCAACTTTTAGAACATATATTCCTATATCCTGAAGTAGGTCTTCATTTAAAACATTTGAATTTTGTAGATCTTTTAGTTATCTTAAGACACTTGGATCGCTTTTTAAAGTAACTTACATATAATTTGACCCACTACCGTCGGCTACTATAATTTTAGATAACTCGGTTCTCAAGAGTTATCAACTTGCTTGGACGACTGTCTAAGTTTTGGAAGATATACTTTGATAGACTTTAACTACAAAAATATATGGCTTGAAGCTTGCTACATTACAGTTAAGCTTATATATGTACGCTATCCTTTACTACGATGGCTATTTTGCCTATCTCCAATCTACAACTTTTTAAATTATTGCGAATGGACACATTTGTCTGTACTGTACAATCTACTGCATCCAACTTAAACCTACATGCAAACCAACGGTTCCCTTCTAATCCTACCTAAAAGAGTTCTTCGGTACTTACACTTTGAAAAATCCCACCCCTACTGCCAAACCCAAACCTACCCAATCGTTACTTTTACAGTTTCCAGGCTCCAAAAGTCCCTTTGAAAAATCTGACGTATACTTTTTACAGGAATATGGGTATCAGCTGATCCAATAAGACAAAGTACCGTAACCCTCCTTGAAACTAAGGCTTATAAATAGTATGACAAAGCTAAAGTCGTTTCAAGTTTAAACAGCAAACGTCCAAAATAACGTCCATCACCAAGAAACAAAAACTAGCTATGGCATCCAAGTCGTTTATCGTAGTCAGTCCCGAAAGTCACTTTCCCATCCAAAACTTACCTTACGGTATCTTTTCCACTACCAACTCTTCCCCTCGAGTAGGTGTAGCTATCGGTGACTTCATCTTAGATTTAGCAGCTGTAGCTTCAGCTGGTCTATTCGACAGCTCCGTCCCCGAACTTGACGGAAAGGCTAAAGAGATTTTCAACCAGGTACCTTTTTTGTTTTAAGTAAATCTAAATTTATTTTTTAGCCTACTTTGAATGCCTTTATGGCAACTGGGAAGCCAGTTTGGTCAGCTGTCCGCAGGTTTGTTCAAAACTTGTTGGATTCAGAGACTGCTACTCTACGCGACAACCAAGAGTTACGTTCCAAAGCTCTAGTTAAAACTAGCGAAGCCAAGCTACATATTCCCGCTGAAATCGGAGACTACACTGACTTCTACTCTTCGAGAGAGCATGCTACCAATGTAGGTATCATGTTCAGAGGCAAGGATAACGCTTTGCAGCCCAACTGGTAAATTAGTATTTTGTAAAATATTGACTTTTTAATTTGTTAGGTTACATATCCCAGTTGGGTATCACGGTAGAGCTAGTAGTGTAGTAGTTAGTGGCACCGATATCATTAGACCTCAAGGTCAGAGATGCCCCGTCAAAGGTGAGCCTCCCATCTTCGGCAACTGTGCCCGTTTGGATATCGAACTGGAAATGGTAAGTTACTTTTACATTTTCACTTTTTAAGATAGCTTAGGCCTTCTTGGTAGGTACTGGCAACCAGCTGGGAACTAAGATTCCCATCAACAAGGCCGAGGACCACATCTTCGGTTTAGTCGTCATGAACGATTGGTCAGGTAATTTTTAAAATGGTATACAGCATAGCTTATACAATTTAGCCCGTGATATCCAAGCTTGGGAATACGTGCCTCTAGGTCCTTTCTTGGGTAAGAATTTCGGTACTACTATCAGCCCTTGGGTCGTCCCCTTGGAAGCTTTAGAACCTTTCCGTACCCACCAGCCCAAGCAGGTACATTATATAGGCTTTGTTTTAGTATTAATATCAGCTTTAGGATCCTACCCCACTACCCTATCTCCAGAGTAATTCCGCCGATACTTTTGACATCAACTTGGACGTCCTACTCAAACGTAAAGTACTCTACCAAATTTCAAAACTAACTTTTGCATCCTAGCCAACGGTAACCAAGAGTTCACCCGCATCGGCCAATCTAATTTGAAGTACATGTACTGGTCCTTCAAGCAGCAGTTGGCCCACCACACCGTCAACGGTTGTAACGCCCGTACCGGTGACCTATGTGGTACCGGTACCATCTCCGGTCAGGACGAATCCAGCTACGGCTCCTTACTGGAGATGTCCTGGAGTGGTCAGAAGGATATCCAAGTAGGAACTACTGGTATCACTCGTAAGTTCTTGGAGGATGGGGATACCATCAACTTGGTAGGTTTCGCTCAAGGCGATGGATACAGAGTTGGGTTTGGTGACTGTCTAGGCACCATCTTACCCGCTCGTGATTAAGTTAAATGAAATAAAGTGCAATTTTTTACAAGCTACAAAAATTAGAAGTTTTATTAGGGTTATTTGTTGGTCGTTATAGCAAAGAACCAGTCAAAGTAACTGACAGGGAAAACTTCCCACAGTCGCTCACTAACTCCATTTTCTTCAATGCTGGGGTTCCATCTACCACCATTTCCTATTTGATTAGTACGTCCGTTCATAAGATGTAGAAGTTGATCGACACTACCATTATCATTGCCGCCTTCCATTCGATTGACAACAGGTTCCATCCTAGGGGAGGGATAGGGGGTCACAACTTGGTAGTCCAGCTTGGTATGCACATTAGGAACTTCAGCAGCAACTTCAACTTGAGGGTTGGTATGGAACGGGTCGAAGAAGGGAGAAGGTGGGGGCGGATTGGTGTTGGGATTCCCTAACTGGAAGTTACTTTGATCTACCGACATGGCCATGGGCATCTGCATCGAATTCAACTCAGGTTGGATCTCCACTAATTGCGCGTTCTTCAAAGTCTGGGTCAAGGTATCTAGCATAATAAGGTAGGTCTTACTCATCAACCAGATGTCACTCAAATGTTTGAGGGCGGCCGCACACTGGGAGGAAGCTCGCTCCGAAGTGCGACTCTGTTCGGACCCGGTAGGCTCCACGTGGAAGTAGTTGGTGTGGATGGTGGCGGCATTAAACAGGGAGTAGGGGTAGTAGGGATCAGCCATGTCATCTAGACGGTGCCAACTATAGTGTAGTAGGTCGGCAATCTGATTGGCAGACCGTAGGCAGGTCAATTTACTCCTACGTAGCATGACACCAGCCCCAGGGGACTGCTGGGCATGGGCTAGGTTCCCTCGGTGTAAAGTAATGACGGTGGAATGATACATGGCAAACATGCAGGCTACCGTCCGAAACAGGTCACTTCCATCGCCGTCGAATCGTTCCGACTGCATAGCCAAGAAATCTTTGGGGTTGTGGAACCTGTTGGGTAGTTTGTCCAGCCAGCCCAACAAAGCAGCATCTAGCCTATCTAATTCACAGTAATTGGCGTCGTAGGTAGTACCCCTGGCATTACGTAGTATGAGGTACCTAGTCACCTTACCATTCAAGTCAATTAGTTGTATAAAGTGGGCTGACAAGTCGCAGAAGACCCAGTCAGCACCTGAGAGATCAGCTCCAAAGTCGGATAGCTCGTGGGCTGACGTAGGGGGGAGTTGTGATACAATGCCGAACCTATAATCCCACTGAGCGTCTCCCGAAGGTAGACGTACTAGGCAGTCCCGTTCATCGATTATCAAACTGCGCCCTACCAGGCTGGAGGCGAACCTATCGGCTATAAAACAGCCCCACCAAGTCCGCCGTTTGCACTCAGTCACCAACCAGTCCTCCGAGTTGGGTCTATGGACAAAGGTGTCCTTATTATGGTAGCTATCTATCATATGTAAACCCAACTGCTGGGCCAACCTAGTTTCCATTTAGTTTATTCAAAAATTGTAAATATATTACTTTATCGCAATGCCTAGTAGACGTTAGACTAAAAATTATAAAAAGAAATTAAAGTTAGTACCTATCAAGTTCCAAGACATAAACCCCTTCATCTTACCGTACTCGTGGAGTCCCAATAGTATGAGGGCTTGCACCGTCTCCAACGTCGGTTGCGAAAACAAGTCGGGGGTCAAGTGGGTCCACAACCTTCTAGCGTAGACATCCCCTATCAAATACTTCTTGGTCGAACTTTCAGCACAGTTCTGCAGCACCTTGTCATGGTTGGAAAATCTGGCAGTTAGGGCGAATATGGCGTTGAGGATGAGGTACGGTTTCTTGTGCTTGGTACCTTTATTGCTGGCTGAACTTGAGATACTGGATAGTAAGGTTGCCCTGTGGATAAAGCGCACTGAAGGGTTGACTACCGAGTAGTATAAGTTGATTAAGCTCTCCATAACTTCAAAGTCGGGTAAGGTGAAGTCGGGCTCCTGCTCCAGTTCCAAGGTTTTTAAGTGTTGGGTCGTTGTACAGTTACTATTATCTACATTTTTGGTTTTGTTAAAAATTAGCAATAAAAGTAGGGATACCTTTCTTATCCTTCAACAAGATTAGCTTTTCCAATTCTTCGACCTTAGTTTCCAACTCTTGGATACGTTCGGACCTTGGACCTCTACGTTTAGTTGTGGTGAGGTAGGTGCAACTAATCGATTTCAAATTACAGTTGCTGCATCTTGGGTACTGTCCATCACATTTCATCTTACGACGCCTGCAGAAGTCGCAGGCTTGGGTCAGCTTGTGGCGGGAGGTGTGTAGAAATTTTTCCATCGTTTTAGCAAGCAAAATTAGGGTACGACTCCTTTATTGCTGAGATTATAAGTTGGTAGGTTTGTTGGTATTGCTTGAGCTGGCTGAGATCCTCAAATATTGAATGGTAAACCCCATTTCATTTTAGTTTAAACTTTGTTCGATATTTCCTTCGCTAAAATTTAACAAGTCTGTTTTAATATAATTGAATACTATTCCTTTAGTTAATATAATTTGTCAACTGCTTAAATCATACCAGTTTTGGTAAATATTAGCAAATGATGGTTAGATTCGTTTCATCTTTGCAGCTTCACTAAAACTTATAAAGCCCAATTTTGTCAGCCGAAATTCCAACCTGGCCTTAGTCATCAAAAACCAATTCAAAACAAAAACAAACATGGTAAATCCAACTTTAGCGATACCTAGCCTGATAGGTAGACTCAACCACTTCTACTACTACTACAGCCTACTGTTGACCTCCATTATTCCAGCTTTGTTCTTCACCAAAACATACCCTTTCAACCAAGAAATACCTTATAGCCCACTCCAAAATGTAAAGTTTATTGAAAATTGAAAGCAGCTTTATCTAACATTATTTTTTAATATTAATTTAGGTAGGGTTAGGTATAGTAGCAGTTTTGTTGTTCATGTTGGTGGTAAAGCTTTATAGAAGTACCAGTTTGGAAGATGGAATATCCAACGGCTCCTTGTATCTCAAGCTAGTTAATTTAGTTATCCTCTACTTCTATTCTACTACTTTGGAAACTGCTGTTTATCTACTAGCTTGTTTAGGTACTTTCTTTACTGTATATCTACTTTAACTTAATCTTCAGTTATGTTCTTTTTGGCATCCCAACCACCTTACTCGGGGCCTTCCAGGATCGAATTCTTAGATAAAACTTCCTACAAGCAATTTATCTCTGAGAAAGGCTTCCGTATCTTACTTTTACAAGTTTTCTGGTCTCCACGTTGCCTCAACTTCCAAGCCGTATTTGCTTCCTTGTCTTTGCGGTAACTTTTTTATTAAATTTCATGTTGAATTTAATGGTTGTTAGGTTCACTACTTACGATATAAAGTTTGGTAGGTATACTATGAAATTTAATTACTAACTTGTTTATTTTAGGAAGTATTGACGTGGATCAAGAAGATGATCTAGCTGCTCACTTCAAGGTAGATAATTCGGTAACTTCGTTACAGTTGCCTACCGTACTTTTGTATAAGGATGGTAAGGAGATTAAACGACTACCTAACTTGACTACTGATACCAAACCTAACAAGAGAGGGCTTGCTTACTTTGATCGTTCAGAGGTATGTTTTAATCCATAGCTTTGGCTACACTGTATATCCTATTTAACTAACGGTTACTGTAGGAGACAGTAGTTGAGGAGTTTGAGTTGGAGAGACTTTACAACGAGACTATACGAGTTCTAGATGAATAGATTGGATCTGGTGCTTTGTTAAAATTTCATGCCAAACTTGAATGTTTAGATACTTTTGGTTTTAATTTGAAATCAGATTTATGGAAAGTTTTCCTGGTAGGATTGTGGGAGGAATAGAACGACTACTATATGTCTCAATTGTTTTAATTTGGACATTCGTGGTAATTTACACACTGCTATAGACTATACGATGTATACATTTATCTTCAGTATGCAATCAGATATTCTAAAAACAATATCCTTTTTAAAAGTAATTGAATCGTAGCAATTTGATTTTAAATATAGTTTATACTGGGCTAAAATACTAAATCTAATATATAGTATCCAAATACTTTTATATGCACAGAGCAGGAATGAAATGAAAATTTACTAGGTTTTGAAAAGTAATGTAGCCAACTCAGCCAGTTCTCATCGCTTCAGTATTCTTGGTTGCATCTTAAAACACATTATAGTCAATCCAACTACAACTGTAAAGCTAGATTAATCATCAATTTGTCAAGCTCGAGACTTAAACATAATCTTCCAAAATTCAGCTCTTTCAACTTGACATTATATTCCCGTCGACTCTAAATAGCTGGGATCTAAACGTTTGAATCCTTTGAGCTGTGGGCCATCGTTGTAAAGTTGCCTTACATTATAATGTATACTATATAGTTAAGCAGCATTAAAAGTTAGCTACATCTATGAACTCAGAAGATGTTCAAATTTCTACTGTACGTATTGGAAAAGTTACAACACTAAACAGCTAATATATAGACTTATAAAGATGATTAAATTCATGCTAAAGTGATTAAATTTACCAAATCATTTCAACCTAAAACTTAAACACAAATACTTACTACAGTGCTTGCATTAATATTTATTAAATAAAGCTAGGATAAACCACAAGGAAAATAGGAAAGTCAATAACTTAACCAAAAACACTTTACTATTTGAAATTCTTACAAGTATTGATAAAAAAGGATCTTCCACTCAACTCGAATTTTTACGCTTGGAATTGACGGTATCCTGGTTCAACATAGTATCCGAATAACTTTCCTCAATCGGTCGTTCGGGCCTCTTATAGGTGGGTTCTTCAAATTCATCTAAACATTGCAAAAAAGTAAAGACCAATTAAATAATCATTAAAACTTAAGCATAAGTTACCATCTATAGAGTAAGCCATAATGACAATCGATCTATTCTCCAATCCTAAATCCTTCAACTTATCCAAGTCATCGATTTGCTTCAGCTCTTTACTCTTGGAGCTGAAATCTTCCATGCTTTCCAACTCCTCTTCATCTACCTCGACTAGGGGTGGAGGTCGAATAAATGCTTCTGAGTAGTAGAACTTGAGGTTGCTGGGTTTTGTACCGTCCTTTATACTGAACTGCAACATAAGTTTAACTTTGTCTTTCAACGTGGCACCGGTCTCCTTATCACTACATTCAATGTACAAGTAAGTGCTGTCACGAAGCACCTTTAAGGTAAAGGATTTGGTACCCGATGTTCCAATTGGCTTTTAAGCTGAAGTTAGACAAGGTTGTATAGGTATCAAAAGTTACTGTTAACGTTGTCATGGTAAAGTGTTTTGTTGGTGAAGCTAGAAAAGTTGGATGGAGAAAGGAATTGATTACTTGGGTTTTCATAGGTAGCCAATCAAGTGTGTCTATTGAAAAGAGGTTTCGTAAGCATTTTTCTAGAAATCTGCCGAAAAAATGCGGCCAAAGTCTAGCCAACAAGCTATCTTTGGCCTTGGTTAATATTGTAAACACCTTTTATACCTAAAGTCATTAATTGGATGTCGACGCCTACTTACCTCCAAGATCCTCATACCAACAGCCACTGCTTTAATTTCTATAAAAGGTTAAGCATTAGCTTGCTATACTAAAACTATTTGATTAAGCATGCATTTCTAGGTGGCAAATGGTTTTTACAATGGATTTTGACTATCGGACATATTTAATCCACCTATCTTTTATAAAATCCATATCAACCAAAATAAATTCTGTGCAATTCTCTCTTTCCAGTCTAGTACAGTGACCGACATTAAGTAGGCTGTAGCATAACAACGGCTCCAACGTAGTTTTAACTATTCTCAGCACTCGACTTTAATTACAAATACCTGCTTCGACAGTTTAATGATACTTGAACCAAAATTCGACTTTAGAAGTTTGAGTACCAACCAACCTCAAGTATAAGATCAAGATATGTACAGCAGGGACCCAGACACGTATTCAGGAAGTACATCATACTACCGGTGTGACCAGTGTGCCAGTTATAAATTAAGTTGCAATCCGAGCTTTACCGAGTTGCAGCATGTGCAACCATCGCAAGATGAAGTGCACTTTGAAACGCAAGCTGCGGTACTGTAAGCGGAAGCTACCGATCCAAGATGAAGACAAAACCAAGAGTCAAAGTACAACAGCAAAGCCAATTGAGTTCATTTCTGAAAGCATGTCCGCTTCCAATGTCAAATTTGTCGAAAGTGCAGTGCAACGCAGTGGCAAACCAGCCAACACCAAATTTAAACTATTCGATGTCAAGAGCTATTTGAGGACGTCGCAGAGCTCACAATCCCTCTTTCAAAGCCTTTTGAGCCAGTACACCAACAAATCCAACGGGTACAATCTCTACTGTATCCTGAGTCATCCTGGCAAGTCTAAATTGTGTCCAAGAGGGTTAGCGTTTGTAGGTACAACCAAGTCCCTTAATCTGATTCTATCACGAAATCCAGTACTACCTTCAGTACCTCAAAACTTCAAGATCTCAAAGCAAATCTACTTCCAAGTACTCTGCCTCAGCTTTCAGAACTACTTTGACAAGATCAACCCGCTGTTTTTCCTCTTTGACAAGAAATCCTTCTTCTCCCAGCCTCGATCCAAATTCCTCATGTACGCAGTGGCGTTGAGTGGCCTCAAATATCCTGCCTAAAGATCCAGTGGTCACCCAACTGGAATCCTTCTTGGACTACCAGCTGTACCAGGCCTTTATCGCCAGCTACTCTAAACCAACATTGGATACGATCCAAGCGACACTGGTCATGCTGGTCGGCCTCAATGAACTGGAGTGGAAGCAACCGTCCTGCTTCCTACAACTAGGATTCACTAATAACTTGGCTGCAATGCTAGGTCTATACCATATGCACCACCAACAACCAAACCCATCTTGGTCGATAGTTAAGTTTGAAAGGTGGCTGGCTTATGGCAAGTTGATGCAGGTCAACTCGACGACCGGTTGGATCTCTCAAGTTACCACCTACACTTTAATAGACGACTTTTCATCGTTCAATTTTCCCAACTTCAACCCAATTTTTGGCATGGGCAGGTACGAAGACCTCCCTAGCTTCCTACTAAACTACTTCCACATCCTAGCTAGCCCCCAGTTCATGACCATAGCACTGACTCAGCAGATGGCTATAGGTGGAACAATATCCAAGATTGACTTAGTGAAGGTGATAGATCGTATCGTAAAGCAATTCACTTCCATTTGTAACGTTATTGTTGGCCATCTTATGCAGTTACAAAGTAACTCCAAAAACAGCTTTTATACGGTGGACTGCTTTGTTAACCTAGTTTCCTTCTTTACCAACATTGGCATCTATCGAGCCTACTCGTTACCGGTCCACCTCAACATCAGCAGGGATTCCAGCAAATTAGATTCTGATGTTGGGCGACTCCTTGACCAATCCTTACGGGCCATCTACGACGTTTTCAAAAGTAGTTCCAAGCTACCTATCGACCTGTACTACTATCTGTACATTCCACTGCTTTGTCAAGCTTTAGTCTATTTGTTGCTGCAACAGAATTACGGCATAGATCAAGCCTATGTAGATGAAATCATCAAGTTTGCCTACGCTAGCTTCAACCATTTAGCTAATAAGAGTGTCAACGGCAAATTGGCACGCATCAACCTAGTCGTTGCCGATGTCATTTACAGAGAAAGTAAACCTCAGGCTTAAGATGTTAATTATGAGCTATTCACTACTAATGGAGCTAATGTCGAATAGGCTGCCTTTTAAATTCTACTTTTCTAGACAACGTCTATACAGCCTTACACTACATGTAATGGCCTTTAAGAATATTTTAAGCTTTCTTTTACCATCTAAAACTTGATATAATTGTTTTAAATTAAATAATAATTAAATAATTGAACGTCGCACTTTAGAATGTTATATATACTTGTATTTTAAGTAGCAATGTTTAGTTTTATAGCTTATGGTACGGCTTCTAGGTCAATGTTTATAATCTAAACAAACTTCGACAAATAAAGATGCTTGCCATATCATAGTTTTGATTATTCATCATTTTTTGTTTCGTTTTTCGAGCTAAACTCACCCAATATAGCTTCAATAAAAACAAGAATCTTACCAGTTGATATAAGTCAGTGAGTTACACCAACTAGTGGAGCTCTTGTATTGATTGATGCTATACTGGGTGAGGTTAACTTGAAAAACAACCTCCTTTTAGGCAAAGATCATTAAGAAATTTAAGCTTCAAACATCCAAACTATATGAAATTCAAGAAATAAACATGTATATTGAAGTAAACAATTATTAATACCATTCAAATTTTAATTATTGAAGGGGTATTCAGAAAAATAAATGGCCAGTAGTTAAAATTATGGTACACTAATATCACTATCCTTTTCAAAAATACTACTTAGATATAGTAAAATAGCATACTTTTATGATGAATCTATGGAATACTTTAAAATATAGATAGGTAGTGCTTTTTGTATAGGATGTGGGTATTGTTTGAATTTTTAGTTCTTGAGCTGTTACTCTAAAGAGCACGTCTAAAAAGGAAACTATATGTAGTGATTCTTGGAGTGTATCTTTAACACTTCAAATTTGGCACTTATACTTGGTTATATCAAAGCAAAATAAACAAAACAAGTACTTCTGAACCATCAGTATAACTCCAACAAAATGATTAAACTATACAGACACCAAAGCATATACTAAAAAAGACAGAGTTTACTAAAAAAAACTATTCCATAGGTCTCCGACTCGCCAAATGCTGATCAAAGACCTCATCAATGCGGGCCCCAAACCATTTCCTTGAACTAGGCTCAGGTATATGTATAAACGGTCCCATACTGGTACCTCTACCTACCAAAGAGATTCCTGAGCTGCTAAGATGGACGGCTTGCAGCTCGGTGAATGGCATCTCCCACTCCAGGTTGAGGTTCTTGAGCTTAATCTGCATAACACGTATGGTAGTCAACATGACTATTGTTTGAGCTGAATGCAGGTCGTAATGGGCTAGATAACATTCGTTGACCCGCTTACCTTCCTTCAACTCTTGCAACCACTTTTGGCCCAAGGCTTCACGCTGCGAGTAGGGTTTAAGGATACCATCGGGGGCGATGTAGCGCGGTAAGCGTACCCTATCAATGCCGTCGTTGTCGAAAACGGTGGTCGTGTTGCGGATACCTTCGGCGACATTACTCACTAGGTCGAAGGCTCCCACCATCGGTTTGGCAACGGCACCTACGAGTCCTTTGCCTACACCTCTAAAGAAACCACCGATACCATCTCGTTCGGCTCCTTCGATAGGCTGCAATACAACCCCAGATAAACCACTAGCCACTGAAGACCCTAACGAGTTTGCACCATGGGCTACACCATATAAGGCGTGCTTGGGTCGGTTCCGGGTCTTGTTGAGACGGCGTCGATCTATGAAATCGCGATCCATAGTCACTTCAGCTAGACCCTTACCTAAGCTCTCGGTAATCTTCGAGAAAGAGTCGGAGAACCCAAAGATCGTCTTCTTGACGAAACTTGCCGTACCGCGGGCTAGACCGATACCAAAGTCCTGGGGTCGATCCGACATTACAAACCCTTGATACGGCTCGTAAAAGATATCTACGACACCAGAAGATAAATTGTTAAACAGCCCTACCGGGTTACCCAGTACGTCAGCGGAACCTACCACCTTGTGGATCTGGTACACAAACTCCTGACCGTAATAGCTCGTCAGCCGATCCATGAGTATTGGAGTAGTGGCTAGCAGGTTTTCTAGAACAAGTGCATTGAATTTGATAGGAGCATCGTTGATGCTACCGATGGCCATCGTCAGCACGTTGATCAGTAGGGTTAGTGGATTATGAGAAGTTGGTTGCACCTCCTCCTGGTTAATGCGTTCGGTACGCATAAAGGAGAGGTTGAGCTTGAGTGGCTGGATGTGGAGCAAAGAGAAATAGACCTGTAAACCATCCTCATTGACCTCGGGTTCAGGAATCTGGATTCGGTTGTCGTAAAGTTGACCATCAGCATCATCAGTTTGGATCCCCAAATCGGGCACGCTGTACTTGATGAAGTCCATCAGAGCAAACAAGAAGTCCTCGTCGATCTCGAACGAAATTTCTTGCAGCAAAAACGTAAAATACTTGAAGAACATGACACCGTGACTCTGATCCTTGGAACGAGTTGCTACCACTTGAAGGGTTGGGTGCAAAGTGCTTTCATTTCCAGTCTTGGAGATAACAGTGGGGTACAGTAGGATTGGGTACAAACTTCCGAACAGCTGGTTGTCGACTTGGATCCACTTGATCTTCAGGTTCATGGACTGTGAGTTGGTATAGTCGTTGAACTTGAATTCCAATCCACGCAAGGTAGCGTAGATGAGCTCCTGCTTACGGCGGTTAATAAGAGAGAGACCTATACCTTCTAGTTTCAGGGCGAAAGTGAACACGACGCGCGCCTCCTGCTCCACAATTTCGAAGCCTTGGTTAGCCTGCTTCTCGCCGCCTTGACTGGGTGGTGGTGTGGCTGGGTACGAGGTACTTACACGGTGGACTACACTGGCTGACTGGGGTCGGGTAGGCCTAAACAAGGATTCCGATTCAATGTACCTTGACATACGCAATACGAGAACTGGACCTTCGGCAAGTACCTCAATGGCCATTGTCATTGATTTTTTGTTGACTTTGAATTTGAACGGTACCAACGCCCCCAATTGCTGGAAGTCAATGGTGCGGTAGCTGTCTCCGGCGCAGATGGTCAGCGCCTTCTCCTCGGCCGACGGGAAGTCCCATGAGTAAGGAACGGCACACTCTGATGCCAGCTTGTACTTATTGGGCTCCTTGTAATACAACATTGACTTGGGGTTTTCCGAGCTTTGGTAGAAGATAACATCAGTCTCAGTCAAATTTTCTATGCGGAAGGGCCACTTGCCGGTTTCCTTTTCAAGGATGATGAAGATGGTGGCGCCTTGCAGTTGAATACTGACTTTGATCAGCTCGATACTGGAGTTGGCTCGAGCTAACTGTACATACACTTTACCTACTGTGTTTATCTTGAAGGGTGCCGACCAAAGATTGTTGATTCCGGGGTAGCAGATGGTAAGTAACTTTTCTTCAGCCTGGCTAATGAAGTAGAGTGGAGTTCTACCTCCAGGACTTGCCATTTCACTGGTTGTGGCTGTGAATTCGCGGAAGTGAATCTTGGAATCCAGATTATTTTTGACAATGAATCGAGGGGTAAACGTGATAAGCCTGGTACCATGGTATTTACCTAAGCCATCTTCAATACTGACACCGAGGTGGATCTCTTCAGGTCGCGATATGGATTTCAGAACCAGTTCGGACAGACTACCGGAGGCGACAAAGCTTATAGGGTGGCTCCACTCAGATGGGCCTATCTTGACATAGGCCTGTTTACGAGTCTCGTGCTTGGCATAAGAAAACATAAAAGGCTTGATCTTGGCATCTGTGAAACTATCTTGCGTCGTTGGTACTCGGACTTGTCGGTGAGCACTTTGGGTTCGGAAGTGCATGTCGAGCCCAGTTTTGTTCAAGAGCAGATAAGGACTGAAGACGCTGAGCTTGAAAGACCCTCCTGAACCAGGTACTGGATTGATGGTCGCTTGCAGAACTAGCTCGTAACCTGAACTGTCACATAGAGTTATATTCTGAGTCACCGTCTCTGTAATCTTCGACAAGTTGATGTTTAACAGCTTTGACCCAGTGGAGTAGTTGGTATCGCTGATTATCAGTCCCAATCGCAATGGCTGGTGGATGTCGAACATATGGACAGGCGAAACACCTCCTTGCTTAAGGAAGGTAGGCCACGAGTTGTTGTTGGAGTCGTGGAATGTGAAGTTGATGTCGTAGGGTAAAAGGTTTTCAATCTCCAATGGAGCACTCAATCGGAACGTGATGCAGGGGTAGTTGTTGATGATTGGATCCTTGGTTGTAAACTTGCCGCTTACTTGAATGTGGAATGCTGGCTCGGTCTTCTCTTGAGGTGGGCAGGAAACAGCGGTGATAGGAGCATCGATCAAAAACTCACGCCAGTATAGGTAGCGCGAGGACCAGTTGTAGCCAAATCCTTCACTAGGTCGCACCAGTAGGCCAAAGCGATAGGCAGATTCGATAGGTACTGAGCATTTCTCTCCAGGTGGAATGATTGAAACTTTCGAAAGATGGGTTCGTTTGGTGTCTACTACCACCAATTCCATTGGTAGCAATGTAGTGTTATGGACAAGGAGTGGGGAACGGAAGGTGACGATTTTGACGTTGTCTTTCAGAGCAACCTCACATACCATGCGGTGGGCAACACCCATAAGCAGTGGGCGTAAAGGATAGGTTGATACACCTTCCTGGTCCACTAGTATGTCTTTAACACTCTCCCAGGTGACATCTTCGAATTGCAGCCCCAAGCTATTTCTAGACTGAATGACACTCTCACGCGTCTTACGCCAGTCATCGAATCGCCATGGCAGGTCTTGACCATCCTCGATACGCTGGATGTCGATATCTAAACTCTCACCGCCAGTATCACCCCACACGTGCATGGAGTAACCTGTCCTATTTCTTATGATGTAAGGGACGTGAACACCTCTTGGAGTGCCCAAGGGATTCTGGGTCTGGATCTCCTCCATGAAGCTCATCATAGTCTCGATGATTGCTGGAGTAAGATTGACGTCGAGTAGCTTCTTCGATTGGAAATCGACTTTGAAACATTCAGGGTTGGGCTTGGCTATCATAGCTGACAAGGACCACGGTTCAATCAACGGTTCCCAGTGCGAGTTTTTGAGGTTGTAGAAGTTGGCAGTTAGGGCAATTTGTGCTTCGGCTTTGAGACTACTGCTCCAATCTGAGACATTTATAGCAAAGGGTTCGGCACCAAGGTCTACAATGGGCAGATCGTAGGCATCACGAATGAGAATCACCTGAATACCTTGGATAGATACCTTTAAGGATTCCTTAGAGAGGACTTGGTAAGCAGCTGTGTTGATGCCTTGCCTGGAACTAATCGTCGAAACGGAACGAATCAGCTTGGGATCTTCTGGCTCCACCTCTTCCAGTGATTTATCGGAAACAGTAAGTTGTGTTTCACTATCCTCATTGGTTGTGTAGAGGAGCTGTGAGAACTTGTTGAGAACATCTGAGATAAGCATCACATCTCGATAAGAAAGACGTAGGATCAATGGTTTGATGTCGATGACGATGTCGGTGAGACGATGACCTGGTTTAATCTGACGATCATCCATAGACAGAACAATGTCAAAGTTATCGATGAACCTCAAGGCTGTCTCCTGGCGTTGACTTATCTGACACAGGTACATCCCGATTTTGTCCACGGTAAGGGCAAAGATACCCTGTCTTGAGAGAACAACCTGTTGAATGGAAAGGACTATTGCTTCAGATTCCGAACTACGCAGGTCGGCTAGGACGATAATCTCAGCATCAACAATGTTGATCCTGAAGTTGAAGTTATCATTAGGATCTGACTCGTCTTGTTCGGCTTCGACTAGAGACGGCTCGGTTGCGTTGGGATCAAACATCTTCTTGTTGGTTTCCACTGAATCTTCCTCTTCTCCAAGTTCATTCTCAGGGTCGACAAACTCAAACGGACTTAAAGCGAAACTTTGGATGGCAAGCAAATAATCAACTGCAAAGACGACTTTGGGACTATCAATTGTGATGGTGGTGTTGCTTGGAAGATCAGGTTTTGTCGACATGTGTGCCATGAATTGTGGGCCTTCGTGGGTGATGGCTGGTATAATCTCTCTAAATGAATAGTCGTAGTCGGTCCTCGTGTCCAGAACAACGAAACTGTGTACCTCCGCTTCCAGCTCTGTCGAGCTATCGGACTTGGTCAAATACTTGATGTTAGTATTGTTTAGGGAAACTTGGGCAAGCTTGGTTTTGGAGAGCTTTTCAGGCTTTTCGCCGTCGTAGACTTCGAGTAATACCTTTTCCAGTGAGAAAACGACGTCCATGACGATATGTGCAAGCTCTTCACTCAACTCTTCTTCAACCTCTTGTTTTTTATCCTCCGATTCCTTCACAGCTTTGACATCGGCTGGTAGCTTCGAAAGACTTTCTGTACTTTGCTCAACTTGAGCTTGGGGCGGACCTCCGACCCCAATAAGCCTTAGGACAAGGTGGAAGACATCGAGTAGTAGCTTGTACTGTTCTCTGGTGATACTCATTGTGACTGGGGTCATGGAGCCTGCTATCTCTCGTTCAGGCTTCAAGGACCCAAGTACATACTCGGCTAGCACTATAGAAAGCTTGATGTCAATGTTCTCAATAATTTGAAGGGATTGGACAAAATCAGGAAAAATTATGGACGAAGAAAGGCATATCGAGCTGATCTTGAGCTTCATGTTGTTTAGAACCTGCTTGCTTGCAGCATCCTTACCGCTATAGCTGAACTTGTTGAATATTTTAAGCTCACCTAGATTGGCTGTAACGGTGTCAGTCGAAGTGCCATTCCGTGGTATGATGATCTTGGGCGACTTCACTTTAATATCAAACTGAAGTCGATTGACCTGTTCCTGTAGCTGGTTTGCCGAGTTAAGAGCAGCTTGTCGTGCAGTTTCGAAGAGGTAGTGCATTTCGGCAAAGCGACTGAAGAAGGCAAGGAGCTTGAGTATGGGCTCCTCAATGAGCAGCACCCGGGCCACACCAAAGTCTATATGCACCAAACTGTCGTACCCGAGGTCAACAGTTTTATTGTTGAAGCTTTCGTATCTAATCTCAACCACTTCTTTACTGTCGATAGAAAGCAGCTTGCTGTAATTGTAACTCGAATCTTCAGGGGACACATATGTCTCATCAATAATCAGAAAGTTACCCAGCTTAGTATTGAGTCGAAGAGACTGTGTCGTCATAAGGATGGTAAGATCTCCATCTGTAAAATGTATCGAGGCCAGCTTGGTACCGTTATCGTTGAGAATTAGCTGAATCGAGTCCATTCGAGTCTTGATGAGCGTTGTAGACCCCTGCTCTGTTGAGTTGGACTGAGTAGCATCGATTTGCTCCACTTCTAGCTCTTCGCTGAATTCTGAGGACGAATCGGAACTTACCTCCTTGTTAACAAAAGTCTCAAGAAGGAAGTAGTAGAGTGATAGAATGGTTTTCTGGGTGACTATGACGTTCAGAGCAGAAAAAGAAACATCCAGGGATTGGTCGATTCCTTCAAAGCGGGATTGGAATTCGGGGGATTCGGGGCTTGCACGCGTGTAGGCAATCTGCATAAGATTTTTCACCTCGTTTCCTTCCATATCGCCAATTTCGGAAGTAATTAGATGGCAGAACTCTGAATCTGGGTAAAGCTTGTCGAATATGTTGATTTTTTTTATCACTACATCCGCCCCCATGTGGTAGGGATAGTTGACAAAATGTAGTGAGAATCCATCGAGATGAGCATCGGCTAGTTCAGTTTCTGAGTTAGTGTTACCTTTGTGAGCTCTCCTAAGTGATGCCTTTAGCTTGTCGATCTTGAAGTCCAAAACAAAAAGCTTTTGGTTGAGGTTCTTGTACTTTTTCTCAATTTGCTTCTGGGTATCGTCTTCTGCGTCGTAGAACTCGTCGTCGTCATCGTTGGTTTCCGGGCTATCATCGAGGAACTCCTCTTCCCTTGGGTCTGGGTCGTCATCTTTATCAAAGACCAGCTCTGCCAAGCCAATCGAAGAAGTTAGCTGGGCGAATGACTTTTGCTTGCTTAGCTTAGGTGTGTTTGACTTATTTGACTTGGGATCCTTTGGCGAGTTGTTTGAGGGCATAAGTAAATCTAAAGTTGACATGATGGCCTTGTACTTGTGATCCGACACGTTGATTTGAAGTAGGGGAAGGTGACCAGAGACACTGATTTTCGTTAGGTGGGAAACTTCTGGAAGAATCGAAAGAAACACGGCGAAATCCATATTGATTCTGTCGACAACATGCATATTACCAGCTGGTGTTGAAGGCTTTATTGCCGTTAGGCAGTCATCTAGAGAATTACCGATAACCAATTGTACTGAGTTTAACTCTACGTTGAACTTGTCGTACATCAAAGATTCAAGTTCCTTGAAATCTTTTTCCGTAAACTCGTCTCTGTGCTTCTTTCGGAGCTCCTCTTTCTTTACCTTGTCGATGGTTTGACTATCCATGTTTATATGGCCAGAATCTAAAACTACAATCAAAGCATTTGGATCGGTAAAACTATGTGGAACGATTATAAGAGGAGCCTGAATATCGACTAAAACATCTAGTGTACGATGCTCATCCAAAGCATATTGTAGAGTAGCTGTAGTTTGTTTCTTTAGACCTTCGAGTTTATTCCCGGCGGCTTCAATTAGTGCGGTAACTGAGTCGTAGGTCTGTACTGGGGGCTTGAAGAAGCTGTTAACGCTTTCTATGGTTTTGGGGTTGTAGATCATTTGAAGGTTTCTCATTTTGACACTTAGGCTATCGTCACTTTTACCGTCGAGGGGATTATGTTCGAAAGTAAGGACAAAGAACGGGTCTGTGTTTGAAATCGTGTCGTCCATATTTCTGTGAGCAGCAACCTCCTCTGATTCTGTGTAGTTATGCTCAGAAACCTTAACAAGTTGAGGGTAAATGGAATGTATGTTTGAACCATCAAGCAATTCTAGCTCGTTTAGCGTCATCTTTGCCTTGAATGAATTGGTTCTTTGTAAAAAATCAAAGGCGAAATTCGACATGGAGAGCGTGATAATGTCGAAAGGGTCAGAGTGAGGGTTGGAGCGTAAAGAGAAGGAGCCTTTCTTTAGCTGGGCGTTTAATACTAAGGCTACGTAATCTGATGGGAGGGCAGAGTCATCCAGAACGTTATCTTCATCGTAATCGATCGTCTCATACAGCTTTTTCATTTGGTCGTCGGAGAGTAGATTGCTGTCAGCTGAATGGTCCGTGGGTGTGCTTGTCCAGCCTAGTAGTGATCCTATCCAGGTAGGTTGTTGTTTAGCCTCTTCTTCTTGTCTTTGGATAATGGCTTTTTGGCGATTTATTTCGGGTTGGGCCAGATTACGATAGAATTTAAGGTCCCGGAATTTCAACTTTCTCTCTAACTTGGTGAACTCATCTAGCTCATGACCCTCGACACCACCCACCCTATGCTTGGTATAAAGGTCTATGTACTTTTTACGGTCCACCATTCTTTCAGCCATGTTGTCCCAGGACCACTGCTTTCGGTTCTCGTGGATCTCCGCTATTACACACTTTGCCGCAAATCTAAACCAGGCCAAAGGCTCTTCGCTGTAGGATTTTCCTCGTGGAGGGATATACTTGACATACTTCTGCTTACGCATAACTAAATCAAACATCGTGGTGGCAAGCATCAAATCCCTATACTGTTCATCGTCAAGGACAAAGCCAAACTCATCGAACTCTAAACCGGCCGAGTTTTTAGGTTTCTCAAGTTTTCCGTCGTGGGTTAAAACTAGCTTTCCTGTTGCACTCACTGGCTTCAGTATGAACTGGTGGTTGGGGAGTTGATGCTCATCGCTAGAAATCTCTTGCATAAATGCTTCTATTGCGGCATCTAAACTCTTGCCTCCAAGAGTTGTGGAGTTGGTATTCCAATAAAGTCCTAAGCTTTTAAGAGTCAGCAGTTTATGAATAACTTTGGAAGCTTCATCGATAATAGCCTCCTGCCAATTCTCATCAGTTGACACGGCTGACATCTCCTGATAACGTGACACCAATAGCGAAAGGACGGTCTGGGTTACTAATTGTATCTTCGTACCTCAAGTGAATGTTTTTTATTGAAATTTGAAGGTTGTCGACAATTTTCGTAACTAATTGAGTTGTAAATGAGGCTTGCTTTAATTCGTCCTCCGGCGATGCGCTTTTTGATTTAGCTCGTATCATTTCTGTCGCTTCTAACTTATCCTGCTTCAACCTCTGAGCTCTTTCTTCTTCTTCTTCGGGGTCGAGATCAATTGCATCTTTGGGTGATATAAGAAGGTATACATTGTTGATAAATATTTTGATGGGTTGGTTCTTCAAGTTGTGCCAGGGAATTTTCATCGTCAACTCGCCCATATACCCTATAGTATGTTAGTAACGTACCATTTCATATATTACCTTCGTTAAAATGCATAGGAAGCTTTATCTTATCCAAAGCCTCTCTCTTCAGCCTTAAATTTTTAAGTTTAACATCGCCTTTATACAAGTTAGTTTAATTTAAATACTACATTTACCATTCCAAATTGCAATATTCAATTGATTAGCTTGAAAATTTTCAACGTAGTCTCCAAGGAATTTGTTGAGGACATTGGCCACTACCGATTCAAACATTTCTTACTACGGTGTATTGAATTGAAAACTAATGGAATCTATATTGACTGATGGATAGAGCTTGCTGTGGAGTATTTTGTTCAGATGCCTTCAAATGTCCTTTTCTTATGGTTGAAGATTATGACGATATATTTTGCAGTTGTCGTTTAAAATAGAATATAGAGCTTAAATACTTTGGCCAATCTGCTGGCAATATACCGGCATATCTGACATTCTTATTGCTTCAAACTAATTTCATGGGTTGCGCTGCTTAAATTGATGATTCTTTTCAAGGGTCACACTGAGCTAATGTAGGTTTTCATTTTGAAACTAGCTAGACCAAATGATTGAAACCACATCTCCAATTTCACATACTAGGATCGTAGCAGGAATATACGGACTAGTCCAGTAATTCTTGTCTGGTTGTTTGTACGGCTTTCCTGAAATACTTTACCTCCTTTATATCGATATCAAAATTAATGCAAATACATAAAAAATGGAAGTTGCTTATAACTACCTTTAAACACAAATCTAACATTAGCAACTACACTTCTTTGTTATTATAGTTGATTTTTATCAAGTTATCATAACTGACTATGCCATTGTTACTATAATATCTAGTCTTTTTAGTATACTTGTTTTATATAGCCTAAAAATCCTAATTCTTTCGGCTTTACTACTACTAAAGTTATGGCATCTTCTTTGGCCAGGTTTAATCAACAACTCAGCACAATATGCCATAGTTATAGAATAAATCCGGACGGAAGTACTATTTGGTTGCCAAACACTGGTTACCCAAGGTTTGGCATTAGTGTTCAGATAGATGCCTAGATCCCAAGTAATAACCGCAGTCTAAGTATATTTTTCATTGTATAGTGTTATATCAAAGAGAAGGTATTGACATTTAAGAATTATCCAATGCCATGGAACAGTAGTATCATTCGGTATAGTTTGAAAGTAAATGCTCTATCAAAATATAAAGGTTATCAAGGTATGTAGATACTGTAGCCAATATATTGAAATTCAAGATGATATCAGTATATAGATCTTTTAGAGGATAGAGATAAGAGGCATTCAGCAATCGATTATAAAAAATTTTATTAGGACAAATGCAATAGAAGTGAAGCTTGGCCATCTATATTTAGAAAACTTAGGAACTTCACAAGTTACAAGGTGGATTTCGATGTACAATTATAAGAACCTATGTCACTTTACCTTTAATTAAAAGTTGTATGTACAAGTAGAAGTTAATTTTATATGATATAATCCAACTTATATTGTCATAATGAAATAGTATACCTCAAGGAGGCCAATTAGAGTATCGGAACATTCTAAAGGAACAACTCAAATGATGCTATCGAAAACATACGTTCTCGTTGTTCATCTTGCATACTTATCCCGCCTTATAAAGTAATTTTTGACAATATAACGTTGATATTTCTATCAACCAACTATAGGGTCTTTTCAAAATGGCTAGCATATAAAATTCGGTTTAACTGTACCATAACTAATAGTTTTGGCTATTTTGACGTGCAATTAATTTGGGATTTTAGTATTCACTTTGAAACGGACTCCAAGTATAAGACGCAAAACTCACTGGATTCATTGCACTTTCAAACTTTGTCCTTTTGCAAAGCTGAAAAGAATGACTGCTGGCGGATAATTAGTGCCAAACATGACCTAAATTCGGGAATCTGGAGCCTAATCCAGTATTCTGCAAAAGTAAATCTTACAATGGAATGCAGTTCACTCCATAAATTAAGTAATCCCTTTCTTATCTACACTCAATCAGCAACTAGATTTAGTTAGTTTACTGGGTGGTGAACCATAGGAATCAAGTTAGAAACCTTTAAATAGATAAGAGGTGTGTCATGACTTCAAGCGCCCAAGGTGAAAATTAATCAAACTAAAACTTCCATATAAAAGGTTAAGCGATCTTCTTTCCTTGAAATTAACAACATTTCAAACGAAAACGAATTCCCACCTTTTGAGAAATTGAATGAAACGAGTGTGTTTTAGCCTCTACTTTGATACCGTTTACAAGCTGTTCTTCTTCAACAACAACTATTTAAAATGATTAATACTACCCAAGCCAACTCCAACTTTGTCTCCCACGCCGTTGCCGTCGATCCCAAGACGGTACCAACCGTACCCAAGCTCTTACCTCCCCTCCCCCGAATCTCTCCCCTCAAGAAGAACATCGACCAAGTCTGTCTACAGTGGGACCGAACGGACAATGGTAATTCAGTTCCAGCTATGGTCTGTTTAGCTTCCCACAATGTCGACTTTAGTGAACGTAAAAACCCCTTCTCCGGTGTCTATATCAACTACCTCTACGGCCAAGATAAAATAAACCAGTACAAGCAGCACACTGAAAATGGCAAGCCCTTCAACTTCGATAAAGAAGATGGTAACTGCTCGCAGATCGATATTGGGTCCAACCTCGAACTCGGTAAAGAACACGTCAGCAAGGTATGCCAACCTACGATTAAGCTGGCCTCCCAGTATGTCGAAAGCTGGAGGGATGGTACCCAGACCAAGTTCATTCAGAACTTCTCCAACGCCGCCGTCAAGGGGGATGGCGTCAAGATGGCCTCCCATAGCATAGACAAGTTCATCAAGCTGTTCTTCAGCAAAGAGTAGTTGCATAGTATTTATATGGACTCTACTTTGTTTTATAGTGTAAAGTCCCCTTCTCATTAAATTTCAATTTGTGTACATGTCCATATTTTTACCCAATCTTTTTACATATACAGCATTTATCTATAGTGACTGTTCAATGGAAGCATTCCCCGACGCTTAAATCCAATTTATTTCCGTTATAGTTTATACCCATTTCAAAAATTCTGACTAAATTACACACTACTTTGACCCCAGCCTAGGTTCTATTGGAAGTTGATCACCAATTCGATAAGGAGATGCTACCCACCTGACAAACTGTTGAGATAGCCTGGAAGGTAGACTTTTAACGAATTCTAGCTCTTGAACTAGGCTCAGTGATAGAACTGATCCATTTAGTCTGGAAATTGACATTCTGATAATGTCTATATAAAACTTATGCCAAATTGTCTGTCAAGAATATTCAAGTGAAGTTAAGCCATTTAGACAATTAATTAGGAGCAATCCAGGAAAGTTAAATGTGAGAAAGTATTTGGAAGGTCGTCAATTTTGACAGGCCTAAAGTAATAATAAAGGGCTAGAGAACTAGTGGTCTACTTTCCAATATAAAAGTTGTAGGACATCAATAAGCCCATTTAATATAGCAATTCAGCCAAAACGGATGTAAACTCCTTTGAAGGTTGACACATCTTCACCAATTGGAAAATATCACACGAGGCACTAACTTTATCCAGATACCTTTTTCTTTTAGCTGGGATGCACAGACACCCATTGAGTTGTATACAGTTCTTGGTTTTACTTTAAATGTACTTTTGAAAACTACTGCTCTTGTCAAATTTACTTTCTACTAAGAAAAGTATAGAAAGTCCTTGTATGTTTAGATCCACATAGTTAGAATTGTTGATCTATAAAATGTTAAATAGCGTAATGGTTGATTCTATTTGATGATCATAACAAGCGTTCTTTGATGCTATAGATTAAAATATAGGCTTATAATGGTATTGGAAATTTCATCTCTCTTGAAGCTACAGCCAGAGCGATGTATACAATCAATTTCAAATGTACACAAAACTCGTTATCTTTATTCAAATAAAAAGCATCGGGTTTTCTACTCTTGTGTTCAAATAGTACCATTTGTCTTGGCAATTTTGGATCCCATAAATTGCAGAACTCTAAGCCTTTACTTGGCTCCCTGCTTTTTTTGAGTCCATCCCATCGACTCGAGCCTATTTAGCTTTTTGGAATCAAAGATTTATCATCTTGGGCTTGCGGCTTCGCTTACTAGTACTTCTTCGAGTCTCGATTTTATAATGTTGTCCTGAGTACTTAAGAATCACAAAAAGGGTAATGACACCATCCCAAATATTGTAATATTCAGGATATGTTATATGGTATATATAGCAAACGTATTCAATCTAAAGGATGTTGTTTTTAAGCATGCTGCTTTTACTAGAGAATGATAATGGCTTTTTAGATTTAGAGTATAAACTGACAGAGCTTTGAGTCCAATCTACTTTATATCTTATCAGACTTTAATATATATATATATGTGTTAAAAATATTGATAGTGTTATATCTTTTCAACATTAAACTTAGGAAAGAAACCACCATAATTTAACTTAGTATTCAATTTATATAATTTTATCACAACTAAAGGAAACTGATTTATTACTTGATCAAAAGGACTTACCTAGCTTTAATGCTTGCTAATATATTTGTATTTGGATGTAAAGCTACATTACTACCTGTATAGCACCAAGTATATAATAATGTACCAAATCATAAAAAACCCATTCGAAATACATAAAAGTAAAAACAAATATCATACTAAAAAGATAAAACTTTACTTAGCATCCTTATTCTTCTTCCTCACTCTCCTCGCTAGAGTTACCTTCACGGTAGTGAACCTTCAACTTCAACTCAAACTCCTGATCAGCATCAAGATAGGCATCGGCCATCAGGTAGATGCGCAGTTCGCAGGGGTAGCCTTGGTCGGGTCCTAAGGTATCGGGTACGTCGGGTGCGTCGAAGGGGATGGATAGATTGACTTCAGAATTGTTGCCGAAAGTGAACCGCTTAATGGCAATGAGGTGCTGGGTAGCAGGATTGCCGATGACAACCCACCACGACTCATCCTTGGAGCCAGGGAAGTAGGGCGATATTACCTCAGCTTCGGGGACAGCGTCACGACTAATGACAGCATCCAGCCGTACAACATCACCGGACTGGATGGGACCATCGTCGGTGCTGATACTATGACTGAACTCGAGAGACGGGAAGTTGTTGACGACTTCGGCGATTTCACGACACTGCGCCTTGCTTAGATTCTCCAGTAATTTGGCCCTTACATCCTGCTCCAAGTCGAGGAAATCGTAGATACCATTGATGTCATTCTTGTTGGCCATGTTGATAAGCTGGGCGTCGAAGTGGGGGATCTGGAGCAAGGGAGAGCCGGTGTTCCACATGGCCTGGACACACATCTGGCACAGCTCCATAGCGGCTAATGCCGGCTGAAGCCACCCGTTACTGCTAGCGACGTCGACAGCCGCATGGAGGAGCGGTATCACGTGCTTTAAAATAGTAAGTTGGTCGGTAGCGAGATCTGGGGGGAGGCTGGTTCGGGAGAAGTGGGCCTGCATCAAGACGTGGGCTTTGGTCTTGATGTTACGAGGGTTACTGTCGCTCAACTTAACAGGTAGCTGGGTAAGCAATTGGCGTAGTACACCGTCCTCGTGGTGACGGATGGGGAGCTCCTGGAACTCGGAAGCTGCTGATAGAATTTCCAATAAACCACGTAGCTTGGTTTTGGCGGTCAGGGAGTGTGCGAATAAGTCGAGGGTATCGTACTTGATGTTGTAATGAGAGGCAATCAAACCCAAATTCAGTGCAGCTAGCTTGAAATCATCTTCAATAACCAGGCATTGGGTGTCTGCAAGTCGAGAGATCGTAGCTTCGACAAGTTCAGACAAGTAATCACTGAGGTGGCGATGGGTCACATCGGCCAGGTTGTAGTAGTTAGGATTGTGGGACAATCGGCGGTACAGGTAAGTCCAAGTCAGGTAGTCGACGGCATCTTGCTTGTTCTCAATTGTTTGAGTTACAACCTCCGAGTTGAAGGGGTCATGGAGGGAACGGTCCAGATGCGATTCTACAGGCAGACCTTCACTCAAAAACTTCTTGTAGTAGTCCTTCTTGTTGGGCTGGCACATCAGTACACATCGGCCCGGTAGGTCATCGACTGGCTTGGATACCCGACCTAACATCTTGAGCACGTCAGTGACTGGGTAGTCGACGTAACGATGCTCTTTACCCTCAAAGTATTGAGTTCCCATGATTACAACTAGTGTCGAAGTCAGGTTGTCCATTGACCAGCAGGTATCTCGCGAGGCAACAAGGACCTTTATGGCGTTGCTTTCGAAAAGCTTGGTGACGACGTATTTGTCGCTGGGAGTCAGCGCCTCGTGATAGAATCCGATGCCGGAGAGAAGCAGTTGAGCTAGTGCTCGATCGTTTACTTGGCTAGCTGCTTGTTCGATCTGTTCTTTCGTACATCCTAGGAAACTGGGAACCGAGGCATCTTCACCATCCATACCTCCAGCGGCTGTCTGAAGGGTAGAGAGCTCAGCAGCAGTCAATCGACACTGCCTTCGCGATGGAACGTAGACAATAACAGGCTGCTTGGCTGCGTAGCGGTGAATGGCCAGGAAAGTAGGCTTGGCCATAGCAATCATCAGGGATGGGAAGTGGGAGATCGGGTAGGTCTGCAAATGAATTTCAGGTGGGTTAGGATGATCTGCAGGATGGAAGTTGAAAATGTTGTTAGATTCGATTCCAATCCAGGCTCCCATATCGCGGGCATTAGCCAACGGGGCACTTAGAGCGATGAAACGAGTGTTGTTGTTGGTTTGCTTCGAGATATAACGCATACGTGATATGACGACCTCATACGTAGGCCCATCAGCAGATCCTACCATGTGTAAGTCATCTGCTACGATTAGCCCGATACGCTGGATATTGACACGTTTCTTCCAGCGGCGTGATAGGACATCCCACTGACTAGGTGTAGCTAGAATGAGACTTGAGTTTTCAAGGATCTTCAAGTCAGCTGATGACTCTCCAGTGAGCTTGTTGATAGCTAGTTCGTGCTTGAAATCCAGATTACCAAACCTTGCATTCCATTTCGCTAGAGTGGCATCCACAGTCTCTTGGCAGGAAGCCAGGTAAAGGGCACGGTAGCTGAGAGGTTTTCTTTCAGCATTGAGCGTCTGTGACCAGAACCTCAACAGGGAGAACTCGGCGCAGACTGACTTACCACTGCCTATGGGGGCTGCCAACATTACATTGTCGTCCGTCTTGTAAAAATTGTTGAAAACTTGGGTCTGGATAGGATTGAATTCCTTAAAGTATTCAGAAGGATAAATATGAGAATACTCGCCGAGGGCGTCAGGTAGCAGTGGTTGCAAATCGTAAAGCTCAGTTGGTAGTGGATTCTTTTCAGGTTGAACAAGATGCTTGAATGAAACAGCTAAATGAGTCTCAGAGTGTAGCCATCTATCGGAAATGACTGAAATAAAGTAATTGGGTGGCATGGGGTCATGGAGCGGTACCGTAAAGGAAAGGTAGTGCTCTTCACTGGCGTAGCGTTCCTTCAAGACAAAGTAGTCATGGTACAAAATGGTGTCACCATCCGCATCCTCGACCAAGACCCAAAAGCCCTCACTAGCTCCGTGGATTTTGGTATCCCAGTGGAAATCCGGAGTCAAAGTCAACTCCATCCTAAGTAGCGACCTAGTGATAGGTTGGACTTCAGCCAGTACCTCAAGCCTAGGGAACTGGTGAACGTACTTGTGGATCAATTTGCCGGCTTTTGGAATACCAATAAGTTCGCCAATCTGGGGCGGGTCCAAATCCATATAGCGCTCCCAAGGATAGCTTTTCTTTTCAATCTTGGTAATCAGGTCAACTGGCAAGGATCGGAACTGTCGGAGTGGGGTCATGGAGAGCCAAGCACGACGGTCGACAATCTTACAAAGATCCAGGGCAGTTCTAGCCAAAGCGGACCACCCTCTACGTAGACACATCTCGAAAATAGCTCTCAGAATACGGTTGGCCGACTGGGTAACGTAGACCATATCGGCAACAAGGGCAAAGCCTTGCAAATTCAGCTGGGAGATATAAGCCTGGAGTAGAACGTTGATCTTAGCGGCTGGTTCTTCGGGTCCTTCTTTGACAGGGATGGGTACCTTTTCAAGGAGCTTAGCAACCTCGAGTTTCTCCTCTTCTCTAACTGGAATGAACCTAAACTCATCAGAGAGGGCAAAAGCACGGAACAATTCGATAAAGTTCATGGATGGCTTCAAATGTTGGTTGTAGGTTGCCATAGAACGATGCGAGATGTAATAGTGAGAGGCGATACGACCTAGCTCAGTGCCTTGGAATTTACCAGTACGTCTGTCATATTTAACTAACTGGCAGGTATCCAATAAACTAGCTGCAGCATGGATGAGATCCAGACGTCTTTGTCTAAGGTAAGGATCCCTCTCCAGCTCGTCAATGCCAACGCCATAGAGTGGTCCATTCTTGATCATCCTTACATAAAGGTATGAATAGGCTAACCATTTAGCACCTTCGTCGCGGTTACGGATGGTTCCCAGCACAATTTCAGCATTCAAGTTATCAGCAAGCTTCGATATGAGTTGGGACTCAATAGGTAATTGTTGGTTGAGCAGTGAAAGGTAATAAAAGATCTCGGAATGTGATGTGATAATTATACCCTCACCGAATGTGTCGTACTGGGGACGACCAGCACGACCCAACATTTGAAGTACATCCTGGGGACTCAGTTCGGTCCACTGACCGCGTTCGGGCGAATAGATCTGGGTACCTTTGATAATAACTGTATGGGCGGGCAAATTTACACCCCATGCCAAGGTGGCGGTCGAAACTAGGACTTTGATATGACCATCTCTGAACAGATCTTCAACTGCAATACGGTCCGTACGAGTCATACCAGCATGATGCACAGCGAAGCCATAGGGTAGCAAATCCTTCAAGTCCATATCTTTGATCTGTTCGGCCTCATTCTCCAACACCTCCTTACTCGAACTCTCGGGGATAAACTCGACTATAGTACCGGCATCAACCGCCATATCTCTGATGGCCTGGGCTGTTCGTACTGTTTCTTTACGGGAGTGCACGAAAATCAGAACTTGATTCTTCCCAGCCTGCTCCATAACCTTGGTATAGGCGATCTCATTCATGGCCTGGAACCGTTTGATAGCTTTCTTTTCGGTGATACCGATGAATTCTTGTCGGAGGGGGCAGGGTCTGTATGAGTTGTCAAAGAAAAAGAGGTCTGGTTTCTTGACTCGTAAGAACGTAGCGACGTCTTCGAAGTTAGGTAGGGTTGCGCTGAGGCCAACTAGACGGACAGGTTCTTGAGTCTCCTCGATGTGGCGTAAGGTACGAATAACGATTGATTCAAGTACAGGACCACGATCGTCATGGAGCAAATGAATTTCATCAATGATTATAAGCCGGACTAAGTTGGTATAGGAACGGTCAGTAGCTTTTCGGGTAATAATATCCCATTTCTCAGGTGTAGTAACGATAATCTGGGTTTCGGTAATTTGTTGCTTGGTAAGTTGAGAATCACCGGTAAGTTCGCCTACTTTGATACCAAGGTACTCAAGTCGTTTACTGAAATTCTGCACCATTTCCTGGACGAGAGCCTTCATGGGAGCGATATAGACTAATTTGAAGCTATCCAAATCAACGGTCTTTGTCTCCTCGTCGTAGTACTTGCCAATCTCTCGAAGTATGGTCAACATAGCCACATTGGTTTTACCAGCACCGGTGGGAGCACAAATTAGCATATTCTCGTCGCTTTTAAAGGCACATGGGTAGACCTTACTTTGGACCCTATTCAAGGATTTTGCAGTTGAGAAAGCAGTACGAGACCAGGAAGGCATGTCGGTAATCGGGATCAATTTGTCACCAGCGCCGAAAGGTTTGGGTTCTGGTGCGGGAATGATAACTTCTTCATAACCTTTGTGTTCTCTACGCACGGTGCCAACTGGAAACGACAGTTTCTTCTTAGACATTAAATGGTTGCCCTGGGTGAATACTAGAGAGTCGAGGTCAAGCTTCTGCTTAGGGACCAGCTGCGACTCATTCGTAACTATTTCGGATTGGTGAGCCTTACTGTCGTCGACTATTTGATCAACTGTGTCGGCCTTTAATTTACGCTCCTGCAAAGCTTTAAGAATGTGGGCAAGTCCTCTTTCGTGCATGGTACTCTCGATATTCTGCCTTTCCAAGGTATCAACACCAGCTCTGGCAAGTCTGGTACACCAAACCAGCGTTTCCCTATTCTTAATTAAAATATTAACAAGCTCGAAATGAGAGAAGTTAGTTAGAGCCATCAGCGAGTTCTCGCAATCCCTAGTGTTGGTTTCTGCGGCCAGTATGTCCAATGCGTCTTCGGTTATCTTGCCAGCCAGCTGCTCATCTGTAAAGGACTTTTTGATAAATCGTTGCAACCAGAAGGCGTCGACGTCGTAAGGCATGATGATATCGTTGGATCCTATTGACTTGACTTCCCTGTTTGTTGCTAATGTTTCTTCAGTATCCAGTAATTCAAAGTCGCCCTTCTGTTCATCGTTTTCTTCTTTTATAGCAGAGTTATCTAAAGCGTATGGATCTAGTTCAATATCATCGTTATTAGAATCTCCGGACTCTGATTCATCATCTTTATCGGATTCTTCGCCTTCGAAAACCACGGCAACACCTATTTGACCATCTACGGCATCGTCTACCATGCCTTCTACTTTCTCGGCAGATTCACCATCAGGGTTATAGTCGGTAAGCTTCTTGCCTAAATTCACCATGTCTCCAAATTCTTCTTGCTTAAGACCCACCAGTATCGTTCGAATTTCTTTTAATTTGTCGAGATCTTTAAGAGAATCTGTTTTCAAAACCTCCAGTACCTGGTTAGTAGCACTCCGGACCACCTCTGGAGGGACATCACCCAGATTTTTCTGAACCAAACCAAGGAGTAGCTCATAAACTGATCTAGTCTCTTTTGTTTTGGGTCGGTAAACGTTGGACTCCAAGTCATCAGTTGCTGTTGTCACAGAGTTGTAGCCGTACTCCTTTACAGTTCCATCGTCTTTACGTCTCTTCTTTTTGTCGTTTTGCTTATTGTTTGCCCTTTGACGAGCCTTCTCAAAGTCGGAAATCTTGTCTCTCTGTGCTCTAGAACCAAAATCTTTGAAATCTATCTTGCCAGATAAAGATTCCGGCTCACCTGTAGGTTCATAGTCTCTGGATCTTGAACCTTTTGGCTGTATTACCAAGTTGCTGTTACCAGCATATTGGTACTGGGTGTTCTTTGCGTGCTCTTCAGCCATTGAATAGTGAACTTTTGGAGTTGAAAATCTTGAGCCTGAAGTTATAAAATTTTGATGAAATTCAAGGCTGTTTTACTCAGATTAAATCCAATGAAAGAGTTTGATTGGTTATAAAAGGCTTCTCTTTCTGATCGCTTTTACTGGGCACTTTCTATTATATATTTATAATTTAAAGAGCTTAGTAAGAATGAACAGCGATAAAGCTTATAGTAATGCTTTGACAACAGAAACTAGCATTCTATACTAGTTTATAGTTGACTATATTTACTGATGAGTATTTACAATTACAATTAGTATAAATAATGATATATATAGTTGCAGGGTATACAAAACCAATTTAAAACTATATTTAAAAATTGATAGTACAATCAGTCGATATTATAAATATCTATAACTGGATGAGAAACCTATTAGAGTTACGAGGCACATCAGATACCTATTTTATTAGAGCGTTGGGGTAAAGTCAAAAGGCTTGAAAGCTTCACGGAAATCTTCAACCAAAGCCTCCTCAACAGCACGAGGAAGTTCAGCCGCTTTCCAATCTAAGCCATGCTGTAAACCCAAGGTCAAACTTACGACTTCCCTAAAAGTATACCTAGATTAGTTTCAATCAAGTTTAGTAGGAAAAAGTTACCTAGGTAAGGTTACTGGCAGTTGAGCACGATTGGATAGGAGGTAACAGGTAGTAGCGTCAGGTAAAGTAACCTCGATGAAACTTTGTCCTTCGGGAAATACATCTCCAACTTGCAAGCTATAGTGGCTAACTAGCTGATCCAACGACTCTTGGAACTTGCTTACCTTGTCGCTTGGGATTGGGAAGCACTGGTAGTAGAAGTGGCTTTTCAAGTCAATTCGATCGACCCGGAAGGTAACCAAGTTGCAACCAAAGCTTTTAAAGTAGTCAGTGATGGAGCTTTTAAACCGGGAAAGCTCTACATTGAGAGGGTCCTGCTGATCTACTGGAGGCTGTAGCGTATGGGCGATGGGAATCATCATGAGGTGCGCCCCACCCGGTACTGCGACGGCAGGTTGGGTCAAAGCGTTGAGCAGTGGACCTTTGGCCAGTGCCAGGTAGCTGGTATTCCCAACCGCCAGTACCAGGTGTTGATTTGAGGCCGGGTTACCCAAACAGAACCAACATTTGTCGGCAGGAACCACTAGCAAATCGTCAGCTCTAAGATAGCTAGGCAATTACCTTTGGTCTGGAGGGCCTGGCAGTCTTGGATATGGTGGCCAGGAATATGGCATTTGTTGCAGATATAGCCAGGCTTGACTTTGCGCTGACGTGAGGCAGGAGCATCACTGGCAGGGTCGTAGAAGTAGTTGGTCTGCTAGATATCGAGTTGGTTTCGTACTTGAGTAAAATTTACCTCCAGACGACGTTTGGCTACCTTAGGTGGTTCGACTAAGGGATTTGTGGTACAGTTGGCTGGCAATTCGGTTTGATCGAAGCGTTGATTGCCAAGGGTAAGAGTAAATCCATAGCAGAACTAGATGCGTTAGCTTATGCATATACTTGAATGATACCTTAGCCTTGACTGTGTTGTCTATAGCAGCTACACCTAAAAATCTGGTGATAGTATAGCTACCATCCGTTGAATCCACATGGTGGAAAGGTTCCCTTTCGTAAAAGTCCAAGTCACTACTGGCTAAGTGATATTTTGGTTTCCAAGAATTAACTAAGCTATTGATCTGCTCGTTCTGAGATTTAGCATCTAGGCTTGATGGTAACGTCTTGGCACTAAGTTGGGTTATCGAAGTAGGGCCAGTCAAAAGTCAAAAGCAGATCGACAAAGTTTTGTTTAGGAGTTTCGATGGTGCCATAGCTGCTAAACTGTTCAAATAACAATTAGTATTTGTTTAAAGGATAGTATACCGTGCTTTCGGTAGTTTGTGAGTTATAGGTTCCCGAGAGATAGCCAATCTTCAGCCCCTCGGTAGTCTTCATTATACCTTGTTTACCTGAAAAACAAAAGCATCAGTTCAAAATTTTATTTTAGATATATACCAAGGTAGAACAGATTCTTTATTTTGTCGGACTCAACCAACTTTTTGCTTAACCTGGAGCTGAGCTCCACGTCACCACCGATGAAGTAAGTTGGAATAGGTACTAAATATTAGAAATACGTTGTATATGATATTTACAGTTGAGTGACTCTAAATCATTTAAAACCTCTTCTTCATCTGCTTTCAACCCAACAATGTTGCCAACCAGTAGGATTAGGTCGAACCTGGTCTTCTTCAAGATGTCATTGACCTTTGTGTTGAAAATCTGAAAGTTACCATTTATAGAACCGAAAACCAGGCTAGTTGGTGAATTCAATTAACTTCACTTTGGATATTTGTTGAAAAAATAGGACATTTACTTACACCTTCAACTTTGCGCTGCTCATGACTTGGCTTGAATTTTCTTGGAAAGTTGAAATTTAAGTAAGCGAAATTTTCTAAAATTCACTAGTCTGGTTAGAATCAAGTGTTACAAGCAATTGCCATTCTGTTCAGATACAATAGAGAACTTTCTGCGATTAAATTGGAGCAATATTACCAAATTTATATGAACAGAATAGCATTAGGTTTGTAATTCTTGATTCTGACCAGAGCAATAAGGAGACTTTCTTAGTGGCACTCTACTATCAGTATTTCAGGCTTCATTGCACAGAAGACTTTTAAAACACAGCATATTTTTATAACAATTATTTATACTAAAAGCCTTCTCAAAGCTATTAAAGATAGTATATCACCAAGTAAAAAGAATGCTATTCAACATTTGTAGCTTTATATCAACGGCAGGTTGTTCTCGACATTGACATTAAAGTTATTTGGAAATATGATGAGCTTTTATAAATTTTGCATCAAAAGTTATGTATCCTAAAAGACAATTAGACTCGATCAGTAGTTTTCCAAAATATATAATATTTATATGTATACAAATATCCTACGCAACATTTATATCAGTATTAATCAGCTTATTTAGTATTAAGCTCCCATCAATACTTTATCAAGTCTTTGAATGAGAGCTTATCATTAAAGTTGAATACTGTAAAATAGATTCTGAAGCTTTGCCATACAACTCATCATTAAACTCTATACTCATTGCATCTTGAACCCTATTTTCTAATCTAAATTTAGATACTTAATTTCATTAGCTAATAATCATATAAAGAGGCCCATTTGTAGCGCCAAATTTAGAACGGAGTTTTTGAAAATGGGCCTACTATCAAGTTTTAGATTAAATAAGATATCTTTGCAATTTTCTATGGTGTAAGCTTTTAAAATTATTCTAAACTCGCCTCATTTAATTTTGAACGTGATGCTGTCAAATTTACAAGTTTACCTCATATATTGCAAAACTACGGACAAATTACGCGGATTAGAATTGAGCCTTGCATTTACCAAAAGGAATTCCACCTAATAGATTTGATAGAACTCAGCCTACTGAACTTTGCAACCAAAAGAAAATCCAACTTGTATATACTATTTTATTATCAACTATCTAACCCAAATTCGACAACAGTATGATCATATTGAGAAACCAAGCCATCTATCTAGTCTACTTTGCTTTCATCGTAAACGTAGTCTTCAGCCGATGGTCCCCATTTGACAGTAAGCATCCTCAACATACCGATACCTACCCTAAAGACTTGGACAATGACGAGCCAGTTATCTGCTATAGGGAAGGCGACCTCAAAGATCCTTGTTACCAAGATTGCCCACCCTGCCTTCAACCACTATCCAAACGTAAAAGTAAAGGTCAAGACCTATATGCATGTTACTTCAAGCTGAATACCGGCTCCTGCCCCAACAAGCCGGGTATCGTAGATACTGGAGTCACTACCTCCCACCTAGTTACTACCAAACGCATCATCACCTTAGGAAATGAAGAGCATCTAGCTAAAGACGGTAAAGTCATTTCCAAATCAATTAAACTACCAGCCGGTACCATCTCCAACTACGGAACCTGCAACATATACGGGCTCTCTCAAGCTACCTGTACCGTCAACTGTCCACCCTGTTGGTTTACAGTTAGTAGTAATAAGACTATTTCCTGTTTCCCTTACACCAAGTTGGGAGCCTGCCCTAACGATGTTGTTTTAGATTACAAGGTGGTCGAGTTTGTCGATATGGCACGAGACCCCGACTTCAAGGCCAAGGCCAAGCATGTGCTGCATAAGCATATCAAATGGGCCAAGCATATCGTTATGAGTTAATTTTATTTTATTAAAGTTTAATTTATGGGTTTACTTTGTAAGTTTTTAGCGTACTGCTAAAAAACTATATGTATGTATAAATAAATTATGTGTGGTATACGTTTAAGAATCCATATTCAAATCCTATTTAATTTGTTTAGTCATCGGCGGATAGCATTCATAGGTATCATCGGCCTTACAAACTTAAACTCAACCTATTTACTACCCATTTAAGCCTTTTTATAAACCTGATACAGTTAGAACCTTTTATCTACTTTAGATATCAATCCTTAAAGCTTTACCACCACTAGTTAGTAAGTTCTTTAAAAGAAAGTATCCACAATCCTACTAACTACTTCAAACTATACAGTTTCAATCCTATACTTCACTTGCCCCCTTGTCGGTTGGTAAAAATTAGATCATAGTGTAAAGTTGCTTCTCCACACCATCACCTAGCTTTGGAAACTCCTATCGGCAACCTACTTGGTGAGCCAAATGGCAAGGCAACGGCCATACCCTTTAGACCTAGGCAAAACCGTGATAAAGGGGAAACTCTCCCTTGGCACTAAAATTTCTTTGTAATCGATAACCAGCCTAAAAATACAGGTATCTGCAATCTATATTAGTACCATTTTAGGTTACGGTTGGTAGGTGCTCAATCCTATTTAACTCCAAAAGTATACGTTGCTTCTTCATTCTGAGACATCTAGCGTCCTTTTACCCATCCCTTAGGGATAAAGTTCACCTCTTTTCCTAGATGTGGCTGCTGAACTACATTTGGCTCCCTATAACCGGGGTCTAAGTTTGGTGGCCAAATTTTAAAGGGCGAAAGATAAGGGAGGGAATTCAAGGATACTGCTCACAATCACCAACATTAAATTTTTTTATTTCCCGCTGATATCCCTTGTATATCGTAAATTTGACTTATATAGTATGTATCTTTTACTAGTTTTTCAATCCCTTTCCTACTAAAAGTAGGGATACCTTCTTACTCAATCTATAAGTTAGGTCTCGTAGAAATCTATATGGTGATACCTGCTATAATTTATAATGCTGGTCTAAAATAGACTGTTCAGCCCTTTTTACCTATATGTAAATCCCTTGAACTAAACAAAAAAACTCTACAGTTTTCAAGAAAAACAGTACATCGACTTCTAAATATATATATCTAAGGCTATTAGAATAATAGAGGTCTTGATCAACGCTTATTGCTCTAAAATACAGTACTGTTTAAAATATATTGAATTTGTCTACTAAAGGCTATGTACTTCCACCTTGTTAGGATCATCATCAATGATGATGGACTTATATCGGAAACCATGGAATTGAGTTTATCAACTCCGAATAGTAAAGGGACGGACCTCTCTCAAAGCCCGATGAAAATAGATATATATTTAGAAGTTGCAGCCATATTAGTTAGCTTTATATGTTGAATATCACTACTCTAAGGTTGATCTGCACCTGTCTCGGGATGGAGGCAGTAGTCCGATATGTTTAAAATCTTTGTACAACGTTCAACATCGCTTTTAACTATCCCATTGAAGGTGATGCAAACTTACAATAGAACTTAAATTTTAGTGCAGATCCCACGTTTTCAATTAAGGTTGTAGCTTATCAAGCTCATACATCCATGTACAACCTTCTAATGTCGCTTCTATTATCTCTATTGGAGACTAACTAAAATTATCAATCAGTCTGTACATGTACATCCAGCTATTTAGACTAATAGAGATAGCGATCTACCTCTAAAAGGATAGTCGGCTTCCTCCAAGGAAAAGTCCTACATATCTACCTAAATTTATGTTTGGCGCTGGAATATGTGCCAAAAATTTTAGTAGGGCTATCCCTACCCCTTTATTCTGAAGGGTCGAGAGTAAGGGATACTTTGAAAAGTTAATTTGTCTCGAATTAAAATTCAGCACACCGTTTCCAAAACTGATGGCACAGGTCCTAAAACCTATTGGCAAAATTAGAAAGTTATGCGGCAATTTCACTGGGCTAGCAGTGGCACGGAACTCTACTTTAATTAGTAGTTATGATATACACATCTCTGTTGGGTTTGAAGTTGTTACTGTCCATCTATTTTTATATATTGCGAAGGTTGATCTTAAGTGTTATAATGAGTGCCTTTTATAGTAGAGGTTTGTACATTTGATTTGTATAGGTAGTTTCCTATTATTTAAATGGTAGGGAACAATCAGCTAACAGGTAGAAAGAACTGCTCTGATGCTGAACTAATGAATATACCTTAGATACGAGACTTTTTGCTGACTGATGGTAAATAGTGTCCCTTGTCTCTTCAATATTTGGGCATTCTATTTATAAATATACGCTCCTACCAACGTATAAAGACTTACCTAGATATACTTTGCCTAAAAATTGCGCTTGCAATGGATGTATAAATAATAAATCATAATTTACAATGTATATACATATAGAATCAAGTCACTGCATTTAAAATACTTTGTTACTTGGAATATCAAGCTACTAAAGCAAACCTAAACAAAATATACGGAATATGAAGTTAATGGAAAGCATCAGGAGGAAAGCTGAAAGGATGCCACTAGCACATTGAGAGCGGATAGATTGTTAAGGATATAAAGAGATGTAGATAAAATAGAAACCAAAAATTAAAGGCATTGTAAGAACAGTTCAGGGCATCTTATTATTCGCAGATATATCAATAAAGTTCAAACCTACATTAACTTTTATGTAGATCTGGTTTAAATACTCCTTACAAATGCAATTCCTTTTCCCTAGTTTCACCAGAAAATGGAAATTAGAATTGCCTACTGCTACTGGTTGATGGAAACCATATATATGAGCTACCAACAACCATATTTATATATCACCAGTATAGCTTAGCTTAACACGGCATTCTTCTAAAAACCATATGGGCTAGATCAACAAGAAATTGCATCCTAAAACTTTACCACCCAACTTTTTATAAAAGCATGTTTCAAGTAACCTTATTTCTGTACAGAAATTGGTATCCTTACAACTTTCCCAATATATTTTTAGAGCTTTAGTTTGTAGGATACAGTGGTTGAATGTTGACGTTACTTGTTCTACAAATTCAAGGGCCCTAGTTTAAGTTTAAAAAGCAGGCTGAAATGGGTGAGCTACGTTTTCTAAAAACCTGAATAAATATATTTCTATACACCCCAGCTGCTTTTGAAATCCATTTTGATCTTTCATATTTATACAAACCGTCCATACCCTTTACCTCATTCGGTTTAAGGTTTCGTTCTCAAAGCGGTATAAATCAATACCGATGGTAACCAACACCTAGTACTATCTGCACCTTCATGTTTACAAGGATGGGTTCGGTACATTTTGCTTTATCGAGGTAATATATCTAACTTTTGTAGAAAAAGTAGTCGACTAATTTTGGATCTCCTAGGTATGATATATTTCAACATCCTAATATTGGACATCTACACCTACATATTTTAAATTTGTAGAGAGTGATCTCGCATAAATCGGTATACAGATTTAAAAAGCTGGCACATCTTAAGAAACAGGTATACTTGGTGCTAGATATAAGCCATTAAATCTCCTTTTTGCCTTTGGAATAGAACAAACAATCAGTATAGCTATATTAGAATTGAATTACAATAGCTGTACCATTAAGGAAAAGGGCAAAACATTCATATACATCTCAATAAACTGGTCCCATCCTATTTTTAGTGGCAACCAACGTTCTATCGATTTCTAATCGGCGCTTTGCTTTATATTGAAAAGCCACCTCATAGGTGAAACCCGATCTATCCCCCATACTTTAAAGGAAATGATGCCTTTTAGGCAACTGTGGAATTCAAAAGTTGTAATGTTAAGCCAACCTTGTCCTGTTTCGTCCCTTTCTGGACTGTAGACTTTTAGTTTTAATTAAAAGTAAGGGGTTGTTGGGATAGTTTTACTTGAGATGTAATGTGAGTATGGGTCGAAATGACCCATTGGTATAAAGAACTGTTGTTTTACAAACTAACCTACTTTCCCAACCCCTTTTAAAACTCCATATACTATGGGTCTTGGATAATCTTAAAGTTACAAAAACAATAGAATAGGATCGCCCACTTGCAAATTTTGATAAGGTATATAAATACTGAGCCCAACTGCAAATTAAAAATAAAAAAGTCACCAACTTATCTCACTGTCTATTTCAAATTTACCATTTCAAAGTCATGGAGTACACTGGTTACGTAAAAGATATATTCGAATCCATCTTACTGATGGAGGCCGCTAGACACAACTACCTCGCCTACCAAACTTCTAGACCCAACTTAACCGAACATTCCTTAATCCAACCCGGGAAAACTTTGATTATAAACGAGTCACTATCTGGAATAAAGCGATGGGTGGATGGGAAACTGTGGACCAGCTCCAGACTAAGCTCGGGCTTCTTCATCTACAAGGAACTGTCTCCTCAAAACGATTCTACCACAACCACCACCACCAAAGGCAATCCCATCATGTTCAAGAAGGTGATCTCTGTCATCAACCCAGTAGGACAGCATATCCACCTTATCAACTACTTTACCGAGCCCAACAGCTTCGACTCCTTCAACGTTAGCGCCGTTTCTAGCTTCATAAATCAACTACCCAACGCTAATGAAATTAAAAGCAGAGTTGGCGAGTATATGTACTGCAAGGACTTCCGATCCAAAAAGAAGTGCTGGCAATATGTCGATGTCAACACTTTACGCAACTTCAACTTCAAGCTAGAGACCGACACTGCCAGTACCAAGAGCGGTGAAAAGGTTGAAGACCAAAGGAAAAAAGTGTCGTCCATCAGCATGCTGTTAAACTCCCCCGTATCACAATCTTCGTCGTGTTTGAACAACAGTGACTTGCCCAGCTTGAAGGAGCTGGACCTAGAATTGGGAAGTTGGACTTCCAATTTCAATAATAAGAGGTGTTTGAATGGTGAGGAGGATGTGCGACAGTTGAATTGTCTACGAAAATTCTTGAGGCTTTAGTGTTGATATGTTGAAGTTGCTTATAGGCGTTTCTGTTTATATTTTGAATATATGTTGAATAAAGAGTTCTTTAGTATACTACTTTTTACTTGTTTTAACTGTATGTGAAAATATATTATATTCCAATGGTTGAAGCACATGCATAGATTTATAATAGACTTTGGCACTAATTTGTGGAATTTCATTATTGAAAACTGGCACCATCTTAATAGATGAATTTCGAAACTCCGTTAACCCTTAACCACCAACTTAAAACTAATAAAACCAATAATAGCAGCCTATTAAATGAAGCTAAAAGGGTTGAGGTAAAGGCTGCCATCAAAGTCCACCAACTCCAAAAATCAATTGTCGCCTATCAAAACTACCGGATGAAATAGTCCTATTTCCTGCCACGAGTTTCAAAAATTGGCTACAAGCATTCAATTTGGGATCTTCGTATCTCTAGGTATTAATTCACCTGATCTTGATAGCATGATATCCAGCATAGGTGGGTGTACAAAATTGTACCAATCCAAAAAACTTAAACCGAAAATCAAACCCTTTGTAAAAGGTCATCCAGCACTTAAATCGAACTGAAGCCAAAACCCAGGTCCTACTTTCAGTACAAAATAGCTAGTAGGGATCTACGCTAAAGCACTTGCAGGCACAAATAGTTTTATCTCCATTTATCCGAAAACCAATAGATGGCTTTAAATCGATTGAAGCGTAGAACACCATAAAAGAAAGACAAAGAGGATGATCGATAGTTACCATTTATAAAACAAAGATGAGATCTCTGTATCCTTTTATATCAAGGCTATCTCAGTCTCTATCCAACATACCTTACCACATTGGAGAAAACCTTAGACAAAAACTTACAACTTCGAAGCCGTAAACAAGTTTTAAGGGGTGGTCTAACTTCAATTATCAAAAGTTGGTAGTTTAAGTCTAAACACAATTTAATTTAAAATTAGAATTGAACCTTTACTACACCCTCAGCAACTTTAAAGGGGTGGTGTAAAAAGATCGCCGGGATCGGGTTCAATAATTATCCCGGTAGGCAGATCTACCTTTGCCTTCCAAAAATTTAGATACAGAAGGGTGGAGGACCGAAACTTAAAATAACTAAAATAATCCAAGTACTAGAAACTTACATAGTTTAATTAGGGTGATCCCAAAGCACTCAGATCCAAGTCGGAAAGGGAAGAAGAATCCAACCACCGTTTCAAATTGATACAGATGTCGATCATATCAATCGGTTTAAGTGTCTTATTAGTTTGGCTCGATTGGCTGGGTGTTAATATTTCAGATATACGTTGCTCTACCATAAATTTGCTGCCAAAGGTTAGCTAGGCCTACTTAAAGATAAATTACCTAATAGGACCACAGACATGGTGGATGGAATAGGAAGGGGGCTTCAACAGACTTCTACAGGACTCCAAGTATTCGACCGGAAAGTGAAAGTGGAGACTAAACCTACTGATACCAGTATCCACTTTCTTAAAATATTTAACTTCAATGTTGAATAAGGAATGTTGGGGGTTGTTTGGCCCATTTGATGGCAGTAGGTGCCAGGCATCGAACTCCTTAAGCCTGGTGTGTAGCTGGAAGGTGATGGTACGTAAGCTTAAGAACACCCTCAAAAATTTATCAGAAACCTAGGGGATAATCTAAGCATATATTCATGGGTTTGTATTTACCTGTGTTATAGTGAAAGACCCTGGCGTTGAATTTAGGTACGCTTGATAAGCCTGTGCAACTCTAGTGTACTTGAAAAATTAGCCAAAATCAATTCTAAAAGGGTACCAAGTCTTGGAAATGGAACAGGTTGGTTTTCACCAGGTGGATGCGAATCGATTTGAGGTTCAGCAACTGCGAGTCTGGCTTAGGTAGATCGGCCGTCAGTCTGAAGGTGGAAGCCAAGGTCATATCAACGTTGGAGGTCGACAGGTTATACCTCCAGTAATCAAAATTGCATTTGCTGTCGAACGCGTCTATCGAAATAATTAGTTAAAATATAGAAATAGTCCAACTTTTCATGGTGGTAAGCTCTGCAACGGTGACATACTTGGTATCTTTGATCTTCTGCTTGATAGCGGCAACTCTCTAAAAAATAAGTTATCCAAAAAAGTAAAAGTTGTACCTCTTTCAAAGACTCCTTCTCCTCCTGCACTGACCTCAACAAAACCTGACGTGCGTTAAGATCTTCCCTCAGCTTATCGAAAGTCGCCTTCCGAACTTCAACTTGCAGCCTAAGTAACAAAATTAGAGCCAACTTGGCAATGTAACTTACGTTAGATCAGCAATCATAGTCTTCAAGTCGTGGTTGCGTTCGTCGTTGGCAGCTTGGAGTTTGGAAAGCCTAGTCAAGTATTAGATTGAGTAATTAGTTATGCCTCTACTCTTGAGTAGCTTTCATGGTCGAGTCTTTCAACTCATCTCTTTTAGGTAGGATGCCATGCAGCGTTGTATTACAACCGCCTCGAGCCTTTGTTAGCACCGATTCATCCTAACTTCTATTAGAGCGTAATTTTAATATCCATATACCTGTCTGATCATATCCAGCGAAGCGTCAAACTTGTTAGCAAGGGTGGTTAGTGTATCCCTATATGCTCTAGTAAACGCAATCTGAGTTTTACAGACTAGCATGGTACGGTTTCTTTTAAGTTTTTTCTACAGATGAAAAGTCACTAAAATGTGAATATAAATGTATATATACCTCTAAATTACGTTGCTCAGAGCGAGATAGATTGTTGTAGACAAATGTGACGATGTTATCGTTGACATCGATAGTGGACTCAAACCTATTGATCCTATTCTGCAGGGAGAAGATATCCGATTGCGTCTTTATACAGCTCTAGTAAAATGTTTAGCCTTTATAAATTATAAAAATGAGCTACATTAGCGTAAGATTCGAGCAGAGGGGCCAGGACTAAATTACCACGGATCTGTACATGTTCATCACTATAGGGAGCTAATTCAAGTTAACTATAGCCAAATTTAAAGTAATACTTGATTCAGGGAGCTTCAATATCGGGCTATCTCTGCTTTTGATAAGCCCTGAGAAGTGAATGCCGGTCTTTTCGAAGAAGGTTTTCAGTCCAATGTTGGTGTCCTTTAATGATGTTTCTTAATTTGAGTAAAAATTGATAACTACCTTTTTAGGAGAAGTATGAGTACCAAGACGGTTTTTGGCTTTGCATTGTAGGTTAGCTTAAGTTTCATAACTCAACTTACTCGATGGCAATAGTAAACCCGCACGTTCAATCTATCGTCTATTAGCAATACATATGTTAACTTAATACCTTTTTAGCCAGACTATTCCCATCAAAAATCTTATTTACAGTGGGAGTGGAGGTTGCGTAGATATTTTCACTAGTACCGCTAAAGCTCAGCCTCGGACTTCTGAAGCTACTATGCTGCTCTTTTTGTGGCGTGAGAGGTAAACTCAACCTTGGATCCTTTGGATCCCGATGTGGCTTTTCAAAAAAGATACTGGTATCGATACCTAAATGATATAATGTCAATGGTATAAATAAATAAGTAAAAACCTTCGAGTCTACTAGAAAATGAATGATCCGCATTTTCATTCCTAGGCTGTGTATCCTAAAAGTATCAGTACAATTGGTTAAATGTCAAATACCTCTGGTGGAGGCTCAATTGCACTGTCAATACGAATCGAATTTTCATTTAAATCTTCAATGCTGCTAACAGTGGGTCTCTCAAACTCAAGTGCATTGCCATTTCCATCGTAATCTTCCAAACTGGGAAGTAAAGAAGCTCGACGACTCTCATTTGAAGTCGAAGCTTGTGGCAGCTCGAACGTTACTGGGAGTGATCTTCGAGGGGTCCGATTTGCAATTTCATTACTCTTCATTATCTTAAGACCCAAAGCCCTAGTTTCAGCAAGAGTGGACGCACGACGAGGCGAACTAATAGCATCGAGTATTGCTTTGTTAACACGAGGACTTCTAGTAGCATTTGAAGCATCAGCACCGACACGAGTCAGTCTACTTAATCTAGGAGTTAATGCTTTCTCCTTAACTGCAGAGGTGTTGCTTTGATTGGCTCTAATACGGTTATTTTCTTCATGCATGCTTGTTTTCTCAGGCTGAGTTGATTCAAAGCTGGTAACTTTAGCTTGAGATGTTGAACTCTTGTCATTTACTGTCGCTGCGTTGATACCAAAGGTGAATCGTGCACTGTCAATGTTCATATTACTTTGAAATCCCCATGAAAGTGGGACAGCTGAAGCACCACCTAACTGACCAAATTGCCCTTGCTGTGCCCTATAGTCAGATTGTGGGGGAATGGTTGATTCCTGAACATTATCCTTGGCCTCACTTCTGTCATTCATTCCAAGTGTATCGGAGTGGGTAGATCTCATAGAATTATCTGCAGATGATGGAACGTTGGAAATAGAAAAAACATTCATGTTGCTTTCTTCTGTGCTCTGGCGATCGTACTCTTCAAAGTTTCGGTTGATATTAGACGGTCTCAATGGTCCGGGAACAGGTGTAGTATCCTGGGGCGAAATACAGTGGTCTCCTAAATCTACAATGTTCGGACCAAAATAAGGAGGTCTAGAGCTAATATCATCTAATATATTGGCATCATTTTCAACTGGAGAGAGATCTAAATTTAAAAAATTACTACAAGAACTTTTTGGCTTCTGTATTAAAATAGCCTACCCAAATAGTCATCATGAGTGTCTACAATATTATATAAAATCATTTTAGCTGATATATGGAGCAAAAAATATACCCTCAGCATGCGCTTCAGTCAATATAGAGTGCTGAACTGAATTTGTGGGATTTTGTGATGCCGACTTCTGAATATAGTCGACCTCTTGAGACTTAATATCTTGTGGTTCTGGGTTATCGGTCATAATAGGTATCTTGGAACTTTGAGGTGAGTTGCTCAAATTCAAGGTATCTCTCGGACCAGTGTCTTCACTTGTAGGAATTTGTATCCTTACAGAAGTTCTATATCGGGTTAATAAAAAAGGATAATGGAAATTTACTCTTCAATCAAATCCGAATCACAATTATGCTCATTCTCGTTCAAACTATCTTTCAAATCACTTAGACTGAAAGAATACAAATTTAGAACAATAAAAATAAAAATATACTTGGTTTCAGCCATCTGAATGTTGATTTCCTCAAATTCAGTTTCTAAAGCCCTATCTTCCGAGTTCTTTAATTGATCTTCATCTTCAATTTGACTTGCACTTTTGTCGTTAGTGGTATCAATAAATCTAAAATTACATAAGCTATAATAGAAAAAATGCTGTACTTGATTTGAACCGTGTTGCTAAAAGTAACTCTCTTTTTCCTAGTTTATCTTGTTATTTAAAATACAAATACAATATTTACACTGAATGTGGATCTACAGAAAGTCTTCTTTTCTGAGAAGATTGATTCTCTTCTTCATTGGCCTAATATATTGTAAGTTTAAGCATAAGAATAAAACTAACGTTGGGATAATTTGAGTTTGTTTGAGCTTGGGAGTTGTTTTCATTCAGTAGCTCATTTTCCATATCTTCTATATCCCTATTGTTGTTTAATCTAGAATCGCTCTCATGTTCTGAGCTGTTTCTCTTATCGTCTGGATCCATTTGTGTAAAGTCTGTTGAATCTGGGTCCTGTCGTTTGGTTCTGTTTTCTCACAATAAAGGAAAATGTGAAAGTTGGTTGAAATCTTTGAAATTTTACAAAAACTGCAGCTTATTCTCTTAATTTCACTTGTTGATTTGACGAGAATCTATGAAAATGATGTACTTTGATGCTTAAAACCAATAATCCAAGCAAATTTCTCAGCTAGCCTTTCTAATTTGCAGTTTGCAGTAAAATAGGCAACCAAAATGCTTTCCTGAAAGTATAAAGCTTATCTACAAAATTTGGTTTAGCTTTCAAAGTCAAGAAATTCAACATGAGTACCAAAGAGATTAAAGATGGAGACGACATCAGCCCCAACAAACTATTACCGAGTACTTTGAAGAGGAAGAAAGCTGCCCTAAGTTTTACTGGAGTTCTTGTCGATTCGCCCTATTCGATATTGAAGAAAGAAATAAAGTTGAGTGAACAATTCTATAAAGTTTGTAGCTTAAGCCATGAATCAAGTTCCGTTCAGTAAGGTTTTGATAGATATGTTGTTATTCATTTATTGTTTGTAGTAAATCTATAGATAAACTTAATTTAAAACATCAAGTTGTTAAGAAGTTAAATTACGATGAGAATGGAATTCTAACCAACAGTTCTTTGAGAGAATTGAAGTTCAACTTTTTATTAAAACATGAAAATTTAGTTAGTTTCAGTAAGGCGGTAGTATCTGATAATTTGAAGGGAGGGAATTTGGTTATGGAGGCCTACACAACTGTATTTTTAGACATATTGAATCTGCGTACTAATTAGTTTATTTTAATAGGATCTGAGAAGATTGATAGATGATAAAAGCATTGCGATTTTCGAACACGATAGTATGAATATATTTAAATATTGTAAACTGATGAATTTTAGGCAAAACAATATTGAAGGGTATACTTATCTGGGCTGGATTTTTTGCACAAAAACAGCGTTATACATAGGTACTTTATTAGTTTATATCCATTCCTAACCGTTTATTAGAGACATAAATCCTTCAAATATAATGCTGGATTACGACAATATAGCTAGAATAGGTAAATGATATGTCTATTCGACTACTAAACTGCTATATTTAGGCGATTTTGGGTCAGCGAGGTCAAAAACTGGATTCATGACACCAACTATTGGAGCTAAACCATACAGTGCACCCGAAATCTTGTTAGGTGGGATAATATACGATTTTTCAGTAGATATATGGTATCTATTTATTCATTTCTCAGTCTAAACTTTGCAAGGCCGTGCGGGTTGATCCTACTTGAACTGTTTACCAGAAAGAGAACAATTATACAATCGACCGAGCTACATATATTCAACGAAATAATGACCCTACTCCCTTATCCCAACACTGCAACCGTAGCTTACTACTCGCAGCATTACGACGTCAATTTGGAAATCTCTGTAGACCAAAGGTAGTTTTGCTATTCATTTTTCATGAAGCTAATAGAGATTAGGGATACCGATAGACTAAATTTTATCTCCAAAGGACTACCTACCTGGGCACAGAAAGTCGTTGATAGAACCTTAGTTTATGTAGATAGAGATAGACAGCCAGCCGAAAAGTTGCTTTTAGAATTGGATATTTAAAAGATTTACCCTTTTTCAATTTTTTGTCAAATAAAATAGTAGCTGTTAAAGCTTTGTTTATTCAAAATGTTTGTTGGCAATGGTGTTACTATATAGCTGGTCATCATAGGAGTAAAGATAAATGTATGTATTTTATAGAATACTTTGATTGAAAGCTACGAGCTTTTATAATATAAACTTCTTTCCATCAAATACCACATTTTCAATCATATAAGTCTTTTTCCTATACTAGTTCAACTGAAAAGTTAATAGCGAAGCATCTATTAAACTTTAGAATAAATTCAATTTAAATTGATTTATATCTAAACAAGATAAAAGTACATTTAAGCCAGGCATTCTTAAACTATCACTTAATGCCCACCTGTCATAGTGGTAGTTGAATCAATATATATTTTATAAGCTTTTAAGTTTCAAGTTAGGTTTATACTCGCTATTCTAGCTGTAACAAGTTGGATGACTACCATTTCAAAATTTCATTTGAACTTTCAGACTTGAGCTGACCATTCGATATTGTAGCATTAATTAGAATATCTCAACATTCGACAAGCTCTAATTAAACAAAGAGCTGTATAAAGACAAATATAAGCCTACTTCTCAAGAAAGTAATATAAACGCTTTAGTCGCATAATTATTTAATCGATTTTATTAATTAGCTGGGCTTATAGAAACTAAACAATTATATTTATATAGTATTGAAAATAGCACAAAAGCACTATCGCCAACTACAAAAACAGACTATACAAAAACACTTACAGTATAATAATATGTTTTAATGGTAGTTTGAAACCTATAGTTTGACACCGCCCATAACCTAAATTTTTTTGAAAAAGGTGTAGGAGGGGCAGGTTCGTGGTCAACTTATAAAAAGGTTCCTAAATGTATCGACTTAAATCGTATACGGTTAAACGTGAAGATAAAATAAACAAAGGTGAAGTGGATGGGGGTAATGAAAATTAAAACTGGTTGAGGAGGTTAGTCATACGTTGTCTTCGTACCCTATGGCTACTACTTTTCATTCCACTTGGTTTCAGCTTTGTTTTCTGGGTCGACTTCTTAAGTTTCAGGTTGTGGCGTTTGTTGACAACTCCTGCTATGAGCTTGGTTTTGCCCTTCTTGAGCTGGGAGCAGAATTTGACGGGGTTGTGATTGGTTTGGAACTGGAAGTGGAGCGGTTGGTGGTAGTTATTCATGATTTTAGTCGGCATGTTGTTGATGAAGTGAATGGGTCCACCTAGGATGCTGAAGGCAGCAGGTAGGGATGCCAGCATATAATAAGGATCATATAAGCCGTCATGGCTTTCGTTTGTGTCGCTTGAGGCGATATCGTTGTAGTCGGGCACAGATAGGCTGTTGTCGGAGGGGGTTATAGCCTGTTGGGATCTGGTATCGATCGAATCGTTCAAAGATACACTGGAGGCTGGACTTGGATTATCTACTTTATACTGGTTCATCTGGTAGATTTGATCGGCGTTCATACTGCTTTGAATGGGTGAAATATTTGTGTTGGTTAGAGTCGAAGGTGGAGTATTAGTAGGTTTGGATAGAAGGGGGGAAGACAAGGCATTGAGGGATGGGATGTCACGGGTGCTTATAGGTTCATGAGTTAAAGGTAAGATAGGCGAGCATTCAAATCGAGGTAGGAAGAGGGATGGGGGCAAATTCAGATTGTTGACATCGAGGGACATGGCTTCCAGGCCTTCCGATAGAGATATATCCAAACTCTGACTGGTCAAGTAGGCCGATCGACTACTTCTCCGGGGCTTAAATTTAGGTGCCTGTGTGCCGTCCCCTTCAAACTGAAGACCACCAAAATTATTGACAGCAGTGTGACTTTCGACAAAGTATTTACGAAAATCAGTGACTGGTTGGCGATCCCATTGAGCGAGCGCCTCCTCACATCGTGTTTCCAATGGGTTGACCTTGGATTCGGATATGGAGGTGAAGTTTGGACTGGAGAGCACCTTGTCCATATTAACAAAGCTTTCCATGGAGATGGGCTGACTACCTGATCCTAAACTGTCCTCTACGTTCACTGAGGATAGGATAACCCGGATATCTTCGAGGGGAAGGTCGACGTCCGACTCCGATTTAGGTATGTTCTTAAGTTTCTCCAGCAGGGAATCGTAGAGTAAACCTTCATCAAGAAGTCCCCACCCGGTGCTTGGGCGAGCTAAGATGGTAGTTGGAGCAATAAAGCCATCATTAGTGAGCGACTCGATGTTTTCGGGTATCTTGGCGATGGAAGCAAGTGATACAAATGAAGAGGATGGGGAGAGGGTAGGGCTGCTACACTTTGAGCAACATACCTTGCAATCCAGATTCAAATCTGCCTTATGTGGATCTGATATAAACTTCTCATCCAACGGGTAGTTACCTTTGAATACAGGTGGGTAGAAATGCTTGGTCTCGCTGTTACCGTCCTCGACATTTAAAGTGTTGTCATCGACTTCCATATGGGAGCATTTGGTAGTAGAAAACCCAGTTGATTTCGTAGCTTCATTCCCTTCCAACGGTGGTTCCTCAAGGAGATCTGATAGATAGACGGCTTTATGGTTGTACCAAGGGATGGTCTGGAGCTAAGAAAGGTTCAATACGGGCCGTGTTACGATCGAATTCAACGTTGGTTATAGAAGTGATTTCATCATGCGAGACCGAAGCTGGAGAGTTCATACATCCACCGAAATCTTCCGATTCTTCCTCAATCTGACTATCCCAATCCATTTCACCGGCAACCACCCGCTTTAAAATATTGACACTTTTGGAGCGCTGGCTAAGGAATGTAACGTTGTCGAAGGATCTGTCTTGGATATAGTTGGCGGGAAAGTTATTTTCGTTGGCATTGTAGTAGTCACATTCCATAGCGTCTGAATTTTCGAGGCATTGACTTGAAAATCTAGAGTTGAAGCCATCACTTGAATAATCGGTTTGTTCTACTTCGCTTTCAAGGTCCGAGGTTTGGGAGAAATCAGAAGACTCCATCGCACTGGCATGATATTCGCTTTGTTCTCCAGCTTCAGTTAGGTCGACATGCTGTACCGATGCGAAGCTGCTGGAAGTTTCATTGCGGAAAGAAGGGCCTAAAGTTTTAGAACCATGATTCCTAGGCCATGAGGTCTCAATGTTGGCAAAAGACGAAGACGCATACGAGACGTTTAGAGGAGAAGACATAGTTTCAGCAGCAATTGCATTCGATCGTAAGTTGGCTAGGCAATGTGATGGCGACGTAATGGGGCTTGAATCGAAGGAGCGGCATTTTAAAGTGGACATTCTGCGAGCCAAGCCATCGTCAATAGATTCAGTTGAAAGATCGCTAGGGACATGATAGGGTTCGGCATTCATACTTTCACAAGGAATAAGCTCATGGTAATCGCTTGAATAAGCTAGATCTTCGGATAGTCTACGCTGGTTTACTAGCTTGAACAGTGCTAGTGATTTTCCACCAAATCGCTGCTTCTGCAATGTGTTCTGATCAAGAGACAATAAAGCTCCTGGGCGCTTCTTGAGTGGTGATGAAAAGTCGAGTGCTTCGCGAAGACTTGAGATAGTCTCGACATTTTTGCCGCCCTTAGTCAGCGCTAAATTTGTATTAGTTCAAATTGTCCAGATGAATAGATAGCACTTTATAGCTAAAATAATAAAAACGCAAACTTACATGGACCACAGGTACAGTTAAAATCACAGATTGGACAGATGTCCGGAGTACTTCCAGAGTCGTCTACATCTATTTCGATATCACTTCCTTCGTAATCAGAAATCGAAGAGGTTTGAGGAATTTTTAACGATCCAAACCCTAAGGTATACAGAATAAGTAATTGTAAAGGATACACAATAAGAGATGTAGGCATTTCAAACTTACTTGAAGTAGGTGCATTGTGAGTACATTGCGGGCAATAGAAGTTCGATGGATTTGTCAAAATATTAAAAGTATATGTTGAGCGCTCTATACAATCTTTATGGTACCAATCTAAGCAGTTCCAAGTTAGTATCTAAAAAAGCTGTGTCTTGTCCTCGTAATTTATAAATAAATTTAGCAGTACCTTTACATCCGATACAATTAAGGGGACTTTTCTTCTTATTTATAGCCTTTCTACACGATTTACAAGTCAATCTTCCCAAAGACTTATTTGCCAAGCTGGAAGCTGTTTTCTTTGACCCTTGAGTACGTTTATTGCTAGTTCTCGACTTTGGGTGTTTGCCTATAGGGTTAATTCTATTGCTAACTACATCGGATGAAAACTCTCTATCGAAGCTATCGGGACTGTAATCTATGACAACCTCTATCTCAATCTCTGAGTCGGTTTGCTCGTTCGACAAGTCGAAATAGTTCATCTGCTTCTTTTTAGTCCGGGATACCTTTTTGGTCTTGGACTTGGACTTTGCAGCCTTTTGTTTTTTGGCTAGGTTGCGCTGCCTCGGGTAGCTTTTGTCGTTTCGGATTCGGTCGTCGAACATGTCTTCTATAAATCTATACTAAAACTATCTATGAGGCCCAAAAGGTAAGGGTGCTTCAAAATATTTTTCAAGTTCAAATCATCTGTGGATGGTGGGAATATTTCCATAATTGGGTTGCACTTGAAAGAATTTATCAATTTATTACATAATTTCTACTTGCTCTAGGCAATCAAAGCTTGGGATTTGGATTATTTACGGAAAATTGCAAATTAAATTAGCATTTTGCAGATTTTTGGGTAAGGCTCGAGAACATTTACAAAGTTTGCCAATGAAGCTGGCTTCAAGTGCAGAATATGAGCTTTCATGAAACCACTGTTTCGTATGGTAGACGGTGCCAATGAAATTCAATCCTTTCAAATTCCCTTTTTCATCTGTACTAATTATGGTAAGACATGTAGCAATCTACCAACTCTGTTTCTTTCTCATGCATTTTATCCACTAAAGCAACAAACTGATGTTTTCAACATCTGACAATTACACAACTTTATCAAGATTTTGCACTTCAAGTTCTTAATGGCAATAGGTTCAACATTGAAAGATCCTACTAAGCAAAATTTTCTATAATGTATTCTAAGGTAATTGTTTTATGTTAATTTTGTACTACATGTATTTTTAAATATCTTTAAAAGCCGTCTGTAGTTCTAACAACAATTTTACAGCTTACTGAAAAGATAACTGTTAGTTTGCGAATTATTTCAAGATGAAGCAATGCAGTGTTACTCTTTAGAGCCAACCTCAATCTTATTTAATACTATAAACTGATGCATTGCTCAAAGTGCCCATATCTTTACAAATGGTTAGGGATATAGTCTATGTAACTAGTTGCTAGTTTTTCATACTAGCTTAAAACACCATCCAGTTATCGGTATAGTATTTATCCTCAACTTATAACCCTACCTTGTATTTTGTGCTCATATCTGTCGTTATAAGTATACTAAGCTTTGTTCACTATCTTTTTAAAAGTGCTATAGAGTAGTGCTGATTTAATTGCAGTATATTTTGCTTCAAATTATGGTCAGAAGCATCAAATTTAAATTTGAATGTAATTTGTGTTATAGACAAAAGTTGAATTGATTATATTTCACAATGTAAAGTAGTTTTAACAAACTAATATGATGAAATATAAATATACATTCGGTAACTTTATAGTCAACCTCTACGTTCAACGGATAGTAAAAGGTTTCAATGGTTCCATTTAGTTCAACCTCGACTGTGTAGTCAAGTCAGTGCTACTCATCATAGGCGACTTAGATTGATAAAGTTGGTTTTATTTTTTTGAGTAGGGTAATAGCTAGTAGTCTTTGGCATCCCTGTGATGATGCCATTCTAACTTCACTATCGGTATTGATGGTTTTAGTTGCAGTGTAATGAAAAATACATAGGATGGCTTTACATTAGCCACCCATTTCTATACAATGCCTATCAATATAAGTTCAATTTACAACGTTTGAATTTAATTCACATATATCAAATTCTTATGTTCTAGTAGTGTCTATTCATGCCCACTCGAGTAAAAATAGTATATGCAAAGTTCAACTAAACTTTGGATGAGATAAATTTGATGAGCTTGTCACTTAGTTCGTTTGATCCCCTGTGCTTCAAGCCAGCTTTATAATGCTGTCAATTGATTCTTTTCTAATACTTGAGGAATTCTATTCAGAAAATAAAGGTTGCTCTATACAAAGTAACTTATATTAGGATTTCAATAGGCTACGCTATGCTAACCTTTGAGGAGTATATTCAAGTAGACAGTGTAAATTAGATATTCTGCATTGGGAATAGCTATGCTACTACAATGCAGGTGTGTCTAGCCCAACTGCAGTTTATGGGGTAAATAATGAACCTGCCTATATTTTCGAAAAGGCTTTTATATCAGAACTATTCAAGCAATTAGCATTCAACGGTAATTGATTTAGTTGGATTTGGAAAGGAAAATTAATTTCGTCAGTTTTATCGTCAATCGAACTTCAATTAGTCGAACTTCTTGAAGCTAAAAAGAACTTTATGAATTTAGACAAAGTTACAGGCAACAAGGAGAACGAATCAAAGCCTGGAATGTCACAGGCTCCAACTAAGGACATAGAAGCCAAGCTATACAAGGCAGCAGATAGTACCACCGAGCAAAATTCTAAACCTGTAACTATTTAATTTTCATATTTAAATTAACTAATTGGAATAGAGTAGCTCAGATGGCTTCCTAAAAGCGCAAAAAACACCAACTAAGACCATCTCAACCGACCCCTTACTGAATCCAACTATTTCCTATGATATCAACGAAGTCCATGAGGAAATTAGCTCGAGTAGTGACGTTTCTAATCAACACCAATCTCCAGAAATAAATCTCAGCAGTGGCAGTACAAGTCTCAATAGGTTCAAGAAAGCTGTGTTGGGAGTCCAGATTGCCAACAAAGCGTGGAAAGCTAAGAATGAGATGGTTTCAATCGGTACTGAAGGTACCTTTCCATTGCTACCGTCAATATTGGCAGTTCCAGCTTACCACTTCAACTTTGACCGTACACATGAACCAGTAAGTATTTTAAAGCTCTTAGTTTTAAACCAAAGCGTATCTATTTTATAGCCAGCTATTATCCTTGAAGCTTTGCAGGTAAATTTATTTAAAATTCATTGGCTTAAAGATATGTAGTTGGCTATTACTGATTCAGCAGTGACTGATGATGATTCCGAGGTGGGGCAGCAACGCATTTATCGAATTGAGCTCAAATATGGACCTGTAAAATGGGTTATCTATCGTAAATTGTCCGATTTTTACAAGCTATATGTGCGTTTCAACTACAGTTACTACTTTCAAAGATCACGCCAACCCCCAAGATTCCCTAATGAGCTGGTTTACCTATTGACCAAGGTATCAACATTTGATGAAACCAACTCGGCCCAGCTCTCATTGCGTCACCGTAAAGAGTTAGAGTCCTTCCTTGTCGAAAGTCTTCGAAGAATGAACATGCATTTAAATAAGTATCTATTAATCTTTCTTGAAATCGGGGGCAGTTCGATTCAGCGGTTCATGGGGTGGAAGGGACGCGAAGGGTACGTCAAGGTACGCCATTGCCGCGCCAGTGAGACTGGGTGCTTCCCCAACCTGTTCAACTTCTTTGAAAGACGTTGGATTATGGTTCGCGATTCTTACATCTCGATAAGTAACTCAGTATACGATACCTCGCCAGAAGACGTTATTTTGTTCAATAGACACACCAAGCTGGAGCAGACATACCGTATCTCCCACAACCCACTTAAGGATCATCGGTTCTCATTAACTGATCATGACAACGTTGTTTTAATTCAGACGGAATCATCTGCTGAGGTCAAATCTTTTACCAAGCATATTGAAAATGCTTTGAAGAATTCGCCATGGACGGATAATCAACGATTTGGATCGTTTGCTCCGATACGGGAAGATGCTAACATGAAATGGTATGTAGATGGAGCTGGCTATTTCTACGATGTATCTGAAGCCATCCTCCACGCTAAAGATACCATATATATTGCTGATTGGTGGCTAAGTCCTGAGCTGGTAAGTTATAATCTTTAAATAATCTAACATAGTACTAGTATTTACGCCGACCACCCTCTCAATACCCTGAATTTCGACTCGATAGGTTACTTCAGCGCAAGGCGGAACAAGGCATCTCTATATATATCATTGTGTACAAAGAGGTGGCAGTTTCCCTTCCCAATAACTCCAATCATACCAAGCAGTGGCTGAAGAAGTTGCACCCTCGTATTAAAGTACAGCGCCATCCAGACCACACCAATACGAATTCAGTATGGTTTTGGGCACACCATGAGAAGATCTTAGTTGTCGATAGTCGCATTGCTTTCCTGGGTGGTCTTGACTTATGCTTCGGTAGGTTCGACGACAACAGTCACCGACTGGCCGACTACAACCCAGGCTCTGACGGCAGCGACATCGTCTTCCCAGGTCAGGACTACTCTAACGCGAGGATTTGTGACTTTAACGAGGTGCAGAACTACGATAAAGAGCTGATTGACCGCAAGATGTACGGACGTATGCCCTGGCATGATATTTCAGTCTCGGTTGTCGGGGCTGTAGCCCGTGACGTGTGCCGTCACTTCATCGAGCGGTGGAATTTTGTTAAGCGCTCCAAGGCCAAGCAGCGTACGACGATACCATATCTGGTACCTCAAGGTGAAACAACCCCCGAACGCGACGACAGTGAACTCAAGGGAACGTGTAGGGTGCAGGTACTCCGTAGTTCTAGCGAGTGGAGTTCTGGAGTTGAGAAGGAAAATTCCATCTATCAGGCCTATATCGAATGTATCGGCAAAGCTGAGCATTTTATCTACATCGAAAACCAATTTTTCGTAACTGCATCCCACGGGAACTCTAACTATCCAGTCAAAAACCATATTGGCAAGGCGCTTGTCGATAGGATTAAACGAGCCCACAAGGAAGGTAAGCCATTCAAGGTAATTGTTGTCATGCCACTGATGCCGGCATTCCAGAGTGAAATCCACGAAAGTGGAGCCAACACAATCCGCCTAGTCATGCAGTGGCAGTATCAATCAATATGCCGTGGTAAGGAATCTGTTTTGGGACAGTTGCTCGAAGCTGACATCAACCCCACTGACTACATCAGTTTCCATGGACTACGCAATTACGATTTGATCCCTCTAAGCCATCAGCACAAACCTAGTAACGATACCGAAGCAAGCCATTCACAAACTCAGGGTATGGATCCCTTTGCAGCAGGGTCTCCAGCAGATGTGGACATGGCCGACTACTTCAGCCCAAACAACGGTCCTTCAACTTCCAAACCAAATTCGAGAAGCAATACTCTGACCAAGAATTCAAAGCTACATGATAGCGAAGGAAATTCCATTAGGCCACGTATACACCGAAATAAAGAGAGTCATCGCAGTATCCTCAACGTCATCAAAGTCGGCTCTTTCAACGACCGCGATGGGAGTAGTGATTCATCCGACGATGAGGCTATGCATACGGCTACAAACTCCCAAACTAGCACCAAGTTCCATCTTCAGTCACCTCCTACGCCCATCACTTCGACCCAACTCAACCAGCCCCAAACTAGATCCTCCCATAAGCCTAGCCTACCTCAACCGGTCTTACTGAACGGAAGTCACGGTACCAGTCGAAACTTGCTTTCACCTCCACCGGCCAACTTCAAACTCGGAAAGCTGCAGAACCAAAGTGAAGGAGAGAGCCAGAGTAGGTCTATTGAAAATGACCCAGGTGCGCCTACACTTACAGTTAATACCGCATCGGAAATACTTAACCCCGAAATCTCCACCTCCAACCAACCTCTACCTGCCGAATCTAGTGAGGCAGCCTCTCAGTACGTGACTGAGGAGGTATACATCCATTCCAAGCTTATGATCGTTGACGACCGAATAGTAATCTGCGGATCAGCTAACATCAACGATAGGTCGATGCTGGGGTACCGTGACTCGGAGATTGCCTTGATCGTCGAGGACCAGCACTTTATCGATTCGATGATGAACGAACAGCCTTACCAAGCAGCCCGGTACGCCCACACATTACGTTCCACCATATTTAAGGAGCATTTAGGACTGTTGAAAGGTATCGCTATGGAGGATCTTATCAACTGGGATGTTTGCGCCGACCTCAACTACCCAATGTCTCCTGAAGCAAGCAACGGGTCCAGTACCTCGGTGGGCTCATCGCCCACCTTGAGCGTCAAGAATCAGTTGGAACTCCCCGACGATATCGTAAGAGATCCTTTATCCACCCTGTTCACCAAATGCTGGGCAAATGCCAACGACTACAACACACAGGCTTATCGAAAGGTGTTCCGATGCGTACCCGATGACACGGTAACCGACTGGAATGGATACCGTGACTTCATCCCTAGTAGAGTCAACGTTGTCACTGGGCACCCCGACTTTCGTAATTTGAGACCGAAGGATGTCAAAGGCATTTTGGGTAAGATCAAAGGGCATATCGTCCACTTCCCTACCAAATTTATGGAGGATGAGAACTTTGGCGCCAATAGCTTCTCGGCCGAAAGCATTATTCCTATTGATGTCTTTATCTAGGTTAGAATTGCTTATTTTGGAAGCACATATACTAACTAATGTACCTATTAAATTAATATTACAGTATATTTGTTTTATTTATCTCTTGGTCTATTTTTTAGAACTTGGAAGGTTGTATATAGCTCATTATCGGAATATTCAAAATACCGATAAGGTATTATTAAAATAACATAGCTTTAGCTTTATATTGTGCTAATCACAATAAAGTAAATACTATTTGTATTTAGCTGCTGTGTTTATTCCATCTCTCAAACTTCAGTATACCTGTGTATAATTTTATACAGGTATATTTTAAAACACTGATAAATTTCCAGAGTAATCAGTTGCTATACAATACTATAGCTTTTATCCTAGCCATTTCAATTTTTGTGAAGCTAATCGGTTATATAATTGCCTAGCCAAAGTCAAGCGTATCAGTTTTAATACTGTACATAGTCTGTATGCTACTATCATTTAGACCTACCATCACATTTATAGAGTTTTCGTTTACTCCAGCTATAAGTTTGAACTGAGTATAGCATTTAACCGTTCCAAAATAATCCAAAGAGCATTAGTAAGATCCAATTAGCTTATCTACCGTGGCTTCTATTATATAAGCCATTTATTTTAGAACAAAGCTACCCAATTACGACTCACCAGAATTCGATGGCTATCGTCATAGAAATTGAAAGTCAGCAATTTGACGAACCCAGCTTACAAATTACAATTCTCAACCACTTAAACGACTAAAGACCGTATATCAAATAAATACACATCCTACATACTATTTCGACACCCATCAATACTTTTTATTGGATCTAGGTACTCTTTATACATCTATCTCCTTTTAAAATTAAAACAACAAGCTATTGAGTGAATATGAGTACACAAGAGCAAGTGCAGTTGGAGACTTTCGAAAACTATTGTTTGCAGTTCTACACTTCCCAGACCGCTGAAGAGAGGCACAAAGCTGAGAAGCAGTTGGATCAATTGGTGCCCACTTTTTTGAACGGCGTCAACAGTCCACCACACCTCACCACCCTCTTCAATACCATTAGATGGGTTGAGTTTCTACTTTTGAATTCCAATTCCGACTACGCGCGATTTTTTGCAAGCAGTCGGCTCCTCACCTTACTGAACTCTTTCTTCCCTTTAATAGATATCGATTTTAAGATTCATCTACGTAAGCTTTGTAATGTTTATTTGGTTTTAATACAACTTTATTTTTCCAGGAAATATGATACTGGATACTTTGGTAAGGAGGTTGGAGTTTCCCGAGTACGTTAAAGTTAAACTTATGGCGGTCTTCACTACGATAACTAAGTTGGGGTGGTTCGAAGCAGAGCTCTTTAAAGATATATACGGAGTTATGAACAAGTTTCTGGAGGTATTTACCTATGTACGCTTAGACATTTAACTTTATATTTTTTAGTTTGGTCCCGAGCATTTGAGTATAGGATTTCAACTGCTAACTGTTTTAGTTGAAGACCTTCCTAAAAGCACTCCCTCTGACCCTTTTCGAAACACGATTAAAGAAAGGCGTACTGGTAATCTAAGTTGATTTATTTTCTTTTAAATTATTTTAGTTGTTGAGTTTAAAGATACCCAGCTCTACGACATATTCACATTGGCTATGGATAAGCTTAATCTTTTAGCGGCTTTGGACTCGGAACAGCTGAACAGTAGGAAGATAAATATATGCCTTTAACTAACGCTTATGTCAAGGCCCAGTTATTTTGAAATCTGTATCATCCTTGTTGAACCTTTTAAAGACTATCCTTGGATTCGATTTTATCGGAACCAACAACGAAGAATCGGGTGAAGATACGGGGTTTTCTCAGGTAACAAATAATGTTGGATTGTTGTTTATTCAGGAACTAGTTTCCAGCATCGTGGAAACCAAGCTTTTTGAAGGAGAACTTTGTTTCAGTTTTCTTTGAACTTTATCGGAAGCTACCCCTACCCCAATCAAGCCAAGTAACCTATCTAAACTACATTACCATTAACGGCGTTCTTAGATACTGTCGTGTGTAGTTTTTATAGCTTCAACTCGAAGAGCTCTCTTTAACGACGATGAAGGCCGAAATTTCGTGCTGAAGATGATTAGTGAAGTTACCGAACTGCTGAATTCAGGGTATGGGTTGGATGAGAGCGAAAACCACCACGAACTATGCCGAATTCTAGCCAGGTTTAGGTACACCTATCAGCTGAGCGATATAAACGATACCTCCATCTACTGGGATTGGATTAAGTCTTTAAATAATTTCACCAACGAGACCATCAATAAGTGGGAGGTAATAGGCGCTATAGCATTATATTCTTACCCGGCTCTAGAAATTCCCTAACAGTATGATGTACTTAATGTCAGTTTGGGTCAAGATTGTGTCCTCTTCTTGGAATTTAGTGCAACCAAATAATGTGAGTCTACATTCGGATATGCATCTGCTACCCACCCAGGTATTCCTCAGCTTCTAGCAGTTTAGACTAATGAAGCATATTAGGTATTCCATTCCTTTTTGGAATCGCGTCTACGTTTTGTTGAAACATTGATGAATGAGGATTCGATTTACGACGGTTCGATAATTGCTTACTTATGACACTAATACTAGTTAATAGATATGCTAGATGAGCCCGAGCCTTTGACTGATGCGTTGGAGCATATTGCAACTATTGCTAGGTACCGCTACCAAATCTCCAAGGACCTATTGATAAATGCCTATGATGCAACTATGTCCGAGTATCAAGAAGCTATGATAGCTTGCCAAGTAAAATATGTATTTTAGTTTTACTAACCAGTTTCAGTCCGCACTATCTGCCAATGAGAATATTAAAGAGGCCACCGACTTGCTTAGTTTAGCCGAAGGTTTGCAAATTTTTAGTTTTCAAACTAATCTTTGTAGGAAAGTTGACTTGGATCGTCTATACTGTCGGTGCTTTGCTATCCGGTCGAACTGTAAGGGCTTTAAATGTTTTATTTCCTATATAGCTTTCTAAACTAATCCTTTATGGATGTGTTCGTAGAGTTATCTTTCCTCCGAAGAAGATGATTTGATCGATGCAGATCTCTCTGCAAAGGTTTTTGAGATCATCAAGGAGAACCACAAATCTATTTTACAGGTATGGTTCTTTATTTATATAAGTGCTAATGTCTCTGTAGTTTAGAAAATTTATAGTTAGTAAACATTCGACACATATGAACTTTGCTATATTGTACTTTTTCGGCAAGTACCAAGCCAGCTATATTGGTGAGATGACCTACAGGAGTAACTCAGTATACAGCAGGCTTTCGGAAATAGTCGGTATTAGTAATTCAGGGATGGTACTGGAAATAATAGTGGACCGAATCAGTCTCAACCTCCAGGAGCTTTGGTCCGACAACAACACCCTAATTACTCAATCAATTGCTTTGCTTTACAAATTGGCTGAAGGCTACAATCCATCCAAGCAGCTAAGGAACATCGAAAGAGTCAAATATATCATGGCTAATCACGGACCGTACCATTTCCCATTCATGAACAACGTACATAACCACAAGAATCGTACCGTTCTATACGCTGCACTTGCAAAGATACTGGTAGGAGGGGAGGATTTGGAAAACGCATTCTCTAAATTTGTTGCGACGTTCGAAGCCTCTTTCCACGACTTGGCTGCTTTAGAAACTCGAGATCAATATATGCACGATACTGTCAAGGTAATTAGCTAAATCGTAGATATGCTTATATCCTTTAGTTTGCTGTAAGTGGTTTAGCAAGGGATCTTCAAGGTATTTTAGTGTCGTGTGCCAATCGGAAAAGCTTTTCGATTTTCTTCCCCTGGTACTTTCCCAACTACAACCAGTTGCTATGTCAGATCTGTGAAATATATACGGAAGACGCCGATAATACCGACTCCTTGCTGGCCCTCGTATCCCTACTCAAATTTTTCAATGAACTGGTTATGAACCGAGCCCAGCGACTTGTTTTCCCCACCGCTTCTGCCAACACTTTAATACTATTTAAACAGATTAGGTACATTTTTGCTTCTCCATCTTACTAACTGCTCATTTAGCCCCGTTTTGATTGCAGTTGGTAAGCCTCTACATCATTAACCACTTTTTAAATAATTTTATAGCCAAAAAGATTGTTGCCTGGGAGAACAATAGAGTTCTAGAAGATAAGAGGATAAAAGTACTGCACCTGTGGCTCAAGATACTTTCGAGGATCCTAAGCGGCAGCTACATCTGCTTTGGAGTTTTCAAGCTATACAACGACCCTTGTCTGATCAATGTATTCCAAGAGTACTACAACATACTACTCAAGATCCCTCTAACGAAGATCCATGTAAGACGAGCTCCTACTAGCACTTGCTAAAATTGAACTTTGTAGGCCTTCCCCAAGATCCAAAAGATATACTATGATCTAGTCGAAATGTTTATTTCAGAACATTTAATTGGTCTAGACTACCTGGATCCCAAGGTCTTCTTAGCTTTGAATCGCATTCTCATAGATGGCGTGCAGACCTTGGAAGTTTCATTAGTTTACGCCAGCACTTGCCGGTCCGTCGACTTCATATGCACTTTCTTATTCGAATCGTACGCGAAGCAGGATATGAACCACTATTTGACAAAACAGTACGACCAATTCTCTGAAATTTTACCCCACCTTTTCGAATGCATTTTCAATGTCTTGCTCTTTGACAGCGTATCTAGTTGCTGGGCCCACTCCCGTCCCCTTTTAGCACTCCTCAACCTCAACCCACAGGTAAATCAAGTAGATACACCAACGCTCTAACTCTTTTACTAGTTCTTTACTGAATATACAACTAGAGTCCTTAACAACCAAGTACCAACGTCCCGAGTCAACCTAGAACAAGTAACTTTTACTTTCCTAAATCTATACTAATTACTGCAGGCATTGGGTAGATTGATGGACGGGGTTAGTCAAAACTTGACTAGTAACAACAGAGAATTATTTACTCAACGACTAGGTACCTTCTTACGAGAGGTGGGTGGTCATTCGATGGCTTTAATACCTGTGCAGCCCAACCCACTGCTGCTGATGTCATCCATGAGTCTTTGAATTGTTACCTGTTTTACATTTAGATTTTTACTCTATATAAATTTAGCTGCAAACTGTTTTAATTGTTGGTTTTCTATTCTATTTTATAAGCTTTTAAACATTTAGTGCAGTATTATTTTAATACACATCTTTTTTGAATGGAAAGTGCAAACACAATGAAGCTATAAAGTTAATTTACAATACTTGGCAAAATTTACCTTTCCAATTTCACTCCATATAATAGTATACTTATCCAGTAAATGTGGTCAAATTTGATACAAATAAACGTATTGCAATATCCTATACTAGTTATTTAAAGCAATATGGTGTTATAAAATTAGAAATAGCAATATATCCGATGTGCATCTGCTGGTGTACTTGGATCTTCTCTTTGTCAGCCATAAAAAGGTAAAAAATTGATATTTCTTCAAGGCTATACTACAAAGTGATTAAATATCAAAAACTTCATCTACTTACAGCTGACTCCCTATAGCAAACCAATTTTAAATTTACCCCAAACTTCATTTTCCTATGTATAGCTACAACTAGTCTATAAATTTGGATAGTTTCCATGAATAAGGGAAACAAAAATAGCAATCGAAAGTTACAAGCTATAACCAAAATAAATCGCCTCTTCAACACATGGCAAGAAATCCAAACTATTTTATTATAAATAAGTTCAATGTAATCTAAAGTGGATTCACTTTTACAATCACCTTCCAATGTATGTACGAGTAGGAAAAGTCAAAATTACCATCCACGCTGGGCATACTTTTGGTTGGCGGGCAAGTCGTCGCAGTTGATACCGACCATAGCCTCACCCAAGTTTTCACTGACCTCAGCCAATACCTTAGCATCCTGGTAATGGGTAACGGCCTGGACAATGGCCTTGGCACGCTGGGCGGCGTTTCCAGATTTGAAGATACCCTACATAAATTAGTTTCTATACAAAGTTTAAAATAGTACCGATCCAACAAAGACACCATCACAACCAAGCTGCATCATGAGGGCAGCGTCGGCGGGGGTGGCAATACCACCAGCAGCAAAGTTGACGACGGGTAGTCGGCCCAATTCGGCGGTCTGCTTCAGAAGCTCATAGGGGGCACGTAGCTCCTTGGCGTAAACGTAAAGCTCCTGGTCGGACATACCTCTGGCCTTACGGATCTGACCAGCGACGGTGCGGTAGTGGCGGACGGCTTCGACTACGTTACCAGTACCAGCTTCACCCTACACCAAATTAATAACAGTCACTTATTATTTAAAATACCTTAGTACGGATGAAGGCAGCACCTTCGTAGATACGGCGTAGAGCTTCACCCAAATCCTTGCAGCCGCAGACGAAGGGGACCTTGAAGTCGTGCTTGTTGACGTGGTGCTCGTCGTCGGCAGGAGTCAAGACTTCACTCTCGTCGATGTAATCAATACCGATGGCTTCGAGGATCTAATAGATGTTTAGAATAAAGGCAGTACGTATCAGTATCTAACCTGAGCCTCGACAAAGTGACCGATACGGACCTTGGCCATGACGGGGATAGTGACGGCTTCCTGGATCTTCTTGATCATATCAGGGTCGGACATACGGGCGACACCACCGTCCTTTCTAATATCAGCAGGGACACGCTCTAGAGCCATGACAGCGACAGCACCGGCTTCTTCGGCGATACGAGCCTGCTCGGCGTTGACGACATCCATAATTACACCTCCCTATACCCTTGATTAAATTAAAATAGCTACACTAAAGTACCTTTAACATCTTGGCCATACCACTCTTTACCGAGAAGGTGGCTTGGGTAGCGGATCCGTTAGCTTCAGTCGACATTTTTGTTTGTTTAGTTAGTTGAGAAAACCAAGTTTCGTTACCACCATTTTATAGCCTTTATACGTTCTAAAATTTTGAATTTCAAGTTTTAGATATTCCTGCAACCTAGCCAATGAACTTGAGCTTTCTAAGAGGTTAGTCATCAGCCAAGTTATTCCTGTCGCTTCTTTTCGGAAGGAACATGTGACTACAATAATCGCTTAATTTATAGGAAAATCCGGCAAAGTAGGTATGAAAGCATCTGATACGCGTATTGAAACCTATACCAGTCAGTTATACTGTTGGCAAGTAAAAGTACAGCCCAGTTCAGTATATATAGACAGGTGTTCTCCATGAATAGGAGTTTGTGCTGTGCAGCAGTCGAAAATAGCTTTGTTTTGCATATGATATTAGCATGTTTAATCGATGACACTAAGAAATTTGAGTGGTTGGCTTGACCTTGAAACGTCAATTGAAGGAGAGAGGTTACCTTTTTGGGGTGGCAATTAGTAACTAGGTTGGTAGGCGATTTTGAAGATAGATGTAGCAAAATGCAGAACCTAATAAAACTGATATAAACTGGTTTGCTGTAAGCTGGAATTCGATAAAGGCTGACACCCTATAAGCTAGGTTTCATTACTATCGCTTTTTTATCCAGCTTATAGCAAGAAAATACGGCTTTTGGCCAGTGCTTATTGGTACATCTTTCTGCTTATATCGAAGTTTACTGTTTGTGACTCACTTTTATTGATAAGAATCGTGAATTAATAATACAATTTAACAAAAGGAGCTTAAAGATCTTGTACAGGAGTCTAAATATGTGATGTTTACTTTTATATAGCTGGTGTAGATGCAAACCACAATGTTGCTCGTCTTCCAAGACTTGTAAATGATATTTCTAATCTACAATAGCCTAACAAACTTTGTGTAGACATTTACATTCTGTAACATAGGGTGTGAATATCGATACTTTGTAAATACAAATGTATAAGCTTATACTCGGCTTGAAAAGAATCATTTAACTCTATGGTGGTAAATTGAGTGTTGTATACAGTAGTTCTACCATATTAACAGACCCTTTACTGTACTGCAATTCATTATATATAACAACCTAAATGTATTTTTACTGCTTCCATATTCTATTTTGCTGTTTATTGTTATCCATACTAATGAATTTTACGTTTAAGCTTACTACAGATACCTTGATACTTTGATATTAGTATCTTGTAATTGGCAATTCCAATTTCTTGAATACTTGAACGTATCAAAGTTTGGAGTATTGTGTGTCTATTTTAGTATAGTATGAGCCCATCCAGTATAAAGCTTTATAGTCTATTTACAAATGTATATTAAATACATATTAAACTTTTGGAAGGGATTGATAAAGTATTTGTTTAAATATCCTGGTTTTGGAATTTGTAGATTCTTTGTTTTCAAGATTCAATTCTTTGACAGAACAGAAGTCTATTGTTGAAAGCTACATCACCTGTATTGGTCCAATCGAAAGAAGGGTACTGTCAAGGCATGTGACTTAATACCTTACATGCATATATGACGATCTTCTTTCAATTAGGTAAATACAGGTAGTGGTACCTCTAACGAGAGAAAATAAAGGTGGTGAATGGCTAAAGCTATGGTAGGTACTACCTTGCCTGCTTGATGATGCAGGCTTACAATAGCAACCTTATAGCAAAAGGAATCATCAAAATTTACAGCCATTTTTATGTTATTTTCATTTATGTGCTGAATCTATACAGTTTTTATTTTAAAAAGCAGTATCCTATTAGCTCCATTATAAAATTGGTGACGCTTTCTTTTATACATCTATAAGAAAAAGGTGCTTGCTAATTTGGAAGAGGTAGCTTCGGTATATATCTATTTGAAGACAGAATAGCAATTCAATCTATGACTGTCAACTATCCAATGATATTTCCCAAAATTAGGCATGTACAATTAGCTGGGTCACTCGAATATATACTTTGCTGTCCCATCTATTTTAGGAAACCTTTGACGTGTAAGATCGGGAAATTTCATTAATCTCCCACATAATCCGTGGGTTCGAGGTGGTAAAATATGGAATGCTCCTCTAAACTTTTACAAACCATGATCCTATTTTTTAGACCAATAGCTTTATTTTAAAATTAGTTGTTATTAGCCCATTAATTCAGAACATAGTGTTGGTAAAGTTACATCATTAAAAACAGCCACCTGCTCATAAATATTTTTGACTTGGCTTCCAAACTGCATCTTTTCATTGAGCTTAAAATTTACGATCCTTCCCTCAAACAAACACCTTTACTAAAGCTTCCCAACCAACCTGCCAAACTAACTTACAACGCGAAGCTCCTATCCTAACAATGTCGACCAAAGAAGTAGATTCCAATTTGAATAAGAGCGACATAAAGGAAAGTAAAGATAAGGGGCAACTCAATGCATATAGAGATTTTATCATCTTTGAAGAGCGGTTGAAGTACAGTTTGCGAGTTTTGAAATACAGGCAGCGCCAGTACTACGGTAAAATTTTGGTTTATTGCAAAAACTAATCTTTTATCCAATTTCAAAATTTTTACCTTTAGCCATGTTTCTAACTTTACTTTCCCTCATTGGCTACTTCAGCTACCTAGTTTTTTTTTCAGAAGTGCATGTAATATCTTTTATTCATTTGTACATTTCAAACTAAACATATTTAATACCATTAGGATCCAATTTGGATATTTGTTAATAAAGTTACCCTGTTTTTGTTATGTACAGTCATCCTAATGTTAATTTATTCTGAAAATGCCACGTTGCGGACCAGGTGCAGTAATTTCTATTTCTACCAACAGTTCTCGAAACCAGCTATTAAAAGTTTATCTTGTTTTAGATTCGTACCCCAGGTGAATCGTACCTTGAGTGATTTTGGCTTAACTTTCAACAGCAAGACCAAAGTTATCGAAATATTAACAGGGTCCAAGTTGAAACGGAGGGAGGAGTTGTCAAATATGCCGTTTCGTAACCAATTCCAGTCGGGCTTGGACCGATTTCGAACTTTGTTCAACCAGAAGGTCAGTAACAATGTAATTGCTACTAAAAGTAAAGGTTGAGGACTTAGTTGTCGTGTACATATCTTAGATATTTACTTTAATCTACTAAGAATTTTTGAAATGATTGTATCTTTGAATTGTAAACTTTATGTTTATTAATGGAAAATCAAGAATTTGTATTCAGGCTTCTACTATAGTTTTTAAAAGCAGCACTTCCCTTTGCTATGGAAAATGGCACCACGTTATATATACAATGCTGCTATATTTGTGATTAAGTATACATCCTATATATACTAATTTTAAACTAGTAAATAGAAATGGTAAAGATAACGTAGGAAACATTGGAGTTAAAACTGAAGGGCTGATTTCCAGTTGATAAAAAGATACGATAATGGTCGCTCTGAGCTTACTCTGCTATTTTTGTTAACACAAAGTTAAACTACTGGCTTCAGTATAAAACATATACCTTAAAATCATTTTTAACAAAATATTACAAGGACAACTGTCCAAAGTTACAAAATTTATAGCAACAAGTGAAGTTGAAAAGCATAAAGATAGGCTTGCATAAGATTATATTAGTTGAAAATCTTGATAGATCTTTCACTAAAGCGAGTAGACCTCTGGCTACGGTCGGGGTGGTTCAACGCTACCTCCAAATCAGTGTGCGAGGCAAAACTTTCCCAGTCCGATTCTATTGAACGTTAGAATAAAGCACTATCAAAAGTAAATAATACCTTCTACAATAGGGACTACTTTGGGGGTGAATTTAGATTTGACTACGACCCCAACTTGAATCTTCTGGATTTCCTTTTCAGTCAGTCCAAGCTTGTTGAACAGGCGCTGCTTGAAGGATTCGAAGGTCTCATCCTAGAAAAAATTAGGAGTAGTTGATTATATAGGATTACTTTCTTCTTGACCATCAAGAAAGGTATACCGTGAGCCGAGTTGTAAATGTCTTTGGAGTAGTGGAAGAACGAGACGTTGATATCCTCCTCTTCAGGTGGCACATCGTGTACAGTCTAAAAGGCTTTAGTACTTGTGGCTAGAAGAATAGTACCTCGACATAGAAGTTTTGGTATAGATCCAAATCCTCGATAATATCGTCTGGTTTAAGGTAGCCAGCGAACTTATGGTTTTCAGCAGCATAAATTCGGATGTCACCAACTTCTTGGCCATCTTCCAAGATCTTCTCCCTAACCAAATTTAGGAGGTCCTGTACAGTGCCCTTCTTATAAGCTCTGACAGAGAGTGGGTTCTCGTCCTTGAGAGTAGGTCCGAGAATAGAGAGCTGCAAAGTAATTTTGGCCTCAAACTCGATAATGGATTCAGGAAGGAGTTCGTAATAGAGGGTAAATTCCTGCTGCACATTAGGGAACAGCTGGCTGAGCGACGTGTCCTTTACGTAGTTGATCGCATTGAACTCATTTCGATATGGATAGAGAGTGTACAATCGCAAGGTAAGCGGGTCGACGTTGAGTTTCAGACCAAGCCGCTCGGTGAACTAATGGTAAGTTAGATAGGCAAACCAAACATCAATACGCTTTCGTATGTCTCATCTCTATTAACGATCAATGGAATATCGGCAGGAGGACGATCGGTGAGCTCGGGTTGATCATAAGCGGACTTGAACTTGAAGTTGACACGAATATCGTCCAAATGCTGTCTGAACAGAGCCTCAATTGTGTTGCTATGTCCTCCAACCCTATAAATAATGTTACTAAATATACTTAGACTCTTAGCTTACTTGGAAATATCCTGACTTAAAATAATAATATCACCAGTAAGAAGCTCGAGTTCACTGATGGAGAGGTTTTCAACCAGCTTTTCAGCGGATCCATCTCTATCCTCCTTTAAAAGCGTTAGGTATATATGCACATTCCATTTGCTACCTCATATATTTCCAAAGGGAATCGTATGTTATCGCCAAGGAATCTTTCGAACGTCCGAGCTATTTCCGCGATAGTCGTCTTACCATTTACGTAGATTTTGCCAAGGTAACTTGAAAATTAGTAGATGTATAAAGGCAAAGGTACTGGATGCTGTTTGCAGTATAATCAAAGTATTTAACCATCAAGAAAACGGTATCCAAGTTGTTGACAGCAGGGAACTACAACTACGGTTAATGGTAGATCTAGAATAAAACTTACGATTTCCGACTGAATAAGACTTTCTCTTGGTTCCAGGTACAGCAGATTAAAAGAACGCTCATCAAAAATGTTTGCACATAAGGAATCGATGGCTGGGATATGTTAAAGTAGTAAAAACATGAGTAGTTACTTGCGCTATCTGATACATCCACTGGGCGATTAACTCGATAAGAGTGGTTTTCGCGGCTATTAACTAGCCATAATCGGAAATCTTCCTCCCCAAGGAGGTAGTGATTAGCTAATGACTGCTTGAGATGGCCAAGAGTCAAATCCTTATTGAACTTGAAGTTGTAAAAGTCGGTGACTGGTTGGGATGATTCGCGAGCGTTAAAGATTCCGAAGCTATGATGCGCTTTGAGTGCCTCTTCCGTAAGCACCTAATTACGATTTAGCTATATTCACAAAGCTCAATTTACTGAAAATTGGATCTGCTGGGACATCTCGCGTTTCTTCTTTTTCAACTCATCTGCTTCGTGGATGTCGTTGTTGAAGCGGGCACCTATAAGGTTAGAAAATGCACCAAATACCAACTTACCAAGGTGAGCTGGGATTTCGTCTTCGGTCACATCAGCTAAAATTTCCTCGATCCGGGATTTGCGGATGTAGACAAGCATGTAAGCGTTGCTAAATCTTTTGAGGTAGCGAGGGTTGTTGCGATAAGGCATGGCAGGTCGGACGTAACCGCTTTCTCCACCAAAATTATCCTCAAATACCTCTGCATTGGTAGCTGGGGTAACACGGTCGTCGTCAAATTTAAGCCTACAAAATATGGTTACATTCAAAAACATCAAAGAGTAATTACCACTTGGCTCTGGTGTTAGGCTTGAGTAAAGCAAAGTAATGTCCACCGTGTAAGTCACCGCTATGGACTAAAACACTAAATTTGTTAGCTCTATGAACAGGAAACTAAATACCCATGGAGAACGTATTCATGGGATTCGGATTTGTCGGCATCTTCGGAAAGAAAGTCAGCCAAATCAATCGATTCGGGGAATTCGTAACGGTCATTGATCTAAATGGTTGGAAGAGTTCTTTTGAAATCAAGTACCTTGACCATAGCATCATGGATCATATCGTAATCAAAACGCTTGAGTTGCAAATGAAGAACCGGTGGGAAAGATTCGAAAATAACACCCTTTTTAGCGTCCTTTATAGAGATGTAAGTAATTGAGTAGAACATAAACTGCTTACTTGAAGTCCGAAACCTTCGGCCATATATTTGTTATCACCGTTGAGCATTTCGACCTCTATATACCTTTCGAAAGATTCACGAACGTCTTTACAACCTTTTACGTTTAGCTGTATATCTACAAGAATGAGTATCTAAAACTTAAAGCAATGTACCATAGTAGTCTTCACTCCGGGAAGATTCATACGTAACGTCCGTACATGTAATGTAGCTCTTCATTTTGCCAACAAATAGCTTTTGAATGGCTCCTTCGGCATCAGTACTCTAATGGAGATATTAAATATATATATTCCATATAATAGTTACCTTCATTTTCCCTTCGAGATTGTCTTGAAGAACTCTGTTGAATTCCTGAACATCATGCTGCATAAAAGAATCAAGGGTGTCCCAACCAAATGATCTGGTAAGCTCAGTAGTGCCTAAACTATGTTAATGTAAGGTATATTGCAAATGGTACCAATCGGCTGGCTCGAATTCTGGAGGTTATAGAAAACGCGCTGAAGGGCAAGGGCGACACTTTTGTTCGGGTTGTCATTTTCAGGTAGGAATTTGGAATACAGCCTAAGAAAACCTAAGTACCATCTCTAATAACAAATTACTTTTCTAAAGAAGTTGGTGAAGAAGAGAGACTGAAGCAACGAGTTCATATAGCAAGTAGCACCCTGGTTGTTGATCCCTACGTATCCAGTTGTCTTTTTTGAATCGTAGCTAATACAGTGTTACTCATAAACAAAATTGAAAGCAAATTACTTGATAAAGGTATGCCACAACACACCAGTAGGGTCGTTTACGACTCTAACATAAAGACCAAGTATGACTTTATCATCTTCAAAAAATTCATGTTGAGACGTAATCGGAGCATTCGTTCTGTTATCAATAAATCTGCTGTACCCCCAATCAGTCTCAGACTTATGAAATCTATGGTCAGTTTTTTGGATAATTGGGTTGGTAGGATCCTGTGGGTTCGCTAATAGCAAAATAAACTCAGCACATACGTACCACGAGTCATCGGCATCTTCAGGTGGAATAACTTCAGCAAAAAATGACAATGCGGACGAATTGGGGGAATTCCCATTAGGGAAAATTAACATGCGCCTACAGCTTTAGCAAAGTATAGAACAAATATTTACCATTTGAGGATCACCACAAACCACTTCTGGACTCTGCGCTTTAGTTGAGAGTCCCGACCAATTATCTATTTCCCAAATAACGTGCTGACAATCGATCTCCTCTTGCACGGTAGAGAAATGTTTTTTGATAAACTCATCCTCTAAAATATGGAATTAAATATACATATACTAATCAATCTATACTATCATAAATCGAAGGGGGAGGCGATGATGGTGTTTCCTCTTTAGCTACGAAAACTGGTGAACTGCCGGAATCGGGCGTACTTTGAGAGGCTTGCTAATTGAGAGTTAGATATGGAGCAATGTATAAGTTACCATCTTTTAAACGCTTGTGCTTTCTAAGTTTCAATTCAAATTTATAACCTAGAGTTTTCAGATATCAATATCCAACAACTGATAATTTATAAGAAGTTGAAATGAGCCCAATTTCGCCCATTCCAGTTTTTATAAATCCCAATCCACCAAGCTTTGACTATTATTCGTAATCCAAACCATTGGCTACAAATCGTTCTTGTTAGTTGAATGGTAAAAGTGACGATTTTGGAATTGCTGGGCATGTTGCTGTTGGCTGTTGGGAAGCCATGTAGCGAATATAGTGTAGCGTCACCTCGTTTTCTTTGAAGAATTCGGTAGTATTTGGAGGACTACAGTTGCTTTGGCTATACATATAGCAAAAGGAGATATTTTATCTACCAACTTAGAAGGCAGTAAAACTAGGAAAATTAAAGCCGGATTCGCTGCGATTATAAATATACCTGCTACAAGCATACACTTTTAAAATCTTTAACTGAAGGCTTGTACTAAAGAAATAAAATATAGGTAGTCTATATATAACTATAAAGTAGGCTATGTATGTTACAAAGTTTATATACAAAATGCTTGACTGTAGGAATAATGTATGATATACTCTAGTATACTAAGTAAAATCCCATCAGTTTAGAAATAAAACTTAACTCACTATACATTTAAGCTAACGCTTTTATGGTAGAAACAAAACAGTATATGCTACCTTAGGATCGTTTCCAATCGATTTCACTTTAAGCACTTTTTACTTCAGAAATGTGCTTATATGAACTTTAATCCAATGCCAATAGCTATATAAAATATATCAAAGTATTCTTAGAAACTGTGCCTTCATCTCGAAATAAAAGCATTGAATCTGAAAATATGTAAATAAAAATTTCAGTTGTCAGAATATAATCACTTTTGTATCAACTTTCAACCCAAGATGAGAGATACAGCCGAATTCAAAGTTGAGTTAAATCAACAATCTAGTTTAGAACCCGAAGATAACTTGAAGAATCTAAGTAAAGACCCAATTTATTCAAAAATAGTAATAAATGTATCGTAGGTAGTCCAGTAGTGAAGAAGAGATTTAGACCTGGTAAGCTCGTTTTAAATATGTATAAATTTTATAACGAAAACTTTATTTATATACTAGGTACATACTACAACAAGGTAATCGAAAATTCACCAACAAACCCTTATTAAATACCAATAATAGAACAAAACTTTAGAGCTACGTTACAACAAGCTACAGTTCAAAGTAAGTAAAAGTAATTTGTTGCTACATCCAGCTACGATAAAAGGTAAATACAAATATATTTAATAATATTAAATGCCATAACAAATAGAATTGGCAAGGTTTCATACTTCAAAGCAAGAGATAAAAACCAAGTTGACTGACACCAAGAAGTTTTTACTTTTATTCCAACAACTAATCGCCCTACTTATCCACGAATCGTAATAGGTAGTTACATAGCAATTGAACTAAAGACATTATATTTAAATAGGGAGTTGGAGATTGTAGAGTTAGCTAGCTACTTGAAAAATATATTATTCCCTAGTTGGTTTAACCAAGCCGATGCTTGGAGTGGTACCACTATCTTAATTTCAGCTATTTGCTAATTCATATCCTATAGAACAAATCAATGACAGCGACCTAATCGACCTTATCAACCTTGTTGCAACCCGTAAGGAATTCAAGATAACTGCTACCGATAAAGAAGAGAAACCCATCGCCTTAGAAGTAGTTGGATATTTAGCTTTTCATATTAAATACTTTATTTATGCTAGCAATTGACAGTATACATCTGGCAAGTTGGCCATATAGGACTTTTTCCATCGGAGTTAAGGGATTATATCGTCAAAAGGGAAATTTTATTTAATGAAGTAAGATGGTATATGTTACTATATTTATCTATCCTTATTTAGCTGATCAAAGAAGCCCAGCTAATTTTTGACGATTTATCGGACGAAGTTAAGGACACCTTTTTGGCCAACAATAGCAGCCTATCCCTCAAATCCAACAAGCGCAAGGCCGGAAGTAGTATAGATCCTTTGCTTTCCATCGAATTTGATGACAAGGTAAATATATCCATTTGGTGTTGAGGCTCATTCTACCTCTATAGGATCAGAGTTTTATAGATGTAAAAGGCAACGATGCCCCCTTATCTACTACTGTCAAAGTAGAACCAAAGAAAATGGCCGCTAGTACTAATGTGGAGAGTAAGACGACATCCAAAAATGGCAAAAGTGGTGAGGATAAAAAGTTGAAGGTGAGTACTTTTGTATGCCAGTTATTGATGGCTTATTTTTAGAACGTGGTTAGTATCAAAGGTTTCTTTACACCTATCTCAAAACCTAGCAACGAAACTGGTGAAGGTACTCCGCTAAATGGTTCAAAGCAGAATAGGTAGCCGAAGCTTTATTATTCATACATATTAACATTGTATCAGTGAGAAGATTACTGATTATAGGAAATACTTTCATCCCTTCAACTTAAAACCTACCATGAAGCTATATTCGCCAGTAAGTACTGATGTACTCAATAAAGAAACAGATAGTTTATCGAAACTCGGTATCAACGATGGAAAAGATATTCTAACATCGGTAATCGAGGAGCTGAGCAAGAAACAGAATTCCATCTCCCAGAAGAAGGGAGTGGAAGAGGATGATATTGAATTCTACCTACCCGATCTTGTCAAGCCCAAACTTTTGCACTTTTATGAAAACCTACGCCCCACCTTTTTTGGAGCTTGGCCTTCAGTATCGACCACCATCAACGGACGCAACTTCTTGAAGAAGGATGGTGACGTTGATTACGAAGTGGATTCCGACTTGGAGTGGCAGGAGGAAGATGAACCCGATGGTGAAGATATCTTGGATTCCGACGATGATAGCGAGGACGACGAGGATTTCAACGGAGAGGATGAGGAGGATTCCGAATTGGACTCTGACGCCGATGTAACTACTTTTTAAGCAATGTATTTTTAATTAGGATTGCAGGATTGGTTGGTCAACGAGAGTGAGAATGAGGATGAAGAAAGTGCCGAGAAATTGGGAGATGAAGGTAATTTATTTGTGTAGTAGACTAGTATTGATTATTTTATTAAATGTAGAACTTATACCTAAGTCTAAGGCTAAAGTAAATGTATATACGATGCTTTTAATAACTAATATTATTTTTGGTATGTAGCCCGGGCTCAACAAGAAATCGTTCTTACCCAAGGTCATTGGACTAAGTTACGGCATCAGTCAAGCTCAAGTCGATCAGATCCAACTTCCCCACTTCACTCAGTTGGGTTTCCAGTTCTTGGACCCAGGTACAAACTTCTGGCTACTTCTATTTACTGGTTTAAACTTTAGATATGCAGGTGATTGCCGATCCCTTCCAACCTTTAACTTCTTAGTAAAGATCCATTTCTTACTGCTGCTCTATTAATTTTAATCTATTTTTGAAATCTTTGCAAAAGTATAGTACTAAAAGTCATAGTTGAGGCATATATATTCGAAATCAAAACTTACTGCTAGAACTTAAAATATTACAAAGCTTGTGATCCAACCAATCTTCAGTAAGCTAAGATTTTATTTATACCTTTCCGACAAATGGAAACCTAAGTCAGTACGATCTTCTTGCGATTACGGTCCATCTGAAGGACTCCCATTCCCTCGTACTGCTCTACCGTCTCCAACAGCTGCTCCCTAGTGAACCCGTTGCTTCGGACCTTGTCCAGCACCTCATTGAAGTTTAACTCCATGTTCTTGGAATTAATCCGTTTCTTGGCGTCGCGCAGGTCCTTGATCAACTGCAGGATGGCCGACTGGTAGGTACGGTCGTTGGTCGTGTCTCTATCAGCCATGTCCAGGTGACCCTGGTCCAGCTGAGCTTTGGTTACCTGCAGCAGTCGGATTGCCTCCTGGATGTCCTCGTGGTGGACAAAGTTGGAAAACCGGACTGAAGCTAGCGCCTTAGCCAGACGGATGATGGCGAGGAGACTACGTGGGGTGACATAGCTTCCCTTGTCAGCCTGGGTTCTATCAGCCTGCGCTTTACGCAAAGTAACGTACTCGGAGACAATGCTGTCGACGACTTCTTGGCTAACTACCGGGTCGAACTGACGGGCGTGGGCGATATAGTGGCGCATGAGCTCAGGATCGATCACCCCCTCGTTCACGGAACCAACGTCGAACTGACCCATGTGTACCTTGGTTACATGCTCAGCCAAGAGTCGATCGTGCTCCGATGATGGTTGATCCAGCAGTAAATAAAGCATATCAAAACGAGACAGCAATGCGGCTGGTAAGTTGATATTCTCAGAAGGAGAGCGCTTCAGGTTGTAACGTCCAAAGGCAGGATTGGCAGCGGCCAAAATAGAGGTACGTGCGTTAAGAGTTGTATTGATACCGGCCTTGGAAATACTGATCGTCTGCTGTTCCATGACCTCATGGATGGCGGTACGGTCTTTTTCATCCATCTTATCGAACTCATCGATACAGCAGATGCCATTATCAGCCAAAACTAAGGCACCACCCTCTAAACAAAGTCAGTAGAGAATTATTTTTACTAATACCTAAGACGAACTCATCGGTAACTGGGTCACGCATGACAGCGGCCGTAAGACCGACACCCGAGGAACCGCGTCCAGTGGTGTACACGGCTCTAGGTGCAACTTTGGTAATGAACTTGAGGAGCTGCGACTTGGCCACACCTGGATCTCCCATCAGACAGATGTTTATATCTCCACGGATTTTCATACCGTCCTTAGTAGTTTTAGTACCACTACCGACTAAAAGAAGTAGAAGGGCCTTTTTAACATCCTCCATACCGTAGATTTCGGGAGCGATACTTTGGGATAGGCGTTCGTACCGGTCCGGGTCATCACGGATCCTGTGGATCTGTTCAAGCATCTGCTCGTCGTTCTCAGTCGTTTCAAAAGTCTTCTTGTGCTGGTGGATGAACTGAGCGTGGATGAAGGTATCGGCTTGAAGTCCAGCTCGGATGCCCTTGAAACCGGTAAATGGTGTGGCCAGTAAGATTCCCGAGATGTTGACAACATCACCAGGGTTGATGGTACGAGTCAAATCTTCGTAGAGGTGTATGGTAGCAGATCGTGGGGTATGGCCCGTTGGTACTTGGTCAGCCTATAAATAGGGTTTAAAAAACATCGATCTACTCTACTTACCGCTTCTTGAACCTTGGCTTCCTGGAATTTGAGGAATTTGGATGAGCGAGTCTGCATGAAAAGTTTGCCTTTGATGGCGTTTTTTTTACAGTCGGTTGAAGGGCAGTCGAATATGGGTAGGAAGGTTTTGTTTTTGACCTCTTGGAACACCTCACAGCCACACTGATCACAACTATAGGCGTTTACAATCAGCAAAGGTTTGACATCGGTCACCCTGGTAACGATGCCACGTAAAGTCACCAAATTACCAATGTACTGGCTCTTCAACTCACGTACTGCCAACGTAACTTCATCCTCCAAAGGCTTGAAGACAACGGTGCTAAACTGATGCTTAAAACAAACAAATTGAAAAAAGTGTACTATCGTCGGGTCAGTAGAGGTGGGAATGCAAGGTTGGATTCTTCAGTCTCATTTCCACTTCGTAAAATTCGCTGTTGCATAATAACGTCAATAACATCCTGCTGGACGTCCCATTCAACGGTTGGGTCGGGCTTGATCTTATCGAAAATGTGGCTGAACAGCTCTATATAGTTTTTGGTGTTGTTGGTAATGCGTTTAACTAAACCCTCCCTCGTCTTCTCAAACTACTCACAATTTAAGTAACTAAAAAGATGGAATTCAATACCTTGACTATGTCTTCAAGATCTACAACTATTTGCTTTAGTTGTCGGTTTGCAACGGCTTGCTTCGTAGCTAAAGTCAGTCAATTTTTAAATAATAAAAGAAATACCAGGATGCCCTTGAATTTAGGATCACTCTGTTCTGTCTCCTTGTACTGAGTTACAAAGGCAGATATATGATCTAAAATGTAGAAATAAGCATTGAAGTTTTTGTAGATAAAGCTTACTGAGCTCATCTTCATAACTTAAAGTTGTGTTCAACGGTGCTAACTTGGACATGTTGGGTTGTCTTTATGTATTCTTAATTGGACTCAAATATTTTAGAAAGCTGAAGCGATTTGGGATTCGAAATTTGCTTTTTTGTTCACAACATCAAAGGCTAAATTGAGTCAATCAAATTACGTGGAATAGAATTTGGAACCAAATTAGTATAGCAGACATATGTATACAGTATCATAGACAAATAAATATAACCTGATTTATATTGGATTTTCACAAATATATGTTCAAAGGAATATATTAGTATAAATATTGATTAAAATATTGAAGACAATTGCTGGTGATGTTATGAAATTAATGTTATAATAGTATACTCCTAGCAAGGTTGGAGAAGAAAAGGATAAACCTAACTATTGTTGACAGTTTGAGACTTTAATGCTACATTTCTTGGTAACTTATTAAACATATGGTAGCTGAGGATACACTTATATAGCCTATTTTGCATTTTTCTTCTCTAACTATCATTATTTTGAAGCTTCTTTATTGCAATTTGTAAATCTCTCCCAACAGTTTCATAATCTGCAAGTATATTTTGCCACCTACTTGCAGCCTTCATAAACTGCAAAAAATTGGGCGAACCAACTGAACTAAAAACGAGCTTCTCATTGGCTATACTTAATTCAATTTTCAAATCGAACTTTTCTATTGCCACACTTCAAGACATAACCCTCCCATCTAGAAGTATACGAACATACACATACAATGAAGCTAATACCCTACAATGCCCTAAGTTACAGAGTACATTTTTTTAAAAGTTACATATTAAATTTGGCTAGGCGTTGTTCCTAGAAAGACACAGCTTAAATTCGATTAAAAAATTTTCAACAATTCCAGTTTTACTTAATCAAAACGTAAATCAAGCTCAAGAAAAACCAAGCCAGCCCAAAAAGCTAGATTACAAAGATATAGATATAAGTGGTTCGGACCCCATCTTACAGATAAAGAAGCCCAAAAACCTTTTCGAAAAGATCGTCTACGGACTACGCATCCATAGAATCCCTACCATTGTCCAAGTGCGACAAGTCAACTCCATATATTACTCGTGTGAAGAAGTTTTCGAGGAGAACAAGTCCTTTTTCATAAATGGTATTTGTTTAAATGTATCCAATTTAATATTTTCTAAAAAAAGTGTGCGGTCTACCCGACAACTTCCAAACCTGGTTCAGCATAGCTCAACTGCACATCTGGATGGCTATGGTACGTATTCGAGCCGAACCCAACGCCCGCAAGACAAATCAGAACTTGGTTAACCGATTTTTCAATGGCGTCGAACATAAAATTAGAGACTGTGGAGTAACTAATTTGAACTTTTTTGTAGCTAACACCAATTGGAATAGGTCGTCTCTGACAAAATCGTTGGTAAAACGGCTAAAGACTTGATCGAAGCTTTCCGCGGAGCAAACATGGCTTACGACGAAGGTATGTGTAAATCGGATGCCGTATTAGCTGCTGCTCTGTGGAGGTACATATTTATTTTTGAAGTGTTCTAATGGCATTTAAGAAATCTTTTTACAACCGCCAACGGTTCTGTTAAGGGGAAACAGATCGCTTACATGGTAAGGTACGTTAGGCAGCAACTTAACCACTTGGAGAAGCAGGATTCGAAGCTTATCTACAACGGCCTCATATTCTTCACCCCACCCGAAGATAAGCTTTAACTTCAAGTAAAAGATATGAAAAGTACTGGGCTATATTACCTTTTGCAATCTATTATTTTAATGGCTTAGTATTCTGAATAGTGGATTTTGTTGCCCATTGCTTGTATACTTTTATGTTAAATTCAAGTAATTTACTATATTTATTAGAAATAATGTGGATTATCATCAGAACTAGTTTGAACTTATGAATATTCATAACTTTAAATTTGGATTTTATGATTGCTATAGATAGCTTCATTATATATTATATTCATTCACCGCCCATAGATATTTTCTTTACAAATATATAGTATTCACTTGTAAAATACAATGGATCTCCTTCAGTCTTCATATTTCTTTAATTTTGATGATCATTCTTTCTGACTTTAACCTTAGCTTTCAGTGTACAATCTCGGTTTTAGCATCTAGTCCAATCAACTTATATATTTAGGATTTAGTTCTAAAAGCTAAGGTGCTATAATCCAAGTAATATACTTTAGTAGAAATTATTAAGGAATCTTCAGCTCCAAAAGAACTTACAAATTGATCATCAAAACCTATATAGAAAGAATCGAATGGAATTTTAATAAGAGTAACAAAGGAAACCCAAAGTAGACATAAGTAAATTAGCACTTTATCAAAATAAATTTCCAAATTAATAAACCTAGCATGAATACTAAACAAAATATTTAAATAGAAATTTTAATTAATCGATATTAAAGTTGGACCAAGTCCCAATATTAGACCAGCTAAGCAAATGCTTAAACTCAAGCTCAGAATCAAGGAGGCGAAAGCAAGGTATTGTAATCGCCGATGATCCCCCTACGTCTGGTAACTCTAGCGTCCCTCAAATTCCTTCTAAAGCTGACGTTTCGAGGATGGGAGCGGTTAATGGCCAACTCGTAGAGGTGCCAGTTGTCTGGAGTAGTTGAATTATCCAAGTAGTGGATGTTCTCCGAGTCACAGCGCAAGACGTGCAAATTGTTCCCTGAAATGACTTGGGCCAAACTGCCGCTCTCCAAACTCCAAACTTCGATCAAAGTGGGCTCGATAGCTAGGACATAGGGATAGTGCATGGCAAATGATTTGGGGATCCCTTTCCAGTGCAAAATGTGAGTGTCGGCTAACAATTTCCCAACTTTGTCCACAAAGAATCCAAACTCTGGTAGGTAAAATATGATGTTAGCTTTGGGAATTTTTAGATAAAATAGGAATTACCGTTGTAGCATATGAAGAAGGTTCCCTCTCGTATCCTGAAGAAGGAGATAGGTTTCACTGCCTCCCCCTTGGAGAATACAAAGTCTAGCGAAGTGTCGGTTGGATTCAACAAGCCTATATGAAATTTCAAAATTAACAGGCTTGCTTTTCAGCAGCAATTTACCTTGGACGTTCAAAGTATTTAGGTCGACGATCTCGAACCCTTTGGAACAAGCTACACACAACTTGGACTTCAAGAAGAAGATATCGGAAGCTTCGGACGGAATATAAAAGTCCTATAACCGATGTTAGCAGGACTAAAGTTAATTTGGACAAACCTTAAAGACCTCTATAGAATCCTTGACACTAATACCAAACAGCGAGGATTTAGGAGTGCTCGTCGTAGATTTAGGGTCGGCTATAGAAGGTCGGTACACTTTAATTGTCGAAGATAGGTTTGTAGATTTGACGGCGCAGATCAAAGTTCGTCCCAAACATACTCCAATGGAAAAGAAGTTGGTGTGGTTCTTCAATCGGTTCGGTACGACCTTTTCCATGGTGGGGTTGATGGAGTTCAGTGGCACCGTATACAAAGTTTTATCTACATAAGAAATTTAAGTGGGATTTTTTAAAACGTTTGAATAAAATAAAATATGAGCTTACCACTAAGCAAGACCAGCAAATTACATTCTTCTGAGACTTCGATCTGCAAGATCTTGTCCAAATTTAGAACCTTGATGAACTGATCGGTGTCAGGGAACCTAGCGTAGACACCAACCTCCGTACCCAGGAATATGATATGTTCTATCAAAAGCTATCAAAAAACTAGGCCGAAAAGTAAAAAAGTACCGTAGAACGCCGAGCAGTGGATGATGGTGGAAGGACAGGTAGAGTAATCAGCTATAGTTTTGGTAGCAAAGATCTGGTTGCGCACCAAGATCTTCTCCCTTTGCTCTTCGATAACCGCCTTCCACCGCGATCGATCGGTATGAGTGGAACAGTACATGGTGTAGGAGCCACCTTGACGCCCCAGGTGGGTCAAGGTTAAAGGGAACTGGGTCGACTTGGTTATCTCAGCGTTGACTAAGGGGATAGGTCCAGCTCCAGGGGATTTGAAGTTGGTTTGGATTTCTTTTTCACTAAGTACTAGCAAATCTAACTTTATGGGCTAAATGTGAATTTGTTTAGACGTGCTTATTTTAAAGATAACTCATTACCTTTTTAGAGATCTTGTATTCATATATATCGGGGTCTTTAGTACTCTTCTTCCGCTTGGTCATTAAAAGGTAATTGTCGAAAAGGTAAATGAATATCTCGACTAAATCAACGCCTGATTTCTTTTTCAGACTACCTTCTCGAACCATAAGCCTGGATTCGTTGGTAAGATCCATTTCCTAATAAAATGTCAATAATTCCATTCACATAGAAGATAAAGGTAGTTACATCGATTGAGGCTTGGGACCCAACCAACTGGTTACGAAGGTCTTCGAGCCGCACTTTATTGTCCGCCTTGCCAGCTTTGACGTTGATATCAGATAGCACCTCCTTGATAGCGACGATAACCTTTGGAATGTTGTCGATATCAGGGTTGCCTTCCTCGGTGTACTTTAGGATAGCTTCCAGCAGCAAGGGATATCTACCCAACCTAGTGGTAGGACGGGACAAAAAACTCTGGATGGGAAGTTTCCTGCAGTCGGGGTGAGTAGCCTGTTCCTAAAATTTTCATAAAATAAGTCAGCCATTGGAAATAGACTTCAATACCAACCTTTAGGAAATTATCCAGTTCCAAGTTGATTTTTTGCTCCTTAGCAAGTCTCCTTTTCGAATAGACTTGCTTAGCACCATACTCCTTGAAGGGCTCAAAGGCAGTGACGTGGTCCAAAAAAACTTTGCCAATGTCGTTGACCAACGGAGACTTGGATTGGAGTTCGGAAAGGGAGGCTGCTAGTTCAAAACTTCCCTTCTGGAGCTCCAAAATGTTGATGAACACGTCTTGGACGAATTCGTCACGAACTTCATCAGTTAAAATATCGCTACACAAGAGTGGTAAAAGGTAGAGCTATATAAATACTTATAAGGACATGTAACTCGCTATAATATTGAATTACCTCTTGAATAACTTTTAAATCGGAGACGAAATCTCGTTCCGTATAGATCAACTCGAAAATAATCTCCTGTCTCTTGCGCTCCTTGTCAGTCACGCTACTTACAATTTCGGGCGGAGCAAATTTCTCCCAAAGCTCCTAAAATGATAATTTTAGCCACCTTTTCATGGAACCAATCTAATACCTCTTCCTTGGGAGCCTCTGAAGCATTTCTAGACATTTCGATGGGTGCCTTTTCCAGCTCAGGAACTTCACCCGGTCGGTTCGGACAAGTTATGCTGTAGCAGCTGGAACCGGGGGTACAGGTAGGCGAGTAGCAGTTGGTTAGGATAGTAAATACTCCGGTAGGTAGGACCTCTGATATCTTCTCATCGGTTGGCTCATCTAGACATTGGAGGTGGGTATCCAGCTGGTAGGTCTCGTATAAGCTATCGCGGAGCCGCATCTCTTGGTTGATGTGACAGATAAAATTTTGAAGATCCAATGCTCGGCCTAGCAGCAGCCCCAATTTACGGTCGTTGGTATCCAAAATGGCGCAGATCAGATCCTTGAATTAAAGGACATTAATTGGAAAATAAAAGCAATATAAAGTACCACAGCTTCCCTACCAGTGAACTTTTTGGGCCAGTCGGTCTGCCCTTGCCGCACCAAGTGGTTGTAGAAGCTAGTTGCCAGTTCGGAGAAAAAGGCCACGTAGATGGGCGTTTCGTAGTAGCTTGAGCTTTCGTCCCGCAGGGCTTCATTTATCCAGTTGAAGGATACGTCGTCGGTGATGTAGCTGGAATCCATAGGAACCTTGTCTAAATCGATTTCTTCCGGTTCACTTTTTATTTCCGGGGATATCATCATCGTAGTAGGAGTTTCTTCTGCCTTTTCAGCTAGATACATCTAATAAGTCAACCATTTTAAAATAAGAAGGTACCTGGTAGTTCCGATTCTAAATTAGCCTGAGGCGAGCCTCTAAATTTGGTTCGGAATGAAGCTGTTTTATTAAATATACCAAGTGGGTTTTTGGGTAGGATTGAAGTGATGTTACTAGAGTTACGGAAGAATTCGAACTTTGCTTTGGGTCCTTTCTTGGTATCTTTGTCGCCAGTAGGGTGTTCCAAATTATCGAGGGCAGAGGTTGGCTTCATGTCTTGAATATCGGTATCAATTGAATTATCTCTTACCAAAGCTTTATTGCCGTTGGCCATTTCATGTAGCACATTTTTATTTTCAAGTTTGGGTGTCGTTTCAGGGGACTTCAAGTTGGAATGCGAACTGAACTTATTTAAAGGCCGAGCACCAAAGGTAAAAGACCTATGCAGTAGGTTGTCGTAGGAATTTTGATGGCTGAGCTGCACTTCTTCCTCATCCTCCTCAGGCTCATCGTTATTCATACCAGGTATAGTGGTCGAATATTTGTTGGGAAACGGTTGCGCATCGATTGCTTCTTTAAATTCGCTGGTGTTGTTCCTATTCCTCAAATTCATGGTTGCAAATTTGGTTAGGTAGTCGGGGGATTTGGTGAGGTTGTTGGATTTCCCATTCTTCAAGCTGCCATTAGATATATTTTCGGTTTCCTCTTTGCCCTTCAGTTTGGAAAACATTTTTACGTTGTGTTACTCTCCAACACCAAGCTCCTTAGTATTGAAAAGTTAAGTTTAGTGCTGATCCTTTACCAAGTAAAGCTGCTTCCCCACTTCAGTAATCAATTTATTAAAGTTGATCACAATAGTTTACTTGTCTAATTTATCTCGTTCCAAGAATCTGGTTTCTAAAAATAAAGTTTGTCAAAATAATGTATCGCACTTTTGTATAGGTTTAAGGCAACTGAAGTCAATTAAAATTATACGGATGTTTGACCTAATATATTTCAGTGGGTAAATGTTGGGTTGGTAGGCCAGAAGCTGTAGGTGGATGCCTTTTATTTATATTTAGAAAATTCCCTCAAATGAAGTAGCTACAAACTATAAATGCCATATTAAAAATGGTTTTAGCAACTGTATTGAAAGCTAATGCCAAGTATTAGTGCAATTTTAAAAAGCCATACAAACTTACCTATAAACTTTATTAATTTGTGAAGCGAAGGTTTATAGAACTGTATAATTTAACAAAATAAGCGATACAAACTTTCGAAACCGGCAAGGAAATGTTCAAAGCTTCAGACTAAATATACTCCTAGCTTCATACCTATGTTGAAGTAGGAACATTATGGATGAAGGCAGTTGTACCTTAGTAGAAGTGGATTTTAGCTTTGTCAAAGATAGCTTTATAATAAGGAGCAATTTAAATTATTATAAGTCTACACTAATAACTATATATATCTGCAGTGTAGTTTATATTAAACCCAATACACCACTGTGCCCTTAGAAGCCTTCCAATAACTACACTGTATTGCATGGCAGCTATACTTGGCTTACTACTGTGGGCTATTATAAATTTTATAGCTGCTAAACTACGTTCTAAAATCTATAATTTATACGCTACATCTCAAAGCGTACCATGCCGTAGTTAGTTCAATCCATAAACCATATATACATCCAACGATCTAGGATATTATAGGCGTAGCTTAATAAATTGCTATACTACAACCTTGCAAAAGTGAAGCCAATTCAATTGCCGATAAAAACCAACTTGTCCCTCCGGGTATTTACTTATGCTAGGCAATCTTAATTGGTTCGACTCAGCAAGTATCCAATAACTTGAAAGAAAATTACCGATCCAATTTCATAGTGGTGGATAATTGAGTTGCAGTTCGAGTTCAAGCCCTTACAAAAAGATTTTGGTGCTGAGTGACAACAGGTCAATATGATTAGTAGGATCTACATCGGTGGTTTAACTCCAGATACTAGGGAGCGGGATCTAGAGAAGTTGTTGTTGCCGTTTGGTCAGCTTCGCGAGATCTGCTTGAAGCATTGTTTCGCCTTCGTTGTAAGTCAACTGTCAACACTGGTAGCTAATTTGGACTTAGGAGTACGAGGATTATAGAGATGCGGAGGAAGCGGTTTACAAGCTACACAACTCTGAGTATTTAGGTGAAAGGTCAGCAAGCGTTTGCAATTTGTAGTCAACTTAGGTTAACCGACTTTATAGGCTGGTGGTGGAGTTAGCTAGGCCCCGACGCCCTGGGCTCAAGGAACCTTATCCGATGGGGTAAATTTGTTAGCTGAGTAGGTTTTAATGTATATAGTGTCAACCTCCCCAAACGGTCACCTTACAGACTTCTGGTTGAAAATGTCAGCAGCAGCATTTCATGGCAGGTACGACCAACCCATTTGATTCTTGAGTTTATTTGTGAGCCACTGGTTCGATTTATTTGGAGTTTGTGATTTGTAGCTTGGTAGCTTAGTTTTGAGGGTTAGTTTACACTCGATTTGAACTTCGACCAAGAGCTCGAGTTTGGTTTTAGCTTCGACGGGATAGTTTTATTTTGTCAGCTTTGTTTTAGTTATGAGTGGTTTAGTTTAGCTTAGTTTAGTTTGGGCTCGTTTATTAGGCGTTTACTACAAGCAACCTCAGGCATGTATGATCTAACCATTTGTCCATTACTTTGGATTCTAGGAGCTAAAGGATTTTATGAAGAAGGCAGGCCCTGTAGCTTTTGCGGACATCCACATCGACTTTGAAGGCGAGGGGTAACTATTCTTTTTGATCGGAACTAATCTTTTTAGTATTGTAGAGTACATGCACTACGACGATATGATGTTTGCGTTGAGGGAGTTGAATGGGCTGGAACTCAAGGGTCAACGCATCCGGCTGATACACGTAACATTCTATTCGAATTGCGTCTCTGATATTTTTAGGATTTCGAAGACATCTATGGATTCCTTGGAGATAAGATGGTTTACCCTCCAGGCCCCCCACACTCCCCTCGACGAGCCCCCAGTGGGCATTCCCGTCGTGAGCGCTCACGTTCACCACGCCGAGACCCGTATTTCATGTACTCCCCACGTAGGATGGAGTACGAACGCCGATCTCCATATGAGCCTAGGTACTCGCGCCATGAACTTTCCCCAAGACGTAGATCCGAATTCGATTACGGGCGTCTCCCACCTGACGCTAGACCTGACCCCTACTATCCTGAGCCCAGCTCCAGATCGCGTTCTCACTACAGCGAGCGTGATCCCCGGGTTTATGAAGAGCGATCCAAGTACGAGCGCCCTCTTCCAAGATACAGCCACGAGGACCCTTACTATGAACGTAGGGTCATGTAAACTATGCCTCACTCAAATACTTTTGAATAAACTCGTCGTTTGGGAGTTTGTCACTTTCAATGTTCAGTTTACTTTTTACTTAGTACATCTATGCATTTTGATCTCATGGTTTAAAAGTTTATCAAGTTGCCTTAGGTCAGATTTTTCCTAGCTTATAAGATGCTATATATAAACTAGCTATATTCTTTTAACTATATATATAGCTATAGTATACTACTATACTTGCTTCGACGTATCGTTTATACAAGTATTAGCGATGACTTTTCTATTTTAAATAATACCCCTTTACTTTATATATGTACGCTGAATAATATTTTTAAAGTTGAAGCCAGAGATACAGCTACGGTATAGTATCTATATCTATATTGTCAAAAACTAACTTGAAATCTAAATCCAAAAGCAAGAGTTTAGAGACCTATTGAAACGAAAATAAGTTGAATATGGTTTAGCATATAGCCATTTCCATTCAAAGACTATATCAGAGTATCATTTTATAGATATCATGCAAATTAACAAAATTGTATAAAACTGAATGAAACGATAGGCTGTAGCTTTTGATATAATGCCTAAAAGGAAACCTCCATATATAAAACATATGTTTGTAGTAATGAACTAAAACTACTTAAGCATATGCTGCATGAGAAAGTTTTATTGGTAATAGCATATATTCCCAAAATCCTACGTATAAGGCCTCCAACCCTCAAAGGTCATCATTAGGATCTCATGGTCGGTAGCTAGCTGGATGAGTTGGTCCACCACACCACCTGGTGTCAAGCTCTTTGACCCAAAGATGCTACCATCCAACTTACGGGATAGCCTATACACTGCAAATGATGGTGTCAGACTGGCCTTGTCGCCGGCAAACTTGGTCGATCTTCGGAACTTGGCGTTGAACATCCTCCAATCCTGGTAACCTAGGCAATCTCTGACATCCTTGAAGTGCTCGAGAGGTGCAGAATTGATCTCGACAGTCGATCGGAGATTACCTCGAGCAGGGTTTCGTACAGTTCCGGTTCCTCGCATCCCAACGTCAGGATCCTGAACAAGAGCTTCGAACAGAGATTTGAGCTCGTCCCGGTTGCTGCGTAGGACCTGTAGCGTGATGACACAACACCTACGGAAGTGGTAATCATAACCCAGCACCCCCATAAGGTCCAGCAGGTTCTGGGTCAGGCGAAAGGGGATGCGCTCTGGGACGGCGAGAAGACAACCCTTCTCGAAGAGGCAGTCGAAATCGATGTGGATGACTTGACCGTTAGTACAGTCGACGAGGATGTTGTCCGAGTGGCGATCTCCTAGCCCTATTAGGTATCCGACGACGGACATTATGGCTAAGGAGGTTACAAATCGTAGCTTGGCCTGATGTAGCAACTTGGGGTCAGTGAAGTTGACCTTGAACCATCGGTTCAGGGTAGGAGGGTGTTTCTGGAGTACTTTGTTGAATTGTGCGATCCGCTGGCCTCGGGTAATTTCAGGCTGGTCCAAATTTTTGCGGATGGCTTCGAACTTTGCCTGGAACGAGCCTTGGGCTCGACTTATGGAGTCTTTGGGAAGGATACCTCCCATGGTGTCGATGACGTCCCGTAAGGTTCGGGTATCCTCGACCCACTCGATCAATCCTAGCTCGGTGGAAAAGGGAATGACCGAGTAGGTTTGGATGTGGAACTGACGTTGAGATGCCTCCAAATCAGTAGCAAACATATGATTCAGAGATTCGAAGAATCGGAGAATCTTGGAGTCTTTGTGGACGTTGTCATCTCGCTTCACAACGAATCGGTAGGGGCAGCCATCCGATCCGTTGAACTTGATAACTACCGGGGTTTGCAAGCTAGGTTTCAGTTCTACCTCAGTTTGAACGGAAAGCAGCCTGGGGCATCCAGGCAGGAAGGGCAAGAAGCTGGGATCGAGTTCGTCATCGGCTCGATCGGGAAGCTCGAAGGTAAGATACTTTTGCAGCGGAACCAGGACACGGAAATTGTTGCAGGGAACCCTACTGATGTGTTTTGCAATGGCAGCTTCACTGTGCTTCCTCCTACCACGGTCGCCTTTTGGAAGCTTCTGTAGGAACGTGGTAAGATCCATAAAACTATTGTAGATGCTAGTGACCTCGGCATTTATCGATTTGAAGATTTTGGCGAAAAGTTGCACGCAGCTGGCATCTGAAGAGTTGACTGACGATGCTGCTAGCCAGATAGCCTGATCGGGGTAGGCGCGAATCACTTTGCGTAGCAGGTTTTCGACTGCTGGAGTTACGGTCAAGTGCAGGTAGGGGACCTGGGATACAAGAAGGGTGTATACCGGTAGCAGTTGGTAGGGTTTAGCAGCATCCCCTATCTCGTTTACAATATCGCAACCCGAGCCGGTTAACTCATTTTTAAAAGTCTTAAAGTTGTCTATCCAGATCTGCAGCAACTTGGGAAGAAACTGGGTAACATAGCGAGATCCCAACGGCAGCAACTTAATAGCCTTTTCAGCAGCATTTTTCCAGCTCATTGAAATGGATTTTGAGTTTCCAGTGGGCACAGCTTGTACACTCAAGGATTCATCGATATCATCCAGATAGGCTTTGACCATCAGGAACTGTCCTTTTTCATTTAGTCCAAATGTATCTCGTAAGGCTGTCAGGCGACTTATCTTCCGTTCGGTATCAAGGCTGTCGTGCTCAAATCTGTACTCGATATCCAATAGCACTGCCTCCCTACACCAGTTGGTCGATCCAAAGAAAGTTGAGGTATATTTTCTAACTTTGCTATAGTTGCTCACAATTCTGGAAAGTTGATCGGTTGCATCTGTTAAATGATCTTGTGCGTACAGGCATCTTAGGAGTTCGATCTCAATGGCAGGGTGTTGATTAGACCTCTGAGCATCTAAGACTTTGCAGGCCTGAGAGTAGTTCTCGATGTTTCTGAAGTGCTTAGAAGCTTCAACAGTTAGGTATGCCAAAGCTTCGTCAAGTGAGTTGAGGTGGCGATCATCCTCTTTAGTACCACTGTTACTTACCAACATGTCTCTATAGATCTGGAACATCAGGATATGCACCGACAGTATCTGGGTTACAAAGCTTCCATGCTGAGTGATTCTTTGAGTGCGCGAGACTAGGAGATCTACGAGATTTTTCAGCTTGGACTCTGATATCAAATTGCTGGGATCGCTAATCAATAACTTGGTAAAAAGCTCAATGTCGTAGATGCTATGAGCTTTGATGAAGGTGCTGTAGTTCATCGAGTAGATTGACGAACTGTATAATTCTTTTTTAGGTGCTAGTTTTCCATATTCATTATCGAAGGTTGAACCAAGATCCGAAATATTGTGTTCGGTAGCGCATTTCAAAGCCTGCTTGATAATAGCTCCATATCTGATATCAAGGAGTGATATCTAAACATTAAGTTAACTCACGTATATTCTATTTATCTAATATCTTAGCATTACCTTTATTTGCTTTATCGTCACGAGCTCTGTCACGTTGGTTTATAGAGATAGACGAAGCTGGAGCTTGGATATCTAAAATATAGTCAAAAAACAAATAAAATGACTGTACATACCTTGGGGTAACTTTGACGAGTGATTACGAGAGTTGCCTTTGATCTCATCTGGTTTTGAGTTGGCGTTTTGGATACGGAGTAGGTCTAAGGTAAGTTTCCGCTGATTTACCTCCCTTTGTGACTCGTAGTCACCAATCTTGCCATACATCCGGTAGAGCTCAGAGTACTCGTGGTCTAGGTCCAAGGGATTCGTTGCAAGCTTGACTTTCGCTCTCTCATCAAGCATGTTGAGAGCTCGGTAGTAGTTTTGTGTTTTGATGGACGTCTCGATAACCAGGTCCTCCGGAATCTTACTTAAAAAGTGGTTAACTCCCTGTAGATCAATGCCAGGGCTGATTCTTACACTCTCGCCAAGTACATCGGCATCGAAACTTTCCTTCTTCAATTTATAGCTTCGAAGGAAGTCGAGAGAGTTCAATAACAGTTGGGATATTCGAACTTCGGTACCGTTTTGCTCTTTGCCATCATTAGAATTACAAGCTTCGAGTACTGTTCTATACTCGTCAAGCAACTCATATATAATCGCTTTCTTACCTGACAGCAGTGTCGATAATACTATCTCTTTAAAAATGTAAAATGCGATTGTTGGGCTATCAAAAACCAGCTGCTTGAACGGCATGAACAGATCTGAGGCTATCGTACCATGTAGGTGAAGGACTAAGCTGTAGGTAAGCTTGGTTATCCAACTGTCGAAATCAATTGCATTGTTGTAAATTGGATAGGACACTACCTTGTCAGGAGCGATTGGTACTATTCCAGGGGTTGATGAGTTTGTTGCTTCATTTATAATGCCTATGTGGTTACAGAGCTGCCCATAAAGTCGATTGCTCTCCTCCATATATATCTTATTCAGTGTAGAGGCATTGATGTGAAAAGTTCGGGACAGTTGTTGAATACAGTACCCGAAAGCAAGTACAAGGTTTTTGGACTTTGCTTTAAAGTACTCTGGGATCAGATATCTGGAGACCATGGTCGCTGCAAACTGCTTCTGGCTAGTATCATCGGATGGATCTAAGGTTGTCCTCGCTGAATTTGAATGAATTGATTCAACCACTTCATGGCTTATAGCTCCAATTATCCCAATGCACTTGGCGATCTTGGTCACGATGGATCGACTGTTCTCCTGATTATATCTGAGGTGTTGAGCTAAAAGAACATTTAAAAGGCTAGGCACTGAGGAGTCGTCGCTATATATCCTCAAAATATCTGGCTTAGCGAAGCTCTCAGTGAGAAAAGCGGTTAGAGAGCTGAGCAAGTTGAGACTGACAAGCCCGCTCGAATCTTTAATGGCATCACGGAATAATCGAAGGCGGGCAGGCAAGGTTAGCTTCAAGCTGTAAACCCGTGCATTTTCTTTATAAGAGGCGAATTGGGCTATATTGTCAAAGTCAAACACTGGGGCAATTGTCTTGAAAACGACCTCATTCGATATTAATCGTTTGATTGTACCTAGGATGGAATTATGCAAGCTGCTTTCAGAACGAACGTATAGTTCTTTAAGACCAGCCATACTCTCAACTGCAATCGACGCTAAGAAATCTGGATGTAAATGGTTGACTAAATTGCTCCAGATTTGACTAGTAACGTCGAAGAGATGTGGTCTTCTTAGTCCAATGTTTAATAAATTCAAGACCTACAAACCTTTAGCTGTGTAAAAATAAGCCATTTACCTGTGGGGCTAATATAGTGGCTTTATCTTCGACGCTTTGGATAATAAAGTTCATGGCACTGAATACTTCAAGATCAGAGACTTGGAACCAATTTGTTGAAGTATCGAGGTACTCGATCAAGTTGAATCCGAGGTAGTTTATATCTTTGACGACATGTTCCTTTAAATGTATAAACGTTTTTAGGTCTGCCTTTTGGAAATTATAGTTGAGTGTATTCAGAGAAATGCTCTTAACGATGTAATCAATGGAGTTCAGTACCTAAAGTTTGTTAGAAGATAGTTGACAGTATATACGGTACTTTGTTGCGCTCACTACCCCTCACAGTACTTTACGAGGACCATTGGGAAAGTAACTTCCAACGTTGAAATAAACCATTCCAAATCATAACCGAAATTAATCTGCAGCAATGAGATCAAGTCCTTAAGCTTCGGGTGATGGTCGGGGTTTGTGAATATGAAAGTGAAAACCGCTTTATAGTTGTCTCTTATCATCGAATTTAACGAAATTTGCTCGGTGTCATCCCTTCACAGTCCTTAGAAGTAGCTGGATCATTGTTTCCTGTCCTTCACAGTAGAGGGTGGGGAGGATACAGGGGATGGCTTTTAGGACAAAACTCTTCAAATCCATATTTAGGTAGTTAACCAAAACTTTAGGAGTTCCTAAAATCGGTAGCTATTTCAGCAAAGAGGAACTTTGGGATTTTGAAGAAAATCTTGTCGATGAAAAGCGTCTTCAAGGTCATGTTGCGAGCTTTGGCAATCTCTGAAATCTAGAACGCATTAGTTTGGTTAACGTCTCAAAGTTCTTACTGTATAAAGGTTGTATCCTCCGAGACTCCCACATAGCCCGAACCTCGTCAGAAGAAAATCAAGCATCGACCCCAAGTCACCGAGCTCTACATTCCTTAAACATACGTTAGTTTTGATCGTTACAGGATACTTACTTTGACATTGCCTTAACCAAATCTATTATTGCTATACAGGAAGATTCGCCAATGTCATAAACTCCAGCAAAAACACCGAGCTTCTTAATGACCGTCCTTATATTCCCTAGCTCATATATGCCAACATTTTCCTTATTGGTCATGTAAACTAAACATTTCCTAAGGAAGGTTAATAATGTCCAACATCAAACTTACATGGCGCTTAAGCTTACACGGAAATCTTCGTTTAATAAATATCGGATACATAATTCTACAAACTTAAGGGTGAATTTGCTTGACAAATTGATCAGCTTAGTATGGTGTAGAATCCGCAATAGTGTAGAAAAAGTTTTTGAGTTCGGCTGCATGGCTCCTAACTCCATAGAAATATACTCGTAAACCTCGTCAAATGATAGCTGGAATGAACTTCCCTCTTCTACTTTTCTTTCAGTTAACACTGGTGTTGCTAAAGTAGAGTGGGCTAAAGATTTCAAAGATACAACGATAGCTCTATGGTCGCAAACAGTACAGAAGAACCTGTCGAAATTTTGGTTACACAGGTACGTAGCTTTGTCACTGAGTTGCACGTTGGAAGCAGCACAAAGTAAATTGGATAAGGGTGTCATTTTACATTTAACTGATGTACTAAACGTATTTGTTAGTGGAAAAGCGTTTTTAGGATTACCTGAGCTGATTAATCAGAAAGGGAAGCTTATCACCACTGAATATAAATTTGGGGCACATCACCGACCAAGGCACGGCTTTATACAAGTACTCTAAAGTAACCTCGTCCTTAAAGCACAAGCCTACTATAAATATGCCATCTAATATTCTATAAAAATCACTCGATCCGGAAACGTTTATGTTGGCTAAAGCTAAAGCTCCTAAACCTGGCAATGTTAAAGGAACTATGAGCTGAAGTGTTGCTAATTGATTGAAAATCAAAGGGGATGGCAAGCTGACAATATTTTCACAGTGTCTTAGAATTCCTTCTTTAGCGCTGGAAACTGAATTTTTGAAGCTGTGCTCTAGCCTGACGGTTAAGTTGTCGAACTGATATAGCCATGGAGACACAAGGAGTAGGAGTAACGATTTGGAAGATTCTAAAGCATTTAATGCTATATATTAAATGATCAATACCTGAGTTTGGCGCAGTCAAAACCTTTGGGAATCGCGATAAGCTCAGATATAATTGATTCAATTCATCGTGATCAGCCTTACAGTCCTAATGGCTAAGTATTAATATTCATTCTATAAAAAGCACCTACCCCTGTACAGCTGCTTATTTTCTTATAGATCGAACGGAATGCAACATCTACAAGTGCGTCGCAATCTTTCCAATCGCTGTACTCTGGGTCATCAGAAGTGCGATCTAAAAAGTAAAAGTGGACAATTTCCATGAAACTCAGAATAGAATCTAACGAAGGCCACATTTTGCTTGTATCAAATACAAACTGAGAGCAGTATAAAGCTAGATACGCCTTCAGCGTCCAGCATATATCGGTCCAACCATTTGCCCTTACAACAATCAATGAAACTACATTGAATTTAATACCACCTAGAGAATCAAAATAGGTAGTAAACGCATCATCTCTATACAATTTAGAGGCGAAACTTGAGCAAAATTACTTTTCAAACTGTTCGAATTTACTTATGGAGGGCCCAACTAAGCTTCTGGAGACAGTGGTATCGTTTTGGGACGTTAACATATGGACTAGGAAGACAGATATAAGGAACCCACTGGATTCTAGTGTGCTGTGTTGCATAGCACTTAAAATGCTCTTTATGGGCTCTGTGGGCTCTTTGATTCTCATTCGAGAAACTATATTCCTCAAACAAGTCTACAAATTTAATATAAATTTATTTGAAATATTTACCCCAAGCTCTTTGGTACCTGGACTAGCTTCACAGAAGTTGAGTAAAATATTTTTCATATAGGTAAAGTTGATCGCGCTGTAGTTGAACTCTTTGCCAAAAGTAATGTCGAATTTTGAAAAGGTAGCCACTATTGCCAGCTCAAAGTCTGTAAGGGTATCTACTCTATGTCTGATTAGAAAGTTAAAAGCATACGACTTACTGATCGTTGTCGACATTATACTTTGAATATTCAAAGAGGGATTGCAAAAGTAATTTGTACAGCACGTCCATTTTTCTACGAGTCTCGTGCATGAAGCTGGGAACCTGCAGGAGCTTGGTCATATACTAGCGATAGATTCAATCGTTGAAAATTTAAAAACTATTTACATTTAAGTAGGTTGGCTGGACATCCTCATCGATGAGCGTAAATAAATACTTTACGATACTCGTTACGTAAGATTCGTGCGCTGAACCTATATTTAAAACTTTGATAAAGATATCAAGCAGGCTGGTAAACACCGATAAGATACCATCCCTTGAGAACGAGTTGGGATCGAATTTCAATTTAATGAGCTAAAAGAGTTTAATATTATACATATAAAAACTGCACCACCTTTTTCACTTCGTCTTTATCTCTTTTAATAAAATTGTAGGCAAGTGTCTTCTTTATAGTTTTATTGAAATCGGGAATATAGTCATCATCTAAAAGCATCTTGTAGATTTCTAAAAGGTTAGAATTCGATTATAAAAAATTTTACCTTCAAATATACCGAATAGATGTGCACACATGATACGGTACTCGATATCGTTCATACATTTATATGCCTCAAGCAAAGCTATCATAACTTCAACTCCGGTAGTCTTACTTTTGCTTGTGTTCACTTTAAAATAATTCAAGACTAGATTTGTCACTCTATATTGAAACTGATGGATTGTATAAATTTTTTGAGAAGGGTCGGTCTTTGGAACTTTTCGCAAAGGTGGATCGGACGAACTTGGTCGCATATTGGAAAGGCTATAGGATTTTGAGTCAAGTGTTGATATATGGCTTGAATTTGAATTCAAAGCTAATGGGCTAATTAGACAATCTGTTGAATCCTCGTATATTAGATCCTTGAAAGCCACCTGCTGAATTAAGGATTTTAAAACTTTCAACGTCGATGTAGCATTGTCGAAATCTAAACCTAAACTATTAGAACAAATTAAATATGGGAATACTTGGATCATTCCTCTCCAAGGAGGCGACTGTCGTTTGAATCGATCGGTATAGGTTTGACTTTACTTCGGGGTCAGATATTGCACTGTTGTTGGACTCGTAGTACATTTTTATTTAGATAAGAAGATGCAAAGAACTAGTTTGGCTTTTTGCTTCAGTTTCAATGCTACGCCATTTTTTTAAACTTCTAAGCAAATTAAATCCTAGGGATTGATTCCTACTTAGTTTCTATTTGCTAAAGCATTCACAAAAGTCATTTGAATTCCCTTTTATTTAAAATGCCTAAAATAGACTTCAATGAATAATGAATCTTAATTGGCTCAAGGAAATCTTGCTTGAATCACATTTTGAGGCTACTGTTTCTTTGCAAAGATGCAAAAGGTTGCCAAGAATTCCAAACTTAGGGACCTACGATTTTCACTTTAGAAGCATTGAAATAACTATATAATAAATTCAACTTTCAATTATTATAAATATTCACAATAATGTGCCTAAAAGTTAAAGGTTTAGTTTTATAGATTTATTAGTTACGAATATATTATGCTTTCCTAAGGAAATTCTATTTGTCTAAATCAAGATTAAAGCTGTAATAAGAATTGGTATGTTTTTAGAAGCACTTTCAAATTCAATTTTGGCATTTAGGAAGGGGTATTGGGCGCAAATTTTTCAAGTTAGGCTTTAACAAGCATTGGACATGCTTATATCCTACAGTAAATTTTCATACGCGTATGTATTGATATTAATGTAGACTAGTCTGATAATCGATACTTCACTTTATTCTAAATAACAAATTAAAACTTTCGTTTTTACTACACCTTAGGTTATTAATTACTGGCTATCAGTGCTATTGAAGCTAACACAGCTACAATGGAAAATTGGAAAGAATTAAAAGCTAAAAATCATGATATTAAGTGTGATTTATTGTACATTTGAGTTGAAAGTAATACAACTTTAGCTCGAAAGTAGCTTACTCTTCAAGCTTGATGGGAGGGACTTTGCTGATACATTCATTCTGGCATTTGATTTGATCTTGACTCTTTGTCACTGGGAACTTCTTGTTGCACTCTTTTACACATATATGGAGGTCGGAGACTTCCTGCCCATAAATTGAATTCGCAAGTAACAAAGTGAGAGTGAAGATAGTCTTTACAAGAGAAGGTTGCATCTTGGCTTCGGTACGTAAATTTTTGTAGATTAGTCTGTTTAATTTATATAAAAGTTTAACAAATATAATCTACAAAATGTGGAGATATATATGTGTAATTTAATTAACATTATTATTTTGATACCAGGCTGTTGAATTATCCTAATGTTTGAATTGGTTCGTTTGGCTATCATTTATTTTTACTAAGTTTTCAACTGTTGGATTGAAATTTGAAATATACTATAATTAATTATATGTTCTATTAAAATAGCTCTTATATAAATATATATATATAATCGAATGGCATGTTTTAAGAAGCAAGAAAAACCAGTCTACTAATATTTGCTCTCCTGACTGCATCATCTAAGCTGACTTTTGAATTACTTTTTTATATATTCTCGGATTGGGTACATTCCAGATCGTCTGAGTTAATTACAGTCTGATATATTTCTAACAGTTGATCCAATATCCCATTTTCCACATTTTTGCGATGATCTTTTTGGTTTATATTACACTATTTAAATACCTTGCTTTCATACTTCGAGTCTTTTATAAAAGTCCAATTATATACCTCCTGCCCGTTATCAAGCTATCATTTATTGGCTTAAATCTGGTAAAAGCTCGGATGATTATTATTAAGCCCTTTTTATTGCTATATTGGCATCAAAGGAGTCATAATTCAACTCTCTAGTTGAGTTGATTTAAAAGCATCTTACAGCTTTACAACATACTGTATATAACTAAGGTACTAGCCCCCAGTAATATACCCAAAATTGACACTTGATTTCAAGAAAACTTTTCAATAGATTCCATTGCTACACGTTGTTATACTAGAAATTTAATATATTTTATAAATGAATAGAGCGCATCCTCCTTTGTTAATTTTCCAAAAGTACCCATACAACTAATCGTTCTATTAGCTATGCTTCTATTTTGATTTAAAGCTAATAGTAGGCTGACTCATTCAATGAAATACATTATAGTATATATATATACAAGCTATCTATAAATTAAAACAATGCGATGTAAAGATAAGTATTTATTTAATAAAAGGTAAAAACCAAGCCAACTAGCTTCACCTGAAAGGTAGTCAAATATCGCTACAAAAAGATTAATTCTATTCAAGTTTAAATTTTGAGTTCAGAAATCTTGGAAATGTCTATGTAATCGCCGTCGAGGGTCATGACAACACCAAAGCATTTCTTGGAACAGGCGTAAGTATCGAAGTTGTCATCCTTAAGCGACTCTTCAGTACACTCCTTTTCACATTCGTGGAATTTACTGGGTTGTACTTCCTTCGTAAGTTTCAATTCAGACAGTATCTCCTTAGAGCCTCTACCGGGTTGCCTTCCACTCAAATTTATACTAACTGAAATGCATTGGTTGATGCAAACGCCTAGGATGATAGCTAATAGTGGTATCGAATTGTTAAATTTCATTCTAAAACTGTACCTTTTTATGTTTAGTTTACTTCTATTTATATAGCCATTCGATCTCAGTTTCAAATTTGATATACCTAGTTTGAATGTTAATGTTTCATACAAATACTATTAATTGCTTCTTGTTACATGCATTCAATAATTGGTAAAGTTGTATGGGCTATTGGTTCTACTAGATGCAGCAGGCCGTAAACCTGATTATCAGCATTTTCCATATAATTTTAAGATATTGATATTGAAAATTCGAAGGATCGTCGATTAGCTATTCATCGATCAATTAAAATTTTCAATATTCTATTGTAATTTTCCTTGTAAAACGAATCCGAAAGATATTCCAAAGAAATGTATTGAATGTAAGGAAAGTTTGTAAGCTGCAAACATTGTGTTTTAATGTGAATCGAATGATGTAAATGCTTCCATAGCAGTATCTACGAACCCATGATATAGATACCACGATAGGAGCCAACATACAAGCAATAAGCTTTGATAGATGTAGAATATTTAAAGCACCTTATAGACATTCCTTCAAATCCGAAAATAGTTTCCAATTTAGTTTCTTTAAGCACTAGACATATAAAGTAAACTGCATTGTTCCTATTTAATTAGTAGGCGGTGTACTTACAACTTACATCTCAGCAATGGGATAAAATAACAAAGTTATCCAAATAGTCAACAAACATTCGAAATTCGAAGCCGTTGAAAGATACACCCCTGGCTAATTTTACGACACCTAAAAGTGTACTAACTTTAGTCTATAATTCCCACACAGCTATTCGAGCTAAACATTTTTAATTAAATACTTGGTGTCGATGCCAAAGACAAAGGTGTCGATATCTCTAGCAAGCTCATCAAAGTATTACTAAGAGTAAAGTGCTTATAGCTAATCTTTATATATATTCCCTTTGACACAATCAATTCTCATTGAAGCATAACTAACTTTGTTGCCATTAAAAGCCTCAGTCTAGAATAGGCGCAAAAATTGGTGAGATGGTAGTCATCACTATCATCCAAGGATTGGAATGCTCAATCGGAATGTATTTTCCTTAACGAAATCGTACCATTGGCTAGTGTTGCTGGAGAAAAAGCCATAGTTCCTTCATAGTTGAAAGTATATTCCGGATCAATTGTGCTCAATTATTGAGCACAATTGATGAGGTCCACGAAATGTAACTCAGTTCGGACACCTGACCTTGGAAATAATTTTGCAATCCATTATTAAAGACTTTTAGAGGAGTTTTGGCAATTAGAAGTGAGCTAGTAGACCCGACATAGTCGAATACAATGTCAGGCTTGCCAACGCTAACCTATTCTCCAATCTTCCAATTATAACAACTAGTTCAAAGTATCCACCCCCAGTTATTGGTCCAATAAAGCTAAAAATAAGACATGATTTTAGGTAGATGTCTAAGAAATTGAATAAGCCTAATAAGGAAAGTCTGAGGGTAACGTGAGTTCAAGCAAGCCAAATGATTTTAAGTTGGAATTAATTGGGAAGTTACAAAGAATATAAATAGTTGGGCAACGATTTCACTATAAAGCTTTGTCGAATCTACCAACTAATTTTACCTAATTTCCCTCCAAAATGCAATTCTCTATCGCCACCTTTTTACTAGGCCTACTAGTCCAAAACAACCTGGCCAGCAACCTTTTTGTCCCTGAAGATGCCAGCTACGCCGTCGGTGGCTTCCAGGAATCCGCTTTGGAAACCAACAACCAGGTCCTCACCCGCCGTCAGGATTTGGCCAAAACCCCCAAATGCGAGCAGTACATCCCCGGTAACTTCACCGAGAGATACTTCAAGCAGTCCATCGACCACAAGACCAGCAAGACTTTCAACCAGCGCTACTTCGTCAACGCTGACTACTACAAGCCAGGCGGTCCCGCCTTTCCTCTACATCTCTGGTGAGCAGGCTGCCAGATCTACTAGAGTCTCTCCGCGGTTTGGTAACTACTTTGGCTAAGGAGCATGGTGGTATCATCTACGCCTTGGAGCACCGTTACTACGGTGTTTCCATGCCCTACAAGGAGCTCACCGCTGACAACTTGATCCACCTCAGCTCGGAGAACGGCTTGAAGGATCTAGCTGTCTTTGCCAGAAACGTCATCAACCCCATCACTCACAAGAAGAACGACCCCAAGAAGACCAAATGGTACGCCATTGGTGGCAGTTACGCCGGTGCCATGGCCGCCTGGGTCAGACAGTACAAGCCCGACATCTTCGATGGTGCTTTGGCCAGCTCCGGTCCTGTTTTGGCCAAGGAGGATTACTTCGAATACGACATCAGTGTTGGTGAGACCATTGGTTCCCAGTGCTTAGCTGACGTCAACCAGGCCGTCAAGTACATTGACAATGTCTATACCACCGACAAGGCCAAGTTCAAGGCCATCAAGGACGACCTCGGCTGCAGCGCCTTGACCGACGACCGTCAGACCTTATACACCATGTTCGACACCATCGCCGCCATTGTCCAGTACAACACCCCCACCTCCAACCCCAGCGTCAACTCGTTCTGCCAGGGCTTCCAAGGTGCCACCACGCCTGAGCAGAAGTTCGCCAGCTTGATCAACACCGTCAAGCTCTACTACAAAAACAACGGAAGCTCTTGCTTGGCTTTCGCCAGCGAAGAGGATTTGTTGAACCCCACCCCTGCTGAGAACTCCATGATGCGCCAGTGGAACTACCAGTGCTGTACCGAGTTCGGTTACTGGCAGACTGCCCCCACCAAGCAGCAATCTGCCCAGCTACCTGCCCGTTCCACCCACTTGACCGTTGACTTCTTCAACGACTTCTTCTGTTCCGAGCGCATCTACGGTAAGAAGGTAGGTCCCCCCAACACTTCCGGTATCAACAAGAAGCGTGGTGGTAAGGATATCAAGACCGACCGTATCATCTTCACCAACGGTGACAAGGACCCTTGGGAGAAGTTGTCGGTAACTGATGTCTCTAAGTCTACCCCCAATCGCCCCGTCCTTATTATTAAGAACGGTTCTCACGTCAACGATTTGGGTGCCCCTAGCCCTACCGCTTCCCCCTCCTTACAGGAGGTACAGAAGGTCATCATCGAGACCATCCGCAAGTGGATCAAAAATTAATTTTTAGTTTTGTTTGAAGCTATATCCTAATCCAGTTGATTTTTGCTAATAAATATTGCACTAACCGTGTTATATAAAGCTTTATTTTTATTTGTATGTTTTATTTTATATACTTTATTTCGCAAGTGATTAAAATCCATAGGTAGTTATAAAATTATATCTTTGAAAAATTGCAACATTTTTTCACAAAAAGGAAGTAGCAAGTTCTTATGGATCTGAGAGATATTTAATAGGAAAGACAATTGAAGACTTTTGTGATGAAAACTCAAGAGAGGTCGTAATAAAGATGATGGGAAGCCATCTCCTAACCCAAACCACCTATCCTTATCAATTGTGGATGCTATTCAAAAAGAAAAAGTATATCAATAATAGTGGCTTACTGACTAATTGTAGTTTTTCATCGTCCTAAAGCTTGAATTATAAGCACCATGGTTTCATTTATCAAACTATCAGAAGGAAGCAAAAAGTAGGCTGTACTGCTACTAAACAACATAATCTTTATATTGATGCTGTAAGAATTTTCTTTTGCAAGATATATTTTATCTTAGTTCGCTTTTACCCTATAGTCTAATTGCATCCTTCCATATTAGTTTGTAATAAGGAGTACAGTTGGTTTTACCAATTTCTACTCCAATTTCTCTGGCATCTAAGTCGAAATCTTTAAACTGTATACTTATCTAAAGCTTTATACCAATATATACGTTTTTATCTCTAGTCAAAGCATCCAATTGCTCAACCTTCCTACCTAACTCTATAACCTCCTACGTTGTCTTCTTAAATATCTAGGTAAATCTTGAAAGGAAGCTATTTAGATCTATCAGCTTAGAAGGCGAGCTTAAATAAGTATATTTTGGATATTTTTATCAAGTTGAATTCGATGTCATGGTCTTGGATACTTAGAAAAAAGGAGAATATTTGTAAAGTATTTTGGTATTATGATTGAGCGACACTAATGTTGTTGAATAAACCTTCAGCTCCCTTGTTCAAAATTTACTTGTATAAGGTTGGATTACCTGTTGTAATATTCAATAAATATGAACATCGTGATATACATTGTACAATTTAAATGTATCCCTCAAAAATATATATAAAGCATTTAACTATACAGCATCACCTATTAAAAGCTTCAAAAATAGAATACATCTCAAAGTAAATTACAAACAAATATTAATTTAATTATTTAAAAAACTTGGCTTCAATGTTGGTCAAAGGTTTACCTTCTCTATCCACTAAATCACACTTAACAACAACTACACCTTCCTTCTCCTCTTTACTTTTCAACAATATAACAATAGGTTGATTAGCTCTAGCGAACGAAAGATAGTTGACTGAATAATTACCTTGTACCTCTTCAAAATTCAAATTAGCGAATTCAGCAGCTGCTTCCTGTAACAAAGTAGCTAGTAAACCACCATGTACAATTCCTTTATGTCCACAAACTTTGGAGCCTAGGAAATATACCTTGGCCTCTGAACAACTAAACTCATGTTCAATCAAGTGTTGACCTTTTAATAACTCTTTAGTCAGATGTTTGGTGGCGTTGGAGGTAAAGGTAGGAGTAACGGGTACTAATTTGGATTTCAAATGTTCGATGATGGGGATGTTCAATTTGGGATCGTCCAGAGGGGTTTGATGTAAGGGAGTTTGGTATAGCATATCATTTTGGATCTTGGATTGACTCTTTAAGTAGAGGCTACTCGCTACTAAGGAACCAGCTACTAGGAAGCTATATTTGGTAAACTTGGTGGGGACTACTTTCCGTATACTGGAAAATTTTCTGGAAGGAGATTGTAATAAAGTCTTGGAGATAGCTGAGTTGGTTAGGCGTAACTTGAACATGGTTGGGTTGGAGATGTTTGTTATTTAATTTCGAATTGCTCGTTTATATGAGATGCACTGGGGTGTTCGTTTGAGAGGATTTAGTATTTTCTTTCCAACAGTATCCTTCACTATTATTTGATTATTGATTAGAAATACAACTTCTGGCTTAGGTAGCCAATGACTTGTGGACGGACTTAGTTTTTCCTAAGAGTTTTTCAAGAATTACAAGGCTTTGGACTTTTAATTCGTATATGGGCGGATATAGATTCCGTTTTCAAGGAACTGAAGTAGTACTTTAGAAAGAGATTGAGCTAGCGTTGACTACCTCTTATACATTCCTGGAGGTTTTAAGACGATGTATGCTTTGACTTAAAAGTGGATGATGTCCAAGAAAATGATAATGCTACTCTCTTTGATTCGGAGCTTCAAAACGAAGTGGAAATGGTCTAAAATGGTTGCGATTTTATAATGGAGCTTATATGCTGCTGTAGTTAGAACGGGTTGATTCGAGATATTAGACTCTGATGGATATTTCCATGGCTGAAAAACTGCTGGCCTGATTACAATAAGCTTCGATATATATCCAAGAGTTCTGAAGTCGAATCAAGATGAATATTTTACCAGGCAAGAAAGACAAGGATGAGTAGAGTGCAATGTACCTCGAAACTATCAAGTCGTATCTATTGAGTATTTTACCGGGTATATACGTATGCTGGATTGGTTGTGGTGTATTTGAATACTAAACCAACTCTAAAATCTACTGAAACTACGAAAATTGATGAACAAGTCTGTACTACCCCTTCTACTTCACCTCAAGTAAACTCTATTGAATAATAAAATATTTGTTTGTTGAGATACTGGTTCAAGATAGGATTATATCAACCGATTTGTCGCATTTCTCATCAACTTGTAAAGGTCAGTTATCCATCAATACTCCTACAGCCTGTAGGCTTACCAACTTCATTTAAAACCTAAAGCCATCTATACAAGCCTTGTTATCTACTGTAAGTTAACAAAATTGGTATATCTACATTTGGGTAGGTGATGAACTCGGTCCAATTTTGATATTAAATCAAGTTGACCTAGTTAGCTTTTTAGTCGATCGAAACCGTTATTCTCAAAGCTATTTTCCGAACACTTCAAAATCGAAGTAAAAGTCCGCCAACGATTCGACACTTCATTGGCTATAAAAAATCAGGCGATCCAGCCTACGCCATCAACCTACCCTTATTAAAATCCCATCCTTATAAAGTTATCGAGCTACAGTTTAACTTTTTTATTCAGAACCATGAACCGCACCGAATTCCTAGCCGTATTTCAAGAATTGACCGAGGACATCCTCGCCGAAGTAAAGTCTACCGGTATCATCGAGTTGGCCCTAAACTGGGTTCAAGAGAACTTGACCTACAATGTTCCAGGTGGTAAGTTAAATCGAGGTTTGTCAGTTGTCGATACCTACAAGATCATCAATCCTCAGGCTACCGCCAAACAGTTGAAGGACTGTGCCATTTTAGGTTGGTGTATCGAACTTTTACAGGCCTTCTTCCTAGTTGCCGACGATATCATGGACGCCAGCGTTACCAGAAGAGGTGCTCCATGCTGGTACAAGGTAGAGAAGGTAAAGATGGTAGCTATCAACGACGCCTTTATCTTGGAGGCTTGTATCTACAAGTTGTTGAAGAAGCATTTCAAAGACTCTCCTAGCTACGGACACTATATGGAAGTCTTCCATGAGGTAACACTTTTCTTTATATTTTTTACCAACATTTGTTTTTGTATAGGTAACTTGGCAAACTGAGATGGGCCAGCTCGTCGATTTATTGCTAGCACCTGAAGGTGAAGTTGACCTCAACCGTTTCTCCATTAAAAGGTATCAGCCTCCTATTTTATTTAGTCAACTAACTTGTATACTTTTTGTATAGTCAACATTATGTATCCAAGTATAAGACTGCCTTCTACTCCTTTTACCTACCCGTCGCCTTAGCCCTCTACTACGTAAGATAGCCATACATATATTTATTAATAAATCTGGCAGGCCGGTATCAGTGATGAGAAGAGTCACGAGCAGGCCAAGTCGATCCTCGTCCCTATCGGTGAGTATTTCCAGGTTCAGGACGACTACCTGGATTGCTACGGTGCCCCTGAAGTCATTGGCAAAATAGGTACCGATATCGAGGACAACAAGAACTCCTGGTTGGTAGGAAAAGCTTTGGAACTGGCTTCGACTGAACAGCGCAAGGTTTTGGATGTACTATTATGGATTTTATCGAAAGGATATTAATATATGTTTTTTCATTTATAGGACAATTACGGTCAGAAGGAGGAAGCTAGCGTCAAGGCTGTTAAACAGGTCTACAGGGAATTGAACTTGGAGCATCACTACCACCAGTTCGAAGAGGAGACTTACAAGAAGTTGTGTGCTGATATTGAAAAGTTGGATGCTAACGTACTTAACCCCGACATCTTCTTGACTTTCCTCAACAAGATCTACAAACGTAGTAAATAAGTGAATGAGTTAATAAATATGTTAAGAAATTTGTATTGAGGTCGTGATTTCATATTTCTAGCTTTTATACCAAAATGAACAAACACATTTATTTTGAAAGACATCATTTATGAAATCTATTGGAGTTTCCTATAATCCAAAAAATTAGCAAGCCTATGAATCAGATCCATCAAAAAACTTACCATAGGTCCAACCTACAATCATAGAAACTACAGGTAGCCAGCTTATCGACTTCATTATCCCCGGGGTAGATCCAAGCTACCCCATAGGTCATGGAAGTCTGTTCCGAGTAATGTTGAACGACCTCCAACTTGTTATCCTTGAGATCAATGACATGCGATCCATTATGCATGGTAGCGGATACCATGCGATCGTCCCTCTTAGGATGCCATCGTAGTCTCCAGATCCCACCATCTAGTTTAGTACTGGTGACTGGGTGCCTCATGTTACGTAGGTCGAACAGTCGTAAGTACTCATCATAGCTATAGTAGAAGTAGGTTTGAAAATTAGTTATAGGTTGGTATTAAGTTACCTTCCAGTGATTAAGTTGAAAGGTTGAGTTGGGTGCGGCTGGATTGCAGTTACCCCCATGTCATGACTAATATACATATAAATTAACAACGATGTGCTCTATGTAGAAATTACCTCTTGTTGGTTAGAGAAGCTTGAACTAGACTATCAGACTCTGTTGGTAGCAATCTCCGATCCCAAACCTTCAACTTGCAGTCATCCCCACCTAAACATTGATATAAGTCACTAGGTAAAAGCCAAGACAAAATTACCGGAAAACAATTGATTGGTGTCGTTTAAATTAAAGTTGCAAGACCAAACTTCCAATTCATGTCCCCTCCAAACATTCTTTACATAGTCTTCTTCTCTATCGGCTATTAAACTCAACTTTCCACACGAGCTTGAGCTAAAGATCTCTAGCTCCCTTTAAATACCAATTGAGTTTAAAAGAAAGGTTAAAAATTCACTTGGTATCGGCATTGGTGTTGATCTCCAAACTTAAAGCTAAACTGGAGGGATCGAATACACTTACATTTCTATTTAATTTCAACTGAAACTATTATTACTAGTAGGTATAAATATATTACTTGGTAACCTTCCAGATTATAGAAATTGAGTTTTCCATTACTGTCGGCTTGGACTAACCTATCTTTTCTACCATGGTTATCTAACCTATTTTGCATATCAGTATATCAATATAAAATTTATAAAATGTACCAACGTAGATCAAGGGTAGCATATGGAGTATCCAAACTAAACTTCAACTCACTAATTTTAGAAAAATATCAGTAGACGTAAAAATGCAAAGTTTACAGTTCATCTTTACAATACTTGTAGATTAAAATTCGTCCAACTCGTTTAGTAACTGAACTCTTACTTGGGGCATCTGGTTTGACTAGATCACCAGTTTCCGAGTCGATCAACTGGTACAAGCCTACCGCCAACGTCGGTTGGTTGGGTTGGATTTCTACACTATCACCACTGTACAAGGTGTCGTAGGTCGATAAAGTTGACATTTTTTTTTACTCTAGCTGGTGTAAGAAACGAAAAGGTGTGATGAGATTTTGCAGAAAATGGACTGACGTCAAATTAGATTTCCAACCCCAGTGCAATTTCTAGGATGGGAATACAATTTTTACTCTAGTGAGTCCCAAGTCAAGATCCATCTAATTAGTAGATGGAAAGATAATCCCATAGCAGTATCTTGGACTATGTCCTATACTTGCTTACAATTGAACACATTTTAATACTTGAGCAGATGCTTTCCTTTGTTAGTACTTTACAGTAAATATTTAAAAGTAGGTAAACTTTGAAGCTACAATTTAAAGCTATTCTTAATTTTACATTTGGGTAAAAGGCCAACAAGGATATAGAAACTTTTGTATCTCAACATTAAATTTTCTAAAGGTTGTTAATAGCAGTTACATCTCAAAAAAGTAAATTTTGCTACCAAATTACATAGGCACATGATTCTTATAAAAAAGAAAGAGTTATACAAGCCTATAGTCCCCATTAAATAAATCAAATTAACTATATCTATGCATGTAGCTTTACTTTTAGGTATAGTAATGGAATGGTACGAGATGGTTATTAAATATCATTAGCAAAGGAAATGTATCTATTTCTTGATAGCGATTCAATAGTATACAGCAGAGGCACAAAATACTTTTACCAACCTTCTTATTATGCAGTCCGATAACCTTTTATCAAGAGATCTGTTATAATCTTCGAATCTATTTCCATGGTCTTGTTACAACTTAATGATGCTATTTTACTAACTCGTATGTCATACTTCAAGCTGTCTTTTATACTTTTAACTTTAGAAGTTATGAGTAAACTTCAATGTAAACCGTCACAACTTTACTTAAGATCAAAAGAGTAACAAGATTCAGCTCATCCACCAAACCACTTATGACTCATAAAACTATAAGGTTTTTCATGATGTTGTAACAACATTGCCATCGTAAAAAATTGTCTAAACCATCTTCAAGACTAAAAACACAGCTTCTTCCAATTATCTAATGGCATAATTAATGAAGTAGGTAAAAACTCACTTAGTATATAGATAGACAGTATAGGCAACTCAATCCTAATGTAGCTTTGTACTGTTTCAAAGTATGTAAGTATTGAGTTAGACTAGTGTATGAAATAGTTTAGCTACCTGGGTAAAGTGTAAATTTTTATGAGTTACCAATGTGGATAGATTAGCTGCTGTAACGGGGATATTGACGGCTTTCTATTTACTAAAAGCAGTATATTATCAGGATAGTATACTTTCTTACAAGTGACGAAAGTTGCAGTTTGAATGCGAGGTATCCTAACGTCATATCGAAGTTTGAACTTTTGGACAGTTGGATTGAAGGGCAGTTCTATTAAAAGTAATGGAGTTGACAAATGTCAAAAGGTATCAAAGATTATCAGCAAGGTCAAATTTATATTTTACTTTTAGACTTTGTTTATAGGTCCATCAATAAACTATATATATATATAAATATGCATTGCTTGATATCGTATAAGTTGTTAGTAGTATATTTATCGAACTTTAGAATGTTTTATTTGTTAGTCTTGCATAAGCTAATGAATTATGTGATACAATAAAGTAGTTTGTGAGTATATTACCTAGTTTTGTAACTTCAAGTCTTATGTGTAGTACATGGAGCATATATTGGGCATTCCTTTTTTCAACCATAACTATACTCAGGTTCCTTTCCAATAACTTTTCCATATTCAAGCTTTAAGAATCTTTTGGTGTCAAAGAATGAATTTTATTACTGATGGTTCAATACACAAGTGATGCTATCATGAATATATATACTCTACTCGCCAGTATAAGGTTTATGCTTCAAACACTGACAAGTTATAGTAGATAAAATCTAGACCTACTCTATGGCAAAAATTATTAGCAAAAGCTTGCAATACCATATTTCTGCCTAATTCGATGACAAGTTATAATCCGCCATAACTCTTTCCTCAATCTTCTATTGAGACCACATCGATGGGAAATCAGCACTATCGAAAGTAAATACGGCTATATATCGCCTGTTCTATCTGCAAAAAGCTTTTATAGCATGAGGCAGTTACGGAGTAATAAAAGTACATACCGCCTCTACGGTATAAAAACCAGATACCTCGCCTATCAGTTGAACCATAAAAACATCAAATATGAACATCAGAGTACTTGTCTCAACCCTCTTACTACTTGGCCCCGCCTTAAGCCAAAAACGCATCATAGACGGTGAGGAGGCTAAACCGTTTAGCTTCCCCTTCCTCGTCTCTCTCCAACTGAATGGCAACCACAGTTGTGGCGGCTCCTTACTAAACCGAGATACCGTACTTACAGCCGCCCACTGCGCCAACGCAATAAAGAACTATACTGTACACGTTCATCGCCATGACCTTACCCAGCCAGAAGCTAGTGAAAAAGGATTTAGCACCCCCATCAAATCGTTCAAGGTTCACGAGAGTTTCAACGCTACTGGTGCCATCGAGAACGATATCGCCATAGTCAAACTTAGCACCCCCATTCCACAAAATATTGACATTTCCTTTGTAAAGCTGAACGATGACAAGGCCAACGACGATGTAGGTAAGCTTAACATGTTGGCTGGTTGGGGAATCTACCAGCAGGGTAATAACAGAACTAGCTCAGTACTCCGTCAGAGTGAGTTGGTAGTAGTTGGATTGGACGTATGTCAAACTGTCTTTCCCAATTTGGATCGGGTAGGAACTATCTGTGAGTTACCTATTAAAAAGAAGACTAGTGGATGCAATGGCGATAGTGGGGGTCCCTTGTTCATGCACCAAGGTAAAGACGTAGTTCAGGTAGCTCTTGTTAGCTACGGTTCATCGGGTTGTAACCCTAACACTGGGTTCCCCAACGTCTACACTAATGTTCGTAACTTTTTACCTTGGATCCAAAGCAACTTGGAGTCGGAACCAAAGGTGGGTGGTAGAACTAAAAGTAGATTGTCGAAGATGGTAAATAAGGTCCAAAATGATACTACATCTTTAATTACTGTACATTTTTAAATAAATATATAAGGTACCTTTGCAAGATTTTATAGAATTTCATTTTTTCTGATTTGTTTACCTTTGCCAATTGATTTTGTTAAATTAGACAAGTGAAAATATTGAAATTCTACATATTTAGTATGGTCCTACATGAAAATGTCAGAAAGTATAAACTATATATTAGATACTTGGCTAACATAACTTAAAGAATTACATTTACTAGTTTAGTTGGTGATATCCCAGAACTGATAACTCTTAAGAGAGATATCTGATTTGAGATTTTGAGGGAGGTAGAGGGAGGTGATTGTATTAGTGTATCAGAAGGTGAAATTTTTAGCAAGGTTGGTAAGTCGAGTTTTGGCGGCATCCCCACGCCTTAGGTCAGATGAAGTCAAATCAAATCAAGTCAGGTCGAAAAGCATATGTCGTAGGAGACGCCGTCTAGAATCCAAAAGTTTAGGACATGGTGCATCGGTCCCATAGTTAAGTGATCAACGTTTGAGGCTAAGCTAGACCGCTACCGTTGACTAGGGTGCCACCATTGAGATGTGCCCCCTGGAACTGCAAAGCTTCCAGGAGGTGATGGTACAGGAACTTGAAGCTCCATACGTTGCCTTTCAGCCGTTTAACGTCCAACACGTACAGGTTGTAGAAGTTCTTGACCTTGCACAACTCGACGCTTATCTTGACCTCCTCCCCGTTGTCAATGGCCATGTCCCCGTATAAAGTATCAGGGACCGGATTAGCGTTGGTGACGCCATCGGATGGGTGTTGGGCTTTGGGCTTGCGGTTGAGTAGACCTTTGAGTCCCAACATCATGAATCGTTTGCTTGCAGATGGGGTCGGCTGCTGCTGGTCTAAACGCTGGGGACGGCTAATCTTGAACTTGTACTCGGAGGATTTGTCGATGATGAACCCGAGTTCCATTAACGTTTGGTGCACCTTAGCAATGGCAACAGGCGGGTTGAGCGAAGTCAGTCCGAAATAGTCAACTGGACCACGGTGGTGTCGCAGCTTGTAATCGGGAGTTGCTGTAGGTAGAGAAGGACCCGATATCCCGTTGGTGTTTGCTTCATGTTCTTGCACTCCCAATGGGATGGGTGGATTCCGGATGTGCACCGACTTGCGTTTGATCCAGTCGGTGATACGTTTGGCGGCGGTACCGGTCGGCGATAACGTTGACTTGCGATGCTCAGGTACATTCATCGGTGGCATCTTGTTAGGGTCCAGCACCGCGCTCAGTGCCTTACGAGCGTCTTGTCGGTTAGCCCGACGTGCAGCCTCGTCAGGAGTTGGTGGCACCGAAGTGGACGAGGGTATGCTAAAGCTGACCGAGTTAGCGTGGGAATCTTGGATTGACGTAATGTCGGCCCGAATTGGCGGAGATGGTCTGAGGGTGGCCTTGATTTCGGTTAGTAAACTCAATAAGGGTGTCCATACCGTAACGTTGTGGGTAGTTGTGGCTGCCATCCATACCGCCACGGTTGCTAGTTGGCTGCATGCTGATAGGACGTGTTTTGCCTTGCTTGGGAATTTGAGATTCGGCATCCATTTTGGAATGGTTGAATTGAGAGTGGTCGATAGTTGGGGCTGAAGGTGCTGCACGGGCCGTTGAATAGTTAGAATCGAATAAGTTAGTTAACGGTTGGACCATAGCAGGCACAGCAGACGAAGAGTCGAACGAGTCCATAGAGCTAGGTGTCATGGGGTCGCTGATTTGGAAGGAAGCAGCTCCCTCGAGAAGATTTTTGGTTTCCTGCAATCCAAAGGTGCTGGAAGTGAAACTTTCTGGCCTAGGATCATCTGGCAGCAATTTAACCTTCTCCTCGGGTATGGGTGTCTCAGGTGCCGCACCAATTTGTTGCTTGTCCTTCTTGAGGTTCGGTTCGACCATCTTTGGTGATGCTTCGATTTGCATGGTGTGGCGTTTAGAGTTGACTTTAAGCTCGACTTTGGGATCGACATCTGGAGGCAATACACCAGTAGCGTAGGATAACCGCGTCTGGAGCTTGAATTCATCGAATAAGGTCTTGTATTGGTGCAACCATCGATGGTTCATGATATCCTTTATCTTACATCGCTTTAATGGATCTGGTACCAACATCTTTCGGAGTAAGTCGCGGGCATCTGAGCCTATGTAGTCGGGGAACGAGAGCGGAGTTGACAGAATATATTTGTAAAGCAGGTTTATGTTGTCGCCGTCGGGATTCTCTGGATCATCGTCGAATGGCAGATACCCGGCGAGCATGGCATACAGAATAACACCACATGACCAAATATCGACCGCTGAACCGGCATACATACCGTCGCTGACAACTAACTCGGGAGCAGCGTAGCAAGGCGAGCCGCATGAAGTAGCCATCAGATCGTCACCAACTCTCCCAAACTGGTTTGCGAAGCCAAAGTCCGTTATGATGATGTTACGGTTACGATCCAGTAGGAGATTTTCCTAAGATAGGTGAGTAAAAGTAGGCTATAATAAACTTACTAGCTTCAAATCTCTATGTATAATTCTGTTATGATGCAAGTAGTTGACACCTATTTGTCGGTTTAGCTAGACTATTTTAGATACAAGATGAACTTACCGCAGATTAACTGAGCAAAGAGCCGACAAGCCTCTCTCTCCTTTAAATAACGATGGGCAAGGATATGGTCGAAAAGCTCACCGCCTGGTAAATGAGTATCATTAGTAAAAAGGCGAATATAAGTAGCATACCTGATGCATACTCCAAAACGATTCCAATAAAGTTGTGGGTTTCGATCAGTTCGATAAAATTCACTATGTAGGGATGGGAGAGGGACTAAAGTTGCTATTAGTAAAATTCCTTCGAAAGGCGTTGTAATATCAATTACTTACCTTGAGGACTAAAATCTCACGTTTTATTTTGGCTAGTTTCTCAGTATCCACATTCTCTTTTCGTATCAATTTGATTGCTGCCTAAAGTTGAATGTTTAGTATTATGAAATTAATGGTTGCTGAAGGATAAGGCTGCTCAATAAACACTAACCTCTTCACCCGATTGGGAATGGATGCCATATTTCACTTTGGCGAATTCTCCTTCACCGATGGTATAAAGGAGAACGTAAGGTCCAAACATATTATCACCTCCAGATTTGGTTGACTTCCTCCTCGATGCTCGAGTTGGAGAAGTTGAAGTGCGATCTCTTGTAGAAGGCATTTTTGTTTATTAGACTAGTTAGTATCGATATCGAAGTTGGAATTGTTCGTCCTTAAAACAACGGAGATATTGCTTGGCTTATTAGGCAGGAGTTGTCGAGTTCAACTGAAATTAAATATTAAACGACGAGGTAATAAGAGCAGCTTGATGTGTTAATAGCTGACCGTAAAGCTTAGTCTAAGTCTCTGAGTTGGCGTTTCTCTTTAGTGTGAGAAGGGGCGGTAAAAGATAAATTCTAAGAGCGTTGGAGCTTATCTTCAAAAACTAAGACTGGAAATGTTTTATAGTAGAGACTTGAGAACAGGAAGGTCGAATATCAAGGCTTAGCACTTGGAAACCAAACTATATGATTTAGGAAGGGTAGACGTGAACAAGGTCGTGATAGGCCTTGGAGAAGGTGGGATTAAATTAGTTGGTGATTACTGACTACTGAGAAAAGTCGGCTCAAGTTCCAAATCAAAGTCGAAATTTAGGGGTTAGTGGGGTTGGGTGGAGTATAAAGAAAGTTGAGCTCAAAGAACCCAGTACATAAATTGGTACCCATAAATACCAACCATTGGCTACAGTTTTCATTTAAACCGAGATGAGATTGCCCTCAATAACTTAAGAGTCGTTCATTTCAGCCCCTCGTTTTACTCGTCTTATTTCAAGTTGGATGCATCAACGTTTCACATTCACGCATTATCCAACTTCAAATGAACTCAAAGTTTAGAGCTGCTAGTTGGGTTTTAATTAGTTTGAAGATAAAGTTTGCAGTAAATCTATTCTAGCCTAACTTGGCTTTAAGGCTCTTCAAGCTAAAAATAGAAAGTCCAGCCGGGATAGAATAAAGGCATCTTGTCAAATGATCAAAGGCGATAGCAGTCTACATTAAGAACTTATTGGCTATTGCTAAAGAATAGAACTGCAGTTAGGGGATTAGAAATCTATCGATTCAAGTTCAAATTTTACAAAAAACTCCAAGGACCTGAAACTGTCGGAGAATTAGGAAATAATGAATTTATTGCTGTTTCAGCTATCAATAGTTTCCATATTTGTGGTGGTACCTTATTCAAGAACTTGAAGATTTAATAGTTTGTTATTGATGGATTCTAACTCCTAGATGAAAGTTGTGGCAAAGGATTGCTTTACATATCTAAGAAATTCACAACATTGCATTTCTAATGTATACCTGCCTATGCTTTAAAAGCATCAACTATTTAACAGCTTGTCCATAAAATATAGAATCCACCAAGATCGTTACTTTGCTACCATCTCAAGCTGCAATTTTTAGTGGATTTGGGTGGATATTTGGAATACAATATTAATAAATATACCCGATTAGTATCCTCCGCTACCAGCTATAAATTGGCACTATATTGGCTTCTCCATCTTTTAATGAATGTAGAGCATATAATTGAAATACATATCGATTTAGGCAAATGAATATTTCAATTTATTAAAACACATGGTTTTTAAATTGGTGTATTTTCATAGTGTTCTAAGACTAGTCTAGATCCGATATTATGAATGAAGGATTAAACACAATGTAAAGTTTGGTACTAATATACATATATTACTAACGATAAACCATTTAAATTCAATTAATTGTTGTTGATGAATATAGGATAGATGTGGACTATCGTAAATTTTAGGAATAAGAGGTGTACAGGAGTCTAGGTCTCTTATCTATGAAAGGTCTTCTGTTGGATCTATATTGTCACACCTTTGCTTTGGATGAATCTATTTTCGAGGCTTTCAGAACTTAAGCATCAAAATAAAACTTGATTTGAAGTTAATGAAACTTTTGATGTACATATACACACATCATACCTCAACTACGATATATTTTGTTGACAAAAGATATCGTTATATATCCAACATTATCAATATGTTTTGCTTTATACACTCGGATACAACTAAGTAGAAAGCATCATATATTTTTGTCAGGTACTATTTTCACATACCACCCTATTTTTTCAATCATAATCTCATCCAAGAACAATCACATGTAAGTACATCAATAACTGTCTCACGTATCCTCGGTATAGCCTAGTTTTGCTAAATTCATAGCTGCAATTTAATAAGCTTGCACAAGAACTTTACTCCTTCAACAGCAACATTTCATCAGCCAAGATTACGTATAGGGTGTAAGTTTTAAATTTTGTTGGATGCTCACTAAAATCATTTTGACTAAAGCTTGATGTGTAGCATATATTTCCATAGTAGAAGATATTTGATAAGGAGTGTATAATTAATATTTAGATAACATATCAAGTTTTAACAAGAAAGCTAGTGCAAAGCTATTCATTCAAAGAATTCAGATAAAGTGCGAATATACAAAAGGATTTTGTACTGGCTTTTCTAACTAGGGCACAAACACTCCATAAATTCGGCTTGAATTTGCTATAAAACTTGGAAAGTTCCCAACTACTAAAACAAGTGTTTATGGGTATCCTTTGATATAAAATATATCGGATATCACCGACTAGTTTATAAAAACTTTGGGATGGATTTCAAATATATATCCACCTAAACGCAAGTGGATCTAAGCTGGATATTCCTTAGCTATATAGACAAAGTTGTCAATTTGACCTTGACTTTAAAATTCAATTTCAGGGATTCAAAAAGTTCTGAAATGTTTTATGATTACGTTTAAGTCTAAACTTGGAACTCCTTCGACACCGCCTTAATTTCCTGGAAAAGATTAGCCGATTTATCCAATTATAAGCTAGGCAGGAAGTTTAAGGTTAAACTTTGATTCGAGAACCGGTCTATTTTGGCTTCCACAACATAACTTTGAAAGCTTGACGCTAAAAGGCTGTTTTAGTAGCTGGAACAAAAGGTGGGTTTAAGGACATCTTTATTTTTAGCTTAAAAGTTGCTCCACCCCACCGCCTAAACGAAATGGAATGATAGAAATTAGTCCTCTAGTTTTCGTATAGGCTCGACCTAAACTTTTAATTTGCTCACTCTAAACATATAGTAGTGCCATGAGAATTAAGTATACGTAAAATAAAAGGATTTTGGTTTATAGCTTTTGTCTTTTTGCACTCGTTTTAGCTTATCATAATTTGGAAAGCCCACATTCAGTTAAATTGACAGCTTAAATTCTATAAACTTTTTAAATAATTAATTGCAAAAGAATACTATCATCTCTTCATCACTTAAATTCACCGATATCCAACTCCTTCAGCTTTAAATTCAACAACTGATAAGGAAAAATACAACTTGGTATAGCAAGCTACATTCAACTGTAACAGAGAGTGGGTATGGATAGGTATATAGTATCCCAACAGATAAATGCGGGTGCTTTCGGGTCGGTCTTCGAAGCAGTCGATAAGAAGGAAGGAAAGAAGGTACAGTTCAACTCAAACTACTTTGTTCTCGATAAATGTGTTGACTAATACATGTATTTGCTTAATTATTAGGTAGCGATAAAGAAGGTGTACAAGAAATTTTATGAATTCAATTTAAAGCAACGTAATCGAGAGGTCAAGGTAAGCAAGCACAAATTTAGTTGACATGTATACTTAACTGCTATTTAAAACGATAAGGCTTTAAACCAGTTGAAACACCCCAACTTGATAACGTTATTAGACTTTGTAGTAAAAGGCAGTAGTCTGTTTTTTATATTCGAGTTTATGGACATGAACCTGTACGAAGTTTTGCAGAGTCGTAGTGGGGCCTATCTACCTAGATCCAGCATTCGTTCTATAGTGTAATTCTTATTTTCCATTTTGAAGATTCTAATTTGTTTTTTGTTAGTTACCAGATATTGCTAGGTTTGGAGTTTATGCATAACAACGGGTTGTTCCATCGAGACTTGAAACCGGAGAATATTTTGGTTACCGGTCGTATCGTCAAGATTGCTGACTTTGGGCTGGTACGGGAGGTCGATCGTAACAATCGAAAGTTAACACCGTATGTCAGTACTAGGTGGTATCGTGCCCCCGAAGTGATTTTATCATATAAAGACTACGGTACACCTATAGATCTGTGGGCTGTAGGATGTATAACGGCCGAACTGATGACTGGAGTGCCGTTATTCCCAGGAGATCACGACTTGGATATGTTACATAGAGTGACGTTAGCCTTAGGCTCTCCCAACGATGCGACCAGCTTTGGCGGTCTTTGGGTACTGGGATGTCAGCTGGCTGCCGTCAGTGGATATCGATTCCCTCGGAGTGGTACCGGAGTTTTGCTGGATAGCCTTTCTGTATACCCTGGGTTTGGGGATGACTTGGCAGAGTTCGTCATCAACTTGATCCAGTACGATCCCAGCCGTAGGTTGAGTGCCCAGTCAGCATTAAACCACCCCTTCCTCAATAACTTACGGGATCGCAATATCGATGTACCACAACGTCCCAATTTTATTAACCGAAAGGATATCTTCGATGATATGGGATGGCAACGTGACAGTGGGACTTACCCTGATTTGGAACCACAACCTAACAACACAGCCAACAAATTTGGTATCCCAACAAGTCAATTGAACCTGAACATTGGTTTTAACCAACGTACGAGTCTGAGTCTACCCTTCGACTACCCTAACTTCCCTACCCCGAAACTGAACTCAGTCGTTGGCATGCCGTTACGCCCCAGTACCGCCAACTCCTCGATGAGCGACATCAGTATCAACCGGATCATCGTGACCCAGAGCTACACTGAGCCGCGGCGCAACCCGAATCACAAGAGCCAGGTGATGAAGTTTCTGGATCTGAAACTGGATGCCGAGCCACTGTCCGACAGCATCGGCAAGTTCAACTTCGATTTCAGCAGCCCACGACCTTCCTGCAGTCAGAAGTTTCGGAGGGCCTCTTTGTATGACAGTTTGGATGCGGAGGAGCGTATTCAGTTTAACATCAGTAAATCTTGGTTGGAACCAAAGCCCTCCATAGACGACAAGCTGAAGGCGAGTCCAGCAAACTGCAAGATGATGGGTAGGAAGGGGTGCGCCACTGCCTTACGTAGGAAGTCCAATATAGCAACCATTGATTTCCAGTTTGCACGAGGTAGCAAATTTATTAACAACGACGACGATAGGGGTTTCAGCGGACTGAACAGCCCTGGTAATAGGCAGTTCCGTACCCGGCCAGTTACCTTCTCATCCCCATCAGCGATCCCCTACCTCCTTAGAAAACTTTCGGTGGAATCTACACCTGAACCTCTAGCTCGTGAGCTGATCACTTTCATGACCCGAACTCTAGATAATGTAGTCACCGATTCCTCCATCTCCAAGCTGTCAGCCTCGTGGAACGCACCTACTCTGACCAACACCATGGCCAAACCTTCCAAGTTGGATACCTTTACCAAACCGGAAGTCGTACCCTTGTCTATAGTCAATTCGTGCTCCACCTCCACTTCTAACTCAAGCAGTTCGGAACATTCAGTCCACCTTCGCAGAACTAACATGTCATTACCCAACCGTAGGAACCCAACTTCCTATTTTGAGTCCTCGATTGACGATGACCAAAACGGCATGGAAGAACGACCTGACGTCAATAAGTTTAGCTCCCACCCCAACTACCTAACCAACAGCAATTATAACCGAATGAACACCCAGGTCATTTTAGCAACCGCAACTACCTTGAATATGCCCCAACGTAACTTCAGCCGACCCTCACATAACATGGATCGTAGCCATAACGCCAGCGAAAATAGTAATGGTAGACGTGCTAGCACTTTTATCGAAGTAATCGACGAGGGAGAAGGTATCCCCAACGAGAAAAGTGGATATCACAACCACAATAGACGTAGTTCCATAGGTAACCTTCTTGATTTTGTTAAAAAGACGCTATTCAAGGGGGTAGGTAGTCTACCCTGTTCTCCTAACAACTTGAAGGGTCAGATCTCGAAAGAGTCTATCTACGCGCCACCTACCGATAACCCAACCAACATCAACAACTTGAGTAGTGGGTTGTTTGACAGAAACCTCTAAGACTTTTTAAATTATTTATTTGGACCATGCCTTTGTACAGTAGTTTTTTAGGTTAAGTGGTAATAAAAGATTAGTATTTATTTATTATAAGTATAATTGCCCATGTATTTTTAAGTTTTAGCTTTGAATGTCTATACAGCTTTAATATGTTCAATATCTTTAGCTTGTGTATCAATAAAATCATAAAGATCTGAATACTTTTAAACTGGTGAATTTTGTATTAGCATATATTTAGCCTTTAATAATACGTGCTTCTTTTACTGGTTAAATATATATACAACTTAATCATATCTTTTTAATCCTTCATACTAAAGCCTTTAGCATTTATGATATGGTTATTTACTACTCACTGAAGGAAACCAAATATGACACCAACACCAGCTCGTTCGTCTGGAAGGCGATTCTATGCCTTCTACACAAGGCAAGTATATACTCATATGATGGTTAATACTACCTTTAGAGCATTCCATTTAAAGTAGAAGCTTTCAATTGCCACGAAATCCATTTCAAAGGAATTAGTGTAACATAACTGCTTAAATATACTAATTGCATAAATTTTTAGTAGAGGTAGTCGGTGAAATAGAATATCATTGATCGTATTTGATGATAGTAGCTGGATGTACGATAGCATTATTATCGCTAAGCAATTGGACACCAAATACTCAGGCGTGTCAAAACTGTTCTCGAAAGAACTCAATTTCCACAAGTTCATTGAACTCAGTATGGTAGAAAATCTGCTCCTCTCAAAGTTTCCAAGTGTATTTGAAAATCAATACCTAGTTTCCTTCAAAATATCCATATTGGAGGAGCTCAAGGTTTTTTTGGAAACTATTCCCAAGAATATATGCAAGAAAAAGTTGTTGAATTAGGCTAAAGCTGGTTTATAACCTTTCATTGAGATACTCAAGATTGGCAAGTTCTTGAAAGGGGATGCTGGCAGCTGTACTCTTACAATTTGAAACTAATGTCATACCTTCTACAATTAGTTATTCGGACTGCTATTTATTTAGCTTGTTCATATCTTTGAAGGTAGGTGCTAACTTGGTCTTCCATAAAACTATTAGATTGTATGAGACTGGTACGTTGCAACATTGGTTTGACTCTATTTCGGAGATGTACTGTGGCCTCACTAAAAATGCTTCCATCACATTCGATAATTAAACTTTGCCTCAAATATTACAGCTTCTAATTCTTTTATAGTGCATATATTTGCTTACATTCCATTATAAATACTTGGGTTAATCCATATTGTAAAAGCTACCTATATATATTGTCAGATGTAATGGAGATGAGTTAACTTGAAAAGCCCAGTTACTTCCATCAAAATCAAAGCTTTACATTTATAACTTTGAATTTACCATATAATATCAACTATATAGCTTCAAAAAGCGGTAATATATATTTAACTTTATCTACACTATATTTTTATTTAAAAATATACAATATCTAAAGGTGGAATATTGATCTAACTTTACGAACTACTTTTGACAATCTACCTTTAGCTTTAAATTCTACGATGGGTTCCGACTCTGACTGTGTCTTCAAATTGCTTTGGATCCAAGGTAAAAAGTTACGAACATTAGTGTAGACGTTAGGGAACCCACTATTGGGGTTACATGGGTCTGGTCCATAGCTAACAATAGCTACCTGAACTACGTCTTTACCCTGGTGTACGAATAGAGGACCTCCACTATCTCCATCACAACTGCTAGTCTTCTTTTTAATAGGCAGCTCACAGATAGCTCCTGCTCGATCCAAGTCGGGGAATACAGCTTGACATAAATCCAATCCGATGATAACTAACTCACTCTGACGGAGTACTGAGCTAGTTCTGTTGTTACCCTGCTGGTAGATTCCCCAACCAGCCAACATGTTAAGCTTACCTACATCGTCGTTGGCCTTGTCATCGTTCAGCTTTACGAAGGAAATGTCAATATTTTGTGGAATGGGGGTGCTAAGTTTGACTATGGCGATATCGTTCTCGATGGCACCAGTAGCGTTGAAACTCTCGTGAACCTTGAACGATTTGATGGGGGTGCTAAATCCTTTTTCACTAGCTTCTGGCTGGGTAAGGTCATGGCGATGAACGTGTACAGTATAGTTCTTTATTGCGTTGGCGCAGTGGGCGGCTGTAAGTACGGTGTCTCGGTTTAGTAAGGAGCCGCCACAACTGTGATTGCCATTCAGTTGGAGAGAGACGAGGAAGGGGAAGCTAAACGGTTTAGCCTCCTCACCGTCTATGATGCGTTTTTGGCTTAAGGCGGGGCCAAGTAGTAAGAGGGTTGAGACAAGCACTCTGATGTTCATATTTGATGTTTTTATGGTTCAACTGATAGGCGAGGTATCTGGTTTTTATACCGTAGAGGCGGTATGTACTTTTATTACTCCGTAACTGCCTCATGCTATAAAAGCTTTTTGCAGATAGAACAGGCGATATATAGCCGTATTTACTTTCGATAGTGCTGATTTCCCATCGATGTGGTCTCAATAGAAGATTGAGGAAAGAGTTATGGCGGATTATAATATCTCATTTAATTTGAGGAACAGTATCTGCAAATATTTAGGAAAAGTTTTGCCATAACTCAAATCCAAATTTCACTTAGCATAGCTTGTTGGTGCCTGAAGGATGTGTCTAGCACTTTACACGTTTCCTAAAAGTTAATAAGTTATACATATATCAATAGTAGTGTCACCTGTGTATAGAATTGTCAGTAACAAAACTTATCTTTTAGGCTGAGGATTTACATTGACGTTAAACGGCTAATAAATTAACTTCAGGAGATTAAAAAGCTATTGAACAAAGTACCTAGATACACTCACAGATATTGAAACAGGAATGCTTGAAAGTCGCTCCTAATACTATGTACTAAGCTTGGAATTTCAAAATCGAGTAAGATAATCTACTAACTGCACTATCTTATCACTACTATCAAAATTTATCAAATCTATCATTAATTTGTGAAAGATTAAAAGACTATGAAAGCTTTAAAGGTTGATAAATATACCAATAGCATTTTGTAAACTAACAAATAGTATATTTTCGATCTAATATTAGTTTAGTTTATCGATGAGTATACAATCAAAACCTAAAAATTAAAATTAATTTAGTTTTGTTGATAGTCTTTAATGCCTTGACATTCATCTATTTTACTGCTTCCGGTTTGAACTATTCTTCAATACAAGTTCTAAAGTTTGTGCATTGGTATAGATGTTAAGGTACTTTTTATTCAAACTACAACCGCATACCATGTAGGAAGCTATATCTATTTGGATTACATATCCACCTTGTTTGATGAACAAAGGTCCTTCATTATCTCCATAACATCTACTCACTTTCTTGACTGAACATCTACATAAATTCCTACTTTATTCAGTTTGAGGAGCTATTTATAACACTGGCCTAAGTCGATTACTATAAACTTACCTTGATGCAGTAGGAGACCTGTCTTGTTTTGCTTTGTTTAAAATGTCTCCAGTCAACCATCAGATGAACTTTGTCTATATCGTCAAACAGCTGAACAAATTGAACGTTGATAGTCTTAGGAATGGATTGCGCTAGCTTTATGATGGATGGCATTAAAGCTCGCATGGGTCTTGAATGGTTGGACGTGGATGCCGAGCTTTTCAATTCTTTCGCTTTTAGAAGAGTTGTAACGATGCACTTGTACGGTGTAGTTCTGCAATTCATTGGCGCAGTGAGCAGCTGTAAGTATGGCACCCTAATTCAACAAGAAGCCACTAAAGTTGTGTCAATAAGCAAGCTGTAGCGAGACAATAAAAGATAGACTGAATGATTTCACTGTCCCCACTGAATATTCAACGTTGAGCTGAAATTAGACTGAGTAGCAGGAGAGTTGATAGGATGGCTTTGATCTTCATATAAACTATGTTTTCAATAGTTGTTGAAAAGACTCCTTTTAATATATTTCTATGGCTAAAATCACATATATAAACATTCTCAATTTACATTATATTTAATTTGATGCTAGAACTAAGTATAATTGCAGCCACTTTTATGGCATTTTTTCGTTGTGGATTAAAGATAAAGCTTTGATTTACTTTAGCACAAAGTAGAACTTCGAAAGGAGTTAATATCAAAACCTTTTTGGAAGGTTGATACTGCTTGAAAATTTTCTTGTATTGTTTGCCATTTATATGTCCACCAGTAGAGTGTAGTTTTAGTTAGCTAGACTTCTGCTACATCAACTAAAGTAGAAACATCTGCCTGCTGCCTTATCAATATTTTTAACTTGAAAACGATAGTTCAAATTTTTATGAACCATAATCAACTACAACCAACGTATAAACACTGCTCTTTCAATTTATTATATTAAATTTTAGTATATGTACTGTGTATTTTGTTACTTGACAAGGTACAGCTTTGAACGATGATAAAAAATAGTATTGGTTGCTTTAACACCATACAGAATCGTTTTGAGTAAAAGTAAAAAACCATACCATCATACTAATCTCAATTAAACTTCATTAAACATACCAAATACATATATATCTGTGTAGCTATACATGTAAGGAGCTATAGCATATATATAAACCATATATGCTTCTACTTTATCTACCTTTCCACCCTACTAGACTTTAAATCCTTAGTTGAACTAAGCATTCACGAGAACAATTATTAGTTACCTCATGCTTCATTTTATTTTCCAAACTAGGCTATTAATTGTCGACTTTTGTCAGAAAACCTCACTAAATTATGCAAATAGAAATGGGTTAAAGCAGACTGAACACAAGTCTGAGATGAAGCTTAATTATCAAGCCAAATCTCACTTTCCTACACTCGACAAAACAGTCACCACTCAACTATACACCTTACCCAACAATATGTCCTCACCCCGTAGAAGAATTGAAACCGATGTAATGAAGCTGTACGTCTACATCTCTTTATAAAGCTATATCTTTACTTACAACCTATTATTTGAAAATAGGTTGATGAGCGATTACGATGTCGACTTAGTGAACGGCAACATGCAGGAGTTCTACGTTAAATTTGGTGGGCCTGATGATAGTACGTACTCTATTCACATCACTGCTCCTATTTATTAACCCACTTTTCTTTTTTTAAATTTAGCTCCGTACAAAGGCGGTATCTGGAAGATCCATGTGGAGTTACCGGATCAGTATCCTTACAAATCCCCCAGCATCGGCTTTATGAACAAAATTTTCCACCCCAACATTGACGAATTGTAAGTTTTAAAATATAAAGTAAACCTAATACTAACTTTTTGTGTAGGAGTGGTAGTGTCTGCTTAGATGTCATCAATCAGACTTGGAGTCCAATGTTTGGTAATATTTTTAAATAGTTTTACTCTTTTATACTTATTCCATCAAAAAGACATGGTCAACATTTTCGGTGTCTTCCTACCCCAGCTTCTGAGATATCCCAACCCTACCGATCCTTTAAATGGAGAGGCTGCTGCTTTACTTATGCGTGACCCCGCCCTCTACGAAAATAGAGTCCAAGGTACACACTCTTTCATTCTTTGTTATACTTACTTTATAAATAACAGATTACGTTCACAGGTTCGCTACTAAGGAAGCTTTGGAAGTAGTCACTAAGAGTGAGAGTAGTGAGGAAGAAGTACAATCCATAGACTCTTTCTCCGACAACGACGCCGATCGACTTGAGCTGTAGTCTTTTGCTATGGCTCGAACTATGTTTCCAACCTTATTTTTATACTCATCACGACTACTTTACTTTCAGTTCAAGTAATAAATATTTGACTTTTTTAAGGGTAGGAAGTTGACTAGTTGAGTGATAGTGATTTTGATTACTTTATGGTTGATATTGAAATGATTTTAACAATTCTGTGCGCAATACAGATGATATCTTTTTATAAACATACACGTACTTATTAAAATATCCTTATATCATATACAACGGTGCATAACCCACGTATCTTTTATTCATGGCTCTGACCTTGTACTTTACAATAACCATTGATACACCTTGTCTTCCAAATGATCTAATCCTACTTGGGCCTACAAACACGCTTTTTAGGTTGTCTGCTTGCATTCTAACCTTCAATAAGTTCCTCGAATACTCCTTTCAAGATACTCCTTTTCCACTAATACCTAAAGATTTTAATTTATTAGCTTCAGATCTACAACGACCTAATATCCCAATTCTAGTCCAGTTATTATTCTTTCACTTGATGCTGATATTGATATTGTGGAAAGCATATATATATCAAGTAGATCATCTTTGAAGACAGTCCAACAGTCCTATAACTTTTATTTTCAAAACAAAATAAAAATACCCTGAAGAAATTAGACGAGATGTTGGTATATCAACTAGGCTTTTGTCTCTCATATGCAATGTATTGGCTATAAATACACTCTCAAGTTTATATGGAATGTCTTTTTGAGCATACCTATTTTTTTTTGAATGAGATACTCCACAAGCATAGTTTCTTTTTGAAAGGCTCAAATATACTAAACTGAAGAAAATCCTATAAATTCATAAAGCAAATACCCGTAGTTCCTGATAAATATCAATATCTACTACCACCTATATAAAGTCCTATTTCAATGTATAAAACTTACCATAACTTTCACCTCAAAAACTGATATGTAAAATAGATGACTTTATTAAATGTATTAATTACTACTCTCATGCTATATCCTCCTTCTACCCCCAAAGTACTGAGCTTAGTACCTGTAGTAACTGTTGTATCGGGCCCTGCCATTGTCATAGGAACTTCCACGTCTGTTCCTACTGTACCTACTTCCATACCCACCTTCATACACATCATCTTCATACCTGGATCTTTTACCGTATCTATCGTAGTTAGTTCCATAATCTCTACCTTTTGGGTAGTAGATGGATTGGGAACTACGTCTTCGTAAACCGATCCTACGGTTATGTCGGTTAGAAGGGTAGCTTCGTCTGTAGACTTTTCTATCATAGTTATGATTGACATTGTAGCGACTACCGTACTGCCTATGTCTACGGTAGTAGCTGGGAGTATAACTGTCACTGTGTTTGTAGGAGTTGTAGCTACGACGATGTAAATAATTTCTGGATCGATACTTTCGGACTTGGTAGTCGTCATCATTGTTGTACCTGTTGTAGTTAGATTTAGGGTACCTGCGATAGTGTCGTTTGCTTCTGCGGTCGCTATCATAGTCGTCGATATCGTTGTAGTTGGTATGGCGCTTGGGTTTACTATATTCAGAATCGGATTGGGCGGTTACGGTGACCGATTCAGCTTCCGATTGAGGTGATGGGGTCGAAGTGGAGCTGGATTTGAAATCGGATGGGGTTTCAGGTTTAACTTCAGTTTCAGTTTCGGTCTCCACTTCAACTTCAACCTCCTGTCCCTGCTCATCTTCAACCTCAGCTTCGTTGTTGGAGTTGGCTTGGGATTCCGAACCTAACGCCTGGTTAGATTCAACTTTCCCTTTCGACTCGAGTTGGTTTTCAAGTTGTATTTCCGATGCTTTCTCGTTCTCCTTAGTCTCAACATTGACGTCGCTAACCCTAGCCTGGGTATCTTCCTCTTTAGTTTGATTAAAAGTAATCTCCTGGTTGGATTTTGTAGCTTCTTTGCTATCTCGAATAATCTCAGCCGGTCTATCCAACACCTGTAAATCTACAACTTTAGTTTCATCTCTGCTGAGAGCACTTTCGTTAGAGTTAACTAAGTTTGTAGTTGAAACTACTTGGGGTTCGACCGATTGTTGAGCCACTGCCTTCAAGTTGGGTGTAGGCAGAGTCAAAACTGCTGTCATAAGTGCTGATACTAACGTTGCGTACTTCAACATGTCTATACTCTATAATCTAATGTCTAATGTCTATCAAATGTAGTGAAAAATCGGAGATGAGTTACTCGATAGATCTCTATGAGCTATGCTAGTTATATTAGGTGATAAAGATGTTGATGTAAAAAATGGATCGTCGTAACAATAGGAGCGTACGTAAACAAAGTGCAAATGTTATATAGCCACCACAACTTAAGAAAGTAGGATGAGAACTGATCTATCCAAAAGTACCCAACTTTTCCATACAAAACAAATAGTGCTTTGTAAGTTACGGAAATTTAATATTTAATCAACACCGATCTATTGTTTGTATTCTTTTAACTTTAAACTAGGTTGTTATAATTTTTGTAACTTCTACCTTCCAAATTGGTGGATCGGGTTTTTCGTATAGCGTTATCTACTAACTTGTAAGTATAAATTTATGTGTATGGCTTAGGCTTATTGAACCGTTGTAAAATTTTATATAGTTTTGACAATAAGGCCATACCATTGCCTGTATAATAGATATGATACAAATCCGTTGAAATTTGAACTGGATGGAAGTTTGAATTGTTGGTTCCAGCTAACATTTGTTTATTTTTGCAATTTTTCAACGGTTTCGGTACTAAAAGTTTCTGAATCATCTGGCGTATACCTTTTTAAATATATACCATGCTGTGTTAATAGCAATTAGCTATAATTAGTAGGGCTGTTCAAAGAACAGTAACGTCAGCCGCTAAACTCGTATAATTGAAACCCCTTTTCTTCAAAGGCTAATGCTACTTTATAATGTATTCGGCATTAGCTTAAAAAAATCTATGGCATATCATATAGTCAGAGTAAGAAATAATAACTGACCCTTGAAGTCGCAAGAAATTTATCTGTTGAAGTAGGTGAGAGATAAACTTGGGGAGGAAAGAGTGAGTATTTGACAGGCTGATGTATTTCTAGCTAAGCCAGGACTAAATTATGAGTAGGAATTCAATAAAATGGCTTACTAAGGCTATAAGATGGAAAGAAAAATAGACTAGAATACTGCCATATACACCTACAGTCCAATTTAAAACCCATTTATAATCAACTGAAGTGGGGCCATAATTTAGCGATGCATTTGCTACTATATTAAAATTTTAAAGTTCTCTCACTTTACCAATTCTTAAAATGTCTAGACACTCCAATCCACCTACAACTATGTGACCATCTTGCAAAATAAAAGGACCAAAACTCCAATATAAATTGGTACCACTTATAGAACGCACTACATAGATCATCAAGCCAACAGGTGAGGCAATTTATTCTCTATCATGTCGCATATTGGTTCAATACCATATCCAGTGAACACCACAAGTAGTACCAACTTTTACAAATAATTAGCTTCTGGCCAAAAGTAAGCAAGTTCTCAAACGGAAACAACCAATTTAACCAACATGGTGTGTATATGTCGAGAATTAGCCTATATTTCAAACACTTCAAACTCATTAGCACTAACTTGGAAGCTGGATCCCTGGTCTGTAAATTCATATTCTAGAATGATTCATCTACGTTAACTGGATCAGCTTATGCATAGGAACATTCACAATAGGCTGTTTAGTACTGATAGTGGGCAATTTTGAACAAGTCTTCATTGCTCATAGCCTAATATATGCTTATCTATGGATCTTAAATCGAACTTATATGTTTGCCAGTCATCTACAAAATATAGATCATCAGCTCGAATTATGCATCTTATAAAATTATTATGATTTCTAAAACCGAAATATATTCAATATGTTTATAGTTGGCAAGAATTCATTAAGGATTTTATTGAGGAAGTATAATCTAGAAACACATCTAGAGATGCTTGGATTCGAGAATTAGTTCGTGGGCCGAGTTCTGAGTATTGGTAGCAGTAAGTATCTGACTGTTGGAAACCGAATCCAACTCAACTAAATGAAGTTAGCATGATTCAAACTTAAATATTAGTACCTTCATAGTCCTTGTTGTCGGGCTTAGGAGGGAAGAATTTTCTCTTGAGGGAGCGGTAGCTAGCGATCAAAGCTTTGTGAAGGGTAGGATCCAAAAGGAAGGCGATGCAGTTGAAAGTTCCAACGAGTTCTACAAAATGAGTTAGATATGGTGGTAAATTGAGCAACTTACCACTTCCAAAAGCAGCCCAAACAGCCAGCCACTCAGTAGTGTCACCAGCTAACTGAGCTAACGACTGGACGGCTACACCACTCAGGCACACAAAGCAGACCAAGGGGTACAATGTTCTAAAAAATCCCATTAGTTTTGCATTGTAGTAGATCAACTACATTCTATAAATTAGTCTCTGTAAGAACTGCTCCAAACCTTCACGAGAGCCCATCATGCCACCAACCGGGTTATGGGCATTCTCCTTGACAATGGCGATGTTACTCTTCAACTTCAAAATAACAAGGCAGGCGATGACAATACAGTAGACGGCAGTAACTATCATGACAAAGGCAACTAAAAAGAACTGCAAATATTTGGACTCGCTGGGGGGCATGGCGAACTGGCAGAACGCGTTGGGTGCTTTGCCATAGAGTCCCAATGCTAAAATAAATCAGTAAAGATATAGGGATAGAGCTTACCGCCAGGAGGGATAGAACAGATAAGAGCTATGACTAAAGAGATACCCCAGTAGAAGTATTCCCACTTGGGGTTGAAGGGCTTATCTTGTAAAAAGACCAGCTGTAGGTTGAAGGCGATAGCTATATTCAAGTAACAGTACATCTGCCTACCGAATATCCTCCAGAACCCAATGAAGCTGCAGGCACCACCAGCTGGCGTAATGATGAAAAAGTAGGTGCACAAATGGTTGGTAAAGTCGAAGAAGGCTACACCACCCTGCAAACGCAACGTTATACGGTTGACTAGCTCGCGCTTGTAAAAGACTAAAATTGAATTAGTAAAGCTGTAAGTAGACTTATAAATTTACATAGGAAGGTGAGTAAAACTAAGGGGATAATTGAGAAGGATAAGCTGACGATGTTGAAAATAGGTGCGACATTGTACATCACCATCATAGTTGGGCTTGCATTGGGTGGTCCTGCCATCTTTAAAAATTAGCTTTTGCAAAAGTGAAGGGTAAACTTTTAGCTCATGTTTTCATCGCTACCTATTTATATTTCAACCAGCTCAAAAGCATTTGGAATACTTGAAGTATAAACTATTCGAATAATCATAAGTTGGCTACCCCACCTTTATACTGCAACTAACCTAGATTTCTTGCTTTTTAATTATTTGTAGGTTATATAGAATGTAAGTATGTAGCTTATGGAAATTGGGATACAATCACCTTCTAACAGCGGATTTTGTTGTGGTGAAACTACATATTTCCCGGTATAGGCCCATATCACTGTCAGATGTCATACAACTCAAGCCACTCTATACAATGTATTCATCAGGTTTCAGAGTATAATGAGTGGTATACATGGCTTCACCAAATCGAGCAGTTACCAGGTAGATGCCATCCTACACTTCCCAAGTGCAATTAATTTCATTGTACCTATGGATGGGTGCCTGTCCAAAATTCTTAATGCAAGTAGAGATATTCGGAAAAACTACATCGAAATTCGATATAAATTTTATTTTTAGAACTGGTGGAGTAGCAATATCAAGTTTTCTGGCTCAATACAGTTCTTGCAGTCTTCTATAGCCTCTCGATACCAAATAGGTAGTTGCACTCCACCTGCAATGTAGGCAATATGGTTTCATTTAAAAATTCTTGAGTAGACTCCAAACTTTTTTACGATAAGACTATCTCAAGAATATACCGCTGCGAACAACTTGAAATTTAGGGGATGAATGCTTGAAAAAATACTATTTGGTACGATCATATTTATTAATATAGAAACTTTCGAGTTTCCCATCTGCACTATAAATTAGATCGGTGAACTTTACGTTTTAGTTATAGAGTTTTGAACTAAGTTGGTAAATGCGAACACAATGCAGCCAACCTAGACTATTCGCATTTTAGACTGGGAACTTCCTTTATAAAAGTATTAGCACACAATACCTCAGTTTTGGTGATGGATCTACTGAGTGGAGATGTTAAGAAATGAATCGGACTATCCGATAGATGGAAATGGATCCTAGGAGCTCTTGTAGGCGCTTTTAGGCTGTCGAAAGAATATGTTAGAATGTAATGATTGGGTTTCCAAAGCTATTCTATTTTAAATTAAAAAACCTTTGAGAAAGTGATAGTCGAAAGCTATCTAGTTATCAGCTATTGAAATTCTTGGTTCCCATTATACTATACGACTTTAAGCTATCTGAAGGCGTTATCTTTCGATAGCAATGTTTCTAGACTTTTGCTCAGAAAATTGAAGAGTTCCAGCATTTCCACCTCCCAAAATTTGTTCAATAAAATATGCCTGAGTTTCCCCGAAGCCCAAATTAGGATATATTGTTCTCGAGTCTAAATTTTTTATCGAAGCATAAGTTGCCATAACTCGAACGCATTTGCACCCCATCTCAAACTAAGGATGACTTACTAAATAAATACATTCCTATCTAAATGAAGCAAAACCTGAATTTAAATTTAGACTTGTGGCAGGTGACAGGTCTTAGATAGTTTAAGATGGTAGATAGGCAGAAGAATTGCAGTGACTATAGATAGCAAGTGATGGATTCAGTAGGCTGGGTTTTGATAACCTCTTTCCTTAGAGGGTTCGCATTACCAAAGGCCCAGTCATATAAGGCCTATCCTGGCCAAAGAAATTAGACTCGTACCTATTTGGCTAGATAGAATGTAGAGTTGGTATTGAGAAAAGATTCGAGACACTTGTGGAATGGGTAATAACTCCCAAGATTCCTAAATTCCTAAAGTCATGTATCACTATCTAAAAATAAACCTATATCTTTTGAATTACGTTTCATGATATACATCTCTATAACTTATATTTCAAAGTTTCAGATGTGCGGGTGTCCCATACATTACTGTTATCTATCAGATGTTTTGATACTCTATAGATTTTCTCTACCAAAATTCAAAGTCGTAAACTACCAAATTTATAGCTATCCCGTAGCTTTTAAAAAGCCATTGTTATTTAGCGAGGTATAACTAAACCTGCTTATTGATATAGTAACAAAGCAGTAGTGGAACTAGTTTGAATAGTAGGGATATAAAGTTGATGCATTTTTCATCTCGGAATTTGCCTTTGAATTTTATAAAGATTCAATGTTAGAACTTTATATAGATAGCAATTTAGAAACTTCGTAAACATATTGAGTTCTATTTAGTATAGACATTTTAAAGTAAGAAAAGTTAGTATATAAAAGCTACATTAAGCTACTATTGATTTTTCAAAATATACTTTTTATGGGTTTTGGTATCCTAAATTTTGGATACAATCTCTTAACTTTACAGCTTTTGTCAATAGCTCTAAAACTTTAGGTGATAACTAAATGTAGAAGCCTCTCGTTATCTATATCTAACTTGTTACTTGGAAGTTACTCCTAAAGTTAACTGCAGGTCGCTTGCATCTCAGCTTTGAGGTACTCTGGTTCATTTAGGCAATTTGATGGAGTGGAAATTCTTGTAAAACCTGTAGGTTCTTTTGTTGCAATACATTTACTTGGGTTTAAAAGAACACCAATTCAATTCTCCAACACTCCACAGCCTTATGCTGAAAGTGGTATATATAGATATATTTCAATATTGTATAACAAGTTTAAATTTTGTAATAATACAAATAACAGGTATTTTAGTAGTAGCGAAAACTTTATAGTGACCAAATATCCCACAACAGAATCCACTGACCACTACAATTTCCATTCAACAAATTTTATTGGGAAAGTCCCGTCAGGCAATCTATCCACCCAAGTTCCCCTCAATTTTCGAAAACCCATGTTCCCAATGCTTGACCCAAGACTAAAGTTTCAAAGGTATGCTGACTTGAAACTCGTTTTGTACTCAAAATAAACTTATCTTGTTCGGGAATCCTTCCAACTTATTCTTGTATTGGAACTTCAAATTACTGCTGGAAACCTTTAGAGTTAAAGAATCCATACTTTGGTTGGAGTCATTTCAAAATGCTACTATAAAAGTAGGTAGGTGGCCATCGATTCCAAATTGTTAGCTAAATTCATATTTTCCAGCTCTAATATCAACACTACTTTCAACAAAGATGGCCGGACCTCCAAATGCAAGCCCAACTATGATGGTGATGTATAACGTAGCACCCATCTTCAACATAATTAGTTTAAGTTTCTCTATCATTCCTCTCTTTTTACTTATCGTACTATGTAAGCATCCAAGCAGCCTCAACTTTTATTAACCTTTTGTTCTGTCTAGTCTTCTACAAGCGTGATCTAATCAACCGTATAACGTTGCGTTTGCAGGGTGGTGTAGCCTTCTTCGACTTTACCAATCATTTGTGCACCTACTTTTTCATCATTACGCCAGCTGGTGGTGCCTGCAGCTTCATTGGGTTCTGGAGGATATTCGGTAGGCAGATGTACTGTTACTTGAATATTGCCATTGCCTTAAACTTGCAACTGGTCTTTTTGCAGAACAAATCCTTCAATCCTAAATGGGAGTATTTCTACTGGGGAGTTTCCTTGGCTATCGCTCTCATCTGTTCTATCCCTCCTGGCGGTAAGCTCTATCCCTATATCTTTACTGATTTATTTTAGCATTGGGACTCTATGGCAAAGCACCCAACGCGTTCTGCCAGTTCGCCATGCCCCCCAACGAGTCCAAATATTTGCAGTTCTTTTTAGTTGCCTTTGTCATGATAGTCACCGCCATCTACTGCCTGGCTATTGTCTCCCTAGTTATTGCCAAACTGAGGAAGAACATCAACGCCATTTCCAACCCTACTGTCCTCACCATCCAGGATGAATCTAGATCTACCGACCAGCACAAGTTCATCAAGAAGCTTATTTTCAGAATGTACGCTTATAATATCTTTCCAATACTAAACTTTATAGTTCACTTTACCCCTTGGTTTGCTTCATCTGCCTCAGTGGTGTTGCCGTTCAATCGTTAGCTCAGTTAGCTGGTGACACTACTGAGTGGTTAGCTGTCTGGGCTGCCTTTGGAAGTGGTAAATTGAAATTTTTATGGTTGTCGCTTATTTTTTTTTCTTTAGAATTGGTGGGAACTTTCAATTGCTTCGCCTTCCTATTAGATCCTACTTTACATTTGGCTTTGAAAAACTTCTATAGGGGGGTTAGAAAAGGTGGCAACTCTACTCAAGAAGAAAGTAAATCGACTTTACCTTTATAGCTACTAATGTTGTTTTAGTTGAATTCAGTGATCTGGAAGCTAAGAAGATTGCCTACACCGAAAATGAGTTCGACGATGCTTTGATGAATAGCACCAAAGCCTTCTAATAAATTATTATATTATCATACTGCTGTATGTTTCAAACTTAACTTTTAAATTTAAATGTGTATGTAAACCCTTTAATTGTAAACAAAATGCTATCTATATAATACTTTAAGCTATTTTCATTGATAGTATAGAGCCAACTCCCTACATTTTGCTTTTTATATTCTATACTAAAAATATCCAGCAATTAAGTTATAAGCTATTACTCCTTACCTTTTAATAAATTCAATATATATTCTTAGCCTTTGGCTGCTATAAACCAATAGCACTATATTAGTTATTATGCATTTATAGTACCCTCAATCTAATCTAAATTCCCCTTAGTAAATAGTATATATTTGATTGTGTTATACATTTTCCTATAAAACTAAATCGATTGTCAAACTTTTGAATAGTTTCCCAATTAGATGTCGAAGCTTTGCTTTTAGGTGCAATACTAAGTACATTTATTGTTGGAAGCCTCCAAAATTTAGAGCTTATTTGATAGAAAAGTCATTCTTCAAGCTTGGAAAAGAACCACTCCAATTCAAGCTTCAAAACTTCAAACTTCAACTCATTAGAATCTAGTCTCCTGCATTTTTATTCGCTAGTTCTTTTAGCAAAGAATTTGAATCCTTACTTCCCAACAAACCTTCAAAAATATTGCTATTCAAAGGACAGTTCTAATCAATCTCAACAAGATGGGAAATAACAAGAAGCGATCATTGGCAACAACTAAGGATGATAGCGATACCAAAGACAATGGGAGAAAGCAACGTAGTGAAGCAAAATTAAAGTTAAGCTTCAATAAAAAAGAATTGGAAACCAAACAGGAAAGCGAATCGGAAAGTGAGGAAGCTAGTAGTTTCGAAGAGAATACCGAAGAGGAGGGTGAAAGTGAAGATGATGATGATGAAAATAATGATACGGAAGGTGTAAAACCAGAGAAGAAAATAAAAAGTATCTTTAAAATTTTTATTAATGACTAACTTTTGTTTTTAGAAAAGAAAGCCCTACACCACGATATGGCTGGTTTCGCCGCCACTCTATCACAACTAGTCTCTCAAAAGCTACCCAACAACGAATCCCAGGTATTTTTTTAAAAATATTGAACCTTTTACCAACTTTTTATAATAGGGTGCTGTACTTTCCAAGAACAAAACTTATGCCAACCAGATCGAGGAAGCCAAATTGGAGTACAAAGTCAAGAAGGCATTAGCTGCTGAGAAGAAGGCCAAACTCTCTAAAGATAAGGTCAACCCACTTGAAGATAACTACTTCAACTTGGACTTTGAGAAGAAGTTAAAGAAGGTGGCTACGCGAGGTGGTAGGTTTTTTTAAAAAAAATGTAAATGTAGTTTATTAATGTTATATGTACTTTATATTTAGTCGTCAAACTCTTTAACGCTATCTACAGCCAACGTAGAGCTAACCAACATCTGGCCGAAGTCGAAGCCAAGGATGAAAAATTGGAAGGTAAAAATTTTATATAGGACATTAAGACTAAATTTTACTACTATTTGATGTATAGTTGCAAAGATGTCTAGAGCAAACTTCTTGAACCTTTTAAAGAAGGGGAACAAGGCGGAAGAAGAGTAATCAAGATAATTGCTTCACATTTCTTCCACTTTCCCAGTTTATAGATAATAAAATTAAGATATAATTTTTAGACATTGGCTTCAGCTTGTATTTATAAAGATTTGGCTGTAAAATTAAGCATTTATTATGGCATTAAAACTTGAGTAGTAATGTGCTTTTCCGTATAAGATGCTTTAAATTAAAACATGAGTTTGTCTCTTGTCCACAATTACTTTTTAAAGTATCGTAAGATTTGAACCCCTCTTATAGTAAGCTTAAATTACATTTAAATGTTTATTAAGGTTGGAAGGTATCTAGACTTAATAGTTGTAGGTATTTAAGCTGTACCTAAGCTATATCACTAAACCCAATTATTTAATCAGTTTGGAAAGTTTATTTTCGAAAAAGGTGATTTTGTCGGTGAAGTCTCGACACTTCAATCGATAGTATTATGAATTCAGGCTTTTAGCACCTATATAAATCTTGACCACCGTTTATAAATACTATTATTTTTATTCCATCTTTCTTTACTTTTTACTTTTGTGTATGGTATTTCTCTATTAGCACCTTCTAATCATCTGTATTTACCTAGATATACATTCATTACCGGCTCCTAAACTTACAAATACAAACTTCCATTCATCCTTCCTCCAACTTTTCGGTTCACTTTTAAAACAATCATTCGTTTTCCTAGTCAAAAATATGGACTCTAATCCAATTGAAATAAACAAAGCTATACTTTTTACCTAGTTTTCAAGTGATTAAGATATAATACTATACTCAAACAGTAAACAGTACTTGTATATAAACCTAAGACAGCGATATATATTAAAAATTAGACATCTTGAACTCATTAGTTGCTTGTAAACATGCACTACCTTTCATCAATTCAATTGTAGTTGCGTTAAAGTATATTATGTACACACCTGCTATTTTAGAAGAGACTTTTATTTCAAACTTACACTACAGTTCAAAAGTATAGTTAGCTACGAAAATTTGTATTTATCGGTCATCGACCCAAGCGTTCTCCCTTCGATTATCCTCCTCCTCTTCAGGGGTAAAGTCGTTGACGATGTTAAACTTCTGTCGAATCTGTTCGGTAGTTTTTCCTATATTTAAAAATTAATACCTCTTATAAACCCAACTAAAAAATAAATTCTAAATACCCCTTACCTTTAATCATATTAGCGATAGTCTTACACAGTAACTCCAACAACTGTCGAATGTCCAAGTAGTTGGCAGCCTAAATTTTATTGTATTAATTTAAAAAAATAAAACTAAAAGCTACCAAAGTTAGATCGTACAAGGTGCCCTGATCAACTCTACAGAATTCTTGGTCCCAAGGATCAATAGCTTCCAAACTAGACTGAGGGTTGGTATCTTCAGTTGCTTCCAAAGGGTCATCTTTGTGGTACCTACAGTATTCGAGCACTTTCTGCAAGATGGTACTAGTTATATTGGGTAGCGGGATAACTGTTTCAAATTGTAGCTTAGTAAAAATAGTCCATAAAATAGAATAGTAAAACTTACTTTCTTTACCAGGGTCACCTACGTCCTGAATCATATTTCGGATCAATGCTGAACGCTCTATAATGTCCTTTTCCACTTCAAATTGATCACCATTGGTGGTGGAAAGTCGGATCATAGTCATCTTGGTGATAAAATTTGTTGGTGAGTAAAACGAATTGCAAAGTTAATTCTAGGGTTCACAGTTTAACTCCAAGATTAATTTGATTTCTAACTCGATTCGTACTTTGGTAAAATAATTACGTCAATTCATTAACCTTTAGCCTCATTCCTTTGAATAAAAGTCACGTGTATTAGCTCATTGTTTAGCTCGTTTCTTAAAAAGTAGTTGGAAGGAATTGGAGGTGTGCTTTTCAACTTCTATAGGTTAAATAAGATACATATTGCTGGTAAAGGCTTTGATACCTTGCTATTTGGGAATTCGAATAGTAGCAAAGTTGCTCTACTTTGAAAACTATATAGTTTTGAATAAGAGCTTTATAAATACAAGTACGCTATTATATTTATAGGAAGTAGGTACAGCCTATACCTTAACACTTCGAATAAAACTACTAACACCAGAAGTAAAGAATGCTAATTTAAAAGATATATTTACTTAAGGATCGAAAGCTAGTAAAGATTCTTTTATGCTGTGGTAATCAGAAATACCATCGGATAGGTTATACAATATACTAACAACGTTTTCATTATATTGGAATGTATGAGTATTAAGATATCACAACTTAACTCAATTATATATATAATATAAATGCATTTACAACTGAATTTTTATCAGTAAAAATTGAACTACCATTAAAAACTATAGGGAACTAATATGATTCAGTATGGTATCTTTATAACAATCAAAACTGAATAAGTAATTAAAGTTTCAAAGGACAGACCCACGCCCCTTTCAACCCAATAGCTGAAGTCAACAATACCTGATCCTCCTCATAGTTGGTAGCAGCTGCACTCAGCATATCCAAGCTAGATCCATCATCTAGAAGAAGTTCCTGCACTTTATAGCTATCAGGATCATCATGAGCTAAAGACTGTAGCTGTCTCGTCAATTTAATTACTGAACTAGCAGTCCTACCGAAGTTTCCCTCTTTATCCAAGTTGGAGATATTTATAGCGTACAAGAGTTGCTTAACACCAGCCGCAACAATGCTTTTGCTTTTAGACGAGTATTTCAAGTTGTCGGGGTTCATGCCAACTTTAACCTTCTGTTCTAAATTTAAACTACCGTTGGAGAAATCGCGATTATAAACCAAAATCTCACTGAGATAGAGGTGGGCTACGTAAACTTTAGATAAGTCAGGTAGAATGGCTATGCCGTTGGGGAAGAATAGGTTCTTAGCCACTTCTAAATACTCGTTTTGAGTGTTTTTATAGTAGATGGTGCCCCGATTTAGTATGCCGTATACTTCGAGTAACTTCAAGATTCCACTGGGATACCTATGGTCATTAGTGAAGTAGAATTCATGTTCTGATATGGGGACTACTGCGTTGGGATTGTACATGGTTGGAGAAGCGTATATTTCCTTTAACGTGATTGAAGATTCGGATGTCAAATCGTATTCAAATTTTAGAATAGTGTTAGATCCACCGTTCAGGTGGTTGATCGCAAATAAGTTCAACAAATTGGCATTCTGCTTAGAACTAATGATGTTGATACCGTGTAAGTCTAGATTGAAGTTGGAGGTAAAATTCCGTAAGTTAAGCTGGATCACCTTCTTTGTCTATTTAAAGTGAATTAAATAATGTTGTTACTGGTGCTAGATTACCTTGAAAGAATAAGTGTATATAAAGCTTTTAGTGGTATGTACAGAAGTCCTATCATCGATAGCCCCACCTAGAGGGAACCAAACTTTATGCTTTTTAGGTTCCTCAGCACACGCTAGGAAGGCAAGGTCTGCTTTCTCATAAACTGCTATGTCTTCACAACCTTTCAACTCTACAAAATTTGTAAAAAATTAATATAGCTTAAGTTTACCTTCGATTAACTTGCAGTTCTCTATGTTGTTGGGGACGACTTTGTAAAACGGATTTGAGGAGATAAATAAACCATCTATAGGATACCTTGTGTAGTAAACTAAGACTGCAATTAAGACTATAGACACGATCCTTACGATATCCCCCTTTACACCATAGCTTTCTTTTTTCCTTTGAGCTTGAACTCTGGCTGTAGCAGCTTCTCTATTAGTATTGGCCATTTCAAACTTCTTGTCAATAAAGCTTCCCTTTTTACAACTCTAAGCCTTTATATACCTTTAAATTCAACTGGCACCTATCAACAAGTTTTACCTTAGCTAAATAAGTTGATGTTTCATTAGATATAGGATAGGTTGGATTCTAGATTAGGTTAGCGGGAATTTTTGTGACGTCTTATTTTCAAACTCCAACTGATACAAGTCTAGCGTCATTTTCAACTTTTTTAGTTACGTGGCCAAGAATATTTACCTTATAGTAGGCAGAATCTAACTCTTGTTTGGAAAGGTAGTTCTAATCAGGTGGGAGAACCTAGCTGATGATGGACGTGTCCACTTCTATATAAGGAATATCTGAAATATTGACTTTGAGCTACTAAAAACTACCATTCTTTATAACTAAAACCAAGCCCAGGAGATGAACAGGCAATGTGATTTGAGCCCTTTTGCTAATTCTGGTATCCATTAGCAAGACGTCCATTTTATATGTAGAATGAATTGGTGCAATAGCATGTTGGTTGTCGTCAAGAGTCGATTGGATTCAATACACCCTAGAAGATCTGTGGTAAGATCTGCTATTGAGCTTAGCTAACTTTCTTTCAAGTCCAAATGTGGATAGTCGAGATGTAAGATGCAAGCTGTAGGAGTAATAATCCCAATCAAATATGCATAGATCAAGGTTGATATCAAGATATCACTACACCGTCCTTATAGAGCTATCAACAAAAATTTTATAAGGGCGATATTACAGTATCTAAGCCATTCTTTACTTAGCAAAAGCCCGATAGTAATAGCCCAGTGTAACAAATATGAATATGTACTATGGTTAAAATTCCGAAATGTCTAATATATATATACCTAATCCTAAATCCATTGAATTTATGGCTTTTATCAATTCGTCAAATTTACCAACTTATATATAGCAAAAGATATTAAATCAAACTATATAATATCAAACTAAATTTGAAGAGGACAAACCCAAGCCCCTTTCTGACCAAGTACCGAAGTTACAAGTATCTGATCTTCCTGGTAGTTAGTAGCTGCTGCAGTAGGTATATCAAAATTAGTACCATCATCCACCAAAATATCTTGAATCTCATAATTATCAAGATTTTCATGAGCCAAAGACGGTAAACTTTGGGTTAATCGGACTATCGAACTAGCAGCCCTACCGAAGTTCCCTTCTCTATCCAGCTTAGAAACCGATATGGAATGATAAAGTTGCTTGGAACCGGCCCCGTACACCGCTTTACTTTTAGATGAGTACTTTAAGTTATCAGGGGACATGTGGATCTTAACCTTCTGCTCCAAACTTAAACTTCCATCAGTAAGGTCGCGATCGTAAACTAGGATTTCACTTTTGTAGAGATGAGCGACGTAAACTTTGGTAAGATCAGGTAAAACCACCATCCCATTGGGGAGGAATAGGTTGTTTGCTACTTCTAGGTACTCGTCATGGGCGTTCTTGTAGTATATGGTGCCTCGATTGAGTATTCCATACACTTCAAACAGTTTCAAGATTCCCTTGGGGTACATGTGGTCATTGCTGAAGTAGAACTCGTTTTCTGATACGGGGACTACCGCGTTGGGACTGAACATGGTTGGAGAGGTATATACTTCCTTCAAGGTGATGGTCGATCGGGAAGTCAAGTCATATTCTAGCTTTAAAACGGAATGGGAGCCACCATTCAAGTGATTGATCGCAAATAAACTCAACAAGTTTGCATCTTGCTTAGAACTGATGATATTGATTCCATGTAGGTCTAAATTAAAATCGGAAGTAAAGTTCTGTAAGTTAAGCTGGATCACCTTCTTAGTCTATAAAAAGTCAATAAACAGTTGTATGAAAGTGGATTACTTTGAAAGAATAAGTATATATGAAACTTTTAGCGTTGTGAGGTATAGTTCTATCGTCAGACGCACCACTGAATGGGAATCTAAACCTATGGAGTTTGGGATCATTGGCGCACGCTAAAAAGGCAAGATCCTCCTTCTCATAAACTGCTATGTCTTCACAGCCTTTCAATTCTACAAGTAGGATTTTAACCATTGATTTCAAATAAAAATTACCTTTTATTAGTTGACAATTTTCTACGTTTCTGGGGACAACTTTGTAGAACGGATTGGAGGAGATAAAGAGACTGTCTATGGGGTGCCCTATGTAGTAAAAGAAAATGGCGATTAAAGCTACCCATAGTATCCTAATTAGACTCTTTTCCATCTCAGGACCTCCTTTCTTTGTTTGAGCTCGATCTTTGGTAGTGTTGCTTTTGAGCATTTTAGTTTTGATTTGAAAGTAAAAAATATCTCCAAATTTTATATACCTATGAGTCTTTGGCTGTTAAGACCTGGAAAGGTATTGATATTCCTAAATAACTAAATGAACTTATAACTCTAAAACCGGACTAAACCTTATTCGGGCTCTACACTTACTAAATCGAGCCCAAGTCCTTTCGACTGCAAAGCACCTCCATCTACATAATTCTCAATTGGGATTGTTGGTCATCGCTATTCCTATGTAAAATACAGTTGGAAACTTCAAATCCGATCTTACACTAGACGATGTTTAGCCGAAATTCTAGCCAAGTTTAGATGACGTTAATCTCAAAGGCTAGTCTTATGGAACTGGATTCCAAGGACTGGACTCGTGTTCCTAGATTTAACTCTTGACTTTGGTCAAATCCGAGCTAGTTAGTTGAGTGTTCTTTTAAATTTACATCCCAGATTTAAACTATCGTAAGCGAAAGCAGAGTAGGAGTCCAAGTTTAGCCATTTCAATAGCCTTGGACATCACATGAGAGAGTGGGTTACCAGACTATAAATCCGAACCATCTTGTAAGATTGAAAGAGTCGTATTGGAAGATCAAATTAAACTTTTTAATAAAATCGTATCCATCTACATTTTAGATATCCAGATCGAAAGTGTCAAGAGCAACGTAATAAAGCATTTCTCAACTATATTTATTAATTTCAACACGAACTCAATCCCATATCCACTGCATTCAACAGCATATTGTTGGCATCGAAGTTCAAGGACCAGACCATAACTCCCAAATATCCACTACAACTGACGAACTTACTCTTTCGCTCCAACGAACTTCTATCGTCATACCCCACGTATAAGTTGGAGCCTTCATTAACTAAATATGGAGATTCACTAAGCTGGTCATAATAGTACCTATATCCATTCCTATCTCCTTCGTTAACTTCGCCTCCACTATTCAATATACCTTTTTGAATTAGCTCATTGTATCCTAAATTCTTGTTCTGCTCACTACCACCCCAACTCACTATATTGAAGTACTGATTCTGTACGGGGTAATTGGGTTGGATGTTAGCTAAATATCCGTAGAAATTTAACCCTACTACCAGTTTGTTGAGCGGTACGTTAGCCTGCAAGTATTTTGCTACACTGGACTGGATGCTGAATGGTGTACCTTTACCCCCTTCGAAGTTCATGGGAGATATAGGGCCAGTTACCGGGTTAAATAAACCGTTGATATCGTAGGTAATCAAATTGATATAGTCTACCAAGCTTACAAAGGGGCTCATGTCGGCCATAGGCTTACTGTCCAAAGTGTTGAAAGGTTCTACCCTACATATTATCGTCAAAAGTTGGTTACCCGATAAATAAGGACGTATAGATCTCAAGAACTTTAGGTAGTTGGTGGTATCGTCGATTGGTTGACCTTGGGTGTTATAACTTTGAGGGGCATTAGGAAACTCCCAATCTAAATCTATACCATCCAAATTGAATCGGTTCAAGTAGTCGATGAGCTTAGATATAAACATCTGCATTAGGTTGTCGTCGTCGAAAATTTTGGAGAAGTATTGGGAGTTGTTGAACCCACCTAAACTTATCAGTACTTTGCACCCGTTGCGCTTGATATGGTGAATTATAGTTTGGATTTCTTGTTCTCCAGCATCTCCTATAGTCAGATCTAAGCTGTCGTTGTTCATGGCAACGGCTAGGAAGGCTAAGTTAATGTGAGTTAGCTTGGATAGATCGATTTGTTGGATGGAATTCAAGTTTCGGTTCCATAGACTGTAGTAACCTACTCGATACTTTTGATGGAAGTGTTGGCTCTGACATTGGGTTAGGGAAAGTAGGAAAGATAAAATTATATTAAGGCAAAATAGATAATTTTTCATAGCTGAACTAAGGATTAGCTTTAAAAATTAATGGTGTGTACCGTGTGCTCATATATATACCATTTTAAAAATAAAAGGATCGACCAAAATATGTATATACTCCACACATTTCAATTTCCTTTGTTCCTATACTTTTCCAAAGTCTATCTTGCATCATTCCCACAGACCAAAAATTTAGTCCCACTACCCCGCCTCCAAAATTCGACTAAAAGCTCAAACAATCTTTCCAAAAAATAACAAAACACATTGGTAGCTTCAATTTATAGTAAAAGTACACATGGCATAATCCCCTTGGAAAATTAGAATCAGAACCTTCCTTTGATAACCTTTTGTCTAAAGCTATGGTTGTAATAAGGGAATCCACAATACACGTTGTCATTCAACTGCTTACAGACAGTAGCTTCGGGGCATTTATCCTGCAAAATCCACTTGCCGTACAGACATATGATGTAACTACGTTTATCAGTATTGTTGTCCAAGCCGGAGATACATTTCTGATACCCTTCGTTGCTACATGGAGTTCCTATGATACTGGTCGGTAACGGCTCCTTATCCTTCGTAGTGGTGGTGGTGGTTGGAGTAGTTGTAATGGGATCTGTAGGCTTAGGTGTATCCGTCGGGGTAGTAGGAGGTGTAGGAGTATCGGTAGGTTGGGTAACTGGAGGTTCAACTCCATTACAATCGTAGTAACCAGGAGTTCCATTGAGAGCATCCAACAGTACCCCATTGTAATCATGAGTTAGAGCCCAATTCATAGTGCCCAAGTACCCATTACACTTGACATAGTTGGACTTGATCTTCAAGGACTGTGGGTCATCGTAGGTAATTAAAGTTCTTGAAGCGTTGTGGTACAGCCATGGAGTCTTGGTAATATCATCAAAGTATCGGTTCCATCCGTTGTTGGTGTTAGCTTTGGTAGTCGACGCTAAATACCCGTTAGATATAAGTTGGGAGAAGGTAAAGGCGTCTAAGGAGCGGTCGACCGGATTGTACTGGGAGTTCAAGTTTTGCGATCCATGTTGTTGGATCACCCAACCGTATCCGTAGAAGGGTACTCCAATAACCAATTTGTTTTTAGGAAAGCCAGAATTCTCCCAGCTTCTTAACGCTTGTTTTATGGATAAAGGGACTCCTTTACCTACTTCGTAATCCAAGCCACCTACTGGCCCTGTAACACTGGTCCAAGGGCCATGGATATCGTAGCTCATTATATTGATGTAGTTGAAGACTTTGGCAAAACCTGATGTATCTTGGATGGGACCGTTAGGACCTTCGAACGGCAGTACCCCAACAGCAGCTGATATCAACTTTCGATTACCCAAAATCTGCCTTAATTCTTGCAGCAGCACTAAAAAGTTTTTGGTGTCGTTGGCTGGATCCACCTTGTTGTCAGGGGCTCCCTGCTTGCCAGGGTACTCCCAATCGAAATCTATACCATCCAAGTTAAAGGTATCCATGAACCTACAAAAGTTATTGATGAATTGAGTTCGCGTACTTGGGTTAGCTACCATGGGGGAAAAGTTTTGGCTGTAAGTCCAACCCCCTACGCTTATCAAAACTTTGACGTTGTAGGCGTGGGCTTGCTTGCACTAGGTCACGAAGGTTATCGGGATTGGATATAAGTGGTTGGTAGCTGGAGGCATCAAAGTTGGAGAAGGCGTAGTTGATGTGGGTCAGCTGCTGGAAGTTGATTTGGGAGGGGGGGTACCATGCTGATGACCAGTCGGTGTAGTATCCTATGATTACCGACCCTACTTTGGTCTCCTCAGCTTCAACTAACTTGGTGATGAGTAGGAATAGAAGGGTAGCATATCTACCAAAGTTTATAATCATCCTTTTGTCTTTAAGATGTTAGGTTTTGAGGGCAGATCGCTTTTATATAGTGCTGTAAAAATAAGAGGTAAGCTTATATATTTTTGTTGTCAAGATGTCAAAGTCATTAGGTTTTAGATAAACCGGTCCAAAAAAGTTCTAATTAGTATATAGCGCTATTTAAGGCACTGCTAACTTTATATATGTATAGTGTTTTGAATTTTTTGCAGGTTAACCGGTTCCTTCTCATAGCTCCTTTATTATAAGGAAAGTGGATCCTTCAGTTCTATTAATGGAATTTATCTACCCGTTTATCCAAAAGAAATTAACCCACATATCCAAAGTCATGTGGATTCGGTAATAGGCCCTATATTCCATCCAGATAGATAGTTTTTCTAAGTTTAAAAGGTGCCTGTTAAATTTATTGTTTATGTTTTCAAGTTTACAAAGCTTTGTCAATCCCTTTACCTTATCCCTGCTTCCAACAATGCATATCGCCTGTTTCCTGGCAAGTTTTAACTTTCCAGATTGTGAAAACTCAGCTTTAACTCAAGATACCTGTATCGGAGCTTTAATTTTGAAGGTCCAGATCTTTGATTACCATCTGCTTACTTTGAATCCCTTTAAAACGGAGTTCAAAAAGAATATTAAACAGGTCCTAATAGTGAAAGAAAAGGTATTAAACTTGAGGAAAACTATGGATCAAAAATACACCGATTCGACTTCCCCACACAAAGTTAGGCCATTAAAAACAGACAAGATATCGAGGGCTGGAGAATAAAAATATATGTCATTGCGCGGAATCGAACCGCGGTCGTCACGGCCACAACGTGGAGTACTACCACTATACTACAATGACCAACTCTTTATATCTAATATTCCAGATTTAATTAATATACCAGTAGAATAGTGATCGATTGGAAGGTTAAGACTTAGCAATAAGTGCAGGCTTAAAATACAAATCAATGCAACTTTGGGAATTGAACTGATCAAGTATAGCGTTGCAATTTGCTTGCATTTAGTAGGTTGGCATGCCTTTGATTGTGCAGGTCCAGTCTAAAAGATACAAGTCTTTCTAATGGGGACATCAAAGTACAGATAAATGAATAAGCCATATATTTGTAGAAGTAGCTTTTTGTCAGCAGATAAAGTCAAATGCATTAGGTACTTGTTCGATTTGGCCATGGTACCCAGTTGAATTGAAGTTTGTCCTGGTATCAGGTAGCCTAAAAGTAGGCCAGGCAGATAGGCCGGAACGGAGGTGACCTTTCTTTAAATTTATATTATGTGCATTGTTGCTTACGATATCCATTCTATTCCTTCAATGAAATTAAAGCTTAGGAAGGTACCAAAGCACTTGAAATTGAAGCAGGTACTTAATTCGGAACGGAGGTGGTCCATACCACCCACTTCTATATGCCAGCCCTTTATGATAGCTATACCCTTCTCATTTCAAAGTTAACTCAACTGAAGCTTGATAACGTACCGGACAAATTTAATAAAAGATCTACACTAAAGTGCGCTCTAATCGAATAAACATTACCCATTCTCAACCAAATTACTAACCTAAATTATCCATAGTTTAACCAATACGCAAAATCTCGTTTATTTCCCTTAAAATTTCAAGTGATTTAGAATGTATAATAAGATAAGCTTATACGATGTCATTATTTCGCCTCTGTTATTGACTGTGTAGACTAGAGTAAACTAATAAGGAAATGATTTAGCTTGTAAATACTTTGCTAGACTGTTGACGACATTGAGGAAGCGATATACGATATTATATCCCTTGAATATACACTTGAGTTTCTTGAGCTTAATTGCAGTTTACTTTCATACATAGGCGGATGGGTCTATGGTTTCGATAGGAGTTGTAGTTACAACCCAACATGTCGTTTATAAATTGTTATAAGTTCCCACACCAAAGTATATCTTGGATCTATAAACTTTAAATTTCCATTTAGCTAAATAAAAACTTTTATATTATAGGATACCCAAACTTTTCAATCTTTAAGTTAGCCCATTTCCAATGCTGAGTATATAGAAACGTCAATTGACTGAAGTAAGCCTATATTGTTAGCAGGTACTGCAGTCTCAATATATTTGTATAAAGCCCATCATCGTTTGAAAGTAGATGAGTTTAAAACTTGTTATACCCTGGATATGAAAGTAGTGACACAATCATGCCAAAAGTCATTAGTTTTGGCTTGCAGAATTCTGGGATGAGAAAAATATTTGGAGGAATATTTACTTATATAAAGAGTTATATAAAGGCCTCAAATTCAAATATACGTTGGTAATGGAATTTAACACAAGCTATGTGCTTTGCTGCCCAAGTTTTTGTCCACTATACGTATCGTGTTTTTATTTCATTCCAAACAGGAAGCTTGAATACAACCCAGTAGGAAGCTGATAGTTGGTCACAGTGGGACTGATTTCAACTCCTCTACCTGTAGATCCTATTCAATATATTCTTTATAAGCTAAAAATACGGCACCCATGTATGCTAACCACTGGAAATAGACAATCCCCTTTGACGATAAGTTGCTTCGTTCCGCTGCTTCAAATTCCTCAGGGTCCAATTCCTAAAGTTCGCCAGTCATAGTTTGTTCAGCAGCCCTACAAGGCTAGGAGGAAGGTGCCAAGGCCATGCGGAGTTATAAATAAGAATTAGATAATGACGTCGATCCAAAGTTTAAGCCACTAGTTTATAATTTTAACCCAAATCCAATTAACCTGAAAGTTCAACCACACCGATAAACTAGGATTTTAAGGGCTATCACCTATACTCTAAAAAGCAAATAGCCATCTTTAGGCTTAAATAAGGCAGCATCCTCCAATTAGATGGCTGATCTAGGCTAAAGTTGTAGCTTAGACTGGTCGTTTATCTTACATGACTTGCCTTCCCAAGTGGTAGGTAGTATTTGAACCAATCCAAGCATCTTCTTAGTTACCCTTTATAAATTTAACAGTCTGCATGACAGCAGTTTTTTCACTGAAGCCATAAATTTCATTAGTAATTTCTTGTACATATATTCAACAGCTATTTCACTCTGTTATAAAAGAAAAGCCTCGAGTCAAATTCTTCAGATACCAACGCCTCACGAAACCTAATACGATACCAGTGCAAGATGTCGATAAAAAGTAGGTCCAAGCAAATGACTACAAAAGGGTTACAGCACCAACGGTCGCTGACAAGAGTACAACGCAACATACGACAACCCTCCCCGACCTTGCGTAAGCTGACAAGGAGCAACAACGGCTCAAACGAATTGGATACAACCATAAAGGAGAAATTCGGTACGTATACGACGCTGACCAGCTTGGACTACGGGACCTTACACTACTCAGGTTACCTGATGAAGTTGGGTAAGAGCAAGTGCTGGCAGCGGCGTTTGTTTCGTTTGGAGTCGGGGGTACTGACCTGCTATCGAACTCAACGATCTCAACTTATGACCCACTCCCATAGCTGTAGCCCATCAGCATCAGCGACTTCGTTAACTTGTGTAGCAACCAAAGTACACGTACCCAAATGGCAGTTACCGTTGGAGGACGTAGTGGATATCCGGCTTTTACAGCCAGGTTTACCTGAACGGAACTCCTGGTTCGGTTTACGTATGGCCCGTAGCTTTGTTTTGACAACAACGAGTGGGGACCATCACATTTTACGGACCAGCGGATCGATGGACTTGAGTCGGTGGCTGTTTGTTTTAACTTCCCAGTGGCCTCTCTATCGTTACGCTGCAACTAGCAACGCCAAGCCTCAAACCGCTATACAGAGCTCACCTGAGAAGGTCAAGGAAGTCGTTACCCAACGGCGTAGGTCGCGTACCTTGGATAACATGAGGCCCCGACCTACGTTCATGCTACAGGAGGACAGCTACCGCAACGCCTTTGTAGAAGCTTGGCACAAGACTTTGCCTAGCAGCAGCAAGGACAGCCAGCTGCTACGGAGGAATGACAGCGACAGTTCTAACTTAGAGACCGCTTTACTTACTAAAGCCCACCTCAATAAGATGAACCCGGAATCTCAATCGTTCACTGCTGTCGACCACCTCAAATTGGAACGAGGTGAATCTCCCATCGTACCACTCGGTGGTGTAGATCCCTTAGACCTACTTTCACTAGCTATCGAGGCTTACCGGGTCGACGGCAAGTCGGACGAAACCTCGAAATTGCGACTGGGCGACTGTACGCAGCTCAAACCCAACTGGCAACCTCCCCTCAAGGATGCTTGTAGAGACGTCGAAATAGTAAGTTACAAGACTCCATCCAAGTCTAGCTTGAACTCCAACTCCAACGAGAAATCAACGAGCAGACAACCGGCTCCGCTTATAGGTAGGCACAATAGCTTTATACTGAGATACTAATTAATATTTATTAGGTTTGAAACTGAAGGGGCCACCAGTTTTAGAGCACAGCACCAAGAAGGTAGTGCCATCTACCACCAAGGCCAACCTGAAACCGATCAAGTTGACCCCTAGTGACTCCACGTCGACATCGACTTCCGTCTCCAACTCCAGTAGCGATTCCTTCAACCCATCACCCAATCAAAGTGCCTCCAGTCACAACTTACCTAGGCTGTTGCGACTACAGCGTAGTGAAACCAACCTAAAATTACACGCAGGTTCCACTCACAACTTGGCCAGTATGAGCTCTATCCACCTACTATCTAATCCTATGAACGCAGATAAAGGTCACTCACGAAAAACTTCCGACCCTGAACGGAGGAACCAAGTCAAAGTCGATATAGGTACGCACAGACGTAACCGAAGTGATACCGACCAGTTCACCAAAATACCAATTCGGCAAATGTCCAAAGATCAGGTGCCTTTGCTCAACCGCATCGACCAAGCACGTACCGACAAACAGTTACGCCTCAAGATGAGTCAGAACCACTCTGGCACTAACCACAAATCCCCATACATTTATGGTGGCCTAAACGCCAACGGTAACCCTATCTACCTCCCCAACCCGCACCCCCTCCCCCAAATTCCATTTCAACACCAGCGGTCCAAATCGTTGGAGGATCGTAATTTGAACAGTAGCAGCCGTATAAACATCTGCCCTCCAACCAACCAATTTATTAACCAGTACGGTCAAGTCACCCAGTACCCTATACCATCGCAAGTTGGTCTAGGAAATTTACAAAGCCAAAGTAGCTGTAATTTGCAGTTTAGTAGCCAACCCAACTTGCAACATACTTTGGGTATGCGGACAAAAAATGTCAGAAATTTAGTGGTAGGTAGAGAAAAGGAGAAGTTGGGTGGGTTGGCCCAAGTTCAAGCTCAGTACCACGCTGGCATGAACCAAGGATTTACACCCTAATAGTTCTTTTTGAAGGGCAAGGTGTTTTTGTAATTAATGTAGTTGTAAATTTTTTCTAGTGTCGTTTAAGACAAAATAAATATTGGATATTAATAGCTTAATACTTTAAATTTATTATATTTGTTTATAGTAGCAAAAAATGACCTAGGTCTAAGTGATTTATATATATGAGCTATTGTGCGGAATATTTCATAAGAGGATATATATACTTGCGGGCATTTGGGTTATTAGGTGGGATGGATTTACTCTACTTTCTCCTTTGATAAGCTAAGCAACAGTTCCAATAAGTAAACCGCAGCACCTTTTTAGTAATCGTTTAGGTTGCTTTGTTGGTTTAGTATATAGATAAGGAGGTACATTAAACCAATCAGGTTATCTTGCAGTAGGATTCTACTTACGTCGACTTAATGAACAAACTCCAAATAATTTGGAGTTCAATTCCTAAAAATCCAACTTACATTTATTCATTACAAAATTGTCAAATCTCCAATCTATCTCCCTCAATTCCATTTCCTATGAGTTTGAGCGTCCAGTTATCAAGTCCATTTCCAAGCCTCAACCATCTTCCATTAGAACTTCTCGAACAAATATTCTACCAAGTTGACAAGTCCACCTTATTAACACTAACTTTACTAAACCACTACTTTCACAAAGTTACTGTACCTTTCCTCTTCCATGACTTTAAATACTACAAGTTACTCTTCAGTTTACGCAAAGAGGACCCTTATGACCAAGTGGAAAAGGTCAAGCAGCTTATCAGAAAGTACAACAAACATATCAGGAAATCTATATATAGTTCAGGTAAATTTAGATTTTCCCTTAGTTTCTATGAAAATTTGAAGGAATACGAGGATGACAGTTTAAACTTACACTTGCTAGCTTTAACGAAACAAGATATGCAGTGTTACAGCAAGTTAGAAAGGTACCACATAACTTATCAATCTGGATTTAACCCCAACTTTGACTTAATATTCCCAACCTTCCAAACTTTAAAGCAGTTAACAGTTCAAGGTCCGCATTGCGACGGATTCCCCATATTCCAACTTTCCAGCCCAACTTTAACCTATTTAAGCTTCCGGTACAAGATTTTACACGGTTCAGTATTTCAACATATCCACACCAACATCCCTAACTTGAAAATACTGAAGATCTATGGCGAAAAGATGAACCACCCCAGGCGACCTTTCCCAGTCTTTGACAAGATGGAGGAGTTGAGGTGTACAGTTATGAATTCGTTTCAGAAATGGCACATTGAGTACTTTACCCATTCGGAGTATTGGCCTAACCTCAAAGCACTAACTTTCCACTCCTTTACCAAGGATCACATTGTCTATAGTAAAAGTTGGTTGAATTTGACTACCCTTATCACCAGCTTTCCTAAGGTTGTAGGCCAGATAGATTTGCAAGGCCTGGCTAACTTGACTAATTTGATTGTCGAACTACGTTTCAGTAATAGCGAGGGTTCCTACTTCAAAGCTATATTCGAAACTTTGATCCACTTGAAGCAGTTAGAAGTCAAGGGAACGTTCTCGCCACATATGTTTAATTTTATCCCTAAATTGAAGCTACAGGTGTTTAAGGTGGTTGCCTTTTGTGAGTTTGGCTTAGAGTTTGTAAAGTTTATAACCAAGTTGGAGCTATGTAGGTACTTTCACTTTTCTTGGTATTCTCACGTAGCTTGTAAGAAATTTTTGATGGACGAGTTGGAGCTTAAGGATATCAAGTTTGCAAGTTTAATGAAGTTATCGTTGATCAACCCACCAACTGGATTTAGGGAATGGGTTGAGAGGTGTGCTCCGTTGTTACATTAGGTTTTGGATGGTAAATAGATTGTACTTCACTCCTTTATCTTAATCCTTCATCTCATCATCTTTTGATAAAGATAAATAATTAAATCCTTTTACTCTCACCGGTTACTTTTCAAGTCTTAAATGTTGAAGACTTTTGATATACATGTATTCGTAATGTTACAAAGCCTTAATCCATCACATCTTATACCACCAAATTGAATCTGAATTTAATCAATGAATATTACCAAACTATCAATAAAGTACAATTTACTAATTCTTTTATTAGACAACAGATATTTTTAATGAGTAGGCGAAATTCCTTTGGAAATCCTATTTCTTTCGGAAAGATCTCCAAATTCAAACTCTAGCATGAAGTAGGAGACATCGAAACCGGTTCAACAGACCGAAATGAGCCATATAATTTACTTAAAACTGGTAGATTACAGATTTTTTTTACTTGGTAACTGCCATTTATTTCTTATACTGCTTCACTACAGTCCTTTTAAATTTGCTCCCCTTCCTATTCATCTGTTTAACATTCTACTTTGTACAAAAACGATTGAACAAGACGAACGCTGATGCGAGCAATGCTGCAACATCATTTAAAGTATTAATTCAACCTGTTCAAAGCTTTGAAAATACATTCTTCGGCTTCCTCAAAAGAGTTAAAGGTAAATTCAATAGTTTAGATGTCGACAAACCAATTTTAAAGAATAGAGTCTACCCAAGGCAAGCATGAACCTAGCCTTTATAGTATAAAGGCTCTTATGTACAAGCTTAGAGAGATATCCACAAAGGTCCTCAAGTTTTTTGGACGACAAGCACCTTGTCTATTTTATTAATCCCAACGGCTATCACTATTTCCTCGAGTTAGGCTTGAAATTTAAAGTGGAGGTGGTCTATCAGACTTTGCAAGAAATCTACATTGGGGTTGAAGGGAACAGTAGGCTTTCAATTGAGTTTATATTCAATATAATTTCTATCTTTAGCATTGATAGGAAAAACTACAAGTTACTCAAGATACATAGGGAAGGTATCTAGGCCGAACGTGACTTTGAACTCACTCCTACTTTTTGCACTACTTTGCCATCCATCCACTAAATTTGAAGACATGGATTGATAAAAGAACTCGTAAAACTAACTGACGCCTACAGCTGATGATGGTCTGTCTTTTAGAATTCAAATATAAAGCCTATATAAGTAGATTGGTAGGTAATTTCAACCTACAAGTTGTAAAATTTGAAGTATATTTTGAAAGGTTTATATCAATTCGAATGAAACCCCTAGAATCTAACCTCCGCTAACTTGAGCTTATATGATATAGTTATCAAATTGTTGAGAAATATAAAACTTATCCAAGTAATATACTATCATTTATATATATATTCCTCTAGTTTAAATTTCTAGGGCTAGGACAATATTCTAACAACTCTATCTACAAATACTTTTAGATTGAATCCAATCACTACCAAATCAAAATTTAAATCTGTACCTAATATAATCAGCATTAATTACTAACTTTAGCTATAAGTCTATGCCGATGCAATTACCGATACTTACAAAGGAAATGCAGTATATTTCACAATACTTTCGACATGTTGGTAAACTACTATTCAGTTAAATGAAATGGTATAAGGACTGTTAGTATATAAAGTTTTAATAAGTGTTAAATGAATTGCAGACTTTTATAGAACACAAAGTTTAAGGAGGGTATTGCAATCCAGTTCAGTTCCTTTCTTTCCCTTAAAGTTTAAGGGCAGCTTGAAATCAAACTTTAAATTTTAGACTAGGATGGGTCCAACTGGAAGGATATAAAGCTCATTCTAAAAGTTCACATCAATTGTAGGCATAATTTCGAGGCGTAATTCGATACATGCATCTCCTTTTGAGCCCATAAAGTTGGAAGGTAAGTCTGAGTACATCTCCCACTTTGAAAATGTATACGAACTCGTCACTGAAAATTGTACCGTGACAACTTTAGTTCTCCCTTTCTATTCTTTTAAAGTTTTGCTAAGCCTTGCTAAGGGGGTTAGTATTGTACGTAAAATTCATTATGTACCCTTCGGTTACGTATGTCCTAGTTTAGCTACACTAAAATTAATGCCATCTAGATTTCGTAACTTTTGTTAGTTGGGCTTTTTTGACTTTGAACCTAAAACTTTTCCAACTTTAGAAATTGATATATCGGAGAGAAAGCTATGTTATTAAACACTTTAAAGGAGACCACTTTTTATACCTGCGTTTTTATCTTTCTATTTATATTTAAAGCATAACAGCCGAAGATCCTTATTTTCCAAAAGTTTATATACAGCCCTAAAAGCAATCATTTATTTTTTCATAAAGAGTGGACGTTGTAAATTAAGAATTCCCAACTTCAAGAGGAAAAGAAGACGATGACGATGGATACTTGCAAAGAAAGTTACGATAGGTAGTTTTTTTTATTCTTCGATTTTTCTTATTTGTAAATGTATATTTATGTAGTTTTAACTTCAACAGCTTGGACCAAGTTAACTTGACAGTGGAGTTTGTTGGGGATAAGGTACCCGATGACTGGTTACAGAATACTTTGAAGCTGAGGTAAGCTTTAAATTTAGTATGCTACTTTTATTAAAATCGGACATCTAGACGACCTAGTCAAACTTCCGTACTAAGTCTACCCCAGCCTAAACCAGCTGCTTCACCCGACCTCAACTTGGATGCCAATCGACCGAAAACTCTATATAACCTAAAGTTGGACTACGAGACCAATGTAAACTTGATCGATGCAAAAGATAAAGGCAGTAATGCAGACAACAGCTTGGTAAAACAGCCCATGATAGACTGGTCAAAGGTTCCAGAAATAGTTTACGATCCTACCAACCAGGAGATCAAATGTTTAACAGTTAAACGGTGGATTTTAAAGCTGACAAGTGAACTCGACCCTACCTCAACATTAATCTTCTTTTTAGTCTACAGGTTCCTGTTAACACCAAGTCAACTGCTTACTTACTTGATATCAAGATTCGATTACTCAACTACTAACCAGGATCAAATCGTACGTATACGTACTTTTGTATGTCTAAGGTACTGGCTGGTTCACTACTATCAATACGATTTTCTGAAGGACAGTTTACTACGTCGCAAACTATCCAAATTTACCGCCAAGTTGGAGCTGAACGAGGACCTAATTAGTTTGAAGTTGGCTAAATTGATCGATGAAATCCAGCTCAAATACTTTAAGAAGTTGAAACCGAGATTATCTTTGGATACTATAGCATATAATGCGAGTAAATTTACAAATGTTGAATTCGATAGCAATCCAACTAACGGTTTTGACAATGATACCGGGCATGACTTAAATATATTCAAGAACAACACCATCAACAACGCGTCCACCAACCAACTTTTAACCCTGTCGACTTCAACTACCAACGACGTCACCAACTTGGAGATGAACACTATGATCAAGTTGAAGGCCATCATAAAGAATTTGGAACTGCTCAAACTACCCATCAACAAGTTCAAGTTACGCAAATCCAGCAGCTTCTTGAAGGGTTCCAATAGAGTGTTACCCAAGACCCATATAATCCAGATCGTACCCAATTTGTCACTGCCTGACCTCACCTCCAACTACCAAACCTATATCGACAAGTCGAAAGTTAACTTCCTCCTAGATTTCGACTTGGAGGTGTTGGCTCAACAGTTCATCATCATCGAAAGTAGGTACCTCAACACTATCACTTGGAACCAATTCATCAACTGGCCCAAATTCTCCACCAAGAAAGCTTCCAAATCCAAAGGCAACGTCAGCGAGTTTAAGAATTTGAAGGATTTTATCGATCGTTTTAATTTAACTTGTCAGTTCGTCACCTCAACTGTTGTTTCCATAAAGCAGGTGGAGTTTCGTGTCAAGTTGATTGAGAGATTTATACTGTTATCCCAGCTGTTTTTAAAGTTGGGTAACTTTAACACTCTTCTACAGATACTTTTAGGTTTGAACTCCAATTTCATCTTAAGGCTGGAGAAGACTTGGAGCAAGGTCAACCCCCATTTAAAAGTATCCTTCAACGAGATGTTGGAGTTTGTCAACCCACTACGCAACTGGAAAGTCTTGAGGGAGAGTATGGAGTTGAGGTTAACTACTTTTACTACTACCAACAGCAATAGCGAAAGCAAAGAAGTCGAAGGGCTAAGTCTACCGTTCTTGGGATTGTACCTATCAGATCTGTCTTTTAACTACGAATTGGATAGCTATTTGACGGTTGAGGATATAGATTCCAAGGAAGAACTTATCAACTTTAGTAAGTTCAACCGCATATGTACACTGTTTGAAAAGTTCCAAAAATTTCAAAGTATTTCCAACATGTGCAGTTATAAGCCCAATCCCTATATATTTACAAAATGTCTTTTTTTGCCGTATCTACCAACCAACCAGATGGAAAAATTCTCGTTGGAGTGCGAGCCTTGATTAAAATTAGCAATAAAATAATCTTTTTTGGTTATACTTTTGATAAGATATAATATACATTTACTTTTATAGCATTTCATTTTGTTGAATACAGTCGCTTGTTTATAGGTTATGGAGCTTTTTTCATTTATATAGAAGGTTTCAAGTTTTGAAATGAGTACACTTTTATGATGGATCAAATCTAAAGCCTAAGAGAGCCTCCTTACCAGTACTAGTACATCTAGCGTAGACTTGGCATGAATAAAATTCATCTACCAACATAGCCATCATTACCAATATTCAATTTCTAAAGGATATTTCTAACCATCTTTAGGTGCAGATGGAAGAAGTAAGCTCGTTTAAACTAAAATCCAAGTAAAAGGTATATTTGAAACTGATAGTATATATATGTATAGGATACAAATTAAATCTTCAAAACTGGTAAACTTTATCATTTAATCAATTACTGTTCAATGTAATGGACTGGGTAAGCCAAGGTTGAGGGCTTGGGCTTGTTGACCAAGTAACCACCATTAATTACACTAGAAGTAGTAGAAGTGGAGGTCGAGGTGGAGCTAACTTGTCCCTTGGTGCATGAGGTGGAAGTAGAGCTAGGCTTCTCAATTTGGTAACCGTGGGAAGAAGTTACGGTAGTACTAGATTGAGGTGGATGGACAGGGTAACCGGGGTTACTGGGGGTGACGTAAGTCGAAGAAACAGGGTAGCTAGATACTACAGAAGTAGAAGTAGTTACGACGCTAGACTCAATATAGGACGAAACAACGGAGTAACTGGAGACGATGGGAGTCGAAGTAGTTACAGCACTAGATTCGACATAAGATGAAATGACTGAGTAACTGGGTACAATGGAAATCGAAGTAGTTACATCACTTGAGACAGGGTAGCTAGATACTACGGGAGTCGAAGTAGTTACATCGCTAGAGACAACGTAGGAAGAGGATACTGAGTAGCTGGATACTACGGCGGTCGAAGTGGTTACATCACTGGAGACAACGTAAGATGAGGATGCTGGGTAGCTGGTAGAAGATACATCTGAAGATACGTCGTAGCTTGATTCGGTAGTAACCGAGGGAGCGGAGGTAGCAACAGAGGTTAAAGTTATATAGCTGGAGGAAGGAGCTTCAGTCGAAGTGGGAACGCTAGTACTCGAAGTAATAGAGACGGAAGGCTTAGGATCGGTGGTAATATCCTTACAGATGTCAGCATTAACTTCGCCCTGCAAGCTGTTCAGTAAAGCCTGTTCGTAGTCCTGAGCCAAAGCCCAGTTCATGGTGCCTAGGTAACCGTTGCACTTGGCGTAGTTGGATTTGATCTTCAAAGACTTGGGGTCGTCGTAGGTGTACAGCTCATTGGTTTTGGAGTTGTAGACCCAAGGGGTGTTGGTAATGGAGTCAAAGTTACGTACCCAACCGTTGGCTTCGTTAGCTTCCAAGGGGGATTTCAAGATGCCTTTGGTGATAAGCTCACCAAAAGTCAAAGTGGTCAAGGACTTGGAAGCGGTTTGGTACTGGTTGCTGACTTTACCGGAGGAGGTGACTAACCAGCCATAGGCGTAGAAGGGGACACCGATGACCAACTGACTCTTGGGGAAACCACTAGCCTCCCAAGCCTTGAGAGCCTGCTTAATAGAGAGCTGAGTACCTTTACCACTCTCGAAATCTAAGCCACCTACTGGACCGGTAGTGGTAGTCCAAGGTCCATTGATATCGTAAGACATGATGTTGATATAGTCGAAGACCTTGGCGAATTCCTTGGTATCCTTGATAGGGCCGTTAGGACCTTCGAAGGGAGTTACACCTACGGCAGCCGAGATTAACTTGGACTTAATGACGGCACGCAATTCCTTCAGCAATAATAGGAAGTTGTTGGTATCGTTAGCTGGGTCAAAGATGTTGCCAACGTCGCCCTGCTTACCGGGGTACTCCCAGTCAAAGTCAATACCATCCAAGTTGTAGGTGGTGATAAATTGTTCGAATCGGGTGATGAACTGGGCACGGGTCTTAGGGCTGACTACCATGGGGGAGAAGTTCTTGGAGAAGGTCCAACCACCAACACTGATCAATACCTTGACATTGTTCTTATGGGCCAAAGTTACGATCTGTTCGAGGTTGGCAGGATTGGTGATGATGGGTTCGTACGTCTGGGGGTTGAAGTCAGCGAAAGCGTAGTTGATGTGGGTTAACTTGGAGTAATCAAGCTTGGAGGGGGGGTACCAGTCGGCTACCCAGTCGGTGTAGTAGCCTACCTTGACGGAACCTACTTTCAAGTCGGAGCTTAGTACCGATGTAACCGATACTATAACGAAAGTTAAGGTCGATATTAGTTTCATAATTGATTAATTAGTTGGAAATATTTTGTGTTGTTAGAGGTGTAGCATATTTATACTGGGATTTTGACTTAGATAGAGTAACAATTTATGATACCTATGGAATTCCGTTCCTAGTTTATAACAATTTCCAGTCGCACAGCATCAACGAAGTATATGTTGCAAAGGCTTCATCTAAAAGAACATCACCCTTTACTAAAATTTATAAGGTCCGCAGAAATGCAATATATTTCCTATTGCTTTATTGGGTCAATTCCAAGACAAATTTGCCTTTCCGTAAATTTGGCTATAAAGGGTTTTACCTGTGATAAGAATTTTGGAATGTGACTCGTTGAACCTTCCAATATAAAGTTTTCCCCAATTAAGGTTCGAGGTTCTTGGGAGGGGGATTTAAGATTTCTTGCCGCTTAATTTTTAAAGGTGCTAGACAATATTTTATCTGGTAGTGTTTGGAACTTATAGGTACTATGAGAAATTTAATATAGGTATGTGTGAATTTCATACTATCAAATTGCTGAACCTTACATTTATAAAAAGTTTAGCATTGATTTTCAGAACTGGGTTAACATATCACTCAAGCTTTCGAAAAAAGTCCATATGATCTACATACCACATTTTGTAAAGAATAACCAAAATATAAGCTGGGTCACAATGAAATTTAACTAAACAAGTTGAAATGTTTTGAAATTGGAAAAGAACGCTGCTACAAACCTTCTAGAACTCTTCAGGTTTATAAGATAAGGGCAGTATAGGTTAGGATTAAACGGATGCATCCAATACCCCTTCCTTCCAACCAAAAAGAATAATGGAGTCATTTGGCAAAGTGCTGACGAATCTATCGCCGTTTAATAGGTGGAAAGCTGCGTAACCAAGGCTTTACAATAGCTACCAGTCCCAATCTTTTCCAAACTTACACGTGGTTCTCATATTCAATGAGAGGTGTATCTGGCAGAATCCATCAAATCAATTCCCTCTTCTATTACCAGTTTTAATTGGGTATATATCAATAAAATCAACAAAGAACCAAGATGGTTTATCCAAAAGTTGGTAATTTCAAAATTTGTACTGCGAAATAAACTTAAAAGTTGCTCTTTTCGGCAGTGCCTCAATAAACTTTGAAATATTGATGTATAACCTATTCACCAGAGTTCTATATGGTCCTGCGTAGTCTTTGACTTACAAATTGGTGCATGGAAGGCTTTATTAAGATATAGATAGTAAAAATGTGATCTGATAGAACTTTCTTAAAAAATAGAAGAATATTCAAAAGAAGTTGATCGGCAGTACCGAAAACCAAGATAGGAAGGTTAGATGCTATATAAGTTTTTAGGAAAAACTTGGAGTCTTTTTATTTCTATATATGTAGCTAGGTTTAATCTTTAAACTATAAACTAAGAGAGGTTACCTCTTCTAATAATCGATTCTTTGTTTATATTAGTTATCTATACTATATTTAAAGCTAAAATTTGATTTATTTAATATGTATTTGGAATATAGCACAATTTTGATTTTTGCTATAGAGTTAAAACTACCCAACTTATTCCTATAAAACATAAAACCATACTTTTTTAGCTAGATAATTTCAAACTATATTATATAATATACGTTTGATTTTAACATATAAACTGTTAAAATATATATTTTTTTGCATCTTACATATATTATTTATTAGAAAGATTATAAGTATATATTTAAATAGGTGTAAAAGAACTTAAACTTTCTTTATTAGCTAATTTAAAAGTTAATGCAGTTGATAATAAAACACTATACTTTGAAGAAAAGCTAAGCTGTTAAAAAACTCACTATTATCTATTTAAAACATAAAGTTTATTGTATAGCTATATATAAAAACATTACGACTATTATAGTTTAAGCCAGCATAGTGTTTAGCTTAGTGCCAATAGATAGATTTGAAGTTCCTTTGTCTTCTTGCTTAATGGACTTAGTATGTAGATCTCAACAAGACCTGGAGTGAATCCTTCCTAATAGTTTTCAAAACATTGCCGATATTTTCATGAGATGCAATCGTAGCATTCTTCGTAGGTTGAATGAAGTTAATGCCATCTATCTGCAAGAAATATAAACTTTCGTTGATCTATGTATGACAAGCAACTTTAACTTTAGTATCGATTGCAATTGGGTTGTTATATCTAGTTCCTAGAGGTTAGCAATTACTTTCTTTTCAGCCTTTCAACCTTTGATAGTTATGAGCTTTTGGTATTATATTATTATTTTTAAATGTGAGATCGCTTTGTAGTGAAAAACTACTTGGGAAATCTCTATATTAAGTCAATATACTTTAATAAACGCTATAGCTATTGCCCATATATAAATGATCTATGAATCTATTATTTTTTTATACTATATCCTTGGTCCATCCTCAAAAAGCCGTTGTCAGTTTGTCCTTCTAGCAAGTCAAAGATAGATCTAAAGAACTTTGTCTTAAGCACTCGAAATTCCATTTTGTTTAGCGACTTTGAGTTTTCAAAACAGAGGTACATTTCCAGTAACATATCGATACATTTTCGAGTCTCCAACAGTATGATAGCGGTTTCATGGGAATCGGTCTGGAAGACTACTACCTTATCGTCGATTTTGAGGAGGAGCTTTCCTCCCACGTTTTCATCTGGCTTGGAAAGTTCCTCATGTGGTTGGAAGGACTGTATCTGTATAGCTGTTGTTGGCTTCAACTGGATTTTCATCATATCTAGGTGTTAAAATTTTGTTGCCTGTATCGGAAGAGCCAGCCAAAGTGACTTGGCCAGAGTAGAACAGGAGTAAGGTGATCGAGTCAACTAGAGTAGGCGCAACCAATTCGGGCGTTTTATGGTCCCTATCGCTCAAAGAGAACAGCTTGGTATAGAGAAACCATTGGTTAGCAATGCCATAGGCCGAATTTTGGGAACCTGGAGAAACAGTGCAGTCAGTTGGAAATACAGCCTTCATACCATTAAGTAATCGCATCTTCTCAAATTTAGGACTTCTTACTCGACTTGGCTTTAGTTTCCCAGGCTGTGCTAAGTTGAAGGTCTGGGATGCGGTCAAAAGCGCCCTGAACTTGGTGGCCAAAGTTGTGCTTTCAAAGGGATCAGGTAATTTCTTGTTTGGATTGGCCTCGAAAAAGCTAGAGGGTGGCACTATCCCAAGATCTGGTAAGTTAGTTTGAAGAGAAGCCTTGGTCTTGCGAGTCCATAGAAGGGCTGAACGGCTGATTGCATGGTCGTCACAAAACATGTAGTTGAAATTCTCCTTTTGCGCCAAATAGAAAGCCCGGACCGCAACTATTATGTCACTGTACATACTATGACCAAGCCGTCTTCGTAGGGCTCTCTGCCTGGACATAGCTTCTGAATTTAGGGATTGTATAAAGAGATAGGCATCCCCCATTGCCACATGAGTTAGTACTGGATCTAGGCAGTTGGTCATTGCTGCCATCGCCAGCATCTTTGAATCTGCAACTGGTAACGGTAGCATCGCTAATCGGCGACCGATGATTGTTAAGCGATAGTTATCGGAGCCTGGGTCGGCTTCAATCATATTAAGGAAAAGAAGTTTGGCAATGGCTATTTCGACAGCTTCCTTGGGAGGAGGGTCGATCATGGCGTTTAAAAACTGATGGAGAGTTAGCTTGCTTAACGTGGCTTCACAAATGGCGACGGTTCTAAGGACTAGCTGCTGTAAGTTAGATCGTTGGATCTCAGGAGTAGGGGAAACGGGCAAGCTGACATAAAAGTGACTGGGAAATAATCGAAAACAGAATCCGGGCTTCACTCGACCTGAACCAGCCAAATTAGCTTAAAAGGGTATTCTTTTATTTCATTTACCTGCTCTGCCTTGTCGTTGAAGCGCACTGGCTTGATTGTGAAACCGAACAACCAGTGTTTCGATGTCGTTAAGGGTGTCGTAGCCACTCTCTCGTACCTTCCCACTATCAATGACATACACCACATCATCTAGTAAAATACAAATTAGTCGATAGAATTTGAAAATAATTTACCAATTGTCAAGCCTGTCTCAGCTATATTAGTTGTAAGTATAATTTTTACGCTGTCAGAATGCTCAAAAACTTTATTCTGTTCATCTACAGAAAGCCTGGAATGCAGCGGAAAGACCTCGGTACCGGCTTGAGAAATCAAAGTGTCAACTTCCAGGCGAGCTTTAACGTTCATAATCTCACTCCAACCTGGTAAGAAGATAAGGATAGATCCAGGTCTCTCATTCCATAAATTGGTGATAATGTAGTTGACCAACTTCAATATGATAACGACTTCGAACTCCATTATCGGTTTATTTCGGTTCAGATCAAAACAATCATCCAGTATAGCTAGACTGTGACAAATCTCCTTGTTGAGATCAGGATAGGTAACTAGCATCTTGTTGAAAGAATCGGTGTATTTGAGAGCATCCGGCTTTCCTTTCGGCTTCCATTCGCCATAGCAGTTGTCTCCAGAATCAACCCTAGCTTTTTTGGGGGTTACTATCATCGAGGGATTTATCGGTAGTTTTAATTTATATAGTATTTGCTCCAAGTGATTGACAGTGACCGGGAACATCCTACCGAAAACTTCAACTGGTGGAGCAACGCCGGCATCGGCAAGGTAGTTCTGAAATAGATCGATGTTCATAGTGGCCGACATCACAATCAGTTTAAGGCTAGGCCGACGAAGCATGATTTGCTTGATAGCACTGAAAGCCAGATCGATTTCGGTGTTGCGTTCATGAATCTCGTCAAGCACTATGTGACTAAATTCGCTAAGATTGGGGCTGAATAATAGGCGCCTCAGTAGAATTCCAGTAGTGACAAAGAATAGACGAGTGTCCGAAGATACCTTTGTGTCATTCTTAACCTGGTATCCAACAGTACTACCTAGTACATCACTCATCTCCTCACTGACTCGTCGAGCTAAAGAAATGGTTGATATACGCCTAGGCTGAACCACCATCACCCTAGTTAGATTTAGTTCTTCATGATGTTCCATCAGGTACTGAGGTACCTGAGTTGACTTACCACTACCGGTACTTCCACTGATAACCAAGCTTTGATAATTCTTGATGTTCTGTATAATTTCACCGCGGCTAGCATGAATAGGTAGCTCCATCCGGTGATACTTGAAAGGTTGATGCGGTTTTAAAAATAGGTGGTCAAAGCTCTTTAAACGAGTTCCATTAGCGAAGTTGGGATCGAGGTTAATAGCAGCTAAACTTTCTAGTTGAGGCCTGGATTTTTCGTAGAGTTCAGCAATCTGCTTGGTAACCATGGGTAGTTGTAATAGCTTGGTAGTGTTGACTCTGACTTTAATCGTATCGAGCAAGGTTTCTTGTTTCCTTTTAAGTTTACTAGAGTGTCGTTTCACCGTTAAAATTCCAGTACTTGGGTTGTACGTACCACTCAAACCTAGCTTGTAAAAGTACTGTCTGAACTTGTTGGGTTCCAGTTGTGGATTTTTGTTGTTGGTTATAAAGATTTCGAGTCCTTCTTCGGAGTGGTTTCGTCGAAGTCCCAAGAATCTGGGTTTTAAGCTATCTAGAAAACGAGTAACCAAGTCGAATTTCAAGTTCATTCGAGGAAGATCGGCTTGAATTCTTTTCATCGTAAGTTTCAGTTCGATAAGCTTCGGCAGTGATGTTGATATCTGTGTCGATAAAAGGTGATAAAAGTTTGGACCACGTAATCGAAAATGTAATTTTTGATGAAAGCTTTTGATTCTAAACTTTCAAAAATTTGATTCATTCCATGAATTGTCACCATCAACTAAACTTACAACTTTGTTTGGATTTAGCAGAGTATCTGGTGCATGCTTCTATAGACTACTTTTATAAGTATTTGCATACAGCACTATACTAATTATAAACAAGCTAGTTTCGAGTTAAATAGGCTAAGCACTAGAAATGATATCATTTATAAGCTTGGTAAAATGCCTACAACCACGCAAAATCAGATAAATAGCAAAGATCACGAAATTGTACACAACTTAAAATACATCGCTCTATTACCAAGAATACACATCAGCTTTCAACTACCAAAAAGAGAGTGCGGCAAACAGAAATACGACACAAAGGGTGCTGCATACCAGATTCAACTATAGGATAGATAGCTATATGATCAACCGATCTGCCGACGGAACTTTATTGTACTACAACTTCAATCAAGACTACAGTTGTTTTGCAGTAGGAACTAGTAAAGGCTTCAAGATTTACAATTCAGATCCGTTGGAGGAGAGACAAAAGCAAGGTAGCTTTGCTATTAAACATTGTATAAGCTTATAAACTTTCTAGATTTCGAAATTGCAAATGATGAAGGTGGTAGTGGCATCGGCATCGTCTCCATGCTATTCCGATACAATTTATTAGGGTTGGTAGGTGGTGGTAGTGATCCAAAGTTTCCTCCTACTAAAGCTATCATATGGGATGACTTCAAGAAGCGAGCTATATTAGAACTGAGCTTCAACTCAGTAGTCAAGAATGTTATGTTGCGTAAAGATAGGTAAATCAATATCTATAATTTTTTAAAATTTTAACAAGAGGTATCTATTTTTAGAGTCGTAGTTATTCTAGAGAACAAAGTCTTTATATACAAGTTAAAGGATGTCCCTAAGAAACTGTTGACCTTTGATACTAGCACCAACGAAAAAGGATTAGTGGCAATGTCTTCAACTTCTGAAAGGACGATACTGGCAGTCCCTGGTCTCTCCAGAGGCCATGTCCAACTAATAGATATCATGAGCGATTCTGAAATGACCGATTCATCCGATATCAACGAACCAGCCCACTTGGACTTATCCAATAGTGTAGATACCGATGTACACTCGTACGCCAAAGCCTCCAAACATATAACCCAGTTGATTGATGCACACAGCCACAAGCTAGCTTGCCTTGCATTGAATCCAGAAGGCACTTTGTTAGCAACGGCCAGCGTTCAGGTAGCTATATACTTATAGCCTGTTTCCTAAGTATATATATTTATATTCTATTATAATAGGGCACGATTATCCGAGTCTTTGATACGAGTAATGGTCAACTCAAGGCGCAACTACGTAGGGGGCTAGATGATGCTGATGTCCTCTGGTAAAAATTGACTAGCATACAAAATTTAACCCATCGATAGCATCGCCTTCAACGCCGATTCTACTTTACTAGCCGTAACCAGCGACAAAAATACAGTACACGTATTTAAATTGGCACCTGAACTCAACTCTGCCGACGTTACCAACCCACCCAGCTACGCAGCTATTCCCTCTACCAATAGTTACTCCAAAAAGACGTAAGTTTTATTGAACACAGTTTAGATAAAGTTAACAGTTTATATCTAGATTTTCAACCGGGAATGGTAATCGTCAGTCCAGGTAACCTTAGGTATTTGAAGGTATAAAGTCTTACTTTTATAATTTAGTTTGGGGTTTATTCAAGGGTTTCTACCTAAGAACCTTTCCATCGAGCGATCCTTCGCCCAGTTTCGGATACCCAGCCAAGGTGCATCTAAAGTCGGTTTTGCCAACGGTCCAAATTCTAACACTCTTATTAGTAAGTCATCAATCCTCCAACTACTTTGCTTTTTGAAATATTAGCTCTAACCTATTGTAATTTTAGTACTTTGTTCCGATGGGGGCTACTACCGGGTAAGTTTCGACCCTAGAGTCGGTGGAGATTGTACTCGCGATGTCTACCGAAGGTTCTATAGGTCCTAGACTTCAAGTTTTAGACATACATTTAATTGTGATTTCCCAAGTGTATGTCCCAGTCTCCTATCTCTAGTGTTCTAAGCCTATGTGAAAACTCTGATGTTCGTATCCTCCAAACAAATTTAGGTTAAGGTCGGTAATTAGGTTGCTACCAACATTGCCTTGTATTTTAGATTTTTATTGCTTTTATTCTGTATTTTTTGATGCTATGTATCCTTCAACTTTACTATTGAGCTACCCAACTAATAAATGCTCCATTATTTCTTCATGCTTTCTACTTCCAATAAATTTATATTTTATGCATTGGTAGTCTATAGGTCCAAATATTATATACCTTGATGTGTATTTTACTGGTAGTGTAGACTATGTAAATATAAAATTGGCATATAGCACCCTATTATTATAAAACTGTCTGATTAAATATCAGATAGAACAGCATCGCCCATGCAATGTATCCTATTGCCTTGTTGAAAAACCCGGATTCTATTCATATTTTGTTAACTTTGAGAAATCTATTCCCTTCTCGTAAAGGTTTCTCAGTGGCATAGTTGTGTAATCCTTCGCTAAATACGCATCAAGTACAATCAGCCAATACTTAATATATCACTTTAATGAAAGAAGTTCTTATTTCATATGTATATTTCTAAATTGAGAGTGTATTTTAAATGTTTCAGTTTGAACCGGTGTATCCTAGCAAACATATTGGGATTAACGGTCTGTTCAAGCACCTGCCTTTTACATAGCTATTTCAATAGTTTAAAAGGCAATTATTATCGATTTAATAACAAGTCATTTGAAATCCAAGCGGTAAACTCTATTGAATCTACTTTGCTATCGTTAAAATATAAAGACACATAGGCTCGAAAGCAAAGGAAATTAAGTTTTATACTAAATCCGTTGCTAAAATAAAATGGTTGGAATATGCAAAACGTCACTACTATAACCAAACTCAATTGAAAAAGTAAAGTTTGATCGATACTATTCAAAACCATCAGTTCAGACTTACATTTGTATAAATAGAGATATGTGCCAAAAACATACCAACAATTCATTGGATCTCCAACGTCGATACTTACAATACTATTCTAATATACAGCATTAATTAATTAACTAATATATCTAATCATGAAATTCAACCAACTCAGCATATTGATTGTAGCCGTACTGTGTATGGAACTAATAAGTGGCAGGCTAAGGTTTGTACGGAAAATGAAGCCTAGGCGCGGTGAAAGTGCTAACTTACTAGCCAACAACCCAATCACCGATGATTTCTTAGACCTGGACGAAGCATTGGACGAATCCGACCTGTTGGAGAACAAAGTTACTGATTCCAAGAGCGGGAAGAAGAGGATTATCACCACGCGCATCGAAAGAATCAAGTACAGGGTCAATGGACTTGATAACGACAACAATGAAAAAGATGGGGATGCTAAGGAAGGTGCAGGTCTACCTAAACTCAACTTCAAAGTTCTCAGTAAACGGATCCAAGGTAGAAAAGTTGGAGCAAGCGAGGGCAAGAGCAAGAAGCTGCAGATTATTGAGGATCCCAATCAAGAGAATGCTAAAGTTTCACATAAAAGGGATGAGGAAAAGAAGGAGGATGAAGAACCTATAAGAAACCTTGATGTGGATATAGCGAGGAATTTCGAGCTTGATAGAGAGCCCGAGCAGATCCTGGACCTCAACGTAGATTTCAATTCCAACCGACAGGACAATGCCAAAGATAATGAAAGTGAAACCAACATAAACAGATTAACTACCACCAGTGTCGATGCCAATGGTGCTAGAAGACAGGAAAGTAATCGACTTAATGGGCGACCTGAAATTATCCAAGATGATAGGAAAGATGATGTTATTGGAATTCGAGTGGACAGTGTCCCTGAAATAATCCAAGATATTGTCCTTGACAACTCAAACGGACCGAGTAGTGACGACAGTCGTGATGCTGACACCAGTAGAGATATCGCCAACGTAAATTTGAGACCCATTGCCAGTTTAGATCTAGGTTTGGAAAAAAGGACTAAGGACAACAGCGATCGATTACTTCCTGATATCGAATTACTGAGTGGTGGCAAAAGTAATGAAAAGAGTGAAAGTACAAGCGCAGAAAAGGAAACGAGAGTAAAGCTCGACCTCAAAGTCTTAGATTCCGGCTCAAATCCAGATGCCAACTCCAACTTTGCTCAGAACCCTGAGCCTACAATAATCGAAAGTCTTCCGTTGAATGCCATCAATAGCGAGGATAACGGTAGTGAGGATAACAAAGATTTGAAAACTAGCGGCTTGGAATTCGGCTTTGACATTAACGAAGGTGAAAGTAGAAATGTTGGCGTAGACACCAGCCCTAAAACTGAAGCCGATGCTGATACCTCAAACTTAAACATCAACCCAAGTAAAAATCAAGATACTAAAGCTACAACCAATTCTAGCATCGACACGGGAATCAACTCAATAACCAATCCCAATAGCGATACTAACGACTCTGATTTACTAATTAATAAAACGAACATCCACGATGACGAGACCGATAACTCCAACAGCAATACTAAACCCAAGTTAAACTTTGACAGTGCTCCATCCATTCCATCGACAACTTCTGCTGATATCAAACCATCTACTCCCAAACCAAAGTCAGATCCAAAAGCTACATCCGATATCAAGCCATCTACCAAATCAAATGCTAATCAAGATAGTAAATCGGGCTTAAGTGAGGATAAAAAAGAAAGTACAAAAGTTACCAAGGTAAAGGAAGATAAGAGGTACAGGGATGAAGCAGAAGATAACTACAACTAATTCATAAGTAAACGTACACTTGCATTTCAATTCTCTTCTACATTATTATTAAATATGTATTAGCTTAAAGCCATATTTTAGTTAATATATAGTGTTTTTGTAGTGTCTTACACATATATCCAATATTTATCCCCAAGAACAGTATCTAAATTTAACAGTCTAAATGTTTGGTACTATAAAGTGAGTGCCATTAAGCATACTTTATTAGAAGAATATAGCACAGATTTCAAGCTAAATTTAAGCCAAATTAAAATTACAATTAGCATAGGCTATTTGAACTATAGTTTTTCAAGCCTAATTACAAGAGGCCTGAATCAGCCTATATATTTAGAATAGAGCAAACAAATTATAAGGGCACGCTATCTAAAGTAGCTAAAACTTTCTGACAAAGAGAGTATATTCCTTATACTTTTTACTGATCAAACGTTTGTAATGCCTGCTAATATCTCATATCCTTTATTGAAAAAGTGAACTCTTTTGCTATTATATAAACAAAGAAGTGCCGTTGATCAGAGTTGAAGTAAAATAGGCCTAATAGATAGCATATAGTAAAAGAATATACAGCAACTTTTCCAAAAATTTACTGCCAACTTCGACCTAAGGAATGGCCTCCAATACAACTAGTCTACCCCGAATATAAATGTTGATTAAACTTAACCTATTGAGCCCTTGCCATTTATTCTTATATAGAAAGGAAGTTTCAAAGCTTAATAAAAGCTTTAACTTTAGCATTCATTTCAGCATCCTATAGCGATGGATTCAATCTAACTCTTGGGGGTATCTGATCACTGACTTATGTTTCACATGAGTTTTCATAATTCAAATTCCGAATATACTCAGCGACAAGTTCCATTGATTTAAATGTGGCTATTTTATTGCCCTCGGATATATAGTATCCTAAAAAGTATATTTTAATATATTGTGAATGCCCAGCTTTATATACTTTTTAAGATTTTTGGTTACGTAGCATGCAGCCACAAGCTTTCGGTTTAGAAAACATTATGAAATAGTCAAGCTTCCAGAGGATGGCTATGATACTGTCAAAGTGTAACTATAATTTGGAAGGTGCGAGTGGATACGAAATTCCAAATTTACAGCACCCATGACTTGGACAAGCTTTAACATGTGGTGCAGTACTATGCAAAGGAACCCCGTTATCAATAATCTTTCTATAAATGACAAATGCATTTTTGCTTACTTTATAGCAGGGCTTCATACAATACCTTCTAACATTAGCTATAGTAAGAACTTTATCTTTGATAATATATATTTTGTTAAAATTCACCATTATAGTAGGTGGACAATAGCTATAAGAAAATTTACTAGATCTCATGCCTTAAACTTCATCCATTTTCTAGACTCCAAACCCAAGCCTTAGGCTTAGGTGGTTATAGGATATTGTCAAACCGCCCAGGTTCGAGGAATTTAGAAGGCTAATAGGGATACCTCTTAAACCACAAATTAGCTAAATACCCACAACAAAAGTAATTATTTGCAGTAGCAAGGGTTAATTGGTTTATACTCTAATGCGCACCAATATACAAATGTGACCAAAGAAGTGTGATTTCAAAGCTTCTCAAAATGAAATTGGTCCGACTATTTCATACTATTAGGAGCCTCAGTCAAGGAGAATTACAACCCCATATACTTTAATTAAGCACTCCTACTAGCTGGATTCGAGGCATATAGATCGAAAAGCTAATATAAATAGCGACCCAAATCCTACTCAAATTAATTATAATTCAAGAATATCAAATAATTAATAAATTTTGGATATGTTCGGGCTCAATATTAAGAACGTAGCTCTATTGGTTTTGGTAACCTTACTTACCCTCAAGTACGTCGACGCCACCAAGACGAAATTGACTCATTACTGGATCGCCGACGAAAAGGAATTCCCCATCAAGCAGGAAGTTTCAGTCAAAGATGAAAGTGGCAAGGAAATCGCCAAAGTCTCCAAGAAGTTCTACAGCTCGTTGGAAACTGAATGTTCAGGACTGTTAAAGGACGGTAGAATTGTCAACGCAGTGGACAACCAGTGCACCAAGTTCAAAGTCGTCAAGGGAGCACTAGGATCCAACGATAATATCCTAATCCCTTACGTCTCTGTCGCCTCCAACACTGTCAAATACGGTGCCAAGATAGTCATCGAAAAGTACAAAGGTACCAAAATGCCCAACGGTCAGAAACACAATGGGTGCTTTGTCGTCAGCGACACCTGCCACACCTGTACAGGGAAGACCGATATCGACATCTACGCTTTTACATACTCCAACTATCAAAAGTACTCGGAGGATTTAGACGGCAGTGCCGACTACACCATCCAGAACTGCACTCCTGGCAAATGGGTTTAATTTAAAGTTATTGGTAGCTTTTTTCGATATCTCTTATAGTTTTGAAAAGGGATATTGATGTTGAATAAATTCATATTTTACTGTTGCATTATATATTTTTCAAATGTATACAGGCTCTTCTTTACAAACATATATGTTTGCTTATATTAACTCAAAAATTATTAAAATTTCCTTCCAGCCTGTGGTACATATACTTTTATCCAATACTTTATTCTATAGCTGTTTAATCGACGTTCTTTTTGTACTAAAACTTCATCTGTTTTGATTAATTGTCAATGCCTCATTAGAAGCTTTAGAATGCCCTATGTGTTATGTTCTGGTACTATCTAATTATCCTCAGGTACAACATGTTTACAATAGATTAATCAATATATTGTGATTGCACAATTCCATAGCTATTTTAAGACATCTGGCGACACTATATGTGGCCACGAGCTTCTGACCTACAAAGCAGTATGAAATAATTGGTGTACTGATAAAAAATTCTGTCGCTACCAAGGTGTAGTTCAAGATTTGGGAGGTGCGAGTGGATTTAAAAGTTTCAACATACGATACCTATGACTTTAATACACATTAACATGTGGTGTAATACGATATAAAAATTCCCTGATGTTAATGCCTTTACTTTAAATGTCAAATGCATATCTGTTTACGGTAAAGCAGGGCACTTCACGATACCGTAATTGCTAACTTTGGCAATAGTCAGTTGGACACTGATAGTAAAGATATGCCTTTTTATTGAAATTCCATCAATATGGTATATCAAGAAATGGCGTGAGTAATCTTGTTGAATCGGTTAGTTCAACCATATCTAATAATAGGAACCTTAGTTACGAAGAATTGCAAACACCAAATTCTGACAAGTCGTGACCTTTATGGTAAAGACATTTAGAGCGAAAAAGTAGTATAAATAGAGCCTTAATTCCACCAAAATTAATAAAAAGAAAGTCAATAATTAATAAAACAAACATGGTTGGGCTCAATATCAAGAACGTAGCCTTAATTGCTTTAGTAGGTCTCTTAGTCCCCAAGTACGTGGCTGCTGCCAAGACCAAGTTGACCCACTACTGGATCGCCAATGAAAAGGAATTCCCCATCGGTCAAGATGCAACCATCAAGAGTGAGAGTGGCAGCGTCATCGCCAAAGTCTCCAAGAAGTTCTATAGCTCGTTGCAAACTGAATGTTCCGGACTTCTCAAGGATGGTAGAGTCGTCAACGCCATGGATGAGAACTGTACCAAGTTCAAGGTTGTCAAAGGTGCTTTAGGATCCAACGACAATTTCCTAGTCCCTTACGTCTCCGTCGCCTCCAACTCGTTGAAGTACGGTACCAAGATCGTCATCGAAAAGTATAAGGGAACTAAGATGCCCAACAAAAAGCAACACAACGGTTGCTTCATTGTAGGTGATACCTGCCACACCTGTACCGGAAAGGCGGATATTGATATCTACGCTCTCACCAACGATAACTACCAGAAATATTCTGAGGACTTGGATGGCTCTGCTGATTATACAGTACAAAACTGCAGTCCTGGTACCTGGGTTTAAGTGAGGTTAGCAGTAAGCTTTTACTAACTTATTCCTAACGTTTTGAAAAGAGATGTCGATGCTGAATAAATTCTTGTGTTGTTTCGATGTATAGCTTTTAAAAGTATTTGTATATAATTTTTGGGATGTAGCTATGGACTTGAGGTTGGAAGGAAGTATGGATCGCATTTACAGTGTTAACAGTTCATTTATACAAAGCTTGTACAAGATAAACTATACAGTTTTCCATTTCAATAGAAGCTCTTGAACAGATAATAAACAGAGTTAGAATATAAGCCGCAAATATCAACACTTTAGCTCTTAATTTAGTACTACTCTGATTTCAAATGGTATTATGGGTTTTTGAGAACTTGGCTCAAACATTTTCCTCAGAATCTGAGAAGGTTGCTCATATATCATACTTGAGGATATTCATTTACTATTTGACTATATGTTAGGATATATTAGAAAGCTGAATTGGTTTAAACATACTGGTTGATATCTAGAATAAGGATTCTAAAAGAACAACTAACAAATTGAAATAAGATAGCAAAACCAAACTTTATATAAGAGCTGCGCAAATATATTATGAAAAAGTACCAAACATAGTAAAATAGTTATTCAAACTCTACATCAAATTTGAAATATCCATATATCCAACCTCGAAAGCTATACTAAAAAAGGAAGTATTTTATTTCATCTAAGTTCTCCATACATCAAGGAATCTAAACCCAAGTGCTTGGCACACAACTTTTAATAACGAAATCAGCATTCCCATTCAAAGGTTCCGAAAACTGGAGGAAATTGGCATGGGTTGAAGTAAACACATTGATGCCAACACAATCGAAACATTCATCCTCAACTACAAAACAGCCGTCATGTTCCTTACCGTTAGGCATTTTAGCACCTATGTACTTAGGGATAACGATCCTAGTACCAAAGGCTAGTCGGTTTGTTTTAACTGATACATAGGGGGTCAACGGATTGTCATGGGAGCCTAAGCTGATGACGTTTACGACTTCAAACCGGGTACGCAGACCATCTAAAGCTTTGACCACTCTACCATCTTTCAACTTGCCGAAACCTTTCTGTTCCAAGAGGTGGTAGAACTGACGACTAACTTTGCTGATGGCTTTGCCATCGTCGTCTCTAATACTTACTTGCTGCTTAAGCGGGAATTGGGTTTCTTCCGACAACCAATAGTGGCCTAAGGGTGAAGTTGCGGATAAGATGGGTTGCAAGAGGAGCAGACTTAGGGATACTAAGGTTGGTACTTTGGCGATACTGGTTCCAAACATAATAAAGTTAGTTGATGTAATAATTTATAGGTTGATGAGGTGGAATTATTGGCTTTATATAGAGTATACTTTTGGATAAATATACCTATTTTGTTTTTGAGTGAGTTCATCGCTGTCTATCGATTTCATTTCTGAGCTGTTCAAATCAAATTCGATTGTTTACAAATAAGATATACTTTTATACTTGTTCATAAAAGCGAATATACCTATTTATATAAATTAGACTGTCAAAATAGAGGTAATCAAGAAGTATTATATACAGTTATCATATGTAATAAAGACTTACAATAGACAGCCGGTTAAGGTAGATATTGATGAACACCATAATCCATCCTGCCGATCCTATTTGGATTACGACCAGAATTTCCTATCCAACTACGATCTGGGAAATGCGTATGAGACAGTCTCAAATTCACTGTTCGTTGAAAAGGTAGATACGTGTTTTATAGTGAACAGCTAGCTAAACACTCTAATAAACTAGGGATTACTAGTCGACCGATAACGTTCATTTAGAAGTCCAATTTCCTACAAGTTTATTTGGATGCTAAGTATAATAAATTAGTGATGTTCTTGGGTTTCAGTTAAAAAATATACCTTCAATGGCTAGTAAAGCAACTATAAATGGAAATTGCGTAAGAAAATTAAAATATTAAATCAAAACCGAGCATTATGTGCATTCCACTATAAACATATGAAAAAATTTAATACTATATTTTGAATATAAATTTAAACATCGCTGAAGAATTTAAACCCATACACCTGGTGTACAGCTCTGTTGAACGAAATCAGCACTGCCATCCAACTGCTGCGAGTATTTAACAAAGTTGACGTTGGTGAACGTATAAATGTCAATTCCGGGACACCCATAACAGCTGTCATCAATGCTAAAGCACCCGTTGTGCAATTTACCATTAGGCATCGTGACTCCTACATACTTGGGTATGACAACTTTAGTTCCGAATGCTAAACTGTTGGATGCAGCTGATACATACGGAACCAATGGGTTATCATGGGAACCTAAGGCTGATGGGACGACAGTAAATCTAGTACAGTTGTCATCTTGAGCGTTTACAATCCTACCATCTTTCAACAGCCCTGAGCATTCGATCTGTAACGAGGCGTAGAACTGTCTGGAAACTTTGCTGATCTCTTTGCCTTTAGAGTCACGTATACTTACTTCAGGCTTGATGGGGAATTGGGTCTCCTCCGATATCCAGTAATGTGTTAATGTTGTTTGGATAGAGTATGTGGACTGAAGTAGTAATAAAGTTAATAATACTGTTGCTGTTACGCTATTGAAGTTGATTCCAAACATATCGTTGCAATTTCTAGTTTGTTGAAATCGGATTCTTGCCTTTATATACACTACGATTTGATCTATATATCTGCGAGCTTTTACTTGTGACTGCATCTTATTAATCAATAAACTATGTACTTATTTTTAAAAGTTTTTGGTAATGTGGTCTTCTCAATATTAAGCGTATGATATAGCTGATCCTTTATATATGTTACTACTGCTTCTGCGGTGTAGGAGACATCCCTTTAGCTTTATAAATAAACTTGAATTTAAAGCCTAGAAACGTATATATCATTGTTTTTATCCTTTTATAACTTGTATTTTAGAAGCTTATATCAACTTATACAATTTTTAATTATGCTTTTAACTTGTATAGTAAAATGATAGTTGTGATCCTTTCACTTGTTTACCACCTGTCAGTCACAAGTGCTTTGAACTTTGAATTCTATCTACATTCTCATCTCACAAGGTTACAATGTTAGTTTGATATTTCTCCAGTATATAAGTATCAAAGGCCGGGTTTCTTTATTATAATCCAAGTTATATACATTCGAAGTACAATTAAAAGTCTTAATATATTTAGTAATATATAGTTACAGCGTAGTAAGAGGCTATTGTATACTATCTTATATCCAAAGAAATTATAAAATAGTTTGAAATAATTATAAACTTGACCAGACTTTTTCAAAGCTGCTATAAAGTCTAAAACATACATTCTGAAATAGGGAAGTAGTTAATATGAGATAATATTTGTACTTTTGCAAATTCAACAAATCTATATATAAAGTTTACATTGCAAAGCACATCGTACTCAATTTAACTTATATTCATCAATACAACAGAATTGACTCAGCTTCGAAGCTTTCAATATCTTGAGATTGATATCAACTCAGCCCACTTTGATAAACCTCAACATAGTTTTCAATAAGCCCAACTCCAAAATTGAACTCCTACTTTCAAAAGGCAGCCTCAAAGTTCCGATTAAATCGCTTGTAAATAAATGTTTAAATTATATGATGGCGTAATTAATTTGGACTTTTAAATGAAAATTCTGAAATTGTTTATTTCAGATTACTAAGCTTTACTAAACCAATTAGAATGAAAGGGATCTTAGTATAAATGAACGTTCAAAGTTTCAGATAAAAGCATTTTTACACGAAGCCCAAGTGCCGCCAGCCAACATCAACTTTTCGATAACCTCTTAACTATAATCGTAGGGTTGCTATTGATTTTAATTTTACACTATTTATTTTTTCTACACCAATCGTATCATACACTTTTTAACCTTCTGTTTTTCAATGTCAGCAGATCTTTTTCCTAAATCCCGCAACAAAGATTTACCTGAAGAGGGGGAGATTGTTGAAAATTCCACTTCAAATGGTACTCTCAACATCAAAGATGGCTCCAACAACAGGGAACCTAGCAAGATAGTCAGTAAAAAAGAAGTTTCTGCCCATTCTATTTCAAGCTCAAAAGAGCGAAGGAGTTACATGTCTGACATCAATTCTAGATATCAGTCGAGAGACAACAGAAGTTATTCAAAGGAACGTACGCGCTCCAGAAGTCGAGACTCGAAGCGTCAACGTGGATATTCCGAACGCGAAAGAAGCAGTAATTCTCGCTCCAAAAATAGCTCACGATACGCCAAGGAATCGAATGATTCGCGTAGCTCCCATAGAGGAGAGAGGCAGGAAAACCAAAAATCCACCAAAGGTGATAATAGTAAAAGTTCAGATTTGAAGGAAAAACCAAAGTAACAGCATTATTATGAAACACACTAACATGCATTTTAGGGCAGAAGAGACTCAGGACTTTGACTTTGATTTCGAAGAAGACTCAGAAGAAGCCGAACAGAAGCTTTTAGAAGAAAGAAGAAAACAGCGACAGGCTATTCTAGCTAAGCATTCTCACCTCAAAATTGAGATGGGGGCTAGTCCCTCCTTTTCTACTCCAGATTTTAATAGTGCCGTACAAAGCCCCTTTGACCTTTCCAAGAAATGTGATCAAGATGACAAGCTACATGTCGAAAGCGAAAAGAATGGCGAAGCCAACTCTTCCTCGTCACCTGAATTGACGTATTCAGCTGCCGACTACAACCCTGACTTGGATCGCGAGGCTGAAAGGTTACATGTGTTAGAGCATAGTGGTGTTCAAATCACACAGCATTCGACTAAAAGTGAAGGACTCGACGAAGGAAAGCCTACGGTTTTAGATGTCAATTCCAAAAACACTGAATCAGATGGCGACTTTGATATGTTTGGAGATGAAATACACGAAGTCGTTGCTCCTAAAGAGGTATAGGTGCTAACTTGGCTTTTACTAACTTACTTTAGAACGAGGTTTCGAACTCTGGAATCTCTATCAATCCGGCACTCCAAGATAACTGGGATGATCACGAAGGGTATTACCGTAAGCTTTCCTTTCAATCGTATAACTAATGTTATCTAGGTGTCACTTTAGGTGAGGTGTTAGCGGAGCGCTACCACGTTTTTAGCCTTTTAGGTAAAGGAGTATTCAGTTCCGTCGTCAAAGCCAAAGATCTTAAAAACTCTGAGATTGACGTTGCAATCAAAATCATCCGTAACAATGAGACAATGTAATTTTGGTTATTATACTACTACTAATTTTCGACAGGCATCGCCTTGGAATGAAGGAGATTGACATTCTTAAGAAGCTTACCGAAGCCGATCCTAAAGGGAAACGTCACATAGTCCAGTTCCTTGAATACTTTGAATACCGAGGTCACCTATGCGTAGTTTTCGAATCTCTAAAGTAATTTTTCTAATGTTGGTGGTATATCTAATTTTTTAGTATGAATCTCCGTGAAGTACTGAAAAAATTTGGGAAAGATGTTGGCCTTTCGATCAAGGCTGTCAAAGCCTACGCTCAACAGCTATTCTTAGCCCTCTCACTTCTAGAGAAATGTAGTATAGTTCATGCTGATATTAAACCCGACAACATCATAGTAAAAGTTTGTTGATAAACCACCCCTAACTCCTATTTAGGTCAATGATTCCCACAATGTCCTCAAAGTCTGCGATCTGGGATCGGCCTCTTACACCACGGACAACGAGATCACACCCTACTTAGTCTCCCGCTTCTACCGAGCGCCTGAAGTCATACTTGGACTCCCCTACAACACCGCTATTGACGTGTGGTCGGTTGGCTGCACACTATACGAGATCTACACCGGCAAAATGCTCTTTCCCGGTCGCAATAACAACCACATGCTCAAGCTCATGATGGATCTCAAAGGTAAATTATCCAACAAGATGGTCAAGCGAGGCGGCTTCTCGTCTCAACACTTTGACGAGGATTTCAACTTTCTCTACAACAACTCTGGGGTTGTCAAAGTAAGTTTTTTATTCTTTTCCAAACTAAATTTGTGATAGAAGTTAGTCTTCACGAAGCCACACCGAGAACTCAAGCAACGGTTGGTTGGTGTAAGTGAGGCATCCAACGAAGAAGAGCTTCGACTCGTGCATCTGCTTGTTGATCTAATTGATCGATGCACTCAACTTAACCCTGAGCATCGTATTGGTGTACATGAAGCGCTTAACCATCCTTTCTTGGGTCAGTAGTTGGAAGGCTTAGGTATATTTTAAGTTGCTTACTGCGGCATATTATTTTGGAGTCGATGAGAATTAAAGACTGTTAATTAAACTTTGAACTATAGTGATTTTTGCTATAGCTGTTATTGGGTTGGCTATAACTAATTTTCTAAATGAAATCTATTGTTTTCGCGCTAAAAGATTCGCCCTAGATTTCAAAAGTATACCATAACTATGGTTGTTTTGATAAGAATGTATATAAACTCCGAAAAAGTGACCAACAACTTTATTTAGTTGAAATGTAGGTTCCAATGCTCCATAGCAAGCTTGACATGCCTCGGGAATTCATTACGATCAAGGGTCACATTTGAGTTGACGATCAAGTGCAGGTACTCGACTATAACTTTTAGATCCTCCTCCAAAGCCAAGGGGAAGTACCCGTTAGCTAAAGTAGAGCTGGTATCGGGAATGGCATGCTGGCTTTCGAATTCTTGGGCCTTGAGCTCAGCCTCTTCGATAACCTAAACAAATAAGTATATTATGTACCAATAGCTTACCTCTTGGGGCAAACCAGCCATCGATGCGACGTTCATACCGTAACTCTAAAGGTAACGGATAGGTGAGTATATTATTGTTATAGCATTGTGTACCTTGGGACAGACTCCATTGACTAACTTGTAGAGGAAGGTGACATCGCGACTACCTGGTTCGGCTAGGCAGCTCATATGCATCAAAGCAAGGTTGGGGTACTTGCCCAACTCAGTTGTCAGCATACCGTAATGAGTCGAGAAAAGCCCTAAGCATCCAACTTTGGTAGTCAAGTGGTACAGTACTGCAAAGGCAATAGCATAGCTAGACGGAAATGTTAAATGTGCTACTATAGGATGATTTACCCATCGAAAGTACTTGTACCACGGCCAAGTTCGTCTAAAATAACTAGGGAGTGTGGAGTCGCCTCCTTGATGATCTTGGCGGTCTCGGCCAGCTCGACCATAAATGTAGATTGCCCCGCCAGTATATTATCGTTGGCACCTAAAGCTTCATTAGTGAAATTCGACTTCTACTTCCTATTACCAATACGGGTGAAAATTCGATCGAATGGGGTGAGCCTACATTTGGTAGCTGGGACGTAACATCCCAGCTGGGCCATTATTATAGCGACGCAGGTCTACAAAAGATGAGTATGTACCAAATAAATGTATACCTGTCGGAGTAAGGTGGATTTGCCACCCATGTTTGGTCCGGTGAGTAGTACCATGTTGGGTTTAGGTTGTTCGTCCCAGCCACCCAAATAGGTATCGTTGGGGATAAAATCTGATCCCGAACTTAAAAATTAGCTAATGGATCGTCTAAATAGTACCTGATGTTGAGGCAAGGATGACGTAATTCTTCAACTTCGAAAAAGTTACTTTTACCGCGGACACAGGGTACGAATTCGGGGCGACAACAAGGCTCTAAGGACTATAAATATGGTTTACATTTTGTTCACTTACCTCCCATCAGCTGGACGGCCCTAGCTAATGAATGTAAGCAATCCAATGAAGCAACTTTTGTAACAGCTGAAATCCACAGTTTATAATGGGTATCAAAGCGTGCGTACAGTTGGCCTTCTAAGGATTTCAGGATACCCGATCGAATTTCCTTCTTCTCAGCCAAGCTTTTAACCAAAACAGCCGTTTCAGGGGTTCGGTAACGTTTCAGTTGCTAAATATCGTTTAAGTGAAGAACAATAAAAAATAGAACCTTGGTCTGGCTCAGCTTTATCCAGTTGTTGGGAACCTTGATATCGAATGGAACCTCAAGTTGGTAAAGCTCCTTACCGATGTCACGGAAGGTCAGACTTTTGACCCTACAAAGCATGCCGTTAGTCCTCTGATTAAAGTACACTATACTAACCTCAGTTTCTTTTTCTGCTCGTTCAAAACATCAATAAGACCTTGCTCGATCTCAACTATCTCGTCATTGATAGAATCGTAGGTTGAATCCACGCCTTTGAAGGGAATTATAGTCCCTAAGACTGTTGAGTATCGAATTTAGCGCCAATTTTACCTTCGGTAAGGGCCAGCTGATGGTCAAAAGCGTTTTCATAGAAACTCAAGGTTGGTGCTAAATCGGGTAAGCTCTTGAAAATGTCCTTTAGGAGGGAAGATTTCACACCAGCTTCGAAGACTTCTTGGAGTCCTGACATCATGCTCTACACAGAATATTAGTATAGACCTTTAATTGCAGTTTCTGACTTACCAGTATTTTTTTGAAGGAGTTGATAACAGCAATGAATTCAGAGATCTTAACTCTACCAGCATGTACACGACTCAACATACGTTCCAGGTCGGGGAGTTCCCTCAGGTCGGATAAAATCTCTATTTGTAGAGTTAATGGGAATAGTTTTAAAATAGTTACTTTGGGCGGTATGGGAACTATTGATATCCTCGATAGCATCAAGCCTAGCTTCTATAAACGAGATGTGGCGTAGTGGGTGGCAAAGCCACTTTCGGAATAGACGTTTACCGAACGGGGTAACGCAGTGGTTCAACAATGCAAGAACGGTGCCACTCCCGGAACCATCTAGGTTATTCTGCAGAACTTCCAAATTATTGAGGCTTTGCCCATCGAGCACCAGTGTTGAAGCAACCTGCATCGGGCTGTAAAGTTTGATGTTACCGAGCGTCAGTAGATCTTGATCCAGTTTCAGCGATTTCAAGTACCAGATCAACCCGCCAAAGGCACTTAAAGCTAGTTCGTTGTCCAGTATCTCAAGGAGTCCACTAGGCCACTTACTTTGATCCGAGCCAAAGTACCCCCTCTGGCGAATTTCGTCCAAGGTGGTGCTAGCCGACCAAAACTCGGTTTCGGGAGACAAAATATTTCGGATCAGATTTTCACAGTGTTCGTCGAATAGCTTCAGCGTCTTCTTGCACAACTCATGCTTCGTGTAGATCAACTCTCTTGGCTTAACCTGCATAATCAGAGTATCCAAAAGAGTGCTATCGGCATCGTCTTCAAAGTAACACAGCTGGAATTGAGAGGTAGAAGTATCCACTATAGATATACCGTATCGGTTGGAGATTTCGTTGGGATCGACTAGCTCTTTGATGGACATACAGAAAGTGCTCATGTCATCGGTCAACATACCAGGGTCAATCAAAGTTCCGGCTGTAAGAATACTGGTCAGTTCCCGTTTGACAATCTTATCTTCCTTTGGAACTTTTTGACCCCTTTCCCTGAGTTCCCTGCCAAGTGCACTCTCCATCTGTTCGACCTTGGCTACCTTGTGCCCCTTAGCTATAAACTTGCTGGCCCAGAAGTCAAAGGAGGATTCGGGAACACCAACCATTTTCATATTGACCCTGTCCGTGAGCCTCAAGTCGAACTGCTGGTGACCGATGTCGGCATCGTTTTCGTAGAGCTCTAAATTTTAGAAATTGGAAACAAATATCTTTACCGTAGAATTTCCCCTTCTTGAAGAAGACAACCGAGTTGTAGTTCTTGCATTTGATCTCCCAGAACTGTCTCTCAAAAGGTGTAAATTTGCTCCAAGCCGATTTTGGAATAAACAAGGTCCGTGGGTCATAGTTGGGATCCCCTAGACAAAGTTAGAGCTATTTTTGGCTATATTTACCAGGTAAATTTCCAGAAATATCTTTGACATCGACAAGCCAGGGGTAGCGTACTTCTTTGCTATCGCCGTTATTTTTCTCTGAATTTGTACTCTTCTTTTAAATAATCAGTTTATGGTCAATAGGAAAGGACATACCGTAGTAAAATCGAAGCTTTTTTTCTTGGATTGTGCTGCAAAGGACTACTTTTTTAAAACGGTATAGATGCTAAATCTTACTTGAAGGCGATTGAAGGTATTTGAGGAATTATCCTATTGCGATTAGTAATGGACAACAGCACAGCTTACCGAAACATTGGTGATTCTTAAATGTGCTAAACCCAAAGTAGGAGTATAGTTAATATTAGAATCTTTAGGTGGGCAATCCATACTACTGTCATCTACTTTAAACTAAATTAATATACTTGTTTCAAAAGTTTAAAAATACTAGTATCAGCTTCCATATCTTCTACATATTCTTCCTCAAGCTTGGTTTTTTTTGTATCCGCTACATCGAGCTCATCTAAATAATTGATAAAATTTTATATCGTAAAATTACCATCTGAACTTTCAATGTAATTAACTTTCTTGGTGGTTCTCTTCTATTAAGATGGGCTGTTAATGCAAGTATATAAAAACTTTTATACTTTGAGTATAAGTGATTCATCGTCGGAACTCTCCTGCATAGTGGTGTTGATTTCATTGGACTTTTCAGTAGTTTCCTAATAAATGTTCAATTTAAACAAAATGAAATGAAATATACCGTCTTAGTTATTACAGGCTTCTGGTTGGAGCTCTCCTGCATAGAATTTTTATTCAATAGTTCTATTAATGATTCAAAAAATAAGATAAGTTGGTTTAAAAATATATAGAAAAGCTACCTAGATTTTCCTTTTGCTTCATGTTGCTAGTACTGACTTGTGAATTGGTAGATTCTGTCTTAACAATCGGTTTGAAAAAAGAAGTCAGGGTGGTCTGGACGAAGTTCGGCTTGTACCCTTCACTTAATCGCTTCGCTTCACGCTCCTTGCGCTTCTTTTCCATCTGCTCGATCTGTTCAGGTGTGAATTTCATGTTGAAGCCCTGTCTATTTAACTTTTTTGAAAAACTGAAATCTGTCATAGTTGAAAATTCAATAAATTTCTGGCAAAGTTCAACTTTGGAATTTGTCCCAAATAGCTTGTCGCATAAAGCTTACATGAAATTCATACTAGAGTTCAAGTAACAGGTACATATCCACAGATTAAAAACAAAGCTATATATTGGATAGTCTTGGACCGAGTAGTATTTTTAAGCTCTTAGAAATCGCTAATGGCATTTCAAAATATGAGCGATAAAGCTAGTTCAAATTCCAACTTAAGGCTCGATCAGTTTAAAATCTATAAAAATAAGACGTTCTAACTGGTATAGCCAGCAAATAGCTAGAGTAAACAGCACTATATTTAACAGACATTCTATATATAATACAACAGCAAAAAGCCATGAATAACAAACTACATTATCTAAAAGCCAAGTTACAGAAAAAATTCCAGCAGAGAAATATGTTTTACTCGCCAAAGCTACAAACTAACCTTAGATCTAACAGGATGCATCCTCAACTCATGAAAGGATAATGGAAGCTTCTAGCACAGTTAGAACTTGTAGACGAACTCCTTATCCTTGGCCGGCTTCTTACGCTGCTGAGCTTTCTTGGCCTCGTTCTGAGCTGCCATATCAGACAAGTCGACCTTGGGCAAGCTTTGGTGTCGTTCCTATCAAAATACCGTCAATTGACCAAAAAAGGGAACACTAAAATTTACCTGAGTTGAAGCTTCGTACTTGCGATCGTCGCCATGGTCAGGATCATCAGTTTGAGTAGGGGCATTGTCATCCATTTTACGACGCTAAAAGTTATATTAGTTTAAAATGTTTGAGACGTATTACTTTGCTGTCGTCATCCTCACCTGCCAATGCGGTGGTATCGTAGGTATACTGCGATCCCATAAACCCTCGCACCGAGACGTCCTTTTGTGGAAGGACATGGTAAAGCTGCTTGGGTGCATCATACTCGGCAGTGCTAACATAAAATTTAGTTTTTGTCAAACTAGAAGCCTACCGTCTAGAATCTTTGCGCAACTCAATTTCCTTGGGCGTCTCCAAACCGCTGGCGACTGAGATGAGGCCGGAGGGAGTAACTAAACCACCAATATCTTCGGGTTGAGTGTCAACTTCGACTGGTTGTTCATCATCATCACCTTCTTCCTCTTCTTCAACCTCTTCCTCTAGGTCGGCATCTAAAAACATTCGAAGTTAGAGGCGATTTGGTGAAAGATAGTTACGTTCATCTTCAGGATCCATCTCACCCCACAGCGTACGTTCGACTGGTTCAGCATTTTCATCGATGCGACCAAACGAATTTGTGTTGAATACATCTCCGTATAGTGGGTTGTTGAACTAAATAGATAGTTGGTTAGGATTACAAATATCAAAATTAAAAATACCTCATCAACTGGAGGTTTGCCCCAACCACCGGGATGGAAACCCCAGGTAGCACTATATGTAAATACTTGAGTACATGGTAACCAAAAACAATTTAAAACTTACCCAAGTGGGATTGGGGCATTTAACCCGGCGATTATCAAGTTGGGGTAGCTAGGAGGCGGACCGTAGCGCTGCATATTGATAAGCCAAGGTGGAGGAGCAAGGGGAGGTATATTTAAGGCAGCCTTGAGAGCTTCTGAAAGGTTTCCAGGTTTCTTATCCTTTAATTTGGCTTCAAATTCTTTGCCCTCGTAGTACAACTCCCCATGCATCGTTAGGTAGGGCTTGGTCTGGTAGCGGAAGAAGGCGTCATGTAGCCGTTGGTAGTCGATATCTAGTCGACCCATACGGGGTTGCATGCGTTCCCTAGCTTTGGACCGAAGCTTAGCATGATCCTCTTTCTCCTTTACAGCTGCCCGCATCTCCATGATACCGGTATCTTTGATGAAAGCTAAATTTAAAGTTAGTCATTTGTAAAAAGATGTAAAGTACCAGGAAGTTCGAATGGCGGCTTTTCAACTCCTCGCTTGCCTTGTAAGTATTTACGCTTCTGGGACCAGTGCCTAGGGACCGGTACGGTGTTGCGGTACCCTTTCAAGTACACTAATAACTTAGGATCGCTAGCAGTAACATCGACCCACTACCTGAATTAATGCTTGAAAACACTTCAAATAATTACCTCGACTACTTCGGGCTTCTTAGTCTGTTGTTTCAAGGCTGAAATGGAGAGTCGGTTAAGTTTGCGCAGCTTCTTCTTGGATAGAGTAGGTTGCTTATTTTCCTCATCGTCGTTGGAGCTTCCACTATCATCATTATCTCCAACAGCGAACCCATAACCGTCTCGGGCCTAACAATTTTAACATTGGTTTTTAAAAAACTTACTTCAAATTCTTCAGAGTCAACTTCTAGCTTAGCCAACCTTTCAAATGCATCGGAGAACTCATGGTAAAGTGGATTTTCCTCATCCATATCCAGACCTTGAGGTACATACTCTACCTCTACTTCGCCATTGAGCTTGGGACTGTTGTTCGTGTCCGATTCACTCTAATTTAAGAATAAGTATATTAGCTATTTAAATTAAGTTACATAGACTATCTGGTCAGGGTGATTCTTGCCACTGTCCTTCTTCTTACGACGACGTGCTTTTATGGGCTTCTTCACTTTATTCTCTACCATAGTAGTTTCGTTATTGGAGTTAATTAGGTTGGTTGGTTGACTTACTTTCCTTCACTAAGGAAAACCTTCTAAGCTCAAGTGATGTTTTGACGAACTTTTGTTCTTTGAATTATTATGCAAATTTTAGAAATTGCTTTCCTAAGCCCAATTTTCATTTGCCGAATTTTCTGCAAAATAAGGAAATTTGCTTCCAGACTTTTTAAAGCATGCATTCTATCAACTTACTATTGCTGATAACTGAGAAAACAACAAATATAAGCCTATAGATGTCTTCAAAGAAACTACAATTTATATAAAAAGTATAAATACACGACAAATAACTAGTATATTAGCTTAAAAGCTTTAAAATATACAATAAACTTCAATTTATAACTTAAATTGATATATATTGTCAAATCCAACAGATGTTTCCTCTAATAAGTATCTAACCACGCATTTTAACAAGCCCAAATAAAAAGGAAGATAAACATAACTTTTATTAGATCTCCTCAATCAAATTCTTGATAGCTTCAGTGAGGAACTGGGTACCCTCCTCCAAATTTTTAACCTTGATAAACTCGTTGTGATCGTGAGCTCTATAAGTTAAATTGCGATGGGGGGATAGTCCAAGTACTGGAATCTGGAACTTGCGAATGTGTCTACCATCAGATCCACCTGGATAGATTTCCAACTGTAGCTTTATGTTCCTAAAATATAGTAAAGGTTAAAAGTCACTCTAATACAGGATAACTTACAATTTCTCAGCAGCCTTCTTGATGCTTTTGTAGAACCAAGGGTCTTTAGTTAGGTCGGTGACAGCAGGACTACCTCTATCGAGGTAGTTGATGGTAACGTTAGCCTTTTTAGCCCATTTGTGCAAGTTATTGTCAAATTGAGTTAGGTTGGTCAAAGGAGAAACTCTACAGTCGTAGGTATAGGTTGCCGAATCAGGCACCGTGTTGATGACACTACCTCCCTTCATTATAGTTAGATTGATGGAGGTTACATCTCCATCTCTCTTCTTGCCGGATAACACCTGCTTTTCCTGGGAGTATCTGTAATCCATTATAAAACTATGGAATCGATGCTACATTTGTTTTAAAAGGATTATGTTAGAGATTTGAAGGGATGATAAAGGATCTGCTTACCAGCTTAGTAGTAGCTAAATTTTTTATGAAAAAAGAAGCGTGCCCGGCATCCCCGTTGGCAACAGCTTCAAAACGCCTATATCATTAAAAATTAGCATTATACCTATAAAACTAAGATAAATTACCATAGGTACTTTTCCGAGTAGTAGATGGTAAAGTAATCTTGCTGTTTAGCTAGACCTATTTACGCTAATAAGCACATCATTCAATATATAATCCAATTTACCTTCATCCCAAACGAAGCCCACGTTTAGTTCCAAAAATCTAGGGGTATTTACAAAACAGGCTATCCCATCAGTCCCACCGATTTCCTCATCAGGCGAAAATACAATATAGACAGTACGTTTCGGTTTATAGTTTAAACTTATCAACTTTCTGATAGCTTCCAAGTACCTAAAAATTAAAATTGTCAATAATATGTAAAGTATTATAAACTTACTCAATTCCCAGAGCTTTCGTATCTTGAGTACCTCTACCAACGACAATATCATCCCCAAACTGATCTTTCTTCAAAACGGCACCAAAGGGGTCTTCTTCCCACTTACTTAAAGTCACCGGTACAACGTCGGTATGGCTATTTAACAAAATGCTCTTGCTGTCGGTAGTACCTTGCCACTTTATAATGACTATAGGTTTGTCCGGCTTACAGTTGTATATCTCTAAAGGTAAGTTTAACTCAGCAGCGTACCCTTGTAAAAATTCGGTAGTTGCCTTGTAGTTTGGGCCTGGTTGCTCACTGTGAATCTTTACGTAGCTCTGTAGCTTTGTAACTGCATCAGAAGTTGGACTGCTTAAACTAACTTGAGTCGTATATACAGTCGACAGCTGGGCTAAGAGTGCTAGTATGTAGTTGAAGTTCCCCATTTTTTAAGAATATGTACTTGAACGAGGTTAGTATTTTTAGCCAGATGCATATTTATAGGGCTTTGCTGTTTTCCTCGTGATCTACCTAATAGCTATTCTGCTCGAATTGGCTTTTATCAGGCTAAATGATGCATAGGGTTTATTATTCTATTCACCCTTACCTCTATATGGATATTTGCAAATTTATTACCTAGGGCCTCTACCTATGAGACAAAACGATCCAATAGACATACAAGTAAACCCTTTGTATAGTGGAATATATATGGTAAAGACAGGTGCATCCCAGCCCAATTTTAGTTTGCTAGGTAGTGACCCAATAACAGCTGTAACTTGCAGCAAGTTGATAACCATGTGCACCTCGAATTATATCGTAGTCAACTATATTTACATTCTGTCTACTCAATAAAAGTTAATCGATTCAATTCCAATATATAATACATCACAAATTACATTGTAGTTCATTTAACCTTTGTTCATCAGCCCAATTGTTTTCTATGAGTTTGGCAACAATATGCTTAACCACATCTTCAAGTATACTGCAATAAACATTAGCTACTTCTTTCAATCCAGCATTGTTTGATTAGCTTGACTAGAGCTTGAAGTTTATCTCAGTAACAGCTTGTAAAACTGACAGCCGATTTATTTTAAAACTCTACTTATTTACCTTGCAGTAATCGTATTCAACCAACCCAAAGACTAATCGATAAAATCTACCTTTAGCCTATTTTACTTTTTACAAGCTGCTGTCCATTTTTTTATACCTAGGTCTCCACCAACTCTTGGTAGTTGGGGCTTCAACTCTCAGGATCTTCAATAGTATTGGCTTTTGATGGTTAATCATCTTATAGTAATTAAAGTACATGTAGTATTTATGGGCTAACTCTCAACATAACTTCTTTCTGATGTCCCAATTTTGACTTTTGATGAGTGCTTCTTAATTTGAAGTTGATGATTGGAGAATTTGATCTCAACATCGTAAAGTCCAGATTATAGTTGCTAACTTAATTCAAAAACTAATGCACTTAGCAAAATGGAATTCGTGCCACAGTATAATCAAAGTAAGGACCAGAATAAATTGTGACGTAACTTAACTGAAATGGTGATTTTACGCGAAAAGATAACCATCCAATTTAGCAATTTCATCCTGCTGCTTGAAACTGTGCAAATGAAATTTACGAATGGGATTTGGATCAGGCACAACCTTTCAAGGTCATAAGAAGAACGAATTCTTGTTTTGATTCCAGTTTACAAGTTGGATTAGAAATTAAAAGAGGGATACATCTTTCAACCATCTATTACTCTTTAAATTTTACCAGTACAAAGCAAGCCAGAGCACGGGTCCATAACCTACCACCACTATTTATTGAGTTAGAAAGTATCTGTATCGAGTATGTTTTACTTCAACAAGATCAAAATGAAGTTAAGACCAAGAAGTTGGCTACGACGGCTTACCAACAAGTTTAAAAGGAACTACAAAAGTCAAGCAGTAGACAGCAGCATCTGGAACTTAAAAGCAACTAAACAGATCCCTATAGACGGATCTACTATACCAGAACAAGCCGAGCTGACTTCCAACCAACTATTAGCCATCCACAACATGGGTACCGAAGCTTGGTACGTGCAGGATAACTTCGATTTGACCCGTGAACTCTATTTGAACAGAAGTAAAGCAACAAGATGTCTCAAGAGTAACGTACCCTTAGTCTTCCAATTGAACACCCAGACCAAGTACTTTGAAGTGGAAATCAAATTGGAAGATAACGTAGAGCTAACCCAATTTACCAATCAGGACCTCAACTTCTTGGTAGTAGTTGGCTTAGTATCACGATACTACCCAGATACCGTTTTACCAGGTACTGCTTTCGTTGGCATTTCTTTATTAAAATAATTTAGGGCAACAACCCTTTTCTATAGGGTACAACTCCAGAGATGGTACTATTTACGGTTACAGCAAATCCAGTAAACTATCGCAACCTATCCAATTCGAATCCTTTACGGTAGGGGATGTAGTTGGATGTGGATGTAACGGTAGAGGTCAACTTTTCTTCACCAAAAATCAAAAATATACTTCAATACCTAGTCCTTTCAGCTTCCAAAATGAGATGTTTCCCGCTCTAGGTATAGTTACGTTTAATCATAAATGCCCCGTCAAATTGAAGGTTAACTTTGGTACGTATCCCTTTAACTACCCTACTGCCAACTTTGCTCGGATGCAGATGGTTTCCAATACTAGGTTCTTGGATGCTTTTGGAGCGCTGCCAAATTACTATTTGTATGATAGGTTTACTTTGGTGGAGAAGGCTCCACCTCCCAACTATTGAGCCTTTACTATTTTGTGCGTATCTATTTTCTGTTTTGTTGAACTGGTGCTAGTGATGGAGCTGTGTTTATATATCTATTTATATCCCGTTATTGTTTTTATAGGCGTTTCTCAATAAATGCTTTTATGTTCAAAGCCTTCCTTTTAACATATTTTGATATCTGTGATGAATTAGTGCTATATATAGTTTTGAATAGTTGGTGTTCTTTAATCTTTGTATTCCTTGTTGCAATTTCCAAGCTTCAACTCAATTTTCAAAATTTATTACCGATCCCATTAATCCAATAAGCCTATTAAATACCTTACATCTATTGGATAATGCCCAATTAACAATTCCTAAAGAATCGAATTCAAAAAATTTAAATTTTAACAACTTGAATTCAAAAGTCATATCAACATGAGATTAATTACCCATAACATGCTACAGTGCAACGTAAAGAACTGTCAAGGTGCCGGTTCCTACCCCTTGAAGTTTGAAGGTGTAGAGTTGGAACGGGCTGAAGCCGAGTTCAACCCCAAATTTTTAGCTAGTATGCTAACTAGGCTAGATTGGCCAGCTCTCTACAGTACCGCTTTTGATGTAAATTCCACTACTTTTATCCTGTCCTAATATTATATTTTGCAACGACAGTTAGGGATAGCTGGTATTCCCCAATCATACCCAGAAGACTTTGAGACGAACTTGGAACTTCAACAACTTTTACATACCGCTTTACTTGAAGTAACTATTTTAAAAATTTTATTAGTAGGCTAATTGACATTTTGTTTTTGTTTTTCTAGACAAAGGTAAATTCAGGCAATATGGTATGTAAGGAATGTGGCCACATATTCCCTATCAAGGATGGTATTGCAAATATGTTGTTGGCCGAGCACGAAATTTAATGATTATATATTTTTTCAAGTGGTAGATAAAAGATGCAATAGATATTTAAGGTACGTTTTATTTAAATATGTAGTTTATTAGTTTTAAAACTATTTGTTTAATAGTGTAATCTTTTTTAAGTTATTATAGAAAAAGTTTGTTTTATTGCTACTATTTGATTATTTTAAAAGTCGATATACTTTGATATCAAAGTATACATATACCTTTAAACCCACATAGCTTTATTTATATAGTTAACTATAGCTAATGGATAGGAATTATAGTAAAGTTATAAACTTGAGAATATTTCAAGTTTTATTATCTATTAAACTTGTCCTGTTTTAAGCTATATCTAAAGTCTATTATATTTAGTTTTTAAGTTAAGGGTTCCATCTATTGATGAATAGCCCTAAATGACACTTTTATTGTAGGATTCTTTGATTGGTATCGGTTAGGGAAGTTATAAAAAGTTGGATTATTGAATCTCATAGCTATCTGCTCTTTAGTGAATCCTTACTCTCCTTTAATTTCGTATAACATCCAGGATATCAAATGTTGGTTAAGATGTATAATATTTCTCATAAAAATTAGGTTATATTATGTGATGTCGCTATTGTAAAATATCTACAACAAAATAGTATCTTGTACTAATCAGAAACAATATGTTTATAAAAGATACTACAAAGTTGCAGTAACTTCTAGCTAGAATTGTACAAGTGCTAGTACCTTTATATAAATATAGTTTAGGCCTTTAAATTAAACTATATCTATTTTCTAAATAGTATAGTAAAATGCCTATTATTTATAAACATTAGTGTATGTAGCTAAGTATATTTGAAGTTTATATTAGTGATATCCAGCATTTTATAGGTATGTTCACATCTGCACGATAAGCTTTCAACAAACTCCATTATGACATGCCAATAGTTTAAAATATATTGTGCAAGTGTAACTATACTCCCAAGGCCGAATACCACTAGTCCTATATTCATACTCCAGTCTCCTTGCACATCTTTTCAAACCTTTATCGTTGCTATTAAAGAATCTGATGGCTTAATAATCCAAGTGGTGCAAACTTTTAGCTTTGGTCTGGTGAGTTCGAAGCTAATTTTTCCGTTAAATGCTGCAAACGAAACTAGTTGAAAATTTAAAGCGCTATAATTGGCTACAAATGGCAAATAAGCATGGAAGTTGAGTATTTAGACAGCTTTCGTAATTTGATTGGATGGCTTTGGCAATTGAAAACTAGTAAGAGGTTAGTTCCATACCATTAAGGAGAAACTGTGGGGGTAGCAAAAGTAAGAGTGGAGGAAACCAAAAATTAGACAATAGTGACCATTTGGCACAAGATAGCACCATATCTATACCAGATTAGTATACAATAGGTGTCGTCTTCTGATAGTAGCCACTTTGTTTACGTAGTTTCCATAAATTTGTCCCGGAATTTTAAGTGACATATTAAATGGAATCCGTTAAAATTTTGGACTAATCAACGTCTGCAACTAGGAAGGTGCAGCAAATCAGAAAATTGGTTGAACTCAGACATAAAAAATGACTTAATATAAATGGCTGGTAAAAATAACTTTTAAGCTCAAACATTAGATAAATCTACAAAATTACTCCCTCTACTAGGTTACAATAATATTGGTAAGCACAAATCTTGACTCGCATCGTTTCCTTGATATTTTACATTGTTGCCATCTAGCCTCTAACATTCAATTAATCATACTATAAGAATAATGCGTGAAATCATCTCTATCCACGTTGGTCAGGCCGGTGTCCAGATCGGTAACTCCTGCTGGGAATTGTACTGCTTAGAACACGGTATTGCTCCCGACGGTCTTTTGAACCCTGATTCTGCCGCCAACGCCAAGACCAACGGCTCTTTCTCCACCTTTTTCTCTGAAACTGGTCAAGGTAAGTACGTTCCCCGTACCATCTTTGTCGATTTAGAGCCCTCGGTTGTTGATGAAGTCCGCACCGGTGCTTACCGCCAACTCTTCCACCCCGAACAACTTATCTCCGGTAAAGAAGATGCCGCCAACAACTACGCCCGTGGCCACTACACCACCGGTAAGGAAATGGTTGAGCCCGTCCTCGATCGTATCCGCAAGATGGCCGACAACTGCAGCGGTTTACAAGGTTTCCTTGTCTTCCACTCCTTCGGTGGTGGTACCGGTTCCGGTTTCGGTGCTTTGCTTTTGGAGCGCCTGGCCACCGACTTTGGTAAGAAAGCCCGTTTCGAGTTCTCTGTCTACCCCGCCCCCGAGATCTCTTCTGCCGTCGTTGAGCCCTACAACTCCATCCTCACCACTCACACCACCCTTGAACACTCGGACTGTTCTTTCATGGTAGACAACGAAGCCATCTACGATATCTGCAAGAGAAACCTTAACATCGAGCGCCCCTCCTACCACAACCTTAACCGTATCATCGCCCAGGTTGTTTCCTCCATCACCGCTTCCCTGCGTTTCGATGGTTCCTTGAACGTTGATCTCAACGAGTTCCAGACTAACTTGGTTCCCTACCCCCGTATCCACTTCCCCTTGGTCTCTTACTCTCCCATCGTCCCCAACTCCCGCGCCGGCCACGAGTCCTTCTCGATCTCGGATATCACCAGCTCCTGCTTCGAGCCCAACAACGTCATGGTCAAGTGCGACCCCCGTAACGGTAAGTACATGGCCTGTGCCCTGCTGTACCGTGGTGATGTTGTACCCAAGGATGTCAACCAGGTCATCTCTGCCCTCAAGACCAAGCGCACCATCCAGTTCGTCGACTGGTCCCCTTGCGGTTTCAAGGTTGGTATCAACCACGAACCTCCCAAGATCTTCCCCGACTCCGAGCAGGCCGTCGTCACCCGTGCTGTTTGCATGCTGTCTAACAACACTGCCATTGCTGAAGCTTGGTCCCGTCTCGACCACAAGTTCGATCTTATGTACGCCAAGCGTGCCTTTGTTCACTGGTACGTCGGTGAAGGTATGGAAGAAGGTGAATTCTCCGAAGCCCGTGAGGATCTCGCTGCCCTCGAGAAGGATTACGAAGAGGTTGCCAACGATTCCGAGGAAGCTGCCGGTGAGGAAGATGATGGTTACTAAGTTTCCTTTTTTTAAACGTTCTCCCTCTAAACTACCTTCATTTTTCCTATAGTTTATTAATAAATTGTTACTCGCTAACACTACCGTTTCTAGATACCCTAGAAGTTAGTTGAGTTGGCAGTTTAATTTTGAATACATCGCTTTATACTTCTTTTGTTTTGTTAATTTGGTATATTTGTCTTTAATTATTGATAGATATACTGTACTTAGTACTTTCAAGGAACTTAGATGGTTGATGAAATATAAAGAATGGTATATATATTGACTTGAGCTTACTTTGATATAAATTACTTTGTTGAATAAATTGTTAATATATATTATCTAAAATACACTATAACTGTTAGTTTTAACGACTTATAGCTAAGTTTTAGTATGGTAGAGTGCCTATTTACATCTGATAGATATGTGATAAAATTGTTGGCCTTCATGGGGCTACCTATGAATAGCATCTTTAAACTAAAACTGATCTAGACTTAAGCAAGTTATATATAAATTATAAGAAGGGTTTCAGGTATAAGGAAATAGCTCTTGACTAGAATAACAAGCAATTCTTATAATGCTATAAAAATTTTGAATAGTGCTTTTGGAAAACAGGGGATAAGGTTTGCAACACTTGAAATAGAACCAATTTGGAATTCTCATAGGTTATGGTGCAAGGATTTTCAGGTGGCTCAAAAGTCTGCTAAATCCAATTGATCAATTGGAAATGGAAGGATTTGGAAAATTTCCCATAAAGACGAAAGCTTACAAAACTTTTGGCAACTTGTTAGTCAAGCTAAGATGGTAACTAAAAGACAGAAGAAGCAAGAGCCTAAAGAACTTGAGCATGAGGAGGATGAGATAAAGTTGACTGAGGCGGTCGATAGTAGTGATGAAGAGCAGTCGGACACCGACGAGGAGCAACTGGTTTCGTTGGAGGAGCTGAAGAAGAAAGAGCCTAAGAGCCAACTTACTGCAGATAACGCCAAAAAGCTGGATGCGTTGAAGGGGAAAAAGGTACTTTTTTGTTATATTTAAATGCTTAATAGCTGTTAAGAGTAGTTCTGGTGAGGAAGGCGTAGTCTATGTTTCTCGTTTACCCCATGGCTTCGATGAAACTGCCATGAAAACCTACTTTTCTCAGTTTGGTACCATCAAAAGACTTAGGCTTGCTAGGAGCAAAAAAGTAAGCTATTTCTCTTGATGTTTATTAAAATTAATTAGACTGGTAACTCCAAACATCATGGTTGGATTGAATTTGCTTTCAACGAGGTAGCCGAAATCGTTTGCGAGACGATGAACAACTATCTGATTGCCAACCGCCTGCTCAAATGTGAGATTGTCCCCCCTGAGAAGGTTCACTCGACCCTATTTATCAAGACTAAGAAGGTAGGGGCAAAGCAAAATATTGCCAAGGAGAAGGCTAAGAGAGCCCAGGCATTGGCTAAAGGTGACGACAGTTCCCGCCAAGCGAGAGCAACCCGAAGAGCCCACCTCAAACAAAAGAAATTGGTGGAAGCTGGAATCGACATTAAAGTCCCAGGCGCGGATGTAAAGGTCTCCAAGCCAGTCAAAGGAAAGAAAAAGGTGGCTGTTGCTGCCCCAGAAACTAAAACTGAAGCCCCAGCTGCCGTTAAAGAGATACCCCTCCCTCCTAAGCGTAACCAACCCAAGCCCAAAAAGGGTGCCAAGAAGGCTACCGCCGCCGAAGCTGCAGCCCCTGTTTCAGAGACTAAAATCCAAGAGGAAGTAGCCACCACCAAAGAACCTGTCGCAAAAGCTGCTAAAACGACTCGAGGTAAGAAGGCTGCTCCCAAAGAGAACGGAAACAAGCCCTGCTGCCAAGGAGGAGGCTCCTAAAGCTGATGAGGAGCCCAAGGCTTGAAAACACCAAAAAGGCTAAGCGCGGTCGTGCCGGCAAGAACACCGTATCAACCGATGAGAAGGAAGCGGAACCTACCGCCGTAAAGTCGACCGAAGCTAAAATCGAAGCTACCAAAGCTGATGAAGAGCCTACTGCTGATGACTCCAAGAAACCCGCCAAAGGCCGTGCTGCCAAGAAAGCTAAAGCTAGTGTTGAGAAAAAGGTTGAGTCGGTAGCTCAAGCTACCCCAGCCAAAGCTGAAGAACAGTCCACCGTCAATACTATCAAGAAACCTGCTCGTGGTCGTGCTGCCAAGAAGTCTACTCCTGCTGCTGAGGAGAAGACCGCACCTGCTGCCGAAGTCGCCGCTCCCGTAGAAGCTGCCGCACCCAAAGCTAAACGAGGTCGTGCCAACAAAACGGAGGAGACCAATGAAACCGAACCGGCTCAAGCTAAGGCTTCGACCGCCAAGCCCAAACCTACTAAGGCTGGAGCCAAGAAGGCTAAAGCTTCCAACAAATAAGCTATTCCCAACAACCTTTATTCTTCCCCGATTAAAATGTTACTATCTGCTGTAAAACTTTAATAGTTTGGCGTTTAAGTACAGATTTTATTTCCATATGTTATTGTATGCTATTTAGGTATAGCAAGCAAATGTTTTATAGTTCTATTTTGAGGCTACTGAAGGAAACTTTTAAAACTATTTCATCTTCCTAGCTGCCTGATGGGGAAGCTGAAGTTCCGGTTCGAATATATCAGATTGTACAAGCCTAAGATTTAAAATAATACCGTCAATCGAAGAGGTGGACTAAACATTTCTTCGAGTTTCAGGCACGGCTATCAAAGTGAAATTGAAAAATGATAAATCTTAGGATTTGGCACTGATTTTATAATAGGTTCTCAGTATCAAATTTTTAGCAGGTTAGATGGACAAAGCGTTAATGGGTTATTGCTTTTAAGCCTTAGGAATTTCACCATCAAGCTAGTTAAATGTGGTGATAGCTACACATACAAAAATTAGACTACTTACCGCTCATCTTGAGATACCAGTAAAGGTAATGAGGTTAAATGTAGTTGAAATCGTTTAGTGAGTAGATGCGTATCTATTAAATTAAATATAGAAAGCTCCAAAGTAGGTTGCAAAAAGCAATCTAGAATTGATAGAGATATGGGTCTATCATCTTAGTTGGTATCTTCCAACCATAAAATAGGGCTTTTATGTAGCTTACCTTCCTTTTATTAAAATATAATGACTGGAAATTGTATTCTAGTTTTTATATAATATTTGGAGGAATATACCATTTGTAAGTAGGACTAGGGTAGTATCATCCTTGTAGTAAACATTCAATCTTATCTAATATAAGAGTAAGGGTTTATGAAAGAGTACAGTAAAATTAAAATGTAGTTGGAAGGCTATAAAATGTTGAGATAGTACATCTCCTTTATCAGCAGTTTATAAGACAAGATAGGCCTTATAGGTAGCAAAATAGAGCATATTAAATTATTTGAGTTTTATTCATTCAAAATAATTGCTTTATAATGCTTGAAAATTAAAACAAAGTTCGATAACGAAACACTTTCTCCAGAAAAAAGCTACTACTCCAAGGTAAACTTACCAAACTTAGATGGTAGCACCTCCTTGTAACCTTCCGGAAACTCAACCCCAAAGTACTTTTTAAAAGCATCCCTACGCTCCTCCTCGGTATTCAAGGTAATGGTCGATTTCTCACCGTTGATGTCAAGCTTCAACTTGTCATCGACCATGCGGACGGTACCTCCTTCTACAAAGATAGACATGAGTATGTGACGCTTGAACAAGGTGGTAGAACTGTGAGTAACCTGGTAGTTGATGACTTCAATGTCACGGTGGTAGGTAGGCGTCATATGGAAGTTGTACATGGCCATCCAGCCTTCATTAGGATCATTTACCTGCTCATCAACTTTAGGTTTGTTGACCTTGGCCTGCATGTGGTAGATTGTTGGTTTGTAGGGATTGCCTTCCTCACCCTCTTCAACAGTAACTCTATGTAGTAAGTTATTGTCGGAGTAGGTGATTTCACTAGGGTCTAAACTTATAGGTAAGGTTGGTGGGAACCCACCTACCCCAGCGTCAATGAGGTAGTGCTTGTTGTCAATGTAAACTAATAATACCAAATGGTTGATACCGGCGAATTCGATAATCTTAGTTTCGCGGAACTTTTCAAAGTCTAAACAACGAGTAGCTACGTACATACAATTATAACCTAGACTTTGTAAGACGATCTTAAACAGAACGTTCTTCTCCAAACAGTACCCTCCCCAACCTTTGCGAATTATTTTGTCAAAGACGGTGTTGGGGTTGATGCCTATGCCTCTTGTAGTGTAATGGTCGTCCTCGTCCAAAGGTTCGGCTAGAGGCTCAATCAGAGTCTTGAAGTAGTGGAGGGTGACGGCACCAAAGGGGATGTTTCGAGTCAACAGGTTCATCATCAGACTCAAGTTCTCGTAGGTAGGCAAAGGTAGCTCGTAGTCGTCATAGTCGAAATCGGTCTCCTCGATGAACTTGATCTTGGTCAGGAACTCTACAATGTGCTGTTTATCGAAGATGTACTTGTCAAAGGTCATTATTTAAGATTGCTGCGATTTGAGGTTTGTTCTTAGTTAATGTTTGTGATGGAAAGGATGGTGGCTGCTTTATATAGATAATTTTTTGGAAAAAGCTGCATTGCATTATGCTTAGAAATTCTATTTTCATTTGACTCGATTGGGTTATCCGATACAGGGGTTGGATGTTTCCCTTTTGCGTAACATTTCATTTCGTCTATAAAGGCACCCTCACCTCCTACAATTTCGAAATCACAATTGATGAAAACCCGATATCCTTAAATGTGTAGTAAGGATACAAGCTGTATTCTACTATCTAAAACTTGGAAGTGAACAGCCAATCCTAGCTATTAGTAATGTTGGGTAGGAATTAACACTTTAACCCGATACCGATGGTTGGATCTTAAGTCTAACCTTACAAACAGTATCTTCATTAACGGGAATATGTATGAATTGGATAAGTTTGATTTCTAAAGTTTGTAAACATTTTATGCTCTTATTAGTTCAGAGTCGTAACTCACCATTAATATTACACCTAAAGTCAAACTGAGGTTTTAACAAACGTTATTCCGATATTTTAAATTGCAGCCGTTTGATGCTACAGCTATACAAGTTCTCTGGACTGATAGTTCACGATATAGGATGCTTAAATAAAAAGGATCAAGAGGTGTCAGTTTCAACCAACAGCTGAAAGCTATAGCGCTTATTTATCAACTCCCATGTTTCTACAAGCTTCCTCTTTGAAACCTTTTATTCCTATAACCCTTTAGCATGAGATGATTCACCTCTAACTATTTACCGTACAAACTTTACTTTGCAATGGATTCTCAACCAAACCAGAATTAGCTGGTCATGCTATGATCGCTGCCTCCAGCTTCGAAATTTGGATAAATGTTTGACAGCCTATCGGTTTTCGACCCAAAAGTATTCAAAACGTTTGTAAGTATGGTAAAATAAACCCAAGCTGTCTTGTACTAATCATCGAGGGCAAGTTAGGGATGAAGTTGGAAGCTATAACCCGATATCAAATCGGGAAATAGTTTGTAGTGCACAAGATATACCATCTGTATTGAAGAATGCGTCAGAGTGCCAGAAAAGATTTGACTATATTTGACATAGTTTCAATCATAAGCTTTTGGAAAGTAGCGATGAAGTAGCTATCGGTTTACGCCTCGTACCTTCGGTATCCTGTCATTAGGATTTGTATGAATTGCTTTGATAAAGGGTCATGAAGTATACCGTTTTAGCAGTTTAATAATCAAAGGTATAGTCCTTGGATATCCTCTAAAAGGTTTAATTTGGGTATAAGTTTGGTTGGCATCCATAAATTTTACCTAGAGGGGAAGTTCCAGCAGCAAATCCTTGGGCAAATACTTTCATCTTATAATCTTGAGTTGATATATATAGAATGGCCCTCTTCAACCCGATGCACTATAGGGGATAGAGAGTGAGTATATATAAAGATATCAAATGCTTGATATATTTTGGTAAAAAGAGTAGGCAGTTGCTGCTGTAGTCTTTAGATCAATAGTGATCTCGATTGAAAAGTTGAAGTTCAAAGCAATAAAAGATTAAAATTTACCTTTTCTATTAATGGATATTCGAATGCTCGAAAGGCTTTACATCTTCACCCTATATCCATAAAAATGTAGGTAAAGGTAGAAAATCAAAGCAAATATTGCACAAAGTACATTAAGCTCAAGTGCTCCTTTCATACCATTAAGCTATATTTACATAGTTTGAAAGCAAAAGCAGTATAGAGTTGCCAGCTTTTAGATGAACCCATCAAATAAACTTCCATTAACTTTCAAATACTTCAACTAGGAAATTGTCTAAAAAGCTTATAGTAAATGTAGTACAACCAATGCAAAAAGCATTAAATAGGTATATTTAATAGGTGAGTGAATATGCTTATCAATCTATAATCCTTCCTTTACACTCCAAAAAAAGACAAAATGCCATTAAATATAGATGCTCGCAAACATTTATATAATTTGGGAGTAAGGTACCAAAAGAAAAGAGAAAATAAACATACCATACAACTTTTATTAGCCAACTCATTCAACCAACAAAAACCAAAGCACATTTTGTATAACCCAAATTTACTCAATTCAAAACAAACCATACCATACACCAAATATCTAAAGCCATTAATTTAAAAGGAAGTAAAGGTAGTTAATATTCGACAACTACCATCCCAACTCCAAACATCTACAAATAATCCTCATTTGAAAGTCAATGGATACGGGGATTGCCGACTACCCGCATTGAACTTCAAAATCAACTTGGGTAACCAACTATTCAAGGTAGGAGCCGGATCAATCCCTTCAATCCTATGTACTGCTACTTTACCATCCTTACCAAATATATAAACAAACCTACAGTGAAAAGTCGAGACTTCCATCTGTTGTTGCCACAGCCAACTCATAAAATTAAAAGTAGTAGGTCGACTTACTCCTTCCAAAACTAATCGAACTTTAAGTTGAGGGGTAAAGTTGTCTTTTGTCGTTTCGCTGATTTCAATACCCAATTCAGGGTTCGGAAAATACTTGAAAGTGGGTAATAGTTAAACTGACATCTTGGTAGTAAAAGAGGAGAGAAGAACGGAACAATTTGGTTAAGAAAAAATAGTAAGTTTTGCCGGTTATCTTGAAGTTGGTATGGTGAGCTTCGTAAAGTTCGATTTTTGGATGGTAGCTTTGGTGTTGGGTTAGGCCTTCGTCCAAGTAGTTTTCTAGATCATGACGGATACCTTCGATACCTAAATTCTTATAAACATAAATATAAAATATAAAATATACTTTTTCCTAAATTGGCTTTGAAATCTTGCTCTTCCTTTTGCTTCTTTTCTAAGTGGAGGTCATTTGCTAACTTGTTAGTTTGGAATATGGGTGTTGTGTAGATAAACCTCCGCCTATCACTAGCTGGGATAAATAAGCATCTGTTGATTTTGGTAGTGGTAGTTGAACTTCTTAGCACCTTCCTTAACATCCTGGCTACGTATTGATTTGAATTCTATTTATTAGTTGTGGCTACAAGTCCGCTCTCTAAACTAAAGTCCAACCTGATCATTGAATTTAGCTTTAAGCCAGCTGGCAAATTTTGGTGGGAGTTGATAGTTTAGTCCAAACTAAATATACCAAATAATATGTTTTAGCTTTTATAAAAGAACTAAATTTATTGGCTAAATCGAAATTTGCAAACTATAGATATGGAATTGCAAAAGTGAGAATTGCACGATAAAGATGGTGATGAGATGGATAAGATAAACTTCAGTATTGCCATAACGAGTATCTATCAATTAAGAATATATGCTACTATATATTTATAAAAATACAAATGCTATGAATTATATAATGAAATGTAGTTTAATATATATACGCACATATGCTCCTAAAATGGTTTGAACTTAAATATGCTATGAATTAGTAGCTGTTCCTCTGGTAGTAGCGGTTGTGATCACGGCTATAAGAATTGTATCTATGACGACGCCTTCCGTAACGATCTCCATAGTCTTTACCATAGCGTCCCTTGTCATCTTCTTTATCACTCTTATCATCCTTCTTCGAACCTTTATCCTTTTTATCGCCATCCTTCGACTTCTTATCCTCCTTCTTACTTGAATCTTTCTTATCGCCATCCTTCTTACTACTCTTAGACTTTGCACTATCTTTATCCTTACTCTTGTCCGACTTGTCCTCATTCTTGGAATCTCCTTCTTCACTGGTACTAGGGAGACGATCTTGGTTGAGATCAGGATTGCCATCGAACTTGGATTTACTTCTAGCTGAACTGAACGGACTACCTGAAGTCTTGGAGTTTTCATTTGGGGAAGAGTCTCTATCGGAACTACCATCTTCGTTGTCTTTCAATACCAAGTAGATGCCGTTGTCCGAGAAACCGACTGGACCGTCACCATTGGTTGCTTCGGAAGTGCTACTACCATCTTGGATCTTGAGTTGCGATTTGTCAGGATTACTTTGAGCTTGTTCCAGTTCAGTAAGTTTCCTTTCACTACGTCGACCACATCGAATCCTACCTTTATTCAAAAGGTTTAGCTTCAAATCAGCCAAATCCCCGTTGGTCAAAGCTTTGACGCGAGCTAAGTTGCCTACACATAACTTTATCAAGGCGTCATCCGATGGTATAAATACTTGGAGGGGTACAACATCTAGCAACGAATCAATACTTAGACTGGTGAGGCTGTGTAATTGGAGTAGTAGTAGGAAGGTAGGGGTTTGAATCTTCATGTGTAATGGATACTGAGATGCTATGCTGATGTATATGAGATAACTAAAATTTTCAAATTGCTCAACTAGTTGAGGGCAGTGTGTTTTTATACAGGATGTTTACAACTTATTCTTTATACTTGAACTCGAGAGTCAATGTTAGAATTTTCCTAACTGTGAAATTAACAACTTGCTGTTTCAGTGCTCTGAAATGTTCAACCCAATTTCGTTGAAAATATTTTGCTAAACTATAGTTACTTTTCGTACACCTATACATCTACTATAGAGGCAGTTGAACGATCAATCAAATAACAGTCTGTTTCTATATATACTCGGTCAATCGGGAATAATGACTTGTATCTATGAAACTTATCTGATATGGCCATATCATCGATTGGACCGTTTACTTCTCTGTAAGCTATATATACTAAACCTAAGCAGTGCCATTTTGGATTGGATTTTACGATACATTTAAATAAATAGTCTTCAGCTAGATGTGTTCACTTACTATTAAATTTAAATAGTATGTTTATATATCAGCAACTAAACTAATTATACTTTTAGTTTTTTACTTCCGTTGTCCATGTTCGTAGGCGATGTTTTAGTTTGAATATAAGAGCTAAAGTATATTGTTGTCTGCTACTTATTATAAAAAGTGTGATTCTATTTCGACTTGAATACCTCATTTAGTGGTTAGTATAAAAACATTTTCCCAACTGCTAATCTACATCATCTACAATAAAGAGCCTGTCGTTAATTACTAAATGTCGTGCTACAGTTTTACAACCGTATACTTGCGGCATGGTTATGGTTTTAAGTCTTATTGAGCGAATAAAGTAAGTTTAATTAAATAAAAAGTACTTTGAGATATAAAGCAATTACAAATTTGTTATAAGCTAGTACCTTACCACTAGCAACCATCAATCCAAAAACTCTTTAGGATTAGGATATGTCTGCCTTCATTAGGTCCTTAATAATTCATATTTATGAATTATAAGCCCACATGTATATGTATCTTTATACTTTTCTTCCCCGTTATTGCAGTATATTAGTTGGGTTATTTTACTTGGCACTTTATACTATAAAGTACGTTGTAAATACATTACAAGCAGTGTATTTAAAAATGAGCAAAACTTTTGAAGGGAATAAAGCTCTTGGAAAATCAATTTGTTTTAAAACTAAAATTTCTGATCAGCATCCCGTTTGCAATTATATGAGGAAGGTGCGCACAATCGATATAAATTTACTTGTGCAAAATATGCACTAGTCTTTCTAATTCCAAACAGCAGCCTAAATCGGATTCTGCAACCAATCAAAGAAAGTGTTCCAATGTTTTAGCCTTTCATTTCAAGCAATAGAATGGCTATTTGATTCGATAAAGCCCGCTCCAAGCTAGAGCTGCATTAAAATTATTGCTTGGGCGAAAGTAAGGAATAGGCGCTGGATCTCCATTTATGTTAGTGAGTTCAAAGATACTTATCTTAGGTATTCCCATCAACCCTTTTCAAAGAACTTCTAGTTTACTATACTCATACAACCTCAAAAGAACTTGAGTTATTCACTGTAAATTTGTTTTATATACTTGTCAATATATAACCTTTCTTATTCCTTCAACGTAGATGGCTTTAGATATGGCAGATAGTAGTATCAATTTACCAAGTTTAAATAGGTAACCTTCTTTTAATTAAATGAAACTAACGCCATGTAGAAATTCTTTCAATTTAGCAACTCAGGCTTCACAGGATCTGGTTGTCTCTTCAAACAGTAGCCTTGTTTACTTTCTATCTATTAACGTTATGTAGCTAGTCCAGTTAAACGTGATACGAATGTCCCATCCCATTACTACTCTGCCGATTTAGAGCAAAGACTCATTCTAGATAAAGCCCTTTCAACTTTCACTTACATCGAGACAAGCATCTACCATGGCTACAACAAGACTAAAAAGGAGGAATGCTTTCCATGTACCTGCAAGGTTTATTTAGGTATTGCTTACAGTACAAACTTGTTTTAATATAGTTTAGATGAAAATGGTTCGAAAGTTGGATGCGATGAGTACTCTGACTGTATAAACCGGCTTTTATTAGTTGAGTGTAAGAAAGGTTCATGCCCATCAGGAAAATACTGTCGTAATCAAAGGTAACTATAGGTGGCGGCATTATATTTACTTAGATTTAAAGATTCCAGCGCAAGCAAAACGCCAAGATAAACTTGACGTTGACTGAGAAGAAAGGGTACGGACTTTTAGCTGCTCAAAACCTCGAAAAGGGAGATTTCGTTATGGAGTATGTTGGCGAAGTAATTGGACACACCACCTTTATTCAGCGAACGGAAGCCTACAACGACAAGCGAGCCAAGCATTTCTATTTCATGAGTTTAAAATCGGATAAAATAATAGACGCTACTTCATACGGTTCGCTGGCTCGCTTTATTAACCACAGTTGCAACCCTAACTGTATACTCCAGAAATGGATGGTCGGTCCAAACCTCTGCATCGGTATATTCACTATTCGCCCCGTAAAGGAAGGTGAAGAGCTAACTTTCGATTACAAGTTTGAACGATACGGTGCTCTTCCTCAAGCTTGCTACTGTGGTGAACCAAACTGTAAAGGTATCCTTGGATCTGAAAAACAATCCGATCTACGCGGTAGTGAGGGTCTCACCGACGATCCGGAATCTATAATGGCAATCAAGGGCCTTGAAAGCGACCAAGACTGTTCTGATGTCATCAAATTAATGCTGCAGCTGTCCCAGAGTCCCGAAATGGCTTTACTACTGCTCAGAAAAATTGGAAATACACAGGATGAACGATTTTTAAAAAAGATTGTCCGACTACACGGTGTACTGACTTTAAAGGCCTGGTTAGAAGAGTATAGTGACAACAAAGAAGTATGCTTAGAAATTGTTTCACTATTTGAAAAGTTCCCATTTACTTTCAAGAATAAGCTAGAGGATAGCAAGGTTTACGACAATCTAAGATCTTTTGCCGAAGCCAACGCCGAGGAGAAGGATAGGATTGAAGAATTGATAGCTCGGTGGGAGAAGTTGCCTAAGAAGTATATCATTCCCAGACTTTCACACGTTGCATCCAAAATCGGCTCCGATTCACCACCAGTCGATGCTGACAGTCCAAAGCATAGCAGGTTTATGAGAGATACTTCAACAACAAGCTCCACACCAACACTGACAAACAGAAATCTAAGCTATAAGCGACCTGAGCGAGACGTGTATAGCTCCACTATCCCAAGTAAGACTTCATATTTCGGCAGTAGGGCTGGATCTTCCGATCAATGCTCGACCAAAGATTACCAGCCTTTTAGGCCATCAAGGTTGAACAATTTTTACAGCCCTTCCCTGAATTCAAACTCGAACATCGAAAAGAACTCCAACGTCCCCGACAGCGACAAGATTTCATTAGTATCAAAGATTTTGATGGATTCGGATATAAAGAAGACACTTGAAAATTTTTCCAAGAAGAACGGGCTTGATTCTATTAGTTCTGAACTACCAGACTCAAAGCAGAGAAGGACGAGCTTTACGAATTCGTTACAATCTAGCAACGAACATTTGCGGAACGATGGGTTGCGCTTAAAGGTTGAATCTCCTAAAGCATTGGCAGATTACAGTTTAGGTTCTAAGACTCAAGTTTCCCAACCTCCTCCCCCCCACCTTACCCAACCTTATGGGTCCATTCCAAACAGTGCACCTTCAATGGAATCCCAGCCTAAAGTTGGATATGGCTTTAACCCAGTTAGCTCAGCTTCAGCTTCCCAACAGCACGGCTTCTACGACCCACAAAAGAGCATACCTGTGTCGAGTTGGGGCAGTTCTCAGCCTTACTTGGCTCAACTGAGTTTACCTCAACAGACCCCAACTTTCCAAGAAGCTAATCCCTATACGTACCACATGAACACTACTTATCCAAAAGGTCCCTTGAGCTTCTATGGTAGCAATCCCTATTCTTCCCAATATACTTCCCTATTACCATCGACCGGTTACCTACCTGCTCCAACTAGCTATAGTTCAAGCTACCTTGGTGAGCAGCAGATAGGATCAATGCCGGACTCTACTAACCCTACTTTATATCCTAGACCCACACCAAATATCCAGCCCTATGCCGATAGCGACCAGGTAGCTGCTTTGAGTAGCTCTAATAATGTTCAACCCTCTGGGACCAACCTCCCTCCCATGTGGAATATCGCCTACGCCCCCAATGGACAACCCTACTACTATAACATCGTTACTCAAGCGACTACCTGGGAAAGGCCAATAGCATCCAACACCTCCCAAGAAGCCACTACCAACGACAAGGTAGACTATTCTCAATTCCCTACCGCTTCCGGATACGATGGTAATGTATATCCAACAAATATGAACGGTAGCCACATGCATAGTTTACCTAATAGCGTTGGTACATCAAGTTCTCTATCGACCTATAATACTTTATCCACCGGTTCCATCAGCAACGGATACAAATCTAGTATCCAAGCTAAAGACTCAGCATCGTACAACCCCAACTTGAGTGCAAAAGTTCCCTCCAAGAGTGCCTATGAAGCTTCCTCTACAAAACCACAGCCTTCCATAGAGAAACCGATATCCCTTGAAGAACTTGAAGCGCGCTGCAAAAAATTGGTAATTTTATTTTTTCCATAAAATGCTTATTATTTTAGTTCTCCATCGAAGTTGTCAACATCTTTAGCCGGTACAAGGATGAATTCACCAAGGAAGTGTTCAAAAAGCATGCTGAAAGGGTAAACTTCACCTACTATCACAAAACTAACTTGTCTTTAGATCACTACTACATTAGTGGACAAGGAGCGACGTTACAGCTCCTTTATGAACGGTAAACTGCAGAAGATGACCTCAGATCTCAGGAAACGTATAAAGGAGTTCACCATCGACTACACCGAGAAACTCATTGCAAAAAAGAAGCTGTACGAGGCATCCAAAGTTTGATGTAGTGCTCATAATATTTATAGTGTATGTATCCAAGATTTTCGATTACAACTGCAATGGATGGTTTAATGTTTTGCATCGTTTATGTTTTAAGCTGTAGTTGAGGCTAGCACTTGAAGATATATAGATTGTGTTTCTATACTTTTCAATAAAATGTTTATTTGCTGGAAGTGTTTTTTTAGTTGTATAAATGCTTACATCTTTGAATTAGATTTTAGTTGAAAAAGCGTAGTTGTTAGGAAAACCAAACATCGTATATTTCTTATTGACTAATAGGACATCGATTTATAGGTGTATATTATAAATATGTAAAAAATAGAGTTTTAGTAGCATAGCTTGGTAGCTCATTTAGGGTTTTCAAGCCTAAAGTCGAAATTGTATTGCCTTGGAGGCTCTGTAATAAAAATATAATCTTTAAAAGCGATCTAGGAAGTAGATTACGAGGTTAAATCCAAGTGAGATTAGGATTTAATTGATTAGCACGCCTGGATCTGTTACGATATAATATTCATATCTGTCTCCCTGTCCTAAATTTTTTCAAATCAGTGCTTCAAGAATGGCTCAATTTTCATATGGGTGCCTAATTTGTTGATAGCAAGTATTGTAAACTGAGAGCCAATAAAGTGTCACTTTAAAGCGCTACAATTTGACAAAATTTACACCCCTTTGACTTTTGGAATAGAACTGAACAAAAAATATGGACTTTTACATTCAAACTGCTATCCCAACAAAAAGATTGAATTTGCCAATCGGTACCAAGAATCGAGCTATCTAGGAATTGCAAATTATACTTGAAAAGCATATTTGGCTATAGAATGAGTTTAAACGACAGAGAGTATGGATTAGGATACAACTTTATAAAGGAAACATTTGGGGAAATTTTGAAGTTTGAAAGAGTCAAAACTAAAGATGCCAAAGAGTTAGCTTTGCAGGTCAACAACTTTACAAGAGTCCCTAGATATACTGAGCTGAAGTCTGAAGCCTCAGTCCCCATAAACTACGTTAAAGAAGACCAGATACTCAAGATGCTTTCCAACTCAAACGACTCGAATTTAGAGAATGAAGGTAAATCTTTTAGCATTACAAAATTTATTTAATCCAACTTCAATAGAAAACTTTTTGGATACCGAAATCGAATCAACCTTTAGCAAGTACGAAAAGAATGGTATAGTAATTTATGACTGCAACTACTAATTTATTACCCTGCCAGTTACCAACAAGAAACCAACTCAGCCTTTGGTTAAAAAAGTTAGGGAGCGTACCAAATCTACAAAGCGGGAGAAGCGTCGTAAGGGGAACTACGAAATTATTCAGCATGAGACCCGTGATTCCAGTATAGAATTTGTCAACCCACTGCAACTTGAAAGTAAACCGTATGTCGGTAAGTTGCCCGATTACTACGACCAAGAGTATGATATGGGTAAACTGCCCAAGATCCGTGATAGGAGTAAGGATATGCTCAAGTTCGACGCCCCCAATCAGTTCCAAAAAGAACAGGACTTTAAGAATTTGGTTAATGGCAAGTTGGTACCCAACAAGAAAAAGTAGAGTATAGATTGTTGATTATAGGAAGGTGAACGTGAAGTATATTTGCAATAGATTATTCAATAAAACTTAAATTATTACACTTTCTAAATCTAGTTTTAATATTGTTAGAGCTAATTGCAACTACAGCAATGAGCTAACTTAAACTCACAGCTAAGTTTGATACAATTGTCGCTAAAGGGGAGAAGGGAATGTAGAACTACGTTAGATATATTCTAAACTGTACTAAAGTTGAAACTTAACGATTCAACCCATACTCGTTGATAACTTTGAGGGCCGTCTCATAGCCAACGAAGGTAGCGGCGTTAGCTGGGAACGATCGTAATAAAGTTGGAGCTAAGCCACGCGTGAAACCACGCCAGCCACTACGGTTGTAAATGGATTTGATAGTATCAGTTACCTTCAACTTGGTAGGACTGGACTGCATGTTGGATTTTACGATATCTTGGGGGTAGGATGTCAACCAGCAAGCAATGCCGGAAAGTCCACCCGAAAGTAAAAGATACCACAGTGGTAAGTCCTGCTGCTTATCGACACTAGGATCAGCTAAGTACTGGTAGTAATTTTCGCGCATCATGTGGTACATAGCTAGAAATTTTTAGTTGCAAAAATAGATTGTAAAGTTACTGAAGTAGCCCGAAAAGCAAGCCATATCCCTAGCCAAAGTTACCGAGAATCCACGGTATAAACTTCGGTATCCATCGCGTCTAATGGTTTGCTTGGCACAATCGAGTAGCCCACTGTACTTTGTCTAATATTTGAAAGATGGTAAATCAAGTAGGACTTTTAAAATTGCTTACGTTGAACAGAGTTTGGGTTTGCAACCTAATCTTTAAAAGCTCCATGGGGCAGTAGAAGCAAGCGATTATGGAGCCGGTCATAGCACCCGCTAGCGCAGTTCTCGCTGAAATAGTGTTAACTTCAAAACCAAATAAAAATATTTACGTAAAGATAAATCATCCAAGGATTTAGTTGGGTCATTCTGTAAGGCACGTCGAAAGTATCCGTTGGAACTGAAGATAATAGCTGAACAAAACCCAACTGTTATTAAAGGTGGAGTTACACCTCGATATAGCCCATTTATCTATTTAAAAATAAATTTATTGTTCTAACTTAGTTTTACCTTTTCCTTGTTCAAAGTCTTTTTAAAACAATCTATAGCTCCCGTATATATAGGTTTATCTAAAGGCTGAGTTTGAATGCGCACCTAATTTTTTAGTTGTTAGTTTGGAAAGTGTGAAGGTTACTACTAATATAATATTTTACTTTGACTGTATCGAAGGGGTGCCCCACCATAACTTCACAGCAGCCACCAACTGTACCAGCTAAAAATTCGGTGTAGAAGCTGGGGTGGACGTGGTGGCTATCTTCGTAACTTGCTACCTCCATGCTATATTCTAATCTAAGATGAGTTTCTTGAGAGCGAAAACTTTGTATAAATTTCACACTAGCCAGGTATAGATTATGATTCAATATTTGACTTGTAGGGCTTTGTCAATATGGAATTTGAGACAAGTGGATTGGTCAAAGGGATGTGGGATTAAAATGGTGGAGTCAAAATGACAAAATTTTGATGAACCCTTGAAAATTTTTTGTTTTGGTGGGTCAGTTCTAATTTTAGGCTGGAGGATTGAGGAATTAAATCTGGCCAAACAGTGTCTACCGATTCCTGTAATATATATCGATATATAGTATTTAAGCTGGTGGATACTAGTATAATGCATTTGCCACTTATCCATACCACTAAATACTCAATGTATAGTTGAGAAAATTAAATAATATATGTAACAACTATACTTATCTCAAGTTTTGTAATCAAGGCTATAATGTAGTATTAGTATCCACATGCCTTCTCTATCACAGAAGGGATTCTCACATCACCACCCCACAGCCACTTGTGATGTTTAAGTAATTTTACAACGTATTTTAATGAGATGTATCTAATAATGGTTTAAAAAATAAGGGTGGCCCTGTACTTTGCTATGAATGTTGGCATTGTTACATATATAGGCTGCACAAGTACCTCCATGTTTAAAGTCCAGAGCAGAGTTTTAAGATTATTACTACATAATGAAGGTCTATTTGGCAATGATTCCTTCAAAGTGGCATATAAGAAATCTAATGAAAACATAGCTTCAGCAAATATAAAATAGCTTGTATTTATAAATGTCATGAAAAGCTATAGGTCCATTTGGATAAGTACTAATTTGCCAATAAATCCGTTGAAATTAAACATTTCCTTTGATAATTTTGTCAAAGCTGTGCTCAAATCCGTTAATCTGCACCCTTGCTCAAAGCACAAGTCAAAACTGAATAGGAAAATCATCAGCTTTTGATAGAAGTTTGAGAAGGGCGATGAAGTTTGAATTTACATTGGTAGGCAGAGGTGCGGTAAAAGATTATGTACTACCTGATCTTCAAGTGCTCTCAAATGTATGGTAGGCCTATCCTAATTGATGAGAAATGTATATATACGGCATCAGCTTTCCCCATAACTAATCATTAAATTTTCAGCTAGTTTGACACTGCTAACTAATCTTAGATAGATCTTTTTATAATCCAAATGAAATTCAACGCCATCACTTTCTCCTTAGCTCTCACCCTGCTCCAGATCAGCGGTGGATTAGCTTCGTCACCAGTCGACCAAAGCAACGAAGAACTCATCTCCAAGGGTTCCACCCCGTTAGCCAAGGATGACATCAAGCCTGTCGTCCAAGGAGAGTCCGCCAACGAGTTGAACAAGAAGGTTATCGATGCCTACACTGCCTCCCAGAATCAATTGAAAGAGACCAAGGAAAAACTGGCCGTGGCCAAGAAAGGTTTGCAGGAGCAGCTGGTTGCCCTGCAGGCTAAACGCAGGAAGTTGGAAAACTTCATTAAGGCTGGACAGAATGAGTTGGATACCGATCGATCGAAGCGCGACCAGGCAAGCAAGCAGGCCAAGAAAAAGGAGAGAGAGCTGCGCGCCATTGTCGACGACAGACGTAGGGAGAAGAACGACGAGCTCAGAAAGGAGCACGATGCTGCCAAGAATGCCCAGGATGAGTTGGATAAGGCCAACAAGATCGCTCAGCAGATCGATATCAAGAAGCAACTGGCTGGTGCAAGCAAAGACATTGCCGATGCAGGCGCCAAGGTCTGAGTCCCTTAAATCGGATGGATAGATTTTTATGTCGCGGTAAATTTAATCACTAGTATACCTAAATAAAATAATTACTATTTGATGTTGTATTTTGCATGATGTGTCACCTTGATGCTCAAATCTAAAATATGATCCAAAGATATTAAAATCTGTATTGATATAGTGATTTACTATTTCTATATAACTAAACAGATTCTATAATAGGCATGGTTCTGTATATAGTTTTCTAGACGACTAGTACTATATACTTTGCATTATATACTTTAAGTTTATAAAATTCCAAACCCATATATTCCTAAATAAGGATAAACACATAAACATTGCATTCCTACTTTTATAAAACAAAGATAACTATCCATTATAAATGTCCGTTTATTATTGCTAAACTGGCAATTACATATATACTATAGAAACTCCTATAACTAAATTTTTCCATTAAAATAGCAAAGTCGAAAATACCAACTTGCCTACTCTACCTCAACTAGAAGCAAGGATCGGTGTGATATTTGGAGGGTTTATCGCAATACAGTTGACCGTTGTGTGACCTGGCACAGTTGAATCCAGGCACACAATCAATGAAATGCCATTTACCGCTGTAACAGGCTGCGATTGCTTCACCTACACATAGATCTATAAGTTCAGTACAAGGTTCACCCCGTTCGGGGCATTTCTGTTGGTAAGGTGAACTGATAGTCCCCAAAATTAAGAGAAATTGAGTTGCTAATGTAATGAAAAACATAATTTTGGATGATAATTGCAATTTAGTTTTTGGTAACTGGTAGGTAGGATCGTCATTAATTGGAATATCGTTTAGAAAAGATTTGCCAACAGAGTTTATAGCTTCGATTTTGAAATATTTGCCACTTTGTACCAACAATCCGTTCTGAAATTCTCTGGATAATTTTGGTAAATCTGAAAGTAATGTAATATGGGCTATGTTTAAATTAATAGGATGGAATGCATAGGAATCGATAATTGAGATTATATGTATTTGTTGTCAGTAGCTCTATTAATTTGAACTGGGAGATGGAAAAGTAATGGCACACTATATTGCTCCAAATTAACTACTCAATATTTACAGCAACTTTTATGTGTAGGTCTATGGAATGTCTACATATTTCCAGTTTAGTTCGAACACAGCGCTAAATTTAGAAAGCTACCCCTCCCAAATCTGCATTCAATTCCAATAACCTTTCCCATTATAAGTGGTTTCCCCAAATTCCTGCCCATTGGTTACCAACTCAGCTTAGTCCAAATTAAACTGACCAATTATATGTCTCTATTCAATCATGCCTCTATTTTTAGTTGGGTGTAGATTTCCATCGGAACGTTTAGGTTGGCAGTCAACTTTATCATGGAAAAGTATAGCAAAGTACAATACTTATACCCAAAAGTCCCAACAAAACTTTTTAGCTTTCTACTTGGATCATATTGAAACTAATAATACATCTCGTATACCAAAAAGCTTTTAATATTTAGCTATTTCAACTAATTATTTAATACATCAACGAGCCAACATCAAAAAAGTTTTTATTCAATTAAACAAAAGATATGACAGCAGCAGTCGTAAATCCAACTAAACAGACTTCAACTTTACCTTTTGTCAAAAATGAAAGTTTGAATACATCAGTCAAGAGTAAAGGGAAGGACACTTGGTTACATATGATCGCTGGCGGGTACTTTTACTTTTATAGAGCTTTGACTTAACTTATATTTAGAGTTGCCGGTTCGGTAGGTACGGTTCTATTTAGTCCTTTGGAAGTAATCAAAACGAGATTCCAAGTAAATTACTTTTTGTTGCAACTTATTGATTTTTAGTCCTCCATCTACCAACATAACTTGCACAACCCGGCTAAAAGTGGTCTTTTACAATCGGCCAAGTACCATGTAGTCGATACACTATCAGCGATAAGGTAACAACAATTAGTTATTTATTTATTTAGTGGCTTCAATAGAGTATTATACAAGACGGAAGGTTTCAGAGCCTTATTCAAAGGCATCGGACCTACGTTATCAGGTGTTGTACCAGCTAGGTAAAGTTTACTTTTTTTTATTTTCTCAAAGTGTTAGATCGATTTACTTCTTTACCTACGGTAACGGAAAGCAGTATTTAACTGATCTCAACGGTGGTAAGGAGAACAGTTGGATCCACTTGGCTTCGGCAGCGGCAGCCGGAACCGCAACTGCTACTGCTACCAACCCCATCTGGATGGTACGTACGCGTATGCAGCTGCAGTCGGAACAGGCCCGTATCTACAAGAATTCGTTGCATTGCACCTACGTCATCCTGCGTACCGAAGGCATACGTAGTCTCTACAAGGGGATGTCGGCCTCCTATCTAGGTATTTTTTAAATATTTGGGGTAAAGCTAACCTTTTATATTAGGGGTTGTCGAATCGGCGGTGCAATGGGTTGTATACGAGCAGCTCAAAGTCTACGCCAAGGAATTCCGTAACAAAGATCTATCTGATCCCAACCAAGCCAACTCTTGTAATCATATTTGACTTTTTTCAATTATTAACCTAAATTTAGATTGGGCAGATACGTTAGCTAGTGCCGGCGTCGCTAAGCTTTTTGCCGCCGTTATGGCCTACCCACATGAGGTACCTTTCACTTACAATTTTAAAATGCCAATATCCTTATGTCTAGGTTATCCGAACTCGATTACGACAAGATACCCTCAACGCTGACGGTTCATTGAAGTACCGAGGCTTGATTCAAGCTTTCAAGTTGGTCTTTAAGGAGGAAGGGGTTGTTGGCTTGTATGGTGGATTGACCCCCCACTTGATGCGGGTCGTCCCCAACGCCGCCGTCATGTTCGGTTGTTACGAGATGATCATGCATTACTTTGGCTCGAAATGATTTTATATAGTAGCTGCGACTCTTAATTTAAATTTGATGATAGACTTAGTAAAATGTTAATTGTATACTGTTTATAGATAAGTGCCATTTGGTTTTTTACAAATGAATTGAAATGGCTAGATACTAGTATCCACTCTTAGTAGATATATTTAGGACTGTAGCTTAAGTATATGTATTAGCTATTAGAATGATACAAACGTATTTTAGTAATTTAAAAGCAAGGATTAAAGCCGTATCATAGTATAATTTTATATTTCTATATTTAAATTCTATACCTTTTATACATTTGTAAATTAACTGAACCTACCACTTGATACAACCATATTCTTTATCTAATATACCTTTACCTAAATTCATTTCAAATTTACAATCGACAATAGCTTTCATCGAATCTCTATATCACCTTCCAAACTCAACTTTACCTTCTGAAAGAAACTCACCAAAATCCAATAGAAATGGAGAATGACCTCATAGTTTCTCCTTATAATTTCCACTCCAAATTCAAAGTTCACAAACGCAAGCACTATACTTTTTCAAAAAACGATAAACCAGCCAAATTCCATAAAGAAGTATGTCGGAAGAGTACCAAGAGTTAAGTTTGGAAGAGAAGTTGGAGTTGGCCTCCAAACTCATCTTAGATGCCCCACCCGGTGAAGTCGATGACGTGATTGCCGGTACCTTATTCTCCTTATCTTCCATCTAGTTTCCTAACTTTTAACTTTTAAAATTTCTCATAATAGATATCAGTGGATTAGTCGATGATGACGAGAAGTTGGAGCCCAAGATAGCTAAAGTTCTGTTGCAGTACAACTTGGAGAACTTTGAACATGTGCAAGTTACCAAACCAGACGGGGTAACCAATGCCTTTATTTTTAAAATGTTGTAAATGTATTAATCTTGTCTTTATGCAAATTTCAGGGAGAAGTGACTGTTGTCTTAAGTAGTTATAACCAATTGGAAGAAGGTCTATTCATTGACTATACCAACCAACTCCAATTTAAATTCGATGCCTTGGCGAACGTAAATTTTCGTTACCTATTGAAGTTTATTAACCTCAACCAAAATTTAGAAAGTAACCGATGTCGAACCTTACGAAGTCGATGAAAGCAGCCATCCATTGCGGTAATTTCTTTTTATTCCAGCTAAAAGCTAAATTAGTTGTTGAATTTGATAGTGCACCTTTACAAACTGCCATTGACGCCTACGTCCAGCAGCACTATCCCAATGGATATGGCGCCGTCTACCCAACTCCCAATGGTTTAGCTTTAGTTCTAAGCTCCAAAAAACTTTCCAAAAACAACTTTTGGTAAATTTCTTTACCTCTCCGTATTAAAAGAAAAAATACAAAATAGGAACGGCAGGTGGAAAAGTAGTTATCAGTTGAACACTACTACCAACGCAGTCAGTGGAACTATTTTCAACTTGGTACACTATTACGAGGAGGGCAATGTCCAACTGAACGCCAACCACGATATCCAGTTTGAAGTCTCCAATCAATCGGTAAGGACTCTATAATACTTAGTTTGAATATGCATTTACACATACTAATTTTATTTCCATGTAGGATGCTGCCAAGTTTGCTGAAGACTTAGTTAAGATCATCAAAGATCAGGAGCAAAAGTATCAAATCGAATTGAATGAGGGATACCACCTACTTAACGATACCGCCTTCAAAGGGTTGCGTAGACAGCTTCCTTATACCCGCAACAAGTTGGATTGGAACCAAGTATTATTTTATTTGGTCACAGTATACTTATATGATGATTTAGATCGTAGGCTACAAAGTCGGTATGGAAATCAAGAAATAGATTCCAATTCTATAAGCTTGTCCTGGATCAGAGTCTTAAGTTTTAAAGTTAGTAAAGGTCTATGTGTTGATTTATATTTTTCTTTGATTAGAGATTTGAATTATGCTATACTATTGCATCAACAACGTAATCCCATTAGATTTCTTTCCAATGAGGCTCTGTTTAAGTACATGGTTAAGTAGCTCTTCCGACCTATTAGAATCAAACCGTAAATCCAATTTTTTGCCCCCTTTCGTTGGAATAGGATCAAGCTCCCTGTTTACTCTTTCTATCATTTGAAAGTAATCCTCTATTGCTTTCAGACTGGTAGTCTACATCTGAATAGCAGTATACATACTACTTGGAATACTTTGATTAAACTAATGCTTGATCTATTTCTTTTTATACTTAGCATCTTCCTATTGATGACCAAGGTTATAGCTATCTATCTATTGGCCTTAGGCCATAGCAGTATTTATTAGCTATTTGACATATAGGTAGAAAGCGTTCAAGTTTGTAACTTTACACCTTAGGCAAAATTGGACAAATATATCAACTAAAATAGTAGATGATAAAGAAACTCAATTTATTATTTTTGATGCTGATGCTTTCACTTCAACCCTCTAATAATCAAATTTATAAGATGAAACATTAGTGTAGCTTAGAAGACCAAAACTTTTTGAGGTGGATAGTGGAGAAATCGATTGAAGGAGTCAGTCCGTTAGTTAGGATAGCCATCTACGAACAGTAGTCTTGATGACATGCCTAGCCTCCCTCAGGTGCTTGGAATCGTCGGCGCGTTGCGAACCTAGATCGGTAACGTGGGAGCCTTTCTTGATGACTAGGATGACTGATTCATCGTGCAACCGTTGCAACCAACTCATCTTGTCATCGCTTTCCATAACTTCACCTTGGCTGGTATTGTTGGCATTGAGCTGGTTGGCATTGAGATCTCTAATGTTAGGTAGGATGGACAGCGTTTTCCAAGGGTCCAACTCGCCGTTGGTAACTACCGTATTGCTGAGTTTAACTTCCTTACCGTTGTACCTTTTGTTGGTCTCTTCGATGGAATTTATAATCTTGGTAGGCTGGTAGTAGTCACCGTCGCAGTAGAACTTTTGGAACCAATCTGACGTCAGATGCTTGGACCGTGTCGTAGAATTTTTGGATACGGTCTGCCAGTATCCGAACTGGGTGCAGCACTGGTAGGTCCACTGGCGCAAGTAGGAGTTGGGGTTGATTTTGATAGATTTGAGATCAGGATCCCCCGAGAAGATGTAGCAGTTGGTGGAGTCGCTTTGGTAGTAGAGGTTTAACTGGTCAATCAAAGTCTGTAAGAGGTCGCTATCCTCAGCAGTATCCATAGCTTGACAGAACTGATCCAAAGTCGGGGTAGAGGTTGGTGTGTTGTACTGTACAACAGTGGATAAAGTGTCGGCAACCGTGTATAAAAAATGAAGGTCATCTTTGACGAGCTGACAACCGAACTTCGCTTTGATTTCCTGCAGCTTCTTCTTATCGGTTTCGTACAGATGGTCCAAGTAGTGGATAACTTTACCGACCTGCTTGCTGCACTTGTCACCTAAGGCGACTTGGATGGTTTCGTCATACTTGTAAAAGTCCAGTTGAGCTTCGACGGGTGCTGAGCTTGCGATGGCCCCATAGATGACGTTGGGGTATTTGTTGCGAACCCATAGCGCCAGATTGGCAGGGTAGCTTCCACCAATAACCAACCACTTTGTGCTCTTGGAACTTAGGCCGTGACGTTCGAACACGTGCTCAACGAAGGAGGTGATGTCCCTTAAACCTTGCTCGATCGTCAAATACTTTAAACTATCGGTCGACCAATTGTCGAAGGGTTGTGACTTGCCGTAGTAGCGATGCTCCAATCCAAACAACATACAGTTGTGTTGCTTACAGAGGTCGTAAGCTAAGCCCGATTGAATACGCCAGTTGGGTAGAGGACCTTCTCCACCTAAATATAGGATGGCCGGTTGACCCGGTTGGTAGAACTCGTCATTAACGTAGAACCTCTGTTTAAAAGTTGCCGTTGAGCTGACGTTGAAGTGGTCGATTTTCTGGACAAAGTAGTTTTCATCTCGAGACCAAGGTTCGCCTTCAATAGCACTTCGTTCGACTCGAGCTTGGGCTTCACCTCCGATGTTGGCTTGTAAGTTGTTGTTGAGGTTGAAGTTTATAGCTGGTTTAGGTGCAAGTTCCATCCCTTCGTTCAGCTGTAAGGTGTAGACGAAGCCTAGGCGTAGGAAGCAGAGTAAGATTATGGTCCATACTACTAACATTGCTATTCTCAAATAATCGGTGCGTACTATATTTGTTGGAAAGAACAAAATAGATTAGTAAACTGTGTAGTTGAAAAGTTGGAAATTTAAAAGGTATTTGAATAGCAGTATATAAAACCTTAGTAGCAAACTATCAAACATAAAGGACCTATACTTCAAAGCTTTAAAATGGAAAAGAAGTATATTTCGAAACTATATCTTGCTATAAAATTTCCTTGAAACTAAAACACGAAACTTGGACTATAATTAATCTTTTACCTACCGTTAACGACATAGTACTAATATATCGATATGTTAAAGTTAAACTATTGAAATTTAGATATTGCGGTTTTGTTGGAAATGTAAACTAAAAGGAAATTTTTGAAAATGGCCATCCTTTATAAAAGTGGAAATTCGGTTGCTAACTTCAAACTTCATAAACTTTTGCGTTGGCCCGCATCTAAACTTTATAAGGAATTGGCAAAATAGCTAAACCAATTATACTAACGTTCTCTAAAAACAATATATTGATGGTGGTAAAATGGATACTAATATATTGATGGTACTAAAGTTGAAAATAAAAGGGGACTAAACGAGTAATAGCTGCAATTGAGAAATTAAAATGTATTTACTTACATCCTTATTCTGTCGAGTTGTAGATTGGACTAAAGTATGCCGAATCGAATTTAGTTTGAAATGGTTTATGGCAAAATCAGGCCATATATATTATTCTCCAAAAGTCTACTACATACATCTACTACCTACGTTTCAAAAAGTACTTTACCCCTACCTATGTCTCTTATTTCCTAAACTATCGGTTGTATGATAGAAGCCTATATAAAATTTTAACGAGATACTGCTTCATCAAGTCTGATAAACTATAAGACAAAGCTAGCAACAGTAACAAAACCAACACATATAAAAGCTCAAATTACTTTTTAATATATACCGCCCTAAAACCTACAATTTGATATAAACCTATAGGTTTCATATCGGTTTAAGTCTAAAATACAAAGTCTACCCCTCAATCTAGAAACTATTTCATATTTAGAAGGAACTCAGCAACTCTTTATAGAGTTTAGGGACAACTTTACTTTGCATTTATAGAGCTGTTGAAATTGTACTGTGTTGAAGTTTGGATAGGTTTATAAGTTTCTTGTAGTTAAAGTTAGTTTGAAAGTTTACTAAATATAGCTCTAGCTTTGAGCGAAATTAGCATACTAAATAAAGCCAAGTTTACCTATATAGGACTTCTATTTGATCCCATTTAGAGTATTTTTAGCTATATCATTATTTATATATCGCCATTTGTATACTGGTATTTGCTTTGAGTGTCTAAAAACATATTTTAGCTAAATGCTGTTGAACAGCATGACAATCCATCTCTGAACAACACAATCTAATTAGCCTGATGGGCTATCTTCCAATACAGATTTATTCAATAGACTCTTATCATTCATGCATTTAAGGTGAAGTGTATTGCCCAAACCTTTTAGTCTAATGGACGAGGTTTTGGTAAACTGTATGGGCTAGATATAGCACCATTAGAACCAGCGTTCAATTTAGCTTTGAATATACCTAGCATTAGCTGATTGTAGCTTTATAACCTCATTAAGATACTCTAAGCATGGCTGCTGCTAAACCCAATTATCCTTTCAAGTCTAAAAGGAAAGTAAAGATGTCCATTTGAATAAGCTGTGCCTTTCAAATCTCAAATAAGTTCAATTTGACGTTAGTCTTGACAGTTCAACTTAACAAAACTACCTAATTTAAATAGAAGGTTTCGTTGTCTTCAAAATCAAGCCAGAGCTCTTGAAAAATTTAGTTAGAAACTTATTCACAACAAAGTTAAGGATGTCTGATAGGCGACAGTTAAATGCAGTTATCGCTTGCTATTGGGAGCAATGTAGGAAGCAATGCGACAAGTATGAGGACCTTTTCAACCACCTGAGAGAGGATCACGTCAGCGTCCAAACCCAATTGCCAAATAAATGGATATGTTTATGGGATAACTGCATGAAACAGACCAGCAACAAAAGAAATTTGGAGTCGCACATTAGAAAGCACTTGAACTGGTTGCCATACGTCTGCCAAGTAACTTGTTTTATTTTACTTTATATGAACCAATTTTAGCATTGTAAGAAGAAGTTTCGCCACATGCATGAAAAGAAAAAGCATGTCATTGTAAGCCACGGAGAAAATCAATCAACTTTAGTTACCAAAAGCCCCCATATCAACTCAATGAACTTGAGTATGGTTGCAGAAAGTTTGAATTCGATATCGGAACCCAGTAAGTGTTAGCTAACTTTAATAATTTATAAATGTAGATGCCTTGGGGAAGTTGCCTTCGAGCACCCTCAATATTTCAGAGCAAGATGATAATTTACTATTGAAGATCGCTAATTACGCCCTAAGCGACCAAAAGGACTTTCCATCGAATTCAGGTAGATATAGTTTAATAGACTCAGTAATAACTGTTTAAATTTGTAGAGATGAGTAGACAGCTGAAGAGGATAGGCCTATCCATGGATTTCATCTCATTCTCCAAGCTGGAGCTGCGGCGGTTTATGATCGATGGATTCTACGAGAAGTTATATTGCGCTTTGAACGATGTCAACAGCTTACAAGATATCGATTCTGATGCCGGTAGTGATACTGATACGAAATCTACCAGGTAACAATAATTTTTAATATAAAATATAAACTTTCACTGTAATTTTAGAGATCCAAATGGCTTAACTCACGATACAACCGACATCAACCAAGAGCGGAACCAGTTCCAATTCCAATTTCCTATTCAACCTATCGACTCCAACTTGCTATCGGGCGTAAGTTCCAACAACGCTGACCACTTATTTGCCGGATACGACTTGAGAACTTTGAAGTTGGATAAGCAGTACGGACTACAATCCAACTACCTAGTCAACCCTATAACGCAGTTCGGAGATTCGAGTGTCAACGATGCTGAGTTCCCTTATGGAGCCAGTCTTTTTTCTGGGCAACCAAACGCATCGCAATCATTTGCTGCCATGGACACTGACCTAAGTTCCATGTATAACTCACAATTCGAAAGTGCGCCCATGCCTATAGATTCTGCCAGCAACAACATGGAAACCCCTAAGCCCAGCGACTTGATCCCTCAACAACAACCACTAAGGAGTCAAATTTCCAAGCGTAGTCAAATGCGAAGTAGGTTTATGGCCGCTGCACCCAGCTCCAACGACCAACACGAGCGATTTAGCTTGGGGCGGGGATACAGCAGCGAAACTGGAGGCGGAGGTGCAGCTAAAGAAACCAACGAGTTGCGAAAGTTGGCCCAATCTACCTCTTCAGAGATCCCTCAAGCCAAAAAGATGGCCCTCATGGACCAAGCTTCCGACCTCGTACCTGACTCTCAAACTGAACTCGAGTTGACCTACCGTACCGATTTGGAAACTTCAGATGGGTTGACCTCACTCCAGGATCAGGATCCAGGCCAATCCTCTGCTAATGAACTTGATGACTTTGAGGATCATACTAAGATCATGGAGTCGCTCAAGCTCCTCGATCAGCTGGACACTACACTCGGAGAATCGCGGTCGAGACCTGGATCAACTGATAAAGCCAAGAGAGATGTTGAGCTAGTTGTAAATATAACCTCAGAGCTTGCCAACTTCAAGGTTGAAGATACCGAAATTACTGAAACACAACTACAAGCTACTTCCTCCATCCACCTCCAACCTAAAGCACTCATGGACGAAAATAGAAGCTTGCCCACCAAAGTCCCACAGGTAACTAAGCTATCCCTTATACCCTTTTAAAATTATGTTTAGGATGAAGTGACCACCATATCCTCCAACCTATCGATCTTCAAGCATCGGAAGACTTCCTTGGGACTCTGAATTGGAAGATCCCTCCGATGGGGTACACCACGACCTTTCAGAGAACATGACTGGACTCAAACTTTAAGTCCTTTTAATTGAAGCCGTCACTTCAAGCTTATTTAACAGAAATTTTATTAAAGAGTGTCTTTTTGCTAGTTGGAAATAAAAATATAAATTTTAGAAATAGGATTCAATTATTAGATGAGCAAATTTGATTTTAGTTATTTTTAGCATATGTTGGAATGATAGAGGTTGGTGATTAGGGAAATGCTATTTCGGATTCAGCTCCTTAAAGTCTACCGTCCTTACCATTTCCTTTGTTAATTCTATTTTCCCACTTACATTTGGACTATTAAAATTATATCAGCTTAGCTACAAACCTGTTTCATTCCTACCTGAACAATTTCTACAAACCCTTTCTTTTCGAATTACCTTTCACATGTTTACTCTCTATTACTTGTGGCAATGGGGTTCCCATCCCTAACGATTTCATATACTTTGGGACTACATTTTCTCCCAGCATCCATCGTCAAAATTTTGATAGATCCTACAATTTATTTGAATAGGTGATAAAGCCCAATTTAATCCTTCAAAGTTTTCAAGGAATTAAGATTAGGGGCTTATATTGAAGTGCGTCGTATTTATATATTTTTAGCCTTTGTAAGATCTCAACATCGATAGGTAGTTGTACTCCAGCCACTTTTACATGCTTTCTTTTACAAACTTTACTACAAGCCTAAGATAAAAATAAATTCAAATGTATAAAATATAGTATAGTTTTTAATAAAAAGTGTGGTATATAGCTACGAATTGTCGAAGTTCATCTCATGAATTTAGCATATAGTAAGGTAGATGTTTTAATCATGAAGCACCACAATAATAGGATACAAATAAAAAAGTAACATAAATCAATGGAAAGTAATGGAGTTTACAAGTCATCCAGGCTAGGGTAGTCCACCTTGGTTGCATCAACGCTGTCTAACCTATTGTCGATGGAATCGTTGAGCTGTAGCTCAGCTTTACAACTCTTCAGCTCTACCTGCTTAGCCTTAGGAGCTGAGGGTTCCGGTTGCTTGACCTCCGATTTCACTTTGGACTTGTCGTTCATCTTGAGCAGTAGAAGCTTGATCAATTTGAGATGCTTCAGCTTTTCGGTATCGATCTTGGTCTCTTCCTTGGCATCCAACTTGACCTTGTCCAAGTTTTCAGCTAGGGTATCAACGTTGTCTTGCTCGGACTCATTGTAGGATTTACGTAGCTGAGTAACGTGCACCGAGTTGAAGTTCTGGTGGAAGGTGTCAAAGGTAGGCAGCTGTAGGGGTAATCCGTTGGCATCGAACTGCATGTTCTGGTTGAAAGTGTCGAGGTCAAGCGTAGGGTAAGGCTGGCCGTAGCCAAAGTTCTGGCTACCGAAATCTTGGTTGGTGAAGTTCTGGTTAAACTGGCTGGGGTTCAAGAACGGCTGCTGGTTGGGGTAGTTTAGGAAGCTATTATCGTTCATACTTTCCAAAAACATATTTTGGTTGGGGTTCATCATGTTAGTGTTGGCAAAGAGCTGCTGGTTGGGGCTGGTGGGATCGACCATGAAGTTCTGCATCTGGGGGTCGATGCCGGTGCCGAAGGAGTTGTGCAATTGGCACATCATCGTATTAAAGTAGCCGAGGTCCATATCATTGGCGAAGTTGTTGGGGATGATGGGGAACCCGTTCTGATCAACTGGAATGTCGTTGAGGAGCTGGGCTACGTCCGAGTTGTATTCGCTGGGTAACTGCTTGTTGAGCAAATTGCCGTAAAAGTCCAAGTTGGAGTTGCAGTTGCTGAGATTGGGTGGCGTGTGTACTAGGTTATCACTGGAGACGGAGAAAGGGGATACAGGAGCTGTACTTCCGTTGGTAAAGCTGGACCCGTAAGCCGACAGTAACGATGGGTCATTATCCATGTGGCTATTTGGGATGTTTAGGTGCTGGGAATGATTGTTAGTTTCGTCCTCGGCCTCCTTGTGCAGCTTCTGGTGCTTTTTTAGGTCTTGGGGGCGTTTAAAGGATTTGCTGCAGGTTGGGCAGACGTAAGGTTTAAATGCTACGTGGACTTTGAGGTGGGAGGTGATGTGGTCACGCTTCGTAGTCTTCACGTCGCAACCTTCCCACTGGCAATCGAGGCACAGGTTGTTGTTAGATTTGCGGCCGATATGTTTGTCGGTACAGTGAATCAACAGCTGCTCGGCATCCATGAATATCTCGGTACAGTTTCTCCAGCGGCAGGGTAGGGGTCGGCTGTTGGCTTCCATCATATTTATGCTTGAAGTTTGGGATGGCTTAGAATTGGAAATGATGTTGGAATTAAAGTTAGAGTTGCTCTTTTTTTGTCAAGTGTGCTTATTTATAACTTGGTTTGCCAAGAAATGGTGCCAAGTAGAAGGGTTCTTGGGTTATTTGCAATTGTTGATTGGTGCTCCTATTTGCAGCTTTAGCTTTAATGAGTTGATTTTATTGGTGTGATCAATGGCGAATTTTAATTGAGCTAAATGGACCAATAGCCTACCTACAATCAAATCATTTAATTGACAAATCTATTTTCACTCATGTGCTTCTGTCTAATGCGGATAATTAAAATAACCCTGAGCAAAGGGTTTCAACCCAAGGTGGGAATTTTAGCCAGTGATTCTAAACCAAATTTACCGAAGTTTCTCAATTCGAACAACAGAGCAGCAGCAACAAAATGTAAAGCAGATCCTGAGAGAACTTCAAAACCCTTATGTATACTTTAGCTACATTGAAGTTCTCGACAAAATATTCTATTATGGAAATAGGCGACGTACTTTGGCGGACAATCGTAGCTTGAAGGCTATCCGAGATCATCTATAAATAGCTTAAAAGTGTAATGGGTGGCACCAAACAATGTAATACCAAGCATTGAAAGCTAAACTTAAACTTCCAAGAAATGTTTTGGAGCCTTTTGACGGTAGAACTTACCTTTGGATTCTTCCAAAAAACTTGAACTTGATTTTGTTCGATCGGAAGCTTCTTTGCTAGGAAGCTACGTGCAGCTTTAACGCGACATAGGACCCATTGCCATTATACTATATATAGTAGAATGTAGCTGCTATCTACGTTTGCTCCTAACAGTTTATCGGTAAGAAGCACATTAACTAAAAGTCTCGATAGTACATTTGTGCCGGGTATGGCACTTTTTTAGTGACAGGTCACATTACATGGCAAATTAAAATGTAGAGCATAGCCAAGCAAAGGTGGGCTGATATCATTATGGCCTTTTAGCTTTGAAAATGACAGTGTCTTAGTGGAGTACTATGCATTTATTGACTGAAGTACATTTTATAATCTTGCAAAAAAGGTTGCCTAATTATGGTATTAACGGAAATGGAGGTTAAATTTGCCCAAGAGTTCTAACTATATAAGCATCCTATATATGTAGCAATAACAAACTATAATGCTTTTTGAGACCATATGCTTGATATATGAAGAGTAAATTTGCAACACATATGTACCATAAATATTGTATATGGGATAATTAACGTGAAGAATCCTGTTTTTATAAAGTATTAAATCTATAATGTATATATGGCGATAAAATGCTTTGCTTACTACTTGAAGCTATGTATAAACTGTCACTTACAAAATCAAAAAGATGCTTAAGCTAATTATATAGCTGGGCTGAATCCAGCTAGTGATCCATACCGATATAAATTGGCGTTTAACGCCATATCTACCTTTAAAAGTTCAATTATCCTACAATGAGATGTTTAATAAAAGCTTTAGCATCAAGTCTAAAAAAGAGAATATATAATCATTAAAATATAAAATTTATTAATTAGGTATATAAGCAGCATTAACCAAATAACTTATTTGATAACGATTGAGTTATTCAAGTTGATATAGGCTAAGCTAATCAACTCGGGCTTCAATTTAAAGATCTGTTGGAACTCGACATCGTCACTGACCTTGTAGACCTTGGAATTGTTTAACTTGTAGACCAGCATGTAGTCGTTGAACTTGCTATGGCAGAAACTCTTGCTGTTACCCTTATTAGCATCCCCATTGTTGACTTTGAAGTTGGTAGCTAGAATCTTGGTCTGCAGCTTGAACAAAAGCTGGTCAAAGTTGCTGGACTTTAAAACTTTGAACTTGAAGATAAAATCCAAGTTGAGATGGACTTTGACTTGGATGAAGTTCTCCTTGATCGTTAAACTGGACCCCATGATGATCTCAAGGTCTTTGAGGCGTAAGCCACGTTCCCCCAACAGGATCTTGGACTTGCGTTTGGAGGTGATGGGTTTAAGCTTGTCCAAAAGTTCAATGTCCTCAAGATTGAGGTTGTTGAGGTTCCAAGGTGCAATAACACCGATAGTGATCTGGGATTCGAGGCAGTTGGCATCCTGACTGGTACAGCTGTCATCCATACTTAAACTTTGGCTCTTGTCCAGGTTCCAAGGTGCTACAACCTCCTTGTTGTCGGCATCTTTGTCCTTGGACCGGATGGGTTGAACGCTACGCTGTCGAGTCAACTTGGTCTTGGAGATCAAAGGCTTCATCGAGAACGATCTGCTACGCTTCAGCTTGCTAGTGGAGGTGTCGGTAATTAAGGGGTCAGATACCGACCGAACCATCTTAGGTGGATTGATGTTCAGCTTAGTAAGGTCTACACTAAAGCGCTCGTTGTTGAAGGTTAGGTCAGTGGCCCGTATCCCAAAGAAATCCCGGCTCAGTTGGTTAATTAATACTTGGTTAGGTAGTCTTGAGATCTGGCTTAAGAATAGTTGGACATCTTCGAACTTCTGGTTGGAGGTAGTCAGGCTTATGGACAAAAACTGCTTGGCTGGCTTTAACTTGGGCAGGCTGAAGTTATCGGGCTTGATGTGTAGCTTGAGTTGTTGAGAGAAATCGAGGAGTTGGCTGTAGCTGCGGCTGATCTGGTAGGATTTACTGGGGAGATGGTGTTCGTCGATGGCGTTGATCAGTAGGAAGATAAAAAGTTGGTGGTCGCGCTTCTCAAACCCATTGGCTGATACTTTGAAGTTGAGTGGAGCCTGCATACTTACAACTATAGGTTCTTCCAACTTGGTCATACTGGTACTATGCTCGATTAAAGGGGTTGTATTAAATTGATTGTCGGTGTAATTAAGAGTAAAGGTGTTTAGTACATCAACCGGTATGTTAGGGCGTAAGACTGAGGGATGTGAAATGAGTGAGCTTTAAAATTTAAATGATTAAAAACTAGCTTGTATACACAAAAAAATGTCCACTTTTTTTAATATATACAACTTTGTATTCTTAATAACAAAATTATAAAGGACGAACTAAATCCAAGGAGAGTGATTCCCTTTTATACCCAAACTAAACTGAGGCAGGTAAGGTGAGCAGGTTTGGTGTCAATTGAAGATCGTAAAAAGACGGTATATGTGTCGATGATAGGCTTGGTGAAAGGCGTTGACGAAATAAAAGAAATTACAAAAATCTTTTACTTTGAAAAGGACCTGCAAGATAGGCTTTATACATCCCTTTTATTCCCATCTACCTTTGCTAAAAAACCTGATCAGAATTTAATCCTCTTGAAACGTTTGAGAGTTTAGTTTGAGAAAGTTTAATTTTGTAGGCAGGTTTGGAAGAAAGTTAAAAGTATACAAGTAGTCGAAAGGAGATAAGATGCAGGCATCTAAAATGCTGTTAAAACGGTTATAAATAGAATAAGATAGGAATATCGCTTCGATAGGGCGGTCAATTCTCGGGTAAAGTTGAGTACATTCCGACCATAGAAACTATTTGAAGTACCAACACCTAATGTTTACCATTTCGGGTCTATCGGAAGAATATCAGTTCGGAAAACTTTAAAAAGCTGACAAATAAACGTATTTATCGATGATCCTAAAAGGCTAGTGGTGGTCCAAACATAACTAGATTCGCAGTTTATTTGTGATGCTAAAATAAGTACAAAGAAATCCGCTGAGCGTTTAGGATAAGAAATATATACTTGGTTGAGATGAAACTAGATACGTCTTATACCTAAAAGTGCAACATGTCTTATCAGAATTTTTAGTACTATGTACCTCATTTCTGTATTTATCTAGACAATTTGTGGAACAGAGAATAGGCCATGCCAATATACTGCAAGTATAAATCTTAGCTAGAATCTGTATATTATATATAAGCTGAAAATTAGGAACTAAATAAACTAATAATACATCACGATATATAACACTATTTCCAACCTATATACATTACATTTCAATAGTTAGCTAATACTACATTAAACTTTGGAATATAAATTGATGTGTTAGAAATTCGATATGCCCTGATAAAACAACTATTCTAATGAAGGATGTTTACACTATAAAACAATGCTTTCAAACTATTACTATTACAAGACATGTAATTATTTACCACGTTATTACTTTACCAGCACTTTATCCAAACATTAAATGTCCAAAAAGGATGACTAGGCCTGTTTATAGCAGATCCATATTTCAGACTAAAAAGTGTAGATGGTGATGGTTTTGACAAAATAAAGGCATCGCTGGTAACATTCATTCCTTTGTTTTAAAAGGGAACTTCACCTAACGGATGAGTAGGGTTGAAGGACACCGTAAACGAAGAGAGATCGTTCTTGATGACGGGAGCATCCCATGAAGATAGCGTGATAGTTGGCGTGTAATCAACAGGATGGGCAGGTCCAGCAGGTCCAAAGATACCTCCCCCAGTTCCCATGGCCATCAGCATTCGTCTGGGGTGGAATTGGATGTTATGGATGGGGCTGACTTTCTGGCCCAACAATATGCCAGCTGAACCGTGGTAGTGGTAGGTCGTACCTAGATGCTTACCCTTGAGGTCATAAACTGATGCTCCATTGTTAGCGGTACCGCTGAATAAAATTAGTTAAGGATTATAAGTTGCAAACAATTACATTGCGACTATAGGCGCGAGATCATGTACCGTAAAGGCGTTAATGCCAACTGGTGTAGCAAAACCGTGGAGTGATGTGTTTTGTCGGATATCCCAGATCTTAACCTCACCAGTCAAGCTAAAGGTTTAAATTAATAAAGTAGAAGTAGCTGGGTTACCTGGCAGAAACCAATTCCCTGGTGGATCCTTCTTGGAGGTGGCAGCCTACTATCGATCCTTGATGTTCACGCCAACATTTTACCATGCTATAAACGTTGAGATTAAACTGTAATTAAATATTGTACCTGTCTCTAGGGGCAAGTCTTCGATCATAAGCTCTCAGCGTACCGTCTTGGAACCCAGCCACTAAAAAGTTCCCACCGAGTGTATCCGACGTCAACGAGGTGATGCCGGCTGTCGATCTAGTTGGGAAATCCTGCAATAAAGGGGGTTAAAATCGCTAGAACTACTAAAAATATAGAACTTGTAATTTGAAAAATATATGTAATCAAATAATAAATTGCCCTTACCCCAATGTTTCGTTCGACAAAGACGTCCCAAACCTTTATCAAGGAAGACTCACCACCGGCTATCAGTGCACCACGTCCCTGCTGCCAGGATAAGGCAAGGCTGGGGTAAGCACCACGATTTCTAAACGGTTTTCGACCGACTGGAAGCTCACCGAGTGCTAAAAAGGCGCTGACGAGGGTGGGTTTGGACCAGTACTTACTATACAACCTAACGTTACCATCATCCAAACCACATACTAGGATAGCTTCATCCTCTTCATTTATTAGCTGTAAATTGGTTATAGCGACGGCTCTGGGATCCGGTAGCTGCAGGCGTGTCATCCTGACCTTATTTTCCCAATCCCAAACACTAATAAGATGTTAGCTATAAACTAACTTTTAGAGAAATACCTGATGCAGTTCTTGTCATCAGCAGCAACTAGATGGGACTCATATCGATGGAAGGCGAGACGACACGGTTGGAATTCGTTAGGTAGCGTCGCATATTGGGTACTCCATTTACCATGAGAGGTACTGGTTGAATACATGTCGGTTTCAGCGATGACTCGGTCGTTGCGCAATCGGCGCCAAAGTCGCTGATGGTACACAATACTTCCCGGCTCTTCGTCTTCACTGGGTCGCATTTGAGGGTCCTGGAACTTTTTGCAGCACCAGTCAAAGAAGTAGGAATGCATAGCCAGGCTGTTGATATTTTGAGGCATGCCATTTAAATGTTCGTTGGAGCCATCGGCACCCACGTTCTTGGATCTGTTGGTAGCTGAATTGGCATCTATGGTTAAAGGCTGCATGGCTTGTATCAGTTTGCTCTCGTAGTTACTTCCATCTGCATCATTTCCTCCAAAGTTGTAAATATTCTTCATCGTGAAACTGGCGGATCTTCTAATGGTATTGGGTAGGATTGAGTTGCGACCAAAACCCCCAAGCTGGGAAGCATGTATCGTATTGTAGTTGCTGGAGGCTATGTTGCTAGGAGTGTTAAAAATAGGGGAATGCGGGGGAGAAGATTCGCTTATAAACTTTTGCACTAGTTTAGCATCAGAGTGGAGTAGGAGGCTATGTATATGATCGACAATCTTGCATGCTCCTTCGGAAATCGATGGGAAGGGGTCCTTCGTGACAATCAACAGTGTCTTCCAAATGAGCAAGTAAATGAGCTTAAAGGGTTCGTCAGTGGGGCTTGACTCTGTTTCCAAATTAGTACTGTGCTGTACAGGCGATCTGTTGATAAGAGGTTTAGTGATACTTGTTTTTGATGACAAAAACTTTGAGGATTTCTCTTGAAGGTTTTTAGCTTCATCGACGCGTTTGAAATCTTGAGTAGAGGCTTTACTCTTGTGGCTGAGCTCTTCTTCCATCAATTCGGAAGCCACTTGGACAAACTGGTCCTGGTAGCTGTTGACAAAGTAGGAGGTGAAGACTATCCACTCTTTACGAACCAAGGGCGATCCATCGCTGGAACAAATTTCAAGAGCCAGACTTAAGTTATGCCTTACGTTGTCGATCTGGGGAGTACCACTTAAGTCGCCTTCAATCAAAGTGGACAGTGCAAATATTGCCGAGGATCGGACTTCGGGAATGGAGTCGTTCAATAAAGGCAGTATGTTATCGTGTATCAACAAGTTTAGCGCAGCTTTCTTGGCGTCGTTGAATCCAAACCAAAGCTGGCCTAACATTAAGCAGCACCACTGCCTGAGGAAAGGATCGGGGTCACTTAGATGGGGTATCGAGATACTGAGGATGCTGTGCTTGAGTAGGGATACTTTACCTGCGTTGAAGTTTCTACAGAATATAGCAATGATAAATGCGCACATACCACGGTGTTCGGAAAGGTTGACGAAGTTGTGCCCGGAATCGGATTTCAGTAAATCTAAAAAGTACATGTACCCGTTGTCCTTGAGTAGATCTTCTTGACAGCTTATATCTGCAGGTAGGAGTCGAGCCCAAATAAAGGTTAGTACAGGCTTCAGCTCAATGGAAGGCGATTGTAGTAGCTTCAATACGTATGGGAAGATACCAACTAGTAATGCTGCGTTAACGGCCCATAAACCTAAATCCAGGAATTGACTCAACAGCCTAAGGGCTCTAGCTCGATGTACTTGACTTAAGAGGACTTGTAATACAATTGGTAATTGCTCCGGGACTTTCTTCTTTACGGATCCGTGAGATAGCCATACTTCAAAGGCGGTCAACTGTTCGGTAAAGAAGGGACTATTCTGATATTCAACCGGTGGTCCGCCTTCCTCGGCTGCTACTAAAGCTGGTAGTTGGGATAAGCAAAGATCAACTGCCAAATCCCACGATTTCCACAACGGATGGTGGTGAGTCGGTGGAAGTTGGGGCACGGAGATAGGGTGACACTTCAAAGATCTCATGATACGATCAGCAAGTAAGAAGTTCCTAAATAGAGCCGCCACCATAAGATCCTGCCGAAATAGGCGTTTAAATATATGGGATGGGAGCAAGTTCCAGGCGATGGTGTCGGTAATAGATGTGAAGATCCAGCTAAGGTCCCCTAGTGGGGTACGTCTATCGTTCAACCGTCCTGGGAGCTTCAATATCATCTCCGGGTCAATTTTGGTCAACAAAGGGTTCCTCATTACGTACCATCGCATCGCCATCTCAATTGGTGTTGTCATGCAGGAGGTGAAAATATCAGCTGGGAGCTCTGGATTGACGGGTAAAACTTCATCTGAATCACATGCGGCGAACTGGATAGACTCTTGAACCAGCATCCTACCTGCCACTCGGTTTGGACCTGCCAACCTACTGGCCTCGTTGTCGAAATGCTTTGCGAAGCGATTGAAAGCCTTTATAATGTTACCAGCTGCTGAGCAATCGTAAACGTACATGCATGGAGTTCCTAGCCAACTCTGCAACTCTTGAATGTTGATGGGTATGTACTGCGTATAATTTTTGTTGAAGACCCAAATTTCTCCACTGGGAGTAGGTTTCGGAACTCCATGCCCGTTGTAGTGGAACAAAATTCTTTCATCCTTCGAACTCCTCCTCAATGTACAGCACAACTTCCTAGTCTCTTCAACTGATGGGTCCAAGGATAACTTGTATCTAGCTCTCGGTTGCCAAACCTCGTACTGCTGCTGCAAGTTCTTGCCGATGGCTTCCAAAGCTTTGGGGGCGGTTAGTGTAGTTGGGTCTAACCAGCATTCAATCTTGGCACATGGTTCGGGCTTCACTATATCCGGCGGATCTACTCCTATGTTCAAACATAGAACTAGGGCAACTGTAACCGTTTTCTGTTTGTCCTTCAATCGCCAATCCAAAATGTTGTTAAATTGGTCATCACCAGCAACTATCTCAAACCTCCTGGTCATAGTCGGCCCATGTCGCTTTGAAGTGAAATATAATTTGAAAAACGCTTCCATCAAAGCTAGCCTTTCCTCTGGCGTACCCTCGTCATCCAAGCCATGCTTTATCTCTTCTAAAATCGTGTCGAGACTTTTATTTATTACTGTCTTTGACATATACAGGCTGTAAAATAGGGTAACTTTGTTAGATTAAGATGAAATATATTGCTGTATTAAATATTACTGTGTTTTTGTGTTTCTTATATTTGATAGATGTTTCGTTTCGGGAGCCTTTCGGTCTATTTTTAAAACTGGGTGACAGATTGTTTTTAGCTTTTGTGTTTGGAAGCAAACTTAGGCTGATGGCAAAAGGATAAATAATCCTAAATTTACAATTCAAACTACGATTCTTGGATCATAATTGATATGAACTTTTAACCCCTATCAAGACACAAATTTGTTAAATCTATCAGCTGATAAAGAAAGATAGGCCAAAGTACTCCATATATTTACCAGATTTATTGGAATTTATTTTTTACCCATGAAAGGTCACCATCTCAATTGCTAATTATTTGCTAACCAAAGTTTATAAGCATTTCTTATAATAGCTTATGTTAGAAAGTTACTATATGAAATACCACCTCCTATTATCATTATATAAATAGAATGTATATATAGTTTTATAGGAAGTAGGAATTAAGTTGAAATAGGCTACCTATTTAAGCAGTTAGTATTGTAAGTAGTTGGAAGCTTAAAATATTAATAGAAATTAGATTATAAAAACTTCAAAACTACACTATATTATAATTCTAGCTATAGTTCTATTACATTTAACTTTTAATTTAAGTTTTTATTTCCTTCTTCACCTTGAAAGCAGGTAAACTTTAGAAAAGAAATTAGACTGATCTTAATACTATAGTCTAATTTAAGTATTATAAACTATTATTATTCTAGTTATAATAGAATTGGTAAAAATAGTTTAGAAGTTTATAATAATTTGGACCTGAGTAGTACTTTAGTTGTATTTTAACTTATATCTCTTACTACAGCTATATTTTTATGATTGATAGATCTACAGTTGCTAAATAAGCTTATTAAAGCTTATATAAAAAATAATATAATAAAAAAGATTAAAACATTTTTATAATAAAATTATTATAAACTATATACAATATACTAATTCTTGATATGTTTGGAATATATATCCTGCTGTATAGTAGATATCAGCTATAAAATTATAGTATAGTGCTATATTAGCCTATAGTTCATTTAGTATACTTTATAAAAATAGAGCTATATCTTTGTAAAAAAAACTAGTATTAAAATATAATACTTAAGATACAACTAAAAAAATTAGTTATATGTAGCAAAGTTAATATTATATAATTGGTATATATTGTGACTGGAACTTGAAGCTGAAGTATTTATTGGCCTACAAAGTTGTAAATTTATGTCTTATAATTCTTTATAGCTCCTTACCTATCCTTATCACATAATCCAAGATTCCAACTTACAACCCAAACAGTTCTAAATTTAGAACAATCGTAATCCAAAATAAAGAACCAATTAGAGTAAGTTACATCACCAAGCCTACCTATTTTTTCCAAAGCCTTCAACTGCATACCTTTTAAACTCAATTCTTTACAAAGTGGATTATATTGTAATAGATATGAGCCGAGAAAATTCAGAACTGCTGGGTGGCATGCGACAGCGTAATTTCAAAGGAAAGGAACTTTCGGGCCCTTTGAAGTCAATTAGCCAGCTATTTGGCAATGAGAAGGAGGATAAGATCTCGGTAGCTCAACAACTTTACTCATATATTAACATTTTGTTTAGATCTTGAATAAATGGAAGAGCGTGGAAAACAAATCCTACTGGTACCTAATTTTATTTACAATCTTGGGTTTTGTTACCAGATTTTACTTAATTTCCCATCCGGGCCAAGTTGTGTAAGTATCAATTTATACCAACTCTATTTACTTATTTTTTAGTTTTGACGAAGTACATTTTGGAAAGTTCGCTAGTTACTACTTGCGAAATGAGTTTTTTTTCGATGTCCATCCTCCTTTAGCCAAGATGACTTTGGCACTAGGTGGTTACTTCATTGGTTTTAAGGGAGATTTTGACTTTGAGAAGATTGGCCTTGAGTATAAAGAGTTTAATGTACCTTACGTCGGTTTAAGAGCTGCCTCTGCAATCTTTGGTGCTCTTAATGTCCCCTTGGTCTATTTGACTATGCGTGAATCGGGTTATTCGCTGATAGCTTCCAGCCTATCGACTTTTTTGGTTCTATTCGGTAAGAATTTCAACTGATGGCTTTATTTAGTTTGTATTTTAGATAATTCTTTGGTCACTCAGTCTAGATTGATATTCCTGGACAGTCAGCTCATCTTTTACGCCACCTTATCCATCTACTGCTATGTTAAGTTCTACAAGTTCCGTTATGGGTAGTTTTTGTGTATTTCACTTTACTTAAGTTTTTAAGGGAATTTACGTCCGGATGGTGGTTTTGGATGTTCGCAACCGGCACCTCCTTGGCCTGCACTTTAGGGTACTTTCAATCCCATTCTATTGTTAAACTGTTTTTAGTGTTAAGATGGTTGGCACATTTACTATTATAACTATCGGATTAGCGGTTATTTACGATCTATGGAATATAATGGATATTAGACGTGGATACAATACGGTAACCTTTTTTATTGTTTTAAGTATTTATTCGAGAAATAGAAATATGTAGCTAAGCATTTCTTTGCTCGAGTTCTTGGGTTGATTATTACTCCGGCTATCGTCTATCTATCGTTTTACTGGATTCATTTTGCTGTCCTCAGTAAAAGTGGTACTGGTGATAGTTTCATGTCACCTGAATTCCAATCTACACTCTATGGAAATGAACTTTTCTCCAAGAGTCAACGTAAATTTTTAAACTTTCATTCACTAACTTTATTTAGAAATTAAGTATGGAGATAACATTACTCTTAAACACGACCAACTCAAGGTATTTTTACATTCTCACGTGGCTAGATATCCCTTAAAATACCCTGACGGTCGTATCAGTTCTCAAGGCCAACAAGTAACTGGCTATGCTTTCCAGGATGAGAATAGTTACTGGAGAGTCCATCCCGAACATCAGCTCCCCGAAGTTGAACCGGAAAACAGAGACTATGTTAAAAATGGAGATACCGTTAGGTTGGAACATATTAACACCCAGTCCTTCTTACTTGCCCATGATGTTGCCTCTCCCACTATGCCAACAAACGAAGAAATAACGACGGTCAGGGCGGATGCTATACTCAACAACACTCAGAAGTTCCGTAACACTTTGTTTAAAATCGATGTCCAGAACCAGGAAATCGGTACTGTCTGGGAAACCAACATACATGTCACCAAGATCTTACACGTCGAAACCCCTATTGCCATCTGGACTCACAGAACCGTACTTCCAGATTGGGGGTTCAAGCAGAACGAGGTTAACGGTAACAAGAAGGTGCATGAAGAGAGCAACCACTGGGTCGTCAGTTCCATCAAAGGCGTCAACACTTCGGATATAGTTGCCAAGGCGCCTGCCCACCGCAACTTCTTCCTCAAGTTCTGGGAGCTGCACACCCAGATGCTGATCAAGAACAATCAGATCTCCAGCGACCACCCATTCTCCACCCGACCCTGGCAGTGGCCCATCACCCACCGCGGTGCCTCCTACTGGACCAAAGAGAAAGATAACAAGGAGCAGATCTACATCTTAGGAAATCCATTCGGATACTGGCTGGGTACCTTTGTAGCCCTTGTCTTTTCCGCCTACTTCATTGCTGATCAACTATGTCTGAGACGTGGTATTGATTCCCTGCTTAAAGGTAAATTCTAGGTTCACCTCTATTCTAATTTTACTAGCTAAGCGATACCGTATCTACCACTCTGGTCTGTTTTTCCTTGGGGCTTGGGGCTTACACTTTTTACCTTTCTTCCCGATGGGAAGACAGCTTTTCCTACATCACTACCTCCCTGCCCTCATATTTAAATACATGTTGGTCGGAGCCGCCTTCCAATTTTTCTTTTTTGACGAGGTCGATGCTGCTGTCCCGGAAAATCCATCCTTTATCGACCATGTTAACCAACCCTCATCTTCTGAAAGTCATAACGGCGACCTATCTAAGCCTGGGGAAACTGTCAACATTCCTAAGCATGCTCGGTACCGTCAGCAAAGTCCAGTTGCCACTTCCAAGTTTGGAATCCTTACCGCGTTCTTCATCATCACTACCCAGATTTTGATGTTCACCTACTTTTCCCCACTGATCTACGGTACTGGCCTCTCTCAGCCTGGCCAGGTCTACCAACGCAAGTGGCTCAAGTCTTGGGACTTCCACTTTGCCAAACCTGCCCCCAAAAATGACAATGGCAACCCTCCAGCTGAAGAGCCCAAGGCCCCAGCTCAGCCCCAACCCCAGGTCGACAATCTTAAGAAAGATGTACCTCAAGTACCGGTTGAGAACTCTAGTAACGATGCAAACACTCCTCAACAACCTCAGCCTCAAGGTCGATAATGTTGATAAAGCTGCATCTGAAGCTCAAATTGGGAATCCTAGTAGCGTTGAAAACACTCCCAAACAGCCCTGATTCTGAATCTTATTGATGCTTTTTGCCTATCTATTAAATTATGAAATGCTCTTAACTCTGTTTATGTATGTAGATTTACAATATTTTTAAACTTACGATTTATATGCTTCATCTGGGCTACTATCCAAATTGAACTTGGCAGAGCTATACTTTGAGTTATATTGTAGATGTAAAATTTCCAACATTGCAACCATAAATGAATGTGGTTACAGTATGATGGATTGCCACTTTGAACTGGAGCTCCCAGTTTATAGATTCAGCCTTTGAATGCTTTGGAAAGTCATTGTCTTGCTCGGAAATATGTCCTTGAGAATCCCGAATCAACAGCACCATAGTTAACTATTTTGACTAATTTATAATGCAATTAATTTGGAATTTCGAGTGTTTCTTCTCAAGTGATCTCTACCTATTTCGCTCCGACAAGCTCATGTTATTCTAATTGGGGTGTACAAACTTTGATCAGTCTTTCTAACACAGTTGAAGAATATCTCATGTCTATAAGCCTTTGCTATGATAAATGATATTTATACCTTTAATGTAAGGGAATCTACCTTGCATAGTAAAGATTGAATAGTACGTTGAGTACGAGGCTTCATTTTGGGATTTAACTCTGCGGACCATAAACATATCTTAAATATCGTTATATACTGCATAGTAACACCGTTACGTTAAGCCTTAGCGATTTTAATTAATATATTGTCTTCAACTATAACAAGTTGTATTTTATAACAGTTCTCAACCAACCTCCAAAAAGCATTACTTCAAACTGGTTGCCATGCAACGCAGAGTTAAACAATATAGCAACCTAAATTAATATTCCAAAATATGCTTCCTGGACCGCTAAGGATGAACAGCTACCTTGAAAAATCTGAATTGGTCATACTCACACCTACTGCATCCCTTAAACGTTGATCTACCTGTAATAAAGTCGGACTTAAAATTTTGAACCCTATTTCCTCAAAAATCTAACCAATCTGCAGACAGTTTCATCTGAAACTGGGCAACACGTCACTACTAATTTTGAACTGGAATGTTTAATACCTGTCAAAGCCAGGATGTTTAGAACCAACTCCGACTCAAAACAGATGGTGAAGAGGAGTATATAAAGGGTAGGTTGAGACCCATTTTGAAGAGCTAAATCAAAATCATATTCTCCAACCACTTCATCAAAAATGCCTATCTCAAAGGACGCTACCAAATTGCCCCAACGCCAGCTCGGTAAGAATGGCCCTCACGTATCCTGCATCGGACTTGGCTGTATGGGTATGTCTGAATTCTACGGCGAATCTAACGAAGCCGACAACCTCAATGTTTTGGAACGAGCTCTAGACCTCGGCTGTAACTTCTGGGACACCGCTGTAAGCTGTTAAAGCATCTTTATCTTCTAATTACTAGTAGGATATGTATGGTATCGGTGCCAATGAAAGACTGCTTGCCAAGGTCTTGAAGGAACGCCGCAATGAAATCTTCTTGTGTACCAAGTTCGCCGTCGTCAGGGAGGCCAAGTACGGCAAAGAGTACGACATCCGTGGCGACAAGGAGTACGTACACATGGCCTGCAACGACTCCTTGCAGCGACTTGGACATCGACACCATCGATTTATACTACCAGCATCGTGTTGATCCTAAGACGTAAAGCTGTTATGCTACTCCATCTAATCATTAATTTAGTCCTATTGAAGAGACCGTTTCAGCCATGGCTGAGTTGGTTGCCGCTGGTAAGGTACGTTACCTAGGCCTGTCGGAATGCAGTGCCGAGACATTACGTAGAGCTTACAAAGTCCATCCCATCCATGCCGTCCAGATTGAGTACAGGTAAGTTTTAAATTCTTAGATCTAATGAACTGACTTACCAAAATGTAGCCCCTGGGAAACTGGAATCGAGAAGAACGGATTACTAGACGCCTGTCGCGAACTCGGCATCGCCGTCGTCACTTACTCGCCTTTAGGTCGCGGGTTCTAACTGGAGCTATGGACAACACCGAAGGTTTGAGTAACGACGACTTCCGCAAGTCGCGCTTCCCCAAGACCTCGCCCGAGAACTTTGAACACAACTTGAAGTTGGTGCGCAAATTAGAGGCTATGGCCAAAGACAAGAATGTCAAGCCTTCTCAGCTTTGTCTCAGTTGGATCTTAGCTCAGGTAATATTGTGAAACTTTTATGGATTGTGACTGATAAGTTTGAAAATAGGGCAATGATTTTATTCCTATCCCTGGTACCAAACGGGTCAAATACTTGGAGGAGAACATCGCGTCGGCCTTTGTAAACTTGACCAAGAAGGAAGATCTCCAGGTTCGTAATATTGTCAATGAGAACAACGTCAAAGGCGAACGTTACTCTGAGCAAGAAATCCATACCGTCAACGTCTAAACGGGCTCTGATTATTTTTTGAATAAAGATAGTACAAAGTATGAATTACTTTACCTACTGCATATCTTCAACTAATAATTGAATTTTCATACATGGTCATTAAATATATATCTGATAGCTTAGAAATAGGTTTGTATTAATACCTACCACCTAATAATTTGAATAGGTTATATGCTCACAATATGAATAGAATTAGAGTGTGCTTCCATGCTCTTTTAATACATTTAACTTCAGTTGTGGAGCTCAAAGAACTTAGTGCAAGCCCTCAACAAAGGAAGGCTAAGTTGTACAATTTTGATTACCAGTTGGAAGGTTATCAAAGTTCCAAAAGAAGAAAGCCTATTTAAGATATGAAATACAAATTTAGTTATGTTGCCAGATGTAGACCGAGGGAAGCTGGTCTGTGGGAAAATGATTGCATGGCTTAATTCAGTAATAAAAGGTTCAATTAAGATGGACCAACAGTTGCTCGACTGACCATCAGATCTATCAAGTCGACTTGAAGGCTTATTTCTTCATTAAGAGTTGTTGATTCGATGGCAAAGTACTATGAGGTGTGGTTATAAAGATCCTAATAAAGTAGAAGCAAAAGGTTTGCTGGGTAGGCAGATGTTACTTTGTCCAGTACAATGCACTTTGATATATTGCTAAGAGTAGCAAAGTGAGGTTAAGCAACAAGGTATTCAGAAATGCTGAGCTGTTGTCGATGTGAGTACAATGCACTTTATAACACACTAAAGGGTCATTGAAAGAGTAACCAACATTTTATTGAATTAACGGATGTAGCTACTGTTGATTAAACTGCTCCTTCGTAATGTAGCGAAGTTGAAAACTCATCCCGAGTAGTTTGTATTTGGTAAGCGCACCGATTAAACAATATCGTTGCCATAGCTAAAGCTAAAGTTCGACTATAATATGGTTGCATTAATCCTATCATTATTTCAGCATATATAAACTTTCTGATATCTGCCACCTTCAAATAAACACCATCATCATCTCAAAGCTAAACTGACTCCAAATAGATTGTCACATGATCCAATTCTAAATCCTGTTTGCAATTGGCTATCCCATTTCAATTTCAGTCTCAAACTCCCAACAACCAAATTCCCATCTCAGCCCCAAGAAAAGAAACTTTAGAAACATGTACAACCAGCGAAGAATCGAATACGAACCATTTACACTACCTGGCAATGTAGGTAAGTCCATAATGTTAACTATATACCTCCTACTCCTTTCCTTAACTTTCCCAACCTTTACCCCCAGCTTCCTAGTACCTATCCAAATAGGTATAGGTTCTGTTGCCCTAGGCAGGTTGTGGTTGTTCCTACTAGGCTTCAACTTATTCTTAGCGTTGCTAAGTATTTTAGTTTGTTATTTGAAGGAGAATGTAACTAAGAAGGATACTTTACTTTGGTTTGGGTCGACATTAGTGTTTGGTATGGCTTCGTTTAGAATTTTGGTACCATCAAGGAAAAGCAAGATGGATTAGAATAAATGAGAAGCTTAAGTAAGTAAATTTTAGTTTTAGTAGTTGTGCTTTGACTTTTATAGTTTACTTTTATGAGCAGATCGTTTTATTTAGCGGATAAGTAAATTTAGGTTGTTGAAATGATATTTAACAATTGGTAAGGAAAGTGTCTTTTACTAGGTATTTAAAGTTATCGTAGCTGAGAACTGTAAAGGTATATCTGTACATACACATACTTTTTAATAATTTTCCATGTGAATTTCTTGTTGATATAAGATATAGATTAGGCTTATATTTTAGTTTTGGCTTAAAACGTTAGATCTTCATCTCATCTCCATCCTCCTCCTAATAAACTTACTGACAGGTATATACGTCTCAGTATATTCTTATCAACAGCTTTTGGCTGGTTAGTTGAATAGAAACGTGGAAATACGATAAATATACGATATAGCTTCAGATAATTTTAGACAGAAATGCTTTTTTCTACATTTATATACAATTCTATTTACATTAAATATTCAATTGATCATGCACTGTGCTTTGTAGATTATTGGTTAATAATAGTATGGACTATACAACACTATATTTTCCAAGGCTTGAGATGGATGCTATATTTGTATGTATTGTTAAAAGAATTTCAGCTATATTGAATTTGGTCTTATATTAAAAATGCCATTTGATGTTAGTTTTAATTGGTATATTTATAATTTACCATATCTACAAAATATTCGAATTATAGGTATGCTTTAGTAGGATATATATTGGCTACATTTCCTTTTTTACTCTTGCTTCTAAATACTACAAGTATTCTAATATAGTCTACTGATAAAAAGCAGTACAGTATTTTAGAACAGATGAAAAGCTATCGCACTCAACTTTAACTGGTTTTATAACACAAAGTAGAAGCCCTATTTAAATTTGCCCTGGTAAGAATCTTACTAGTGAAATATAAGTGTCGGTAGATGGATATCTCTATACTTTCCAGCACCACCGTTGCTTATTCACCTGGATTTTGGACCAGATTCAAATCTGATCCTTTAATTAAAATTTTAGTGGGAGTGAAAATTGTCTAAACCCCATTTGCTAAGCTTATTTTCTCCATGATGATGTAGTACCACCTAAAAAATGCTAACTGATCGTTGGAAATCCTTGCTGAAATTAGCTAATTGAAGCTTGATTCGGATTTATTTCACAGTTTAACGTCCAACCATCTGCATCTGTAACATCGTTGTAGGCAATAAGCTGAAGTAATTTTTAGGTGAAACGTTTATAACAAACTTTCTTATCAAGTTAGACTCGTGTAATTAGTTTCGGATTGTTCGGCTGGCTTAACCATCACCACATCTATCAAGTTCTACCTCACAAATACCAGAGTATTTACCCACCGTTTAGAATTTTTTTATTGACCAAGTAATATGGAAGGAGAATCGGGTTGGAAATTCGCGCAATGTTTTGGCGACAAAGGAGAATCGCAAGATATCAGTGAAGGTAACTATCTACTAATTTCAAGACTTTGAGCTAAATTCTTGCTAGCTGACATTATCTCAACGGTTGAGTTTGACCATACTGGAGATTACCTCGCTACTGGTGATAAAGGAGGTCGCGTCGTTCTATTTGAGCGCAAAGACAACGTAATTCTTGACAAGTTCCCATACTTATATTTTTAGAATAAAGGCGTAGAGTACAAATTTCTGACCGAGTTTCAGTCCCACGAACCCGAATTTGATTACCTCAAGAGTTTGGAAATTGAAGAGAAGATTAACAAGATCAAATGGTGCAAACGCCAAAACTCATCCCACTTTTTGCTTTCCACCAACGGTAACTTTGTATAAAACCACATACTTATTTCTGTTTAGATAAGACCATCAAACTTTGGAAGGTGCACGAAAAAAAGATAAAGGTAGTTACTGAGAACAATCTGGGCTACCCACGTTCCAAACCTGTTGACTACAAGTCTCTCAAGCTACCCAAGACCAAGATACATGACCGTATGATATCGTCTTTGCCCCGTCGAGTTTATCAAAACGCACACGCCTACCACATCAATTCGCTTTCTGTAAATTCCGACGGTGAGACCTATATCTCGGCTGATGACCTGCGCATAAATCTGTGGAACCTGAACATAAGCGACCGTAGCTTCAACATCGTTGACATCAAGCCTGTCAATATGGAGGAGCTCACCGAGGTAATCACAGCAGCCGAGTTCCATCCCAGCCACTGCAACCTTTTAATGTACAGTAGCAGTAAGGGCAACATCAAGTTGTGCGACATGCGAACCTCAGCACTGTGCGATCAGTACGGTCAAGGTACATGTACATTTTATCCCTATCCTAACTTTTTTTAGTTTTCGAAGAAGAAATAGACCCTGGGGAGCGCTCCTTCTTCTCGGAGATCATCTCGTCCATCTCGGACATCCGCTTCAGCCCTGACGGCCGCTACATAATCTCTAGGGACTATCTCAACTTGCGAATCTGGGACATTAACATGACTAACCGTCCCGTAAAGACCATCCACATGCACGAACACTTGCGCCCTAAGCTCTGCGACCTCTATGAAAATGACTGTATCTTTGACAAGTTCGAATGTATGTTTAGTGGCGACGGAAGGTAAACTTGTAGTATTGTATGTTTTGTTGATTCGTTTATAGCAAAGTGTTGGCTGGGTCCTACAGCAACATGGTCAACATATTCGATCACAAGAACGACCAGGAGATCCAAATCCCCGTAGATCGCAGCCTATTCAAAGCCAAGAGCGTGGGAGTCGTCCGCAACCGCGGTGAGAAGAATGGAAGAGCCGATGATTTGAGTATTCACTCCATCGACTTCAACAAGAAGGTTCTGCACTCCTCATGGCACCCTCAGGAGAACACCATTGCCGTCGCCGCTACTAACAACCTCTTCATCTTCTCTACGTAAAACCTTTATCCGGCTTCAATACTAACTTTAGTAGGGAGACTCCTTGATCTGATCGTAGCGTTAGGTCACCTTCACATTTTTTATTCTAGTTACTAGCAGTGCACCTGTTCCCTAGCACTTCATTGATATGTACATTTTAGACTTTAGTTTGAACTAATCCATCTTCGCCTTCCCCAAGCTCAATTCAAGCCCAACTTTCCCTCACTCAATTGTACCCATTTCACCCATACCCTACGTTTAGTTTTCTAATTGCTTCTAAGTCCTGTCAAAATAATCGTGTTAGTAACTTCAATAAATGATGGGGTGTGTATCCGGTTTAATTGTTTACTTTTGTTGTATTAGTGTGTTACTGTTTCCGTTTTGAATGTAAATAAATTGTACTTTTGGTATTGGTTTTAGTAGGTTTGGCCATGATATTGTTTTAACTTGCAAGCGTAGATTACATGTCTGTTGAAATTTATAGTGGAAGAGAAGTTGGCTATAGGGAGTAAGTTTTTTCGCCTAACCAAAATATATCCTTGAGGACGGCATCAGTGCCTATTTGCTTACTTGGGCAATGTTAAAATGTATGTACTAAACTATATATTGAATTGGAAAGCAACGTTAAAACCAGAGAAATAAACTATAGAACACTACAGTTCGAGTCAAGAATCGAATCCTTTAGATGTAGTGCCAAACCAACATAAAGTAACTGTACTGAAGATGTGGTGGAACTTATGGAATTCTAAGATGACATCGGTGTGCATCGAACGATAAACCTTATAAGCTTTATTAATTTCAAATTTACTTTAACTTTATAAACAAGACAGCAAGATAAAGATTCAAAGCAGCATAGTTAAAAAGGCAGCTATTATTAAAAAAGTAACCGAAGCGATGCTTTTAATCCAGTAAAGTTATCGATAGATCTCTAAAACTTAGGTGCTGCAAGCTTATCCAAAATAAATATAGTAAATATATTAATAAAACTAGGTACTCTGTTACTTTCTATTCTATGTATTCCAGACTATGCCTACCATTTTATAAAGTTTAATAAACTTGTAGGTGTAATTCGAAACCGAAAGAGTATATGGAACCTTAATATAAGGAAGTTATATGATTGTCCTTTACATACAACTTGAAAAGTTTAATCATAGACATCAGTCAAACTCCACAAATATTGAACACCAAGATAAGGTACATTTTTAAACTATACATATGTATCCATAGCAAAATATATATTTTCCAAATGGTTCAAATATAGCTGTCATAAAATCAAGGATTGAATATAAAAGTAAAAGCAAGCTCACCTACTATAGAATATAAACCGAGCTAGTAGAACCAAGTTTAAGCAAGCAAGTCCAAGTATGCTGTCCAGCTAGATCATTTATTTTTTAAAGTATTAACCAACGAAGCGTACTCATTTTGGGCCTCCTCTCTACTTTTACCTAAAGTAAATCCAACTTAATAGATAAATAATAAACATAGTAGTTTACCTTTTAGTTCGTTCCAGGCATCCCACTTGATCTTACCTTTGAAATCAAAGAGACCCGGTCTTTCTAAGTACCATTTAACTATTGTAGTTCTACCAATTTACCAGTACTAACATCTCCTTCGATAGCCTGTTTGTATAGAGAATACAATTTTAACATAGCGACATTGTCCAAGTCAGTCTCAAGAGGTTTGATATCTTTAGTTGCTTGGATGAAGGTGGGCTAAATACTTACCTTTTAGTAAGTTTCTATTTAATATTCTTGTGCTACGTTGTTAGTCGATTCGGCATCCATCTTTTACAAAATAAGTTGGAGGTAAAATATTATTTTGGAAATTTGTAGAGGTAAAGTACATCATACGTCACTTAAGTAAGCATAGATGTAATTTTTGGAGGCGACGTTCTCATGTATGATTGGGTGCTAATATACCCGTATCATGGAGTTTTTATTTCCTTTTAAATCAAAGATAAATTTTACATACCACTTATTTGGCCTGGGATAGTTCCACCATTTTTGTCCTTGGGATATCAATTTTGGAGCTTGAGTGCTCAAAAGTTGGTTGGGTATCTTGAAGAAATTTTTCATCTATAAACCTTACTTTGCGTCCAGAGTTCCATTCCTTTTAACGGGTACGACATTTATAACAAGAGAATAAAACTCCCTCCTCCTCCTTCCAACCTCTACATGCTAACAAAGCATTTAAACTTTTATTCATTTCGCTGTTGTAGGTAGTATTCTAAATGAATCTTCCGCTTTAAATGGATATATATCTATTATACAATATACTGAAATGATTTTAAAGGCAAATAGGTAGCTGCAACTGAAATACATAGTTTAGATGGGATAAACTACACATGTTATGAATTTACAAATGATTAAGTAAAATGCATGGATAGAATACATTTAAAAAGAGAATTTAAACTATATTAGTAGTACCCAATTTATTCAAAACGGTCTGACATGCGCCAAAATTAGTTGTACTTGGCCTGGAGCTTCTTGACAATCTCAATGTACTTGGCCTGAGCATTTTCCTTGGAGGTACCTAAAAAATTTACTCAGCTTAATAAAACTAAACTAAAAAAGCTAAATTACCCTTAAGTCCGTTCCAAGCGTCCCATTTAGCCTTACCAGCGAAATCCATCATACCGGTAGGTCTTTCTATAATACAAATTTAGCCTTTGCTTCAACAACAATAAAATTACCGGTGTCGACATCGCCAGTAGTACCCTGCTTGTAGTGGGAGTAGACTTCCAACATCTCGTTGTTGTCGGGCTTGGTCTTGAGGTTCTTGACATCGACGGCAGCTTGTTCGAAGGCGGCCTAAATGCACTTTAGTTTATTACATTTCAATCTTCCTTACGTTGGACATTTTAGTAATAGAATTTGTTTTGGAGTAAAGCAAGATTCTTTTGGACAATTTATAGAATTGGGAAGCTCACCTTACGTCATCTAGGTTATTTGGGATTTGCTGTTACCCCTTCAAGTAAAGTGGAAAATGGTCTTGGTTTCCGGGGTAAACTTATCGAAGTTTAGCTGGAAGTTCATTGGTGTGAATGTTGCGTTTGCAACTAATGATTGGCTAGAACTGTGTCAAGTTGTTCCTTTCAAATTTGCGGATTTTCAATGTATTTTGATAAATGAATACGTGTCAAAAGTAGCTGTGATTGGAATACAAGATATGGTGTGAGTTATGGTTCAAGATATTGGCATCTGTCAAAGATGTAATTTTTGAATACAACCTACTGTGGACTAGATTAGTATACTTTCTACAAGTTAGATATCCCTATCCATCAAAATGCTCTTAGCCACAGTCGTTAAAATTTTTCTGTAGTTTGTAAATTATCGACCAAACCTAGATCCTAAATTCTTTGAAAATCGAGGTATCAAACATAAACTTTAGAGTTTAGATTTGATATACAGAAAGTTGGAATAGAGATATAAAAACAAACTCAAGCTGAACTTTCAGCTGTTTCCACAGAATGTTTCAATCCGAATATACAATCCAAGTCTCCTGTGTCTTTGTAGTCTTTGTACTATGGTTCCTGTGCTCTTTCATGCTACGTTACTTTCAGTTCGTAGCTAGTAAGAAAAATGAAGCTATGGCTGAAGGCAACGAAGAAAGTAACATAGCTATGACGGTTGAAGTAAGCTACTATACTAAGATTTTAAACTAATACTTTCAATACTAGCATTCCCGATTTAGAGCTTCCATTGCAGCTGAAAGAACGTTGTTGGATGGGTTTCTACTACTGTCTTTCGGAGTCACATTAAATTTAATAGGACAGGGGAATCGAATTGCCGGAGATATCTTTAGCTTGATAATTATGGTATCTTTGTTTCTAATGATGATCTTCCACTTTACGGGTCATAACGGATTTACCTTCTGGCTGTGGATTGTTGTTTCTTTGGCACTGTTGGGATTGTATATAGTTCCCTTCGTCACCGACTCCGAGTACTTGGGATATTACGATGTAGTCACCCCAATTGTTGCTTCAGACTTTAATTAATGTAATCGTGTATATAATTTAATAAAATAATAGTAAATAATGTCGTTTTTCCCTAAAAGGTATGATAAATAAGCTTATATTTCACCTAAATAGAATTTATAATCTTAAGTATATGCCAACTTCACTTTTGACTATAGTTAATAAATACTTGCTAGCCATACATTGTTGTTAATTAACAGTATATTTTAATAATAGCTGTATAGAGTAACTGCTTAAAATAATTAAACTATAGTGGTTATATACAAGCAAAATTTTATACATTCATTTAGTTTTGGATCCATTTGCACATTTATAAACAAAGCACTCATAAATATAAAGCTAGTTTCGTAAAAGGAATTTACAATAAAGTAAACGTTAGTGGCTTTTGTATGTTATCAGTTATTTTAAAATAGTTACTTTTATATATTTTATTATTAGATATACCAACTTTAGATCCAGATTGAGCAGAAAGGTTTGTGCCGAAACAGCACATAAACTACCTATTTCACAAACTATCGGAATTGAACTTTTGGCTATATTTGCAATGTACTTATATAGTTTTTTAAATTTTGGATGAAAGAAGAAATGGAAAAAATATACATTTTAAGCTAGTATACACTATGCGAATACTGAGTCCATTATTACCACCAAGTACTAGTACTAGTGAGTAAAAATAATATCAATCAGGTTTCTTGGTGAGGCTTGAAAATGTTTCAAAGAGTACAACAGAAGATGGTGCCATCCCTTGTAAAATTTCAAAATCCAGGTGGTTGTCAAGCTATAAATCGCTATTACAGCCCTTTAAATCTTCAAGTGATTGCCTTAATAAGGTATCTATCAATAGCCTACAACATAAAAATAAGTTGCTAAACTTGAATCCGATATACTTATTGTACATTCTTGAGTCCAAAAGATGCGATGAAACTTTTGTTTGGACTTGTACCATTTTGCATTCGAGTTTTTGCTTTGGCTCAGTAGTTCAACATTAAAATTTGACAATTTACCTAGAAAATGATGTTATTTTATCATTTAATTCAAGTTTCATCAATTGGGTAAAGTTTCCACATGCCTTCTACAGCCAATAAAAGAACTGTTATATATTAGATACCATAATCTAATTGACTTAAACATCGGGTTATCCACTTGGTTCAGATAATAGTCAATTTCCATATTTAGAGTTAATTATTGCAGGAACAAGTTGTTGAACGCTTATCCTTCAAGCATTTGGAAGATGGATTTTCAGCAGTAGCCCTAGAAGGATGCCGACTGCTACCTACCCTTGGATAACGGTAAATGGAAACTATCCATATACGGTGTCCATCAAACCGCAATAAGCTAAAAGAACTTTCACAGTTCTATTCTATGTAAGCCCTCATAAAATGGGCATTAGCTTTAGAGTTTGCAATTTGAACTGGTTCAGGTTCTTAGAATCCAATACACGTTGGATGAGATCAGTACCCAACTCAAAACATGTTCGAGTTAAAATGTCGGATAGGATATTTTTCCTAAACTGATAAGAATTCAAGTTCGTATACAAAACTCAATTTATGAGCCCATCCACTTGAAACAGTAAGGGTATAAATAGGAAAGTAAAGGAGTGAAGCGTGGCAACTTGTTAAATCGTTCACTACCAGCTGAAATCTGAATCTTATAAGAAGCTAATTAATACACCCGCCCGACCTTAGAATCAGCTTGTTCGACTTTCAACTTTAAATAGCAACTGAATAGGCGATAGAATCTATATAGAGTAATCGAGATGCATCTTAATTCAATCAAGCATCGAGCACTGCTAATCTCTTCACTAATAGCAGGGTCGCTATCGATTCCAGCGTTTCATACAGTCAACGACTTTGACTTGAATGGGCAGGTAATGTTTTGCTTTATATATAGTACATTAAACCTAACCTTATAAATAAAACAGATATGCCCACTACCTTTGGTAAGAAATTTGGCTTGTAACCAACTGTGCGTCAAAGATGTATCCAAATGCCCTCCGAGGCTACAGTATAACTGCCCAGAAGGGACTTCACCATGTTTGGACGGCAGTTGCAAGTCAGACTGTTCGAAAACTGCCAACATCTGCGCCTGCACTTCGGATACTACCAACTATGTCCCATGCTTCAACCCTAAACTCGAAGTCGATATCCCGTCGTTCAACGGTACCATCAAGGCCAAGATGATCAACGAGGCTTGTCTAAAGAAGCTAGAACTCGAGGAGGATGTCCAAGTTTGGGAATCGGGTATTGACAAAGAGAAGTACTGGGCTGTCTGCCCAGCCGGTGAACCGGCCAAGTTTACGTTCAGGGAACCCATGTGGATCTCCGTCTTCACTATATTATTAGCCGAGATTGTATTACTGGCAATCTGGTACTTTTATAAGCAGTTCAGGGAGCGCAACGTCGAACGTATGTTTGCCTGTGATGAAGTTGTCAACACGGACAAAGATATCGCGCAGGTCAAAGTCAACGAGAAAGGGACTGAAATCAAGGTCGATCCACTCGAAGTTGAAGATTTCCCCATCAAAGGATTCGTCAAAGATCCCTTTGGCACTTTGATGACCTACTCGTTCCTACTTATCAGTATCGGCTGGTTAACCTACCTAGCAGTGATAACTGCCGACTACTACGGGGCCATCACCGGTAAAGAGTACGGTATTGCTTATCAGACCTACGACCTGAGTAGCACTATGTTTATTGGGATTTGGATCTTCGCCACCAGCTGGTTTGTAACTTTGAACGTGTTTAGATCGCGCATCATCAACTTCTTCCGGATCGAGGTGCACGCCCTAAATTCCCAGTATATCCAGGTCGAGCAGCTGCAGTCCACTGTACTGATGTTAGATGACGGAAGTAAAGTACTGGCCACGCTACGAGGCATCGAACACAGCTTGAAGAAGGCTTTTGGATGGGATTACCGCGTCACCACCGTCGACTTGGAACGATCTAAAGGCGGCCTACTCTACTTCTCCTACCGTTGCCGTCGCTACGTCTACGACGAAGATATCGGCAAGTTCCAACCCTTCCAATTCGATTTAGGTTCTTTGAACAGTCAGTTCCGAAAACTGGATGGAGGTCTAAGCCAGGTTGAAGCTGAACGTCGTCTAGAGCTAAAGGGACCTAACTTCATCGAAGTCTACGTGCCCTCGTTCCTAATGGCATTCGGGCAGGAGATGACGTCGTTCTTCTACCTCTACCAGCTCATGATCATGTGGCTCTTCTACTACCTATCTTACTTTGAGATTGGTTTAGTCGATACCGCTGTCATCTTTTTGTCAGCCTTCATCAAGGTCGTCGTGCGTTTGCGATCGGAACACCGAGTCAAAAAGATGGCTGAGCACCAAGATTTGGTCCGAGTCAAGCGCGACGGTAGCTGGATCGAAAAATCCACGGCTGATCTGGTGCCTGGGGATGTATTCCAGGTGGAGCTTGGTACAACTGTACCTTGTGATGCTGTGTTGTTGACAGGAAATGTGGTTGCCGATGAGTCTTCGTTGACTGGTGAGCCTTTACCTATCCGTAAATTCCCCGTTAAGGATGAGAGCGTCATCTACGACCGACTGGGTGCCCATAAACTCAACTCGCTGTTCGCAGGTACAATTGTACGTCAGACTACCCCTATCGACGGCTCCGCCTACGTCGAAGCCCTTGTGTATCAGACCGCCACCTCGACCGATAAAGGTCAGCTTGTCTACAAGATCCTGTTTCCGAACCCCATTTCGTTCATCTTTGACGAGCAGCTCAAGTTGGTCGTAGTTATCTTAGCCTGCTGGGGTATCGTACTGTTCGCATTCTCCTTATGGCTGATGAAGAAGGGAGGTACCGCCAGTTGGTTCTACGGTATGTTCTGTCTGGCTCAAATCCTATCCCCCATTCTACCAGCTGCTCTCGTCGTAGGTCAGTCAGTAGCCGCCGACCAGCTACGTAAGAAGAAAATTTACTGTGTCGACCTACCACGTATCATGGTGGCCGGTAAAGTGCAGATATTCTGCTTCGACAAGACGGGGACTCTAACCAAGGAAGGTTTAGAGTTCTACGGTGGTCAGACTTTGAACGGCAACAACTTTGGTTCGATTGGTTACGATTTTGAGAATTTCAATCCACTTTTCCAACTAGGAATGGCGGCCTGCCATTCGGTCACGCAACTGGAAGGTAGCCTGATCGGCAACCCAGTCGACATCGAGATGTTCAACGCCACCAAGTGGCAGCTACTCCAGTCGAAATCTCCTAGCTATGTCGATTCATTACAGGCACCCGGTCAAGGTAAGGAAGCGCACATAATTAAGCGGTTTGAGTTTGTCCACGCTCGAGCTTCCATGTCGGTAGCCGTCTTCGATGAGAGTACCGGCCACGTCCATGTCTTTGTCAAAGGTTCTTTTGAGAAGCTCAAGGAGCTGGCCAATCCCAACTCAATCCCGGTCGATTACGATGTTACTACCAACCAACTGGCCCAGCAAGGCTGTTACGTACTGGCTCTGGCTCACCGAGACCTAGGTAAGATCGACATTGATTCATTAAAGGGTTGGACGCGTACCCAGCTGGAATCCAATATCGATTTGTTGGGTTTAGTCGTCTTCAAGAATCAGCTCAAGGAGGATACTGCTGATGCCATCCTAGAACTTAAACAAGGGAACACGCGCACCGTCATGATCACCGGAGATACCGCCTTGACCGGAGTATATATTGCCAAAGCCTGTGGTATGCTTCCTTCCCAATCCAAGGTCTACCTTGCCGATCTGGACAGCTACGGACAGGTCAAATGGACCCAGGTCGCCGACGACGAATCCGCCATCGAAAAAGTGGACAACCAGAACATCGTCTTGGACACTGAAGCCATCTTATCTACCTTCCCTGCCGACGGACTGCAGTCTACTGTTGAACTGGCCATGACCGGGAAAGCTTTCAACAAACTCTGCCAGTTGGATTTGATTGATGCTTTACTTCTCAACACACGAGTCTTTGCCCGCATGACCCCAACCGACAAAGTCACCTGTGTCCAACTGCACATGAAGCGAGGTGTCACCGCCATGTGTGGGGATGGTGGCAATGACTGCGGTGCTCTACGTGCTGCCCATGTCGGTATCGCATTGTCAGAAGCTGAAGCCAGCATTGTATCCCCCTTTTCCTCGAACATCCGCTCCATCCAATCCTGTGTCGAGCTTTTACGTCAGGGTCGGGCCGCCTTGGCAACCTCCTTCGCTGGCTACAAGTACCTCATAATGTACGGTGAGATCATGGCCTGGCTCAAGATCCACACCTTCTATTTCTCCATATCACCCAGTCAGAACGTGTGGATCTTGGTCGACGCCTTCATCACCATTGGTATGACTTTTGCCATCACCCAGTCCAAAGCCGCAAGTAAGCTGTCGCCTTTCCGACCCACCGCCCGGCTTTTAGGTTGGGAGACTATGGCCTCAACCTGTGGCCAAGTAGCTATCAACGCTGCCTTCATTATGGGTTCCTTTGGTTTACTGTTCAAACAAGCATTCTTCAAGTGTCACGAATTCGATGCTAGTTCGGTCGATCTCAGCAAGTGGTATTTATTGGGCGACAACTTTGAGGGAGAGACCTTAGCTTTCGTCACTTTATTCCAGTTTGTTAACGCAGCCGCCATCTACAACTTTGGCTACAAGTTCCGCCAACCTTTCTTCAAGAACTATGTGTTGATGGCTATCTGGGCCGTCTTCGTCGCTTTACTGTTGTACGCTTTACTAGCTGATCCTAACGCTTGGGGCTGTCTGTTAAGAATGAACTGTGGGGATCCCGATGTTATATCCAAGTGGTACGCCGTACCCAACATATTCATCTCCAAGTACAATATACCTCTAGGTCACAACGTCTACCCACCTGAATTTAGGTACAAGTTGTTGGGGCTGATCCTGGGGAACATGGTAGTAAGTTTCGGTTGGGAGTTGCTGGTTGTCATTGGTCCCGTCCGCAACTGGTTTAGGCAGACTAGACCTTTAGATAGGTTGAAGTTGAAACTTTAAATGGGATGTGTAATAAATTAATGCTTTTCAATTAATTTTTGTTTTCTTATGTGTTTTAAGCTTATAGATATTTTTCTTTGCTAGTAAAGTTTTAAGTATACTTCGATAGATATACAGCTATAAAGAAAAGTGAGGATATGCAACTTTATAAAGTTTATTGTTTTAAATTCAAATTTTTATCCATCTCTATGCCTTTAGACTTAGCCAACTGCATCAAGTAGTCGAAGAGGTAGGTGGCTTCTCTGTTGAATTTACCAGCTTTACCCAGCAATTTCAACCCTACCTTCAACATATGCTTACTTCTACTCAAATCCAAGGTGTCTTCTGACAATATATCGTATAACGTGTAAGCCAATGACGAGCTTAGACTGTAGAATCTAAAGATGCATCCGTTTCGAATAATCGAAGAATTTTCGATAAAGAAATCAATACTCAGATTGCTATTTATGGTCACAAATTTCAAAATCAAATCGACGGAAAGTTGGTCCAAATTGAACTTCTTTATAGACATGAGCAGTTCGTTGAAAGTCCCTATTATGAAAATCTTCAATCCAAGTCGCATGAGATCTAAAGTATTCTTCAAACTTCCATCCAAGTCTTGGTAGGTGCTATGTAGTTTGTCAAAAGTGGCATTTAGGTCAGCTAAAAAGGTCTGTACGTTACGCTGGCTTTGGACTAAAGTTTGGGATAGATCCACTTTGTGGTTATCTTTGATATTGTTAACGTATTGGTTGATGCGTAGTAGAAGTGTGTAGTACCAGTTGGCACTCAATACATAATATTTAACAAGTATCGTCGAACTTAAATCCAAGACGTGGGTTTTCAAACTGGTACTGATATCGGTCGACAAGTTGAAATATATATCAGTTGGAGGTAGGTGAGTTGACATATCCAACTCCAAAGACCAAGGCCGGTGGTATCCGAAGAAGAACATCTTGTTCAATATGTAGGTCCACCACCACAGCCGTACCCTCCTACGTCGAACCTGTCGATTCAAACGTTTGCAAGGCTTGTGATGCAACCCTAACGTTAAAGCTAAGTTGGTCAACCAACCCAAGTACAAACAAACTTTGGACATGTTGGGTACCTTGTCGTATGACAGTATGACCAATAGTAAAACTTCGATGTTGGCCAAGTTAGGTTTACTGTAGTTCTTTTCGATAAAAGCTATAGAAATCTGGTAAAAGTGCTCGATGGAATCAATAGGCTTGGAAGGTGCATTCTTGGCACCGATTCCAGCTACCAGGTAGACTAAGGGTGGCGGTAATGTTCGAAAGTTTTTCTTGAAGTCGACCTTGTCCAAAATTGGAAAGTAGGGATGGAATTTGCTAAAGTAGATGTCTATATAAGTTGTTATCAAGTGGTCGTTGAGATTGAGGTGTAGATCGGCAGTTATAGTGTTGAAGTTAAGGTTGGAGCTTTCACTTTGCTTCTGTAGCTTGCTTAAGTCAAAGAGGAGCCCTAACGAGTGGAAGATCACCTTCCTGTTACTTATAACTACGAATATATTGTCGACGGTACTTGTACCTAAGGTGTTAGTATCTAGGCTTTTAGCTTTAACCAGATTATTTGTTGGATTGTTGAGCTTCAGGTTTTCCTTTTGATGGAAATCTTTGAACCTACCGTAACTTAGATATTTGGAGATCTCCTTGCTATGAGTTCGGTAGGGCAAATGTTTAGCTTGGTACATCAGATCTACCCTGTCGTTTTCTTTACCCTGTTTGCATCGCTTTGTAATATCGTCTTGACTGTAATTAAAGCTGATCCGGAATCTATTCAAGTTTTTGGAAAACTTTGTCTTGCTGGTGGGTTTACTCAAGTTAGATATCTTAGTCACATCAGCACCATAGTTGCAGGATTGGAAAGGCCGTGAACTTCGATTAGACTTCAAGTTGGTATTAAACTTGTCGGTTTGATCTACGAACTTTAAAGGTTGATTTCCAGCACCGGCATTTAAATTGCTATTTGAGAAACTGGCGTTCCCTTTCATGTTTGTCATTATAAGTGAAAAGTTTTAAATACAAGATTGTTAGATCAGTACTAAAGCTCCATGCACGTATGCAATTGATTAGCTTGTCAAGTCTATTTGAGGCTGTAAGGTAAGATAAACATAGCAAACCATTTTAGGTTTATATCATAGCTATATGAAGCTTTAATATATGTTTTGTTCACAATTGTAGGTAATATTTATGCATATACTTATCAGTTTTACTTATTATCTTCATATCCATCAAATCCTATCAATTCCAAACAGAAATGGTATTTGAAGTCACTTGAATAATTTCAAGTATAGGTGCACTACAAGCTTATTTTGAGCGGAATCTTAGGACATTGGCCCATGTAGATTGAATTAATTGGGACGCTGTGTCTTAAATAGCATCTAGTTCATCAAGTTTCTTCTCTTTTGGAACGGCGGACACTCCGATCAAGCTTCCGAAACCTTTATTTCATTTATCCAGGTAGATGGTAGGCTGAAAATAGGATGGATATAAGACTATGAGTATATCGGATACTAAGTGGATATTGGGCAGATGAACTTAAATTTATTGGCAAGGTCCAGAGAACAAGGAAAAAGGTGTAAAGCTGATTCTTTGCAGATATTTAGTGAAAGCGGATGTAGTATAAAACTTTATTGTTGAAATGGCAAACTGGGTTTTTGTAATAGCCTCTATCTACAAGGGAATTATATGCAAGCTAATTTCGTATATAAAGATCTACAAGCATTTGAAAATGCTACAATTGTGAAATATATATTAACTAAAGGAAGGCTATCCTATTTTAGCTTAAAATTTTATAGTTGGATTGGAATGAAAGAATCTAGTAAATAAAAAGTGCTATTAATACGACTTACTCTCTATCACCATTTTTATTGCTACTTAGTATATAGGTTGTTAATTAGGGTATTGTAAGTACTCGATCGTGTACGTGTGGTTTTGACCTAGTTCCGGATATTGGGATCCTAGTGGGTGTCCTCATTGCTTCAGGTATGGTCATCATCATAATCCAGTCAAAAACTGTCAATAAGTTATCAACCTTTGGATACATCGTTTTATTGTTGGATTAAGAAGTTATGGTTTGCACAGGCAGTCAAATGCCTATTAGCGCTACCTTTGCCATATGTTTTTTCACTACACTCTTCAGACAAATGTTTAATTGCTGAGTTTTATAAACTTTGGTGGACTTTAGTAGGTGGCACTTACTGAGAAATAACTTTGACTATAATTCCAGTAACTAAGCTCAAGGACTACATGTTGATGGTGCTTTTGTTTATTTCCACTACCATACTGCTGTGCGCTTTATAGACGATCCTAATGCCTAGGACTATCTACTCTGTATAAATGATGAGGATTTCGAGGTTCTAAGCTGTATAGTGTACTTAACGACTACATATCCAAATATTACGTACGTTTTGATTATAATATCTATCCACTTAGGTTCTGAAAAAGCTGTAAAAATTGACCTTGTAAAATATAGTAGTCGATTCTAGTTGGAAGTATTATTGATTTGTCAAAGTTCTTGAAAGTAAGTGATATTTTAATGTATCAATAAGACTGTAGGTATATTTGCATAAATATGTGTTTTGAAGTAAAGTTTTGAAGGAAACAATTGTAGTATAAATATTTTTGTTACTAGTTTTATCAAAAGATATTGGTTGAAGGATTAGGTTAAAGTACTTATCTATAGCGAGCTTTCAGCTATACTACGTCGCTAAATGTACTACACTTGACTAAAAAACTGAATCCATTTGATAGTTGTCTAGATTGTCTCAATTATAGCCTGAAGCATACTTTAACCAACTCAACCTATGTTCGTCAACTTACTCTCTCATATGTCTTTATTAAACAAGTAAATTGGAATTTAAAATCCACATACATCATTTAAATAAATAGTATATCGTTCAAAGCCATCTAGTTAATTTGCAAAATAAACGTATGTTATGTTACTCAAATCTCTCTAAATCTATAACGGTATTTATTCCTTGGAAGTTAAAATGGAGTCGGTCTCTATGCCTTTCGAACTAGCCAATTGAACTACGTACCCAAGCAAAAAGTTAGCCTCCTTGTTAAACCTTCCAGCCCTATGCAACAACTTCAACCCCATCTTCAACATCTGTTTACTCCTACTCAAATCCAAGTTATCTTCCGACAAAACATCGCACAACTTGTAAGTCAATGAAGAGCTTAAGCTATACAGCCTGAAGATACATCCGTTTTGAACAAAGGAACTATTTCTGGTGAAAAAGTCGATACTCAAGTTGCTGTTTATCGTTACCAACTTTAAAATGAGATCTATAGAAGTTTGATCCAAATTGAACTTCTTAAGGGACATAAGCAATTCATCAAAGGTACCTATGATACAGATCTTGAGGCCCAGTCGGATGAGATCCAATGTGTTCCGTAAACTTTTACTTAAAGTTCGATAGGCGCAAAGAAGCCTATGGAAGGCCATGTCGACATCGGCTAAGAAAGTTTGGGTCTTGAGCTGGCTTTGCACTAAAGTCTTCGATAGGTTGATATATTGCGTTTGGTCAAAGTTGTTGACGTAATTATTGATGCGTAGTACTAACGTGTAATACCAATCCAAACTTAGCGTGTAGTACTTTATCAGCAGTAACGAGCTCAAATCTAAAATGTAGTCTTCCAAATTGAGTGTAGTGTCAGATGGTAGGTTGAAATCAATGTCGGTTAAAAGTAAATGGGATGATAAATCCAACTCCAACAGCCAAGGCTTGGGACAGCCGAAGTAGAACATCTTGTTCAATATGTAGACCCACCACCATAAGCGTGCTCTCCTACATCGTGCTATTTGCTTCAATCGCTTGGGAGGTTGGGTATGTAGACCTAATGTCAAAGCTAAGTTGGTTAGCCAGCCCAAGTACAAAGAATTCTTGGATAGATTAGGTACTTGGTCGTAAGATACGATGGCTAATAGCAAAATCTCTATATGAGCCAAACTAGGTCGGTGGTAGTTCTTCTCGATATAAGCGATAGCAAAATCGTAAAAGTATTCAACAGAGTCGGTTTGCTTGGAAGGCGAATTTCGGGCACCGATGCCAATAACTAAATAGACTAAGGGCAAAGGTAAAGTTGAAAAGTTTTTTTTGAAATGTCGCTTGTTGAGGATAGGAAAGTAGGGATGAAATTTATCAAAGTAGATGTCTATGTAAGTCGCTATTAAGGTGTTGTTGCTGAAGCTTAACTGTAGGTCAGTGTTTATAACGCTAAAATTGGTGTTAAAATTTGTGCCTTGTATCTGTATCTTTTTTAAATCGAATAAAAAACCCAGGGAGTGGAAAGTCACCTTCTTGTCGTTTACGACTATAAATAAACTACTGTTGGGATTTACGTTGGCATTTTTCACTTTTATTAGATTGTTTATTGGGCTAGGGTTGAGCTTGGCGTTCCCTTTTTTGCTGAAGCCTTTGGATTTACTATAACTTATGTACTTGGAGAACTTTAAGTTATCTTTGGGGTTGGATAGGTGTTTAATTTGGTACGTCAAGTCCACTTCTTGGCCATGTCCTTGTTTACATTGAATTGGGTCTTCAGCTTGTTTACAGTTGGGGCTTACTCGAAACTTATTCAAGTTGTTGGAAAATTTCTTTTGGCTAGTGAATTTGATGTTGCTGCACCTCTTAACTACGTCCGCATCTTTGTTGACAAGTTGGGAAGGTTGTAAACTTTGGTTGAACGTCAAGTCAAAATTAAATTGATCGGACTGGTCAATAAACTTGAAAGGTTGACTTCTAGCACCGACATCTACTTTGGTATTGGAAGAGTTAGGATTTGCCCTCATGGTCGAGTTGCTGAAGGGTAGTTAGATTTGAGCTACAAGGTTATAGGGTCTGATTTGGGTTCTAAAGCTTCATTCTGCTTGAATGCGGCTAGTAGTTTTCAAATTGAACCCAACTGGTAAATTTCAAGCCCAAGTTAATTGCATCTGTATAGGCGTAATTTGATTGCAGCCTATCCAATAAAAGGCTTATAATGCTTTTGAATAAGGTAATTTAGGGAATTACATATCCAGGCCTCTTATCCTAAAAAGTAAGTAAATTTATAGCTACAACAGAGTTGATTTAGAAAGCGTTTGCTTCATTGGTTTTTCAAGTCTAGGCCAGTGGCAAGATTTTGTCCATATTTGAAAGCAAGGCTTCTAATTTCAATGTAAACATGGTATAGCAGACTAAAAATAGTACTATGTGGCATTCATTATATAGTTTTAAATCCCTATACTTGGATACATCATCATAAGTTTAAAATACTAGTCTAACTTTGATGGATTAGTATGTTCTATATCAAACTATTACATGTACACTATTGATATAGGTTTTACTTATAATAACCGTTCCATTTAAGCTCTGTTATTTATAAACAAAAGGTGCTTTGAGTAAATTGATCAAACTTGAACGACTATATATATATTATGAGCTTATTTGAGAGGAATTCAAAGGTGTTGTATCATATATATTACACATTATCATGATTTTACGCTAATTAAATGGTATTTGATTCATCAGGTGCTTTTTATATACGACGGTGGACACTCCGATTAAGGTTTTGAAGCTTCAATTCTATTTATCTTGGTAAATACTAGATTAGAAGCAAGGTAAACTGGACGGAGTAGAGTATCAGATTGTAGTTAACATTGAACACTATTAGATGGATTTATTGGCAGGTGCTGGTGAATGTAGTAAATTTTATAAAGTTGTTTCATCCTAGCTATTATCAAAAGTGACTAAGCAAAAGTATTAATCATTGAAGGTTTTGAACTGAGCCTATAGTACTAGGCGAACTATCATCGAAAAATGTAAGGGTGCTTACTATATAACAGTTTGTTACTGGTTTAAAATACTGCACTAACTATATGGTATGGATAGTAACTATATGCGATGGATTTTACCAGGCAAAGTTGGTGTTATAGGAACAATATGCCGATTTAGTTTAGAATTTTATAGTTGGAGCGAAGCATGCTTCGTAATCCTTAGTAGCATATACTTTTTACCATATGTAGCTACAGCTACTAAGCATACAATACTATGTTCTAAAGGAGGCTGCTATCGTATTTGGGAAATTTTAATTCGTTTTTAGATATTTAATCAAGTTTATATTGAAATTATGGCTAGGCGTAGTAGATCTTATGGATGTTCCTTTAAACATCACTCTAATCAAGGAGTATAATACTACAGTCAGATCTGTACAGCTATTGGCCTACTGAGGACGGGAGATACGGGTCTTTGTAGCTATACATACCACCATAAATGTTGATAAAACCCGTCATGCTTATTAGATAGCCGCTTGTTCATTAGGAACCTAGGAGGTTATGTGTATACTTTACGCTATATATGTTTGCCTGACCCGTACTTCGTATATATTTAGCTTGGAGATGCCCATTGTTCCTAAAGAAATTGGTAGTGCAGACGTCGCTTTTATATGTGCTCTAAATCCCCGTCAGCTAACACCATATATTTCTAAATTAGTAAATAAAGCAGCCATTTACTGTTCAACATTAACTAAAAGAGTCGTATATACTTTAATGCCATAGCATATGTAAAATTTTCACAATCTTTTCTACTATTTTTGGACAGTATATTTCTCCGACTGTGCATCTAGCAGAAATGACGACAAAATGGGCTAACTAATCCATATACGGTATAAAACCCATTAAGTTGTCTTTGCACAAAAAGTAAGAAAAGCGGCCATTTGTAAAAGTTTATCACTTCCGAATTAGGTAGCCAAACTTTTCAGAGCTACGATAAAATAGCTTAACAGGCACTTTACTCTAAATCCAACCAATTTCCTAGATTCTATGAGCAATTTCGAGCACATGAACCAAGCTAACGCTCCAAAAGGCTGCCAGTGGGCCAACTGCCGAAATCAGTACCACGACTTCGAAAGCCTATTCCAGCACCTCAAAGTTGACCACGTCAACATACAGGACCCTGGACAAATTCGAAGCTGTGGCTGGGCTGGCAACTGCCCCTACACTACCGTTGAAAAGAAACATTTGGTATCTCACCTTCGCTCACATTTAGATTGGCGACCTTTTAACTGCGATGTAAGTATAGTTTAAACATCTTTTAAGACTTATCGAATCTTTTGAAGCGATGTGAATCTCGGTTTAAGCATGAGCATGAAATAAGAAGACATTTGGATAGGGTCCATAGCGCCAACCAAGGAAACAATCCTAACTTAAACATCAATACCATGAATAATAATTTGGCACCTCCCATGGATCACCTATCCCCACCTGCTTTAAGCAACAACTTTTCAAATTCCGCTTCACCTCAAAGTACATTTACAATTACCAATGGCTTCTAACCTTGACAAATTTCTAGGTAACAATACAATCCCTTCAAGCAGTCGAATAAGCTCTATGGAGAATGCCGACAATCTATTAATTGAAATTATCCAATATGCCTTGGATCTGAAGGCCTCAGTTCAAATTGACGATGGTAACTTAGCTTGAATTTAGTCCATTAACTAACTCCAACTAGCTTTCAAGTCCCAACTGTTGAGTATGGGGCTTCCTTTGGAAATAATAAACGTACCAAAGTCTCAATTGAAACGAGCATTACTCGACGGATTTTACCAGAGCTTAGCTTTCAACCTGGACCAACCGCTGATAAGCGGTTACGACCAAACTACCAACAGCATTTCCCCGAACAACACCTTTTCCAACGGTGTCAACGGCATCGACAACGTCATGATGGGGAACGGGTTTGGGGTCACCAACCCTAACGGAAACTTCGATCTTAATGCCTTGATGCCCCAGCCCGAGTTCAATCTACTTACCAACAACCAGTTCCCACCACCTCAAATCAACATGGGCTACTCCCCTTACAGCGCCGATGCCACCATAGGAGGATTCAACGTCAACAACGGCTACATCAAGCCAGAGTTCCAACAGCAGCAGATGTTCAATCAGTACTGCAACTTTGATCAGTACTCTCAAATGGCTCCACAGCACCTATCGCGTTCCATATCGCCATGTACTACTTTTTAGTAAATTCATACTCACATATCTAGCTGCCAACGAAATCTCTACTAGCTCGCGTAGTATCCACCCATCCCCTACCGCCAACGCCGGACCCAACTCCCCCAGCCGCGCAACTCCATCTTCCCCCGCCGTCAAGGAAGAGGATTCCAGTCCTGGTCTAGTAAAAAGCTTGATGCCGACTATGATGAATTTCCTAAAGCTGCCAAAGGCGATCCCTAGGCCTGCCTCACCTTCGCATTCAGACAGTATAGTTTTCATCATCAAGTTACTAACTTCTAATCAGATAGCAATACTTCGCGATCCATAGCTTCGTCTAGATCCCTAAGTGGTACTAACTCACCCAACCACGAACCGAACGGCTTCCATGTGGGTGCTCGATCTCCCAATCTATCTCCTATGCCCAGTCCTACTGTTAAAATCGAGCCGCAATCTACATCCTTCCCTACACCTCAGGTATAATTTAATTTACCTACCAACAAATCCCAAACTAATTATATATAAAGGTCTCAACTTACTCCCCCACCACCAATGCTCCACCAACCACCTTTCCCAGATCGCCATCCCATAGAGGAAATGAACCGCTAAGTCCTAGTGAGTACCTGGAGTTAAAGATGGGTAGCTTGAAGTTGTAGGTTAGGTTTGCTTGACTTCAATTTACCTTGTAACACTTAAATCCGTCACCGAATTGCCTTTTTGAAAACGGTATACTTTTTCAAGTTGGTACTACGCCTACTTTGTTTTCATTCATTCCCATCACTTTACTATGCTGAACTTTTATAAATACATATATTAGCCCTCTTCCCGTTTAAAATGGTTTAATATTATATATCGTTTCTTTAAATTTTGTGGATTTCAAGTTTCGTAGCTGATAGCGGATATGGAAGCATATATCTATCTACATTACTTTTTCAAAATTTAACAAGTCAAGAATTTAGTTACTTCTCAACATATATCTTTCAAGTATCAATATTCAGTTTCCGCACTGAAACTTTATCGGATTAAACCAGTGAAAATTGTATATGCTCTTTGACACCTTGAGCTTTTAATCTCAAATATCATATATTCATAGAAAATCAGTAGTAAACTACGAGATATTTATTTAAGCGTTTATACAAATTTTTATAAGCTTTGATTTTCTAAATTATATGTTCAAATAATTAAATAACCAATTTATATATCGGTAGTTTAGCTGATGGCTAAGATGTGATACGTTTATGGAATGCCTATCGAAAGGTGAACAGTTATCTATATCCTGTACAGCTCGATAAAGTTTGCCATAATTCAAGTATCAAGGTTCTATATTGCTATTCATACCATTGTACTAGAAGTATAGTACAAGCTAGCATATAGCTTTTAGTAACCTGATGCAGTATTTCAAGTCTATCTAAAAGTCGTTAAGAGAGGTAGCAGCTTAGAGTAAGCTACATTTGTTCTACAAAAACCTGATATAGTGCTATTTATTGGCTTCCCATTACTACAGTGCTTATACTTTGATAGAAATGGCTTAAACGGTTAGAAAAACGATGTTGATAGTAGCTTCTACTTTACATTGCAAGATATATAACTAACCTTTAATTTGGAAATAGGTAGTCGAATATTAGATCAAAGCTCCCAATATCTTTTCATACCGCCAGAATATTATATTTCAATGATGAAACTCATTTTACCAACACCAAAAATGGTGCTGATTTGATTCCAAGAAAGTATAATGAAATTCTAAAGTTGAAGGGAATACTATTTTCCCAACTTCCTTCCAAATTGACCGTCTTTGCCATTATAGAAAATAACTTTTATCGACTAAATTTACAGATATAAAAGAAATGTGGAATCCAACGTATCAAAAGGTATATATTGAGAAATAAACTATTATTTCCAACCACATCCTCCACTATACTAATCCTAACTTTAGGTTTCTTTAACCGATGACTCTGATGAGCTCGATCCTTTTTCACCCAACCCAAATCAACTACCTTCAAGCCACAATTCATCTAGTACCAATTTGCATATGGGTAACTTGAACGACCGTGAACCTTTACTTAATAGCTCAACTAATGGCTTTGTTGAATCTATTTCTGAAACTTCAGTTTTTCAAGACAGTTATCCAGAAGGCGACCTGTCAGTACCAACTTTGATTAGCCATCCCCTGCAACCCAATTCCCCAACCAATGAATACGAAGCTTCACCCCATCTCAACGATGAAAACCTGGATACGTCACTCGATTCCCAACCGTCAACTTCCTCTTCACCTACCAACGAAACTTCAAATCCAGTTACATTTTCCCAAACTGACTTCTTACTACCTCCACCTCCCGTTGCTATTTCGCAACCTCAACATGCTTCACCAACCCATAACCGATTCAACATCTTCAGTAGGCTGAAACCTTGGACCATAAAAAAGCCAACGCCCGTAACAGCTAATGATGGTGTCTTCTTCAACTTAAATGCCAAACCAGCTATTGTATCTCCACCACCTCCTGCAGCTACGACTGAATCCGAAAGTGCTCACACGCAACTGGAATCCGACTCCCAGCTTGGACACGAATATGAAAACGATAACACTGAACTTCCCGACTATAGGCAAGCGTTGAATGAACCTGCACCCCCCAGCTTTGACCTACTAGGTACATTACCCAGCTGGGCGCACCCCAGATCCCGCTTCAGCCGACACAACGATATGGAGGATCCCACCATCGATGGATTGCCGGTAGGCTCGTTGGTAGCCTTCATAATCACTTTGTTCTTCTCGTCACTGTTACAATTCGTTGGCTTCATCCTTACTTACCTTGTACATAGCGATCATGCTAGCCGACTGGGATCCATAGCCGGACTTGGCATCACCTTTTTGCAAATTGGATTCGGACTTCGTAGATCGATCTTCGCCATCCAGTTGGGAAATCAAAACTTAAAAGCTCCTACCGCCGATACCTTCGTTTTGGATCCTACCTACGGTGGAACTGCTCCAGCACTTATGATAATAAGCTATGTGTTGATGACTATAGGGTGGGCCAACTTTCTTTATGGGCTGGTAACTTTTTTGCATTACTCAAAAGTCCGGTACGAATGTCAAACTTCTCCACCTTCCATTGCTTCGAGGTCGTTAGTTTAATGTAGGGATAATTTAACTGCTTTGTTTTTGTTTACTATCTATTTAAGTTCCAAGTGCGATATATAATTAAAATGGACTTCCTATCGTCATCTATAGTGCTTGTATAAACCTTTCAATATCTTTGCCTACTGATTTATTAAAGTAAATTGAGTTTACTTTAGATCAAATGCTTTAGAATTTAAGTCTGTCTATTACTTAAGCTATATAAAGTTTTACTTGTAATAGTATTGATTTCACTTATTTCTTGATACCATTAACAATACTTCATCAATTTTTTTACAAAGCTTATCGAAATTGGACGCAATTCAACAATAAACTTGAAGTATTTTACAAAAGCATTCTGGTATAATACATGTACACTATCGGCTATAAGCACCATTGTCTCTTATGTGAATACAGCATTTAGTAGAATAGCTGGCTCAGTTCATATAAAGAGATATAGCTATATATATTTTATATTGACAGCAATACTAAAAAACAAATTACCATTATATATTTTTAATAAATACAAGAGAAGTTGGCAATAAGAAATACAAAAAATCTCTATATATTTATTTCATAATAAATTAACTACGTTTTTTCGAAGGTTGGGAAAGCCCAAATATATAGGTCTTGGGGAATTTTTCGATAATCTCAGCATTGGAATCTTTGGAGATACCCTCCTTAAACCCAAGAGTACGACGATGTTCATACCCTGGGTACAGGGAAGGATCGAAGGGGAAGCAGTCCTTGGTGAACCATAGGTCGTCGGTTTTAGCTAGCGAGGAAACTCTCCACTGGTCGTAAGGCAGTCCCGTCTTTACGGTGATGTGAAGTTCACCTTCCTTAGGTTTGAGGAATTTTGCACAACTCTTGAAGACGCCAAGGAGTAGCTCTTGGTTGGAGACAATGTTTCTAGCTTGATCTTTGATACCTTGTCCTAATAAACATTACTAGCTGTTGCAAAATTAAATCTACCTGCATGTGGAAAGTTGAATATAATTCTATCAAATAAAATCTCCGATTTCCCTTTTACTCTTTCAAGGTAGGCATCTTGGATATCTTCATAAATTTGGCTTTCTTCTTGGAGTTTGGTCTGCACTCTTTTCTTGAACTTCTCCAGCTTGGTGCCATCAACTTCGTAGAATACTTTGCCACCCAAACTCTCTATCAAGTTAATGTGTTCCTTACATTCGTCCCCATACTTTTTTACCAAAGTTTCTTCGTCGTCGTAACTGGTCGCCCAAACCTTCTTGCCATCCTTCAATATTCTACACAGCGAACTAGCGAAGCTAAAGTTTCCTACTACATAAGTTATAATGTAAAAATAAAAAAGTACCCTCTCCAATCAACAGTATGGTATCACTAGCTTTGTAAGGGACCTTGGAATGTCTCAGTCGCTCCGACTTGTACTTTTCTTTCTCCTTTTCATTCATGGCTGAAAGTTTGGCCTTGAAGCTGGAGCTAGAACCGTCAGCCCCAAGCAGCTCATTTCGGTTCATAAGTTTCTGGCTCTTCTTTGCCTTGCTTTTGTCGAGCAACTTCTCCTTGTACTCCAGCTTCTTCTGCTGCACATGGGTCGTTTTCAAGTTGGCGAGGCTCTTCTTCAACTTGGTCTTATGCTTGGCCATTATTAATCAATAGAGAACTGAGTAAAGTTTAAAGAATTGGGAATCGGTTTTGGGTGAAACTTTTTGGTCAATTTAAAGGTTTAGTTTAGTGTAGCTTGAAAGGTCTTTTGGTTTTTAGAGTTTTCTTTCGAGATGGCTAAAGTCGAGAATAATAAGATCGTTTGGGAGAATTCAGTAAGTATCTAGTGTAGTAGCAGTACTAATGTAATTTAGGAATTCCCTATCCTCTGTGAAACTTGTTTAGGTGATAACCCCTATGTCCGAATGGTAAGCACTTTAGTAGCTTCAATATTAACATTTTATAGACTAAAGAGAAATTCGGTAAAGAATGCAAGGTATTTATTGATAATATAATTTATTCTGATATCGATTAGATTTGTGCTCGTCCTTTTACTATTTTCCGATGGTCCCCTGGAACCAACATGCGATTTAAGAAAACTGAGATATGTCAGACCTGTGCCAAGATTAAGAATGTTTGTCAGACTTGCGTGCTAGACCTGCAGTATAACCTACCAACCCAAGTAAGAGATACTGCCTTGGGCTTACAGGATAAGCTACCCCAATCGAATATAAACAAAGAGTACTTTATCAAGAATGCTGAAAAGCAGGTAACTATTCTTTTGTTTATTGTTTCTAATTTTAAAAGCTGGAAGAAGGGAAGCCCATTTTCGATTACGAAGGTGCATCTACTGCTGGAAAAGATCTGTTGAAGAAATTGGCTAGGAATGACCCCTTCTACAAGCGAAATAGAGCCCATATTTGTTCATTCTATGTCAAAGGCACCTGTACACGAGGGAACGCCTGTCCTTTCCGCCATGAGCTTCCAACTGAAGGGGAAACCAGCAAGCAGAACATCAAGGACCGATACTACGGAAAGAATGACCCCGTTGCAAAGAGGATCATGTCCAAATTGAACAAAGTCGGTAGTTTGAGCCCACCTGAAGACAAGAGCATCACTTCCCTATTCCTAACTGGAATCCAACCCGAAGTCGTCGATGCCGACATCAGAGAGTTCTATCAAAAGTTTGGCGAGATCAAGTCCATAGTTTTAGTTCAGAAGGCTCAGGCTGCCTTTGTAAATTTCCACGACCGCCTCGGAGCCGAAAACGCCGCCAAAAATTCAGCTGATTTACAGATCAAAGGCGGCTCGATCAATGTGAGTTGGGGGCGTCCTAAGCCCAAGGGACCCGACTCGGAAGTCAACAAGGGTACCAACACCATGCAAACCTCCGGTACCGGTGCCTTTGTACCCCCACCCCCGGGTGTATATTCCAATGATGCAATCTATCCATCCCAAGGTAACATATATTTGATATATTAATGTATTGATTTATTATTAGATCCTTCCATGCTTGGTTCCACTCGCAACCCCAACTAAATGTCAGTCATTTCTCTCAGACGTAGATTTTTTATTTTAGCTTTACTCAGTAAATAGCGAGCTAATAGTAAGCTAGAGCATAGAGTATCTTAGGGCCTTATTCACATAACGAAGTTCATATTAGCCTTAGCTTTAGTATAAGCGATGTAAAAGAATCGATGCAAATAAACATTTTGTAGCGTCCAATGGACAATATTTGATGGAGTTTTATAATATACATTACATCCAGCTTGTTTTCAAACATTACAACTGATCAAGAACACCAGCTTTAAATATCTCTTAATATAAGCTTATAGCAATAAACTATTTCAACATCCGCATCAAATCACAATAAATATACTATAAACCCAAATTTCAGTAGTATAAACCAAAATATTTTAGTTCCAATTCTTAAATTAGTCCACTAAACTACTGACAACTCCATCCAGATTGAAAGAAAGCATTAGTAAAAGTACTACCTTTATCCTTCCGTCTGATTTTCCATAGTCATCTCCAGTAAAGCCTCGATGCTCCGAGTTAAGTTACCGTTCTGGGCGGTTAGGACCGCTTGTAAAATTTCATTCTCGTAATTTGGGAACATATCTCGAAGTTTGCCAATGCCGTCCTTGAACGGTAAAGGAGAGGTGGCTGTAGCTGACGGTTGCTGAGGGGTACTGGAGTTGGAGTTGTTGATGGGAGCTTTGTCTGCCAACTCTAGTGCCTTCAAAGCCTGTTCAAGTCGGTTGGTATCTAGAGCATCCTCTTGGAGTATCTTCTCCTGGACGATAGGCAGGCTGGATCGACGGCGGGGCGGAAGTATAGGAATCTCTGATGGGTTTGGGTTGAGATTTAACGCTGGATCGAGAACCAGGCTACCAGTTTGATTGTAGTCAGGGTAGGTGATAGTGTCGTCTTCACTCTCACTGCTAGTTTCTCCAAAGAGGCTAATCAAGAAAGACTTCTTCTTTTTGACTTCGTTGATATCTTTTTGCCTGAGAGATCCACCATTAGCTCTTGAGTTTAATGGTGAAGTTGAGTTAGCATTCGTGTTGGCTGATGGGTTAATAGTCTCAACTTGGGAGCCAAAGGTGGCGTTCAAGGGAGAGGCTACGTCAGAGAAGAATTTACCAACCATGTCTAGTGGCCGTTTGATTTTTTGGGCCAGTTGGGAACCCTTATCGACGGCATCGCCACTGTTGCTTCTCAATATCGGAGAACTGCTGACCGAGAGGGTTTGTTTCAATAGTTCGGGGCTCTGCGTTGCGGATCCAGTATGAAGATTGGCACTAGACCTACTCAACGTACTTGGCAGGTTATCGCTAGAAAAAGGCAGGTCCGATGGCCCATCAGGAGTCTCTGATTTCAGTTCGTTCAAAGTCTTTTCGATATTCCTACAAAACTATTAGCTGCTTAAAAACACACTAGCTTACATTTCGAATTCTTCTTTGGTAATGGTCAATGAAGATGGTTCAATAGTTTCGATGAACGACACAGCACCAATCAAGTTAGTTAAATAATACCCAGATTCGGATTGTAGGCGTGAAGGATGCCTAAATCTCGAAATGTACTGAATATTGGAGATGAGTCGAGGTGGATTGGACTTGAGCACAACAAAGATCAAAAGGGGTAAGAACCGATCCGCGCCAGAGGGGTTGCTACAGTTAGGGTCTTTATCTAACTTACGTAGGAGTCCATATATATACTTGATACAGTTCAATAGGCAAATCATCTTATGGCGAGGCGTCTTGAAATTGTTCAACTTACTGAGCTCCTGTTGTGCGTAGAGTAGAAAGTATCGGTTGTGATCTGAGTGGGGAATATCGAGATGCTTCTCTTGGATCCAATTGAAATACTTGATCCTTTGACTTAAGACGTGGTCCCTTTCCAAATCATCCGAGCCAGCTGGACAGAAGGCCTTGTTGTGAATCCTATTCATCAGATATTGCTCCACCCCTTCCTGTAGGTAGTCGGCAAGTTTGTATTCGGCATCGAATGGGTACAGAGTTCTTTCCTCTTCTGTAGCGTCGTCGGGTACCAAAAGCTGTCTCCATACTGGATTATCCAGCATCTTTTGCAGAACAAATTCGGTAAACTCGGATATGATCTTTACCTGGTCTCGAACTGACCATGGTTTCTTATCAAACTCTCTCACGAAATTTTCCAAGTAGCGCACTATAGGTAGAGCTTGAGGTTGTCGAACTTGATCTAAAAACTGATTGTAATCGAACTCAAGCTCCGAATTCTGTGAGGAATCTTTGATAGTAGCCTTCTTAGAGTAAGTTGAGAGCGGTCTCTTTTTCTTATCGTTTTCACCATCAATTGGCTTTTCGTTGGATTCGGTTGAATCAGAAGCAATTGAGTCGCTTTTGGCCAGTTCTAGGATTCTCAATGCTCCTGGAACTTCATGTTTCAACGCTTCTTCACTTGTCTTGATATTCAAGTGTAAATTGGTATCGGAGACGGTATTTGGTACAATTTGGTTTGACGGAAACACCCGTTGAGTTTCTATTTAAAATAGATCAATTATTAGGATGGCCAAAATGAAAAAGTAGTTTGAGTATAAAACAAGAATAAGTATACCTTTTTCAAAAATGTTTGGTAACGCGGAAACCGATGTCGCAGTTGAAGCTGAAGAAAACAAAACTTGGTCAAAGCTCGCACTATTAATTACATTTGTAAATAAATTTACAAAAATAAAAGTACCTTGTATCGACTGAAGGGTTGAAACTTTTTGACCTATTTTCGCTTTGGCTTGAAGTTGAGCTTGAGCTCTTTAGTTCCTGTAAAGTATTTGACTTCATTTCGGTTTCCTTTGGCAAAGTTGAGTCTGAAGTCAAATCTAAAAGGGTAGATGTTGATGCATCGTTTAACTCTTCAACTGCTCCATCCTTACTCATCCTTATTTGGCTTTTTAATATTTTATCGTTGTAACTAAAGTTGGGGATTAATAGTAAACTGGAGTGATGGATATTCAGCTCTAGCTTTGTTCAGTCCTCGTTCCCAAAGTCTACTGATGAATTTCCAAAAAGTATTATCCAATAGAAGCTTAATATTCAACGTTATTACATAATCTCTTGGCGATTGGAATGCCAGTTTCGTCCGAGTCCTCTCAAATATAAGGCTTCCACCACTTGCCCATAAACTTTGCTTTTCTTTCCTGATTTGACCTCCAGATTATAATAGTTTGGATTCTGGTAGATCTGGTGGCTGTTTGCTCTTGAGTAGGCACAGCATCCGAGGAATACAGTTGCCTACTCGACAAATATGAATTATTTGTATGTCCAACTTATACAAGTAATAAATCCCCAATCTACTTCTACTGTACCTATATCATATTCACATTGATACATCAAATTCTTATTACGTTTACAATTCCTTTCATTTATAGTTTGGTGTTCCTATTTTTCAAAGATGCATCTATTAACTCGAAATATATTAGATATGTGGGTTTTTATAAGTAGCTTTTCATCCTAAATTCATCATTTTTTCTCTAGCTAGTATGTCTCCTTTTCCCGGATCAATAAATGTATTTATTCCAACTTTTAGGCTTTTCTTAATACATTTATTTATATAACTTTTACTTTATGGATATATTGCTATAAAGGATTGACGATGTTTTTATTTACAAGTATAGTTGTTTTGAAATTAGTATATGTCTATCAATGTAGACATTATATAATTTAATATAGTAATGGAACCTTTCTAAGCTATTTGAGGGCTTGTATAGATTTTGAAAAGGTCAAGGTTAACATATATGAATACATATAGTGTTCTACTACCTTTAACTCTAAGCTTCATTGGTCTCAGCATCTTGTTTATAATCAATATCTCATGCTAATAGTAAAGTTTGTCTTATTGGTTTTCAGATATCCACTAAACTACTCCTGTCATAATTATCAATATAGTATATTAACACAACCTATGGATTCTTCAATTTTTATATAGTGTGCTATCATCAACAAGTTTATAAATATACTATTGAGTAGAGATCATCCAATTCTTTTTATTAAAACCCATGGTTCTCTTCAAATAAGCAACTAACTAGGTTGCCCAACTGATTCTTCAAATACAGGACTTCCTTGTTGAATATCAAGTTGGTTTCGGTCGACAATTTATCTATGCAACTACAGTCGTCACACCCATTATTACTGAGGTCGATACTGGTGCTATTAATAGCCAACTCGATCTCCTTTTCAACAATAGTCAGATTTGTGCTTGACCAAAAGTTGGAAAATAAGGTTTTGAAGGGGAAGCTTAAAAAAAACAGAGTGGTTAGCGGTATAAAGTCGGTATCTCTAAACTTGGCATCGAGGTTCAATTCCTCCTCAAATACTTTAAACTTTAGATAAAGTGGGTTCTTTCTAACCGAATCCATTAGTAGATCGAATTTGTTTGAATAAGTTAAATTGACTGTTGGTCTCGCTGGTCGAACTTTTACAGTTAGCTTTCAAGGTGGGAACATCAAAGTCCTGCTTCAGCACGACCTTACGTTTAGCAACGAAGCCTAGATTATCTTCATCCATGCAAGTTTCAATGAAATCTACATAGGTCTTAAAAGCTTTCTTCCATACAGCGTCAGTGTTCAATTCCTGTTCGAACTCCTTCTTCGACCTCAAGCTCTGGACGAACTTCAAAAACAAAAGCTTGTTGAGATTGACCTGCGTCAGGCATATAAACTTTTCTTCGGCTTTGCTCAATTTCAAGTATCCCTCTAAACTGATCGTTGACCTTGTCCTTAAGCTGGAACGATTCGTACATAAGATCCAAAGGTACCCAATAGGGTGGGTACTTAAACCTAGCCACATCCAGCACCAGCATCATCTTGCTCTCACTTTCGTAGGCAGCAACTGGCGAAAAGTGCCCGTCGCCCGTCTGTCCTAATGCCTGCCTCGAATAGCTAAGAACAATTACTTCATCTTCTCCCTTGCAACTATCGATTAGATCCTTTTCGAATTGGTTTAAGGTGACAGTAGGATACTGGTACAGTTTTGAATTCAACCCATTACACTTGGCTAAACAATTCAACTCCGACAGGGTTAGCCCATTGTTTCGAACCGACTCTAAACTCCTACAACAGTCCAACATCTCATCAGCATACCTAAAATAAAAAGATAAATACTTAAATCATAGTATTTGTTTACCAACGCCAAGGTCCTTTCCAGACTTTTAATGGATCTACTTCCAAACCATTCAGTACCATGGATAATGAACCCAACCCGCAAACTATAAATTAAAAAGGTAAATGTTTATAAATACAACATAGAATACTTACAAGCTGGGTCAGATTGGGTAGTAAAATGATTGGCAAGTTTAAAGTAAATTTCAGCCAAATTCAAATTCAAACTTCTTTTGAACAGCAGTTTGCCTTCCTTTGAACTTAAGGGTATCAGCTTTTCGGGCAAATCCCTCTATCAAAATTTAATTTTATTCGGATATAAATATATTTACTTTATAAAAGGTTCGAACAAATTTACTCATCTATCTTTAAACTAAAGTGGAATTCACTGATATAACCAAGTCTATGTAAATATCCCAAGCAGTCGTTCTATTCTAGCTACTGATTCTAAGCAAAGTTTATAAAATGCCAGAATAAGTTTATTCTATATTCCAAAAGAACCTCGAATATTGCTTAGTAGAATGTGTTTATAGAGTTTATTGGTTGAAAGAAGTTTGGGCTTCAAAACAAGGAATTGTTGAAAGAGTGGTGAAGGGATGGATACATGATGATATATACTTTTCTGTACATAATAGTTGAAAATATTTACCAATGCCGACAAAGAGATAAGGCTATACTCAAATATTAAGTATAGTTAGGCCTAAAACAATATACAATGGAAAATAAATGCCATGTGAATTTATTTTTGTCTAACATATAGACAACTACTCTAAAGTACATCCCTATATCCATATAAATAATGGGAACACTACTAATGCGTTCCTATATACTGGTGCCTTAAAACTCTTATATAAAGTAAAGAAATATACTCATACAAATGTTCGAATTTTATAATGCGATAAATAGAGTATCCACATATATTACAAAAGAAGTCTCAATTCAATTGAAATCCAGAGTTACTAAGGTTCGACAGTTGACTCATATCTTGATTATTTTCTTGAAAGTTGTTCGCTTCTAAATCTAACACTGATTTAAGCACCTGATTCCTATTTCAAGTTTTAAAAATAAGCAAGAAAGATAGATTACCTATAGACAAAAAGGCTTTCAACTTCATCGATGGTTTCTAGTGAATTATTAGCTTCGAATTCTTGATGTTTATCGTGGTACAACGCCTTGCCTTCTTTACTAGAATTTATACTTTAATTTATAAAGAATTAAAGGAAGCTTACCTAGAGGAATACAAGCCTTCAATCTCCAATTTAAACCCACCTTTATTTTCATTCTTCTCTTCACCTTCTTTTAAATTCTCTTCGCTAATTTCATGGACAATCGCATTGGAAATTAAAAAATCACTTGAATACGACAATATGTTCTCAGCTATTTTACCACTTTTGTCAAATTCAATGAATATACTGTTCTCCTTCTCAACTGAATTATCGACAAGTTCATCTTCAAATATGTAGTGGATGTTGGTTGAGGTAGTTGAAGTGCCGGTAAAGTAATCGGTTATCGTTACTTCTTTAAACTTTTCAAAGGTGTCGTTCTGCATCGTAGTAAGAGTGGTTTGGTGGCCAAGTTTTCAAATTGATTCAAGCTTGGAGTAAAAGATGGAATTCAAGCAAACTAGCTTACAAGCACAAATCGTCTTTTAGAATTTGAGTGGCAGAAAGTAGAAATTGCAAAGCATACTTTTGCCATTGTAAAAATGCAAGAGTACTACGAATAGCGCCGTTAGAAAACCTAGTCTGAACCAAAGTTTCTAAATATTTTATAAAGTAGCGTATATAGCCATTTTTAGTACTTGGTAAATCTGTATACTAGCTAACCTAATCTATTCAATGTCGAATATCTTAAAATCAAATGAATTTTCAATTAATACTCCTTCATCCAAGGCTAAGTCAATTGCTTTTTGCAGGTTTGAATATATCCTACAACCATATCATCTTATAGAAATGTATCATCTATACCAAAATAATGATTCGAAAAATAAGCTTTATTCCAAATGAGACATAGAAGGTGAAATATTATATTTAATATATTGCAGTGGAGTATATCAGTAAGAGGAGGAAAGGGTTTAGGGTGCTGGTTAGAACAAAAACATACAAACTTAGACAAGCTTGACACCTTTGCGCAGTGTCTCCTTGTAAGCTTTGATACCACCTTCTCCCCACAAAGTGATCTGCTTATCCTGGCAAAGCCAGATATCCTTGGCGACTTGAGAGATGAGACGGAAGTCGTGGGATACCAATACCATACCACCCGAGAACTCGTTGATGGCCTCGGCCAAGGAGTCGATGGACTCCATATCCAAGTGATTGGTAGGTTCATCGAACAATAGGATATGGGGGCGTAGCATAGCCAGTTCAGCAAACACAAGTCTGGATTTGAGACCATCAGATAGGGTGCCGATGTTGGAGGTTTGGTGGTTACCACTTAATCCGTACCTTCCCAGGATACGGCGCCAGTGGTCAATTTCCTGGGGCTCGGTAGGGAACTTCTTGCGCATGTAATCGATGGGGGTCAGGTCCATATCCAGCTGGTCGTTGGAGTGCTGTGAATACTTGGCCAGCTTCAAGTGGGTGTGACGAGTGACACGTCCTTGGGTAGCTTCAAGCTCACCAGTCATAAGCTTGAGGAGGGTTGATTTACCGACACCGTTGGGGCCGACCAAAGCAACTCGGGAATCCATATCTACGCCGAGTTCCAAGTGCTTGTACAAAGCATCATTCATCTTTCCAGAGTAAGCAAAAGAGACGTCGGCAAAGGCAAGGACGGGAGGAGGGAGCTTGCCAACATCAGGGAAGCTGAACTTGTACTTGGGTGGGGGTTCGACTTTCTGGATCAGACCATCAGCCTCCATCTTCTCGATGATCTTGAGCTTACTCTTGGCCTGTTTGACCAAGTTGGCATACGTACCGGCGCTGGCGACGAACTTACGGATATGCTCGATTTCAGCCTGCTGCTTGGCATAGGCCTTGTTCTGGTTGACCTCGTTTTCGGCACGAGTTCTAACGAAGGTGTCGTAGTTACCACCGTAGTAGGTAAGGGTCTTAAGATGGTTGAGGTCCATGATGTTGGTACATACACCGTTCAAGAAATCCTGAGAGTGGGAGACGACGACTAAGATACGGTCATAGGTCTTGAGGTATTCTTCGAGCCATACACAGGCCTCTAAGTCTAAATGGTTGGTGGGCTCATCGAGCAAAAGGAGGGTAGGCTTGATGAAAAGGGCCTTGGCCAAGGATACACGCATACGCCATCCACCGGACATGTCCTTGGTCTTCTTCTTCATCATCTCGGGACCGAAGCCAAGACCGTTCAACAAGAGGGCAGCCCTGGACTCGAAAGTGGAGGGGTCCATAGCCTCGATACGTTCGTAGTGATCGTCCAAGATGGGGTTATCGGCACCACCTTCGGTGGCCAGAATTTCCTCAACTTCGGCTTCTAAACGCTAGATACGAATTAAAACATAGTTACAGAGTATATACTTACAGCAACTTCTTTCTCGGCATGGGCGACAACGTACTCGACACCAGTCATCTCAGTAGGCTCAGCTTCTTCGTTCAAAAGATAAATCTACAGTCAATTAGGATAAAACTACCAGAAAAAGACTTACATCAGTGTGCATGGGGATGGGAACTTCGCGGGCAGCCAAGCAGTTGAGGAAAGTAGATTTGCCGGAACCGTTGGCACCCAATAAACCGTACCTACGGCCAAAGTTCAGTTCGATGGTGGCATTAGTGATAAGTACACGGCCGTGGAAGGACAACGAGAAGGACTCGATCTTGATATCACGGGAAGACTCTTGGGAAGTAAGTACACCGGTAGCAGAACGGTCAAAAGTAAGTTTCAAGGTCTTCATATCAATGGTGTTAGGGTCGGTCTCGGCAGCTCCCTTCTTTCCGGCCTTCTTCAAGCCCTTTTTTTCGGCGCGCTTAGCTTTAGCAGACGAGGTCATTTTCTATTTCTATTATATAAACAAGTGGATAGGAACGAGTATTAGTTCAGTTGGAATTGGAACTTAGTTAGCAAGAAGCAAACTTTTTCTTAGCCTTCTTGATCGGATTTAAGGGAATGGAGATTGTACTATGATTTCATTTGCTGTGTCCTGATGCGAAGCTCTCATTGACGGAGCTAACGAATAGCCAAGTTGAACGATAAGGGGTTCCACCAATAAGCAAAAAGTTTACCCCATGTGAAGGTTCTTGAACCAAAATAGATAAGCTTTGATGCATGGTGATTGGATCATCGATGATTAAATTTCAAAATTTAATTTCATTTACCCTGAGGAATAAACCTACAAAAGTGGTGTAAAAATGATTATCAGAGATTAGAACGCCTGCTTTAGATCTGGAGAGCAATGCAAAAAGCAAAGTGCAAAGCGTTACCCCATAAGCAGATATTGATGGAGTTCGGATTTGAAGGATTTAGGTGTAAAGCAGGGTAAGATCGGCAACCAAAAACTTATCTGCCATTTCGCAGTGGTTGCTACTCTGTTTAGACATTCCTGTTTTACAGCTGAATTGATAGAGAGCATCAATACTTTTTATTGGAACAGTACCTGCTTTTATAGCAAAAATGCGAACACGTTCAATTTCAAACATACATTTGTTAAAAGGCACCGTTCTGAACTTATATCAAATCTTTTTGTGATAACCTTGTATAATGGATATTGAGAAAAGTCAAAGAAAGTAAGCTGTGTATTTGCTTGAATTCACTGCTAAAGCAAGTTGTCTTCCAAAGTCGACTGGAGGACTTTCAGGTCTTGGACTTGTAGAGCTATTTCGTAAATTAGTCGGCTTTTGCAGAGCTTCATATGAAGAGTTCTATTTTGACAGCTTAAAAAGCGGCTTGTAAACTGTAAAGAATAGCACTCTGGTCAGAAAAAAGTCCTATAAGCCTTATGCGATACTGTTCGCATTAGCAGGGTGGTAATTTATAGGCTTGATTGTAAAAAATCCTTAAGACTACTTAAACAGAGTACTAATGGCTCATAGCACTTGTTTATGATCAGGTCAGTATCTATTTAATGCATTGCTTTTTCTCATATTAAGGTTCCTAATTTAATATCTTTTACATATTAAATTAAGATATTTATTTTGGGATGGAAATATATACACATCTAAAAATAGAGTTTAAAGGCTGACGTTTATTTAGCTGTTTACATAATTCTAACTTCCAACTTGGCTTTTCACTCAATTATAAGGGTACGTTTTCGATTTGCTAACCATTTCTAAAACCCATTACATTGCCAATATCTGTCCAATTAAATACTAACACCAGTAGCAATCAACCAATTTAAGTTTATACACGTAGGCCAAACAGGAATTATCAATTTTCAACAAGTCCGCCATTGTAACAATCAAAAGTTGACATAAGTTAGTTGAGAAATAAAAGGCACACTACCTTGGCTTCACCTTTGTATAACTTTACTTTTTAAGAAGCCATGAAACTGAAAGAGATAAACCGCACTGCCAGTATAGCTTGGAGTCCGGTCCAAAGCTGCCAAGCCATAGCAACCGGTACTTTAGCTGGCGCACTCGACGAAAACTTTTCCAATACAACCGAGCTGGAGATTTTCAACTTGGATTGGTCTAGCCGATCCAATAGCGAATTGAATTCATCTGGTGTTGTTAACAGTAATGCAAGGTATTCTAAAATTTATCCATTTTGCTAAATTAATAATGTTTTAGATTTAACCGTCTAGCTTGGACCCAACCCACTGGCGAATACAAATTAGGTGTTATTGCCGGAGGTATGGAAAATGGTGAGCTGGACTTTTGGAATCCCGAGAAAATATTATCTGGAGCGACGTGAGTTTTTCCTGTTTTAGCCCATACTTATCTGTGCTTAGTACTGAAGAGAGCTTGATATCACGACAGACTGTCCATACTGGAGCTGTAAAAGGCCTTGATTTCAATCCTTTCCAATCCAATTTACTCGCCTCAGGTGCTGGAAATGGAGAGGTAAATGGTAGGCTTCAATTTTGTTCTGACTTAGTTTAGATTTTCATCTGGGACCTTGGTAACCTAGCCAAGCCTTACAACCCGGGACCGAAATCTCAAAAATTAGAAGATATCACTTGCTTGTCCTGGAACAATCAAGTGCAGCATATTTTGGCAACCTCTTCAACCTCGGGTTACACTGTCGTTTGGGATCTTAAGAACCGTAGAGAAGTCATGAGTTTAGATGGACAGGCTTCCAATAGCTTCGGCGGCATGAGTGGAAGACGTAGCGTAACTGCTGTTGCTTGGAATCCTGACAAGGTAATGTTAATTGAAGATTAATAACTTAATTTAAAATAGGCTACTCAACTTGTTACTGCATCTGATGACGATAACAACCCTGTTATTATGCTCTGGGATTTAAGGAACGCAAATGCTCCTGAAAAAGTAAACACTAAATATAAGCAACATTAAAGTCTTTTAAACTTAGGTATTGACTGGCCACACCAAAGGCATCCTTTCCTTGGCTTGGTGTCGCATGGACTCTGATTTGCTCCTGAGTTGCGGTAAGGACAACCGTACTGTCTGTTGGAACCCACCCTCTGGTCAAATAGTCGGAGAGGTATTTCTTTAATGTACCTGGATAATAATTGTGGCTTTAGTTCCCTCAAAGTAACAATTGGTCTTTTGATGTCCAATGGTCCCCTCGCAACCCCAACCTATTAAGCTCTTCATCCTATGATGGAAAGGTAACTTGATCCTTGATTTTCATTGACATTTTGCCTTAGATTGCCATATATTCACTTTTGGCCAGTGGTGAATCAACTGAACCCGCTCCAGAAACCAGCAGTGATCCTTTTGAAAACGTTGGCAACAAGACTACCGCCACCATTTCTCTCAAACAGCCTCCTAAATGGTTCCGCAGACCAGTTGGAGCCACTTTTGGATTTGGAGGTAAATTAGTCCATTTCAACTCTGCCCCTGGTAAAGAGAAACAAGTTACTGTTTCTTCAGTTGTGACCGATTCTTCGTTGTTTGAAAGATCTAAGCAATTGGAAAAGGCCTTGACTAAAGGTACGATTAAGGATTACTGCGAGGAGAAAGTTGCCTCGGCTCAGCCCGGTGACGATAAAACGAGCTGGGACGTAATGCGCCTCCTATTCGAAGAAGATTCTCGCGCTCAGCTGGTAAAGATGATTGGTGTCGAGCGTTCTATTTCGTCCGAGGACATTTCTCAGGTCGTACAAGGATTAGGATTAAAGTTGGATACCCCCGAAAGCTCACCAGATGCTGTTGCCAAGGAATCGCCAGAAGTCATTGAGAATAAAGATGCCGAGGAAGATTCTACTCAACCCGAAGTCACCTCACCCCTCAAAGAAGGCGACAGTTCAGCCAAGGAAGACGAATTCACAATGCTCTTCAAAGCCGGTGAAGAATCCAAGAAGACTGAAGATTTCTTTTCAAATTCAGCTGAACAAGCTCCAGCCACTCAGGATGACGCCCTTCCTAAAGTTCCTCTAAAGCCCTTTTACATTGGCGCTAACCACACCTCGATGGAGGGTCTTCTCTCTAAGATGGTAGTTGTTGGAGACTTTAAAGCAGCCGTCGATCTCTGCATCAAATCCTCCCAGTACGCTGATGCTCTCATTTTAGCCATGTGCGGCGATAATGAGCTCCTGAACAAAACTAGGAAGAAGATATTCGAACGCCGTCGTGAAGAAGCCTCCTACATCCGCCTCCTGGAGAATGTTATCGATGGTAACTTTATGGATGTTGTTATGAGCGCCGATTTGTCGGAATGGGACAAGATTATAACGATGATCTGTACTTATGCCCAAGGTGAAGCGTTCAGTCAGCTTGTTGAAGCCTTAGGTCAGCGCCTCTACCATGACACTGAGAGACCTGATTCGAGACAAAATTCGTTGCTGTGCTTTATACTTGCCGGGAATGTAGAAAAAGTCCTTAGAATTTGGGTTGCCGATCATATGGCTAAGCAGGGATTAAGCGACCGCACTGATTTCGATTTGGAAACTATTAACTCTTTACGCCAGGATGTTCTCCAAGATCTGATTGAAAAGGTTTCAATCTTTTGCAAAGCTATCGATTTCAAAGAGCCGGAAGAGCAGACTTACGATGAAACGCAAGTTGCTGATCCTAAATTGTCAATCCTCTACAGCCTTTATTATAACTATGCCTCTTTTATGGCATCGCAGGGTCGCCTCGAAATCGCCGCCAAATATATTAGCCAGATACCTGTTTCATTCCACAAACCTTCTGGATCTAGTTTGGATGAGTATGCCGCTCTCAAGAACCGTCTCTACCACGCTGGAGTTGATGTAGCTTCCTTTGACCCATCCAATTTCCCATTCACTACTTCTGAAATCGGACCGGTAACTCAGTCATATGGTCAAGCCCAAGCTTCTTACCAACCCCAAGTTAACCAGTTCCAGCAATCATCCCAGATTGGGTTCGAGGGGCTTTATGGAAACTATCAGCAGCAGCCATCATATCAACAAACTGTCCCAGAAAGTATCCCAGCTCAAAATGCACAGCCTTCATATTACAACGACAGCTATCAAGCTTACCAGCAGCCCCCTACGCAGACTTATACCAACCCTATCTCATCGATGCCATCTTACAACAACGGTGTTCCTCCTCAAGACATAACGAGTTTGTACAATCCTTACCCCAACTACCCACCCGGTAACACAGCGACACCTTCCTTCCCAGGGGCTAATTTGGCTCAACAGCAAAGTACTGGTGAACCAGTCTTACCTCACTCTGCTAAGAAAGGTGGACCGGCTTGGAACGACCCACCAGCTGAAATCTTCAGCTCCAAGAAGCCACTTTCAAATCAAGGTTCAGGTCCCAAACCACAAGCTGTGATCTCGCCGTTCGGCGCCCCAACTCCTGGTGTCCCTCCTCCGACCAACTTCGCAAATGAGCAAACCTCTTACCCTACAACTGGACCTGTCGTCCATTCCATCCCTCCACCCCCTCAAGGTGGACGTGCTCCTGCTCCTTTGTACACTAGGACTACCCCTCCCGTTCAGCCTCAAGCTGTACCCAGGGCTACTGAACAGTTCCCACCGGTACCTAGCCAACAGCAAGGCCACCCTCAGCACCCACATCAACCCTACCCTGGACAGGCTCAAGCTCCGGCTCAACAATACCGTCCCAGCCAAATGCCCCAGCCTCACCAGCCACCCCAACAGGCTCAGCGACCCCACTACCAAACCGGTATTCCAGCACCTGCCACTGCTTCGCCTCAAGGAAATGTCGGTCCACCTACTCCACACCCCGGGCGTGGTCCTGCACCAGCTAGGCCAGCTGCCGTACAGTCCCCACCACCAAAAGCTCAGCCCGGTAAGCTTACTATGTTTGCATCAACTAATTTAGAATCAGTACCTTTAGATCGCTCCAAGATGCCTGCCAACCTTAAACCTTTGTACGAGCTACTCAATAGACCACTAGTTGCATTGAAGGGTGCCAACTTGGTAAGCTTCTTTCAACCCTTTTAGAACCAACTATTTATTTTCACCCAAATTTTTAGCCACCTCCTCAAGTTCGTGTCCTCACTGATATCGATCGCAAGTTGAACCAACTCTTTGATAAAATGAACAGTGACGAACTACCATCCGCCCTGATTGAGCCTTTAACTAACTTTGGCAAAGGTAACATACTTGCATGACTTTTTGTATTCACTCTTTAAATAGCTCTAGCAGCCAGAGATTTCAATGGTGCTCTCGCTGTACAGAATTCGTTGCTCACCGTTCATGTCAGCCTCGTCGGTACTTGGGTATCGGCATTGAAGCATATCGTTAACTTGATGCGTGGCTTGAATTGAAGATTTTAATTTAAGACTAATTAAAGTTTTTAAAGTTTTATATTTATATTGGTTGATTTTGTTCACGATATACGTTCATATATATACTTTGTTATTTAGATATAGTATAGATAGCACCCATATGTGAAAGCAACCCATGTGGTTACACCTATATTATTTGTTGTACTTTACTATTGAAAATATATACCTTATAGTTTTACTAACTAGCTCTAAAACACTATACTATAACTTTCCATTGTTTTAAAGTATATATACATTTTAGATATCTTTGAATATAAATTGCAAGGAACTCTTCAACTTTACTAGTTTTTCCTGATTTTACCGATTGGATACTGGTAAAGGAATGGAGTTTTATCAGTGACATAACATTCCAATTTTCGATTCAACCCACACTCTCTTGCAAACATAGCAATGAAAGCAATAGCCTAAATTTGATTGTGAAGCAGATGATCCGAGTCAAGAACATAGCTTTAAGAAGGGCCAACTAATTTTAGATAGTAAGCTACTGTTGTTTATAATATATCATTTAGTTCAGCAAATCTTGCTAGTGTACTAACCAAAGTCGTAGTTAAGTCTTCTGAAGAGCCTGGATGGATGCTGGGTAGGTTAAATGGTGATGCAAGCCAGAAGTTCAAACTAATTCCCAACAACTACCTGCAGTTTATAAAATCGAGCCAATCTTCCGAACAAAGTCCCAAAACTAATGTCATGAAACCACCAACCATCAAGCCTAAACCTCAATTTCTCAGTACAATGAATGGTAACGCTACTAACACCAAAACAAAGCCTGAAATAAAACCTAAGCCACAGCACATCAAATCGCAAAGTCTAAATGTCGAACTTAAAAATTTGCAACTTAACGGTACAAGTACTAAGGACACCTCTTTTAAAAATGTGGTGGAGCCCATCAAAATGAAGCCTCAAATTCAACCCAAACCTCAGTACCTAACAACCAACCGTCCCAGCTCAATTATAAACTCTAAAGAACCAACTTTCCATCCAAAATCCAGCCGAACTCCTTCAATTTTAAGTGAAAGTAGTTGGACTAGCGACCCATTTGAAAGTGAAGCACCTGACTGGTCTAAAATTTCAAAATTGAGAACAGAAGACACCAAGATCGGAAGGACCTTTACCGAAAAAGCTAAATCTAAAGTGGAAGTCAACCACAGAAAGAATTTGTCGGAGCAGAAGTTTGTACCACCACCGTTACCAGTTCGAAGTAGGACAATCGATTTAATCAAGGTAAAGTCTGTCTTTATCTTTACTTAATATTTTAGATCGATACTCCCGCTACACCACCCAGGTTACCCCAGCGCAGGAGCACCACTTTGGAGAAGGATCCTTTACCTCCCAAGCTACCTCAACGTAAGGTTAGTTCCGAAGACCCTTTGGAAGCAGCTTACAAAGACCTGTTCCAAAGTCTGAAGACGACAAAGCAAGATCAGGTCCATGCCATTAAAGTTCGCAACCTATGCCTCAACTCCAAGTTGGACTTGCAAACTTTGGCAGATATTTGGCAACAAGTTGTTGAAAGAGATTGCGTCTGGTTGGATTTCAATACTTTCATGAAGCTTATCGACCGTATAAGTAAGGAATTAAGCAATTGAATGAAAGAATCCTTAATTGCCACTGTTGATTTTGAGATTAGGGATGTATTTGGTCGTAGTAGCATAGTTGGATCGTAGTATATAAAAGTATAATGTTCCTGGACGAATATTTTCTATATTGCCAGTTTATGTTTCTTAAAAGCACTATTGATGTCTACTAAATATACCTTTGTTTTCATTGCGATTTAGTACTGTTTCCTATATAAATAATTTTTATTACTTTAACATAAACATTTATCCTAGCGTAAAGCAAGAATTGCTGTCTATCTTGATTTGGGTATAACTTCATAATCAAATTACAGTACTGCCTACTAAAGGCAATAAACTTTCATCTTCCTATATAAAGTGCTCTTAAACTACATATCCTATTCTTGATTATGTATTCAATCCTAAGCCTTTATCTTGATAGAATTCTATCAGATTTTCCCCGATACTTTTACCTATATTTTCAGATTATAAACGAGACCATTTTGCATTTAGATGTAGCTGATATTTGATATAGACCTTTTATACAAGCATACTTTTGTCCTTACCAATAGTGTAAAGCACAATTGACTTTAAAATGGTCGCCTAACAAATATCCATATGAACTAAAGCTATAGTATATTTTAAATAAATACCTCCGTGGCTTTGAAACAAAAGCTACAATGATGGTAGATAAAAGTTCTTATAAAAGCAGTCTCTATATAGAGGATAAACATTACGAATCTAACCTGATTTTATAAAGACGGTGCTATAGGAACCCACAAGCATCTAACCTCCAACAAATCTCCGCTTCTTATACAGAAAAGCTTGGCTCCCTGCTTTTACCAAACTTGCTATTTTTTAGTAAGTGCATGTTGAACTTTTGCTTGGATAAATAAAGAATTTGACGTACCTCAAATTTCTAAACCTCATCAAGATAACTTTCAGTTTGGAAATCGGTTAAATAGCCCCAATTCTCAAAGCAACCTACCTTTCACTATCAGCTAACTCCAACTCAAATAAAACTACTGGTGAAATGGGCGGAACTACTAGAAATCAACCTGCTAACGAGGAGCTGCCTCCCGCTTACACAGGCCCTAATCAACCTTCAAGTTCCCACCATAACCAACCTAGTATGTCGGCCCCCAATTACAACCCTAACGTTAGACCTATCTTTGTCCAGACCGTAGGCACTTGTGCTCAAGGTGGAGACCATGTCTTTTCAACCGAATTTACTTTGGGTGGTATTTTATGTGCCTTGTTCTTCTTCCCTATAGGTATTTTGTGCTGCTTGTGTTTGACGGAGCGTAGGTGTGTCAAATGTAATGGTCGGTTCGACTAACTTTCCAAATTTGGGCTTTCTATTTTCGTACTTGCAGCGTAGTGTATAAAGTAATATATGTTCTAATTTGCTTCCTTTTACTTTAATTTTTATTTGGAGCTATTAGGTTAGTAGAGGAATGAGTTGGAAAGTTAATCCGATATTCCTTAGTAGCATGCTTAAAAGATTTAAAGCTATATTTTTAGTATCATATATTTTATGTTATTTTCCAAGTGTAAACTTTTTACATTAATTCATGTACGCTTTTGTGAGATACTGAAGTTTCAATATATTTTCCAACAGCTGTTCATTTAAGTATTAAATTAGCATTAAAGATTTAAAGCAGGGCGTTGTGTTGATTACTTTTAAAGCATCTAACAACTTAGTTTCGGCATTCAATAGCTACATAGATTCAAGGCGTAAGCGGTTGTATAATAGATCCAGTTCATAGTAAAATTTTGAGGAGTTGTAGGTATTAGAATTGTATTGCAAAACCATCTCAACTCGATGAGTTATTTGACATATTTTGCTGCATAAGCACACCTTTCCTTTATTTGATGTGTATATAGTAGACCATTAATCATTTTAGTTGACTTTGTCAATTTGATAAACGTGAACTATTTGTCAAACTATCGTAAAGATGAAAATAATGGTGCGATAAAAAAACTAAGAGCCACTATATAAAGTATAGATATAATTTAAGCGAAATCAGTATAATCAAGTCTAAACAAACTACACAAAGCACATTTAAATAGGCACAGATCTATGTACTTTCATTGATGATCTCGTAAGCCTTTTTGTACAGGTTGAGTAACTCCTGGCACTTTTCCCTTTCATCTTTGAGGGTCTCATCCTCGAGAAGAAGTTCGTCAAAGTGTTCCGGCTTGTACAAAGCGGCAACCAGTTTGTTCTGTAAGGCATCCTTCGTGTAGTTGACAAGGAGGTGCATGACAGCCTTAGGGACTAGGTCCTGGATCGACTTGGAGGTAATCCTAAAGTACGAATTTATTAAAGCACCTAGATGGCAGAGTTAGATGCGATGGCAAAAATAAAAGTAATTACGTATTAACTGGATCTCGCTGTCCTCATGCTCTTCAACAGCGTTCAAGTGAGGTAAGCTGTTCAACTAAAGAAAAAAAATTAATAAAAACTGCTAGAAAAGGCGTACCGAATCGTTTCCTAGGCCGTTGGAAGTATCCTTTTCGTTACCAAAGAAGTTATCCAAAAGTTCAGCCTCAGGCTTACGTTCCTCCAGCTGAGAAGCGGTGCTACTCTTAGGGATGACTATAGATTTGGCATTGGGTACCTCGCTGCGGTTGGCTTTGATAAGCTGAGGCTGCTGCACGTTAGCCTTTGAAGCGTTCAAATTGACAGCCATTAAGCTTAGTTTCTAGCTGATGCATGGCACCGTTGGCACCGATAAAGTCGGGGTGTAGGGTGTTGATGTAAGACAGTTGGATCTGGATCAAGCTTTCAACATAGCTGGTAGTTGGGATCAGTCGTTCCCTCAACAGATCTGAGACTACTTCGTTGATTTTCGCATTCAATTTGGGAAACTTGATCAACTCCTAAAAATAATGTTAGAGAATGGGGACAAATGGGAGAATTCGGTTGCAAACAAAACTTACTTTGTTGGCGCAGCTATGGCATATCTTCATTAACTCCTCGTAGGCTAACTCGACGCACCGGACACTTGGCTGTTCCAAGAGTTGGATCTGGGGCTTGATTAGCAGCTCAAAGGCAACTTCAGGGACAAAGAGGCTAGGCCTAGGTCCAGTCGAGTTACGTATGGCAACTCTGATATCCCTAAATGACAAGTTGGCACTAGGGTCAATCGCATTCAATGCCGATCCAAAAACGTGGTTAAATATATCGTAGATACGTGCACCGCCACAGCTTTGGAAAAATTAGAATACAATCGAATAAGTGAAAGCTTACAGCTCATGACTGGACTGGGGGCTTGTACCGTCGATTGAAGAGGTGTAGTTTCTTGCAAAATCAGTCAACAGCCTTAGCACTAGAAGAGCCTAATAAAATTTGAAGTTAGGTATTATTGCTATATTTACAAGCTTACCTTATTTTCATTGGACTCAACTTTAGGATCCCCATAGGAACTAAGCTCCTGCTGAGTTTGGCCAATCATGGTATTCAGTTTGGATTTCATGTCGGGCATGCGTTCGCGGATATGGTTAACCAAAACCTGGTTCAACATCTTGGCGAGGTGGGGGGTGCCGCATCTATGAGCGATGCTCTTGTAGGCGGGATGCGACTGGAAAAATTCTGCTTCTGCTTTCAAGGATGCCGCTATAGGTTTGTTGGCAACTGTATCCTGTTGGGAACGATTGACGACTCCGATAAAGCCAAGCTTGAGAGCTAAAACTCGGCCAGTCAAGATGTCTAAAGCGTTGGTCCCGGCATCCATCAAATCGATTTTAGTAATTACACCGATCGTACGGCGACCTTTCAAAAGTTAGAAACTGTAGATGCATATATGCCCATACCTTCCAAATCAATTTCTTTGGCCAACTTTAAAGACTCGGAATTAACTAAATCGACATTGGCTGGAGATACGGCAAGGATGATGCTAAAAGTAACAATGAATATGTTGAAAAGGGATTATGTACCTGTTGGGCTTCGAAATATAGTCTAAAATCAAGGCTCTAGTTTGCTTCTCAATATCGCTAGGCTGGTCGCCTTCATAATTGTCAATAAATTTATTCCATATATATGGTTACCTATTGGAATCTAAAAATAATGAGTCAGCGCAATCTATTCAAACCAAATGGTTTACCTTTGTCAAACCAGGCAAGTCAACAACCGTCAAGTTAAGGACATGGGGTGAAAATATCTTCAAATGGATAGGTGACCTGGATATTCCTTTATTCTCACCAGCTTCACGAGCCGTCTCTTCTTCAATTTCCTTTCTTACTTCAATAAAATCGGTAAACACTTTGCTGGGATTGTGTAAGAAATGGGCCCGTTCCGTCAAGTCGGGGTCGGCATGTTCCCTAAGGTTTACCAATTGAAGCACCAAAGGCCTACGCGTAACGATACCATTGCCTCGCGGCAAAAAGTCTTTGCCTACTAAATTTTCCAACACCGAGGATTTCCCACTCGACTGGGACCTGGAAAACATTTACTAAGAGGTTAAAAAATAAGAATTACCCTACAACAACAATCTGAGGTAGATCCAAGGTATCATTTCCAATGGTGTTGAAAACGTCTTGTAGTTTGTTGACCAAAGGGATTAAATCTTCCATCATAGTAGCCATCTTCTTAGTATAATAGCTGACGATTGAACTTTATAAAAACCGTATCTCGAGATGTGTATTCTGATATATAGCTATGCTACCCAACGTCTACTCGGATTAAAACTTGGAAAGCTGGCAACGCGACTAAAAGTCAAAATTTTTAGGGCAATTCCGTATTTATTCGATTCCGGGGTTTCAGTTTTCCCTAATGTTTCCAGCTCGACAGACATATCGAATCATTTCAATCAATCAGTCGATATAGCTTTGATTGTGGCCATTCAGATCCAATTTACACTTTGGGGGAGCTCGTTGTTTCTACAGGAACCAATATCGGTACCACGGTTGCACAAACTTTGTTGAAACTATTCCTTAGCCCAAACTTCAAGCCAATAAAGTAGAGCTGAGGTTGGGTGGAAGCACAATTTTTGGAATTCGCTTTACAACTCGAAATAAAGCTTGCTTTTATAAGAGCTTTAGGTAAAATACATCCCCCGTACCTTACGACAGAGAAGCATGTTGACGCCAAATTTTAATATCACTCAAGACAATACCCACCTCTATATAAAAGTAGACACGCCCTATGTTAAAGTAACATTTAATTTCCGAAAACTACTACTAACAACACTATTTAGTTCAAAGAAGTCGACATACTAGTGGATGACTTGGAATTTCGTTTCTACGTCCATCCTTACTTTTTACGACTACATTTCCCTCATCCGGTTATTGAAGATGATTCAAGTACTGCAAAATACGATATAGCAACTGGTCAATTCGACATAAAAGTTACGAAATTAGTACCGAACCAACATTTCGAAGATTTAGATTTATTAACCAAATTGTTGGTTGATAACAAAGATAATGCAAAAGATAAAGTTAAAAGTTTAATTGAGGTTGTAGATACAGAAAGTTTGGTAGAACAGGTTGAGGCTCTAAGCTTGGAAGAAAAAGGTAATCTTTATTATTTTAACTTTTATTGAAAAGGAATAGAGTTCGATTGGTCGTTACCCCAACAACTCCCACAAACGCAAGTTCTGGGTGAATACGGCTATGGATTTAATACTAGTTACAATGGTCAGTTAAGTTTAAGTCAATACAGTACCAACGAAATATTGCTATTTTCTAACCCGGGAAGCGTAAGCTTTGAAGAGCGGAGGAGACTTAGAATTGAAGACGAAAATAGTAGCTTTGACCCCGAAGCATTTATGTAAGTTTCAACCTATACAATAAGTTAAATATTTGTTAGGGTTGACTATAGGGACGAAAATGAGTCTGAACTGGAGGAAATCCTTAAATTCAAATTTCAAGTTAATGAAGCCGAGCTGTTCAACGGTACTTTTATTAACTATACTTTTGCTGATGCAGATGTAGAATTATTCACCACAGTTGAGCAGGATCAGATGCGGACCTTCAAGAAAAAAGAATTTTTGATTTCTAGATCCGAGGCTCGCCATATATACCTTACTTTAATCGACCTTATCCTTGCAATCTGTTACGACATCCGTGTTAACTTAGGGGATTCGAATGTAGAGTCAACTTGGACCATAGGTAAACTGTCCCCGGCAATGTCCAGTTTAGACGTAACTTATATTCTCTTTTTGTATAATGACATCCTTTGTAGAGATTCGACAACTTGAATGAAGTTCTCCAAGCTTTCACAAGGCGGGCAGTTACTTTCCCACTCTACCGCAACTCCAAATTGTGCAAGCAGGTGATCCAGGATTGCATCGATGTGCTAGCTGAAGGACGTCGGGCAATCCTTAAACTTGTACTGTATGCCGATCGACTCTTCCGAAACCATACCCACCACTACTGCTACGCCGACATTCTACTGGACGATTACTGTATCTGGTTACAGACCTCATCAAAGTAACTTGAAATTTTATAAAATTTAGTAACTGGTTTTAGGGACGATGTGTTGGATTCGCTATGCAAGCAATTACAGACCAACTCTATCAAATTTGATAAGCTAGGGTTCAAATGGGATTTGGAAAAGCTACAGAAACTTGTTGACAACCCACCACCTGAAATGAATGCCAGTGAGGATGAAAGCTCTGATACCAGTGGTGAAGATACAAGTGAGAGCGAAGGCGAAAGCGACAATGGCGATGAAACAGCTGAAGATGAGGAACTTTTGATCTCAGTTGCTAAATAGAAAATGAACTGTATTTAAAGAGAATAGACTAAAATAAAAACTTTTATTCAATTACAGGTGTATAGATTTACATTAGCTAGTGGACCAGGCTTCTACCAACGCCTCAGCTAACTTGGGTTGTATTCTCAACGTCGGTATAGGATGGTTAGTTGCCAGTAGGTTTATTTTGGCCTGCTTATCCGCTTCGTTGTTTAAAGCCTCAATCAAACTAAAAATCCTAAATTAATTGGCATAAAAGATGGAAAGTTTACTGTGAGGGCGTCGGGTATTTGCTTGACGATAAACTGACATCTTTTGTGAGTTAATTGAGGCGTCGAAGTCAACATATTTTTATAGATATCCTGTACCCTTGAGGCGTAGCTTTTCTTGTTAAACGCCTTGAAGGTATCATAGGTAATCAACATGCTTCCAAACTTCTCATCCTCCTCGTTATCGTCACGTCTTTCCAGTTCGGGGCTGTGGAAGGCGGAAACGTGTTGGTTCTAGTGGGCGTAAGTAAGAGTTTGGATTAGTTGAGTTACCTTGTACTTTTTGACAATTTTCTCGGTAACCGCTTTGAGGAAGTGGATGGTTTGGTCGATGTTTATAGTCTGCTTGATAGTGAAATTGGAGTTCACTAGTTGAGCCATGACGGTCCAGTAGGTATCGGTAGGCAACTTGAATCGGATTGGATCATTGTAGTTTATTGCTTCAAGTAGATATATGACTTTTCGACAGCCGCAGCCCTGTAACCTAGTCTGTAATATATTAGTGATCATAACGTGATAGAAGTACCTTTTGCTCGTTATAACGACCATCTTTGATACTCTCGGCAAGATCTGAGTTAGCTTTCCTCTCAATGATATAGTCTAGTACGATCTCCTCAGGCCCTCCTTGACTGCCTAAGCCCCTAGCTACCCAGAGAAAATCACCAATCGGTAAGGCTCGTGTTTCCATCTTGACACCAATCTGTCCTAGCTTCAGGCTGAAATAATCCCTTTCAGATTGGGATAGAATCTCTCTGTTATCCACGAGCAATATTACCTCAAAGAAACCGGCCTCCAACTCGACAGTTCGAGAGAACATTTCGCTACTTTCAACTATCGCTTCCAGGTCAACTTCTCTATCAAAATCAAAGTTGATCTCTGGGAGACTAGTGTCGTTATTTACTAGCTGTAACGAAGTGCCGGCTTGAACTAACTGGTTGGCTAAATTTCTCCCAGCATCAGACAGACCATAGCAGGCTGGTCGGCCCGTTTTAAAAACCAACCCATGTTTTATTAGCGTGTTGATTGACTTCCAGCCTGGATAATATTTACTATGGCTGTCTTGACTAAGCGAATTATCGGCAAATGGTTGACTTATTTCAATTATTCGCTCGGGCGGAAACTGTAAGTCAGATGAACGGGTACAAAGCTTGAGTAGCCCCAGTAGCATAGCGTAACCCCCAGAGCGGAATTTGGGGACATAAGTTTTAGGACCCTTGGGTTCTCTAGGCTTTCGTGCTCGTGTTGAAGTTTTTGACTGAGATGGCACTAAATTAAACTTAAAATTTAAGACTATAAAAATATAACCTGAAATTTGACTACTGGTGGGCTGAGTAGATTCAAACTCGAATTCATCTTGGCTAGACTGCGGTTCATCTTATTATAAGTTAGCCTGTTAAATTACAAAAGATCTTACCAAGTGTATCTAGTTCCTTCTGTAGTCTAGCAATTGTATGTTTTCCAATACCAGGCAGCTTCCCTAGCTGTTTCAAAGTTAAACGAGATGGATAATTCTTTAATGAATCTAATGCCTAACTATTAACCAAAGTTTGTAGAAAGAACCTACCTTCTTTAAAGCATACTGGTAGTTATTGCCTTTATACTTTGCTTCTAGGTACCAAATTTCGATTAAGCTGTAGTAATCGGGATTGGCGCAACTTCTTGGTGGAGGCATTGTTTGCAGTTGATAAACTTTTGTAACTTTGAAAAGTGGTGTGACGAATTGAATTTGCAAAAGTCGAGTTTTGAATAATTGTGCTTAGCAAAAGCTCTGTGTTGTGCTCACAAGTTATCCTGCTAACAGAAAAGTAGAGAAAAAAGAGATGCATTGAATTGGGGACAGAGATAAAGATGTATCCAGCATCTCTTACACGTATTTTGCTATCTAAAGAGTAAAGGGTGTACTTTTCTTTATAGTGCTCTCTGTACTTTGATGCGCGTAAATTTGCCTTTTTGGAAACTAGTTTCAAAGTTCGAGTTTAAATGAATTCAAGGATCAAAAAGCCAATTTTTTAACCCCTTGCGCCTACTGTTCAGGAATATATACTTGACATATTTCTACTCAGCCTAAGAGCTATCTATACGATTTCTTCAAGAACTGTTTTGATCGGTAGATCGAAATATCTTTATTCCTGTTAAAATCCATTTTCTTTCAAAAGTGTAGAAAATGTCTGGATTTGCAAGTCCAAGTGGTTACTCCAAACCGTTACTTTTCATATGCCACTTTAACTGAAGTAATGTTGACTAATTAGCTCATAATATCGAAAATCCAAATTTCACCATTCCCAAAAGCCAAAGTTATCACTTTATTCCTAATCCAGCTTAAAATTATTTGGAAACACCAACAACGTCTAGATATACCAAACCTAATTACCAACTAATAAAGAATATGGGCGCCTGCTGTAGTAAAAATACCGAACCTGAAGTAAGTGTTATTTATATTTAGAGCAACCAATTGCTAATAGTGGGGTTCCTAAAAGGTAAATGAGACAACTTCATTGCTGGCACCACCAACTATAACAGAGCCTGTCACTAGTAACCAACTCCTTGACAATAAGGCATATCTAGCAAACATGATCGCCAAAGAGAACTGAAACTTTAAATGAAATAGTTCAACGAACCAGCGAGTAATACTGACTTTATACTTTTATGTTAATTTTATTCGCATAGCAATTTGATAGACATATCAAGGGCTAAAATATTAACTGAGAACTTGACTAAAACGAATGGAGACCAACAAGCTTCCGAGTACAGGTAAGGCTATATATTAATACTTTTTGTACAACTCAACTAACCTCCCCTTTCCAATCTAAATAGAGAGCAATTAAATAAGAGTGAGAAGCTCAACTCTATTGAAGGGAATGAAGTCAACCGTAGGTTAAGCCAACTTTCTCAGTTACCTGAGCAGGAAGATAGCAACCAAGATCAAATTTTGAGCAAATTCCAAGCGTCCACCAGTCCCAACACCACTCAGCACCTCAACTTCCTCAGCAGCTTTGCTGATCAATTCAGACAGAAGTTCCAAGGGGTCAAAGTGGAAGGGAACCAAGATTTTGTCGTACCATTGAGTTTATAGTTTTACTCCTGAGTTCGCTTTCCCAAATTTATTTTCAAGTTAGCCTTATCGTATCGATGCCCCAAGTTCACTTGAAGTTGTAATGGGTATTTTTAATTTCGAATGTGGTAGTGTTAAAATTAAAGCTTAATTAAATATATTTATTTCAATTGTCTGATTAAAATTCTTTTATAAATACCTATTGTTGTATTTTATGGTTTACTTTAATTCCCCTTTGCAATCGCTATTTCAAATGCCTTAGGAATTAACCTTAGGCACTCATGATACATACAAGAAACTCACCTCTGTTTCTTTAAGAGACAGGTCACTGCAAGTATATTTTGTATCCGCAAGATGATATTACCCTATGCAAAATCGCTATACTGATATGATAGACTAAGCAACATAAGTCAGCTCTGCTTGTAACGCTAAGCGACAATGACACTAAGCTAATAGATAGTATAATAGAAAATATATTGCGATAGCTAATGGTTCGATGTCGTATTTTGTGAGCGTCGCAAATGGCACTGATCCATTCAAAGCGACTACTTATTGTTTTAACTAAATTGGTGAGAATCCTAGATTATTCCATATAGTAAAGAGAAGAGAGTGCTCTTCACTACTAAGGGTATTTGAGTTTAAACTATTAGTTTGGTTAAATACGGGTAGTTTACAAAAATATAGAGTTTCTGATTCTGCTCATATATTTACTTTGGTTGCGTCTCGACAATTTGGCAAACTTCTCATTCAAATTGAACCTTCAAACAGAGATAGAATCTGGATAAAAAGATATGAAGAGCTGGATAGGATCCAACGATGGCCCAGTAAAGAAGAATTGAGCGTGCGATCAATGTACGTCAAAGAAGAAAAAATGCAATAGATTTTTGCCCTGCGATAGGTGTCTTAGTTTCAATGTCAAATGTACATATGAAAGGCAAGTGCAGAGACGCTCAGTACTTTCCAATTCGGTTAGAAGAGGTATCATTAGTTTCCAAGTCAAAGAAACCGAATCAAAGACTTTAGAGAAAGGAATTGTCGCTAGAGGTAACCTACCTACATAGTTGATAGCTTACTTTAATAGGTTTAAAATACTTGAATGGGAGCTACTTTTCCATTTCCCGTGGCCTAGGACTATGCTCGATATATTTACCTTTTTCCAGTTCCTTAGGATTTCGATCAACTCGCTAAGTTACAAGCATATACACAACCATTCCGAACTAATAAAGTCCTTGTCAGTGCCTAGGGTGGCCAAAATTCTGTACCAACCACTCAAGCTATTGACAACAGACCGTTTTTTAACTTTTTATCAAGCTACCATCAACTACTTTCGGTATATAAATGTATTTTGCCCAATAGGTATGATGCTCAATTTCCTCAAGTATCCAAGATCCAACCTATTGCAATCGGCTATCTGATTGAGTGGTCTTAACATTGAAAATAGTACGCAGCATGATCCCCTGATGGACATTTTGTTTAAAACTATTCGTGGGCGCCTCTTACCTAGCAACACCAATTTTTCGCTAGATACAGTCCAAACTCTTTTGATTTTGGGAACCCAGTCATTTCACAACATCAACAAGTATTCCAGTTGCTTCATCAGCACCGCTATCGAAATGGCGCACCAGATCGGACTACATATAGCTAGACCAACTTCTAACAGAACTAGCGTCTTTACATTAGAAGCGCTCCTGACCTACAACTCGTTGCTAACCTTTTGCATCGTGAAATCCATAAACCGCCAGGCATACCAATTTCCCCACACGTCCTATTTAAGCACCACTTTAAGAGTACGATGCATTGATGACTACCTTTGCAACCAAGAACTTTCAGATGATTTGAATTACCTGACCATTGCGTTTCAGAAACAGCAGCTCTATATAGGCTCTTACACCCTAAAATTCCTTGTGTTGAGAAGCCTACGGCTTACTGGGAATAAGTCAAGAGATGTAAGTGATGGTACAGCAAGCGACTTGGTAAATACATTTGCCTTCGATATGATGAATACCCTTCAAGATCTACATATGTGCAAAAGTAGTTCCAGATGTAAATCATTGGAGATACTAAATCAACTTATTGAATTCACATCGTTTTTGTTGTACTGCTTTCAATTCCTGTACCTATCGACTGCCCTTTACGGATCTTTTATCGAAATAGACAATTTCAAGAGTAAAACTTATAGGGTATTTGGGATATCTAAAGAAATTTTAAGGAAATTGGTCCACTTTTCACTTTGTGCCATTGGATTCAGTAAGTTAGTTGATCTTCGATACTCCTACTATTATCATATACCTTATTTAACTCAGTGTTATTCATTTTTGATCCGATATCGACACACTAATGCAGTTGGAGACGTTCAAAGGCAGGTCATGGATACAGCCATCGATGGTATTAAAGCTGATATTCAAAGGTATCTTCGATCCTCATACCACAGGTTTTCGGCTCAGTTTAATTTGCCATCCTTAAGATTGGCCAAAATCGACTTTGGTCTTCAACTGCAAGGTCCTAAATTAGGTATAGAGAATAGTACATCTACCTCTGATCCCAATTAACTTTAGTGTAGGCAACAATAAACACATATTTTGATTAATTTTTAGTTTTATAGCTGTTGCCTGGCTTCGTTTATTAGTATATGTCTAATTTGATATTTTGTTGCACTGATCAGCTAAAATACTCGGCTTTGCAAAAACATCTTGCCATAAAACTATATGTGGGTTTGTAGAAAGATTAATAAAGCTTACGTTTAAGTGAATGTTATATTAAATAGTTTGAGTATTAATTTCCTTATAGATTTCTATTTCATATAGAAGTTCAATTTAACACTTTTTGAAGTTGACTAAACTTTCGAATCTGAAATAAACTTATTCTCAAAAGTTGGGTTAGATATCTCGGACTTTGGCAGTTACTTTTAAATTGAACCTCAACGATATTGATCTTGGTATTTAAAAGGATGGTGACAATCTGAGTAGAATCCAACGATAATTCAGTAAAGAAGGATTGTGCTTGTGGCTAATGTACATTGAAGAAAAGAAAGCGCACCAAGTTTTTACCTTGCATTAGATATGTTCGTGTTGTTGGCAAGTGTACTTATGATAAGCAATAGCAAAGATGTTCAAAGCTTCTTAGCTTTATCCAAAATCACATTACTAGGTTTCAAGTTAAAGAAACTGAACAGAAAGATTTGATCTCAAGTATCACTAGAAATAGTTGATTTTAAATATTTGGTAATTTATATTCATAGACATACGATACTCAAATGGAAATTACTTTTTACACTTTCCATGGCCTAGAGCTATGTTCAACATATTTACATTCTTTCAGTTCCCTAGAATTTCAGTCAACTCGCTAAGTTTTAAACATATATACAACCATTCCGAACTAATCAAATCTTTAAATGCTCGTAAGTTTGCAAAGGTTCTAAGCCGACCCCTCACATCACTATTGCCAGGCCATTTTACAACTTTATTCAAATCTACCGTCAACTACTTTCGCTACATAAACATTTACTACCCGATTGGAGTGATGTCCGACTTTCACCAATATCCAAGATCCAACTTACTAAGATCGGTTATTTGGTTAATTGGTCTCAACTTTGAAAACGACTCACAGCTCATCCCCCTGGTGGATACTATATTTGAAACTCTATGTAAACACCTTCAATAAAGTAATGTAAAATCTTCACTAAATACTGTTCAAGCTCTTCTAGTGCTGGAAAAACAGCCATTAAGTGATACTATTAAATTTTCTAATCATTTTCCTATCACTGCTATTAAAATAACTCATTAAATTGGATTGGACCAAGCTAGGTTGACACCCAACGGAACCAATGTCTACAAACTGGAAGCATTCCTTATCTACAATTTGTTATTTAGCTTTTATACTGTAAATTCTATAGTTCACCACACATGCCAGCTTTCTACTCAACTTATTCAGATACTACTACAAAGATACATTGTATTGGTAGCTATTTATCTAGCAAAGACTCTAGATGATCTGAATTTCCTAATCATCGAGTTTCAAAACAACAACACTACATAAGCTACTATATCTTTAAATACCTCAAAATGTGAAATTTACAATTTGACAAAAGTGAATCAAGAGATGCAAGCGACATTAAAGCTGACGATCTGGCAAAGTCTTTTGCCTTTGATACAGCAATGATTGTTCAGGGCTTATATATATACAAAATTAAGGCCAAAGATATAGCATCCGGCTTAGTAGCTCAATTCATTAACCTCACATCTTTTTAGTATAGTACTTCAATTTTTGTACCCTTAAACTGCCCTCCATGGATCATTTATTGATATATACAATTATAAGAGTAAGACTTATAAAGTGCCTGGAGTACTTAAGGAGGTTGGTTTATTTCTCATTATGTGCCGTTGGATTTAGCAAAGCAGTTGATCTTCAATATCCCTACTACTTCTACATACCTTACTTGGTTCGATGCTATTTATTTCTTATCAGATACCGGGAGATGGACACAACTGAGGAAGCTCAAAAACAGACTATAGATCTTGCTATTAATAGTCTCGAAGCCGATATGCAGAGGTACCCTAACCATTCTAGTTTCAAGTTCTCTGCTCCGTTTAACTTACCTCTCTTAAAGCTGGCCAAAGCTGCTTTTAATCTTTAACAGTAAGATGCTATACCAAGTAGCGATGCCAACAAATTCTACTGTGCGTGTCATTAAATATTTTTTGCTTATTGTTTTAGTTATATAATTCTTGCTTGGCTTCATCTACTGCTGCTAGCTGTGAAGCGTGATATCTTGTAGTCTCAATTAGATAAAATAGTCACATTTGCAAGAGTGTTTCAACATAAATATATAAATAGGTTCGTAAGATAACCAATGTTGGCTGGTCAATCTCGCCGAGTATCTGGCCATTGGTATGGACTTCCAGTCGAGTGGGTTTGATCGAACTTGATGAGTCCTTTGACAGGGGATGTATCATGCTTAATTGTGCTGAGCTGACTAATATAGGACGCGGCAGTTATTATATAACCAATAAAAGTATTAAAAACTATCAATCCATGCAAAACTATTGACTAGAAATATTAGCATTTAATCAAACTAATCCAACTTGAATCTACAATCTCAAAAACTCAAACCCAAAAGATAAAAAGACCTTAATCAAAAAAAGACCTGCCCTTCTTTCTGTATAAGAGCTTCGATATATATATCGTGGCTTGAGAGAAGCCATAACTTGACAACATGTAAGTGGATTCTTTTCCAACAAGGAGGTAGCTATGTACTCTAGTTGTAGTAGTCTACCATCAAAGTTAGGATCCAACTATTCGTACCTAAAAAAAGTAATTAATCCCAGATGAGACTAAGTAGACTAGTGGCTGATTAATGTGATGGGAACTAGATGTGGTAATTTAAAGTGAATCATCGGTGAAAGATAAAAATGCTTAACCCGAGGCACATTGTTGGGTAGCAGTATAAATGTAGGCTACCTATAGAAAAATAATCTGGTGTTCGATATATAACTTGCTGAAGAGCTAAGTTAACAACCAATAAAACATCCATTTAATTAAAGATTGTATTATATGGATTAGCAGTTTAGTTTCTTTAGTTGGTTATTTTATAAAAAGGTAACGCCATAAATTTTGAAGCTGACAGCATAGGCTTTCGAATCTGAAATTGGACATGATCCATCTTCAACTAGGTTACGTGGTTCCAACATTAAGTCCTTTAGCAAGCTTCTAATTCAAATCCAACCTCAACACGAAGACTGAGTTTAGAAACGCAAGATATGATCAAGAATTGGATAGAATCCAACAGAATCCAGGTACAGAAGGATCAAGCCTGCGACCAATGTTATTTGAGTAAAAAGAAATGTGATAAAACTTCACCATGCGGTAGGTGTGTTAGTTTTGGAATCGAATGCATATATGAAAGGCAATTACAAAGACGTTCAGTGCTTTCCGATTCTGTTAAAAGAGGTATTACCAGCTTTCAAATAAAAGAAACCAGGCTGAAAGTATTGGTCAAAGATATTACTAGAGGTAACTAAACTTAAATATTTGACAAATTAATATTCTATAGGTGTACGATGCACAAATGGAAATTACTTTTTTCATTTTCAGTGGCGTAGGACTATGTTCAATATATTTACCTTCTTTCAGTTTCCTAGGATTTCAGTCAACTCGCTAAGCTATAGACATATGTATAACCATTCCGAAATGTTCATATCGTTTTCAGCTCATAAGATGACAAAGGAGTTATATCAGCCACTTAAATCATTATCAGCATGCCATTTTTCAACTTTACATAGAGCTACTATCAACTACCTTCGCCATATAAATGTACTATTTCCAATAGGGCTGATGTCTGACTTCTTTAAATACCCGAGATCGAACTTATTAAGGTCGGCAATCTGGTTGAGTGGTCTTAGCCTTGAAAATGATACACAGTTCAACTCTCTAATAGAGACCTTATTTAAAACTATATGTAAGTGCCTCCGACCTAGCAACTTGAAGCTTTCACTAGACACAATCCAAGCTCTTTTAGTGCTAGGAACACGATCATTTAGTGGCATAAATAAGTATTCTAACTACTTCCTCAGCACTGCCATAAAAATAGCACATCAAATTGGAGCACATCTAGCTATGCCGACTCTTAACAGCACCAGTGTTTACAAACTTGAAGCATTTCTAACCTACAATTCATTACTCAATTTCTATATCGTAAATTCTGCGGTCCACCATGCTTATCAACTCCCCCATACTTCCTATTTCGATATCACAACAAGGGTACAATGCATTGACAGCTATTTGTGTGATGAAAAATTTATGGATAATCTAAGCTACCTAACCATAAAATTTCAAAAGCAACAGCTCTATATAAGCTATTACACCCTTAACTATCTCATTTTAAGAAACATACGACTTTCTGGAGATGAACCCAAGAGTGTAATTGATGCCCGAACTAATGATCTGGTAGCTTCATTCGCTTTCGATACAATGGGGCTTCTTCAAGACTTACATAAATACAAAGGCAGCATTAAAGGTAGAGAGTCCGATCCAGTAGACCAACTTATTAACTTTACATCGTTCTTGCTGTACAGCTTTCAATTCCTGTACCTATCGACTGCCCTCTACGGATCCTTTATCGAAATGGACGGCACTAAAGTTAAGGTTTACAAAGTGCCAGGAATACCTAAGAAAGTTATAAGGAATCTGGTTCACTTTGCACTGTGTGCCGTTGAATTTAATAAGACAGTCGACCTTCGATATCCTTACTACTACCACACAATTTATTTATCCCAGTGCTACTCATTTTTGATCCGGTACCGGCAGGTGGATGTGATTGAAGAAGCCCAAAGGCAGGCTATGGATCTTGCTATTGATGGTATCGAATTGGATATGCAAAGACACACTCGCTACTCTTGCTATAAATTTTTGGTCCCGATTAACTTACCGCTCTTAAAGCTAGCCAAAGTTGATTTTGACCTTCAACGGTAAGGCTCTACACAAATTAAAAGGGCTAATATGTCTACCTCTGGTTCAAATAAATTTAATGCATATAACTTTGGAAGCTTGTTTTGGTTGATGATTTTTATAAGATAAAGCAAGGCACCTTACAGCCCAAGTTTAAAGTAGTCAAACTTGTAAAGATATCTTGGTATGGAGCCATACTGCAATTTTGCTGCAAAGTTTGTTAAGCTTTTTCTGATTACTGATATTAAATATTTTGGTTGATAGATTTGGTATAGCTGATTATTTCATGTTAAAAGTCAATTTGATAGTACTTTTGGGCTTGACAAACTTTTGATTCTGTAATCCAATTTAATCCATCTCTAACAGGTTACATTTTTAATTCAAATCAAGCCCTAGAACAGAGTTTGAACTTGGTAGACAAAGGATTTGGTAGGATCCGACAAGAATTTAGTGAACAAGGATCAAGCTTGTGATCAGTGTAATTTTAGTAAAAAGAAATGTGATAAAGGTTTACCTTGTGGTAGGTGTGTCAGTTTTAACAACAAGTGTACTTATGAAAAACAGCTACAACGACATTCAGTGCTTTCCAATTCTATTAAAAGGCGCATAGCTAGCTTCCAAACTAAAGAAATCGAATTAAAGATATTTGCAAAAGGAAGTGACACTAGAGGTATTTAAACTTAGATACTTGAAATTTATATTTTATAGGTATACGATACTCAAATGGGAATTACTTTTTTTATTTCCCATGGCCTAGGATAGTTTTTAATATAGTGGCATTCAATTCCCTAAAGTGCCAGCAAACTCATTAAGTTTTCGACATATGTATAACCATGCCGAATTATTCAAAAGCTTGTCAGCTCAAAAACCGACAAAATAGCTATACCAACCACTCGAATCATTAACAACAGATCATTTTCAACTTTACATAAAGCTACCATCAATTATTTTCAGTATATAAATGTGTTCTTCTCAATAGGGTTGATATCCGATTTTTTCAAATATCCTCGTTCCAACCTATTAAAGGGAGCTATCTGGTTAAGTGGTCAGCCTTGAAAACAACCCACAACTCAACTCTAATGGATACTTTGGGTAAAACTATACCCGAGTATCTTCGACCTTAGCAATATAAAGTTTTCATTAGATGTTATTCAATCGCTTTTAGTGCTGGGAACACGACCATTTCGCAGCATTAATAAATTTTGACTATTTCCTTAGCACTGCCATCAAAATGGATTACACCTAGCTAGACCAATTCCGAATAGAACTGATGTCTACAATTTGGAAGCATTTCTAACTTATAATTCGTTACTAAACTTTTGTATTGTAAAGTCTATAAGTCATCATACCTATCAACTTCCCCATATACCTTATCTAGATACTGCTACAAGAGCAAAGTGTATCGATAGCTATCTACGGAACCAAGAATTTCTGGACAACCTGGGTTACTTAACTATCTTATTTCAAAAGCAGCAGCTCCATGTTAGCTACTACACTCTTAAATTTCTTAAAATAAGGAATTTGCAACTCACTGGAGGTGGGCCAAGAGATATAAACGATCTTAGAACAGGTGACTTGGTAAATGAGTTTGCATTTGATATGGTGAAAGATTCTAGAAGACTTTTATGTATGCAAAGCCAGTACTAAAGGTAGGGTACTCAATCTGATAGACCAACTAATTAACTTTACATCAGTTTCGTTGTACTGCTTCCAATTTTTATACCTGTCAATTACCATATATGGATCGTCTATCGAAATGGACACTTCCAAGCTCAAGACATATAGAGCACCTGGATTATTTAAGGAAGTTATAAGAAAATTGATTCATTTTTCGCTATGTGCTATTGGATTCAGTAAGCTAGTTGATCTTCGATACTCCAACTACTTTCAGGTGGCTTACTTAACTCAATGCTATTGGTTCTTAATTCGATACCGTCGAGTAGATGTAAGTTGAAGAGGTTCAAAGGCAGGCTATAGATACGACTATCGATGGTATTGAGGCCGATATGGAAAGGTACCTCCATTTTTTTGCTACAAATCTTCTGTTTCGTTTAATTTGCCATTTTTGAGACAAGCTAAAATTGATTTTGGCTTTTAGCAATAAGGCTCTTTGTCAAGTGGGGGAGGTCAACACACCTATTTCTAGTCTGAGCAAATTTAATATAACTTTATAAGCTTGTTTAGAATATGCTTCATCTCAATAAGGCGGTATGTTTCGTATTCATTTCTATTGGGCTATATATAATGTCCTATAATCCTTATTAGCTAAATTTACTAAATATACAGGAATATTTCAATATTAAACTATTTTAACTTTTAAAGTACACTATTTATTCATATGAATCGTCATATTCTTAATATCCAAATTTTATGCATTACATTTTAATTGCATAACAAATCAATAAAAACAAAGAGAATATGACAAGTAAGCTTGAAATTAAAAAACGCTCTTGAAATTGAAAATTTTCAAAAAGGATCTGTTCTCAATGAGTTAAGATCAAGAAAACTTGGATTAAAAATATATTTGTTTTTATGTTATGTTTCTATAAAAATTTAATATCCACCGAATTTGAGGTTGGTTAGAATTTTCCGAATCTAAAATATCCTTGATCCATCTTCACCTAGACTACAAATTTTCAACATTTAGCCTTTTAGCAAGCTTTCAACACATCAAACCTCAGAAAGATTAAATTTGGTCAACGTAAGATATGTTAAAGAGTTGGATAGAATCTGATGGAAGCCAAATAAGAAAGGACCGAGCCTGCGACCAATGTACGTTGAGCAAAAAGAAATGCAATAAAGCTTTGCCCTGCGACAGATGTTCCAGTTTTAACAACAAATGTACATATGAAAGGAAAGTGCAGCGACGTTCAGTTCTTTCTGCTTGTGTTAAAAGAGGTGTCATTAGCTTTCAAGTTAAAGAAACCGAGCAGAAGGTATTGGTGAGAGATGTAATTAGAGGTAACTAACACTATGTAGTAAATATGACTTATATTCATAGGTATACGATACTCAAATGGAAATTACTTTTTACACTTTCCATGGCCTAGAGCTATGTTCAACATATTTACATTCTTTCAGTTCCCTAGAATTTCAGTCAACTCGCTAAGTTTTAAACATATATACAACCATTCCGAACTAATCAAATCTTTAAATGCTCGTAAGTTTGCAAAGGTTCTAAGCCGACCCCTCACATCACTATTGCCAGGCCATTTTACAACTTTATTCAAATCTACCGTCAACTACTTTCGCTACATAAACATTTACTACCCGATTGGAGTGATGTCCGACTTTCACCAATATCCAAGATCCAACTTACTAAGATCGGTTATTTGGTTAATTGGTCTCAACTTTGAAAACGACTCACAGCTCATCCCCCTGATGGATACTATATTTGAAGCTGTAGTTGAGCATCTTCGACCTAACAGCTTAAGATTTTCATTAGATACTGTCCAAGCGTTATTTATACTAGGATCCCAGCCAATTCGAAGGCTTAGTAAATATTTTAATTACTTTTTCACCACCGCCATCAAAATAGCACATCAAATTGGACTACACCAAGCTAGGCCGACATCTAATCGAGCTGATATCTACAAACTGGAAGCATTCTTAACCTACAATTCGTTACTCAACTTCTATAGTGTAAATTCCACGGCTCACCATACCTGCCAACTTCCTCACTTGTCTTACTTGGATACCACTGCAAGAGTACGATGTATTGACGCTTATTTGTGCGGCCAAGAACATCTGGACGATTTGAGCTATCTGACTATCAAATTTCAACAACAGCAGCTCTATATAAGCTACTATACCTTAAAATACCTCCTACTAAGGAATCAACGCCTTGATGAGAATGAACCGAGGAGTATCAACGATGCCAGAGCTAACGATCTGGTAGAATCATTCACCTTTGATACAATGAGAGTTCTTCAAGACTTGCACGTATATAAAAGTAACGCTAAATATTCGACCCCAGATCTGATAGATCAGCTGATCAGCTTTGCATCGTTTTTGTTATACTACTTCCAATTCCTATATCTTTCAATCACTCTGTACGGATCATTCATCGAAGTAGATAACTCCAAGCTTAAGACTTACAGAACACCTGGAATACCCAACAAAACTATAAGGAAACTGGTACACTTTTCACTGTGCGTTATTGGGTTCACTAAGAATATCAACCTCCGATATTTCTTTTTCTTTCAGTTAGCTTTTGTAGCCCAGTGTTATTCGTTCATCATCCGATACCGCCAAGTGAATGCAGTTGAATTGGTTCAAAGACAAGTTATCGACGCGGCAATCCACGGTCTTGAAACTGATATGCAAAGATACACTCATTCCCTTTGCTACAAATTTTCGGTTTCATTTAATTTGCCGTTCTTAAGATTAGCCAAAGTCGACTTTGACCTTCAACAATAAGATTCTATGCTGAGTAGGTATGTTGGCACATCTATCTCCAGTCCAAGTAATTGTTTACTGTTATGGCTTTAGAAGATTTTTGTTTATTAAACTTTTTAACAAGGTTAGTATCTGTTTTGTCTAGTTCTATCGGATGTAAAATGTAGTATCAATTGCTTCAACTAACTGGAATGGTCAACTTTAAGGGCATTTTTATATGTGGTCTTCCTATACGTTTGCATTAAATTTAAGATAACATTCATTCATATCCGAGTATTTAAATAAATTTAGTTTTGGTTTTCTTTGTGATTAGTTTGTAACCAGATTCGGATTTGCAGATTTTATTAGCCAGCTAAATATTTGAATCTGAACTCTTTTCTAATGATTAAACCATACACTTCTATCGTTTAGACTTTCAACAAACTTCTTTTCAAATCGAACCTCAGGACGAATATTAAACTTGATCAACGGAGGATATAATGAGGAATTGGGTAGAGTATGACAGAAGCCTTGTAAAAAAAGATCGAGCCTGCGACCAATGCAAATACAGCAAGAAGAAATGTGACCGAGCTTTACCCTGCAGCAGATGTTTTAGCTTCAACACCAGCTGTACGTATGAGAGGCAAGTACAAAGACGTTCAGTACTTTCCAACTCTATCAAAGGACACATTACCAGCTTTCAAGTTAAAGCAGCCAAATCGAAAGTTATAACAAAAGAAAATGTCACTAGAGGTAGCAAATCTTATACACTAGTATCTCATATTTAGTAGGTATACTATACTCGAACGAGAATTACTTTTTTCACTTTCCGTGTCCTAGAACTATATTCAACATATTTACATTCTTTCAATTCCCTAGAATTTCAGTCAATTCGTTGAGTTTCAAACATATGTACAACCATTCCGAACTAATCAAAACCTTGTCGAGTCCTAAGATGACAAAAATTGTATGCCAACCACTCAAGTCATTAACGGTAGGGCATTTTATAACTTTACACCAGGCTACCATCAACTTTTTTCGATATATAAATATATTCTTCCCAATAGGGTTGCTGTCTGACTTCTACCAATACCCACGATCCAATTTATTAAGATCAGCTATCTGGCTGAGTGGACTTAGTCTTGAAAATGACCCACAACTTAGTCCACTAATAGATCTCCTATCTAAAACTATATGCGAGCACCTCCGGCCTAGCAACCTAAAGTTTTCATTAGAATTTGTCCAAGCCCTTTTAGTATTAGGAACACGGCCATTTCGCAGTATCAACAGGTATTCCAGCTATTTCCTCAGCACTGCCATCAAAATTGCTCATCAGATTGGACTGCATCTAGCTAGGCCGACCCCAGAAGGAACTAGTGTCTACAAATTAGAAGCTTTCCTAACTTACAACTCTTTACTAACCTTTTGCACTATAAAATCTATAAACCACCACACATGTCAGCTTCCCGATTTATCATATCTCGACATCATCGCAAGGGTACAATCTATTGACAGCTATTTGTGCAATCAAGCATTCCTGGACGATCTGAGTTACTTGACCATCAAATTTCAGAAGCAGCAACTCTACGTAAGCTTCTATACTCTCAAATACCTCAGATTAAGAAACCTAAGACTTTCTGAAACCGAATCAAGAGATGCAGGTGACAGTAGGGCAAGCGATTTGGTAAATGCATTTGCCTTTGATACAATGAAAGTCCTTCAAGACCTACACACATACAAAGGAGATATTGCAGATAGAGTATCTGATCCAATAGATCAACTTATCAACTTCACCTCATTCTTGTTGTATAGCTTTCAATTCTTGTATCTATCAACTACCCTATACGGATCGTTCATTGAATTGGACGACTCTACAAGTAAGACTTATAGGGTATCTGGGATATCCAAAGAAATTTTGAGGCAGCTAGTCCACCTTGTACTGTGTGCGGTTGGATTTAGCAAGATGGTTGACCCACATTACTCCTACTACTACCAGATCCCTTATCTAACCCAGTGCTACTCATTTTTGATCCGATACCGACAGGTAAATGAGGTTGAGGAGGTTCATAGAAAGGCTATGGATTCAGCCATCACTAGAGTTGAGCTTGACATGCGAAGGTACTTTTGCTTTTTCTGCTATGAATACTCGGTTCCATTTAATTTGGCGTTTTTAAGACTTGCCAAAGTTGATTTTGATATTCAAAATTGACGTTTTATATCAAGTATAGCTGCCAAGGTGTCTACTTTTAGTTCAAGTAAAGTGTAGTACATACAATGTTAAAGTCTTTTTTGGTTGGTGGTCTTTATTCATTGCTTTGGACGCCAGATGTAGTATATCAAAGCACCAATTAACTAAAATGGTTAGTCTACATGGACCTTGATATAGAAATTTTGTAGTTTTTAAATCTGAAAGCACTTTTCCACAAATTATACCTTTTATATAGTCCGATGTAAATTTTTCATAGACTACCTCTTATAAATCATTATAAACGATTTCTTGCCTTATATAAGTTATACATTGCCTTCATTTAATTTTTTAGCATTAGTATCAACATGATATCAAAATTGAAAGATTCATTGACAATTCTTTTGAACAGCAGCTTAACAATATGTGAATTCTATTTCTTTTGTATTGATGGTGGATTGTTGAAGTTTAATTCTAGCTAGTATCTGCATAGCATAGATACCTATAAAAGAAATAGCAAAGTTTTATTGGATTTCAAGGCTGAACATACATGAATAGTAAAGTTTTTAAGACTATTCTAACAGATCGAGAAATATATATACTTCAATAAACCAGTTTTATACATATTTGTATATAAATGTTTAGTAGAAATAGACTATATTGTTTAATATAATAGAACCAACAAATTTAAGAAACTGTAATGTATATTCATATTTATTAAGCTTCTCAACATTCCAAGCATCTATATAAAATAATTAGTTTATATTCATAAAATTATATACTAAAATTCAAATATTAATCAGAAATGACAAAATATTAGGTAGCTTTGTCAGTTTCTACATAGCGATTGCAGACAAATGCCTCAATTGATCATCATAAAAGTCTATCTACAAACTCTAACATAAACTTACCAAAAGAAAATAATATCTTTATAAATGTTGCCAAAATTGAAGCAATTAAATGGATAAAGTTTGTTTGAATTGTGGGTTAGATTTAGGCCAAAGAGGATATGATTGGTTCATTTCTAAAGTGTAGATCAGTATTCTGAGATTTATTTTTTTTTTTTTTAAAGCCAAGATGTTTATTTAGAATAAATCATAAGGTGAGGAATAAATATGTTCTAGATGCTTCTTAAAGCGCCTAGAGGTTGAAATGAGAAGGTGGGGGACAGATCTTCCCAAATAATACTTTCGTTCCCAGGGAACAAGAAAAGGCTACCAGGTAACAACGGATCAAGGTCTGGCCAGGATGCGATTTCTTCTGCAAGTCTACCCTTCGTATATTGGATACTAACGTCTCTCAAGTGATTTGAAAGAGACAAAGAATATTGGAAGCGGTCCCAGCTGAAAGAAGCAGCAGAGTCATTCCGAAGCTTATTACAAAGATTCAAAATCCACAGTTTGTGGATAGACATAAGTGTGCCTGTAAAAATGGCCGCATTGAGAGATTTTGGTACCCAAGGCGTCCACGATATCTCATTAAAGAACCATGAAAAGTTAGCACAGCCAGTGATTTGGGACTGTGTCGAGAGGAGGATTGCCCACCCCCATAGCTTGTTGGGAACTGTACATTCAAAGTATCTGTGAATTAGTGAGTCTATTGGGGCTGAGCACCAAATACACTTTTTGAACTTGCTTTCTGGATCGGTGATGCGGTCTCCTGACCAAAATGCTCCCTGAAGTAGTTTCCAGAGTAGGACTTTGCAGGCTGGTGACCACAATTTATGATCGACCATCTTCCATACACTAGTAGTTATTGCCGGGCTGATGTCGATCGAGAAGTTTTTAGGGCGTCTGACCTTGCTTGGGATATAAGGCTTGGGTTCAAATTCATTTCTAAGCTCTTCTGTATCTGGCCATCTCATGCTGGCCTGGGTCAAGGAGGATCTACCCTGTCGGACTAGATTTACCTGCCAGTAGATTTCTGAGATTTATTTTGAAATAAACTTTACACTTGAACTTTGATAGAGTTGCACTAATCACTGCTCATAAAACCTTCTATAATTGCCAATTAGTTTATTTTTCCTTGTTGGATAGTTTTAACTATTTCTACAATCCATTACAGCCAATCAGTTTCCTCCTGAACAACTGATTGCACATCCAAATCAAAATCTATCCCACACCTATCAAACTTTTAAAAATTTGTAAGCAGTCTCGCCTTGCCATATCGCTAATCTTTATCAGATTTCATGCTGTCCTCTTTCATGCCATCAAATACTAATCAGACCTCCTTAAACTTTTAGTTTATTGGAACTGGGCAGTTTAGTTTGGTGGCTCGAAGTGGTAAGCAGAGACTCAAGCTTACTCCACGATTGTTGCTTCTATTGACAGTAAGCTTCCAATTACAAGCTCATAGCGTACATCCTTTACCTAAAGGTTCCAATTACTTTTCCTTAAAACATATCTAAAATATTGCTATAACCGCAACTATCTTGAAAGACTGAATTTTCCTAATTACGACACTATAAGTTTATAACTTTATTGATCACCTACGATATTGTAAACATAGCTGTCTAATCATGAGGGGATACACTGAACAGCACTAGATTTACTGTATTATTACCACCTTATTGCTAATTTCATACAGTTAGAACCATGCTAGTATAGGCCTCACTGATGAACTAAATTCCACTAACCGATATATCACCTATACTTATAATGTCCCTATTCTCCTGCTTCGAGATATCAATAGGATCTCTAGCACTAGCTATAGCTGAAAACTCTCCATATCTCTGAACGGAGCGTGTATTACTGAAAGATTAACAGATCTGAACTTGGAATGCTTGAACTAAAAGATGGTATACGGGTAAGGTCTATACCGTTATCTTACCCTAGTCCTCTAGATTTTAGTTTGGATTTTCCCTATTAACTTCTAGAACTTTCTATTTGCACTTTCAAACTTTCTCGATCCACGTCAACAAATCTTTCCGAATTATAAATCCAAAAAATCGACTAAAAAGCTCGAATTATGGCACCATACCTTACCTACCCTATATAAAATCAGCTCAACACTCAACCCTGCTTTTTCATAAAAGTAAAGCCAAGATGATGAAGTTGCGTACCAGTCTCCCAACTGTATTGAAATTAGGCCAGCAAATAGTTCGAGGATACCCATCTCAAGCTCAAAAATTGCCAATCCAACTATTGGCTCAGCGTACCTGCAGCCGCAACTTGACTTTTTCACACTACAATTTGAACCAGAGCCAAACCCCAAACACCAAACCTATTGAAATTGAAATAATCGAACTCAACAAGTTACTGCCTTTGATAAAATCAAACTCGGATGGTAACTTTTAACCAAACTGTTAGTTTATTTATAAATGTTCTTATTTTAAATTTAGATTACATACTTATCGACGTACGTGAACCCAACGAACGTTCGGAAGGCTACATACCTACTTCCCACCATCTGCCTTTAGGTGATTTGAATCTCGCTTTACAGTTGCCTGAAACTCTGTTTAAAAACCGTTACAACTTTGACAAACCGGAGCTGGAGGGTAAACAGGTTATCTTCCATTGTAGATCCGGAGTAAGATCCGATAAAGCGGCAGCTTTGGCTAAGCAGCTTGGGTTTAAAAAGTAAGTTTTTTTGTTGAGAATGCTTATCTAAATTAGTTTTTTTGAAATTTTGATAGTGTCTACAACTACAAAGGGAGCTGGTTAGAGTTCTCCAAGGAGCACCCGGATCTTGTCAAGAAATAAGTGATGCTGAGTAGGTTAGCTTTTGATAAATTTATATTATGAAGCTATTTTGTTAAAATTTTCAACTTTGTAACGCTAAGGATATATATTATTTTAATATATAAACAAGTTTGTTACCTGCAACATGGGAATACACGCTCTAGAAACAACTTTATATATATCATTTATGCATTATTTTTGAAAGTCAACAGCTCAATATATATTATATTGTTATCTCGATAATATTATCAACACTTTTATCAACTTTTCAAAATACACTACTCTTATTTATATTATAAACTTTAGTAAAAACTCAGCTTACTTTGTAGATGCATTCTAATCGCACAACCAAAATGATAAAATATTCGTATTGAAGTGATATGAAGGGAAATTCTTGATAACACTTCCATCTACTTGGTACAGTTCAATCCCATAATAAAGCTAAAGCTAAATTAGGAAGATGAAGCAATAGTTGAAATGCTAACTTTTGTGGTTTCTTTACTTGAAGAATTATACAGATGATGTTGGCTTTGAAAATAGGATTGTTAAGACTGTATGATAGTACAGTTGTTGTCAATGTAATTTTAAGCTTTATCGAGTACTACACCTTTATAAACTTACAAAGCCACTGCCCTTTCTTTTTTGAAATGCTGACTGTATTTCAAACTAAAGGAAGTATAACAAAGTATTTAATTAGAATGAGTTTGGAATATCCAGGCCAAAAGGTGGTTTATATGTCAGTTTGCACCAACAAACTAATTGAATTCTTTAGAATTCATGCTCAGAGCCCTCTATCATTTATAGAATTTATCGTATATGTTATTTGTTCAACAAGCTTCCTTTGTCATTCTTTTACAGCATCAGAAGCTTCGCTTTGATAGATCTACCCATCCATTTGGATAATACATCTCATTGAAACTACATCTTTAAACTATATGTTAAAGAATAGGGTAAACACAAAGGAAAGTCAAAATAACTCTTGACTAAAGTGAGACAAGCCCAAAAGAAATTACATTTCAACATGTTAGACTGCACTTATGACCAACTACAAGTAGATGCTAATGTAAGCCTGAATTGGCATTTTTTAGAAAGCTCGCTATTCGTCTCTACTCTACATTATTTATTATGGATTTATCATAAGAATGTAAAGTAAATAAGAACAGAGCTAACATATACTATTAAGGGCAAAGATATTCTTTAGGTCACAACCTGTCAAAATATATATCCCAGCTGTAACCCTGAAAAATAGACCCATATGATCGAACCACGACATCCTACCCTATGTACCCTATATAAGATTAGTTCAGCACCTTATCTTAACCTTTTATAAAAGTAAATATAAATGTTAAAGTTCTTTATCAATTTGCTATTTGTAATTCTGCTGAATCACCACCTAATTCTAGGATGCCTCTATCAACCTCATAAATTCCCATCCCAGATCTGCTTTCAACATGTTGTCAGTTGCAACTTGACCTTTATCCAACCTTATTCGAATCAAAGTCAAAATTCCAGTACTAACCCGCAAGAGGTCACAGTTATAAAGCTCAACAAGCTACTACCGTTGATAAAGTCAAATTCCAGTGGTAGCTTTTAACTAGGCCATCCTATTTTTAACCATTTTAATTATTTCACATATAGATTACTTCCTTATAGATGTACGTGAACCTTACGAACGTCTAGATGGATATATCCCTACTTCTTACAACCTTCCGTTAGGTGATCTTGACTTTGCTCTACAACTACCTGAAAATTTGTTTAAAATTCGATATATCTTTGATAAGCCTGAGGAAGATGGTAAATGGATTATATTTTACTGTAGATCGGGTGTCAGATCCAACGATGCAGCTACTAAAGCTAAACAGCTTGGGTTTAAAAAGTAAAACTTTTGTGAAGCTTCTTTACTAATTTTTAAAAGTGTCTACAACTACAAAGGCAGTTGGTTGGAGTTCTCGAAAGAACATCCGGACCTTGTTAGAAAGTAGATGGGAATAGTGGATTGGTAAATATACAAACGATACTTAATACCATTTTGGTAGTGATTTATGGTTTTAAATCCTTTTTATTTTTCTATGCTAAAGGTGTACGTAACATTGTATCTTGTAAAATATGTTTTATCTATATCGCCAGGATTGGCATGTAGTTATATATATTTCAAGTTATTTTGCATAGCAATATATCTTATATTTTAAATTTCTATATTACATTTGCTCTGATTACCAGCCAACTAATCAAGTTTACCGAACATTTCAAAAGATCAAAGGTAGATGTCTTGTATCAAAATGTAAATATGTTTAGGTACACTTGTATATATACTGCATTCGTCAGTAAAATCTATTAGACACATTTGTAAATCTATTTGCAATATATAGTGCCAAGTTAACTATGATCTTATCAAAAGATCCAATTATATCAATAAACTGCTACAGACTTGCACAAATTTTTATCTATAAAAGGCTTATTTAATCTAAGGTTGATAGTATTGTAATAGAGGGATCTAAATACTTTAGCTTGATTTCTATATCTATATAAAGGAGTTATTAGTATTTACATAAAGACCTCCATCCTGTACAATTTAAAGAAACTCTATTAAAATAGTTTTTATTTCAATTTCCTTGGCTATATTTACTAGCTTCATCGCCTTCATATAACTAATTGTTTGCTGGGATACACTTCCATTCAAATAGAAATCCTACACCAGTCTTACTGTCCAATCTATTTATTTCATTAGTCAACTATTGTTGCAAGTTTTATGTAAAAGTGCATACTTCTGCATATTTTGACAAACCAAGTGCTGTTATTGGAAAGTTTAGTCAGCAAAAGTTACAAATTTGCAAAATACAGCCAATAATACTATTCAATTCCAACATTCCACCTTAAATCTGCATCGAATTTCCAACTCATTCAATTACTCCGAAAGCCCAGCCTACAGCTCTAATCGATGCTGAAATCCAAAGTTAGAAACTTGGCTACGATTCAAAGTCAGATAACAACCTCGAAGCTTTCAACTTACGATTCTATAAGTTGAAGACAAATGACCTCCAAAGTTTTAGTAGTAGATAACGGCACCGGTGTAAGCCTATTTACCCCAAATACAACTTACCTATCTCCAATTTTTTCAAATATAGTTCGCCAAAGTAGGCTACGCCGGGTCTAACTTCCCCGACCACGTCTTCCCCTCCATGGTAGGCCGACCCATGTTGCGAGCCGAAGAGTTAACTACCGATACCGTATTAAAAGACATTATGGTAGGTACGGAAGCTGCTGAGCACAGGGCCTCTCTCCAACTCAGCTACCCTTTGGAAAACGGTATTGTGCGTAATTGGGAAGACATGTACCATTTGTGGGACTACACCTTCAAAGAGAAGTTCAAGATTGAACCAGCTGGCCACAAAATTTTGTTGACAGAGCCACCAATGAACCCTAAAGCCAATAGGCAGAAGATGGCTGAAGCTATGTTGGAGCACTACGGATTCGACGGCTTTTACATAGCTATCCAAGCCGTTTTGACTTTGTACGCCCAAGGTAAAATCATTTTTAAATATTTGTTGATATGTTTTATTTTAGGTCTGTTGACTGGTGTTGTCGTCGATAGTGGTGATGGTGTTACCCACATCATCCCCGTTTACCATGGGTTTAGCTTACCTCATTTGACTAGAAGGCTGGATGTAGCTGGCCGTGACGTTACTCGTTATCTTATCGAGCTATTGCAGCTACGTGGCTATGCCTTCAACCGTTCGGCTGATTTTGAAACCGTTCGTCAGATCAAGGAAAAGTTGTGCTACGTTAGTTACGACTTGGAGATGGATAAGAAGTTGGCTAACGAGACCACTGTCTTGATGGAGAGTTACACAGTAATTTTTCAATATTTTTTTCATACTTATATGTGCACCTAAAGTTACCGGACGGTAGGGTAATCAAAGTAGGTTCAGAACGGTTCCAAGCTCCTGAGTGTCTTTTCCAGCCCGAACTCGTCGACGTCGAAAGCCCTGGTGTCGCTGAATTATTGTTCAACTGCGTCCAAGATGCCGATATCGATACAAGAGCCGATCTGTTCAAAAATGTTGTGCTTTCAGGTGGGTCCTCCATGTACCCTGGTTTCCCCTGGTAGGTTAGAGAAGGAGGTCAAGCAGTTGTACTTGACCCGTGTACTCAACAACGATGTCGAGAGATTGAGTGTAAGTTTTTAGGAATATTTTGTAGGAGTGCTGATGCTTTTATAGAACTTTAAAATCCGTATTGATGATCCTCCACACCGTAAACACATGGTTTTCCAGGGTGGTGCCGTTTTGGCCAAAGTTATGGAAGATAAACCTTCATCTTGGATCTCTAAAGCTGATTGGGAGGAGCAGGGTGTTCGAGCTTTGGTAAGAAGCAGCTAATATGCATTTTATCTGACATCTATTTCTAGGATAAGTTAGACCGCCTATCCTAAGCAAACTTTTGAAGTGGTATATTCGTTCCACCTTTAATATCAAGTTTTAATTGCAACCAAATTGGGTTAGATTAAAGTTGGTAAGTTGATTGACTTTTAATTGTTACTATTGCTCAAATGTGTTGCTTATACCTTTAATGTTGTCGGTTGAATACTTATGGTAGTAGGTTTAACAAGATAAGTTATACATTTTAATACGTTGATCTATATTTGAACGAGGTTCTCTTTCGAGTAGATTTACCTATATCTTTATTTTTGTACTCTTATATTTGAAATACGCATTCATATTCTCAATTCCAACAACTTTTTCTCAAGCTCTTTGATAAGTAACTTCAAACTATAAATTCCAACCCTCGACTTAAATTATCTATCGTCCTATCACCTGCGTTATTCCAATCTATTTTTACAGCTACTTTTTAGCTGTTGATCAATGTTGGTTTAAAGATGGCCCCATAATTAGTTCCAACTCCTCGATTCTAGAAGAGCAATGTTAGTAAGGTGCTTAATGCTTTCTTTGGAGCAATTCTTCACTACAACATTTGACAAGTTGGTGCACTGATACTGTAAAAGGTACCCTTGTGTTCTGGTTTAAGCAGGTCCTCATTTATTTAATGTTTATAAGCCTTTTAAACCATATATGGGCTTAGCATTTTTTATCTGTATGATTTGTTTATAGTTAGAGCCTGTGAATGAAGATTGACATTCAATACAATATGTAATGATAGGCTTTGAGGTTAAATTTGCAAGGATCTTTTACCCAGCACTACTCTGTAAGTAGATAATACTTCCACATTCGAATAAACAACTCTATAGAAGAGTAACCGTTGACACGGATGGAACTGGGCTTTTCAACTCCAAGGCATCACAGAGCTGTGGCGCTAGTTTGCCGACTAAAAGATCTTTATAACCTCCTAATAAAGTGTACGTAGTTATCAGCTCTTATTGAACTATATGTATTTTTCAAAATCTTGCTAATATATATTGGCAAAAGTGCAATTAGAAACAATGGTATTGTTTGGATGTATTGTCTTTTCTTTGTATACTGATCTCCTTAGCTTCTAAATTTATATCTGTTGCTTATTGATATCTCCAAAAGTCTAGGTATCCACATTTCAACATTCAATTTGAACTAACTGCTCTTGGGCCCTATTTTATACCGCAATAGGCTGATCTTAAAAGTACCGTTATTGAAACTTAAATTAAGTATCGGAAGTCTGGATCAAGAAACTTTAATGCTTAGTGTCAACAAAAAATAAAGCCATGTAAAAAGTTTCAAGCCTCAAATCTCTATAATATATTGGCTATTGAACTTTATACTAGCGGGATTGAGCAAACATCTCTCAATTTGTATATCTCCACGATTCATGGTATCTAAGTGACTGATAAAGTCAAAAATTGGATTTATTTAAATGTACTATATTACATAAACTTCTAATATATAGGTTTAAATGACAAAACGCTTTATAATCAACGTATACAACAAGCAACTTTTATTTTGTAGATTTTTGTATGTATAAAAAAGAAAATGTGGAAAATTAGAGTGATATATGATTGCATTCCATCGATACTGAATTTACATATCTTCTAGACCACCATCTCAAACGGCTCAACTAGAGGCTGTTTCATTATAGACAGCACCTTGGATAATCTTCATAGCTAAATGTTTCGTAAACAACTACCTGCTCGTTAAATCTAAATCGTTTCTTCACCTTTAAAGTGGTTTCAGAGTACGACGATACGTAGCTCTTCCTGTAGGGGCCTCTAAAAGCGTAGTCTCCCAAGGACTTCAAAGCCAAAGTCATAATATCAGACGGCATCCTGTAATCGTTGGACTCCTCCTCAAATGGGAAGACAATGTCGATAGTAGGTTTCTTGATAAAAGTCCCAGGCCAGGTGTGTCGGTTACTTTGATTATGTTTCTTTAGGACCGGTTTGGCTGATCCAGTTGGGTGGCTGACAAACGTAGATGAATTTAATAGTTGTAATGTCTCGAACGTTGGCATTAACTCCTTAACTTTAGAACTGGAATTTACAATGTTGATGCTATAGGTAAACTTGGAGGCTACAACTGGCTCTCCCAGTTTCATAATCCTGGGCTTGCTGAATTGAATGGGTACGAAATCTAGTTCATCGCAGTATATGATACACCTCTTTTCAGCAACTTCCTTCTTCTTTGCCTGACGTACGGAACGACAACTTGAACGGGTTGAATAGCAGTTCCTTCTCCAGCGACGGCATCGATAGGTTGAAACCTTTAGGGAAACTTAATGCCAACTTCATGGTAAATTTTTGGTAAATGCGGACTGAAGCCAAAGCTAAATAAAATAGTATACGTTTTGAGGGGCAAGGCTTTATATATAGCCTCAATTTGACTTTACAAGTCGAGCTAATTATAGCAATAGAATCATTTGGATTTGTTTCTAAAACAGGTTAAATTTGCTTAAACTGGCCGTGTAGTTATTCTCGCCAATTTTTCGCTCTAGAATGAAGGCAGTCGTCTAGATTAGAATGAAGCTGTTGAATATGTGCATTTAAGTATCTCTTCTTTATAGATATATTTTAATCTTTTTACTATATTGGATCAAAATATTCTGCTTTACAATAGGTAGTACCTACTATTAAAAAGCTTCCAAGAATTGTAATTGCTATTGTAGTGAATAGTAGACTTTCAGGAGGCGAAAAAGTAAGTTGGATCGACTTGAGTGGTAAAAGCATTGGTTAAATATTGTTTGAGGTATGGATAAAAGCTTGTTATTTGACACCTAGAATAAACTTTTTTGGCTACTGTAATGGATAGCAGTTTCCTACCCCTAATTCCGCGAAGGTATTTAAAACTTTGTAGACAGGGTGTTGCATTTCAATCCTTTATTTTCCAAGAGTGATTGTCTCAAATAAAAATACGGCTCCATCCCAAATTAGTTGCACCTATAATCTCAAATTCAGTCTATTGTTCAGATATATTTAATTTGGAATGCTGTACTATCAAATGGAGATTTCAAAAGCATGACACTCAATTCAGTAAAATTTTAAATTGAATTCATCTTGAACTTTTCCTTACTCTCCAGTATAGAGTGAAAGAAGCTAAACGCAAGTAGAATTCAATAGTAATCAGTACATATACAGCCACATCTCAACAGAATAATATATAAGTCAACTCAATGGATCGAAAAGTAGTTGGTAATGGTGAGCCCCCTAGGTAGATTAATTTAATTGAAGTTCATTAATCAAGCTTTATTAGAAGGAGCTCAAGACTTTCTAGCGCTTTAAGTAAGGAAGGAATACATAAACTTAAGAGTGTCGATATTAAAAGTGTCAGTATAAAGATAAATGAAAAGTATGTTTTTTACAACATTATTATTCAATTGTTTTATTAGGAACGATAAATTAGTTCAAATACAAGAATCCATTGCTAGCAAAGAAACTAGATTATCTTCCCATTTAACTCCTACCAAAAAGAAACTAGCCAACCCTGATAGTTTCAGTAATAGTTTGTTCAATGTGACTTTTTTTAAAAACATGCGCTTATTCATACTTTACTATATAGCATTCCGATGAAGAATGGGATAGCAATACCATCTCAAATGATATAGAATCGATACTGAATTCAATAAGTCAAGAAAACAACGTAACCAATTGACACAATTCAAGACTAAGGTAATTTAATTTAGTCTGATGATGATAGTAGTCACATAATTAAAGCTTTGGAGAAGCAGAGGTATATCTTGCATGCATTAACATTATTAACGAGGTAGGCTTATAATGAAAAACATGACTCAACTTGAAATTCGTTCCAAATCAACGAATGTGCCAACCAATTTAAAGAGCAAGAGTAAAGGTAAGAGTAAGGAGTCAGACCCTATACCAAAATACTCCAATTCGTTGAACAAGTTAGTAAATCAGAAGAAAAATGGACCTGAAAGTACAGTTACTTCTGAAGCGTTGGAGGCTTTGATGCAAGTAAGTTCAATTTTACTACACTGATCTAAATCCTAAACAGGACCTTGAAGGGGAAGTAGATAGCTCGTGTGCCGTTGATGCTCTTGTGAACAAAAGTCGTCTATTCGATTCCAATGGCGGTGAAGACCGAGGAACTATGAAGCGACGTATAACTGAAGTACTTTTATCAAGAAATCTGTATCAGCATTGCTTATCGTTCTTTATAGCTGGTTAAAGACTCAAAGTACGCCGACAAATCACTTGTTTTCAAATTTCTGAAAAATAACCCCGATACTTCAGACGATGAACCTAAACATACAACAGTTTATTTCACTCCATTTTCTTTCCCCAAAAACCTTAGCCCATCCGCCCTGAAAACCAAATTGGAAAGTTGCCTTTTGGATGCTAATCAATTAGCAACATTGCATCTCTCTGAAATTTTACATTCGTTAAAGAGTAGTCACGATAACGAGTCAATTACTACTGTAATTGATGTCTCCTTTGCCTACTTCAACCAGCTAAGTGCTTCTAATGCAGCTAAACTTCAACTAGAGCCTGAATTCAGACCCAAGAAACTTGTAGGTCGTGTCAGAGATGTATCTCGATTGAATTGGGAACTTAAACTCCCCCATAATTTGCCCCACTTACTAGAGTTTCTGACCCAGCTGTTATTGCTAAGGTAAATTTCCTATGGCTTATGGCACTTATCGATCCTTTAGAAAGTTTGAAAAGAAACTTGATGTGGTACGAATGTTATGCCACTGGTGTCTGAAAATGTTGATGGACGATCGCCTCAACCCCTTTACCATCTCTTTGACCAACACTTTCGTTACTGCCTTCTATATCATGATCGAAACCGGCTCCTCCAGCTTGGATACATTCTTTGATGAACTTGTTTCCTACTTTGATTGGTCTAAAGTTAAGGATCATTCTGAATCTGCGGAAGACTTCAAAAAATACCTGCAGGCACAACTTTTGTTGGTCAGCAGCATTCCAAACCAACGGTTCAGCTACTCACGTGACCGAAGTTCTCGCGTCCTAATTGAGTTTCGATCGCGGTTGGCAACCTATTTCTTGCAATGCGCCATCTATTTCACACCAGATAGTACTTGCCCTGCCCCCACCACTCAAACTACAGCCTTTGAAGATACACCCGTAAAATGATGCTGCTTATTATAGTAACATTTAAAATCTAGGATGCGCCCTACACTGGATTTTCTCACCTGTACCAGATTCCTACTTCCCGATGTCCCGTTCCCGCTTCATTTAGAGACCACCTATCTCAAGAGTCGTTCCAACGGCAGTATCCTCAACTCCAAATCTAGTCCAACTACGCCGACTTTGAATATCGAAGAGGTGTACCGCAAATCCCAATTGGTAGTCAAACTGGAAATCCTGGATCTCATGTTGTACAAAGTCCAATTTATAGAACAGATCTTGGACCCAGCATTGCTCTGCATTAACCACTGTGTAAGTTGCAATTTTGTAGTAACTTCGAGTTTACTAACGTCTACCTAAAGAAACGTGTCAAAGTTTTATCTAATTTGCTCCAGCATATACACGATAAAATTAGTAAATGCTATATATATTTGACATGTATTAACTACTTATAGTCGATACCAAGGCAGCAAATTTGGAACGGACTGAGGTAAAATATTTTCGTAATTTCTATTCAAAGCTCTAATTGGCTTATAATATAGGTCAAGGAACACTTGCAGTTGCTGTACCTGCGACTAAACTACTTTATCAAAGCCACTGAAGCTAATAAATAGATTTATAGCTTGTGCCTTGCAAATACAGTAAAGTTAAAGTTTAAACAATATTTCAGCACCATAATATTTCTTTACCCTTTATTGAAATTATTTAGAAGCCCAAAGCCTTGGTGTTGACTTCAACAACCCTATAGGAAATTTCAATAGGATGTTCCTCGACACCCTTCCAGTTGGCTAGATGGTAGACTTCATCGATGAGATTGGGGCGGAAAGTACCAGGTCCGTTACTTTTGGCAGCTGCCCGCTGTCCAGCAACAGTGAAGGTGAGTACTGCTAATAGGCAAGCTAAATCGACATCCAAATTTTCTTTGGGACCAGCGGCTGAAAGAAGCCCAATTAAATTAAAAAATTTAGCATATGAATGCAATAAAAAGGCAGGTTTACCTAGACTAGTAGTAACCAAAGATCCCAACATACAGCCGGAAGCGGTGATATCGGCCATCCAACTGTGACCGTTTCCTACGGCATAAACCTTCTTCCCTACGATGTAATCAACCTCACCCGACATGACTACAGTACAGTTGAACTTTTTGGCGACGACGACGGCAGGTTCGATAGCCGACTTGATACCTACTCCTTTGTCGTCAATGGAATCGACACCTTGGGTTTTAGCTTCGATACCAGCAAGTTTGGCAATCTCACCGCGGTTACCCTTGATGACAGTAACCTTTACTAAATCCAGTATACGGTGCGCCGTATCCAATCGTAGCTTACTAGCACCTACACCAACTGGATCCAAGACTACTGGACTCCCCTTGGCGTTAGCCAGCTGCCCTAAATTGCAAAATAAGTTTACTAAGACGGTAAAAAGAATCTACCAGCTTCGATCATAACGTCGACTAGACGTAGATCCAAGGTACCGATGTTTATGAGCAAGGCGTTAGACAAGTTGGTGATGTCCTTGACTTCCTCTTTGGCAGGGGCCATTATGGGAGACCCGCCAAAGGCCAAGGTGACGTTGGCGTTGTCATTAATGGCGACCATGTTAGTAAGATGGTGAACTAATGGCTTTTTCTGCTTCAGTTGGTGCAAATGATTGAGAACTGGCTGGATATTGAACCGTTTCTTTAGTGCCTCGTCGATTGTATTTAACAGCTCTTTGGTAGCTGCTGCCTTGTCTGCACTAGCCATAATAGCGGATACGACTGCTACCCCATCGATGGACCTATTTGATTTTGTATTTACTACTACGTCGTAGGCATTGCTTTGGTTGATACCGCTTATGCAGACGGTTGGGAAGAAAGGTGGGATAACTTCCAAAACTTGCCTCACCCCTTCAAAACCTAAAATTGGCTTTGTCAAATCTTTGGTGGATGTAGGATACACAGGTCCAATACCTAAGTAGTCAGCACCACCACTTACTGCCGCAATAGCTTCTTCAGGTGTAGATACTGAAACTCCAACTACCATATCTAAGCCTTTTACTTTTTCAAGCACTTGGGCCAAGGTACAGTCGTCCTGACCTACGTGGATACCAGCAGCTCTAGCTTCAACTGCTACGTCGATGTTGTCGTTAATAATGAGGTAGGCATCTAATTTATCCAATCTAGTTTTGAGTTGCTTTGCCAAATCGATGAACTGAGTAGTTGCAAGATCTTTCTCACGTAGTTGTACAACTTTGATACCGTTCTTGACACTTAACTCGACGTCGTCCAGAAATTTGGCGATACCGGCTGCATCTTCACTGTAGCTTCCTACTTTACGGATCGGTAACTAGGTACAGTTTGTAGTCTTCAGGTTGAATCATTTTCTTGAGAGCTTAGATGGTGGAATAATGAACGTCACATCTTTAAATGCAATTTTGAAAATTTTGAATGGATAGTAACAAGTGAAAACTTGATTGGATAGAGCATGATTTTGGCTAAAATAAACTTCCGAAAACGCATTCCAGATTTTTAGGAAGGGCTGGATGAAGCAAGCTCATTAAACGACTTTAAGTATCATTCTAAAACTACAGCCCTAAGAATATTCTAATAGAAATGCAGTGTTTTTATATACCTTACAGGGCAACATTTATGGTTTGTAGGAAGGAGCCTGTTCAAAAGGCGACGGAACCCTTTCATTTCAAGGTGTTTTTAGAAGTGGAAGCTCCATCTAGGTTGAGCTTTGGTAAGATATGCAAATGTCGTGATATCCAATATACAGTGCTGAACTCGTTGAATGATTTCCCATATTCTAGCATTTAGGATTCCATTTCAAGTATATTGGACAAGATGGTCAAAAATTTAAAATTTAATAAAGTGGAGTGCCTACAATGCTTTAAAAAGGTAGTTATGGCACATTTTACAATATAAACCTGAAATAAGACTTGACAGACTTAAATAACTTATCTTCCAAGACATCGTTAGATTTGAACCTAAAAAATGAAATAAACTTTATTTAATCAGTTGCTTAAATACGACAATCCTACTTGATAGTTTTTTAGCAACTTCACATCCAAAAATCTTACTAACTTCGCGAATGGTAAAACGAAGCCCACTTACAACGGCAATTTCCTTGTGACAGCGTGACATCTATGGATGAATGTCCATCAGGAAGCGCTGAGCCTATATCTGGAGAATCTTTTACGTGGTTAAGGGTGACAGGGATATTTTTATTCCCTAAATTAATCTGAGCCTTGGCAGTTTTTGGAGATGGAGTTACTACCTCCTTCCTTTTCAGTTGAAAAGTAAAGAGCAGTTTGGAATTCTGTATGGGGTAGGATAGATCCAAGAGCACATAAAACTTTGCCGTGAATTAACTGACGCAGCTTTATACTGTTGAGTGGATACTTATCGAATCCTCAACAACTCTATGCTCCACTTTCTGATCCAACTTTTCAATACTAGTTATGGTTAAATTTAAAGAAATACTACAACCTACAATCTGAGTTTGGGAATTCATAGTTAACTAACTCTGCATTGTAGCTCCACTAGCTATCAAGTCACCCTTAGGGAAGTCAGTTGCCTCTTTGATGAGCATGAGGAATTTCTTTTCCAAGTTAAATTTGGGGATGACGATATATATCCAACAATCTCATAAGCTTGAGTACCATGTACTTCCCGTAATCATTGGTATCCTTCCCACTAGAGATAGTCATGATGAAACCTCAGTGCTTTTAAGTTTATTTCATCAAAGCCGGTAGCGGACAGCAGACTCAATATTTACTTCCTTCAAAATACTTGGCGAATCAACATCGTTTACTATAGCGGACCTTGTTATAGAGCACGATTGATTCCCTTATATATACACTTCAAGCTAGTTTGAGCTATCAACATGTTTGAAGAGTAATCCCAGCTTCGATTGAGATTACTAGGATGGCATCGTTCATCTTGGCAGCTCCCGTAACCTTACTTTTGGTAAAGTCATCGTAAGTGAAAAAGAAAAAGTCTCTGTAGTGCTTAGAATCCGTTTTGTACTCCAGACTGGAAGTACTAATAATGAAGCTACCGAGCTTGACCTGTTTGATGTCTTTACCTGAACAATCTACAAACTTAGTCTGACTTTTAATGGAGAGAACTCTGGTAATTACCGATATCAGATTCATCTTTCCAGAATCGAATTCACTAATAATGCTAATGTTGATTTGAGATTTGTTTGAGTTCAAGATATATACTATCTGTAAATTGAGCATTGGGATTGAGAGTTGGTGTTGAATAACGTGCTGAAATTCAATTTAAGTTTGATTGCTTCTTGAACGATGGATTTCTAAGAAAATAGGCTGATTATATATATTATTTGAATAACGTAAAACTGGTGGTAAATTTACTTACATAGCTTCGATCGATGTTGAAAATCCTTTTTCAGATATAGCTTTACCAAGGTATAATTCAATTTCGGCAGACTTCTGACCTACCCGGTAGCAAATGCAAATGGAAAACTAAAGCACCCATTTCACTTTTCTAAATTTGAAGATTTGGGTTCAATAGTTTGGGCAATGCACTGCAACTGATGATTCAAGTAGAAGTACGGGTATGAGAATAAGTTAGAAAATTATAAAAGCTGAGTTATAGCTGAGGAACAGCCTATTTTGATTGGCTAAAAATGGTTACATCTCAACTTTGATCCTAAAATGGATAATATTGAGTTGTGAGAAACCACCTTTCAATATTTGCTATAACTTTTCTACCTTTATGTTTGAAATATTAATCCAGCTCTACATATGTAAACCAAGCACTAAATAAAAAATTATTCTTAGTACAAGCAATATCAAGTAATTGTAACCACTCTTCAATTTTTTAGTGAACCAGCCTCTAAATCGCAAAGAAAACTATATTAAGCTTTAATGATTGTTAGCAATAGATTATCAAATGGTTTGAAGTAGAAAAGTAAAAAAGTCTTTTATTTACTATTTGTATTATCAAGCTTTTTGATGATACAAAGTTTAGCTATCTTCACATCTGTAAAAAATTTAAATTTCCACTCCGACTTTACTTCTATAGAATAATATTACTACTATTTCATCTACACCAATATCTATTCAGTCATTGAAAATGTTTGCAACATAAAATGGTTGATTATTTAGTTAAAAGTTGTCATTGGAGATGAAAGTACTCTCCCTCATCAAATAAAATGTAAACTAGAGCTTGAATTTAAAGTTTAAGATTGGTTCTAGTAAGATGTACCAGAGGGAAGCTGCTATCTTTCAGTCTTTAGCAGAATATGAATCTTTTCACACTTAGTAACTTATTTTAACGGCTAGTTTATTGTACCAATGTTAACTAAAGTGTTATATAAATTTGTTTTATTTATAACTTCTACTTTCAAAGTTACGACTATTAATCTTTTCTACATGGATGCTAGATAAAATATCCCTAGATAGATAACGAAAAGATTATTGAGCTAAGATGAAAAAATACAGAAAGTTGGCAATTTGGCAATTCCTTTGTTAATATTGCAAGATTATCTTTCAATTTAAATAGAGTTAAATTTGAAGTATTTGGAAAGCTATTAGTATATCAATCAAATTATTAACATCTATATCCAACCCAAGCCCTCATTTCAATTCAATTGGTTACAAGTGCAACTAAATTCCCGATCTAGCTTATTTAATTAGTTAGAGTTGAATTTAATAATATCTATTGAGAATCTAATATGTGGGTTTATAAGGATGTAGCCAAGGCATCATAAGTATTTATGGCTGTACATTCTAGGTAATTGGCTTGGCTTGATAGTATGTAGGTCTAGTGATAGGTTTTGAGTTTGTAGTTTAAGTAGTTGGCTTCCAACTTGGCACAGTCTACCTTCTTTTAAATGTGTCGTCGATTGGAGTATAGTTTTTGAATTAGGAGCTGGCTTTAGTTGAGTAGATTTAGAGTTGGCCAATATCAAAATCTTTTTCTAAATTATTAGGAATAGCTGCTAAAAGTAGGAGGTAAGTTTTGTTAAACTACTTGTAAGCATTAGATAAAAAGTGATATCGAAATTGGATGTTATAGTAGCTTGGATTACCATTATGTTTGCAAAAGCTTAATTTGTAATCGAATACAGCTTCAACTTTGTGTATTTGTATACCATGAAATAGAGTAATTACAGTTTTAGAGATGAGTGAAGTTGATAAATTGAATATTTTTGCAAACTTTTATAACTACAATATAAATCTAGAATTTATAGTAAAGCCAATTTGAACATATATACTATAGTAAGGATATCAATGCTTTGGCATCGAGTTTTTAAATCTTTAGCTGTATATTTTGCAAACATTGTCAACTCTTCTCTATAAATGATAGTGTACTCTAAGTTTTACCTTTCAATATTTGAAGTGTAAGTTGATAACATTGGTAATCAGGAAAGTAGTAGTATAGATATGGTAAGTGGTCAGGAATATTCCCAAAAGGCATATAATATAGATTTATAAGTGATATGAGTCTTTACAGTGGAAACTAAAATCGTGGATAAATATTTACCACTGATCAAAAAACAGTATACATATTGATTAGAACTTCCATAAAAATTTATACCGAGCTAATTGCTATAGTAAAAGCTTAAGCTGTTGACAGCAAAAATTGCATTTATAAGTGACTGCACTTATAGTATTTAAGTATAGTTTTTTAGCCGTATTCAAAGTCAATACATGTATCTTGATTTGAATTATTCCGTTAGAGTTATATAGATTGTCAAATATACAAACAATAAATAGGTCACAATAGCTAAGCAGAACATATATAGATGTAACTCCAATTTATATATTTCTATTTTGATGTGTCCATCCTACGTTAGTTTAACCTTCCAGCTTCAGATACCTTCCCATGTCAAGTTCTACAGCACCACCTACTACCATTCTTCGAAACGATCAAGATTATGATTAGCTTCCGTTTTATCCCGAGGTACAAATCTCAACTTTTAATTCGTTTAGAAATTGGTGGTTAAATTCCCAATTTATGTAATGCATCAACCAGTTGATAAATTTACGCAAATCAAATCCTCCGCTTGGACTTTAGCCACAAACTTTCAAAAGCCATCAACAGGTGATTTACCAAGTATAGTATAATTTTGACGTTTAATATGTAATGCGACAGTTTTATCAAATGAAGTATCACTGATCTTATAGATTATCTTTCATCTATTACATCTCAACATTTTTTATCATCTCCAACGCTATAGAAATAAAGTTGAACCATATCGAAATGTTGACAAGAGTAGGATTTAGATTTAGCAGCGGCAAAGCCCTATCTGCTTTAAAGGTAATTTTTAAGTGTTAGTTACATGATCTAATTTCTTTAGGTTCAACCTATAACTTTAACACGGAGCATCTCATCTACTCCTTCCACCAACTTGGCTGCTGAAAGCACTTCTGCCAATGTCCCTCAAACGAAAGCACCTCTCAACAAAACTTTCTCGATCTACCGTTGGGTATACCTTTTATATTCTGAAAAATTTTCTAACTTAAGTAAAGGACCCGGAAAACCCTTCTCAAAAGCCCAGGCTGCAGGACTATACCGTTGATATCAACTCCTGTGGTCCTATGATCCTCGACGCTTTAATCAAGATTAAAAACGAGATGGACCCTACCTTGACCTTCCGTCGTTCTTGCCGTGAAGGTATTTGCTTTTGTATTTGCACTCGTTAACGCTTTAGGTATCTGCGGTTCATGCGCCATGAACATTAACGGCTGCAACACTTTGGCCTGCATTGCCAAGATAGAACGTAAAAAATCCGCTACTAAGGTAAGCACTGCACCACAGCTAAAACTAATTGTTTAGATCTACCCCTTGCCTCATATGTACATCGTGAAAGATTTAGTCCCCGACCTTACCAACTTCTACAAGCAGTACAAGAGTATTGAGCCCTTCCTCAAGAAGAAGAACCCCTACCCTGCCGATGCTAGGGAGAACCTACAGACTATCTCGGACCGTAAGAAGCTGGTAACTATTTTTTCCATAGGCAAGTACTTATACCAAATCAGGATGGACTTTACGAATGTATCCTGTGTGCCTGCTGCTCGACCTCATGCCCATCTTACTGGTGGAACCAGGACGAGTACCTAGGTCCTGCCGTCCTCATGCAAGCTTACCGCTGGATGGCTGATTCTCGTGACGAGTTTGGCGACGAACGCCGTGAGAAGTTAGAAAACCCCTTCTCCATGTACCGCTGCCATACTATCATGAACTGCGCCAAGACCTGCCCCAAGGGTCTCAACCCCGGTCTGGCCATCGCCAAGATCAAGAAGATGATGTAAAGTTTTTACAGAACTATGTCGTTTTATATAGTCTTGTTTACCCCCATTTTTTGAACCCTGTGCTTCCCACTATTTATCATCTAAGCACAAGCTCTGGTTCTTTAAGTACCAGGTAGCTTACCGTTTCTAATAAATCTTTTCTTTGACAACCAGTGGTTTAAGTTGAGATTTCTTTATTTATATATTTATATGCTGATTCATTGTAGATATAGTAATAAGTTCAAGTTGGTTACTAAAGAATAGTAAACAACCACCACTTCAAAGATCGATACTACCTACTTGATGGAAACCAAACAAAATACTATTTCCAAAAATCGAAAAATCTATAAAAACTCAGAAGCAATTCATACCAATCGTTTTAGCTTTAACTAAGGTATCGATGGATGGGATAGTTGGATACTGAAACTACCATTTCCATTTGACTTGAACAAAAACTAGTAGTATAAGTTTCGTACTTTTTAATAAACTTGATACTAAAAACTGAGAGTTTATCCAATCTGTCATGATGTCCCATCCATTTTTATAGGTTGATGGATACCCTTTTGAATTTAAATTTCAGGTTGAAAAGGATTTCATGTTGCACGCCGTCCCTTCATCTACCCTTGACTTTATTTCACTTGAGAACAAGTCAAAGCTGAAAGCAACTTGAAATTTTGATCCTGCCATTTACATTTATAATCTCCTAGAAAGATCAGATGTCATTAAATAGCAGCTTTTGATAACCTACGCACCTTTGAATTTGGATAGCCATAGAAGCTTCTGGATTGTAGCAAAATATCCTAAAGTCCTTTTGCTCAGCCTTAGTTGAATAGTGCAAATCAAGTCTCTAGATGGACCTGTTGTAAGAAGGATCGTAACATATATACAACAGTATAAACAGAGCAATTGCCTTGAGATAGTTTTGTTTTTGAAGGTAGATCATAAATATAAATGGCTTTAAGGATTGGTTAATCTCGGTGAAAGCATTAAATTATTGTAGGCATATATGATATTGACAGTTTCTACAACTAGCGAAAACTGGCAACTCTTGTGATTAAAATAGGATAGTATAAGGAAATGGGCATCATTTTATATTGCTAATGGCTTCAACTCTAACCTACTAGCAACTCAAATGTTTAAGACTGGGTCCCTTTCTATATAAATTGATGATATAGTAAAAGACAGTTATTGTAGAAATGCATACAATCACATTTTACAGTAATTCAACAAATAGATGACCTGCTGTGATATAATTTAATATAAACGATGGTTTACTTATTAGGTTTTTAGAATAGATAACATGGATCCATGAACTCATAGTTCTAACACTCGTACTATTTGGAATAGTAACTGTAATTGTATCTATATATATGATATACCTATTGGGCCTAAGGATATAGTTTTCATAGAAAAATTTATATATTCTTATTGAAGATAAAATAAGCTTTAACTACGCCTAAATAACTGTCCAAACAAGGCAGTATATGTACATTTAATCGATAAATATACTTTTATCCAAATAGATTGGCTAGTATATGTATAAGCTTAAAGTTAATTACCAGTTTTAAACTACCTACATCAACTACTATGTAATTTGGTAACTGATGATCCTTAGATCTAAGGATACTGTATGCTGGATTGAAATCTCAAGAATGGCCGATATAAAGTGACGGTAAATGTACAAATGTGATTCTAAATCGAAATTTTGGGAAGTATTGGTTATTTAGTGGGGGTTTGTTGGCAAATCAATGTTACCCTTTTAAAGCTAATAGTAACTTAGAGATGCTTATTTTTGCTACCTGGTTTAAATGAAATGAAGTTCACCAACTAGCAAATATCTCTAGTTTACAACACTATTCTCTCAAAGCCACATAGTGCTTTGAATCAATTGTTTTGATAAATAGTAGTTTTTATTGTATATGCTTTTCAGAGTAATCTCAATTCATTCTAAACGGAATGTACTGTAGAAAGATATTTTATAGTACATTACATTAGCCTATATCAAATATAAATCCTTCAAGGCAAGCAGTCAATTTAAAATGGTACAACATGTCTTTACATAAACCATAATTGTATTTTCCCGCAAATACTTTGAAATATCTGATCTAAAAAATATTTTTCGGAACTAGTCTGTTTGGAGATGGAACTTGGACAGGTATATGTAGGAAAATTATAAACCACAAGTGAAAATATATAGGCAGTAAGATTGCAAAAACTAGCTGCCAATAAACGCTCCAGTTTTAATTTTAAAGCCTATCAATGAAATACTCCACCTACATCAAACCTAATATCCACATCGCAGCACTCAATTATGTCAATTCCGATAAGCTGACTTCAATTTCGGCTATGATCAAAGTTCTTTTAGTCCAAAACAAAGCTGGATCGACTGATAACGTTCCAAAACTCAACGCCTTCAATGGAAAAGTAAGTGGAGCCATAATTCAGACTATTTGTATCGAATGCGAGATCGATATTCATCATTACACTCGTTTAGACTACCCCAATACCGATGACTACATCAAACGAATTGTTGCCAATGCAATCGTTATCGTAGCAGCAATTTAAAACTCCCATATTAAACTAGGAATCATTTACGACTAGCCCGGAAAGTTTATGTCAAGGATACCGTAGTATTCCTACACAAGGTATACATGATTTCCAGCCAAGAGCAATTGGTGTTGGTAGAGAGAGAAACTTGTGAGATGCTAAATGACTTTGGTTTTAAAGGGCATGGGGCTATTATGCTCCAAAGTTTTACCTCATGCACGTTGAGTGGATGCAGCCCCAACTACAATGCTAAACCTATAATTTAGCTGCTGATGTCTATGTATACAGACTTATACTCCCTTATTAGTGCTTTGAACCTACCTTTCCTTACACCAGTTACTATGCGTCTTCAATTCCAGGACGTGTATTCAAAGCAATCAGTCAAACTGGAAGAGGTACTATTATCATTGATTTAGAAGTTGAAGCTATTGATTTGTGGGGTGCAATAAAATATACACTGGGTGGTTTGGAAATTTCTGGCGAGGTGGTATATAAAGCAAATATTAGGGATAACTTAGAAGCCTTATTTTTGGATTTGAATATTGGGAATTTAAATCGAGGTCAAATTCTCAGTGAGCTGAATGCTATAAAAGCGTATATCTCATTCGAAGCCCATTTCTATATCTTAAAGAGGAGGGTGGCTAGAGTACTCCTTTTTCAACGGCTACACTTCCCAGGCCCTTTATAGAGTGATGATGTTGTTACCCCATTAAACTCCTAGAGGATATTGAGATGGTAAGCTCAGATAATGAATTAGCTTTAGAGACGACTCTGAAACAGCTGGTCACCATCGAAGTGGGACTTTGATTTGTCATCAAAGATGGTAAAACTGTAGACTATAGAATCGTTGCCAATATTGTTTCTCAAGTTTGACCTTCTAAATGTTAAATAAAACTACATCAATTCTATCGTAACCAACTTTTTATTTAAGGATATATTTTCAGCTGTACATTTTAATCTTAGTTTTGTACTTCAAGGTACGTCTTTGAATGCTTTTATAGAACTTTCAAAGTTCAATTATTTAAAACTTTGATTTAATCAGGCCTATACTGATATTGTAGCTTTTGCAAACCTTATAATGTTATTCGAGAACATCTACATATCCAAAAGGTACATCCGAACTAAATTTAAACCAAAGATTATAACTCTCCAACTGCTTCTTTACTTCGAACACACTATTAAAGTTAGTCTAGTATAGTTACAGTAAAGTGTAGTAAACATTTTGTAATAAATACACTTATATAGAATTAACAGTTTTAATGGTATTATCAAACTATAAATTCATTGCTATTACTCTTGCATCTCAATACACATCAATAAATTATCATTTCTAATGGTAACTTACTCCTTATTTAATAAATCTTCGAATGTCTATATTTGAATTGGCGACTCTCTTTCCAGTACTATTTGAACTTCAATACATATATGTTAGCCAACTATATATATATTTGATTGAGAAATGAATCACAGATTGAAAAGTTAAGAATCACCACTAGAACTTTGATTGATCCTCATTTTGCTGCTAACCTCAACCTACTTATCAATATATAATAGGCTGAAATTTTGAAAAGCATTAGATTTTAGGTTAAAAGTGATGCTTAACGGTATCATTTATACTACCAGTTGGAAGCTAACTTTGGAATATAACAGTAAATTCGACTTGCTGATGATTGCCAATAGGTTTACTTGGGCTATTGCACTTTAATTTGAGTGTTTTAGAAATGCATAGCAAACAATCAAAATGATTAAAGTTTTGGTGGATAGCCTATATGTTGTTTTGATATAACTAGCCTCGATAGCATAAGTTTCAAGCTTAAAGTAGGTCGTTTTAAGACTTGATTTAACATGGTTGAGTATCCAAGTTGAAAGTTTATTAGAATGTAGCTACAGCTAATATAGCTGCATGTTTAGTGATGTATTTATATAGACTACTATATATATTTATAACCATCATATAGGAAAATAAGTTACGCTGAGGTTGGGATGTATGGTTTTATATATGTACATTTTGGAACACTTGTATTTACATCGTAAACATTAATACAGTCTAGATAAAGTTTATAATTACATAAAATATACGGTTATAATCCAAGTGTGGTAAAGTTAATTTATTGATATCAGTTATCAATTCAGATATATCATTTCAACAGATGCATTTGAAAAGCTTGCCAAATTATATTATAAAATGGATTAAATTACTTATCAATGATCATTGGTATCGTAGTCTCCAACTTAGTCTTTAAGGTTTGAAATAGTCTAGTTCTATAGTGGATTTTTGCATTTAAGTATCCTTCCTTTAAAAAGCCTTTATATGTTAATCCTTATAACTTAATAGTATAGTTGTAGTTTTTCATAAAAGCACATTTGCTTGTATGTTTATATTTATTATTAACAAAGTGCGTATTGTGATGGTACAGAAAATAATTGAAAAGATATGCATTAAGCCTTGCATATACAGTTATCTTTAAACAGGGATTTCTATAGATTTAAATTCCATAAAAGTAAGCTTTGATACGTCTGGTTTGCAATACATAGTATAAACAGCCTTGCCCAACATCGGTAAAACAGCAAACTAAAGAATGATTCCATTACTAATGGAGCTCTCAAATATATCCTAAAACAGCCTTTGGCAGAGTCCAATTTTCGAGTTATTTGATAGGTGTATTTGTTACAGCTGCTTACTAAAGGTTGCGGAAAATTTTTAATTGAACAAATATTACGAAACAAATCTGTCCAAACCAGTTTTGGTATTACTGACAAGGAACCCGTTTAAAATCTAAAGATTAGGTGGTGGATAGGTTGTGACTAATGAAACAGGTAAAATGATGATCTTAGAGCAGCTATTATTGGCTGGATGTGTCTGAGGTGGCGCTTTACCCACCTTGAAATTTGTCTATTCACAAGAAATTTGAAGCCATCATTCGATATAAATGAAATTTTACTGAGATAAGATAGTACCAAGATAAAAACGTTCGATTTCAGTACATCATGACCTTATAAAGGGGACGGCAGTAGTGTGCACCCTAAACCTTTATCTGAAAGAGTGAACTTACAAAACACTTCTACCTCATCAAAAGAATTGAGACCTTCCCCAACCTTTGCAAAATTTTATTGATAGCCTAATAAATATGACCACCTCTAACTACCCTGAAAACGTCGGTGTCGTAGCTGCCGAAGTATACTTCCCTCAAAGAGTAGGACCATTATATTTCAAATGTCGCTAACTAACCGTCCCTTATATTTAAATTGAAATTAGTATGTCAATCAATCTGAATTAGGTAAGCAGCACTAAATCGTATATTTGTAGTAACCCATACTTTAGAACAGTTTGACGGCGTCTCAGCCGGAAAATATACTATTGGTTTGGGTCAGACCAACATGGCCTTCTGTGGTGATTTAGAAGGTAATTGTACAACCTACCATTTCCAAGACTAAACCCAAAAATTGCAAAATTTTAACGTACCTATTAGATATCAACTCCATCTGCTTAACTGGTAAGCTTCTGCATGCATGCTTAAACTAACTTTTTTGTAGCCGTCAAAAACCTTATGACCAAGTACAACATCTCCTACAAAGATGTAGGAAGGTTGGAAGTAGGTACCGAGACCATCATCGACAAGTCCAAGTCGGTCAAAACCGCTATTATGCAGCTGTTCCAAGAATCAGGGAACTTTGACGTCGAGGGTGTCGATACCACCAACGCCTGTTACGGCGGTACCAACGCCCTCTTCAACACCTTGGCTTGGGTAGAATCTAGCTACTGGGATGGTAGATATGGTATTGTCGTAGCTGGTGATATCGCTGTCTACGCTGCTGGATCCGCTAGACCTACCGGTGGTTGTGGTGCCGTTGCCCTCCTTATTGGGAAGGACGCTCCCATCGTATTCGATAGAGGTAAAGCTAGAGTTAAAGTAGTTTACTTATGCTCTGTCCAACTTAGGTCTACGTGCTACTCATATGGAACACGTCTATGATTTCTACAAACCCAATTTAATGTCCGAGTTCCCTGAAGTCAATGGTGTACTTTCGGTTGAATGTTACTTGCGTTCCGTCGACAAAACCTACGAACTTTACCGCCAAAAATACGAGAAGAAGGTAAGCCCACTTTTTGATTTTAGCACTCAAATACCTTTACTAGTTCCCCGGAACTAAAGTCACCCTCGATACCTTTGACTACTCTTTATTCCACTCGCCATACACTAAGCTCGTACAAAAGTCTTACGGAAGATTGGTAATTAAGCTTTAACTTCTAATTTCTGCTTGTACTAAATGCCATTATTTAATTACTTGTAGGCCTTCAACGACTTCTTAAATGATACCGAAAACCCCAAATTCGAAGCAGTCCAACAGTTCAAAGGACTCAAGTTGGAGGAAACCTACAGCGACAAGATCTTGGAAAAGGCCTTTGTCGCTCAGTCCAAGGATCAGTACGCCCAGAGGGTAGCCCCCACTCTACTGGCCGCCAAGAACTTGGGTAACATGTACACTGCCTCCGTTTACGGTGGCTTAGTCTCCCTCATCTCGGAAGTCGCCCCCGAAGATCTGGTATCATCACTTTTCTACATCTGTTACCTAACTTTTATCACTTTAGCTTAACCGACGGGTAAGTATCTTCTCCTATGGCTCGGGATCGGCCGCCTCTCTCTTCTCCTTCCAAGTTGTTGGCTCAACCGAACAGATGCGCAAGACCATCAACTTTGCCGAACGTTTAGCTGCTCGTACCAAAGTTGAACCAGCCGAGTTTGACAAAGTTATGTTGTTGCGTGAGGAAACCCACCACTTGCACCCCTACCAGCCCCAAGAGGAAATTGCCAAGGTCGATGTAGGAACCTTCTATATTCAGTCCATTGATGCCAAGTTCCGAAGGGAGTACGCCATTCGCGCTTAAAATTTTTACCTTCTCAAGTTGACTAAACTTTTTCCAATTTTAAAATGTATACGTCTAAGATCCAAACAATAAACTAATGTTACGCTCAGATTTAGTTTTGCTTTTAATTCCTTTGCTATGGTTGTATAGACTTGCTTTGCATAGCTGTGGTCTTAGGAAGTGGAATAGTTACTTTTCGATATCTGAAATACAAATAGCATTATCTTACCTAAGCTAGTTTTGATTTCAAGCTTATTTAGAGGACTCTTAATATCACATATTTACTGCTTTTCAACACCATGTAGAATCCTATATGCTTTGTTTTCTAGAGTTGATAGTAAAGTTCTATTTTTCAAATCAATACGATAAGCTATTTAAATCCATAACGCAAAGTTACCTCGGATTCATCCAAAAATTTTCGATTATTTGAAGTTCAATTTCCCAATCTAAAGTTTTCAAGCTTCAAGAAATCATCAAAATTTACAGCCCAGTTGCTTTTATCAACACCAACATAGTATAGATGCCATTAATAATAATATGTGGGTATCCAAGCAGTGGTAAAAGTCAAAAAGTAGCCCATTTAAAAAGCTACTTAAACGAGCGTATCCAAGCCGAAAATTTACCTTTGGCAGTCAAGGTGGTGGATGACAAAAGTTTAGGATTTGACCATAGTACCTACGCCCAGCAGGTAGATGAAAAGAAGTTACGAGGAGCATTGTTGACAGCAGCCGAACGGTTAGTAACTAAGAACGATATAGTCATTTTGGATTCCAACAACTACATAAAAGGTCTGAGGTACCAGCTCTACTGTGTAGCTAGAGCTATAGCGACTCCTCACTGCGTGGTAAGCTTTGCTTATTTTTTAAAGTTGTTTATTTTTGAAATAGATCCATGTTGGTGCCCCTAAAAATTTGGCCCAACAATGGAATTCGGAGCGGGACGACAAATATGACGAAAAAGTGTAATTTATACATTTAAAATAAACTCCACTAATTCTTTAAAATTGTAGGTTTGAAGAGCTGATAAACCGATTTGAGGAACCCATCGGTTCCAATAGATGGGACTCCCCCCTCTTCACTACTATTTACGACGACGAACCACCTTTACCTTTCACTTCCATATGGGACGCTCTAATTTTGAAAAAGGCACCGCCACCCAACTTATCAACCGTAAACACACCACTGTCCAACACCAACTATCTATACGAGTTGGACAAACTGGTATCTAAGGTAGCTACCGAACTCATGGAGAGTCAGTTGGATAATCCAGGTGGTACTGTTGTCATCAACAGTTCCAAGATCAAAGTTGCTTTGCGCGGTAAGCACCTCACTTTGGCGGAAATCAAGAGATTGAAGCGCGCTTTTATTAACTTGACCAAGGCCAAAAACTTACAAGGCATTGGACTGGATAGAATACCCGATATGTTTGTCGAGTTTTTGAATCAGAGCTTTACAACATAATAAATACTAGATATTGAAATTGATGCACTATTTTTAGATATACCTTTTCACTATAGCTGCTGTGTATATTGTATCAAGAATTTATAGCAAATTCAAACACTTTTAAATTTAGTCTTTTGCACAGGCAACGAATCCAGTTTATTTTAGGAGTGTTCAGTAAAGCTATCAGCAAGTGATTTCAAATATTATTTATAAATATACTTTTAAATTAACAGGGCTAAGTAATAAAGCTAAAGGGTATTGGTATAGTATAATGTAAAAATTCGAGCATGTAAATCAAACAATACGCTCAAATATTAGGATGCAAAATAAACAAAAAGTATAGCACAACTTTACTCTAAGGCTGATTAGGTAGACTTCTTCTTGTTCTTGGACTTCAACAGTACGGAGGCTAAAAACCCACCAATACCAGCTACACCAATAATCAAAACTAACAGTGGAGCATAGATGACTAAGTTGTTACCGGGGAAGTAGCTCTGTAAGAAGTGATCGGTATCTAAAAATGGCTATTTTGAAAAAAGAAAATTAGAAAAATTGAAAATGAAAAAGAATGGGAAAATTTACCAAGACTAAAGCCCAAGTCGTATAGTAGGAAAATACAATTAAACCTACTAAGATCAATGCATAACCTACGAGTGTATCTTGTGATGACTAAAGTAAGATGTTAGCTGGGATGGAGGATAAGATGGGGTACCATTGCTTTGAAACCTTTTAGTTTGGAGTTGGAAAGTGTTGAAGTTGAAGAGTTTGATTGACTTTGAACTTTATGGCAAGTTCCAGTGTCATGATTAAAACCTTAATTTCCCGATTGGAATTTAGTATCTCATTATTGACGTTTTTATACGAATCTATAAAGTCCTGCTAATTTTTTGATCGGATACTCCAATTTACTTTCAAAGTTAAATTTTGGATCTAAACTTCAAAAGTCATCAATTGAAGTGGATTGGAAAATGAAATTATGCCAACTCATTTCAAGGTGAATTACAGTTCAGTTCAGTTGTCATCAAAGTTCAACTAGCACCGTTCACTTCCAACTTTTAAACTACCTAATTGAAAACAAAAGATGCCTTTGGTAAGCGACTTGCTAAAAACTCATCTAATACCCTACTAATGTAAACAATTTATTTAAAATGTAGGAATATGCTTTACAACACAAGTACGCAATTTACTTTAACACTATTTTTAATTTTTTTAAAGGGGTCGGTTCGCCTCACCCAACCCATGGCGTAAACAACTCTTCAACTTAGTAACTTTGACCGAGGAGTTGGGTATAACTTCTTTGCCCAAACAACGTTGCCTACGCATAGGTCGCAATGCCTTCACATTTAACTTGATGGTAGTCGGTATGCCTTTTTTACTATATAAAGTTTAATTTAGCTTTTGTTATTTTTGCAACAGGGGAAACTGGGCTTGGAAAGACAACCTTTATCAACACTTTATTCAACACTGATTTGACGGAAAACATTTTACCAAAGGCACCTCAGAAGACTATGAAAGTGGATGTCGTTCCCAACCGCTTTGGTAAATACTCTTGTTTTAATTTTAGGACCAATGTGCTAACTCTGTTTTTTAAAATAGAACTTCAGGAAGAGGGCGTCACCCTTCATTTAACAGTTATTGATACCCCTGGATTTGGAGATCAGTTGAACCGTGAAAACGAGTATCTTTTTGTCCCTTTAAAGCAGCTTTTAAAACTCCTTTTAGTTTGGACCCCATCTTGAATTACATTGATACCCAGTTTGAAAACTACCGTATTGAAGAGTCCAATCAAAACCACCGTGGTCATATTAACGATACGCGTGTCCATGCCCTCCTTTACTTCATCCAGCCTGGATCTGGGTATACATGTAGTTTTTTTAGTATCTAAAGTTTGGAATAGGTTGAGAAACATCGATTCGGTTATCTTGAAGGAACTTAGTGAGAAGGTGAATATCATACCGGTCTTAGCTAAAGCCGATACCATGATGCCCGAAGAGAAGGAATGGAACAAGAAATTGGTATGCACTTTTAGCAGCGCTTCAATTTGATAATCTTTTGAAATAGATAATGAACCAGATTGAGGCCTACGGTATCAAGCTCTACCCTATCGATTACTGCGATGAGAAGGAACTTGTCAACCCACTCTTGGTAAGATTTGCAATATATTGGTAATTTCACCGATACTAACATGATTCCATTTAAGAAACACGTCCCCTTTGCCATCATGGGTAGCCAGAATCTCGTTGATAAGGATGGGAACAAGGTTCGCGGACGCAAGTACCGTTGGGGTATTGTCGAAGGTAAGCTTTCAAAGCAAAATTGATCTAAAACTTTGGTCGCAGTCGACAACCCGGAGCATTGTGACTTTGTCCATTTGCAGAGTATGCTGATGAACACCTGCCTGCACGATATTATCGAGTCGACCCACCACACCCATTACGCCTCTTACCGTGCCAAGAAGTTACGCCAAACGGGACGCCCTGAATCCATATTGGAATGCGATGATGCCTTCCTAGATCGAGTTGAAGGCCGTAAGGCCGAGTTCTCGGAGGATATGCTGCGCAAGGAGGAAGAGATCCGTCAGAAGTTCGTATTGCAGGTACGCAACAAGGAGACCGCCTTACGGGTGCAGGAGGAACAGGTATATTTCCTATTCTTTTTGAGTGGAAACTAACTTGATGCTTTTTTGAATTGAAATTTTGTAGCTACACCAAAAGGGTCAACAGCTTATGGCTGAGATTGAGAAGGAACGTCGTCAGCTCGAGGCCGAGGAGCGTGAGATCGATGCCCTTTTCGCCCAGCGTAGCATTATGTAAGCTTAATTATTTTGTAGCTGCTGATTTTCCTTACCCTTTTATCGCTATTTTCAAAACTATCCATTGAGGCCTAACCCCAAGATGTTTAACCAATAAACAGTTTTCATTTGGACAAAATAAAACTTCATTTCTTTTCAACTTAACACAATCAAAGCTTGTTATAAGAAGGTATTTTATGTCGAACTTTGCTAAAAATAGGGATCCCAAGATTCCGAAAAAAGAAGATAAAGGATATCAAAAATGATCAGTTGAATTCAAAGTATGACTCCCTTCCTATAGCAAACCATTTCTTTATCAAAATATTTTCATAATGGGTTTTCACTGTATGAAGTAGCTTTATACCTTCATTTTTGTACTTGGAGCTGATTTTTCATTAGTTTGGTTGATGTATAGACGAATACTTACTTTTTGCTTGTACACAGTTTTATCATAAATGAAATTACTATATTTGTGTTTCTATCTATCATATTTGAAGCATAGTATTTGATAGAAATATACATTTCTTACCCATTTTTCACTTTGGTTTGTTATCCAATCCCTATAGTAACGCAAATTATATAATTTACTAAACTTCACCAAATCAATACTTTCAGCTTTAAAGCTATGACCTAAGTTTTATTTCTATTGAAAATTTTTGGCTTGTACAAAAGTGATCCATTTTGAAAGTTTTTATGGAGCATCCAACTAAATCCAACATTTTTACAAGGGCTGAAGATAATGGTAGTTCATTCATCGCATCATACGTTACAGATCTTAATTAAGAATGCATCCAAGGCGTTCAAGCTGGTGACCTTTAATCAATTTGCGGGTCAAAAAATTGTTATCAACGCTTCTGCACTCTGCCGACAATTCCTTTGTCAGCCTAAAACGAAATTACCTGCAAACAATGCTACGTTAGGGGTGTTTGAATTGGTTCGCCACCTTACCGCAAAGAAGATAATACCAACTTTCGTCTTTGAAGGTATCGACGATAAGGACGATATATTCAGTGAGAAGCGACGTAGACTTGCTTTGATAGAAGATTGTAAAGATGGGTTAAAATTCGAAGAGAAGCGGTTAATTGAGTTGAATAAGTTTCGACTAATTGTCAACAGCTACTTTAACTTTTACAACCAAGTCAACCTACTAAGTAACTATTCAATTTTATCTGGAAACTAACCGTATGTAGAGCAAAGTAAGATGGACGCGGTGCTAGCTTTAGGATATAGTACCTTAGATATTAAAACCTTCAATAGTAAGCTGAACGAACTGATGGAAGATGATTTTAACGAGCTAGTAAGGAAGTTCGGATTTAAAGACGCTAACAAACCTTACGAAGAGCTCAAGTTTGCTAATTTGAACTACTTGACTGACCCTGAGACGAGTATCGATTCTCTCAAGATTGAGCTACAGCGTATGTCCACTTTTATCGACCACACCTTACATAAATTTATACCGAAACTCGACCTACCTTGCTTCGATGGGAATATACCTTTTGATCGGGATTCGCTACTCTACATCAATCATCAGATCAAATCCATTGTACAGTATTCAAAAAAGGCGTCCCGCATCTTGGAGGAACGCATAAAGGCACTTTCCAACTTTGAGGATGAAGAAGTTCGAGCCATGTTACATGATCTCAGCGTACCTTATACGGTTACTCAAAACACGTATGCTGACGCCGCCTGCGTACATCTGTTGAACAACAACAATGCCTACAAGTTTATGGTATCGGACAATGTCACCAGTCTGGGTTTTGACCAGATTGTTCCCGAGAAGGGCATCATTTTCGATATCCTCAACCCCAATCCCTACCATCTATTTACCGATGGAACAGAGCTTCTAAGTGAACTCAAATTCGATCAAGATGATATGCGTAACCTGCTGATCCTAAGTGAGCCTGAGTTTAACTGCACCTTTCGAGGACCTACCCCGCAGTACTTTATTCGTCTTATCCAAAAGTACAAGACTTTGGAACAGATACGTAAAGTCATCCCCAACAAAACCTCCTTAGGTTACGTTCCCCAAGACTACATCCAACTGCTTACCAAGAAACTGCGACACTCAGACATCATAAAAAGTGATGAGAAAAGCTACACCAACTTTATAGAGGCCCATAGAATATTGGCCAGATACAAGATCAACAGTAAGGATGTCAAGAATTATCTCTTCCTCCCCAGCACTGAGGTTGATGAGGAAGTGGTGGTCGAGGATCCCGATGGTAGGGAAGGCTTTGTTGAAGTTTTGAATAAAAATTCGTAGACTATTGCAGAGTCTAGAGTTGTTTTATATAGATTTGTAGAATTGGAGTAATTAGATTAGTTAGTCATATATTTACTAATCTAAAGTTTGAATAGTAGCCAAAATTTGAACTAATAATCCATCAGTTTCTTTGGAGTTTGTAGAATATAGTTTGTTTATTAGGTATAGGTGAGTGATAATATATAAGCTTTTAAATATATATATTCAAATTAAATTTTAATCAGCTACTACTAGCTTCTATCTACAATGCCCCATATAGATTTATCAAACACATTTCTTTAATTTAATGTAAAGGATAAGTATATTTTAAAATGTTTGTATAGTAGCTGATAAGATTCTGTTTATTTGATTACAAGATCGCTTTAGCATGTATTGATAATATCTTAATAAGAGCTGGGTATGAAATTTGGCTAAATATTTTGGGTCTTTGTAATAAAAACTATACTGTGAATATTTTAAATCATGAATACTAAATATATATGAATATATGTTAGGTTTGTTAGTGAGTGATAGCAAAATTTACAGTTGGTATGGCAGCAGATCAATTGGCTTTATAATTTCAAGATGTTTCGTTGCTAAACTAGGAAGCTAATGGTACTAATATTTCATATAATGAGTCTATATGGATTCTCGATAGCAATAGTATCTTAAAACTAAAGATCCAATTCTATTTTGAAATTGGGGCTTTTCATTGTTCTCAAGAAAAGGCCGCTACTCCTGAATTGTCCGTTATGTGCAAGTCAGTGTCACTAAGGATTCACTGTATGTATAAAGCTACCAAACTAAGTATAAATTTGGTATCTATGTTAAATCCATTGCTTAAAGTTGTGCTTGCAATAAACTGCGATAAATGCTATGCAAACAATTAAAAGTTGACTGTAGATGAAATCCATATAAAGGATGCTTGTAACTTATGATTTGTACCTTTTGCGGCTTCATGCTACGGACTATTGGCAGTTTTACCTGATTCCAATTGGAAACCACCGCAGGCAACATGTTTTCAGAAATGAATTATAGGTATGTTGCTGAGTCCACTTCCTCACTAAATAGATTCGAAGTTGATTACTAAATCAGCTCAATTCATTCGGGTCAATGGTGTAGAAATTTACCCTTTTTATGCCACTTTTGGGTAAAAAGGAAACAATTATGTAACTGGATGGATCCAACCATTGGCCAGCATACCCGAGCTTCAAGGATGGCTACTACTTTACGATCGCATAAACTATCCTTTACAACTGGGATGTGGACGAATTAGCTCCCAAAATTTGGAAATTGATTAGCAGCAGGTTAAATGGAATAGTATGCACCATACTGTCCAATGAAATACGTAGACTAGATGGGAGTTCATGGGTTTTATTTAAGCTTTTCATCATTAAGGATACCTCAGCCAATAACAGCAAGTCTTGCGCAAAAGTAATCCAATCCTATTGAGCCTATAGGCTAGATTAGGTGCTAAAATTTGAAAATTATTTTTTGAGGTTTCCACTCAGCCCTCTATCTATAAAAGCCCAAGTTTTCAAAGTTTGTACTTGAAGAGAAAGTTATTTGAAATCCTTGCCCTAAACTCGATCCTTGCTATGTTTAACATGAAGTCACCCCTAGCTAAACCTACCGCCAAGGTGGGTCCGGTTAAGCCAATCAACGGTGTATCCCGCGACCGCAGCACTTCAGTTCCCAACCCATCCAGCATAGGTCAACATCGCTACTACATGCCTCCAAGCCAAATACCGCCGCCCATCGATACGGGCCGACCGAACCGAGCTGAAACCGGCTTCATCGACAACGACCTCCTGGAACGGTTCAACAGCCTAGGGCTCGGTCTCGAGTACGAAGGTGCTTCCCACATGGACCATGACGAATTGGATATCAAGTCCAACGGTTCCTCCTCGCCCAACTCCAACGAGACGGCGGTCAAGAGCATCGTCCTCTACAAAACGGAGATGTGCGCCTCGTTCATGGCGACCGGCGCCTGTAGATACAAGCTCAAATGTAAATTTGCCCACGGGTACCACGAGCTTCGACCGGTCTCCAGGCACCCCAAGTACAAGTCGACGCTGTGCCGCAACTTTTTGGAGCACGGGTTCTGTCCCTATGGCAAGAGATGCTGCTTTTTGCACAAGTCGATGAAGGACCTCCAGAACATGGAGAAGATTCAAGTCCAGGCCCAGGTTCAAGCCCAAGGTCAAGATTTCTCGGTCCAGCCCGGTTTGTCCAGCTACCTCCCCACCGGTATGGGTTACCAGTCCAGCGAATCCAACTCGGTCCCTACTAGCCCACTGTACTCCGAACCCCCGAACTCAGGCAGACCCTTCCGCAACTCCAAATCCATGGATCTACGTCACGCCAGCTTCCAGGACTTTGTCCACAGCGAAGCTCTTTTGCACGGCTACCAGATCTCCAGGAGCAACTGGACACCACCTGACCACAAGAAGTTCCAGGTCTCCGAGTTCGTACCTCGTAAACCTTTGCGCCACCACTCCTTTCAAAATTCCAATGGCAGCAGCTACCCTACCAACGGAAATGTATTTTTACCCCAAGCCGGTCGTACCAACATCGACCAGTCCATGCTGATGCTGGATCTCGTTTTGAACCAGGACAAGAAGCATCCTTCGCCTCACCCAATGACATCCCGTCCTAATTATTCTACCGCAGACAGTCCGGTCGTCCAGTAGTGGCGCCTACTAATCCTCTATCTATAAGCCACTTTGCTTCCTCTACCTTATTTATCTTTTCGCATCTTCCAAAAGCTTGAAGCCGTCTCGTGTTGTTTTGCTTTTCGTTTTAACTTGTGGTAATTTAATAGAAATCTTAATTAAATTATGTTGAATAAATATTTATGATAATCTACAATTCGCCCAGGCTACACACCTACACATAGTTTCTTGTATAGCCTAGGACTTGATTTTCCATCTTTTTGGGTTTACAATTTGGATTACTGTTTTAGCTCTACATCTATTCGACATTTTAAGTTTAGTTTGGATTTGAGTTTTGGTTACCACAAGTGTGGTTCTATTGATCTAATTGCCTGACTCACATTAACCTGCTCAAACCGGTTTTCATTGCTTCTGATGCTTACGATAGCAGCACATATAGCATTGTACTTATAAGCTAAGGCTTTGAGAAAGTACAAGAGCAATGTACTGAAGCTCAGAGTTAAATTGCCGCCCTTATCATATCCCACTGCTATTTCAAAATGAGTAACATGTATAAGTTACCGGTACCACTTTAAAATGGTAGGTAGAATATCCTTTGAAAACTTATCTGATTTTTAGATAGAAATAGTGTCAGCTTATCTGGCTTAGTTGAGGATACTTGGAATCAAAATATCTTTTCGAGCTATATCAAGTATACAATTCTTTTAAGATGATTTCGAAGATGTGTTAACAACTGATGTAGTTTGGAAAGCATTTACAAAGTAAAACCATACCGATTTAGTAGTTTTACGAAAGGTATAGGGGCTGCTTGCTATTTCCAGCAATAAAACTAAAGCAACCTTATGTATCGCAGTAAACTTTGGTTAGGGTAGCCAACATTTACTGAAGGAGTTTTAAAACAAGTGGATATAGTACGGTGTTGTAGTTTTAACTACTTGGGTATAAATCTTCCCTCATACCCTCCCAACCTTCCTTTTGGTTTCAATACTTTCCTTATCCTCTGCAGTCTGGATTATATAATTAAAGTATCCAATAGCTCTAACTTGGTGCTGATTTACTGCCATACTATTTGTTACAATAACTGCAGGATAACTTCAAATCCGCAATTCTTTTTAGTAACTTTTCAAGTTGAACCAAAGTGAAACTTCAATACTCCTAGCTTTTCTATAGAACTTTGATAGACCAACAAGCAAACCAACAGTATCAACATACAAAGACTTGAGTTTAAAGGATATTCAGAATTTATTTCAGTATTTAGAAGCTTGTCTAGAATGTCAAATGGTATGTTGTAGAACCGATATATTTTTTCACTTTTTAATTTCAACATTCTAACAAACTTTTTCTTCTACAGTTAAATTGTCAAGGGAGGAATTTAGAAAGGCCAAAGATTTAGAAGCGGCACGTAAGGCCGGTACGGCACCAGCTGAGCTCGATGAAGAAGGCAACGAGATCAACCCACATATCCCTCAATATATTTCCAAAGCGCCATGTAATAGAATCTATCGATAAATTTTAACCATGTTAGGGTACTTGGATAGTGGTGTTGCAAGTTTAAAGCATCAGAGACCCCAAAAATTAGATGAGGATAAGCCGCTTGAAGATAAGATCGTTAAAGGAATTAAAGTAAGGTAGTTTCTGATGTCTACTTCAATCTAATTTTATTGTAGAGTCAAGCAGCAACCAAGTATCGCAAAGGAGCTTGTCAGAACTGTGGAGCTATGAGTCATGTAACTAAAGATTGTGTTGAAAGGCCTCGTAAGGTTGGCGCCAAATTTTCAGGGAGGGATATAAAAGTAAGTTAACTAACCATTCCTACTCTAATATGTTTAGCCTGATGAGATCTTTGCCATCAACGAAGAAACTTATGATAGCAAAAGAGATCGTTGGAAGGGATACGATCCTAAACAGCACAGTGCCATCTTCAAAAGTAGATTTATAAAAATTAATAATGTTATTTAATATTTATCCAAGCTTATGAGATGGTCGAAGAAGCTCGTAAGAAGCACAAAGCCAAAGAGCTCGACGATGCCGACACCCTGGGCCAAAGCTCGACGCAGAAATTGAAGAAGGTAGTTGACCCCAGCAAAATTGAGTTCGGTTCTAGCGACGACTCGGATGACGACGACGAGCGCTACGCCGAGAAGAGCGACATGCCCGGCCAGAAAGTCGACACCAAATCTCGTACAACTGTTCGAAACTTAAGGTAGGCTCACCACATCAATTTTTGCTCAAATTTTTTTAGAATACGTGAAGATATCCCCAAGTATTTACGAAATTTGGACCCCAACTCAGCGTACTACGACCCCAAATCCCGTTCCATGCGTGACAACCCCTACGCCGGCAAGAACGTCAACGATGTACCTTTTTTATTCTCTATTAGTACTTATAAGTTTAGTCCGATTATGCCGGTGATAATTTCATAAGGCAATCTGGAGATGCCCCCAAGATGGCTGAGCAGCAACTGTTCGCTTGGAAACAGAGTGAAGCTGGCTTAGACCAGGCCCATCTGCAAGCCAACCCCACCCTGTTCGAACGGGTCTACAAGCAGCATCTGGCCGAACAGGTCGAGTCCAAACAAGTGACCAAGCAATCTATACTCGCTACCTACGGTGGTACTGAACACCTCGACGCCCCCGACCGTGAACTGCTGTTGGCTCAGTCTGAGCACTACGTCGAGTACAACCGCACTGGTCACGTCATCAAAGGGCAACCACGCGTCGTCGCTCAGTCTAAATATGCGGAGGATGGTACAATTTTTTACTTTTTATTTTCTCTAATGTATAACTTAGTTTATCTACATAACCATACATCAATCTGGGGATCTTATTGGGAAGATGGTAAGTGGGGATATCAGTGCTGCAGATCTATCTTGAAGAATGCGTACTGCGTACCAAAGTCGGGAGTTGAAAACCAACAAGAATAGTTAATGGTACTGCTTTCCTTTATTTCTCGTCCGCTTAAATCGAACTTATTATATTAACAAACATAATTTTGTCTTTTTACTTTGGGATAGAGATATGCTTTATACTGGATTGGTTTATTATATATAGTATCGTTTCCTTGTATCCTTATAAAGCATACATATATACTTTTTTTAATTTGAGTATTTTTCCAAGACAATTATTCGCTTTGGCTGTCATAGATATAAACGTTGTGGAATTCTATTCTACTACTTTGAGGTGTCACTAGAAATATTTTTTCTATCCATTTACTTTCTATCACTTAAAGGAATTTATCAATATATATAGTGTATAATTTAAACTGTTTCAAATAAAAAGTTTGTAACAAACATCTTAAGACATAGCCGATATATTCAAACTCTATTTAATGAGATAGTTGTATCAAACAACATAAGGGGATTTACAGTCCAAACTAATTGTAGATAATAGGTGCAGGAAATGAATTTCTGAATGGTGGTTCGTTCTTGCAAGGACTCACAAATACATTAGTATATTTTTTCATGCTTGACTTTGGGTACGCTAGGTTTGGGATCTGGTGTAGATTCTGGAGTATAGGGCTTAGGGACTGGCTTGGGTGGTGGTGTAGTTTCAGGAACATAGGGTTTGGGGTTTGATGGAGGTTCAGATCCATAGGATTTGTGACCTGGTTTAGGTGCAGGGTTGGGTTCCGGCTTAGGCTGGGGAACGTAAGGTTTGGGGTTTGGCTTAGGCTGGGGGATATAGGGTTTGGGTTCTGGTTTAGGTGGTAACGTAATCTTAGGGATATAGGGCTTGGGTCCCAGTTTAGGTGGTAACGTAATCTTGGGGATGTAGGGTCTGGGTTCTGGTTTAGGTGGTAATATAATCTTGGGGATGTAGGGTCTGGGTTCTGGTTTAGGTGGTAATATAATCTTGGGGATGTAGGGTCTGGGTTCTGGTTTAGGTGGTAGCGTAATCTTGGGGATGTAGGGTCTGGGGTCCGGTTTGGGCTTTGGCTTATGTTCAGGTTTATAATTGGAATCGTGAGGCTTGTGCTCTGGTTTAAAGCTATCAGGCTTATAGCTAGGATTGTGGGGTTTAGGTTTAGGCTCTGGTTTAGGTTCGGGTTTAGGCTCTGGCTTGGGTTCTGGCTTATAGCTAGGATTGTGGGGTTTAGGTTCAGGTTTAGGTTCTGGCTTAGGTTCGGGTTTAGGTTCAGGTTTAGGTTCTGGCTTAGGCTCTGGTTTAGGCTCTGGTTTAGGCTCCGGTTTAGGTTCTGGTTTAGGTTCTGGCTTAGGCTCTGGCTTGGGCTCTGGTTTAGGTTCTGGCTTAGGCTCCGGTTTAGGTTCTGGCTTGGGCTCTGGCTTGGGTTCAGGTTTAGGCTCTGGCTTGGGTTCGGGTTTAGGTTCAGGTTTAGGCTCTGGTTTGGGTTCGGGTTTAGGTTCAGGTTTAGGCTCTGGCTTGGGTTCGGGTTTAGGTTCAGGTTTAGGCTCTGGCTTGGGTTCGGGTTTAGGTTCAGGTTTAGGCTCTGGCTTGGGTTCAGGTTTAGGTTCTGGCTTAGGCTCTGGCTTGGGCTCCGGTTTAGGTTCTGGCTTAGGCTCCGGTTTAGGTTCTGGCTTGGGCTCTGGCTTGGGTTCAGGTTTAGGCTCTGGCTTGGGTTCGGGTTTAGGTTCAGGTTTAGGCTCTGGTTTGGGCTCAGGTTTAGGTTCAGGTTTGGGTTCTGGTACAGGCTCTGGTGTAGTCTCGGATATGTAGTAGTTGTGTTTTGGTCTAGGTGCAGGCTTGGGATTTTCAGCATCACTGACGCTGGAATAGCTGCCTGGAGTGGTAACAGCACCGGTGATGAAGGTTAAGCCTAAAGCTAAGCTGAGAACTCTTGTTCTAAAGTACATTGTTGCTTTTTGCGTGTTACCGTTTGAATATTTCAACAGGATAGCAAGCGATCACTTTATATATACTTACCTCTTACAAGGAAATGAAGGCATGATGCAACAAATTCTAAATCTAGTATAAACCAATACACTTATTTCGACTTGAACTTTGATTTCCAAAAGCTTATTGCCAATGTCCAGTCTTATGGATATAGAACAATTTTGTTTGATTTTTTGCATCTTTCCACACACTTTACTTGAACTTGGGTACATTCACGAAGTTGATTGCCATTGTTTTGAATCCAAAGCAATTTCAACCTGCTAATCGGTTCAAGATTAATACGGCCAACTCACTTCAATTTGAAGATGGGTTAGTATAGATGACAATGTGTGAAATTGATAGTTAGATGAGTCCTCTCAAAAGAATAGCAGTGCACCCAAAGCAAAACTACTCATTTCTCCGATCAGAAACTAATAAAACTTTATATTACTTCTTTTTAAAGGATTGAAGCGACAGTTTCTGAACTGGGTAACATGTAGCTAAAGTTGAGATGAACTTCGATATTCAGTTCCAAAAATTGCAAAATATTTCTGTTATATTGCCTCATTATACATCTATAATCTATACCTTTTAATTTCCATTAGAAAGCTTTCAAACATTCTCTATTCAATTTATCTATCTACACATACAGCCAATATATGTGGTTCTATTGCCTCCATTCCTCTTAAATGATCTTATTCTTTACCTGAAGTTGGAAAATATAAGAGACGGAGATAGTGCTATTTTATTGCATAAATAAAAGTACCTATCTTTCATCGCTTGAAGAAATACCTTTGCAATTATATTTCAAGCTTTTCTCTGACAAGAATGTGATACACAAATCGATATATTTTCATCTCTATATATAGCATATAGCATCCATCCATCCTTTGGAGAGGTGAACAATATGTGTAGCGTAGACTCAAATTGTCAAACAAAAATATAGCTACAAACTTAGCCTATCCAGATATATGTAAAGAAACGCTGATAGCAAATAATAAAGTTTTAAAATTCAAAATATTTATTAAAATATTTGTAGGAAATGAGAATAGAATATGAGCTTTAAATGTGAATTAGGTATGTAAGAGCTTGCCAGCTTACTAGTATTTTTTAACTGGTTTGACGTCCGGAACGTAGGGTTTTGGAGCAGGAACGTAGGGCTTTGGCTCTGGGACGTAAGGCTTGGATGGAGGAACATATGGTTTAGGCTCTGGAATGTAAGGTTTTGGCTCTGGAATGTATGGTTTAGGCTCTGGGATGTAAGGTTTTGGCTCTGGAACGTATGGCTTTGGTGGTGGAATGTAGGGCTTTGGCTCTGGAACGTAAGGCTTGGATGGAGGAACATATGGTTTAGGCTCTGGGATGTAAGGTTTTGGCTCTGGAACGTATGGTTTTGGCGGTGGAATATAGGGCTTTGGCTCTGGGATATAAGGCTTAGATGGAGGAGTGTATGGCTTAGATGGAGGAGTGTATGGCTTTGGTTCTGGGACATAAGGCTTAGGAGCAGGTTTGGGCTTGTAAGCGTCGTTTGAATAGCTAGCTGGAGCAGCTACGATGTTGGTGACAAATATGGAGCCTAAAGCTAAAATGATGACTTTTGAATTGAAGTACATTGTTATTGTTGTATTACTATTTGATAACACAGCAAAATGGTAGGTAGTCACTTTATATACAAAATCCCTTGATACAAGACTAGGACACCGATGTCCCTGCTCCTAAACATTTAATACGGGGAAGTCTACTTTAGTCTACTTTTTAAGGAATAGGAGTTGTTTAAAGTTAAATTAAAGTCTAGTTTCCTATGGCCGCTTAATTAGTTTTTAAAGTTGTGGAAGGTAGAAGTAGCATACTATGGGGTCTACAGGAATCCCTATCTACTTTTTTGTGGGTTTGCTATCTACTGTATTTTTATACACACGACTATGAGCTGGTAGAACCTAGAGCTTAAATTTTTAGCAAAATTTTTAGATTAGGGGCAAGGTAGAATTCGTAATATCTAGAGAATATGTCTACTATTTAATAAAAGGACGAAAAGATCCTCCTATCTGATAGATAGAAATTTGGGACAGGGTCTTTTGATAGCTTCTCCGATTCTCGTCTGAATAACTAATTTAAATGAAATTTAGATCAACGTTTAACACTGAGATCCTATATTTATTTTTAGCAGTCGCTTTTTGTTTAGCTTTAAAATCCAATAGCTTCTAAGATAAGATAATACTTGCAATAAGTTATATACATATTGAATAGGTAAGTTTTACGACTTTTCTATTATAGTTTATATTGCTTTGAGGAGCTGTTGAATTTTTAAAGCTAAAAATATATAGCTGCTGAGAGCAGATGTTGGATGCGTTAAAGCTACACCCTCTTACTGCAAACAGCGACTTTATTTTCATACAATAAATTGAAATTCTGGTTATAACATCATTTTAAATATGGATTGACTACATATCCTATTTATATATGTTTTATAATTAGCCGTATAGGAGTTTGCGTCTACATTCTGGATTGCTTTTCGAAGACGAGCAAATACTGAGATTGATAGATGTAATTATACTAAATTTCTGATGCTTAGACTTGAACATAAATAGCTTGAAAAGTACTGTATACACTTTATTTATGAATAGCTATTACAATCACATAACAATAGCGAGCTTATGGAAATGCTAACTAACGTTAGTTTAGCTTCTATTAAATTCACACCCATCGATTTTTCACAAAATATAATAATATAAACATACATTCTTTTTACGAGCAAAATATATAACTAAAATATTTGATTTATTAAGTTTTATTTTTAAATAATTAGGTCATATACATGTTCAATTATCGGCTTGCGACACCTTCAGCCTATTTGTAGGAAGGGTTACGTTTGGGCTGGGGCTGATAAGGCTTAGGCTGGGGTTTGTATGGTTTAGGGGCTGGTTTGTAGGGCTTAACGATAGGCTTGTATGGTTTTGGAGCAGGCTGGTAGGGCTTTACAACAGGCTTGTAAGGTTTGGGCTGAGGCTGATAAGGCTTACGAGGAGGTTGTGGGATAGGCTTGTAAGGCTTGTTACCGTTACCGTAAGGTTTTGGAGCAGGCTTTGGGTTATAATTATTGCTGTTGTAGTTGGCAGGTACCGATTCAACGGTTGCTAAGACGAAAATGCTTAAGACGATGGAGATAAACTTTGAGTTGGCGTACATTGTATTGTTGTTTGGATAGCGTTATTTGGATATTGCTACTTTGCTTTCATTTGATATCCATTATATATTTGTTCGTTTAGGAGGCCTGCGAAGAGCTGCTAGGAGATGCTATGGAGATTGATTAAAATTTGGTGGACTTGACCTTGTTATATGCTTTTTTCCGCAATCGTCAAAGGAGATAGGGTACTTCCTAGAAGGTTTTAGCAAAGGGATTGGAATACTTTTGCACACATCAAAATGAATCTAAATTAAAGCTTCGACTAAGTGTATATCAGATATAAGGTTGTAAAAGCTTTATTGCATTCCTACAACTCAGTATATTTACTGCTTTGAACAATTTAAGTTTTAAAGTTTATAATATGGATGCGCATTTAACTTATCGCTAGTTTCCATATTATACTGTTCAAATTTAGTGGGGTTCTATCGCATAATGTCTATATGCTAGACTCAAGGAATTTGAATATGCAATTCTATGGGTTTTGAACGAATCAGTCTAGCATCAATTCTAAAGGCAGTCTACTACATATCTTGCGTTTTGGATAGATTTTTTAAATATAACTCTAACACACTATAAACTTAATAGGACTCACTCTGAAAATATGCTGTTAAGTGTAACAAGGCTTGTGTATATTTCAGAAAACTATTGACGCAAATTCCTATAGCCAAGCTTTCGAGTTGGAGTTTGAAGTTCTACCTGAAAGACTCCACGACTCCAACTCCAAAGCTGGTGAGATCTGAAAAGCAGCTTAGAAATCCAACTATTTTTGGGTTTGGAGTGAAGTATGCCACATTTAACCGTCAAGAATATTCTCCATCAGTTTGGGAACACTTTACAGAGCACAGTATGTATTCCATTCCGAAACCTAACATTTGGAAAAGATGTCAACAGGTCATATTTGGTGTGATCGCTAAACAAATTTGGTCCTAGCTTGCTAAACTATCGTGCTCAAATGACAAGTTATGCTTAGCTTACTCAGCAACTATTTTTAGATTATATACGTGGTTAGGCCAATACTCTTATAGAACTATACCCTTGACAAAGTATTCATCTGATAATGTAGACACGTCAAATATAAACTTTACCCATAAAGTGATAGAGGTATGCCACATGGTAGGCAGGCGGTGAGGTTCACTAGTTGTTTCAAAAAGCCAAATTCCTGTGATATGAGTACTAGATATTCTTTCAAAGTATAGAGATATGATCGAAGGCAAGTGATATACTTTTCGGAATTAGTCTATTATAGGTTGGAACTAAGACGTACATATCACATGCCCCGATTAAATCAAAACTCTAGGTAACAAGCAATATCTTTCAAAAATGTGGGTCAAAAGTTAAGGAGGGTCACCTGGTTACCGTGAGGTGTGAGTCAACCGCATCATACGAACTTAGAGGTATCATACGCAATTTTCAACCAGTATTCAGCAATGCCATGTAGGGAAAATAACTGCATGATCCAACACTAACATTTCGAAAAACTGGTATAAAAACCAGTACTAAAGTGCCTGTTTTAATTAAAACACAATACAACAACCATCCAAAAAATGAAATCCGTACAATTCATCACCGTAGGTGCCCTCTTAGCTGCCCCTGCCTTAGCTACCCCCGCCCCAGCCTCCAATGACAAAGGTCTGCCAGGACCTCCCGCTCGTATCGTTGGTGGCTACGAAGTATCTCCTGCTTTCAAGTACAACTGGTTGGCCTCCATCCACAAGAATGGACGTCACTATTGCGGCGGTAGTTTGATCAACGCCAACACTTTGATCACCGCCTCTCACTGCACCACCGGTGCTGACTCCGAGTTCGAAGTCTTGGTCCACCGTCACGACCTCTCCAAGACTGATGCTGACGAGTCTGGTGCCCGTTTCAAAGTTGTCAAGCGTACCAAGCACCCCCAGTACACTGCCAACGGTTACCTTAACGACATCGCCATCTGGAAGTTAGACTCCAATGACACCACTCCCACTGGTATTGAATTGGATGATGGTACCTTGGGTGGCAACCCTGGAACTTTGTACCAAACTGCTGGTTGGGGTACCACTGGTTCTGGTGGCGCCGTCTCCAAGATTTTATTGGAGGTCAAGGTTCCCAACTTCGACAACGCCACCTGTGTCAAGAACTACGCCGGACGTGGTTCTAAAGTCACCGTCGAGAACCAAATTTGCGCTGGCTATCCTGAGGGCGGTAAGGACTCTTGCCAGGGTGATTCTGGAGGTCCTCTCTTTGTTGAGAAAGAAGGTAAGATTACCTTGGCTGGTGTCGTCTCTTGGGGTATCGGCTGTGCCTTCAAGGATCTGCCTGGCATCTACTCCAGAGTCTCGGCTCTAGCTTCATGGGTCAACGCTAACCTCGAATAATTTCCTTAATAAATATATTCATATTTTCATTACCATTTCCAGATTTTGTATACGCATATAGCTTTTGGAATTGATACGGAGTCGGGTAGAAATTAAGTTCCATCCGATTTAAAGTGGCATATACGCATATTTTACCAAGTTCAGTAAGAAAAATGGATAGCTATACTGGGAATATAAACCTTTTAACTGAGCTTATATGATAGTCTGATTATGTATCGTTGCTTTATAGTACATAATATAAAAGTGGCATTTTGCTGAAAGATGAGTAACACAATAAATATTAGATTTATATATACTTGAATACTTTGATGTTTTAAAACGATTATTCCATTAAAATATCATAACAGCTAGAAGATCCACACTTATTTAGAGCTAAAACTTGAATATATAGCTTTCCATCAATACCTCTAGCCTGGATGTACCGCTCATATTAGTAAAGCCAACCACTTGTTTTTATAGTTTCTAATGAAGCAACTTTGGGATAGCAAGTATTACTATATTTTCGTATACTAGTTAAATGCAAAAAAGAATGTTAATGAATTATCGATGGAACTATACTTAGTTTTAAAATTCTTCAACATAAGCTTTTTTACTTTTTGGGTATTTTTATAGTAGAAGGATATAATTTGATTTTTCCGATCCTCGAGGTTCAGCCATAAAATATCATATATTTCAAAGCAAAATGGTTTATTAGGCATAGTTTCGTCTAAAAAACAAGTCATTATACCTATTATATTAAATATAATGCCAATTTTTTGTCTGTGTTTATAAAAAAGGAGTATTTCAATTCAACAGAGACAAAATCCAACTCAAGCTTATACACAATCCGAGATTGCCTAAGATTGTAAACTTATAAAGTGGAAATATACAGTAAAGTTGCTAAAGCTTTTATACGTTTAAACGAGGAACGCATCACTTTATACTTCATATTGCAAAACGCTTAAAGATTCTAGTAGGCTATGCTATCTAAGCCTTACAACAAAAGGTACTGGATGTACAGCTTCATCATAGCTGATTTGAATACTGCATTCAAAGTTTAGATATCGTTAGAAAACAAGAGGTTTAAACTATATAGCTAGCAAAATATGACTATCCATTAACCAATCTATCTTTACTCAAAAAATGAAGAGAAGTTTATGACAGGCTAATGTGTTTTTAGTAGTAGTGTATAAATTATCAATTTGCTTCATAGGTGTTGAATGGTATTGATGGATAGGGGTTTCTAAGTTTGTAACCCAATCAAGCATCAACACTGAATCTAAAGTCAGATGGTGGTTGGAGAAGTTTATAGACTTGGCGACAATTATAAATGCATATACCTTACCAACACAAGTTGACACTACCCTATCTATTTCAGCACTTAAAAAACAATGTAAGGTTAAGAAAATGAATCTTTTTTATTTTCAAAATAAAATAAAGATAAAACCAATCCAGCTCACCACTCAAGTGCCTTAATGAATACCTCTACCTTAGCAGCCATTAATAAAGACCTTCAAGGTTCCACAATTCAGATTGTAGGTGGCTCCTATGTAAGCCCTCTCTTCAAATACAACTGCATGATCTCAACCAAGAGGAAAGAGTGTCACTAGTATGATGGAGTTTTGTACAACGATATCACTTTGATCACGGCTAGCTTGCTGTACTGCAAACGCTGATACTGACTTTTAAGTATTAACCCGCCACTCCCACTAGTATCCGCTTGGATAAAAGTACTTTTGGTGATAATATTAAAGTCATTTTCTTCATTATCGGCTGGAATGGCTTGTTGGAGAGTACTTCATTCATCAGTATTTTGCAAGAAGCCGAGATCTCCAACTTTAACAACGCAACCTACGTCTGAAGCCACATATTTGGAGGGATTCAAGTGGATATAACAAAGTAAGTCTATGCCAGCTACGTCAAAGGTGGCAAAAAGCACCTGTCACAGTGGTTTTGGAGATTCTCTGTTTATATTTAATTCGAAAGATGTAGTTCTAGTTGGAGTTGCATCCTGGAGCAAGGATTGAGACCACAAGAACTACCCTAGCATCTATACTGGAATTTCGGCCTTTTCAAAGTAGATCTTGATCAATTTTGAATGAGCTATATAGGTAGCTACAGTCTATAATGGCATTGAAGCTTAATCCAATATTTCAATTTGAAATGTATATCTACATTTCTTAGCAAAAATCTGTAATTTAGTAGATACTATAATTCATATAATAAAACCAATATTATGTATTTTTAGTTCAGCTATCTCCAACAGTTCAACTATGAAAACATTTAGGAGCCTTGAGAATTAGTTGGGTTTCGGATGTACACAACTATATATCATAATATTTATAAATAATAAATTTATTTACAATCAAATGTTCGAATCTATATAGCGCTTTCGCGTCTATTTTGACCTTGTGATTTCAAATTTAGACGGCTGATACCAACAAAGATAAAAAGCTCAAACTTACCTAGAAAAGGTAGGCTAGGTTTTTATATGGCTAAGTTCAATAGCAAATTGGAAGTTGATACATAACTAAATACTTTCAAGGGAAAAGGAAGAGGCTGATTCAAATCCATGTCAAAGGAAAGTTGATATTGACTAGAGCAAAGGGAATTGAATATAAAGACATGATCTGTAGCTTAGCTTATCTATACATCATAAAAAATTAGAAATGAAACATAGTCACTAAAATAAGATAGAGCTGTAAAAGTTGAAAGGTTTAGAAAGTTAAATTTAGGTTACGGAGGTATGCTTCACACCTGCAAAGGTACGGTAGACCTACCTTAGATAATATTTCGAACTTTACATGTAGCAGATACGACTCAAGTCCGATAGACAGAGATGGCACTTGTAATTTATTTAAGGTAAATTGGTAGGCTTGTGGAGACAACTGCTTCAATTGAATACTATAAAAGTAAAATTAAGATAGCTACCTAAATCCAATTATCTTTGGAAAATTGGTTATAAGGCTCTATAAGCATATATATCAAATCAAAAATTGATTTAAAATACTAAATTTGAGCTACCTTTATTTACACATATCTAAAACTACCGGCGTAGTTCCCATGCAAGCTTTCGATACTTTGAAACCATTTTTTTATAACTTTACTGGTACAGATGTCGAATTTCGATCGATTACAAACTGAAAACCACTTAAAAAACCCGTAAACGCAGTAGTCGGAATAGGTGGCTAAAAATTAATATGAATATACAAAACTATTAAATAAACTTACGAAATTCCCCCTCCAAAAAAGTCGAATCGACAAGGCAACTCTCAATCGGAACTAAAAACTTTTTGAGTGAAGCTATCAACTTTTCAACTTCGATAGGATCAGCATTCTTCTTCTGATAGTTGCTGAGATCGGATTCGAATTTAGACCAGATAAAGTTCTGGTCTTCTTGATCCATAGAACTGATTTCGGGTAGTAAGGCGAGGCTACGTATTGGTTCGGAAAACTTCAACAAGTAAGCCTCTAAGAATTGGGAAAAGTGGTGACCGTTTGGAAATAGGGGACCTAGGCCTTGGGATAGATAGTGAGTATCTAAATACAGGGCTATTTCCCTGGAATCGTAAATTATTTTTTGATGGTCAGTGTTGGGGTTTATTACAATGGTTGGTATCTTGGTCCAAGCTCCATCTCTATAAGGATTAAATTAGCTACTGCTATAAAAAATGATCTACGTTAACTTAGTGATAGTTGGATTTACTTGAGTGAAATTTAAACCGATATGTCGAAAGTTTGCATCCTATCGTATAAAGGTGAATTTGCAATATCTCTATATCATTTACCTTGTGTTTTAAACAGATGTGGGCTCTCCAGCCGAACGGTGAGAAGAATATCTTTGATTCAGGGCCACTGTATAGGTCATAGAAATCTATGATATCGTTTGACATTTTAAAAGTAATTTAGGATAGATGTTAAATCGAAAGAAAAGTTTTCGAAAGTTTGGATGACGTGTATAAGAGACCTATCCAACTTTTCCAGTTTTCAGCAATTGCTAGAGTGGAAGGTCTTCAAATTTATAAAAGTTGGCGGGTTACTGAGATATAAATAAATGTGTAAGATCATATATGTAGAGTAATTTTGATAGACAAGAAGAATAGTATAGTTCTATATAAATCCAAAGTTAAATATACTACTATGTTTACTAGTAAAGTTTAAATGTATGTGCTTTTATACTTTGATTCCTCGTACATTTCAAACCACCACTTTTGATGGTAAGACAATAGCATAGAAATCCCAACCTTTGAGTTTTCAAAATTACAAAGGTGTAAACGGTATACAATCCAAATATAAAGTTGAAAAGTATGTTTGCATTGCTGAATATGCTACTTTACACTATGCAACTACCGCTATTTCTCACCAATTTAGTTGAAAAGTTGCAATAGCTACACATAGTAAATGCCAAGTTCCTGCTGCATATGGAAAGTTGATGGGTAGTGTTCCAGATCTGATTAATTGGCGATTTTTAGATTATATCTCAATAGTTTAAAGTGACAAGTAAATTCGATTGGAAGAAATATATAGCTCTAGTTGATGGATTTAAATCTATTCGGTAGAGGGTTAAGCTTTTGAGCAGCTGATCTAAATTTGAGATGAGGCTAGGTCCTCTGTAGAACAACGTCAAAGTATAGACCGCTAGTTGGATGGCATTTTGGCTGTAGTCTTACTAATTTGGCTAATACATCTTTGCCAAGTTCGCTAAATAGACCATTTTAACAGTAAAAGTGGCATTGGCATATTAGATCCAAGGACACAGTAGTGCCAAGTTGGATTTAGATATAAATAGCTTATCCTGTATTAGCAAAGGCAGGGAATTAGATACATTTATATGTCTAGCGCAAATTCAATCCCAGTTCACATGATAAATAGCCTATGGTTCCGATCTCAACACTAACAAAATCCACTAGTATAAATAGGTGTACACAAGCCGACCTAACCCAACAAAAAACCAAGAAATCCAAACTACATTATAATGAACTTCAATTTAAAAGTAATCACCTTAGTCGTGTTGGCAGTCATCATGACGGTACAAGCCGATTCTCTCAACAACAAGGGTACTGCAACCTGGCACGACTTCAACGATGATCCCTATTGTGAGCAGTTTGACTACAGCAAGATGGATCGCAACAGATTAGTTGCTGTTAACGGAATCTCACTCAAGCATTGTGGTGCTTGCTTGAAGGTCGAGTTACAGAGCGGGAGCAAGGCACCCCAGTACGTCATGGTCGTGGACAAAAACGGAAGTAATATTTTGGATCTAGCCAAGGGTACCTTTAAGAAGTTTGCCAGCTTGAATGTCGGGGAAATTAAAGTCAAGTGGAGTGCTGTCGACAAGAAATACTGCAATGGGATCAATCGAGCTTAACATTTTTATGAATTGTGTACTTTGGATGTACAAACTTCAAATTCAACTTTACACCCTACCTCACTTGATAGTACATAAGTATCTTACAGCAAATCGAGTAAACATTGATTTTTCTCCTTATTTGAGGTTATACTTCTGATGATGCAAAAGCTATATAAATACACATGTTATATCCAGTTTTTATAGTATGCTTTGCATATAAATAATGCTAATTCCAGCTTTATCTTATCTAATTGATATATAACTATAGATGGATATTGGTACCAATATTAGAAAATATTGCTTAAATGAACTAGCTAAAAATATATCAGAGAATTGTATCTAAATGCTATCCTGTCATTATAAATAAAAGAGATACGTATTTTAAGTCTTTTGCAAAGTCAAAGGTATCCCCAATTCCCTCCAAAATTTCACCAACAGATCATATAAGTTGTTAAAAACACGATTTATTTTGAACAAGGACGCTTCTCACAAATAAAGACCAAATCATCGTATAAGGTGTCCACTTCAAGGTTTGTAAATCTTAAAGGACTTTGCGTATCCATCGTGTAACTCCGATATGGAATCGAACCAATCCTTCAAAGGTTTGTGAATGACATCCTCATCAATAACCTTTGTAAATGCTTTTAAATTGAGACACTGAAACCATTTCATAACCCCAAAGACGACATAATCCGAATAGGCAGCTACAAAGAAGTTATAGTATGAGCATATGAAAGAAACTTACGTTTATCCCCATCCAGAAATTTAAATTCTTTAAGAGTAGCGTTCACCGGTGCCAAAAACTGATATAGCTCATCGTAAATCTCCTTCTCCTTTACACTATCGTTGAAGCTGGCCTCTATCATCTCCAAATCCTTTTGGAATCTCGATTTGAAGTAAGCTTGGTTGTTTTCATCCAGACATCGACATTCATTAGGGAATACAAATTGTATCATTGATTTAGCCCTGGAGATCGCGTAAGCTTCTAGGAATTGACTAAAGTTTGGGCCGTTTGGAAATAAAGTGCCGAAGCCTCGGTCCGGGAACCGTTTCTCTAGCTCTAGAGCTATGTCCCTAGAATTATGGATGACTTGCAGGGATTCATTTTGGCCTATAGTAATGACGGGGATTCTCTCCCACTTATTGTCGCTAATTCAATTGTTAGATGGTTTGGGTAATTATTGTACAGTACGTCAACTTGGGTATCTTTTCTTTAATTTCGAGGAAGGTTAGGCCGACATGGTTGAACTCTACACTCTTTCATAAGTAGAGTTAGTAGCTGATTGTATGTAAAAAATGTATGAAAAGTTTACCTTATGCTTCAGCGCCATGTTTATAAACCACCCAAATGGTGAAAAGAAGACTTGACTCTCCTTGGTGTCATACAAATCGTACAAAGTTATCGATTCAGTTGCCATAATTTTTAAAAGTAGTTGTCTATTTGGCTCAAACCTCTTTTTATAGACCTGGATGTGCCTGAGCACATGACTGTATTTTGATAAAATTGTTCTTTGATTGGCTGCGTCAACAGCGACAAAATTAATTGTAACACTGCATTATTTTTCATGAATTTAATAATAGCTTCCAATTAAAGAAGGGATTTTTACATATCCCTAATAGATTACTAAGCTTTCAGCAATTGACTACATGTTTCCTGGCGGATTTCAAGTAGCTATACATAATATATAAACCTTATGTTATAAAAGATATAAAAAGTAAATATAGTTTAATTCATATGTGCAAATAGTCTATTTGAAAACTAAGGCTGTGCATAAATACACGTAAAATAGTGTTGTATGCTGTCCTATATGCTAAGGTTTGTAAACCTTGAAAGACTTTGCGTATCCATCATATAATTCGGACAAAGAGTTAAACCAATCTTTCATGGGTTTATGTGCGACATCTTGCTCAAAAACCTTGGTAAAGGCATCTGAATTGAGTGCCTGCAACCACTTCATGGCGCCAAAGACTACATAGTCGGTGTAGGCAGCTACAATCAAATTAAAAATTTACTTTAAAAAAATTTACGGCTTTCCCCATCCAAAAACTTGAATGCCTTGAGAGTAGCAGTGATCGGTGTGAACAGTTGGCTTAACTCGACATAAGCCTCTTGCTCCCTCTCTTTACTCTCAAAGTTGATTCCAATAGTCTCTAAAGCTGTCTTGAACTTCTCTTGGAAGAGAGCTCGGTTACCGGCATCCAGGCATCGAATTTCGTTGGCAGCTATGAATTGTACGATCAGTTTAGCTTTACTAAATATGTAGGTCTCTAGGAAGTGACTGAATTGATATCCGTTAGGGAACAACGAACCGAAGCCTTGGTCTGGGAACCTTCTCTCCAATTCTACTGCTATTTCCCTTGAGTTGTAGAAGACATCTATGACTTCACCTTGGCCTAAAGTAAGAACCGGGACCTGAGTCCATTTACCGTCTCTAATTTAATGTTAGATAAGTCAATTGGAGGTCTACGTCAATTTAGGGATCTGATCCTTGATTTCTAGGAAGGTTAGACCAACATGTTTAAATTCTAGACCCTTTTAAGATGCAGTTAGCGATATATGAAGTGGAGTAAAACTCACTTTATGTTTCAAGGCCATCCTTATAAACCATGCGAAAGGTGAGAAGAAGATCTGGTTCTCTTCACCGTTGTAGAGGTCGTATATAGTTATCGCTTCGGTTGCCATAGCTTTAAAATGTCTGCTTACTGGATCTAAGATCCACTATTTGTAGGATTTGCAGTGGTTAAGCCCATATCTTCATTTTGATTGGTATATTTATTTTAGTTAAACTACAATGTAGAGTTCATAAATTATATACTAGAAGCACTACATAGATGCGAGGCTTGATCCATTAGCCAACAAATCAAAGCTTTGGTAGGATAGTAAAGTGAGGATGCGTTCAGGTTTTGTAGCTCAGGCGCCGTTGTTTCAAGTTGGATAGCTCGATCAGATGATGGATTTCACAGAAGCTTCTATTCTGTAAAATGTGTGATTTTATACCATCTTGGACACTCAGGTTTGAGAAAATAAGTCAACCAGTATACCATACTAAGTGCTCTGATCTTTGAGTTGGCAAAGCATTATCATAACGGCTTGTATAGTTTAAATAATATATGCATATGAGCTTTATGTAGAAGGCTGTGTTGGTTTTGGTATTATTCGTATCGGTGATTCCAATTTTAACAAGCTTATGCCACCAGATACTCTCATCAAACTATAGGCTTCTATTTTCATATCCAATCTTTCCTATTGACATTAATGAACATGTATCTGATACTAAAGCACCTAAACAGCATTCAGTTTGAAGTGATGCAGTGTATTCAATAGCTAGCACTCTAAAACCCCTTACCAGGACTTTGAACCATAAGACACTACGGTCTGGCAGTATTAAAGCACTGCTGATACTGTTTAACAAAGTGAATCCTATTTACTAACACTACAAAGTAGATCAGTACTAGTTTCTATACTTACCACAGGTAATAAGCTAGGTTTTACAACTATTTCTCAGTAAACATTAACTAGATATACTTGCCTTTTAAAATTAGTAACATAAAAAGCGTTCCATATATTTCATTAAACTGGTACCAGTAAATAGTTTATTTTTCGAAAGTGGTGTTTTTAAACTTGAGCTAAAAGTACATTCTAAAACCCTATACTTTAAGGGTTATAAACTTTAAAGGACTTTGCGTACCCGTCGTGGAGTTCTGATAGTAAATCGAACCAATCCTTTATAGGTTTATGAGCTGGGTTTTGCTCGATAATCTTGGTAAAGACACCTAGATTGAGGCACTGGAACCACTTCATTATACCAAAGACGATATAGTCAGAATATGCAGCTACAAAGAAAGTTACTATACAGGTATCTAAAAGAACCTTACGTTTCTCCCCGTCCAGAAATTTAAATTCCTTGAGAGTGGCAGTAATTGGTGTCAAGAACTTATTCACCTCGGAGTAAATGAGCTCCATCTTGGCAGCATCCTTGAAATTGGAGTCAATTACATCCAAATATTTTTGAAATCGCGATCTGAAGTAGGTTTGCCCTTCTGGATCCATACAGTTGCATTCGTTGGTGAAGACGAACTGGTATATTGGTTTAGATTGCACTTTTACGTAAGCTTCCAAGAACTGGCTGAAATGAGGGTTGTTTGGAAACAGTGATCCTAAGCCTTGATCTGGGAACTGTTTCTCCAGCTCTAACGCTATGTCACGAGAGTTGTAAACTATCTTTGTAGTTTCGCCTTGACCTAAGGTGACGACTGGGATCATCTCCCACTTGCCGTCGCTGATTCGATTATCAATTGATTTAAAATAAAAGGACACTCACGTTAACTTGGGTATCTTCTCTTTGATCTCGAGGAGGGTTAGACCGACATGGTTAAACTCCAAACCCTTTCAAAATTAGCATTGGTAGGTTTGTAATATAGAGAAAGTGTAGCGAGAATTTACCTTGTGCTTCAAAGCCATCTTTACAAACCACCCGTACGGTGAGAAGAAGACTTGGTTTTCCTTGGTCGCGTACAAGTCGTACAAAGTTATCGATTCAGTTGCCATATTTTTAAAAAGTGTTTGTGCATATCACCCATGTTCCACTATTTATGGTGATAAAGAAGCTTGAATACATATTCTTGTTTTGTTTGAATAGGGTTTTTTTTTAAAGCCAAGATGTTTATTTAGAATAAACCATGAGGTGAGTTGTTTGAATAGGGTTGTCATTTGATTTGTAAATTGAGCAAACGGTTTAGTCAAAGCCTGATTGGACTAACAAATAATTTGATTTGTAATACTGTTTTGTTACTGTCTCTGGCAATTAATGGGGCTTTAAACAATATACTATAGGGTTTCTAACACTCCTTTGACATGCACATACATTTTAAATTTAGTATCATGATATGTTTACAATATATACTTCATTAGATTGGTATATGTAAATAGTTTATTTCAAACGAGGGCGCTGCTCATAAGCAGAGTCGAAAGCTAATGATAATAAATAGCAAGCCATTTCAAGGATTGTAAACTTTGAAGGACTGCGTGCCCATCATGCAGCTCAGACAAGGTATCGAACCAAGTCTTTACAAGTAGTAAAATTTATTCTATTTTATATAATTGATATATATATTACGATTTTTAAAATCAGCTTCAAAGTTGGTTCTCCACTATCTAAATGCTGACATTCATTGACAAATACAAACTTTACTATGGAATTAAGTTTGAAAAGTATATAGATCTCTCAAAAAATTGCTAAAGCATGGACCGTTTGGAAACAGTGAACAAATCCACGATCTAAAAACCATCTTTCTAATTTGATTGCTATATCCCAAGAGTTGAAGATCACCTTTGCAATCTCATCTTGCTCTACAGTTAGGACTGGGATGTCTTATCTATCACCCCTAATTTACAAGTTAGGCAAATCAATTGAGGATAATGGAAATATTAACTTGTATATCATGTCTTTAATTTCAAGTATAGTTAGACCAGTATGTTGAAATTCCAATCTTTTTCAATACTAATAATTTATGGACGGGAAGGATATTCAATGTATCTTATGCTTTAAAAGCATTGTCAATAAACTAATCGGAGAGTGAAAAAAAAATAGTATCTTTGTTACTGTAGCTGTATAAAGCCATGGTTGTTGGTAACATATTTTAAAAGATATCGAGCAGTGTATACAAAGTTCCACTATTTATAATATAGCCTTTCCTAGTAGTTTATGAGTATGTACATGAGGCTCTAAAAATTCAATTGTAAAGTGACATGTGCTGGCAGGTGCCTTTATACATAGAAGGTATACATATTTGGAATTTAAGGGGTTATTCAATAGAATATATAAAGCATAGCTTAATAGGCGTAAGTGATTCGTACAAAAATTTTTACTGAGACTCCAAGGATTAGTGAACTACTTTTTGGAAGCTTTGTATAGAAACGTACTGGCTTGGAAGAATTGGATAGCACTTTCCCTTTCATTCCTAAAAACAAACTAAACTTTTATGATAAGAATAGCAATTTTGAACTGATTTGCTTTACTATTAAATGAAGATGGGCACAGTTTATTTCAGATAAATGGCTTTAGAATGTTTCTACAGTGACCATCAGCACAATATTTTGAATTAACCTACGACTTTTAAGTATTCAAGTGGTAATATTTGACTGGTGTAGCTTATAAATAAAAATATCAAAAATATGGATATATATGCTATACGTTTCACTACAGTTTGTAATAAAATAGGTTTAAAATTTTGCCATATTTTGTAGGTGGGAAGGTAGACACCAATTTAAATCAACTGGAAACAGTACAAGGAGGTGATAGATGCCTGTTTCAATATACTTTGTTAAATCTGGTTGAAGTTAATAGCTAATAGGTAACAGGAAATATACAATTGCTACCCTCTGGATTTAATCAAGCAATAACTGATTCATCCTAAACCTAAACAAAGCTTATTGAACCAGATGTCCGCAATTTGAGCTTACTATAAGTGTGTATCCAAAACCTAAATTCAAGCTGGTATCGATCGACATATTTACAAAGATTTATCATATGGAACTGATAAAAATCGCTTCATTAAGAAAGTTTATCAATACACAACTTTATACAAATGTAGGAATAGCTTTAATTTGAAATGTAGATGTGTACTTAAATAAGTACATCAATTCTCATAAGTTTTGAAGCCTTTAGCATGGCCATCGTGCAACTGCAGCAGTGATTCGAACCAACCACTAACCAACTTGTGCTCGGGGTCCTTGGTGATAACCTTGTCAAACTGTTGAGGTGCTAAAGCGTGCAACCACTTTAGAAATCCAAACAGGGCGTAGTCTGAATAGGTAGCTAAACGGCACAAAAAGTTAGTATTCTCTAAATAAAATTTGAATTACGTTTAGTGCCTTCCAAATATGGTGCCAACTCCAACACTGCGTTGAAAGGTTCCAAAAAATCTTTGAACGTCTTCACCTGATTTTCTACCGCACTTTCCTCTTTTAACTTTTTGGCGATACTCAAAAGTGCCGTACCATACTTTTCTTTGAAATATAGTTGGTTCGCTTGATCCAAGCTTTCAAGTTCATAGTTTATTACGAAGCTGGTGATGGCTGACCCGTACTTGACCAAATATTCTTCGATAAAGGCACTGAACTGGTACCCATTTGGGAAGAGTTGGCCAAGTCCTTGATTTCGATAGTGGATATCTAAGTATAAGGCGATGTCTTTGGAGTTGTAGATGACTTGGTTGGCGGTGCCATCGGTCACTTCTATGGTGGGGATCTGCGTCCATTTACCGTTCCTAGATTGGTTTTTAGAAAAAGTTGAGACGGTGTTTAAGTTACGTTAGCTTAGGTATGGTCTCTTTAATACCTAGGAAGGTTAATGGAACGTGTTGGAAATCTAGATCCTAGTTTCAGACATCATTAGTTTACGATAATAAGATGTATTTACCTTATGTTTTAGGCATAGGTGCGTTCTCCAGCCGTACGGCGAAAAGTAGATGGCGTTGTGCTCACCACTGAACAAGTCGTAAAATTTAATGGTGCTTTTAGTCATTGTCTTTATAAAATTATCTTTGTAAGATGATGCCTTGTTCAATCCCTTTTATAGTTTCCGAAGCTATACGATTTACACAATTGAGCGATTGTATGATACCATTTTCAAAAAAGTATACGGGTATCCCCAAAATTAGCTTCCATAGACTTCTTTGTCTGAGGTATACGTTGAGTATAGAGTAGGTAAATATTCCCTTATTTGGGGTCAACATGCTACCGAAAAGGAAAGGTTTAATGTTTGCAGTCCAAATTCCAAATTTATCCAAAATTTGGCCCAAATTGGCAATTTTTTAAAAGTGAACTCTCTATATATTTAGCTTTGACACTATGTTTACTTTAAATATAAGTAGATAGAGATAGAAAAGATAGGCATTCTGTAAAGTAGGGTAGATACCTAATGTTGATTGGCATAGTTCTATAAATATGAAAAGTCAGATTTTGAGTGGATCCATAACTTAGTTGGAAAGTACTCCAAACTTTGGTGTACAATCGGTGTATAGCATCTAAAAGTATAAAAGTTTTAAATGCAGCAATGCGATTTCATGTTGGAGGTTGTACTATCTAGTGCACTTGATTCTTCAATCGATACCTTTGCCTTCTATAGTTTTCTACCTCGTCCCGTTTGTTAATTTTACGATTTCTTGGTTGCAAATTTGAAACAGTTCCAAAGCATATATTTTCAAAAGATATTGGCATACTTTCACAATAAAGTTATATCTATTTTTGGAAGACAATACTCCCTAAATTGGATATTTGTATTTACAAAAGTGAAGCACTGAACGTCTATAAAAACTTATATAGCTTCTAATAAATATGAAACCTTATTTATAAACATTTTATATAATAGGTATAAAAGTTTACTATAGCAGTATTTTTAGCCTGCTAGATAATGCTTCAGTTTGCTGATGTTGGATTAGCTAAAGCTTTAACGTTAGTTAGACTTGTCTTGAAGTGAGCCTATGGTATTTTCAAACCTCTCTGTAATACATTTGAAATGTACTATATATACCCTTTACCTCAAATATTATATAAAGTTTGTTTATCAAAGTTTAGGAAATCTTTGAATGCAAATGCTTCTCATCCAAACAAAAATAAATAGTGGTATCCCAGACGATATATAGGATTGAAGAATTAAAAATAATGGCATTAAGCTAGACCTTTCAACGATAAGTATATTTCTTGTCTATGTTTTACCTAGCGTAGAATCAACCTTACACGAGTAATTGAAAAGCTTTTCGTCTTGAAGTGATTATAAAAGTTTACAAAAATTGATATTACAAACATTTAGTCTTAGTTTTAGATATATATGTGTGTTCATATTTCCACCAGTACCTTTAGTATTTAGACACACTATCCTTTAAAATCCATCATATAGTGGTTTGGATATCCATATATTGCTATAATTTACTTTACTAAACGGTAACAACTACTTATACATTCTGAATGCTATCTTATCAAGGTATTCGACACCTTACTAGGATCCTCCCTAAAAAAACTTTATATATAACCGTGAGAAAGTATATAAAGCTCAGAAGATGACTTTTCGTTCAAAGTTAGTAAGCTAATATTGAGACTACCCAGATGACTTTGATAAAAGTCTAGTATATAGATCTTTTGACATTCCTGGTCCTATTTTCCACATAATTCCCACGAAGATATATGACAAAATGAGGGATATATATAATACAACAGATATGCCTACATTACAAGGGGTTGCAACATAGTCTTCTTCCTATACCGATATCATCTAGTAAAAGAAAATAAAGGTATCTCGCATAACCGATAACAAATCTACATACAGTTCTAATACAGTATATTTCAACATTAATCTAATCAAATCTATCCTTAAACTTTCATATCCGAGTCACGGATTTCAACTTTCCCTTACTACAACAAAATTTATTGTCGATGTGATATGTAAAAACTTTAATCTTATCTCTAAAGTACAAAAGGCACAAGTAATACGTAATCAAGTCAGCCATCCATCTTTTTGGGAAAATGGAAATGACTCACGATTATCAACCTTTTATCATTGTTGCAAAATGTTTCCAGGGATGCAAGACATAAATACAGTATCCAATAAAATGCTAACCTAGCCAGATATTGTAGGTATACTATAAAACTTCAATTTAGGAATTGCAAATTAAGGATTGTAGTTCATGCAACGTATAGGGAAGTGACTGTTATTCAAAAGGTTTTATACCTATGCACTACAACGAATAGAGATAAAGATAAAGTTTGAGGGTATATAAAGACAATATCTCCAACCTAGAACCTGAACTCAAACTCTTTTTATTTACCTACAGCTCATAACCAAACTTTAACACTATATCCAAGATGCAACGTATGACTCGTAGCTTTTTGAAAAGCCAAGGACTCTCCAAGTTGACCAAGATGGCCGTTGTTCGTACCGGTCTAAGCTCAGCACAGCAGCTGCCCAAAGTTCAAGTAAGTTGAATCTATCTATATAGTGAATGTATCTAACTTTATATTTCAACTCTAGTTCCAATTGAACTCGAAACGTGGCTTGAAGACCATGGACTTCGGCGGTACTAAGGAAGAGGTATGGGAACGCAGCGACTTCCCAGCCCAGAAGTTGAAGACCATATTCCCCGATCGTATAGCCGTCATTGGGTACGGTCCTATGGGTAGAGGTCAAGCCCTCAACCTCAAAGACCACAAACTCGATGTAGTAGTTGGGGTACGTAAAGGTGGTGATTCGTGGAACAAAGCTGTCGCTGACGGATGGGTAACTTTATATATATTTAACTAGTATATTGATCTAGCTTCAATTTGTATGTTTAGGTCGAAGGCAAAGATCTCTTTTCCATTGAAGAAGCAGCCGACCAGGGTCAAGTCATCCTAAACTTGCTATCTGATGCCGCCCAAAAGACGCTGTGGCCCACTTTGAAACCCTTCTTGACCAAGGGTAAGACCCTAAGTTTCAGCCACGGGTTCTCGGTCGTCTACAAAGAGGATACCTGGTGTCATCCCACCTAAGGATATCGATGTCATCCTAGTCGCCCCCAAAGGGTACATTTTTAATGCTGAAGACACCAATACTTACCAATTCTATCTTTATTTAGATCGGGTACCACCGTACGCAACCTATTTTTGGAGGGACGCGGAATCAACTCCTCAGTTGCCGTGTTCCAGGACGTCACCGGTGCCGCTAAAGAAAAGGCCTTAGCTCTAGGTGTAGCGGTAGGTTCCGGCTACCTATACGAAACTACCTTTGAAAAGGAAGTCTACTCCGATCTTACTGGTGAACGCGGTATTCTTATGGGTGGTATCTACGGTGCCTTCCTAGCTCAGTACGAAGTCCTACGTGCCAAAGGCCACTCCCCTTCGGAAGCTTTCAACGAGACCGTTGAAGAGGCCACTCAATCCTTGTATCCTTTGGTAGGCGCTAAAGGTATGGATTGGATGTTTGCCAACTGTTCCACCACTGCCCAGCGCGGTGCTTTGGATTGGTATCCCAAATTCTATGAGGCCACTAAACCTGTCTTCCAAAAGATCTATGATGAAGTAGCCAACGGTAACGAGACGCGACGCTCTCTGACGAAGAATAGTGAGAAGGATTATAGAAAGAAGCTGGAGGCCGAGTTGAAGCAGATCCGTGACCATGAGATGTGGCAAGCTGGTAAAGCCGTCCGTTCTTTGAGACCAGAGTCGGAGAAATAAGTGTATAACTGCTACCTGCATTTATCTGCCTTTTGATTTTCATCCCTCTACCTTATGCTTATCCTCTCCACTAAAACTCTTATTCAATAAAATGTTGTCGCTTCTCTTCAAAAATATATAATAGCAAACTTTATCTTATGCTGTTCATTCTACAATATATATTTTTTGACTTAGCATCTCACCCTTTTACATAGTATAATTTACAACCGTTCAAATTATATTGACAAAAATAGATATATCAAGTAATTTTGAAAAGGCATATTAAATTTTAATTAGGTTGTACCATATCAATTCCCTTTTAGGTTCCCTATACCAAAATTTTCATAGTTAGACGTACCTTTTGGCCAAAACCTTCTATATAGAACTACCACCTTCCCAAATGAACATCTTCCAACTTTATAATTTAATTATCCCGGACTTTCTTAGGTCTACCGCCCTGTCTACCCTTCCTCTTGTTGGTAGATTCTACTTCATTCTCTTCACTTTTAACTTTACTTTTCGACTTTGATTTTGACTTAGGCACCGTTAGCCTTTCGTGTGGAACTTCGTAGATCTCTTCTCCTATATTAAAAATAAGATTTAATCTCAACTATATTTTTAGATAAATGTACCTTGTCTACCTCTAAGGAAATCGAAAACTTCTTTGCATAGAGGATCGGAATCACAATTTGGACTAATAGCTAGGTCGATAAGGGCAGGAAGTTGGAAGTCAGCGGGCTCACTTTTAACTTTGGGCTTGGCATTCGAATCGTTGATCGGAGCTTCAGTAGTGTTGAGGCCATCGATCAGCTCACTTGTACCTTCACTTTTAGCTTCAATGAAATCCTCTGGTTGGATAGTTAGTTCAATTTCCTCATCCTTAATTTCGACAACTGCATCCTCATCTTTATCCTCATCTATCATACCTTCGTTCTCGAGCTCAGTTTGGTTGGGTGCTTCATTTGTAGTTAAAGCTTCAAAATCGAGTTCCGGTTGATCTTTGATGAATTTGGAGCAGTGGAGCTTCATTCGATTCAGAAGGTTAGTGGTGATAGTGTCGGGTACAATCCCCTCCTAGTTTAAAAAGTGTCAATTCAAAAGTACATTTACTAAAAATAGGGTACCTTGAAAGATTGTTGGATAAGTAGGAAAAGGGCCTGCAGTTTGGGTGCCGAAACCATGGTTTCGATAGCTAACCGAGGTAGAATATGGAAGAACAACTTACGAATCTCTAAAGGATAAAGTCAATCGATATTCAAGTATTAAGAAATAAAGTACCATCCTCTCTATCGAAAGACTCCTTGATCAATTGGATGGCTACGATGAGGTGCAAATCATTAACCTCGCTACTATTAACTCCCAGTTGTTCTGGTTGTTCCCCATTCCTATAATCAACAATATAAGTTCAATTCAAAATATTTAAAAAAACTTACACCAATTTTCTAGGATCAGTCCAATCAGCTAATTGATGGCCCACCTGCAGTGGAGTGATCATGTTATACCGCTTAGAAAACTTGATGTGGAGGGCCACCATCTCCAAAACGGTAGGTACGAAGGTATCCCCCAGTATCTTCTGGTTGGAACTGCTGAACCTTGGATACACCTCCAAGAAGTAATGTAAACACTGCCGTAGCGCCAAATTTTTGACAGTGGATGGGATGAAGTAGAGGATTATCAACCGACGTAGTACCTAAACATATTTTTAATGGTGAGTAACTGAATTTGAGTAAGATGAGGTTACTTCGGTGTCATTATAGATCCCGGTCAGGTAAAGTTTGGTGATTCCTTGAGCTGCTATAGCCAAGCATTCTGGGTCGGTATCTTTCAGCACCGTCTTCATAAAGCCTTGAACCTTATCCATCTAGTGTTTTCAAAAGTTAAAATTTGAAGAGTTGTATTCTTACTGGTAGTTTGAAATCGGTACCCAAACCGTACATAGAGAACACGTCAAAAATAATCTAATATTATAAATAAATTTATAAGAAGTAGATGTAAAAACTTACTTTGAGATTAAATTTACGGACTTCAGGTAGGGCATCCGCTTTGTTAGTAGCACTGTGCATGAAGGTGATCAAGTTTCGTTCGGCTAAGGGCTAGTTTCAAATATATAAAAATACAAATTGAAAAATTAAAAAATACCTGATCCAACAAACAACAGAGACCTAAACATTCGGTACCGGCATCCTGTAGAGCTGAAATATCGCAGTTGGCAGTAGGCTCAATAAGATCCTTCAATATACCCAGAAGTATAGGGTTTCGGGAGAAGTTCTAAAAAATCTTAACATCCACTATTGAAAAACTATACTTACCACCTCGCAGAGCTGCAACGTAAACTTACCGATGATCAGACATTTGTGTACGGCATTGAGAAAAGGGCTATGTTTCTCCAACACCTCAGGATCCTGGCCTTCGAGATCCCGCTCCACTTGCTTCAAGGTTTCCGATAAAAGGGTAACTCCCACCGACTCTTGGACATCGGAGATCAAATCAATAATGGTTCGAGTAAAATCTAACTCATCGGCCGCCAAAAGGCGGAGGATCTGGACCATAAGTTGGATTTGATCTTGAGTGGAATCCCCTTGCACACACAGTTGACCTAAAAGAAAAGAGTTAGCACAAAAAAGGATTTGCAGCTACGAATGAGTTCAAAGAGGCGACGTCTTCCCGCCTCATCGGCCAAATCAATCAAAGTGGTGATGTCGAGTAACTGCTGAACGATAAAGTCGTAACTATCCTTGATATCTTCGTCAGTAGAATCTGAGGCTAGTCCACAGTAATGACCTAAAAGACTCACCATCTCAGTCGCACTAGGCAAGGCTTTATCCAGTTTGTCGTGATCCTAAATTTTCGCTTTAAAATAGAATTTTAAAAGAAAATCACCTGCTTGCCATGAATGAACTTTATGTACACTTTAGCTAGGTAAGCCCCCTCCACCGACATATCGGCAAAGAAGTTGTCTGTAGTGAAGAAATTAAAATTGGGAGAATTTAGGTAAAGGCACCAGGAAGTTGGAACTGATTCATGGTGTCGGGATTGGCCTCGAAGAAGGCGTTTAAAGTTAGACTGGCTACGTCGCTCGTCATTACATCCAACTTTTCCAGTAGCTTTAGATCATAGTAAGTACACTTACTGCTATTTAAAATTATTTACCTCGACCAAATCGTTACTCACTAGAGGCATCCACACCTCAGTCAACAAGCTATTACATGCCTTCTTTACAGCGGGGTCACTATTTTTAAAAAGATGTTAATTGTTGTCAATTTTAAAAAGTTTACCGATCGGTAACTCCTGCTTTTAGTACAGTTTCCCGTTGCTCGATAGTTAGAGCACGGAAGTCACCATACTCCACCATAGTTCGGGCATACACCTGCTTTCGAGTGTTTGTATCTACATCTCTATTCCGTTCGATCAAGTAAGGTATGGTACGTTCGTTTTGAACGATGTTGCAAAGGATAGACTTGCGTACCTCTCTAGAAATGAAAAAGGTAAACTTCTGGCTAAGCTAAATTAAAATTTTACGGGCTTGGGTCGAACTGCAAGCTAGATATTAATTCTGTCACCAAATCATCAGGTTCGTTTGGATCCTCTTCAGCCTAATGTACCCATACCACCAAGATTCAATATCTTTGGAAATAGAAAATTAAAGTTTACCTGCATTCTTGACAGAGCTAATACAGCTTGAACACGAACCTGGCTATCCTTATCACTTAACCTCTTTCGCAACTTAGTTCGAAGTTCCAAGTAGAAAGTTTCTCTACTCACAATAAAGTAAACCTCTTATCTCTTAAAAAACTTACTCGATAGGACCCAAATAGTCCAACCAATTTGCAATTAATCCAACACATCTACTTCGTATCCATTTGTCCTTAGTTTCAACACCGGGTAGGTACTCCTTTATTAGTTTCTCGCTTAAAGTGTCGAGTCCTTCTACTTCTTTGGATTGTAGGTGTTGGAACCCATGAGCTAGGAATTTGAATATGTGGTCAACTTTGGCTTCCTTGCGTTTTAGTGGCAATACATGGTTTATACAACTGGTTAGTTGGGCATAAAAGGCATCAAAGTCGAGAGTTATATAGAGGTGGTGGAGTTGAACAGAGAACCGTTTGAATAGAGAGGTGGTACTGACGTGTTGGACTTCTTGGAAGATATCGAATAGGGTGGTCGATACTTTGGTGGAAGGTTTAGTTTTCTTAGTGGTGGTGTTGGTCGTAGTAGTCTTTGGACTGGCTTTTGAATTTTCCATTTGGTATTTGAACCTTTCACCTACTTTTCTGCTGGTTTTTGAGGGATATGTTCGTTACAAAGGTGGGTTATTGGGATCTATTTTGTGGAACGCTATGAATCACTTCTACCTATTGGCTATTCTTATCGATAAATTTCAAAGATACAAACTTTTATAAAGTGATCGAACCAAAAGCCTCATTGAGTTCTCCAACTAGCAACCGCAACCAAAACATGGCAACCATCAAGCTCAACGGAATATCCACTTTGTCCAACCTGGCCATCCTAAGTCTAGTTACCAAGCTGGTCATATTCAACACCGAGTACCAATTCATTTACAATTGCAAGCTAATGCCTTTTGATTAGAGACCAAACCTTAACCAAAGAAATTGCGCTTGCGACTGCTGATGACTATATAATAGCTTTGGAAACTAATTCCAAGACGAATAGAATAGCTTACATCACCAATTTAAAGCAACTGGTAGTCCTAAATGATCAGTTTGAACCCATTTTTACAAAGTAACTTTTTGAATCCAAAGAAAACTGCTCATTTAATTCAATAGAAACTGTATCAAGCGACCCATCTCGTTGAGCTTCTCCAACTCTGGTTCCAAAATTTTCATTGGTGATAAGTTTGGAGACGTCTACCAGTAACTTGACAAAATATAAAGGTTTTCTCAATTATTTTAAAAATTTTAGATTCGACGTAGATAACCCCAACAGCTCTGACTCTGAACCTACATTAGGCCATGTATCCCTCTTAACCGATGTGGTAAGTTGTCTTTCAAAATACATGTATTCAATCTTACTTACAGCAATTTAAAATTCAAGGTCATGTGCCCAACTGACAAGCATATTTTGACGGCTGATAGAGACGAAAAGGTGCGTGTAACCAACTACCCCAACACCTACAATATCCATGGGTTTTGTCTCAATCACACCGCCTTCGTTTCCAAGATCTGTTGTCCTCAGTTCGATCCCAACTTGATCTTCAGTGGTGGTGGAGACAACATTATCAACATGTTCGACTTGGAAAAGTGTACACTTTTGGATAGCTTCGACATGTTGGAGCCCACCACAACTACCGAGTTGGATAAATTGGTGGTTATGGAAATTGTAGCTTACCAGACTGGCAATTTGAAGTTGGTAACGGTTGCTTTCGAAAAGTAAGTTTTGATTTCGTACCAGCAATTTAGGGATTTTATTTGAAAACTAAAACTAATATCTATCTATTTAGTCAATCGTTCGTTTTAAATTTGGAGATAAAGGGTACCAAGTTAGCTTTCCACTCCAAGGTTGATCTTATCAATCCAGTTTCGGCACTCCACTTCTATCCTGCCAACTCGTATCTACTACTAGGTACTGAGGATGGAAGCTTGTACCAACTGAATCCTGTAACTAAGGTACGCTTTTACAACTATCTTAAACTTTGACTGATTCATTTTGTATCTTTATAACAGCTACTACAGCTCTCTAATCTGCAGGAGAACTTGGTTAAAGTTTATCCTGAAGGTAGTCTGCCCAAATTACCCGAGCTAAAAGGGTTACGTAAGGTACTTGATGGAAACGAAGGTCAAGGGGAAGAAGAGGAAGAAGGTTCGGATGTTGAAGAAAACGAAGGCAAGCGATCCAAGAAATAGAACTTTGAAAAAAATAAAAGCTTAAGGTCTACGTGAATAAAGAGCAGATAAGTTCAAAATATAAAACAAACTTTTTAGTTAGACTCTTTATAAACACTTTTCAGTATTTACTTAGGCTTACCCAGTAAAAATGTACTAGCATACCATACGCATCCTACCTTCAAAATACATTTGTTTATTTGTTCACGTTCCCCATCCTACATGTCAAATAAAAATACCAAACCTCAATCCTCTTCTTCTTTCACTTTGGCTTCATCCTTCTTCTCTTCTACCTTCTTATCCAAATTTAACCAAGGTACTGGTTTGGTATTGAACATTGGCCAAGATGGTAAAACAACCTACATTAAAAAGAAAAATACAAATTAATAAATTAACAAGAAATATATATTTACCAAGAAACCAAAGACTAAACCAACTGCATAGGCAATCCAAAGTTCCAAGAGGTTTTGGCGGAAGTAACCTACAGCGAACGCGATAATCTATTTTCATATCTAAGTAAATTTAAAAAGATTCAATTACCCCAGAGATAATAGCCAAGATTCGAAACAAAATAGCTGAATCCTGTTGTCCTTTAAAATCCTAAAATACCGAATTAATATAATGTGGCTTTGTGGTAGGTTTACTATAGGCAATTCGAAGTAACTAGTCAACGCATTCATATTCATGTTGAGTTCCTTTTGACAAAGTGATAGTAAAAGTTATAGACGAATTAACATCAAACAGTTCATCTTTCTAGAAAAATTGATGACCTCATTGTAAACTTTGAGATTTTGGATAGGCTCAAAGACTAGAGTGAAGGCAAATATGTTTGAAATTAAGAGTGTTGTTTGTAGAGAATTATAATAGCTTTCTTATGAAATATGTCATGTATTAACTTATTAATTAAGAACAGATTAGCTGATTGAGATCAACCAAAGGCAGTTTAGAGATGTATGTAGATGAATTTACATCTAGAGAAAACCAATACGATCCTATCATTGCTCCAATCAGAGATGCTAAATGCCAATTTACAAGACTAGCTTTATAAACCTACACAGCTATTTGTACCAAGTAGTTGCAGCTTTGGCTTGTACGCTTAATTAGACCGATAAAATGGGCTTTAATGGAAGTCGTTATCGGACGTAGATCCTAGTTGAAATGGAAAGTAGCAAAATTACAGGCTTTGATTGACTATTGAAATGGTAACTGTTAAAAAATGACGCTTAATAGAAACTCTAATTAGGGCTTTTAGTTAAAGTATAATGCATCCAAGCATAAACCACCTATACTTGAAAAAATAAACTATATAATGAAGGAGACGATACCAAACTTTAGACATCAGCTAATATTTAATCTATTTACAAAACAACCAAATAATGAGATACCTAATTGTAGCCTTGAAGCGTCTAGCACTTCTAGCTTTGGTAATAGTCGCAATATTTCTAACCGAGAGATTCGTCAATCGACCTTTTGTTGGTATCTACCGATCCAAAGGCTACGTCAAGGAAAAAGGAAGCTTCTTAGACCATCGTATTATCCACCAGAGCTGGAAGGATGATAATGTGCCACGACCCGAGTTTGTGGAAACTTGGAAGAAGCTCAACCCCAACCATACCTACCATTTTATGACCAACGATAAATTCAGCCCCTTTGTCCAAGAGCACTTCCCCGACATCTACCCTTTATTCAAACGTCTACCCAAAGAGATTATGCGAGTCGATCTCTTCCGTTACCTTTTGATGTACCATCAAGGTGGTGTCTACTCGGATATTGATACCGAATGCGTAAAGCCCATCGACACTTGGACCAGTGGCATCGAAGAACCCATAAACTTTGTAATCGATGTCGAGTTTGATGCCTCCCACGTCATGTTACCTTACTGGGAGGAGGTACAGATGCAATTTGTGCAATGGACTTTTGCCGCTTCACCTAAACATCCCTTACTTTGGCATGTCATTTCGACTATCGTCAATAGGTATAAAGATATGCCCGATGAGGAGTTGGAGAAGGTGTCGGTACATGATATGTGTGGTCCTACCGTTTGGAGTGATGCTGTCAAAGAGTACTTTTGCCAATTGAATTTTTGTAATTGGATGCGTTTCCAACGTTTAGAAGAACCAGTCTTGATCAACGACGTTTTGGTTTTGCCACCTACTTCATTCCAGCCTTTTACTATGTTTAGGGGTAAGGGTAAAGATTACAGACTCTCGTACGTCGTCCATAACTTCCTTGGTAGTTGGAGATAGTGGTACTACCTTAATTCCTTGATAGTAATCTGCTGTTTAAATAAATTATTTTAATATACCTGAGTTTTGATGCTGTTGATACTTTCTCAATAAAACTTGTAAAAATACGATACACTTGGGAATAATCCATTGCACTATTTTGATTAAAAAAATCGGATGATTGTTTATAAGTTTTGTCGTAAAAGGTCAAGTTTATTAAAAAGAACAACAGTTGATTTAAATAATACTTCAGCGGGCTATGACTTTTAGTGTGTAGGACGTCAAATCGGTTTATAAAATATTTAGTAGGGTATGTAGATAATGTAGATATGTTTATGTATTATGTTTTTTCGAAAGGCCATCTACATAAACAGCAAAGTAGGATGTGGCCTAATATACATTAACAGCATCATAGGGCTTGTATTTAGAAAAGTAATTTAGATATCTATACTACTATAAAATCCAATTTAACTATTTAAGTTTAATATTTACATTACTCAAACATTGGCAGGTACAACTTCACTTAGACTATGAAGACATATATCATTTATTTTTGTATTTTCTACTAACACAAGTTCAAAGAATAAAATGTTTACATGTTCGATATGCTTTATTTAAAAAGTTCATAAATCTAGCGCTGAATGCTGTTCTCTTTAAGCGTAGCTTTAAGCAGAGGTAAATGTTTTTCATATATGCCTATTTTAAGTGTTCGCTGCCAATAGATAGCTCTATGGATACATTTTTTGTTGACTCTCATTCCAGGCTCAAGTTAGTTCCAACTTGAAGATAGTCTAATTTGACTAAAATAATATTAGTCATAGAATATCTTTAAATAGCAATAGAAAGTTAGCCTAGTTCATTTGGTAATATATACCTTTAATTGACAACATATAAGTACTGAACGATTTGGGTAAGACTTGAAATGCTTTTGATAATAGTCCATCCAAGACTAATAATATTCATATATATGCTGATTCGGTTGGTCAAATGGTTATAATTTGAGCTGTATGCCTCGAGGCTTGGTTGAATGAAGCTATATGTGTTAAGATTGGAATATGAATGCCTAATTGAATGTCACAAATATGGTTAAAGCTAATCAGACTTTTTCTTAGTTCTAAATGCACCTTTTCCCTTGTAACTACATTTTGCTGAATCTCAGTTCCGAACTTCATAAGTAAAGAGGTACATTGCGCAACTTTACTTTAGAGAGAGGTTGATAGTGATTTAGAACTCGAATCTTTGATATCTCCTATAGTAAATTTATCATTGAATGCTCACACAAGCACCTGTGCATTGATAAACTCAACTAAATTTCATCTGAAACTGGTTTGATAAAATACGCTCGTCTTTATAATAGCATACAATGTAAAACTCAGTTCTTTGTCCAGGAGTCCTAACATCCTGGAGACTAAAGAAGGCTGAAAATGAAGAATCATGGAAAAAGTAGGCTATGAACGGAGTGGTATCATTTTGATTACCCATATTAGTTGATGGTGAAAAAGTTGAGTTAGTTTATCGGCATCCTAATTTTGGATAAAAAGGTAGCCAAAAATCATTACTTTGACTTTTATATATTACGTTAGTTTAGTTGCTCTGATTTCTTAAACAAATCTCTGCTATAGGGTGGATTGGGACCCAAGTCATCGCTGCTTTCTAAAGCCATCTTGTTTTTTAGAGTATTAACTGAATGTCATGGCTATAGAGTTTTGAAAATGCATTTGCTGAGTAGGAACCAATTCCCAAAATATGCTTTCAGAGTGAATATCACCCATTAACTAAACCGTTTACTCAATTAAAATCTTTACTGAACTATAAGTTCCCATATGGGTGTCCTATCCAGGTGGAATTTTAAGTAATCGTTATCAATGACTTTATCCCTTCACCTTTTACTACCTCAAAGATTCAATCCCAGCCTATAAAACCCTACTAGTATTGATGCTATTGGATAAAGTGTTTTAATACTACACTACAAGCTGAGTATAAATGATGCAAACTAAAGGCTACAACCGATATTTCTTGAGTGTGAACACCAACAATCAACGTAAAGAACTTGCAGTCGAAGCTAAAATAGAGAGCAGCAACACCGTAGAGTAAGTAGATGCATCGATTATATATATGTCATCAAGACCAAGTGCCTACAAAGCAAAGGTCATAAACAAGAGCAAAGCAAAAAAACCTACAAATTATCCAAGGTAAATCTTTCTAAATTTGTTTTTATATTTAAAAACCTATATCTTCCATTTTATTTTTAATTTAGGATAACAAGCTTTACAATAATGAGATAAAAAGGATACTAAAGCCAGTGAAAGAGTAAAAAAGTTGCTGAAAAGCACGAACAAATAAAAAAGTCGGATGCTACCTAATTCCAAATCTACGTCAACAAGTTGAAGGAGAAGCTTATTAGCAATTATAAACCGAGTTTCAATAATTTTATCGTTCACACTGATCTATATGGTACTTATATATTTTAGGTTTTGTATACTCAACTGGAACCTTTTACTAGTGTAGCTTTTTTCGTCGCAGGTTGAAGAGTTTAAAGTATCTAACGAGGAAGATAAAAAGGCATTCTATCCATTATTTAAGTTGTAACTAAAGCTGAAGAGCTTTGAGCCATCGTTACCCCATTACCCATTTCCAAGTAAGGTAAACTTCAGCTACCTTTTCAAGGATCTGATGCACTTTAGACTGCATCTACTTGATGAAAGCACATACGGTTTAAGTACTATATACATATTCTCAACATCTCAAATTTAATCCCTATCGTTGTCAGTAGGTAGTACTCACTATCAACTTTTAGCCTATTATCAACACCAAGTTTCCTAACTTGGAAGTCTTGGACCTTTATGTCACGACCTTGGACAACTCTATGTCGTAATTTGTCCTTACTACCTTCTTGAACGTCAAGCTATTACTCAATTGGTGGTTCCGGGATATAAATATAATTTCTATAGAATGCTTCCTCGAGCTTCAAGCTTTAGATTCAATGACTCACACGTGTACCTAGCTGCAAGGCTCCAAAAACTACCTGGTATTCAACGTTAAAAAACTAATGAATTTAACTTTGAAGATCAATACACCACCACTTGATGTTTCCAAGTGGGTAGAGAACCTTCAACTTACAAGCATGTACTTAACCGAATCTTTTGACAACATTTTGATGGGCTGATTACTTATTTTGTTTAAGCTTTCAAGGTAAGATCCATGACCGATTCTTTTGCAATGTCTACTACATCAACTCCATCGTTCAATTACAACAGCAAGGGAAAATCACCTTAGGCTCCAGCCTCTTCTATGTGTTAAAGTTTCAGCTACTTGAACTCGCCAACCTCACTTTGTATCCCAACATGTTCACCAACCTAATTGATTACCAAGCTCTTGATTTTATAAACTGGAAAATTGGTTTAAACTCCCAACTCGTTATCCTTCCCAGCGCGGAAACTAAATTTATAAAGCGAGTTGAAACTCAATACCCAAATATAGTTATTAATTTGTTTGACAAGAGTGGATATCATTTCTACGATTTAGAATATGGCTCTGATGAATCAGAAAGTGGTGATTTTTTCGATTAAAGAGTGTGTTAATGGAATCTAAGGGCTTTGGTAATTAGATTATAGTTTCAAACTATTATATCTCTTTGGTGAGAATGATGGATTTAGCGATTCAGATTAGTATCAGTAGATTGAGCCAAACTGATAAACTTTTTTATAGATTTCAATTATAGGTTGGCATGCTTATCGAACCACTTTTAATTTTAATGCTGTCATTTGTAAAAGTATAGGGAACATATAGTTTTCAAAGATACATTTAACAATACATTAAAAAGCGTTTGCTTCATTTTACTATATGCTAGTTTCTTGGATATATCTATGATGTTTTATAAACATTCGATAGGCTCGATTATTCTATGTAAGCTGAGCAAATCATACTAGGTCTACACTAAGCTATTATGTAGTATGAGTTCAAAGTATTCTATACTACTGTCCTTGCAGTATTATTTGAGTTTAAACTTAAAGGTTTGTATTTGATAATACACTTTATATATACAATGCATTTTAAACAAACTGCTCATTCAATGTTCAAAATTGTAAATATACTTCAAGAGATATACTACATGTATCCTTACATTCTTCTGTTTATTGAACCATATTTGTTTATAGATCAGGAGCTTTCTATCAGCCTCCTATCCTGTCCTCGAAAACAGTAAAGAATCGACGTTTGACTCAACTCCAAAATGTAAAAGCTGAGCATGATCAAAAAACATTTACCAATTAAACGCGACTTAAAATTTTCACTTTAGTACTTGGAAACGCTTAGTTACCCTTTATTTCCCTGAGCTTTCTGTCAACTACGCTTTACCACAAGAAACCAGACTAGGTGAAACACCGATACACTACTATTGAGCCGAAACCAGAAAATGAGTGCAGTAAAAAGCGAAAAGAGAGTTGAGGAACACGTTATTACCCATAACGACACACCTAGTTTCACCTCGAGTCGTAAGCAAAGCTTTGTCGACAACGGACGCAACCTACTTCTGGACGATAGAGACACCTCTACCAGTTCATCTATAAGCAATGAGTACAAGGATTACTACTGCTCCCTACCTGTTCCCATTCTACCCAAAGTTTCCAACAGCCCCATCCCTGTCTTCATCTACAAAGGTAAGAGGTTTATGGATTTCAAGGAACCAAAGGCCTACCACCCCGAACAGAAGTTCATAGAGCAACCACCACCTTTTGAATCCTGCGACAACTGTCAAGCTATAGAGCCCTCCAGGTACGTAGAAAAGTATGACAAAGATACTACGTATCAGGACGTAGTGGAAGGTATAGTCAAAGCCCCTAAAAAACGGTTCTTGAAGGCCAAATACATCAAGTGCCAATTCTCCTCCTGCACCAAGAAATTCAGTCGGAGGTTTAATATGCTGGCCCACATGGAGATCCACAGTACCGAGCGTAAAAGGGAAGAGCACTGTACCATCTGCCCTAAAAGTTTTTGTAGGAAGCACGACTTGCGAAGACACTTAAGGAATGTGCATAAAGATTTCGAGTTGGCCAAGTCGGTATGACACTTGATGCTGATGGTAGGTTTTTATGCTATGTAAATTTTCAAGTCTTCTCAAAATGTATTTCCAAAATAAATATGCTTACGCCGTTACTTTGGGGTGGATAGTATTTACTTTATGGCTTCAGCGTCAGTATTTTAAAAACGTACTAGCAATACCTTCAACAAGATCTTTAAAGTATAAAAATCAACCAATTTTATTAAAAACTTTTAGTGCTAATTAAAGATACTTTTTGGCTTTAACTAAGTTTGACTTCCACACAATTACCACTACAGCTGTGACACTGTTTCTCATTCTTGAAGTTGACTACTAGGCACTCCTTACACAGCCAGCTGTCCAAATTCTTGGCTAGCTTGAACAACTTTGGACCTGACTCCACCAATCCCAAGTTACAGTGGAAACATTTAGTTCGAAATCGATAGTTTACCTGGAGGCAGTTGTGACATACCCACTCTCCTGGTCTCAGTGGGCCATGCTTGTACTGTGGTGTAAATACTACCATCTTGTTGTTCAATTTCGGTATCAGGTTGAAAACTTCCGGATTGGTAAAGTACTTGCTAGGATATAGGTTTAGGTCTATCGGTGTATCCAACTTGAGGGTTGTGTAGTTTTCGACTAGGTTGCTGTTGGGTATAGGTAAGTTCTGATAAGGTTGGAGTTCGTGGCAGTAGGTAAATTTGGAAGTTACATTTTGACCTCTGTTTTCTTGGGTTAGGAGGAAGTAGTTGAACTTGTGCCATAACCTCCACTTTACCTTATTGTTACCTTTATCTACAAATTTATCATCTACTCTAGCTTCTGGGTTAGAAGTTGATTCAAAATCGGTAGTTGAAATGGGATTATTAATTGCTTTTGTTTCGTTGTCGTATCGTTCCAAAGCTCTTTTAAGGTCTAATTCTATTTGGGGGTGGATGTGCTTGAACCTCTTTACTACCTTTGCCCTTACATAGTTCATTATATGGCTTTTAGTTGGGCTCTAGTAGATAAACAATTGGGTTGGTTTTCGACCAAATCTAATTTCTTTGACTTTGCAAAGCTAAACTGAGTGAAACGCTAAATTTTTGCTTGCCAATTTTCTATGGAGTGGCTATCTGTTTGGTTGAAGAAGTTAATCCAAAGCAGTCGCGAGCCTATATCTAGCTTTCCAGTTCACCAAGCACTTTTCACCTATAAAAAACACATACGTCTCTAGATACGGAATCTCGATTCTTGCGCTGTATTTTTATATTTGAAGTGTTTCAATTCGAGCTTAGATACTACGGAATATAGACAACTGGTATAGGATGTCAGCTTCAAATAATTGAATTTCGTCATAATTTTCATATGTTGGAATCGACTTTGCAATATTCTGATACCTTCAGCTATAAGTGCTTGCTTTACTTCACAGAGCTTTGCTTTCTCCAAATACAATTCAATCCAAAATGGAAGATTCGGAATTAGAAGAACTTAAAGCCTTGCTTTCAAACCTGGATACCATGTTAAAGAGCAATGAATCGTTCCTATTGATCTTCGAAAAGGTAGTTTCTAAAACAAAAGTTTACTAATTCCCATCTCTAGCTATTAAATTTTAGCCATTCTTTTTACGAAATCAAGTATAAAGTTACAAAGGAATCGATAGGTGCTTATTTAGAAGTTAGTATTTGGTATCATCAATTTCTTTTTTCATGTTTCGCCAAGAGTAAAGCTGCATCTATCGATAGTTTCGTCGAGCTTTTTTTTCTTTCTTTAAGAAATCTGATACAAGCGCTTTCCCTTATCCATGTAAGCATTCTTTAAATTTAAAAAGCACTTAATTTTTTCTTTAGGAACTCAAAAGTTTTAATTCTAACAAAGAGTTAGCCGATACATTTAGTAGCATTTCTACCTTTTATTTAAAAGAGCTGAAGAACGTACCCGACCTCATTACCGACAATAATATTTTAGAATTGCTTTTAATGGATGATAGTTTGCCTGAAGGTACCCTTTATTAATTTTGTATTTTATTTTAATGTGTAATAGCTGTTAATAATTTGATAAAGCTCTTGAGTATAGAGATGGAAGACCAACAGCTAATTCAATTTACTCTTATTGTTTTAAAGATCATTATCCCCAAATCGAGAACCGGCCAATTACTTGAAAAAATCAAAGTAATATTTATGGATTTACGTGATATATATTTATATTGTAGGTAGGTCCACTTTTACAAGATTTATGCAAGATAAGTTTAAGTCACTACAAAGCATTTAGAACTAGCTTAAAAGCCTACCAAGCTGACGGCGAAGATACAGTTAGCTTAAAGAAGGCTCAGGTCCACATAGATTTCCTACACCTCATATATAGGTTTATATTCGAATTTTTCATGGATAGAATTGATTTTTTCACGATCCAGTTCCTCCAACCTGAATCCTCGCAAACGATCAAGTATATATTTTCGACCAATCTAGTACTGTTTAGGTAAATTTAGCTTTTAATGTATATACTTATTTTTAGCTACATTCCATTTGGTCTAGTCTGCAATCCCAAGCTTCCACCTTCACTACGACCTTCCAGTGCTGTACTTACGAAAATAGTTATGAGCTTTAATCAAGAACTTTTATTTCATACCGACAAAACCCCCAGAGAGCAATTGGACATAGTATCCTTTTTTGTTGGTTTATATTTGAAGGATATCGTGGATTTCGATTTACACGATGAGTTTTTAGAGGGAAAGGTTAGATGCCTAATCTACATTATGGAGTCTTTACACCATACTTTACCGAACATCCAAAATGAATTGAATTTGAATACCAAAGAAAGTACATTCTTCTGCTCGAAATTGCTGACCGAATTGTTGGATTTGCTTGCTCATCTACCTATACAAGCGTTTTTAAGAGCCGATCTCTGTAAAAGCTTGGTAAACAGAACTGATAAAGAGAACTGTGAATTATCCTTGAACTCGCTGCAAAGACAGGTTGTAGAGTGCGTATATAGTAGTGCATTTGTGTTTTTTTCAGCAAATTTCACTCTTTGGGAGAATTTGGTTTGGGAACGGTTGATGACTAGTCCTTTTCATCTGACTGCCATCTATATGGAAGTATGGTATATGGTGTTTAAAAATTTACCAGACTCTATCCAATGGGAGCAAATGGACTTCATATTTACAGTGGTAGTTTACTTTTTGATCTTCGATTTGCTTCTAACATTCTTAGATGGGTAGAACTAGGTGACAGTAAGGTACTCCAAAAGACTCAAGACCTAGCCTCCCTTCTACTTGAAGATGCACAAGTTAACCTCCTGGTAAGCCCATTTTATTTGGTATCGATTAATTTATGTTTTAGAACTCATGTGTGTGTAAGTTGGTCTCCCTTTCGAAAACCTTTGAAGAAGACCCTATCTCCTTCCTACGGCTTTGGGGTGGACTGCCACTCAATCTTATATTTAGACAAGAGTATATGAAAGTATTATTAGTTATCAAAATTGATGTATTAATCAATCAAAATAGCATGTGGCTGAAGCTCTAAATGTATTAACCAAACATCGATTAGTACTTTTAAAGATTAAAAGTCTAAAGGTAATATAGCAATCTAATATATACTAATTTCAATAGCTATTGATGTTTCAATGCTTGAAAAATATTTTCTACTGCTCTCAAGAGGAAAACCTTAAACACAATGGATTAGCTAAGCTGATGGACGATGTAGCTGAATCTTTGCGTACTAATTGCGCATCCGTTGAATCCAATGTAGGAGACACTGGAGTTATAATCCTATGTTGTGAACTCCTTGCTTTAAGCCCAAGCCATTACTTGAAAATGGTTGCTGGATCAGTAACTTTTGTAATATATATTTCAATTCTAACATTGACATAGGTTACAACTGCTATTTTCGATCATTTAAATAACGATACATCGGGTTTCCACCACCTTTCCTTTATCGAGCTTACCTTACGATGCTCCACTTTGAACTTCGACCTTACCGTGATCAAAGTAATATTATAAAGATATTTAGATACTTATTTCGCTGGGCTTTAGGGGAGAATCATATACTACATCAAGAATATACTGCAAAAATTTCTCGATTTTACCGATTGGTCCAGTAACTTTGGTGTCCTGTGGCATCTGGTAAGGTTTCTTAGCTAGGATCAAATAGTAAATTTATTTATTATAAAGCTTGTCTTCATCAAGAGTAAACCGGGCACCGATATCATAACCAGCGTCATCCCTCAGAATATTCAACGGATGGTAGTTGAATTTGATAAGAAACGGAGCGAGAGAGAGAAGACTAAATCTAGCTGGTCAGAATCGGATATCCTAAAACAGGTAACTTCAGCTTGACATGTTAATTCCTTACTAACTAAAACGTAGTATCAACTTGGTTTGGACTTTATAGATAGCCTGAACAGCTCTCTAATAACTAATGGACTATTGGCAGATATAACTAATGGGAAGGACTTTAGTTTAGAGAATTTGAGCAATGCCATCCATCTGTTGAAGATTTCAATGACAAATCCCAGTTTAAAGCTAAATCACAACTTGGAACATCAACTGCTAGATCTAGCACAGATGATTAGAGGGAGTTACTTGAAATAAAATATTTATTGTTATATATAAATATCGGATGTTTGATATAGCTTTGTCAAGGTTTGTACAGCACAGCAATTTACTAAAATATAACATATGCTTGTTCAAACAGAATTTATCGCTAATATATTTTTAAAGGGTAAACAAACTCCTATACTTTAATCGACATATTAAAAGCATGTTCAAAGAAGAACATGATATATATGAATCTAACGGAATATCAGTTTGCTTACACTGCCTGCTTGTTTAGATTTAGATACTATTTATAAACGTGAGACAAGAGTATGCTAGTTTTCAGCCATTAGCTTGGCTATAAATTGAACATCAGTTATACCTAGTAGACAACTATATAGGTGTCTATAGCTAGTTTAACACAATGGTCTCTATATAAAGTATGCTTACTAACATAATATACCAGGCTTGTTGTTAAAAGCGCTGTACATTTGTAAGCTTTAGCTGACTTTCAGCTTCAATTGTCGGTCTACCTCTCTACTTTGGTCATCCATATTATATATATTAGAATTCTTTAAACCAATAAAAAGTCTATCCCTACACTATTTCTTTGACAATAGTTTGCTTTTGAACTAATGTTCCACTGAGTAAATGCGACAAACGTTCTAGAATATCTTGGCTTTCAATTGGAACCACCTATATATACAAAACAATTTCCTACTATCAAGCCCTTTTGTTTACCTTTCACATCTTCTTTATAATAGAAAATGGGTAAAAAATGAGCCACAACATTTGTCTTTATAAGCTATACAAGCGTTTAATTGTTGACTGCGGCATTAAAGATAGCCATCTTATAAGTGATATCCATATATAGACCTCAATTAACTTTACCGAGATTAAAATGAATGTATCTAACTTATAAACATAAATAACTTCTGACCACCGACATTTATAGGTATAATTTCCTACCTTTTGTACTGATATTAGGCGATTAATCAAATTTTCTTCCAAAGCAGGCGCATGCTTCCAGGTTCTGTTCAACTACAGTCCGAATGCATTGAATATTCAACCATTTATTCCTAATTTAATATCAATAGAAGTAGCTTTAGTAACTTTTATCCTCATCCATGTATGTGCCTCTTGGCTGATATGACCAGGTATGCATATGCCAATATATTTTTTAGCTTTGAGATTGAACGACATTTATAATATGATGGACAGCAGGACCGTAAGAGAATTCTCAAGGCTTTCGTATCTCTTCAATGTATTGAATTTGGATACTCTGATCCTTTTTGTAATCCAAAGCGGAACTACACAAACCTTCCTTATTAGCCAAATGCAGCAGAATTTCTTTTGACGTTGGGTATTGTTCCAGTTGTACACCAGTACTACACTTGGTTCATTAGTCAGATTCGCGGCTTTATGAAGCCGATATTAGCCTGATATAGGCCTATAGCTTTGTAATAACTCAACCAGCTGATTTCCCAATTGGAGGAAAAGGGTAAAAGCAAATGGCTAATATGGGTGCAAAACTCATAAAAGTAAGCACTTATAGCGAAGTAGCTTCCACTCTCATTTTAATTCTGTTCGTTGCATTCACTATTGCAACCATGAAGTTTATCGACTCGGTATACACGAAGCAGTGTTTGTACGAGCGACCAAGCAACATTTCCAGCAAATCGGGCAACTTTACCAACTGCGACTACTGCTTTAGACGACACCTTAAATGCGATCGAGCTCAACCTTGCTCCTCTTGCCAGAAAGCTAGGATAAAGTGTAGTTACGATCGACCTTCCCGCAAGGCTAGTTCCAAAGATTTGGAACACAGTAAAGGGGATATAGTCCTATGGGACCCACCCAAGAAGGATATTTCCCTAAAACCTAGGTTTAAGCTGAATATGGTTTTCGATATGAATCAGTTGAGCACCCATCGATCTAAGAAGGCCCTGTTCTCCCTTTTGGCGAATCTACAGTTCCCCAACTTGGAGCGAGACAGTGTCGAACTACAACTGATCTCCAATTATTTTAAAAGCCAACTCCCTAAACCGGCACCAAAATCGAACCAATTGTGTATTACCAGGCAAGTGATAGACGACTCCAACTTCTTCAGCTTATGCTTCGACGCTTATTTCGACACTTACAACGTGTTCTTGAACCTTTTCACCAAGACCGACTTTCTCAAAAAGCAACGTAGTCCACAGTTAGCCTTAGCAATAGTAACAGCTGGGATGGGCGTCTTCAAACAACCCAACCCTCTCAACTACAGTTTTGAACGATGCAGTGCGATCCTAGAACGTGGATTCCAGACGATGCATCTAAGGCACTCACTCGACACCTTACAGACTCTGCTGGTTTGTATGTATGGGCTACGCACTTCAACTTTGAAAGCCAACGTCGGCACCATCTATACTAAAGCACTTAAGATGGCTCACGGTCTAGGGCTGCATCTACTTCGCCTTGATGGCCCCGCCCACCACCACGAAGGGTATTACGCCTATAATTGCCTCATGCATTCTATCCAATTTCTCAACCTTTTAAACGTACCTATCCAAGCCGACTTTATCCCAAGCTACCGTCTCATATATCGGATGAATACTAACCAAAAGATTGACTACCCCACCGCATCCCACCTTACTTTGAACCTTATATGCATCAAATTGAACGCCCTCAACAGATTGCAAAATGCCGTCATCATGGGCCGTTACAACTCATCCAAGTTAGAGCTGGACCGGAGGGCTCGCAAAATCCTGGAGGATGTTTTCAAGTTTATGGTGCAGCTCAACAAGTTCCGCAAGAACAACCCTGATCAAATGGGGTTGGACCATCTCATATTATTTCTCAACATTCACTGCCACTTCTCCACCTTCTATGGCCTGACCTTACAGTTCTATGGCAGTGATTCCCCTTCGCACCTCTTACCCGAGATCTGCAACGTCGCTGAGAAACTCCTCAATTTGATAGCTAGAATACCGCTACCCTTCTGCAACTGCTTCACCTCGGCGATCGTATCCACAATAGTCAGCTTTCTCGTACGTAAGAAGGTAGCCCCTGAGGTTGTCATGTTGGGTCTCAAGCTCAACGCCAAGTTCCAGAACACTTGGCTCGACTACCACTTCCGCCACGACCTCAGCCTCATCCAATTTATCGTAGAGTTTGTGGAGAAATGAGTGTTTGAGCACCTTGCTTTCAACTCCTATGCCGTTGAAGTTTTAATGCGGAGTACTATCGACACCTCTAGTTAACCGAGAGAGTTTATGTGTGTGGTTATTAATCGCCTATTATGTCGCTTCGTTTATCATTCAGATTGCTTTACTTGAGCTTGTGAATTTCATGTATGAGCGCTCAAAGCGGCGATTATTTGGGCTGTTGCTTACCAATTTTTAGCCGGATCCTAACAACTTCCCAATCACCATCAGCACTTGCTAACCAAAGTATCTATAAATTAGGGAGTTTTAAATATGTAAATATTGCCGTAGTCCTGAGCTTGTACGTACCAGATACCATAATCAGCTAGAATCAACGTCTTGGAACTGTTACTTCTATTGTACCACTACCTATTCATATATCTGCATCTCCTGTTCGCTCAGTGCGATGCATCTTTTACCTTCAGTTGAAGCTAAATTATACCGAATTCAGGGTATTCATACTATGAGACCGTATGTTGAGTTGCTAATAGAATTGACACACCCATATTGTTCTGGTACAATACAACCATAGACAAGTTTGTATGAGGCGAAAGAGATAAATGGTATCTTATATAATAAAGTATTTATATCCACTTAGATGTGATTTTTTTGTTTTTTCCTATATTGTAAAGGTATATACTTAAAGTATATGTCTTTTCCTTTATTGTATACATTTTAATAAATATAAATATAAGATTCTCTAAAACGTGTGTACCTTTATTTCAAAGCATTATTACATTACTGCGATCTTTACAGCTATTTTGAAGTGCTGATGTATCTATATAGAAAATATACGATGTAAGGTATGAAAGTTGAATAGAGTAAGCAGCCCAGTTGACGACTGTAGAACCTGCATCATCGCAATACTGAAGTTGATCTAGGAAGAGACCAACAATTCGGGAATTATCCTATCAAAACCCAGATGAAAATATAGAGCTTTTTAACCGAAATTTCAATACACTATCAAACTTAAAACCTATATAAACTTTCATATAGTGCCGATCAAGCAAAAGCCTATGCATCTGTCCACATATATATAAACACTCGATTATATATCTATACTCCTTTTCTTGAAAAACTATCCATAATGTTCAAACCCTTAATCCTACTAACCCTACTATCAAGGGTAGTGAAGCCCGAAGAACTGGGATGTGGTACTCAACTGGAAATCCCAACTTTAGATATCGATGTGACCAAACTACCCAACTTCAACAAAATAGTAGTTTTCGGCGACAGTTTGAACGATGTAGGCAATTTGTACAACCTAACTTCAGGAAAGCAACCAAACAAAGAGAAATACTGTGGAGGTAGGTTTTCCAATGGCTTCGTCTGGGTCGAATATTTCCAGAAGATGATCCATAAGATCCAAGGTAAAGATATCAATCTCATCAACTTCAGCTATGGTGGGGCCCCCGTACTCAAAAGTTCTAAACCTTCAACATGTAATTCAATATTGATATATATGCATGTATACTAACATATGTATTTAGTCCCTACCATAAGCTTGGAAGAACAGATCAGCGAAAATTTGACGACTTACTTACGAAAGAACAATTTGCCAGATCTAAAGGACAGTTTAGTCACCGTTTGGTTTGGAGGTACCGACTATCTGTTCACTTCTAAGGACCCAAATATCGTCATCGACGCTTTGGAAAATCTATTGCTCAAGCTCATTACCCAAGATAAAGTTAGTAACCTCATAATGGGTAACTTACCCAACTTGAATCGGGTGCTAGACAAGAACGAACCTGTCGAACATAATCGAAGGGACCTCATCACCAAAAAACACAACAGTTTGCTAGAAACGATGCTGACCAAGTTGAAGGATTCAAACAAGGATATCAACATCTATTTCTTCAAGTTGGAAGACTATCTGGACCCAATGCTGAACGGCATCATCAATACAGATTACTTCAGTTCGAATTTGTTCATCAACAAACCTTGTATAAGTGGAAGCAATGTATGTGAGGACTACCATAATCACTTGTACTGGGATAACGAGCACCCAACTACAATGGCCCATAGGTACTTGGCTGTCAAGGTTTTGGAATTGGTGACCAAATAGGCTGTAGTTATTGCGATTAATTTAAATAAATAATGTATATTTTGCTATCGAATATTTTGTATCGATTTTTTAGTTTACTTTTATCTAGTTGATTACCTATATGTATATATTTAGCCTGATACTTATGATATGAAAACACCATATAAGTTAGTACTGGTGGCACATTATTTAAATTTTTATAAGCCTTGTTCTGTAAGTACTATTTAATATTATTAAATATTTTTATTGGCATAAAATGGATTGGTAATCGGAGCTAAAATAAGACCCGTCTTTAGCCGTAACATAGTTTATATATAAATATACGTATATCATACCTTTAGATAGATTAAGATAGGGGAACAATCAAACATACATACCTATATAGCATCCCATCATACTTTAATAGGGCGTAGCAATAAAAATAATTCAATATACGTTTTGAAAATATAAAAGGAGGTAATTATGATGTATCATAAAAAGTATAGTTCAGATATCTATTTGCAAGAGGCCTTCACTTGTATACTGATATTTAAACTATGATTTTAAATGTAGAAAGCATATTGATTGTTGCATCTGTCCTTACCATATTGCATATTGAAAATATACGACGCAGCAGCTGAACTTGTTGAATCCCAAGTTACCTTTAAACTATACCACCACTCCACTAGACCAATTCAAAACTTGACCACTTTACATACTAAATTTAACATGTATATAAAAGCATAGCAACTCATAAACTAAAAAATAGTAAAAGCTTTATTAATTTTAAAAGGTGCGTTATACAAACCAATCCAACTCGATGCAAAGGTATAAAGGTAGTGAAAGCTATTGTCAAAGGTAAATTCGACTACCTGAACTCATAAGATCTAAATAAAGGTGGATAAGTAAAAGGACAACGTATGATAGACTTACTGGAAGGTATTGCAGGGTACGTAACTCAGATTTAGGTCTTGGAACCATTCGGCAGCCGACTATAAGGAATTAATTAGTCTTTCAAAATATATATGAATATGTACCGGATGGTAGTAGAACCCATTGATAGATCCAGTTGAAATTTGGTAACATATATAGTAGAACCCTGAGAAACTCTATAGAAACCCAAAAATAGATTAATAAACATCAACTTCAATCCTAAAATAAACTTACCACTCCATCCAAATCCTTTTTCCTATAGTTGGGAACTAAGAACAACTCCTTCCACCGCATAAAGATAAAATCATCACTACCTTCGTAGTTGAAGGTATCGTCGTTAAAGTTGTTGATAAAGCTATGGAAGGCATCAAATTTGGACCAATGCTGCCTATCGATATCCTCGTTGGTATTCCACTTTCTAGTGTGGAAGTTGAAATTTTGACCGATAATTTCACCTTCAAAGTAAGTAGTAAGTTGAGGATTCTCCTTAGTCAAGTTTTCAATCTTGAGGTAACCGCATAAGGTTGAGGAGTTTAAGTCTACCATCTATGTTTGTATTGTTAGAAAACTTTTATTTTGAAATAAACTTTACCTTGATATCAATCTCTACAGGGAACTTATCTTTACCACTACGCTGATAGCCACTGAACTTGGAACCGCAACGTAGGCTAGATAATAACTGCGACTTTCTTGGTAACTTGCCTACAATATCTTGGTATCTCGGTAATTTGTTCTGGTGTTGAACTTGAGTTTGGTCTAAGACGACTTGTTCGGTAATGGGTTCCAAGTGGTGCTTAGGTACGTCGAACTCCAAGTCGAAGTAGCTGTGTCGAGGTTTCAACGAGGGGGAGGGGAGTGGTGAGGTAATAGGCATGTTGAGTTATTTGTATTTGTTGGCTATGTGAATTAAGTAAATACTGTATGTTCTATGTAGTCTATAGGTCTATTTGTCTATTAATTAGGTGGTAGTAAATATTAATTATGTATGTCTATATAAGTATGTAATAAGATAAGTAGGGATGGGGAGATATAAATTTATATTTTGAAAAGTTTGGTGGTCTTTGTCCTTCCATTTTATATAGCTTTGAATTTTGTTTAGTGATTTGAAAACAGTGGATCAACTAAATTACTGTCCTTGAACCTATTTCTTGGGAAGTATTGGCTGAGCCACTATTATTACTTAACTTGTTCTTTAGAGACTTAATCCGCACCAATGGTTTAAAGATTATGGACAAATGCACCATTTCATTGGCTTGGATAGCCAATATTTTTAGCTGGGAAGATCGTATGTTGAACTCTTTAGGTAATTTTGCTTTGGTGTTGTGGGAATGTGCTGGAGCGGTTTTTTAGTTCGGTACCACTCTGTTCAGATAAGTTTGCGGGCTTTTTGCGATGGAATTTGTAGAAAAACATTCGTTTTTTCAAGACGGACTAGATTATGTCTCGGCATCAATTTTTCTTTAGGAGCTTGAATACTTGAAGCCATAAAGCACTTTATATTGATTTTGGAGGTGTGCATAAATTATGAGATCGGAAGGGTATTTGAAAGAGCTGGATAAGTGGTGTTTAGCCGGAGGTGGATATGAGACGCAATCCCATACTGCCTTTATTGTCGATATCCTAATGCTGCTATACTAAATACACCTTCAATGTACTTTCAAATTTTTATATTAGAGCCCATCGTTTTTATATAGACACGCCTCAGATGAAAGATTTATGACAAGCTTTGCTTACTATTGGATCCAAAAATCGCAAATATCTTTCAATGGAACTATAGAAGCAGATTTTTTGCATACATAAATTGTATAATGCAGAAAAGTTTACTGGACATGAAAATATTTATGGAGAAATACATAAAGCTCTAGAAGCTAGGAAGGGAAGGGAGGATCACCTCTCTCAATCAATATATCTATCCTTGGCAAAATCCAAAGAGAAAGCTATTAGCTTTTGAGTCCAAAAACAACCAACTGGTAAATTTACCAATACCTAACCAAATGTTGGGTTATAAAGCTCTTTATATGGAAAATAATGATTATATAAAGCTTAAATGGGGATCGTAACAAGCTAAAGCATTATGGATGGTCCTTTAGCTATAATTGATCAATGCACGACGTCATATCAGTACACAGGTAGATCATCGTACCAAGTACCTTACTACAATTCAAAATGTAGTTATAGGTTAGATACACTACTTTCGATTTAAAAGTCAATAAACAATTACTTTATCCTAACCTTGGTGTTGGATATAAACTAAATACTATATAATTAGCATAGAAGCATCTATGCTTAACTTTCAAACAGTTGGAAACCTATTTTTCAACAGTTGTTGTTACAGATTTCGATAGATCTATGATTATAGATGATGTATAATGTGGGATGTAGTACAAATTCTGTAATTGTACTAATCCATTCTTAAAAGTAACTTTAATTCTAGTTAGATTCAAATACTAACTTCAATTGGAGTTTCGTACGACTTTTGTTTAGAAGTTTGAATTGAAATCGATTGGTTCCAAAACGACATCCAAGTTTCCCAAAAGCTCCAATTGAAATCTCACTCTAAACATCATCTCTCAAACTCTACAGCTGGTTCAGAAAGACGCAAATTACAACAGTTGAAGATGGCAGTATCAAGGTAAATTAAACTTTCAAAAATTCAAAAGTTGACTAACCCATTTTCTGTTTAGTGAGACTATGATCCTAGATCCAGGTACACAATTTTTAATTTTCAAAACTTTAATTTGAACTAGCTATCCGTGACTGGGTTCTATTCCCCATCATGCTAGTTATGGTACTAGTCGGTGTACTTCGTCACTACGTCACCATATTATTAACTCCAACCCCAACTCGACCTAAAATCAATGAACTTAAGGAACGTCAAGCTTTAGCCTATTGTGCCTTACTCCACACTAAAGGAGACCATCTCCCCCCTACCAAGTTCCAAGCTAGAAAGCAATTTTACATAAACGCCATCGAAGCCGGTAGCTACCTAAAAAATGGCCCAGTTACCGACGCCAAACCTAAAACTACCAATCCTTTAAGTGATCCCGTTATGATGGAAGGGATGATGGCTGGTATGAAACGTAACGTAGCTATGGTCGTACCTCAAACTTTGATAATGAGTTGGATCAATTTCTTCTTTTCGGGATTTGTACTCATCCAATTACCTTTCCCGTTGACATTACGCTTCAAAGATATGTTACAGCACGGTATATATGCCCCCGATATGAGTGTAGCATATGTCTCGTCCCTATCCTGGTACTTTTTGAATTTGTTTGGATTAAAGGCGGTGTTTGCTATTTTGCTGGGGGATGAGAATTCAGCCGATGGTGTCAAAGATATGCAAGCTATGCACATGCCACAAATGCAGATGATGGGCGGGCAAAAAGATATGGCCCCCAAAATGTTCAAGGATGAAGCTGAGAATTTGAACCTACATGTCCATAGGTGGCACCTTGCTAACGTCGAACGAAGAGTTTTGGAAAAGCATCAACATCTTTTGAAGTAGTCGGTAGGATGTTGAAGCTTTTATAATAACATTTATCTTTGAATATTATCTTTAGCATTTATGTTGTAATTTATTTTTCTTCACTATGTTGCTTATATTAATGGAGAGTATGTTTATACTATAGTCATTTAACACACTTTTCCTAAGAATATTTGATATAAATGTAAATGTAATAGGATTTCGATAATATATAATAATTCTTATTTTTATCAACATTATCAGGCTGATAGCTATTGATCCAAAATCCTTTGATAAAGAGCCGTAAACATCAAACTAAAGAAATCATAGCATTTAATTCAATATTAATATACTTTTGATATAAGCTAGGCCTATATACCTTTCATCGGTATTAAAGTTTAACTCAAAGACTTCATATTTTAGCAAAATATAAAGCCAAATCGGAAAGGCAGTTCTTTTTTTACATCGGTAACTCATTGTTATCTACTTGGACCTACACCGTTAGAAAGATAATGATAGCAGCTGTCGAAGCTAACGAACTGGAGTGTACAAAGGCTATTGAGTCTACCTTTGTTTTACTTTTGGTGCATAGTAATCTAACTCTACCCTGAAAGGATTACCACAGGGATAGCAGCTTCAAACTTGATTGGATACCATGATTCTCGTGGATTCCACGTAGTTTCTGATTTAAAAGCCCGATATCAGAATCTAAGGTCAAAGGTTTCCTTTTGAAATTTTCAAAGAGAAAAGCTTGTGTAAGAGGTAAATATATACATTAATTTTAATATCGATACAGATAGTGACACCTTCAACTTATTTTACTTTAACTTGCCTTTTTTGCAAATCTAATGGACATTTCATTTAGATACCTGGTTGTTTTTAAATAGTAATTAATTTAGAATGGCTGTAAATGGATCTTTGACTGAAGAACAGTTCAACGCACCGGTACCCCTCCACAACCAGTGGTGCTTCTGGAAGGACGAGTAATTTTTCCAATTAACTAAGACTAACGCCTACACCTAGCTATTCAAATAAGGGAGGTGCCAATGGAGATTACTCGTCCAATTTGGACTTGATATGTACCGTTTCTACCGTCCAAGTAACTTATAAATCAAGAATGTCCAACTAACAGTACGCAGGAGTTTTGGTCCGCCTACAACACTATTATCAGTCCCGACAAGCTCAGTAACCGGACCAGTATACATTTTTTCAAGAAGGGGGTGCAACCCATCTGGTAATCGAATTTGTTCGTAATGAAGCTAATGAGTTCAATAGGGAAGACCCAATGAATCAAAATGGAGGTTCCTGGTCCTTCCGCCTAAACAAAGACGATACACCTTTAGTATGGCCAGAGATACTGATGCTCTGCATCGGTGAGTTGATGGAGGCGGCCCTAAACAAAGGTAAATTAATTTGACAAATTTAAACTAATTGATTCTAGGGGACAAGCTGGTTGGAGTATCCATTGGTTCTCGTTGGTCGGCCGACGTACTACAAATTTGGAACTACGACGCTAGTAAAGCCGAGACCCTCGATATTACCAAATCCTTCCCCAAAGCCCTAAGCGAAGTGCAATTTAACTCCCCTTTCTACAAAGGTAATTTAAATTATTTCTCTTTTACTTAGAAATGCTTTTTGTATCTAGCTCATAAGGATCATACCGACTTTAAGAAGCATTGAAGTTGAGGCTAAGTGTAAGTAGGATATGGAGCTGGGATATGCTACAATCGACTCCCATTTTTATAGTAATAAAGTGTTGCTTGCTTATACGCATTAGGTTGTGACTATCATATATAGTTCCTTTGTTGTAGTTGCTAGGTGAACATTCATATTGCTTTATATATAAAGGGCTTTGTATGAAGTAGCCTTATGACTTGGTACATTTGGTAAATAGTAATGTTTACTTTAATCGGCATTGTGTATATATACTTCTAACATTCTATCAAAATTTACTTTTATATTTCACTATATTGACATTTTAATTATGTATATTCAATATAATAAAACGCTTTTATTGGAAAATTTAGGAATAAGGGCTTACAACTTACCAACATTTAAATTTAACTTATAGACTTCTAATCACAAAATATAGACGATTGTAGTTTTTACTACAGCTATTTTAAGTATAGTAAAATTTGATTCAGAAGGATGAAGTTTTGAAGTTTGTACGTGTAGATAAATATATTACTCCGACCATACCTAAATAAACCTCTAGACAATATATACTATATTATATCTAGAAAGCATCAAAATCATCAATGTTTTATAGAATATTTCGCTTGAATGCATAGCAATTCTATTTAACTTGGTTGATCGATAGGTACCAACAGCCTTTATATGACAAATTTATCAATACGATTTAAAATATAAATTTTAACAACTATTAATCAACATTTTGACATTAATACCTTTCTATTTAGCTAGGGTATCTACGTATTAAAATAAACCTTGATACTCAAATGCATTTTACTGATTTCTTTCAATAGATTCAAATTAAATGTGGATTAATCTTTTAACGCTATATAGTTCAATAAACTATGAACAAACTTTTGATTTTGATCAAAGTGATCGAATAGCTTGTTGCAATTTTTATGGATGATCAAGTCTATAAAGCTCATTGAGGTCTGACTGTTATCTAGCTTCTTGATAGATAAGATCGGCTACTTCCAAGATACTATTAAATAATATTTGAACACCAATCCTATAAGATTTACATTGTCCAAAATCCCTTGAACTTTGTTTTGAAGCTAGATACTATATGATTGACCTTACCCATATAGTTTAGATTTTTACCTTGATTTTTCTGAATAAACTGTACTACATTGTCTTTAGGTACTCATACCTTCGATGTAACATATACTAGCAATGAAGTAGTTGTACAATCAGTTTGATCCTATAACTGAAAGCTTCTGTAAATATGCCAACGCTCCTATCAAAAGAAATTCGTTACTAATTCCATTCAAATTTAAGCTATCCATCTGGAAGTTGTTGGAAAGTTAGTAGGAAGAATTAACTAGGCTCAGAGACTAGGACCTCTGGAAGCCAAAGTGTAAGATGTTAAAAGTTTGATGATTTTGGTTAGCGAAATCGACAGGTTTACTGTAAAGTTGAAGTCGATCGGATATAGTTTAATATTGGCTTGTAGTTAGTCACTTGCTCGTTCTTAGTATTAAAGTAGGATCAAGTTAAAATGATGAGCTATTTATCAACAGCTAGATGCCCGACATTGTACAACTTGATAATGTTCGTGTCTAAAAGCTTAAGTCCAATCAGAACTACGGTATGACCCAAGTAGAATTGGAAGCTAGCTATTGTACTAATAATTGTTGAAAATTGACAATAAAGAGTTGCCAATGAATGGTACCCAACTGTGGTTAAACTAAGTGCCTTTCATGCCAACTATAGCTTACAATGTAACTAACTTTACTATATTTAGCAACAATTCTTTGTTGAGCTGCCTCACAACGCAGTCAAAAGTATACAAAGCAAAGAGTAGTCATATGTCTACTATTCCTATTAAAAGGCCTGTTTGTGAGGTATAAAAGTCGGTCAGCAGCAGCCATTTCTAACATCTCTTTATTAGGAAAACAACTGTTGTGCCGACGTTATCCTAGATCGCCAGCCAGCCTCCCTATAATGAAACTTTGATATTCCAATCAACTTTCAGAGCTTCATCTGATAAATATATCATCAAAGCCAATCTATACAACAATAGATTCTATACCTTAATTAAAATTTTCCTGTTTAAGTTTAAACTAAACTATTTTTGTTAGTTTAGAAACCGCATTTCCGAAGTTATGGTTGTTCGATCCTAAGGTTTAGGAGCAGTCTTACTCCTAGATAGAAATGTCCGCATGGGTTTGGCAAAGCAAATGATGTTCTATTCTTTTATTTCTGTATGGCTTGGATAGACATGTGTATCGAATATACAATTATAGCTGTTGTATTAAGCATCACCCAGCCAACCCATTTAGAACTCCCATGCTCCCTCAACGATACTTGGCAAAACTTTCGTCTCGCATTCTACCACGTATTAAAGGCCGGTGAAATGGCCTAGCCATAAATATTGGATTCCTATCCATTTTGATTCGTTTTGGAAATATTTGGATGCTGTTGTAGGGAAATGCATATTTTCGTTTTCGGCATTTCAACAATTTGAACTTTCACGTTCACCTCCTGCTTTGAGGCGAAATGCCTCAATTGTCTAAATAGTTCCAGAGCAATTAGCACAGTTGCAAGTAAAAGTGTATTGTGGCAGGTATATCCATATAGAACTGCCAGTTTCTCGTCTCTGCTTTAATATACCACGTTAATTGTGAGCTATACAGGCCAAGGAAGTTGGATCTGGTGCCTGCTTCAAGAATTCAATAGGCTGAAGTCCTATATTTAGTTAAACACTTGCTCATACCGATTTACAACCTCAAGTGCTATTCTAATCAACTTGGCTAATAGTTTATACGGCTAATCACTTTTTTGGAATGGGGTTTTCTAAAAATAGGTTCCTGTTGACTCCTGTCGGGATGTTCGCTTCCGAATCTTTTCTTAGAACCTGCAACTTAAATAGGAAAGCTGTGGTTAAAAGAGCTTAAATCTGATCTGTCCTAAGTCAATAAAAGCAACGAATATCCATTTTGATTGGTCTATTTGATAACGACTCACCATGAATCTCATAAACCTCACCTTTGCAAAAGAAACCCTTTGGCTAAATCCAATCAATCGGCACACCCAAGTAACCTGGTTCGTTTAAATGGCTGGATGCATGAAAGTCTTCGGGATTAAGTTACATTGACTTTTTAGAAAGCTGCGTAATAGGGAAGTTCTATAAATTGTGAATCCAATTCAAGTTATTACCGATTAGCTCTTTGATTATAAATTCGCATCTCTTTCCGCTAAAGCTCAACAAATCTGTATTAATAATGATCTCCGCCAACCGTCAAAATATGAACCAAGCTATCAAGACCGAGCTCTCACACGAAACTGATGAGAAAAGGAAGCATGACCTCTTGGATTCCAACGACAAACAGGCCGCCGAAGATCGTAATACCTTTTACCCAAACTTGTGTTAACTAATTTTATAGAGTCAACAACTACTTCTGAACAAAAAGTTCGCAAGAAAGCCGGACGTAAGCCAGCCACCACTGAGCCGGCTAACGTAAGCTAACTTAGCGTTATAGTAACTAACAGGTTTTAGAAACGGCTCGCTCAAAACCGTGCTGCCCAACGCGCCTTCCGTGAGCGCAAGGACAACTATGTCAAGGAGCTCGAAGATCGAATTATGGAATTGGAGAAGGCCAACAAGAAGGCCAACGAAGATAACAAACACTTGGTAACCAAGTTGGAGGAGATCCAGAAGGGCTCCAAGGGGGTTGACATCGCCAAGGACTTCAAGCTCAACCACAATTTATTCGACTTTGTCAACGACAAGACGATCGAATCCTTTGATACTACGACGTTGACTCCATCCAGCGACAAGGACAAGGACTATTCGGTTGACAGCAAGGATATTGAGACCGAGTGTCCATCGTTGGATTTAGCCGATAGTTCACCCAACAGCTCCAAAGATGCCAGTGGTTCGGTAGCTTTAGACAAGAGCTCCACTCCCGCCACTGAAACTGATGCTTTGACATCTCAAACCTACATCATGCAGCAAACCCCATCCATATCTGCCGCCTCGTCGGGGGCCCTCAACACCAACGATCTGCTTAACTTCTTGAACACTCCAGTTGATCTGAACACCGACTATATGATGCCTTACAACCAGTCCATGGATGTCAGCTTGTTCGACACCTTCAATTCGGTCAACCAGATCCCCCCTGTCGACTTTGGTCAACTCAACAACAACTTCTACACCCCTAACCTGGACATGGGCTTCAATCAAGGTATGTACGGGCTCAACACCATTGGTTTGAACCCCAATCTTGTACCTCAGGAGCTCGACTTCAACCCAGTCTTATTGGCCGATCACTTCAACCAGTACGACCCTTTACTTGCTAGCGGTATGTTCTCTCAAGCTCAGGAACAGCCACTCCTCCCCGACGTCGCTGCTGGCATGCAACTGTTGGATTTTCAAACCAAGCTACAATATGAACAGATCGCCAAAGCCCAGCTGCCAGCGCCAGCTCCCGCCCCCAACGAGTTCGATATCGACAACCTATGCTCGTTGATGCGGGATAAGGCCACTTGCAGCGAGAAGAAGTTATTTTACAAGATGTATTGCAACCAGCCCCAGCCACCAACTCAGTAATTTATCAAAGTTGGGTAGGATGAGCATTAGGTAGTTCACTTCTTTTATATGCAACTACCTAAGATCTTAAGTCAAAAATCAAAGCAAACCAACTGAACTGAGCCGCCGCTTCCAAACGCATTGGGATAACTCTACCGCTCATATTGTAATTTATTTTTCCGCTTCTATCATTAAATATTGGATTTTATGTTTTGGGTTTGAGTACGTATTTTAGTTGTTAAGCTTTAATATGGATTTACTTATCGTAACCCCTTTGCCTTATCTTTAGGACTAGGTACTAGGAATCTAGATTTACAATCTTTTCTAGTTTATGAGGTTCCTATAGTTAGGCTTTCTCTTGAATTTAGTTCCTTTAGTTTATTCTTTGATAAGTTTAAGTTTGCTATACAATAAAATTTGGTACTCGGTTTACTGGAATGGGAAGTAACGATTTAGTTTTCAAGAATAGATTAAGTGGTCCTATACTAATTACTTATGTATGTATTTTAGATATGTTTTTAGTTGTATATGGTATATAGAGGCTTTTAGGCTCAACTATTTATCGTATTTTTATACTTCTTTATTAAACTTTTGAATTATGTGTTCTTTGTAGTTTTCGCTTTATAAATACCTAATAGGTTTCCTTTTTTGGAATTTAAATATCCTTATATGTATTGGTAGTAGCCTATTTTATATGGTTTATATAAACTTCAAGCTAGATATGTCTTCAACTATCTAGAACTTTCTTTTACAACATAGTTAGTTGCAATAGTTATGCCGTTCCGTCTACTAGGATCAAATAAATTATATTGGAGATGAGTTATCTGTAGCTAATTTGAAGTATAAGTTAAACTATGAAATGAACAGTCTATAAAAGTGTGGTTTGTCGGTATTTTATAATGGATTTAAATATACTTTGTATATAGCTAAAAAAGAGCTAAAGTTTGTAGACTTTGGATTGGTACAAGCTGATAAAACACTTGAGAATGGGCAATGGTTACGATAGATGTATTGTATTCCTCTACTTGATAGCAATATGTTGGATTTGAATATGTACAGTGAGTCACATATCCTACATCTTTAGAAGCGGTAAAATTGAAATAGTGGTGGTCGATAACTAGTTTAAGGGACACTGTCGAAATATATATCAGCCTTGATAGAGCGGAAATCGAATTTGTATAACATGAAGCACCTTCATCACATGCCCAAGCAGCAGCCAAACAAAGGTATATCGAAAGGTTAATAAAACACCACCCATCTATAAAGAACATTACTTTTATCAGATTTTACTTTGAAAACTTGCAAAGCTTATACCGAAAAAACGGGTATGCTTGTATAAAGTCGGATATAAGTTTCTCGATTGAAAATCGGCCCTACTATTAACTCAGTTAATAAGGGGACATTAAAGTCGGATATTAGTTGGCAATAAAGTTTACACGTTATTGAAAAAAAGTTTGAAAGTTCGGATATAAGTTGATATGTTTAGGGAGGGTACTAGAACCCGATATATTTTTTGATAGTGAGTAAATTTTTGGACTAAGTTATGTTAAAAACTTGATATTCGTACATCAAAATTGCTTCATGTCACAAACCTATAATGTCTTGGAATAGAGGTTGAAGGAATAGTTAACTTTTCAATAAATAAGGATTGTATTTTGGCGAACTTGGCAGTTCTTAAAGCCATATTTTTAACCTACCGCAACATTTATCAAATACTACATCCACTTTGATGCTACAGTAGTTTTACTTTTTGGGTTTGATTGAAGGTAAGGTTCTATCTCAAAATAACTTGTTAGCTGGGATTATAAACAACAAGCCTATTAGTTACTCAACATAGTTACATTAATTTAAAATTTAAACTTCACTAATACTATATCAACAATAAATATAAAAAGACTAAAGGTTTATTGCTGGTTGGTAGAATTCCCATTGTAATTCATTTCTTTATCGTCTTTCTTATCTCCACCTTCAGAAGCCAAAGAAGATAGGGTACGGACATTTGAACCACCTGCTCGGCTACCAACCCCACTACCACTACTTGTAGTGTTGACAGTATTTGGGGTATTTCTACTACAGAGCAATTAGCACGTCAACTTTAAATTAAAAAATGTACCTAGTAGTCGGGTTAGGTGCCCCAATGGGTAAACTTTGATAGACCGAACTTAAGAACCCTTTGGTAGATTGGATGGACCAGTCGGTCCAACTGTAGACTTGACCTAACAAACTGTCACTGGTGTCGTAAGCTTGTACAGAACCGTTGATCATCTATCGGCAAATTTATAAGTATTACAAATGATGTTTGAAAGCTGGCTACCTTGACTATCAGCGTGTTAGAGGATCCTAAGTTAAGTTCCAACAAGGATTGCTGCTCATGTTGAATCTCGAACTTTAACTTGGGGTAGCTGAGGATGAGGTCAAAAGGTTGGTTTAAGAGTTGTGGTTGCTGAGTTGTCAAATACTCTTTGACTTCAAATAGCTTGGAAGATGTGGGGAAGGTATGTTTTATAGTCAAGTTGTTGGGTAGCCTTATATTCAACTTGCATTCTTTAGAGTTGGTACTGGCACTACCCGTGCTGATGTTCCTAATATACTATCAGTAGAAGAAGGTGTAGTTTTGATATTACTTTGAAGAAGTAGGTACGCCGGTAACTGGACTATTGGCGTTCTTTCTAGCCAATTTATCTTGTTCAATCAGCTGTTGGACTTTACGTTTGGCTTCCAAAGCCTCTTTCTTCTCCTTCAACTTTTCCAATCGGATTTTCTCCAGTTCTTTATCCTCTTGGATCTTCTTGGCCTCTAACAGCTGCTTAGTCTGTTGGCGACGCTCCATTTCCTTTTCTCTTTGCTCCTACAATTTAGCAATAGGTTAATCAAGGTTATTTTAAATAAAAAGTTACCCTTTCTTGCTTGGCAAGCTTCTGTCCATTTAATACCTTTAATTTTTCTTTTAATCTAATGCGTTCAAAGTTAATAAAGGTTGAAGATATGCCTTAAAGTAGCTTACTCTGCCTTAGATTTGTTAATAGTAGCTTTCTTTTCCACTTTCTTGTCTTTAGCTTCTTTAATTGCGTTATAGGTGGATAATAGTTGCTTCGATAGGTCAGTTAAAGTGGTGTTGAACTTGGTTGTAGTAGAAACTAGCTGACCATTGTAGAAAACATACAGGCTTGGAATACTATCAATAGGCACTAATATATAATAAAATAATTGTATAAACATATGTGCAAATATAAAAATGGCTATTACCTAATTCTTCAAACTGGTTGAAGCTTGTATTATTTTCTTCGATGCAGGTGCCAGTGAAATGGTTGGATAGTGTGGCTATAACCTATATTTTGGAAAGTTCAATAACACTAAATAAAGCTTATAGTTACCTGTTCACTTTGTAAGTATGTTTTAATCTCTTGAGAAACTTCATCTTGTCCTATATTTTAGAATATAGTATATCGGTGATTGTTATTGGATTAAAATAATTTACCGTAGATAAATACGATGAAAGGCAACCACTTCTCTCTTGCTAAATTTATGCCTGCGCTTACTTGGTTGTTGTCGTACCACATATTCGTCATTGTATCCTTAAACTTCTTGAAAATTGTAGGTTGTTATAAAAGTAGTGAGAAATTTATATTTCGGTTTCAAGTCGTTGATCATAATAACGATGAAACTTAGCTTTAGCGTGTCAAGCAACTGCTACTTTTAGTTATATTGTGACATAGGCATCTTCTATAGTAAGGCAATAGCTCAATTAAAATATCAGAATACGTGATCTATTGGAAAACTTTCAACTGCAGTTATCCAATTAAAAAGACATTGATTTTAATTTGTTTAAAATACATCTATTTACCAATATATACCAATGCAGTTTATAAAAGTTCAATAGCACACTTATTATTGAACAATCAAAAACCATCAGCATCAATTGAAAAATCAGAACCAATCGATGGATTATGCGTCACAACCAATTTCCACTTGTAAATCTTCCTCTCAAAGATCAAGAGTTGCATTTAGAACTGGATAGAGTAGATAAATTTCCAACGCTATACAACTAAAAGTATATAAACAATAATGACAAAAGTCAACCATTCCAAACCAAATCGACGCAACAAATTTAATGTCAAAAGTCCAGTACAACCATCTCCACCTTCCACCAACCTAGCTATTAAACCTAACCAACTGTTCGTACCACCTACTTTTACCACCATAAAGTCGAACTTACTATCAAAGGAATATATCTTATATTTACTATTGTTTATTTTGATATCGAGTATCAACCTCCAACTTATAAATGGAATAGTACCTAACAAGTATATGGACGAGGTATTTCATATCACCCAATTGCACAACTTCAGTTTAGGCAACTTTAAGTATGATGCCAAATTGACTACACCACCCGGTTTGTAAGTTACTCACCTCTAGTTTTATTAATATTAATGTTTTTATAGATATATATTGGCTTTGCCGTTCTATATAGCGAACCCAACTATTTTTCAAGCTCGACTTTTCAATGTACTAACTTCCATCGTATTGTACCTAACTTTATCGATTGTAGCTTTAAGTTTAAATCCAGCTAAAAGGTTGAATAATAAGTTCATATTTTGTATCAACTTGTTTCCTGTAAGCTACTTCTTCAACTTTCTGTTCTATACCGATACTTTGAATACGTTGTTAGTTTTGGTGGAACTTTTGGCCTTTATCTACAAGAGTTATTGGGGTGCTGCTGTAGTAGGGTTATTGGGGTTATCAGTACGACAGACTCATATAATATATCATACCTTCTTTTTCATCTTCTTTTTGGGGGTTGAGTTAGTTCGATTAAAAGTTGAGGATAGAAAAGAAGATGGAATTGGGTGTAAAAGTTCAAGTTGGTTGGAACCTTTGAATCGATTCAATGTTAATAGTAATTGATTTTTTATTTTCTATTGCTAATGTTTGTATATGTATAGATGGCTTACATTCGGTAGTGGAGTTGACAGCCACTATTTCTAAAAACTTTTACAGTTTATTTTTCAACATTTTACTGCCCAATTCAGTTGTATTCTTTGCATTCGTTGGATTTGTTGTTTGGAATGGCAGTATCGTACTAGGTAATTAATACTTATTGGCTTACTCCTACTTATATTTAATTTACTATAGGTGATAAATCGAACCATGTAGCTAGTTTACATATCCCTCAACTCTACTACTTTGTAACTTTCGCCTCCTTGCTACTGAGCCCCATTCTACTGTCGGATAAAGTTGTAAAATTTTGGAGAAATCCAAAAGGTTTCTGCTTAGGTTGGTTGAATCTATCTTGGAGGTAAATTTGGAATATAAGTAATACAAACTTACACGATTTGTTTTAGGGGATATCTGTTGTATTTCATTTCCATTGTATTCATGGCTGTTACAATTAACAAATTTACGTGAGTTTTATATTTATATATCCATCTTGAAACTAACTTTATTTTTCCAACAGTATTAGCCATCCCTTCCTACTCAGTGATAACCGACATCTAACCTTTTATATCTGGCGACACTGCTTTATCAAACTCAAGTACCAACCTTACCTTTACATACCCATCTACTTGGCTTTGCTAACCAACTTAATCGACTATGTTTATAAGGTAAAGGCACCTACTTTATGGTGGTTAGGCTACCTAGTTAGTTTGATCTTAGTTTTAGTACCGACTCCATTATTGGAACTACGTTACTTCATTCTACCATATCTACTGTTACGAATCAGCTTGAATCAAAAGTTTTATTGGTTGGAGTTGATTGGGTATTGTTCGATCCACTACGTGGTTTTAGCTTTGTTCTTGTATAGACCTTTTACTTGGGACAGCGAGGTAGGCAATCTACAGAGGTTTATGTATTAAAACTGTTGATTTTGGGTAATGTATTAGGTTTTTATGGAAATTCTATAACATACCATTAAAATACTTTTAATTTTAAATAATAAAATAAAAGTTCAAGACTATTACTTTGTTTTGAATATGTGAAAGTTACATAAAGGGCTCTGTTTCGTATCATTAAGAGGTGTGTAATTAGTAAACTGGCTGTAGATATCTGATGCCACTTTGAACTTTTCAATTGTAAATGATGTTAACGGTATAGTGCAACTGAAAGCTTATAAAAAGAATAGGATTGATATGAGTTTAATGAATACATCAAAACGATTATAACGACCCATTGATAAAAACAAAGATATGGTTGTAAAGTGATGCATCAAACAGAACAAAAGCTAAATGAAATATTTTGCTATCGAAAATTTTGAATTATAGATAAGGTAAGGTAATTAATATGTGATAATCCAATTGAAATGGATGTTTAATACTATAGGTTTTATTTTATCTCGAATTATTTTGCTTTTGTTTACATCCCTACTTACATTTATATAAACTTACAATGAAAGCAGTTTTATTGCAAATAAAGCTAAAGATTGCTTGATAGAAGTAGAATAATAAAGTATTGATCACATTTTATAATCTAGAAAGCTTTAACAATAGAAGGTTGGTATTTACGCTACACTGCAAAGTATAAGGTGTATAAAGCAATATATGCCCATCTATTTAACCTTGTATTTAGTGCCAATAAGCTACATTTATTTTATCTTGGGCATTTGAAATTGTCTAGGCAAATTTATAGATAGGAATAATGCAATCGTTTGTGACAAAGTTTTGAACTTGAAAATTTTATCCCTCCTTTCAAAGCAAACTCTTTCATTCCAAAGAACAGCTATGGCTAAAATTGAAAAGAGGAAGGTGAAGTCAACTAAACGGTAACGTATTTGCACTAAATTCTATTAAACTCTTTAAAGTGCTGAGGTTGACAACGAAGATGCAGCTGGTAAAGCTGCCAAGCTGGCCAAACTAGACGCCATGTCCAAAAAGTACTTGGAAAGCCTTGGTATCAAAGTCCCAAAAACAATCGAAAAAATAGAACCCAACTCTGAGGAAGAAGTAGATGATTATTCTCAGCAAAGCTCCGATTCGGAAATCTATTCTCAAGATGATATTCAATCTGACCCAAGTCAACAAGTCAAAGTAGTCAAATTTACCGACAACTTCAGCAAGCTAGCTAAAACCAACTTAAACAGCGGATACAAAAGGTTCATGTCCAACAAAGTTCAGGATTTGGATAAGGAAGTAGATACTACTAAGCCAATTGCCAATGAAAGTAAAGAAGAGAAGGCTGAAGAAACAAGATTGAAGTTGCAGGATAAAGAGTTGGAGGATTTGTTGAAATCTTCGAACTTGATAGAAAGGATATCAAAATCTGAGCTATATGGTAAGTCCCGTAGAAAGTATATGTTAGAGCAGATGGAAAAAGGAGGTGCCAAAGTAAAATTTTGTATTTGATTGTTATTAAATCCTTTTAATAAATAGACGAAACATGACCAATTGCCTATAAATGAACGATTGAAACGTATAGCCAACACCAAACGTAAGGAGCGGGAAGCTATTGAAAAGGTATCTATTTTTTAACTTTACTTTTAAGAATCTAGTCCATTTACTTTCATTTCTTTTTAAATAGGCCAAGGAAGAAGGCAACTACCACAGTTCTATCAAACATACCTTCGCCAAGTCGACCACCAAGTCCAAACCTAAATCTAATGGTATGGGAGCCCTTAAAGTTTCTAGGGGTAAGGTTAAAGATGGTATGATCGAGATCTCCAAAAACCACATCAAACGGAACGCCGTCCTAAGTAAACAAAAGGGCAAGTTGTCAAGATTTGGTAAGGGCAACATTAAACTCTAATTTTTTTACCTTCCTTGAGCAGTGGAGGTGATGTTAGGTTTCTTTGAGGTTTGGATATGGAGGTTTTTGATAGAGTAAGGTTTGTACCGATTAATAAAGGTGCTTTTTGAGGTATAATGTAGTTGAAAGAGAGATATATAAGTTTTTTGTGTATGCTATAAGGATAGCAATTGTTTAATTATTTGAGATAGGGTGTTTATTTACTATCCTTTTTTAATTATCGTAAAGATGTGTCATTTGGTAACAGATCATCTTTATATTGATTGAAACAAGATGTACACATATCCTTACTGAATCTCTTGCCTGTAGAAATAAAAGTTGAATTAGCTAGTCTGTTGTCACTAGATATAATTTCCGATTTCTATAAAATGCCTCTTGATCTCATCAAATATACACCTTTAAAATTTAAACGTATACTACATAGATTCTATATAGAGAAATTAGACAACAACTAATATATGTGAATATAGCATATATAATGAGTAGTTTATTTATAAAATTGCAGTTAGGAAACTACCGACTTGAAAGTATTGACGACATTTTTGCCAACGTTCTTCAACTTGTTGATGAAGCTTTCGAATAGCCGTTTACTATGGGTAACTTGATCACTGCCATCACTAGAGCCGTTTTGATTAAAACCTAAATTGGCACAAGCCAACATATCTTTGGAGTCAGGTTTATGGATAACAATGGAAAGTCTATTTCGAACCAACATGTCGAAGGTGATGGTGGGATCACTAAAGTTAAAGTTGGCTTTTTGACCCTTCAACTTGCCAAATTTACCGGACAGATCCCCTACCTCACAGGTCTTAAAATCTTGGGCGTTACAAGTGTAGTTGGTAGTCTTGGCCTTTACATTGTAAGGATCCCAATGGTTAGGATTGTTTCCACAATATCCGTCGTGAATGTGGTAGTTGTGCAGCTTTTGGTCGTCAAAGTCTTGGTTGACAGTAATTAATATGTCGGTATGTTGGGCTGCACTTGCTAATATGAAGTTGACGTTGATGTCAGAGGTACGAATAGGTGCATATAGGGATGGGTAATAGTAGCTCATGGGGTTTTATTACTAAAAGGTTAATACAGCTTCTAATTCTAATTGTAGGCGAGGTTTTATAGCTGTACATTTCCGCTTTTTGGTACGGATCTTACAAATTTTGAAATAGGAGTAGAAAGTCAATATAGTTTGCAAAACATTTGATAAAGACGGAATTGTTATGATTAATTTATAAAGTATAGTAAAGGCTGATGTATGAGTTATTTAAGTTTAAATAAAGAGCTTTGATATTGTCGTGGATGCCAAATAGTTTTGAAAGCTTGGTAGCCAAGTATATATGTTGAGCTTATGAAATTGTAAATTTGGCTTTTAGCTTCTGATGTACTATCTAAAATCGACCTTCCATCATTACGATGTAAGCCTACAATAGCTTTTAACAGCCTAAATGATTTAGATGAAGTTGATCTAAAAACATATATCTTTTCCAGAATTTATAACAGAGGTCAGTTTGATATAAACTATAGTTCACTCCACAGTATGCTCAAAAATATCTGAAAACTATAATATTTTACAAAAACATCTTTATTAGATTTTTTCAAGGTGATAGTCGTTATGTTTTCACTACAGTTGGTATTTTTAGAAGCACATCTAATCCATATAGTTAAAAATAATGCTGTATTTAAAATCGATGGGCTAAGTATAGGAAGTATTATAAAGTGCTGAAAATACCTCATATATAAACCATTTGGTCTAGACAATAAAGGCATAATATACGGACTAAATATAAATAGATCTTAAAGTATTTGCGCTTAGCAATATATTTGGGTGGTAAAGGCAGATTCGGATTTCTAAATTTACAACATATTCTTTATGTTGTCTTGAAAAATCTCCGTTGATCTGAAAGTTTGAGTGAATTTCGCCATTAGGAATTTGTATTTGACTATTTAGGTCACGAATTTGGCAACCTTCTTGATTCGATCATGGAAGCAAAACAAAGAGATCCTTTTAGCAACTGGAATCTGGTAGCCAAGCAAGGGTTCGAGTTAAATCAGCCGTAGCACTTCCAAACCCCTCAAGTTCTTCTACAGACGGATGAATTCGAAATGCTATAAAGCCTCAATCCCCATCCAAATATTTTTACAATCAACACACTAAAGAACATACTCAACATGCCATTCACCAATTCGATCCTCTATGCCAAATTTAGCAGTGAGCCCATCACAGGAAGTATAAAGTTCCACCCCATCCAAACTGGCATCAAGCTCAAGCTCAAGTTGAAGAAGGCCAACGAGACCTCTGAAAACAACTATCACATCCACGATGGCTTCTGTGGCAACAATCCCAACCACTGGGATTTCAAGAAGGTGAAGGTGGAAGGAAAAACTTACAGCTGCAAGCAAGACAACTTTGAGACATGTGAGTCAGGGGATCTAGCCGGCAAGTTCGGCCCCCTCAAAGGTTCAAAGATCAAGGCCAAGTACGTCGACCCTACCGTAAAGTTCGATGATATGGTGGGTAAAGACCTCTCGGTTGTTGTGCATAAACAAGGATCCAAGGAGATTTTAGCTTGCGCCGATATCAAAAAGAAGTTCGACCTTGGTTACTATTAACAGCCTTGCTTGGATTACCTAAACACTATTGGATTTTGTAAATAAACAATAAATATACTATATATTCTTCTATTTATCAGAGGCTGATCTACTTTACTAGGATTTTAAGCATATATAGTGGCTTAAAAGTATATATCAAATATTATGCACTATATTAGTTCACTTTGATTGGAAATATGTAATACAAAGTAAAATGGCTATAAACTCAAGTAGTACTTTAGTTAAAACTGGAAAGTAAAACGTACTATTAATAAACTCACAGAGTAAACCATTTCGCAAGTCTACTGCTACAAATATCCAAATAGGCATTCAAAGCTCTATCGATTTCCATAGCTTGGGTAACTGAATCATTGCTTAAAATAGCTTCAAGTTCCACCTTAACTTTAGATAGAGGTCTCCCATTTACGAAAGTAACAAACCTAAAGCCAAACCTAGCTTCGTAAATCTGGTTGAGATTCATAACCGTTTCGCGCTCTAAAATAGAATTCTCCCCCTGTTCGATCTTGGAAATGGTTGGTAAGTTTGCTTTGGATTCTCCCAGCCTAGAATGTGAGTTTATTATCTTTACTTTGGCATCGATTGATAAACCTTGGATATAGATTTTAGCAAATTCAATTAACTGGTTGAAGTTGGATATTGGGAAGTTCGTTCGAAGTTGTGCAATTAAACTTGGGTTGTCTTCAAAAATACATTTGAGGGCAGCTTCGTACTTTTCATCATCATCTTTACTGTACCCGTTTAATGTTTCTGGTGTCAACGCCTTTAGTTCCTCAAGCTTTATCTTTTGACTCATCGTAATAAGAAGCAACAGATTTACATTGACCAAGAATAAATAGCAGAGTATTGCGTAGATCAGTGGACTATACTTTAATTGATTGGACACAGTTGAACTCAATCAATTTAAATTACTTAATTTACTCAACTTTGATTTGAATGCAGTTTATTAGTAAAAATTAGGATAGTGTGTTCAATTTACTGTTTCACCAGTGATTCTCAGAAGTTTGAGTTAGTTGAAATGTTTAACCGAAAGCCAAAGTACGCACCGAAAGGAAACCCAAGCGAACGCAACAACGAAGGAAGTATAGCAGGGAGCACTTCAGGAGCAAGGGGTTCAAATTTAAATGCGAAATCCAACCTTCCACCAAAAGATGAGCTACTGAAGAGGTTAAAAAAGGTTGTCAATTTTCAATTCTTCCCTATGCCGAGGAAACCCCTCGATGCATGGCGTCCAGGTGAGTCGAAAATGCAGGATGCAAAGGAAACTCAACCATCAGCTGAAGAGAAGCTGTTGGAGCCACCTGAAAGTTCAATGAAACGTAAAAGTGATGAAGCTCCTCCCCGCTCCCCTTTAATACCTGGTTATGCTACACCGCCCCTCGAGTACTTTGCCATCCCTAAATCTGGATTAACTCTCACCTACTCCTATACCTTTATAAAGAATGAGCACTACGTAGAACAAGAAAATAATACCCTTTTATCGCCAATAGAAAGAAGAAGCCTTGAGAGAGAATCCAACTTGGAAACTAGAGAGAGGAGAAGGAACGACACCACTGAGCATAATGTTACTAGATCGAGCGCCATCCCAACCAAAGGTAAATCTTATTTAGAAAAATTCAGCTCCAGTTCTATGGCACGTAGTTCTACAGCCGATGCCAAACACGATATAACTACAGCTATCACTTCAACTCGCAACATGCAGCCAATAAGTCGAAGAGTCGATATTACAAGTTCGTCACGTGAAGTTAAATCCAGGAATCCAGCCTTAGATACCAACACCAACAATGCTAGCTCGACTACAGAGTCTAGGATTGGTGTTAAAAGAGCCGGCGAGGCGATCCACAAAGAAACTTCGAACCTACCGAGCACCAGCACCAATCTCTTACAGGAAGCCAGCGATGCCGACAGGATCCGCACTATCCCGTCATCCAAGCATTTGAATACAGGAACTCGAGCTCCAGAAGGAAGTAAGCCGACCCCCAAACTTTTAAGAAACGGTGCCAAGCTCGCCAACTTCTTGAAAGAGTACGTAGAAGCTTCAACCAAGGCAGTGGACGAGGAGCAAATGGAGCTGGACGACAACAAGACGATCAATCCCGAATTTATAGCCTATATCCACAACTACAAAAACCGAGTTTTCAGCCATGGCAAGGAGCTGCACAAGCTGGCCAAGGATTGGATCAAGGCGCCCAGCACCTCGCTCAAAGGCTACCTTGCCTTTTTGGAATCTATGTTCTGGTATCTAAAGTCAGCTCGCTACAATATATATACCGACAAGACCCCTATCGACACCTTCAGCAACTACGTCTCTATGGTTTCAACTATAGACGTCTGTCTGACCTACTTTTGGCACCGGTTTGAGCACCGCTTCCTATACGCGTTGGCAGCTATGTTGAAGCACTACATGTGCCTACAGATGGTTGATCTCCTGGAGCCCTACTGCGCCCCCAACAAATGTACCGAATATAAATGGTCCTTTAAGCTATCAGAGTTACTCTGTAACCATGCTACCGCCTGCTACTTTGACGCGTCCACCGTCTTATGTCAAGACTTTGACAAGTGTGTACCGACCATCAATGACCACTTTAACAAACACCATTACCTCAATTTTCCATTAGCTTCGGCCAATGAGCCGGCCGATTTGGATGCTTTAGTATACTTTGGACGCTGCATCTACTACGGGTTTATGAAGGACCAGCGCATGCGCCACTTTTATGAGTTCTGTGACGATACCTACCATGGTTTAGGCCTACCTAAGGAGCCGCCTAGGTACCTTTGAAGTATTTCTTTTTTCTAGTTAGTTTATAGGCTTGGCTATTTCCTTTTAAGTTTATTAAAAAGGTTTGCATCTTCTAGAGTTTTTGCTTGATGTATATATAGATTATATGAAGGTTGTTGGGAGATTGAGTCTCGTAATAAATGTTTAGTTTATTTTTTACAATTTTTGACGCGTTTAAGTTTTGAATTTGAGTCTTCCGTTGTCTTTCATCATCATTGATTCTAGATAGATGAGTGAATGAACCACTTTACCATTCTGATTCTTCAACTAATTTAAGTCTGAGGATTACGGAAGAAGAAAGCGAAGGAAATCCTGATAAATTCAAGCATAACTCTGATTTAGTGTTGGTACTAGAGTACTGATTTATTTAACAATTGTTCCAAGCCTTTACTCGCATAAATATTGATGGCACACTTCAAGTTAGTTTACTTAAGTTGGAAGAAGGCATCGTCAACTTCAACCTAGTAACAAACTCCTCTTTTACTTAGACAGTTGATGCTTAAAATTATAGTATATATTCAAATCGCCTACCTAACGACAGTTTGCTGATGATAGTGCAGCTCGGTTGAAGCACTGGAATGTACTATGTCAGGGGTTTAAGGTATAAATAACCACATGGGATACGATATGGTTTTAAAGCTTAAACAGTGTATCAACTCGAGGCAGGTGCCGAGGACTATTATATATACTAAGCTTATCATATCTACTAGTTAAATATAGGTTCAAACTACTTATTTTGATAGGGTATACAAATGCATCCTCAACACCTGTACTATGAGTACTGATTAGACTACAAGCACAGTGAAAACCTAAACAAGAATGCTAAAAACTAACACCTTGTATTTAAGCACAAATTGGAAAATAAAAACATCAAAAATAAATAGTTGCCTTCATAATTGGGCTAGTATCTCCAAATGTAAAGTGTAGACCTCATCTTTACTATAACTTCAACGTACTTGTAGGAAATAAATAGCTTTAACCAAAGATATTCTTGACAAAGCCCCCCATCATGGTAGAGGTGGGGTTAGTAAGGGCACCCAACAGGCCAGTATCATTGGTCTGAGTTCCTGCCAAGGCCTTCTGGTGTCGATCAGCCCTATGGTACCCGACTAAATTGGTTACCGAGAGGGCGATGGCAACCGCTACGATAAGTAACCAGGCGAAGTTAAATCGAATGAGAGCTACTAAAGCCAGTAGGATCCAGATCAGCGGGGTTGCGTACAATGTATACCAGAATACAGTGCTATCGATGCTGTTCATAGCGACATTACGCTAAAAATAAGTTAGAAAAGAAAGGTGAAATCAAAAGTACATCACGACATTCGAACGACCAGGTAGAGCTACCGTTGGAGGAGACGGTAGACCACCACCTCAGCCCTACTAAAAATCTGCCCGAGATGTTCTTTACCACCCAGAAATCGAAGGCCAGGCACAAAACCGACAGGACAAAGATTAAAACGAACTGACCGGTTACCCAATTACCAAACAGGTACAAGACTAAAGCGGAGATACGAAAGGCAACATGAGCAATCAAAATTGAAGGATGGCTATTGAAATAAGTTTCAGTTAACTAAATTTAAAGCATATGTTGAAAAGTAAATAGTAAATTATGTAGGCTTCGAAAAATTGCCCGAAATTCGAATTGATAAATTAAGCAGCTTAAAACAATTACCTAGACTGTTGTAAAATTGAAGCTACTGCATTGCTACTGCTCTCTGGAGCTGCTTGCGAACTACTTTCGTTGTAACTGGGTAGGTGAGTATTGGTGGAGTTTGTTGGTTGGTTGAAAGGAAGAGGTGTATCAACAGAGTTATCGTCTACATCTATGGTTACATGGTTCATACCACTGGTGCCCATGTTCGCTGCATTCTTTAAAAGGTTCAAGTTCTCTTTATCAGCCTACATAGCTATTGTTAAAATCAAGTATAGATAGAAATACATACCATCTTTCGGATGTTGGAATTAAGTTGGAAGTAGTTGAAAGTTGAACTTGCTTTTTGAAGTGTTGAGAAATTCCTTTTGGATGTAAGTCTGTTGTTCAATTTGAAGTTTGGCCTTTGAGGTTTTGACCAATCGACAGTTGCACAGTTTCTTGCCAAGAAAGCCAGAACGTGGAAATGTAATAACCTCTAATCGATTTGGTTGGCTGGTTTCATCGCTATGATTAAATAAACTTCATCATAGCATTAAGTCTATTTTAGAACCAGCAACACATGTCACCTATTTAGTGGATGGCAGATGGAACAAATCTTTTGAATCAGCCAAAGTTTAGAAACGAATCACAAAGGACCAAAGAATCAAGCCTTTAGAAATTATACAACGATAAGACGATATAGCAATTAGTAGGCATAGGAGAGATGGGGGAACAACCAACACCAAATATAGATCAAATATTCCAAACAATATTAGATGACCAGGTTCCTATCGACCAGCTAATACAATATTCCAATCAACTTGCCGGTTTCACTTCCAACAAGACGATACTGTTGACTGAGTTATTGGAGAAGGATAATGACGTTCAATTATTAAATTTAACTTTGAGCAAGGTTAAGGTTGACGAAGGTAAGCACTACTATAGAGGCTAAAGAGGAAATCTATTTAGTAAATCTGCTAACTTGTCTAACCAATATCGTCGAAAACAACTTGAATAGTAATTTGAGGTTGGTTCAACGAATAGTCGAAGTCACAAACTTTCAGCTCAAAGTATTAAGTTTAAATTCGCTACAACTACTATTCAACCTATTCAACAAGCTTTTAATCTTTTTGAACAGCAGTAGTAAAGGTAGAGAAGGAAGTCAACATCTACAAACTTTTTTAAACATCTACTTCAGTCTGCTCTTATACATCTACAAAAGTTATAAGTTTACTAGCTTTAATAAAGTTTCCATCAACCTGTTAAATTTGTTTGGTAACGACGATAATGTCCAAATATTTTTAACGCACAGTTTGTCGAGCACATTTATCGAGATGCTATACGATGCCAACGACGACATCCGAAACTTTAGTACATTGATCTTGTTGAAGCTGCTACCCAAGTTTGAGGACACTATCAGCGGTAGATTGAAGAAGCAGTTCGATGAGTTGAGCTTGAGAATCGACAATTCTTATTCGATATTATTCCTATCTTCCATATTTCAACTCCAACCTCAGCTTGGTATAGAACTCATCAAAATTGAAGAGTATTTGAAGGATTTGGTTGATTTGATCGAGTTGGACACCGTAAACAACCAGATTCTATTCTTAAAACTCTGTTCGAAGATTGCCGAAACCAAAGAAGGTAGAGCACTATTGAGTACTAACTGTTTGGACTACTTTAACGCTCTTATCAATACCAACAAGATCGATTTTAAACCTTTAAAGGCGTACTCGACATTAGCCAAGTCGAAACTTCTCTTGGATTTGAGTAAGGATAAGATCAGTGTCAAAGCTATCGATGATATGGTAGTCTATTTATCCAACACCCTAGCCGATGAGACGGAAACCTTGGATACAAAAGTCGTCGTCATTGAAGCACTAACGTTCATTAGTTTAAAGTCCAAGGTCAAGCATCAGCTCTGCAACAACGTCAATTTTTTAACTCAATTGGTTGCGCTAGGTAATGACACCAGTTTGAAGCAACCCACCCTGTATCTGGTTCTAAGCATATTGGTCAACTTAACCAACTACAAACCTAACATTAACAAGCAACAAAGTCAGTTAAATAGATTGAAAAAACTGGCCAATCAGAGCAACAGCAACAGTTTGGACGATGAAAAGGACGATGCGGACTATATGGATGATGTCGGGGTACGAAGTCGCAACAGCTTGGTTCTGAAAGTCAAAGGAATATTCGATCTAATCTATAAATTCATCAAAGTCGACTCCAACAACCTAAACAACTTACTTATAGTCCTGTTCTTCAATTTTAACAAGGACTACAAGAACCATGGCCATCTAATCCAACACGGTATACCTAAATTCCTCATCAGAATGTTGAAAAGCAAGCAGCTATCCAGTGATATTGAGATCAAGCTGATCCAGAGTTTAGTGTTCCTATCTATCCACAACAATCCCGCCTTACCCTTCCCCAACCAGAGTATATACGAGATAATAGGACCCATCAGCCAACTCATTTTACCCAAGCACAAGCTCAGTGACGAGGTAGATTTGCTATTGACCTTCGAATGCCTGTTAGCTCTGACGAACTTAGCATCCATCAACTTAGATCTCCGTGTTAAAATTTTGACACACGGCATCATGGACCCATTAGAACTTTTACTTTTACACGACAATTTTAGAGTTCAAAAGGCAGCAGCCCAACTGATATGTAACCTATCGATGACCCAACAGCTGATGGATCGATACTCCACCAAGCGCTACACCACCACTCTAAAAGTTTTAGTTGCCCTAAGCGACCTTGAGGATTTAGAGATAGTTGTTGCCACTACTGGTGCTTTAGCAATCCTAACTAACGACGAGAGAGTCTGTCAAAATCTTCTAGAGGTCGATATTTTTAAAAAGATCTTCTTTGAATTGATCAAAGGTACAAACAAAGATGTCTTAGTTCGAGTTTTGGAGGTTTTTAATAACATAATTGATACTGTCGATAAGAAAAAGTTGTCCAAATACTTCAATTGGTTCGATAAGGGTACCTTGGAGGTCTTGAAAACTAAAGGGAAGTTGGTCGATGCCGAGACGAAGGTCAATGGCCTGGTTGAAAATATCAACTCTTGGAAAATATAAATTTCCTACCTTCATATTAGTAAGTTTTTTTACATTCTTATACATTTAATACCACGTACTATTGCTACAAAGCCAAGCTTAATATCCAATATATTTTATATATTTTGTATTTTTTACTTTATTTGTATACTATATAGAGGCTATTGGCCTTAGCTTATATTTTGTATATTTTACATTTAAAACTAATATATTAATCAGACAACTATACTAAAACAAAATATGAATAGCTACAACTTTTATTTGGAATATACATTTAGGCAGTTAGTTTTCAGGCCTTGGTTTGATTACACTTAACCGGAAGTAACTACCGAAGCCTGAAAATATAGATTGAACGTAGCTGTTTGTTTCCCTGTGGAATACAATCAACATCAAAGGGTTGGTGAGGGCTGTAGATATGATAGCAGCGATAACTATACTATCTGTATCCTTAGACCTCAGTATACCAGTCGTCAACTCTACCGACATGACAACTATGGGTGGAATTAAGCTGAGGTTGTATATTATAAGGATTAGGGATGTTGTGACGATAACTTGAAACATGAGTACCTTGATCTTACGTTGCACCAACTCCTGTAACATGTAATCCTCATGCATCTTCGTCTTGGTCAGTTTCTTCAGGTAGCAATAGGCTAGGAAGGGGTAGATAAAGTTGGTCAACCCAACTATTATTACTAGTCGCACTATTATAAGGATAAAGGTAGCTCTCGTAGCTACATTCGTTGACAAAGGGTTGGGTAGATGATACCTTTCGAATGGCATCAGCATGTAGTCATTCTGGATCGCCACCACTACACCTAAAACTATCAATGTCAATTCGGTAAAAGCAAAAGTCAGTAACCAAAGTTTGATGTTGATGTTGCGCTTCAGAACTAGTCCCCAAAACCTTATTAGTGCCAAGTACCCTATACAACTAATCGATGTCATACTGAGAATTAGATGGATCAACCCATCCACCTGACCGAACGCTTGGTCGTAGTAGAAGCTGTGATCCATAGCCCTAGATAAAACGTATTCGAAGATCTTGTAGACGACTAAAGCTAGGTCGCAGAAGGTCATTATAGTGATGAATACCAGATCCACCTGCTTCACCTTGTTCTTTACACAGTAGAGGACGACGATCCCGTTCAAAAGGATGGCCAGGAATTCGACCACCAATCCAAAGTAGTTGACTGCAGTTACCACCGTCGAGCTCATATTTTGAAAAAGTAGATTTGAAGGAAGATTGATAGGGATATTTATAGTCTTCCTTCGCCATTCCGTATATTGTGAATAAGTTTATGAAGTAGGCTTTGGTTAACATATTTTGAATTTTAGATGGTACTCGTCAAATAAGGCTATTGAAAACTGGTCGTATAACGTAGGTAAACGACAGGCTTTCTCAAGGGTGCGTAATTTGAAAACCTTCTATCAATAAGAGACCAACTTTAAACCCTCTAACTGGCTAAAATCAAACTTATGGGTAAATCAAATGATGGCTGAGAAGCTTTGGTATACGATATATGGTATATAGATGAGTTTGAATATCAAACATATGTTTAGGGTATTTTAATTCACCTTAACCAGTATACTAAAAAGGCTGCATAAAGGTAATAAGCTATAAGATGTTGGCAAGTCATGGATTGTAGTTTAAAAGACCCGCTCCACTTAATATGCAAAATTTATTTTTATCGATATTGGTTCAATCACATGACCCTGGAATAATCCTTCCAGAGTCCAATCCCAAACTGCTACTACCATATGTAGCTATCGCATCGTCAGGCCTTGGGTGAGCCTTAGGCTTTTGGTTCGATACTAGGTGTTGAAATTCACTGGGTGGTAAATGAATGCCATCTTATTTACAAGTGCCTGGCTTTTCAATAAGCTTATAAGTTCGTCACTAAGATGAGCAAAATGTGGATGCTGGTTAACAAATAATTCTACTTGCAGCATACTATGCAACCCAATGTTGAAGAAAGGATACCTGGTGAAAATTCCCTAGCCACAAAATAGATGCTGGCTAAAGGTGCCGATACACTACTAAAACCAATTGATATAGGTGTTGGGATTTTTAAATGTTAAAGGGCCCTACTAAATATAGCTTAAGTTTATTAATGTACTTTTAGCTATATAATGAATAAATGAATGGGCTTTACGATTGCTTTGTTAACTATATCGTATGTTTAGCCAAGTTGAAATTGCTTAGTAGTGAGTATTAATTGCCAGAGTATGCAAATTTAGTCGAGATCTATATACCTATAGATTTTTATGATATAGGTCGATGGTTTCACACTAAAGCAGGAGTAAACTTTAAAATCTATTGCTACGATACAAAAATATAGTTTCTTTGTAACCGTCTTTGTAACCGTGCTTTTATATTCCCTTTCTTACTATACTTTTGTGAAAAGTCTGAAGTTTCATTCAATAGTTCAGTTTTCAAATGGATGAAAGCTATAGCGAGAACTAAAAATTGAAGAAATTGTTTCCAAAGGCTGGCTTCTTATATAACATATTTTGTTATCTTGATAATAAAGTCGTTAAAGTTATTGGCTTTATATATCTTGAAGCATCTTCAAACTGTTAGACTTTGAAAACAGCTCTTCAATTTCAAGAAATCAAGAGTTTACACCTGTTTAAGCAGAGTGCTGTAGGACAGTTCATGTAGTAAGGAGAGGTGTCAGTATAAAATTTTTACAAGTATATACAGCTAGCTCTTTTAAGTATAGTATTTCAAGAGATAATTTGAGCATATGTACACACTAATCGCTTGCATTATATTCAAACTTGAAAGTTTAGCCTACAGTATGTTGGTTAGCTCCAGAAACCTAAACTTAGTAATCCACAATCTTGGGCAAAAACCTTGATGTGAATCTTGAATGCACACCAATCTGATGGATACCTCCAGAACATCCGCGACTGTAGCCATCCAAAATAGAAAATGGCCCAAGTCGATTTTTTTGGAAGTTCCAAGTAGATAAATCTCGAACACGCATCTAAACAAGCTCCTGTTTGAATTTGCCGAATGTGTCAAGCTTTTACGGATCATAGTTTCCTTACTAAAGTTTATTATCTTCGGTACGATTTAGAGGCCTAAATTTTTAAGCGAAGTAAACTGGATTTCGGAATTTGAGTTGCCAGCCCAACCAAAGCATCGGTTTCGGATAAACTAAGGTCCTATTCTTTATTTACCCTTTTCCACTTTAGGTCCATCTTTAGAAACTTCAAAATTGTACACGTTTGCTTAACCTGATGCCATACCATGATATAATTTAGCTCAAATAGTACACTAGAAAGCTAAATGTGTCCTGCATTAGAATGCTGATTACCTTAAATGAAATTAAGGGAAGTGCTGCTTTTAAATAAAAACGGTGATGGTATGGAACAACTACGTCATAGTATAATAAAGAGAAGCATATCAGCGAATAAAAGTGACTACTGCCATTTATAAGCGAATTTAGATGCTTTAGCTGGAGTAGAAGGGTTTTGATAAGGTAAATGGCTTTTCACAACAAGAGCTAAAAGTTTGGACAGGACATCAGACAGCAGTATGAACAACCCCAGTACATCAGATTCACCGAATCTACCGGTAACACCACCAAACAACTCAGTCGATGAGACAAAACCAAGTAGAGTAAATATATTTTTAACAGCCAAAATACGTGTACTAAAGCTTAATTCAACTTAAGCGATCTAGGTCTCAGTATGCCAATTTAAATGAGCGAGCTAAGCAGCTGGAGTCTATGATCAAGGTAACCATCCCGATAACCAAATTCATCAAAAGGATGGAGGATTTGGAGTTGGAGTTGAAGCGCATCAAAAGTGAAGGTTGTTCCCCTGAAACAATCCAAATTGCTAATTTGAATCCACCAGTCAACATCAAGGATTCAGAGTCTGCATTTACTGATGAACAATTGAAATCGCATTTAATTAAAACTTTTTACGATAACTTTGATAGGCAGGGATTCTTTCCAGAGTTTAAAGAGAAGGCTACGTTGGAGAAACGAAATTTGTCTGCCTACGTATTTTTTGCTATGGGGAGTATGATATCAGAAGATTATCCAGGCTACGACTTCAGCGACATTGAAGCCTATTACTTGAACAAAGCATTCCTATTACTCCCACAAGTGTATGAGACTCCATGTACCGAAAATATTTCGGGCTTGTTGCTCCTCGGCATTTACCAACTTCGATGTATGCGTACCCAGGGCTCAAGAAAATATTTAGGTAATCAATAATTATAACTGTTGACTGATCTTTTCTATTTAGATGCCGCCTTTTCGTACTAATTATATCACTGTATATCTTTTAACTTTGTTGTAGGATGAGTCAGCTGCTTGCCAATAAGTTGGAATCAGCTAAGCTAGCCATGTTCCCCGGTATGCTCACCGAGGCAGACAAAGCAGCTGTAAACAAAGAGAAGGATGCGCTCTTCCGGATCTGGCCCATCATCCTCATGACCAAGCGGTTCATAGTGCTAACCACCGGGAACGTGATGATAATCAACACAGTGGATGCCACTGTCAACGCTCTGCTCAACCTAGCCGATCCCATCCGCAGCCACGATACCGGTTGCATTAATACTATCAAACTGGGGTCGATTCTAGACTATTGTTACGACCTGATATCCAGCGTAACCACCAACAGCGTCGACCCAGACAGTGACGAATTCAAAGAGTTGCTAGACCAGTACAGCACTCGACTCATAGGCGTTGAACAGGATCTGATGAAATGGTACAACAACGTGGCCAAGGACTCCAACCCTATAAATTTCCCTGCTATCCATAAGTTCGTTATTCAGGCCGGAGATTTCGAGTTGGATCGTAGGCTAGGGGACGTTATCCTGCTAAACTCACTCATCATAATGGCGCATTGGCCGACCATCTACGTGCATATGAAGCCGTTCAACCACAGTTTCAACTCGGCTCTGGTCGTCTTGAATGCTGGCATGGAGCTGTTCCGTCTGGTAGAGCTTTGGCATGCCTGTATGACGACCTTACGTAATGCCCAGCCTCGGAGATACCAGCCGTTCACCCTACGCACCATACTTATGACCGTATTGGTTCTGTTGAACCACTACCACACCTTACGAGCGATCTCCCCATCATCGGCGGCCTCCTGTCGTAGTAAGATTGAGTTCTTAACGATGCTGAGCAACCAGTACGGTCAACTATGGGATGATACCAGTTCAATACTAGAAGAGATCGAGTTAGCTAAAAGGAACTTTGATTTCTAGTTTTATATGAAGAATGCATGGTGTATCAATATTTATAATACAATTTCTGTTAGATTGTGTTTTATAGTTTTGTTTGGCTTCAACTTTATGTTTCCTAACCTATCTTTTAGAAACATTGGACATGGTAAATATCAATATTAAGACCTATGATTTATCAGTTATTTTTACAGCTATGAATAGCTACTATTCAGGCTTTAAAAGATAGTTTAGTTAGCTATATATTCAATATACCTATATATATGTTAGGATAATAAAAGCAGCTGCTATATATACATATATCGAAATAGTATATTAAAACAATTTTCTACAAATTCAAAATCCAAAGTAAATTCTATAGATTTTAAAATTTAATGATATAAATTCAAAAAAGTATTAGATTACTCAAGCCAAGGTCACCAACACTTCTACTGGGTAATGATCGGACACGTCCAAGGCAGCTTTCCCCTCCAACTTGTAAGCATCATCGAAACAGAAGGGTTTGGCGTTGGTAAAGAGGTGACACTGCGAGGTTGGAACGATGATACGATCATAGGCGTAGTCGGTAGTGGTGGCTACCGTAGTATCAGCGTCATCCTTGATCAACCAAGTGAACCTACCGTCCTTAACCAGTTCCAAGTTGGCTTTCGCCTTCTTTCCAAAGTAATTCTTGCCGGCGTTGAGATCACCCATTATTATAGGTCCTACTAGATTGGGCTGTAGGTCCATTGGAACGGACTGACCTAGTTCCGCATCGACGTCGTCATGAGTACTTGAGGATGAAAAGAGGCAGGGGCAGAAGAAACTCAGCAGTGACCTTAAGAATCCTGGTTTGGATCGATTGTTGTTCTGGCGTGATTTGCTGTTGTTAGCTGAGGATTTTGGTGTCCACTTTACTGCTACATCATCATAAACGTGATGCAACTCGCCGATCTCTTTTACGGCATCAGTAGGTTTTATGTGGACACCTATTAACACCAGTTGAAACTTGGGGTTGGTCTTTAAGCGCAACTTTATGGAGAAAGGCTCCCGTTCGAATTTGTCGCCAAAGTGGTCGTCGTTGAAGAGGTGGGTATCCATTACTTCAAATATGTCGGATCGAAATATGTAGATGTAGCGTTCCTTGTGCTTACCACGGCCTATGTTGGTACTTATTACGCCGGCATAGGGTCGCGACTTGGTACTGAGCTGGGTCAGCAACTTATTGAGTAGGGGGCTGCTACCGTCTTCCAAAGTTTTGGAGTCGGGTTCACGGACCTCTTGGATGAGGCATACATCGTACCTACGCAAGATCTTTATTATGTAAGGATTGGCTGGATTGGACTCCTCCAACTTGGTGGTACTGAAAGCCCGGATGTTGAAGGCAGCTATAAGGTAGCTGTTGCTGCTATACTTGACCATTTCGAATGTGCAAAAGTTGTGCCAAAGGCTAAACTGGTTGTTGGGCTAGCTGTTGGAACTGGAGCTAATCCCTGATTTAAGTGAAACGTTCATAAGTTGGACCGTTAATTTCTCGGTTTCTTTAAAATTGGATCCAATCTACTCCAATCAAAGAGGATAGATAAAGTTTTGACATCAGAAATTTAGCGAGATTAAAAGAGTAAAGTTGGTTTACACTTGTTTTACAGCCAGCTTGGTTAACAATATTCGAAGTCTGGTCAATGTTGTAGTTGAAAAGGTATACCTTTATTGTAACTGAAGTTCCCAGCCTGTATACATGAGGACACTCCAATAAAGAATATTCCTTATATAGCTACTTTTTAAGTTTGATAAGCACTGAGTATATTTTACACCTTCCAAAACTTTAAACATTTTTCAAAATAGTATTGGTATTAAATTATAATTTAAATCGGAATATTTTTCAACGAGAACTACAAATAATTCATATCGATTTCTAGATATTCCTTAATCTATTAAATATACATATAATTATAATCAGTAAGTATATATGAGATAGCTCTGAATATATCAAACATTGGGAGTTGTAGTGTAGTCTTTACACACATATAATGTCTAAGGATACTTTAATCAATCAATACGGCTGATTTCTGAATTTGATATATATTAGTGAGCACACTTAGGCTATTTTGGATTTTAGTTTCAGCTATGTCGCAATATGTAAGTATAATAAATTGTTATATACACCTTTAATAAGAGAAGGGTTGAGGAAATCGATCCATTGAAATAATGATCCAAAGATAACTTCCTCCAACTCTGTAGAACGAGTATCGAAATTTTAGATTAGTAAATATAGTAGGTAATTAGACTGCCGGTTCTATGTTTATACTATATTTCTTTAAGATTGGCAATTGGCATTCTTCAAATGAGGATTGGGTCCATCCTATTCAACATCTCAATTCTATTGAGCTAATATTCTATACAGACTAACTTCAAAAGCATCTTGGTCGTTGCAAAAAATCATTATTATAAGGCCATATATAGTATTATATGCTAAATAGCGTAATCACTTCTTTTATATAATATCCAGTCACGAAAATTAGGTGCAGATAGAAACTTTATTTTGAAATCAAAGACACCTAGACAATCAAATGTGTCACTACTCCAATTAGTAGTGAATGGAAATTTATATAAGTTCGCAGACTAATAAACTTTTATATTGTTCAATTTAACTATATTTAATTTGATGGAAAACATATTTACTTATGAGCCTATTTTTGGTATAAAGCAGAACACAATATATTAAAGACATTTCTCATTAACAAAGTTACTTTGGGCTACCGGCGTCAATTCCTTTTAAAGGCTTAGCCGAGCATCTTGCAGGTAAAATCAATTCCTTTAAAACCCGGAACATAAATTTAAGTTGCAGAGTTCCACTCACCCATAAAAATGTGGACCAGTGGGTAATAAAGCCTTATCACCTATCGTAATTCTATAAAAATATATTACCCTGAAACCAAATAAAACAATATAAATTCCAACTGAGCTAGCTTTAGCTTTTCAATTTGTTACATTTTTCGGAGAGATGAAAGCTGCACTGATAACTGGAGCCAACTACTTTGGTCTGACGGTAGAGTTCCTGGCTATACTACTGAACGGACTGGTGATTCTATTCTGCTTGAAGACCAAGATCAAGCAGCTAGATCTAATATTCATATCAATAATGACCTTCTGCGATCTAACTTTGGTGTTCTACAAGATCGGCGAGTTCATCTATTCGAGGGTGGTCAGCCACGACTTCTATTACAACAGGGACGGGTTTGGTCAGATCGACGGCGTAATTCACCTCTTCTTAAGTATGACATCGGTAAGTTGCATAGGGTACCTAGCTACCATAAGGTTCTGGGGACTAGTGTTGGAACGTAAGATCATCAACAGGTTCTGGTTGGTAGCCTTTACTTTGACGGAGGTGCTATTACTATCCCTGGCCATCGTAGTTGCCGTCGATGGGGATTATCGGCTGATGCCATTCGATAGATACCACTTTCCCGACCCTCTCTCTACCAAAGCCTCAACCAAGATCGTACTCGTACTGATAGTATTACGGCTGTTTTTAGTCGTAGGTTTAATCAACACTATCTACCCGTTTTTAGCCTACCGGTACTTTAAGAAGCTATCCCTCTCTAAGCAAGCTGATGATTTTATGATCCAAGAGATGATGCAACGTAGAGTTAGGAACACTAAAATCAAAGTTCTAGTCACCACCATCACCATAGTAGTAATTTACAACTTTAGTCTAATTCCACCCATCATGGTCATGCTCATCGAATTGATTACTAGTGAACTGCGATCGGAAGTTTGGGACTCCTTCTTTATCGCTTCTGTTATATCTACCGCCTTTACCAACCCTTTGATTTTGATTGCCTTCCATAGAGAGACCAACAACTATGTCAGGACTCTATTTTCAGGCGTCAACAACTACTTCAAACTTAATACTAGTAAGCCCAACTTGCAAAGCTGATGAAAAGTCCTATATTTACCTAATAAATCCATGTTTTAAATGTCTAAAGCCTACATATGTAAGCTACCTATATAGCCTTTTATTAATTAAGCTTCCATAACTCTGATAAGCTTATAGATATAAACAACGTACAAAAATATATTTAGTTGAAACCTGGTTCTCTGGGTAATCAATACATTTTGGAAAGTTTAAAATTCCAAATTAAACATATCATAATATAGCTTAGTTCAAACTAGAAAGCATTGATTTGGAATTTAGGTTGCTTGAGTTGATTAATCTCCAGCTTCATAAGTCTGACTAAACGACAAATACATCCATATGAAATGTAAACTACTATTGATAAAATTTGGTCAAATTCATATGTGTATGTTTGTTTAGCAGTATATAGATGGTTCGAATATTTGGTATTTCGGATATATTCATGTCAAGTCAGAAGTATACTTCATAACCTAGACAACAAAGTCATCTACAAGCAACTTGACCATTGAAAGTAATTGGTAATAGACATGCTCTCACCCAAACAAGTTGACCCAACACCTCAACATGCCTATCCCTTGGAATTTAGTAATACGACAGACAAGTTACGAATCCGGGTAAACATAATGTCAATTGTGGTCACGCGTACTAATCTTGTATTCTCGATAAATCTACGACAAAACTATAAAGGTAGGCTGCACCCAGCTTTACGTAAAATTTCAAAAATGTTCGATCCAATTGTCGCCACCACTGCCGCTATAGCCGTTCCCATCTACCTAGGCTACCGCCTCTTACAACCCAACGAGTTTTTCCCCTGGTATACTCGTCTTTTCGGTATAGGTAAGCCAAAGTATCCTATTAGTGGGAAGTGCGACGAAGAGTACACTAGCGTAAAAGATCAGTTCACTCGGCATTTTGAGGATGGATTGGAAGTAGGTTCCTCAGTAGTCGTCTATTCCAACAACGAAGTAGTCGTCGAACTTTACGGCGGGTATCAAAATTATGAAAAGAAGATCTTTTACGATGCAAACACCTTGAACTTAGTTTTCTCTAGCTCCAAGTTTATGGTAATCTGGCTTGACTACTAATACCTAACTTATTATTTAGGAAGCGGTGGCTGTTGCACATTTGGTAGACCAAGGCGTTATAAACTACACCGACAAGATCACCAAACACTGGCCTGAGTTTGGTAATAATGGCAAATCGGAGGTGACGGTCGCTGACTTGTTGCGACACGAAGCCGGCCTGCCCTACTTTGAGAATCCTCAGCCCGATCTCGATACGTTGTACGATCTAAACAAGCTAAGTCACTATATCGAAGATCAGGAGCTCATATCTAAAGGCAAAAAGATTAGAGTATACCATGGCCTTACTAGGGGTCTGATACTCAACGAGATCGTTCGAAGGGTCGACAAAGAGAATCGAACTCTCAAGCAGATCTACAAGCAGGTCATAAATCCCCAATTGAGCATCGAATTCTCAATTGGTTTGGATACCAAGGATGCAGACGTTATGCAGAGGAAGGCCTACTTCTACGACTTTCCAGTTTTGGATATACTGTCTATTATATTCCTACCTAGACCTCTCCTAAAACTCGGTGGCTATCAGAAAGGTTCGGTAAGACCTCAAAACAACATATTCAAGAAGGACAGTCACTTCAGTAAGATGGCCAGTTTGAAGATAAGTAAGGATGCTGCCTTTACCAACAGTGAAGACCTTGAAAAATTGGAGATTACAAGTGGTAACGGGTTCACCAGTGCGAAATCGGTAATCTTTTCATTTACCAACAAGATTGCTAATCCTATTTTACAGCTAGCAGCAGTCGCTGCCTGCTACGCCAGCTTAGGTGAGCCTACCGATCAGCCCGGAACTCAATTTATAACCAGGGAAACCTGCTTACAATCCATGAGCGAACCTACTAGCGCCTTCGATCTGTGCTTAAATTTTGAAACGCACATGACTTTGGGTGGGTTCGGTATCTTCTACATTGAAGATCCTAGCCTAGTTGACAAAAATGGTAAGCAATTAAAAGTCCCCATGTACGGTTGGGGCGGCTACGGTGGCAGTATGGTTCTCTTCAATCCTGACCTCAAGTTTGCTTTCAGTTACGTTATGAATGCCCAGCACTTCATCTTACTTTCGGAAGGTAGAGGCCATAGGTTGTTGATCGAAGCTCTCAAATCGCACTTGAGAGGTTTTAAACGTGAGGATTAGTATACCTGGATTATATTTGATCTAAAAATATTAAAATATTATTTTTGCATGTTAAAATAAGCTTCATATTTCGAATTTATTATCTTAATATAATTTACCAAATACTTTCTTGAAAATATTTATATATCTTCATAGTTAATTAGCCATTATAAAAGTATACAGTAAGCCTTTCAAATATAATTTTCGAATACCTTATATATATTCAAGTATTTCAAACATATGTAGACTTTTATACTAAAAATCTTATTCAAATAGGCTCAATAAGTGTAATCGCGTTGATGCTTCAAGTTTAGCCCTCTGTGTGTACCACCAGGCTTTAAATCTTTATTCAAAGTAGATTCCATAACTATAAAGCTGATGTGTTTTATTTGTTAGTTTTCAATAAAGTAATCTACTAGAATAAGCTCAGTTTGTCAAGTAAACTTAGCCAAGAAAATAAATGAGACGGACTTATCTACGACAGTAAAGAGCTAAACAGCAATGTTTACTAGACTTCAACCCCCTACTCACAGATGCTTAACAAGCTATTATTTATATCCAAGTTATATATATCAATTGGATGGAATTTGCCAAGAGTAAAGGGGTACGTTGATTCTGTAATTGGGCTCTATCTTGATAAAAGCAAGTTATAGATATAAATAGTAAAGGGGTTGATAAGCCTAACAACATTTCAATTTTGAAGTAGAAAAAACATCTTTATCCAGCTTTCAGTTTAGGAGCTACACTAGAGTTTAGCAAGTCGTTCAAAATTTCGTATCCATAAAGAGCTTTGTACTTACAGTCTTATAAGTATACACTATACGATTTCAAATGCTAACTATAATCGCCTTCACATTTGCAATTGTACTTGCTCCAATCTATTTAGCTTACTGTTTACTACAGCCGAATGAGTTCTTTCCATGGTATACTAGAATTTTCGATATTGGCAAACCAAAATATCCTATCAGTGGGAGTTGTGATGAAGAGTATGATAATGTAAAGAATACGTTCATTGAACATTTCGAAGATGGGCTGGAAGTTGGTGCATCGGTAGTTGTCTATTCCGACAAAAAGATAGCTGTTGAGCTTTATGGTGGGTACCAGGACTACGCTAAGAAGATTCCTTACGATACAAGTACATTGAACTTAGTGTTTTCAAGTTCAAAATTTATGGTACTTCAATTAATTATATTAGCATCTAAACACACTTTTTAGGAATCAGTAGCTATTGCATACTTGGTGGATCAAGGTTCAATCAAATATACCGATAAGATCACTAAATACTGGCCCGAGTTTGGAAATAACGATAGGATGGATGTGACAGTGGCGGATTTGATGAGACATGAAGCTGGCTTACCGTACTTTGACGACCCTCAACCCGGTATCGAGACTTTGTACGACTTTGACAGGCTAAAAGAGCATATAGAGAACCATAGACACATATTCAATGGTGAAAAACTTCGTGCTTATCATGGGGTAACGCGAGGTCTAATCCTCAATGAAATCGTTCGAAGAGCCGATAAAGAAAACCGAAGTCTCAACAAAATCTACCAACAAGTCTTTAATTCCCAACTCAACATTGAATTCACCCTCGGATTAGATACAAACAATGCACAATTGATGGCAAGAAGAGCTTATTGGTATGACTACCCCTACCTAGATATGCTTTCCATTATATTTTCACCTAGGCATTATTTAAGATTCGGTAAGTATCCAAAGGGATCAACACAGACAAGTAAAGCGGTATTCAAAAAAGACAGCCACATGATGCAAATGTTCAAATTAGAGGTGAGCAAAGATTCTACCTATCCCAACAGTGAAGATTATTTGGAAGTTGAACTACCAAGTGATAATGGGTTTACTAATGCTAAATCGGTAACTTTATTTAATGCACATCTCCTTTAATAGCCTTTTTACCTAGTTAGCTACCATGGCTGCCTGTCTGGCCAATTTGGGCGAACCTGTTGATCATCCTGGAAACCGCATTCTAACTGAAGAGGCCTGTTTAAAGGCTATAAGCGAACCTTGCAAAGCTTTCGATCTGTGTTTACATTTGGATACTGAGATGACGTTGGGTGGCTTTGGTATATTTTACGTCGATTACCCTGATCTAGTTGATGAAGATGGTAAGGAGCTAAAGGTTCCCTTGTACGGCTGGGGTGGCTTTGGCGGGAGTATGGTTCTTTTTAATCCTGAGTACAAGTTCGCTTTCAGTTACGTTATGAACGCTCAGCATCTAGTTATGCTATCGGAAGGTAGGGCTTATAGGCTGTTGGTTGAGGCGCTTAGATCACATATACAAAGTTTTAAATGCAAAGATTAAGATCTTTACTCCATTTCATTTAATACTGGTAATATAATAAGGTAGTTTGCTACGATTTTCTTGCTATTTTCAAATTGTTTATTTTCAATTGTAGTAGGCTTTGTATATGTTTTGAATTGCTTCCTTTTACCAAAGCTGAGATACCTGTGTCTTTGTTTAGCAATATATATACATTAATATATGTTGGGTTCTTATAAGCATCGTATTGTGCAGTTTGTATAAAATATATTCATCAACTATTTATAAAGATAAAATAAATACTAATTGAACTTAGTATATTCACTTTTACTTATAAACAACTATACAACGTACTTGCCAACTAGAATTCCATACCAGATTTCAAGTATCCCATGATGTAAGAATTGATGACGGCTCAGGTTTAGGCTAAGCTTTGTCTAATCTCAATCGAATGGTGGCTGAAATCCAATGGTAATCTATTGAGTCGCTTCACTTGAGCAGCAATTGGATAAAGTATCTAATAAAGGGGGTTATCTGATGGCCTTATCTTGTAGTGTGATCTTTAGAAAACTATTGATACAAATAGCTTTTGTTGAAGCATACAAGTGCCTTTGTTCAACTGTCAACTTCATCTTTCGAAATTTCACCATGTTGCATTTGCTTGTCATTATTTTTGCCATACTACCTGTTCCAATCTACTTACTTTACTGCTTGTTACAACCAAACGAGTTTTTTCCATGGTACACTAGACTGTTCGGTATAGGTAAGCCTGAGTATCCTATAAGTGGGAAATCAAATGAAGAGTATGGAAATGTAAAAGATTTGTTCGTCCAACATTTCAAAGACGGATTGGAAGTAGGGGCATCAGTGGCGGTTTATTCCAAAGACAAGCTAGTTGTCGAGCTTTACGGCGGGTACCAGGACTATGCTAAGAAGATACCTTACGATGAAAATACATTGAATTTAGTGTTCTCAAGTTCCAAGTTTATGGTAACCTATTTTTATAACTAATACCTAAATATTTATATAGGAAGCAGTAGCTGTTGCATATTTAGTAGATCAAGGATCCATCAACTACACCGACAAAATCACTAAATACTGGCCCGAGTTTGGGCAGAATGGGAAATCGGAAGTGACAGTCGTCGATTTGATGCGACACGAAGCTGGTTTACCGTATTTTGACGACCCCCAACCAAACATTGCAACTCTATACGACACTCACAAGTTAAGAAAGTATATTGAAGACCACAGACACGTGTTTGAAGGGGCTAAAAAGCGAGCTTATCACGGCTTAACTCGGGGTTTAGTACTCAACGAAGTAGTCCGAAGAGCCGACAAAGAGGGTAGAAGCCTCAACCAGATCTACAAGCAGGTTTTCAACCCTCAGCTGGACATTGAATTTACCCTTGGCTTAGATATCAAAGATAACGAAGTTATGGAGAAAAGAGCTCAATGGTACCCCTTCCCCACCTTGGATATGTTAAGCATCCTATTCCTGCCCAAAGCCTTTTCAAGACTTGGCAAGTACCAGAAGGGTTCGACTCGACCCCTCGAAGATGGGTTTAAGAAGGATAGCCACATCTCCAAGATGTTCAAGCTGAAGCTGAGCAAGTACACCACCTTCCCAAATTGCGACGATTACTTGGAAATTGAGATCCCCAGCGTCAACGGATTTACTAATGCAAAATCGGTAACTTTGTAGAGATATTGACTTTATTAATTTGTTTTAGCTAGCTACTATGGCTGCCTGTTTAGCTAACCCAGGTGAACCTATCAGTCATGCTGGTAACCAGTTGTTTACTAAGGAGGCTTGCCTGAAAGCTATAAGTGAACCTATCAAAGCTTTCGATTTAACTTTGGATTTTGAAACCGAGATGACTTTGGGTGGCTTTGGTAGGTTTTTAATTGAAGATCCAGACCTTATTGATGGACATGGGAACGAAGTTAAAGTTCCTATGTACGGTTGGGGTGGTGCTGGTGGTAGTATCGTCCTTTTCAATCCCGAGTATAAGTTTGCTTTTAGCTATGTCATGAATGCCCAGCATTTCATTATGCTTGTCAGAAGGTAGGGGTTACAATCTGATGGTGGAGGCCCTCAAATCCCATATGCGAAACTTCAAGACCGATGAATAGAAGTATATATTTCCTTACTATTCACGATTAGTAAAATAAACTTTTATGTGTATCAGCTAGCTTATCCTTATGATCAATTAAAGGTATGTTCTAATTAGCTTATTTTATATCTAAAGTGACAAAATCCTTGTATTCTCAAACAAAAGTATATATGCTGCTAAATTTATAATAAATTATACCAGAAAGTCTACCTAACGTCGCTTGTTCGAATTAAATAAGTTTTTACAAAGTTTATACAAACACAAAAGCCAACTTACTAAACTCACTGCTTTAAATACATGTTCCAAGCTGAGTCTTTCCTTTCCCTCGGCTTCACAAATCGTTCATTAAAGCTCCGAATGTTCTCGTTGCTTTTGCTTTCAACTAACAATTGGTCCCAAGCTTGCCTATTTAAAAATTTAAAATAATAGATGAGTAAATAGATACCTGACTCGAACTAGCTGCTTTAAACTCTTTGGCTTTTGTACATTGGAAGTTGATTTTGTATAGACGTATCTCTTATCCTCATGTTTACGTTTAACTTCGCCGTCTTTGACTGCCTCTTCAATTAAATGGTGCCCTATCGATGCATTAGCTTTAATCTGGTTGAAGAAATCATTCCCGTCCTCCTCTTCAACTAGTAGGTGACCTTGCCTCTGCAGCCGTAATTTTATTAGCTTCTTCAGTTCGAGGAGCTTGACTACCTTTCGATCTTCCAATGAATTAGAAGCACTTAGCTTTAGCGGCTTCTTGGAACATCTACTGATAGCATTCTTTTTCATTTGATTCAAGATATTGGATTGCGTACTATTCATCACTTCAGCCTGTTCCTTAGCCTGTTGATATAGCTTCAGCTCCATTTGGGATTTTCGTCTTGTTTTCCATTGCTTATAAATTGGAGTTAGTAAGTAAAGGCTGCTACTAGGTATAATTCAATTACTTTGTTACGTTTACGTTTGGCTAGCTTAAATTCGGCTTTAGTTTTTGTCTTCGCCTTGGCAACAGCTTTATCCTCCATACCTTTAAGGGAAAACTACTGCTTCATCAACTTTTGGCTGTTGGATTTGAAAGTTTCCAAATTTGACAAAAGTACTTGATGAACTAATGGAAAAAGTTGATTAGTTCATCATACAAAAGCCTTTCTTAAATCGCTGGTAAATTGCCTTATAAGGCAAAGTTATTGGATAATGAGTTCAATTTGTGATTCATTTTCAAAAGTCAGATGCAATTGTAACGAACTCTGATAACATCTCTTCCAACTAAAACTAAAATTCGAAAATATATACACTTTGCAAATCAACCTAGCTTTTTAATACAGAATCGAAAATAGTTCTGCGAAAATATGGCACAAATTCATGATGTCGACATGTCTCTAATAACGAGAGGTAGAGACGTTGAGGTTGATAATGCATCTCCTAACGGCCACCTATCCAACAAATTACTCTTCACAAGCATCGAGATTCCTTCGGCCAACCTTCTCACCTCTACTTTACCCAACTTCAACTTGAGCAAATCTTTGACCCAGATGAAATTACCCTTCTACCAACTACCGACTTCCTTTGAAAAACCTAACCTCTACCAAAACTATCGCAACTCAATTGACTTGGAGACCTTTGAGTTAGAAGTACAGTCCAGCCAGAGTCAAATGTATCCTATAGGTTCACCTAAAAGGTTGATGAACCTGAGTAACGTTGCAGGTGCTGCCCCCTACTTCCGCAGCTCTAATTTGGATCGTAGGCCATCAATAAGTGGGAGTAGTCAACCCCACGCCTCACCTTCAACTTCGATCAGTACAACAACCTCACAGGCAAGAAGTGGGCAAAAGCGATCGTTGTCAGTGTCGACTCACTCTGACCAATCTAAAATTAGCTTCCAGGCACCCTACCATCAAAAATTTTCGGTAAATTTATGTACACTATTGTTCTAAATATTTCAGATAACGCTGCTCAACGTCAACCATAACAAGCCGCTTTATATGCCATTCGTCAAACTGACCTTTGGCGGTAGTTTTTATTCATTTTAATGGATAGTAATTTTAAACAGATAGGACTTTCCAGACGGCTGCTTCTCAGGATCCAGACGGGAATTGGAACCAGACGTTTGAATTTACTGTCTCCTACCATGGCCAGTTGTTTGGTACCTGTCAAGTAAGACAGCTTTTTAACAACTTATTCTAAAAAGTATTATTGCCAGCTGGACCTCTATCAGTCCTCTTGGATCCTACCGAATGTACATTGTGGCCGAGCCGAGATACGACTAGCAAGCCTTGAGGGGTTCCCTGAAACGTTTAAAAAGTAGTTATAAACTAGATATCTTTACTTACTTTCCTCAAGCTATTACGAACTCTACGACAAGAAATGGTCGTTAGGTACAATTTCCGAGCTATCTAGACGTACCAACCACACTGCCAACTTGGGTGCTATCCACGTCAAGATCAAATATCGCTTCATGACGTTGGAGGATACTAACCAATCGTTCGACCTACCACGATCTACGAGCCCAACTCCTATGCAACCAAGCCCTGACATCGAAAGCCTTGAGATTGAAGATAGCAACGTGGACTCGATTACCAACTTCAATTTTATCCACGAGCGAGACTTGGACCGACGTCTGAGTCAAGCCCTCGATAACCCTCACCACGAGAAGTTCGACAAGATCGAAGCTGGACCCACTACAAACCTGTCACTGCTGACAACACCAACCGATCCAGCCTCCAGTTATCTGCAAGAGCTGGAAGATGAAGATGATACTACCTTCTCCTATTTAGGTTCTTATATAATATCCAAGGCCACCCAAACCGTCATTAAAGGTGTAGTTCGCGTTGTCCTAGCCTTCGTAAGCAACATTTCAAAACATATACTTATTTTCTTTTGTCTTTAGCACCAAGGCTTAGAAATCCCTCACGTTGAATTTCTGTCGGGAATTCTACTATTAGAAAAATTTTTCCAACGCCCGCTGGCCACTGAAGCTCACGATGACGACGACGAGTCCCAATTAAGTCACATAAGTACCCCGATCACTGATCTCGCTTTATTACCCGATCTGGTCGGGTACTTTCGATTTGCGTTAGCAGCCTACGGGTGGCGTGGTCTAGTATTCTTTGGGAAGATCCCACCCCTCATCCCAGGTCAGATCCCAAGTGATCACCAGGCGGTACTGACCTACCTGAACTTGGAGTCGGACCACCTGCTTGGCTACGAGTTCCTTGCCGGTAAAGTCTTCCAACCCACTTACTTTATAGCACTAGACCCTACCTCCAACACCTTAGTTATGAGTATCCGTGGCACGATGGTAAGCATCTTGATTACAATTACTTTTAACCCTTTGCAATTTAGAGTATAACTGACACTTTGACTGATCTGGTGTGCGAGTACCAGCCTTGGCGAGGCGGTCTAGTCCACGGTGGGATTTTAGTTGCAGCGCAGTCGTTGATGGCAACGGTAGTTCCAAAGCTGATGGCCCATGCTATCGAGCACGACGTCCATTCTGTAGTCATAACCGGTCACTCACTGGGTGGTGCTACGGCAGCTCTACTTACAATGATGTTGATCGACCATCTGCATGAGTTCCGTCGGCCCAGTCGCCAACTCCAGGTCACTTGCTTTACCTACGGCCCACCACCCATCGTCAGCTCCAACTTGGCATCTTTGGAACGTTATCGCAACCGTATCTTTACGATAGTCTGCGGCACCGACATGGTCCCTCTGGTTAGTTACGGGTCGATGGTTGACTTCAAGCAATTGGTTGTAGCTGCTGCTGAGGTTGTCAACGACAAAGTAGGGTCCTTCCTGTCCTTCAACGTAACTTTTTACTGCTATATCAAATTGTTTAGTTTCATATTTAGAGGCTCAAGGTCCCTTTCCAGTCCCAGGATGAAGCTGATCAGGCGTTGAAGGCTCAGTTAGCACACCTAGAAGAGGCTCAAACTCACCACTCTGACGTCCAGCACCTCAACCCCAAGGTAAATCTTATTACTAACCTAAATTTACTAAAGCATTTTTCTATCGTAGCTATACCTCCCTGGCCAACTCTTCCACCTACGTTCGGAAGAAGCTTTGAAACCGCCCTTTGACGCTCTCAAAAGGAAAAAAAGTACCCCAACTGTTGAACTGGAGTCAACCTTGTCCTCGACTTCAATACTGGACAGCCTCAAGTTGCCTCTACTATCGAGCAAGCCTGCCAATGAGACTGGACCAACCCCACCTCACTACTACCTGTATCCTAGTACGGTTGAATCCTTCCTAGGAGTTAAAATTTCCACCACCATGCTCATGGATCACCTCCCATCCTCCTACGACTTGGCATTGACCAAGGCTTTGGAGTTGGTCACCAGATTGCAAGAGAAAAGTAAGTAGTTTAAATTTTCAAGGCATAAAGGCTTCTGGAGTTGGCTATATGAAACTAGAGTTTATGAGATGCCGATTACTGTAGATCTGATGCTTTGCTTAAAAATTTTATTGTATACTTTTAAAGCTTAAAAAGATATAGATTCGACTGTAATATAAGGTGCAATTTGAATGAGCTACTATATCTATCTGAGAGTAATGATGTGAAGTCATTGAGTTGTCAGGATTGTTAAATATAATGTGTACAGCGTTTATAATTATCTAAATATAAAGTTACTTATTTAAATATTTAAATATCGGGAATGTAGCAGGATTTAGTAAGTTTTTACAATTGATGTGTTTAAGTGTTGGTTTATATCTTGTCTTAGTTATAAGTTAAACTTAATATATGCCGCTTTATTTTAGACTTATATATGAATTTTTTCAATGGAGAGAAGAGGTGTTTTTGATATTTAGAAAGATAGTGGGCTTAATTTATGAGTGTAGCTGAAGGAAATATTTAAATGGCTATACGATACGTGGACTCGTTTTTAGTTGCCCATTCTAAGCTTTTAAAGTGTCGTAGCCTAATAACGTACTTCATAATAAGATCCCTGCGGATATCACACTATCGCATGCATCTAAAGAAATTAGTAGATGGGATATAATTGTTGGATGCAGGGACGAGCTGCTACATGAATGGTCTTTAGAACTATGCTTTGCTTCAAATTCAACATAAAGTATATTGCTCCGTTCAAGTAAACTGAATGCTATTTTATAAATTCCATTGTAAAAAGTACCCAGTTTATTTGAACAATACAGTAAATAGATACTAGCTTGGTATACTTTTCTCATCATCTAATTTGCGCAAGCTGCAAAGCTATCCCATATTTCAAAATAATTGACTATAAATCCTAAAGAAAGGCAACAAATTAGAACAATTAATTTGAAATGACTTGGCAAGCTTGCAAACTCAGCCAAACCCTAAGAAGCTATAAAATCCATCCAAAAACTTTCATCCCACTTTCGCCTTCAACAAAACTCAAGATAAGAAAAGATGTTTTTAAATGTACCTACCAGCAGTACAACTGGACAATCCGACCCAACTAAAGCGGGAATACCAACCCAACTCCCCGTTATAAATCCAAGCTTTCAAGCTCAAGAATGGTACAACCGAGGTCAAGGTTCCTCCAAGATAACCGAGTATCGTGCAACCACCGCCAAGGAAGATGGTTCCTACATTTCTATCCAGATAGTTCCCATCAATGCTTCAGCAGAGTTAAAGAATTTTAGTTTACAGGAACTACGCATGCAAGATTATTTAAATTTACGAATTTGGGGTGAAGACCAGTGCGCAAAAAGTAACTTTATTGTAATTTCAACTAACTCAATTTATTTTAAATTCAAATAGTGGACAAACCCAACAACGGTACATTTAACATCGAATATAAACCTACCGGCATAAAGGATCCAGCCTCCTACTCGATGGATTACTATCAACACATAGGTATGATGAACGAGACCAAAGGCAACACATTAGATGAATTACGTATGTTCGACTACTCCAAAAACCTGATATTCACAGCCGACTCTTCCAACCTAAACACTGGTACTACATCCGGATTCGGCCAAACTAAAGTAGGCGGATTTGGGGCACCTACTCCAGGATTTAGCGCCAGTACCGGGAGTGGTTTCGGTTCCGGTACTGGCTTTAGCAACACCGCTACTAGCCTGAGTACTGGTTTCGGTTCTACACCGGCAGTCGCTTCTGGATTTGGAGCTACTTCAGCTCCAGGGTTTGGCACTACAGCGCAAGCTACTGGGTTCAGCACCAGTGGTACAGCTGGTGGGTTTGGCAGTAGTACGGCCGGTGGATTTGGTGGTAATACAGCTGGTGGCTTCGGTAATCCAGTCTCGGGCGGGTTTGGCAATAAAACTGGAGGTGGCTTCGGTAGTACTACTGGTGGATTTGGTAATAACACCATCACTACCTCAGGCTTCGGGAATAGTACGACTGGTGGTTTCGGAGCTAAGCCAGCTACCGGTGGATTTGGATCTTTGACCTCAGGGTTTGGAAATACGGCGACTACTGGTGGCTTTGGAGCTACCTCAACTTCCGGATTTGGAAACACAGCTGCCGGTGGCTTCGGAGCCTCCTCAAGTTTCGGTACTACCCCTTCGACTGGATTTGGTGCTGCCAACATCTCGACTACCGGGTTCAGCCAGAGTGCCAGCACCACTGGGCTTGGGCAGAGTACCGGTGGTTTCGGCCAAAGTACTCAAGCTACCGGCTCCTTATTCAGCTCCAGCCAAACTGCCAAACCTATCACTGGTTTCGGGTTAAGTAATATGGCTGGTTCAACTACAGGATTCGGTGGTGGATTCGCTACCGCCAACCAACAAATTGGAATTGGGGCTACCAACACCACCAATCAAAGTGGATTTGGTCTCACTTCAAAGCCTCTAAGCGGTTTCCTTACATCTTCTACCCCGGCTAACGCCTCTTCCAGTTTCTTCCAGAGCCAACCAACTTCTTCGTTTACCAGTAAGTTTTTACTCCTAAGTTATCTGTCAATACTGATTTTGTTTAAAAATATAGCTTTTAACGCCAACCAACCCAATCAAGGTGGATTTGCTAGTAACTTACCCATCGGCCAACAGAATCAGCCACAGTACACCCATCCCAACCCCAACAATCCCTTGGAAGTCAAATTGAACTCGGCATCATTCAACCCATGGGACTACTTTAAAGATATCGACCTTATAACCAACCAGAATGAGGCCAATCCTTTAGAGAAGCTCAACTCTTCGATAGGTACTTCCTTAAGCTTGAATTTGGACTCAGGTAACACCACCAACCCTTCGGCTCAAAAAGCAACTGCTACGACCAAAGATACTCAATCGGACATGGATTCCAACTGGGTCTTGATGCCTGCTACCTCCACAGCTTCAGCCAACAATGAATCCCAGCCTCAACTGAACTTGGATCGCCCAACCAACTTTGGAACTAGCCGTAGCGACATACGCGACCCCAACCGACCTGAGCGTCACTTGTTTGCTCCTACCCCCCAGTGGGCCCAAACACCACTACAGAATGCGTACTTCCACAACGGTGGCGAGTGGCAGTTGTGCCAGCCTGCCGATCAGAGTTTGTTGCTAGCACCTATTCTGGGCTACAACTTACCAATGGAGGAGGCTTCCAAGATGGCCTACGAGGTCTATAGGAAGGAGATTGGAAAGAACCAGTTGAGTTAAAGGAGATTAAATTTGGCAAGGTTTTTAACTTTTGTAATGTTGTTTAGATGTTTTTGACGATGTATTGGATATTTATTTTCTAGATTTAATTTTACTTTTGATTGAATTTTAGTATTTAGATAAGTTATTAAAAGTTAGCCCTACTTTTCTCTATTTTGAAACTTGTCTACTTGACGAAGTAGGCTATGTTGTTGCCTTTCTAGTTGACTGGTAGAAGTAAGCACTAAATGTGTGAAGCTCAATTTTCCAACGTATATTCTGAACTAATAGTCCAAGGTAAGATGGATCGAGATATCCTGTTTTAAGCTTCTCTCTTAATATATTGACATTAATTTATAAAGCTAAGGCAAAGATGAATTGATACCAGCGCCTTAAACCTATTCAAGCAGCTGATAGATGACGCTACTAGATTGAGCTAACTTAATTTGCAACCTCTTTCGATGTCTTCAACTTTTCTTAAATCGATCCAGTACCTTCTCCATCCTTTTAAATTTCTGTTAATAGTAGCAATATATATTGATGGAAGCTTTCCGTCACATACCTTCTGCCACCAATCTAAACGAAATCAACATCATGAAGTACTTGGTCATAGTTTCAAAAGTAAGTCTCACAATCCAAAGAAGTTGCAAATGATTATAAAAGTTATTCCAGGGTTGATTACCAGTTTAACTAAGATCAACTATACTATCATTTGAAAACTTTGAATGCATATAAAGTTTTATCTTCGGATTGTGGCTAAGCTCTTTACTATTAAGATCATCATAATACTTTAGAATATAGTTATATTTAAAATTGGCTGTGTAGACTATTTAGCTTTTAAAACCATTCATTACTTTTAATATACTATTAAGTTAGAAGAAAGTAAAAAACATATTAAGCTATGCTTATACATCCAGCTGATCTAACCGATAAATTTATTAAATTAATACAATTAATGAGCAGCCTCCTTGCCATCTTCCGAACTGTACTCCTTGAGGGCTTGATCGATGTTGGCATCCAACTTGGCGTTAGCTTCCTCTTGCAGCCTAGCTAGCTCGGCCTCCTGCTTCAGCTTTTCCTGCTCAAACTTGGCCCTATCCTCATCCTTGTAGTTGATTTTCATCTGGTGCAGCAATCGTTTTCTCGCATCCTTCTCCTTGTTGTACAGATCAACGATCTTCTTCTGGACGTCTCGTTTATCACCGATCAACTTGTGGATCTGAGCTCGAGCATCACTTGTCTTCTTATTGGCGTCCGATCTCTTGGTTTCCAGATCCTTGATCTGCTTCTCGTATTCGGTCTGATGGGCTCGATTGTTGATTAATGAGGCCAGAACTTTCTCCTTGGTATCCTGATGGATCTGTTGGGTCTCCTTGAGTTTGGCTTCAATGTCCTTGCGTTTGGCTTTGGAAGTCTCTTGTAAATCGGTGATTTTGGCGTCCAAATTAGCAGGTGCTCCTGGGCCCTTAGGTGGGATGGCAGGGGTGGCTACACTACCACCATTAGTCTCCTGACTGAAGACTCCATCGAGATGGAAGAGGGTTGGGATCAAGATGCTTAGCAAGCTGTTTACCTTCATGTTGGAATTAGTGGGTGTATTATTTTAAGTTAGTGTCAAACCAACGATATATTTTTTATTAAAGTTAGGCACCGTTGCTATTTAAAGCCAGGATCTCCTGCACTTATGTGATAGTTGAATCGCTGGAGTTTGATTTTTGAGATGATCCGAAATCTTTGGTGTATCCCTATTTATTGAGTTTTATTGGGGCTATCATTAAAATTTTGAGAAAGTAACGGAAAATTATTACCAGCGAAATATAGTTGCACGAAAATTTCAAGTGTTCACCAATGAATTTAAATATCTTTAGTTACACAGTCTAATGGAGTATACACTATGGATTGTAATACTTTACTGGCCATTATTTAAGTTCAAGTATAGGATGTTGGTTTGATCAAAAGACTCGCTACTCAATGATGATGAACCACTTTCCAAGCTAGCAAACCGTGTACTCTGAATACAAAGACACTAATTTATTTATATGCGCTGTCTAACTTATTAAAATATAGCTATGGATCCATACATATGTCATAAGAATCTTTGAACAATTAAATACCACTAGCCCATCGTATTTTAATACAAATTTGTCTTTGAGACATCAAAAGTATAATATTATAAATGGTTACTGTTTGATATTGAGCTTGGATGGTTTGTATAGCTACACCTTATGAAGCACATTTTTATCCCTAAATATGCTTGTTACAGGATATCACTGATTAACTTTGTCTGTATTTGTATCAAGAGTTAACAGGATTACAGATGATGGCTGACTATTAATAGATAGCTATGTAAGATAATATACTCAAGCTTGTAGTATAATCTAGCTTAACATAGTATGTATTTTAGGCTTTATAACAAAAGCATTGAACTACTATACTAAAAATTGCCAATAAACTTATATACATTGATAACGATCTAAATATACTAAAATATTGATGTAGACTGAGATTTACTCAAATAAGCTATATAAAACCATCTCTATAATAAACTAATCTCCACCAAAGAATTAGATAAATATGCCCTCTAAACTTTTGATCGGTCCTGGATTACAAAGGTCAATAACATTGCTACAAAAACGGACATAATACTCATCGAAAAGTTTAAACCAATCTTCTAACTTCGATGGCCTGAGATCCTTGACGCTTATCAGAGTGCTACAGCGACTGACGAAACCAGTTCTGCAGTCGTTCAGGTGTGCTAACCAACCTGGGATATTAATTGTGTAAATCGAGGGGCATCTACCAGTACCAAATCCAAGTTGAAGTTCGTGAAGGCCTGATCCAAAAATTGAAGCTCAAAGTATCGGCATGAGGGTAGGCTTCAGATAAATGTAGCAAAAGTAGAGGTAAAATTAATAAATGAATATATATCTACTCTATAGAGCTTGACCGTAGGTTTGAAATTAAAGTTCTTCGATTCTATGAAATTGGTAAAGGGAGGATCCTTGAGGTTGGTCTAGTTGGTCAGTAACATTTTAACCAGCGAGCTTTTAAACTTTTCCTTCATTCAAAATTTCAAGTCTGCAATTCAATATAGACACTAGGGTTTAAGTAGATCAAGTACTTGAAGTAAGCCAGTACTGAACATCCTCAGCTTATCCCACTTTCCACTAAAGGCTACTTTTTATGAAGCCTTGAAATCCAATCCCATGTACTTCAGGTTGGACCAGTATATGCTATTAGTCAAATAGTCTACTATGCTGCAATCGGATCCACAGTAGATGAATAAGTATATATGTGTTAAATTAGTGAAGGTTGATAGGTCGGATGTCTTTGCATCATAAAAAAGGTGAACTTAACATGGATAGCTGGTGCAGGCTAGGAAAATTCAAGTTGATTTTGCAAAGAAACGAACCAGTAGCAAACTGATAGTATATCCCTTAGTATATTCAACGTGTTGCTTTGGAAGTTAACAAAAGCAGTATTGGTAACTGATGAAATTAGCACGGGTTTTTTAAGGTTTGAAAAGTGGAAATACAGAGCTGAAAGTTTCCAGGGGTATAGGTTGGTAATAATGATAAGTGCGCCTAAATTATAAAACATCATTCATTGTGTATACTCAACTAGTCGATATACTTAAAGAAAGTAGCTGAAAAGGTGTACCGCTTAAAACTGCTATACATCTGTAGTTCCACAATAGTGCCACCTTTATTGCAACTCTGAAACTAGCATGCGCTTGCTATACTTTTTAATCAGAGACTCTATGTGCAGCCAGAGCTTACTGCTCTTCTCAGCCTGCAACTTGGAAAATAAACCTTTCATGTAAGCTCAATACCGGCTTAGTATATCATAATCTGAAATTTATATACAGGCTTCCTCTTTCATATTTGTGCTTATTTATAGTATCATACTCAAATTTTTGCTGTGGTGTTTAAGTAGCCCAGCCTATTCCTTGCTGGCATGCATCAGAGGTAGATATTCGTCTTGAAATTGGAAAGTCCCTAAAGAGGATCAGGATAGTGATGGAGAGTAAGTAGCTATTCGATTTTTTCAAGTTAATTCTATATTTAACGTCTACATAGCTGATAGTGTCTTACAGCACTCCTAGTGGTAGTTGCTGAATGTTCTTTGGTTCATCAGATACTTTTAAATTATCTTAAAAGTATGAAATCGATTTGGTTTGGCGATTTCACTCAGCCTTGCCTTCCAAACATCATCAGAGTTTGAGATCTATTCTAAAATAATAAGCATATTCTTCTTATATATTAATAAGGGAAAAGGACTCTATATTTGGAACGAATATAGCACCTTAATCCTAAGAACTGGATATAGGAGCAACTATAGTGAAAATTTCTATAAAGTTCCTTTATTTCATTAGGTATAAGCTATCGAAAAGCACCTATTCTGTACAGATGGTACTAATAGCCATAAGTTTACAAATATTTACTTGAAAGTTTGGCACTTTAGGGTGCAGCTAATTAATCCAAAAGTCTGGAGCAAGTTTGCAGATTTTATTGGCTTATATTAATGGAATCCACAATTTGGCCAAATATTTCAATTTCTGTCTGGTAAGCTCACTACTACTCCTTCAAGCATAAGCAGTAGTTCCAACTCAAGCTCCATTTAAAATTTCAACAAGCAGGTAGAAGGAAAAACAGGGTTAAAGTAGAATGAAAGAGTTGTTTACAAATATGCTTGAGGTGGTATTTTTTATTGAATGCTAGTTCAATTTTATTTTTTTAGACATATTTTTAGTCGTTCCTTTATAGTGCATGGTTATTATAAATCAAAGATTTAAAATTAGAACATATGTCGTAGTTTCATTAGGATTGCTAAAATGTGATTTTGTTAAAAGTACTTATATATCTCAATCTAAATAATGTATATTCAGATTTGAGAGATGAAGAATATGAAGTTACCAAATTTCGATAGATGCTTTACTACAGGTATAGAGGTAACAATTATGAATTTTGTACTATCCTTTATTCATGAAGCTGATGCTAGAGGTAATTGGTTGTAGTATCAATATTTTTATTGTTAATATGTTCTCGACTCTAATATACTAAATATTAAAATTATACTTTCAAGCTATATTTTTATATCTTTGTATTATAAATTTTATGATTGCTGCCTTTACTTGATGTTTTCCAATGTTCCTAAAAATTGCTATTAGAGCGTGCACATAGTTTAGAAACCTGGCCAAAACCAACTTAAGAATAGTGCCAATTCTCAATGATATAATCCAGATTCTTTAAATTATGTATAGTAGCTAAGTTTATATTGATAACTAAAGGTACAAGTGGCATTTTTATTATTAGTTAAGTATATTCCCAAAACTTTCATCCTATATAAGCCTACCTCACAGACTAATTCGCAACCTTTCCTCACCATCCTTATCCCCAAACCCACTGCCACCCTTCACCATATCCAAAAGATACTGGGCAATATCCCAATTTTTCAAACTAACTGCCAACTGAATGAACTCGATGAACTTGGATTCCTTCTCTACCTTACCTAATTTCAAATTTTCCACTAGCATTTTCAACAATTTTAGATTCTTTTTCTTTATAGCTTCAAGGACGAATCCAGCCAAGTTACAATTGCCTTCCTGATCAACTGTGTAATCCATATCTTCATCGTTCGAATCCTATCTCCATTTCTACATCCTTCCAGTAGAAGTTTAACCATCTTGTAATCATCCAGCTTCAAAGCTAAGGCTATGGGGTCGAAACTTTGAGATTTAGTGGAGTTGGGATCGGTATAGTCGTAGTCGTAGTTTGATTTGCTGTCGTCACTAGTAAACCCATTCAACTTGATTTGGAATCCAACTTGTAGTAAATAGTTGATGATCTCGTACTGTTTGTTGACAATAGCTACCTTTATAGCTAGACCATCCAAATAGTTCAACTTGGCACCCCTACTCAACAATAAAATAACCTTACCCAACTGACCTAAGTAACAACTTCGAGCCAACAACGTCATTGGAATCTCTTTTTCCTTGTAGCCTTCACTTAGTAGAAGTAGGTTCAAAGTTTGGTTGATGAAAGGTACATCCCAATTCAAATATTTGAAGTTGACGCAGTCGTAGTGGGTCCTATGTAATAAAAAATCGATAGTCTCTAAATTTTCGGTTTGAAAGGCTTGCAAAAGTAAAGTGTCGAGGCGAATGGACATGATTGTGTCATCAATACGCTCAAAGGTAGCTGGATTGCTTAAGAGGGGAGATTCGGTCAATAGCTTTCGAGTTAAAGAGGTTGGTAAAGGTGGTGGTAGATTAGTAGTAGGTTTGGGGGATGCCGATGGGGTAGAAACTAACTTGGCTGGTGTAGATATGGATCGTTTACTTAAGCTCACTTTGGCGTCTGTAGGTATATCTACGCTGCTAAAAGTCTTTTTGAGAACTTTTATGTTGACGGTGTTGGGTATACCTTTTAAGACCTCCTTGCTCTTGCCGTTGAAGTTTTTGTCCAAGTTGGATGCGTTGTATTTGGCCTTCAAGTTGGCGACGCTACCGAATTTGTTATCGCTGTCAATCGCTTTATCTAAGCTTTTCTTGAGGTCTTTGGTCGGAATCATAAGTTTGTTCAGGCTGTTGTTAGAATTGTTGGATCGCACCTTTTCTTTATCCTTCTGCTTGGCTCGGAATGTAGTCAAAGCTATGTCGGCTTCCCGTAAGTTAGTAGACTGCTCTTGCTCGGATTCATACTCCTGCTCTGGTTCTAGCTTTAACATCCTACAGCGACTTTGTGTATGTACTTGGGTAGAAAGTTTTCAAGGTGATAGATAAATTGCAAATTTGAGTAGGTTTGGTGTACAGAACTATTATATCGTATAAAAAATGTTTTAGCTTGCTCAACTGTACTATTTAAAACTTTTATGTGACCGTTTCACAGATCGATATTTTGGTTAAATTTCAGCGACTTGCAATTTGATGAATGGGAATTTAATTCCCTTGACTTTATAAAGCCAAGCCTTCAATAATCTAAACGTAACATAAGTGAAGGATATGATGCTTCAAATAGGAAGTGATATAGCGGTATGGATGAAATGACATATGCCGAAGCTGCCTTTTTAGATTTTGGAATTGGGGGATTCTTCAAGCCTTGGAAAACTTCAAAGATTCGAAGCATATCCTCTATATATGCTGGGATAAATAAAAGCCACTGTAGCTAAGTTTTATTCTAAAGAATCGGTTGGTTCTCTGATGTTCACTTCATTTCAAAGGTAGCTTACTAGTGAACAACCAACATTGATTGTGGAAATCTATTTTAGTCACTGTTGCCATTTAGTTGCAAGAAGCTGTAGTTACAGTTGGCAAATATCATTGACGCTATTTGTACCATTTTCAGCCTAATATAAAGATTAAAAATACATGAGACACTTAATAGTTATTATAGATATAAATTTCAATAGACAGGTAGTCTTGGAGATTTCTATAAGGTTGAAAACTGAATGCAGCCAAGCACCTATAACAAATTTATACTATTAAGCTGCTGGGAGTTCAACATTAGATTTATGAGCTGGGATTACTTTACTAATGGTGCAATAGCTGAAATGATGCCAATTAATTTATAGAAAATAGTAAAATCACACTATAATACAATTCTAACAAATACATATAAATATACAAATATAAAAATATAAACAGGCCTTTATATAATGCAACTCTAACTAATTCCATTGTGTCATCGATAAAAATTAAACTCAGATTTCGCTTGAAACTTTAGCACCCATCAGATGAAAACATGACTCCAACCTCCCCATCCCTCAAATAAAGCTCTACGGCAACCTATCCACCATTCCTCTGCCATAAAGATGCGAATTCCTACTCCAAAAGACAGTAGAGGTACCATCCCTACCCATCACCAAGTCTCTAATGTTAGAGCTTTGTAATGTTGATTTGCCACAAAATAGAATAAAGCATATATTCTAGTAACTAACGTAGCTTTAACGTTCATTAATAGAAATAAACCTATACTTCACTTTTCGATCGATCTTTCTACATTTTAAATGCTAGATAAAAGGGATGTGGAGTAAAGAAGTTAAAGTTTAAAATTTTAGAAACGGTTAACCTAGCTTCTATTCGATGTAAAGTTTAACTCGATGAAGTGGGTACCCATGTTTGTTAAAAACAAATAATCAATAGTTGGAACGGTTACTTGTATAAAAAAGTTAGCTTCACCCTCTACAAGAAGCTTATAGTTTATCGCTTTCCCAAAGTCTTACCCATCGCTTCTACCAAATTTCTAATAGCTTGCTAATTTCACCTACCCAACTTTAGAGTTAGAAACTATCGTAAAAACCAACTACTTTAAAGAACCTTGCCAAGATGTCGTTGCCTTCCCTAGTTTGTTATCTAACTATGTTTCTAAGCGTAACTTATAGTTCTAAAATACCAAGTGCCGAAGTTAAGGAGGAAAGTAAACCTAAGGGTAGCTTCATGTTCCAGGATGGTGACCGTAGGCTACCTTGAAGTGCTTGGTACTTGCAATTTTTAAGCTATATAGCTTGTATATATAGGAACACATAATATTTTAAACGGTACGTATATATATCTCGAGTATATTGAGATTCCAATAATAAATTGTATAATATGAATTTCCCTAATAAATTGAATGTATTTAAATTATAGTTTATATTAAGGTGTCTAACTGTTTATTAACTGCATATATTTCACTTCCTTTCCTTTATTCCAAATCCGGCTCAAGTCCATTTAAAGCTTGATCGATATCAGCAGTCAAGTCAATCTCATACTTGTCCTTCTTATCCGACTTGTGGGCATCCAAAAACTGGTCAATATTTTTATTTATCTCGGCGCTTGACCTTTTCCTCCAATTTAGCTTGTTCAGCCTCCTTCTTGGCCTTCTCCATAGCTAGCCTCAACTTCTCCTTCTCCTTCAAGCTATCCTTGATATCCTTGAAAACTTTGGCTTGCAAATCGTAAATAGCCTTAAGAACTTTGTGGATGGATTGAAGAATTAGATCGCTGGATCCTTTAGGTTGGTATAGCTTGGGGTCCTTATTCTGCACTTCTAGGATGAGGTCGGAGATCTGAGTCTGTAAATTTTTGAGTTGGTTCTGATAGTTAGATTTAGGATTTGGGTTGATGCTTAGGTACTTGTTGATCTTGGATTCGGTATCGAGGTACCGCTGTTGGATCTCCTTCAACTTGGTTTTAGCTAGTTCTAGGACGATATCGGGTGCACGTACTAAATTTATAATGTCGTTGGGGAAGGTGTTGCTTTTCTCCTTCGCTGCTACCGGTTTGGGAACTACTTCCTTGGCACCTTTTGTTATACCTGGTCCAGTCGACTTTGGATCCTGGGCAGCGATCCCATCAAGTTGGAGTAGGATTGGGATTAGAATGCCAACTAGGTTGTTCAGCTTCATATTGATGCTTTTACTGATGATAAATTAGGTCTAGTATCAAACTGTCAAATAGATAAAGTAGAATCCACTCTCATTGAGTATTTAAAGTTTCTATCACATTGATAATGATGGGAATGTTGGACTGATAAAATGATTCTATATTAGAGTAGATCTGATGTTCCTTTGCATCCTTGATAAATTCAAGGGAGTTGATTTACTTATGTAGTTGATCCATTATAATTCGTCTTTGATGTGTAAACTAAATTTTCGTATGGGTACAACTTTTAACTGCTGCAAAAAGCTCATTCCGTTAAGTAGATGGGTTGTTGGTATAGACATTGATATAAAATAAAGATACTTATCATCAATAAACTCATAAAGGTCACTGAAAATAGAATTAATACCAAAATGAAAAGTTTTTCTTGATGTTATTCTTATTTATAAAGGTATAGCAAAATAAAATGGCTGATCTAGTAGAAATATTATGGGATATATAGGGGTTTTGTATGTCTTGTAAAGAAATGTTTCTCTTGGTTTTATAACAGCGAGGAGTTGCACTATTGAGCACCAATCTCTACATTTCTATGCTGATGGGGACTATATAATTCGAAATCTAACTTGAAATCGACTATATTTCATGTCTACATTTAGAGCTTTCATCCTGGCTAGTAAATGTTTTACTCAAAATGGTAATTAAAAATAATATACCATCACATTTACATATGTATCTTTAATTTCGATGAGAGATAAAGCTATTTGACATTTATATAGATATACATCAGCTATTCCATCGGCATATCTAACTAAATTTAATTCGTTAAATAAAAGTGGTGTCAAGGTACCGTACGATACCTTCTATTACCTTGGATGATTTATTATCCCGGCCAGGTATACTGGTCTACACTATATGTTTTTAAGCATTTTAGCTGATTAGCTCTGGCCATTGATAATGAATAAATGGAGTTTTGGAATTGTATTTATATTGTTTTGCAACCAAATGTAGAATGCAGCTTACAGCTACTTTTCAGAATAATAAACTTTAATTTGCTAACATTTGAGTAAATGGCATTTAATGTCCCAACTAAAATTGAATACCATTTTTCAACTGCCAAACCACTTGGCTTTAACCAATAGTAATTTGATCTAATACTCATCTATAGAATGAATGAATTGAACTGAACCTAAGCTTTAACAAAACTTTCGATTCATCAAACTAAAAGAATAAACCTTCAGCCCAAAGTTGAGTAGCATGTCCAAAGTCAATCAAGCTTTAAACCTAGTGCATCGTGCAGCTGTTTTTGGAATAGTCGCCTTCACCAGTAAATTTATATATATATCGAAATTTTTACGGTTTCTTTTAGTTTACGCTACCGCCGAAACGGTTGGTACGATACGGGCAACTCTAGATTCAGCAAAGATAAGGATTGAGAATGACAAACTTAAGGTAACTTTCTTTAGTTTTTATTGTTGTTAACCCCGACATTCTTTTATAAATTTTAGAAAGTGGAAGAGGAGAAAAAAGAGTAAATTATGTTATTTAGAGGTAGTGAATGGTTTAATTTATATACCCTTCTATTCGATGCATCTTGTTATTTGTACTTTATATTCAGCTATTTATACTTAAATTAATGTTCAATAGCTCATTATTTTTACCATATTTTATAGCATAAGCATATATCATTATCGTTAGTATGTATTTTAGTTTTGTTTAATTAATTTACAACTTGGACATGTAAATAACTTATCTTCCAAAGTACGGTCAACTAGTATAATGGTTTACATATGTACTATCATATGGTAAGGTTTACTTGTTCATTAAGTTTTAATGTACCTTGCACAATCAATCTTAATAATCATTTTACCAATCAACCTTTAATTGTGTATAAATTAAATTCATCGCCACAAAGCTTTCGAATTACAATGGATTGAATTAGTCTACATTATGAGTGCTTGAGCAAGGAATCCCAATTGGCAATAGTATATTTTAGGTAAATTAAAGTTGCTAGAATACATTTCTTTGTATATAGTCGTACCTTTTGTTTCTTGCATCACTTGTGAAAGAGTTTAAAAGCCAAAGGTGATTTTTGGCATATATACAACTTGAGTTTTTACAACGCTATATTAAGTGCGTATTTTTATTTCTACTTATATCTATATATTTTATCGGTATGGGCAAATTAATCATAAATTAACGTCAATATAAAACTTTTATAGAGTCAAACTTGAATTATGCTATATGTCTAGATGAAGATGTTAAAAGCGCTTATAAAAGCCCATTTATTGGAAAAGTAGGTAAAAGGGATTTATAAATTGAAAATAAAGCTTAATTAAAATACTTATAACAGCATCAAAGTTAATAGAAGCTTCTAAAAGGTAGAGGCAACTGTCTCCCACACCTTATAAGGATTCAAAACAGTTTCTTCAGTGTAGGCGATACGCTTATCGGCTGGAATAACTGCAATTCCACGGGAATATCGCTTCCTTTCACATAGGCCTCCCTACTGGTAAATGCAAAGTGGACTGGGAAGGGGAACTGGGTAGGCATGCCTGGTTTACCTTGTAACCCAGCGTTGGCGATCTCATCCAATAGGAAATCTAAAGTGTTGTATTCAGCTCCGTTGATTGAAGCTGTTTGCGCTTGCTTCCACACGTTGCTATCGCCACCTACTAAGTACACGTTGGTAATGTTCTGGTAAATTTGTAAATTATTGGTTAGTAAAGCACAGGTTGAGTAACAGATCCCATTGGTAACTATAGCGATATTCTCTTTGCTGAACCTAGATCTTCCTTTGTTAATTTTGATGATAGGCTGGAAGGGGTTATTGGGAGAGTACTCCTTGAACAAGTTAGTGTAGGTGGAATTTTTAGTTAGACCGCGTTGGAAAACTTGAGGACCTAAGAATGCTGTAGCACTCGTGTAGTTTTTACCGTTAGCCTGGGGTCGAGTAGTAGGGTCAAAGAACCCACCACTGCCTAAGGATGCTTGGACAAGCTGTTGCAAAGCCGAACTATACTTCATGTCAGTAAGTAAGTATTCAAAGGTTTCAGGGAACAGAAACTCCAGAAGCCAATTGCCGATAAGTACTTCGCCTCCAATGTTGTTAGTGAGCTCTAGGATGAGATGTTGTGCGTCACTTTCCGATATGAACTTGAGTTGCTCGGCCATCTCGTTGATAAAGGAATCCAAATCAGGGGCTTCGAAAGCAGAGAGAGCAAACACGGCAGTTTTACCTAACATGTAAGTCTGGACAAATCTACCATGTTTTGCAGGGTTGTTTAACTCACCTGCAGATTGAGCAAGAGTCAGAGACTGGTCTGGTTTGAGATAGAATGCTGTAGCAGAACTATCAGATTGGTTCTTAGATTCACTATTGGCTTTTTTCAAAGGTGAGTTTTTACAGTAAAGGTTGTAAAAGGTCTTCGAATCTGAGACACCTTCTGGCCACATTGCGACGTAAGGGACTAAGATCTCTTCCTCACCTGTTTCCAATCTTGAAGGTGTACCGAATTCTTTTGTTCTTTGGAAGTAGATTGGTCCTTGCAAAGAACCCATGGTGAATGGACCACTTACCCTCCAATTGGTAGGTCCTTTGCCATAGCTAGGGAGAACCTGGAGTTGGCGTCCCTCGAAATGCCGATGTCGGTGTCAGCATAACCTTGGAGGAAATCTATGGGTAGTTGACCGTTGATACGTAGTACTTCCTTACCAACGTACTTGAGGACATCAAGCTTATAGTTATCCTTCAAGTATTTAACGTACTCAGATTCCAGCTGCAACCCATCCATAACTTTGACAACTATGTTACCACTTTTAGCTCGAAGGGCTATAAATGGAAAAGGTTGGCGGTAGATGAAGGCGGACGAACACTTTGATATATACTGCAGGTGTCCATCGTGGACCGAGAGGATTAACCTAGTTATGCTGTTGTGAAATTCGAACTGGGAGGCAAAGTTAGTGGCTTTGATCTTGTCCAGCTCCTTGTAAATCGCCACATTCGCTGAGACTCTGGAATCTGGACCTTTCTCGGTACTGTCGATATATACGTAGAACTGCATCAAATTGCGGAGGTTCTTCAAGTGATTAGCCTTGAGCTTGGAATCTAATGGGAAGTTTCGATTGCAGGCCACCGCCTTCTCATAGCTTAGAAAGGTACCGTTGTCTTTTCGGAAGCAGGGATCATTGCTTGAAAGGCAAGATGCCGCTAAGAGGAATAGTATTTGAAAGAGTAAATATATGTATTTTACCATAATAGTTGATTTGTAACTATATTAATAGCAATTGAGCGGTATATATACTAAATTTTCATTAAAGAGACGGCGGTATATATATTAAATTTTCATTAAAGAAACGGCGGTATATCTCTAAAAATATAAATGACGGAATGGATCACAATAAGTCATAGTTGAGTTTGATCTAATGTAAAGTGCCAAAAGCTATGCTTGAATAATGCATTTTATAGATTATTTCAATAACTACATTTGCTTACCTAGTTGTCTAACAAGAAGGAGCAGGTCTTAATCTATTAATGATAACCACGAGTTGGAACAAAGCAATTCTAAAGTACATATTTTCAAATTATGAGAACCCAAATCTTGGTTAATTGATTAAAAGTACAAATGAGCCTAACGTTAGTTCGGCCTAATCCATATGGTTGATACCTTAGTACTTTATCCAGATGTAAAGGCAACTGCCGTATGAAATAGGCATGTTTGTGCCAAGATGGATGAAAGTAGATTTAATCGTTTTAGGGAATTATTAGTATGATTATAGAAAGAATCGATAAAACTACTAACGGAAAATGTACGAAAAAGCTTATTTATATTTTAATTGGCCTATAGTTATTACTTTATCCGAGTGTTTGTTTTCGTTTATACAAGGAAATTGAAGGATTGTAAATTTCAAGCCAACATTTTAGCACCAGCCAAAAAGCATTTTATGTTTACAAATATTAGGTTGAGATTAAATTTCATAAATCATATTCAAAATAACATTTGTTATTGACAATTAAATACAAGTAGTTTATCCATTTATTTACCCTATCACATTTACCAAAATAATAAAATTTGGCTATGTAATAAATAAATTATGGATATCTATTGGTAGCTAACTTCAAAAGTAAAGTTAGGGTCGATAATAAACTGATCTCCCTTCTTGGTGATGGCTTTCTTGGGAGCTTCTACCTTCAACATACCTTGGGATTGACTCTTCGACTTGGGTAACCCATTCAAAGTCAGAGCTACATTGCCATTGCTCAAGTCCTGTAAATTGAGTTTGTCATCATCGCTCTGTTTCAGCGAGAAGGTCTTCAGGTTACAGGTAGAGGCGACTGGGCTACATCCTGGGCACAGTTTGTCGATGATTCCACCGATAATGGGACCACGATTGCAAACGTTGCCAAACAAACTGTCCAAGAGAGAAGGTAAGTCGGGCTTCTGACCAAACTGGATTCCAAGTTGATTGTTCTGGAGGATAGAGCTTAGGAACGAAGTGAATAGCCCTCCGGTGAATTTTGCATTGGTGGTGAGGGGATTCTGTTGATTGGTCGGACCGGCCGATACAGATACTGAAGCAACAAGCAAGGTTAAGGCGGATGTGAATTTCATAGTGGTTGGAAAGCTATTAGAGTTTATGATTCTTCGATAGCTATAGCTTTGGAGACATTTCGTCGTTTATATGCCTCTTGGCCATGCACCGCCATTTAATGGCATGTATGTTTTCTCACATTGGTACTTGGTACGCATGTAGCAACTTTGGAGCCGTTCTATATATAATTCATTATATATGGATATGCAAGGAATGTTAAAGCGCTGTCTAATGTATTTGACCTTGCAAGATTGAAATATTGTTGTTCTTTTCTATTTATATAAGAAATCTCTGGGTCTAGATTAGTATTCTCTTTAAAGGCGATCATATGCCAATATTTTCAAGCATTTGTTGTTGATCATTGTATGCAATCAAATCCTATTATATTGTACTGAAAGTATAGATTAGTACAAATTTATAATTAAAATTAGCAAATATTTATAATAAAATTTAGCTTTATTTTGATGTAGCTTTGAATAGTAGTAACAGAAAAGAATTAAGAATATATACGCTTACAGCTGGTTAAATATAATACATTAGTGTTTAATGTGAGTTGATTTATATATAAAGCAAGAGTTTCAAACATTTACTAACTTCATATTGTTCTCAAAGTAACGATCTCCCTTGATACCAACTTGCTTGACAAGCTCTCGAACCTCCATCTCCTCCTCAGCCGATAGTTCGTAGTTGACAGCATCAACATTCTCATCCAAATATTTTACTCTCTTAGTACCAGGGATAGGTATGAAATCCTGACCTTGGGCCAAAACCCAACTTAGACAGATTTGGGAAGGCTTGACGCCTTTCTTTTCGGCCAACTCCTCCAACTTACTTACCAGTTGCAAATTATGATCCTTGTTCTCACCGATCATCCTAGGATAGAAGGATTTACGAGTGTCATCGTCGACCATACTGGTGAAATCCAAGCTTGCCAGTTAAGAAGCCTCTACCTAATGGTGAGTATGCTACTACCGAAACTCCCAATTCTCTACAAGCTTGTAATAATCCGTTCCTTTCGATGGAGGTCTCCCATGGGCTGTACTCTACTTGAACCGCAGCAATGGGGTGGACCTTGTAAGCTCTACGCAAAGTTTCTGCTGAACATTCAGACAGTCCCAAATACTTGACTTTACCTTGGTGAACTAGTTCAGCCATCGCTTCAACCGTCTCCTCGATGGGTGTGTTCTTATCGACGCGATGTTGATAATACAGGTCGATGTAGTCGGTACCCAAGCGATCCAAACTGGCTTGGCAGCTTTCCAGTACATATTTTCGGTCTCCACGGATGTTTACTTGATGGGTCTTGACATCAAACTGGATGGAAAATTTGGTGCAGAGGAAGATTTCCGATCTACGTTCCTTCAAGATCTTGGATAGGAGTCTCTCGTTCTCACCTGCTCCATATAAGTCCTAAATTTAATATGTTAGAGATTTATACAAGTGTCTAATATATTACAGCTGTGTCCCAAAAGGTACATCCCAAGTCGATAGCACGGTTCAATACTTTCAAGCTTTCCGAATCATCCTTCGTACCATATGCAAAACTCATACCCATACATCCCAAGCCTATACTGGAGACTAATGGTCCATTCTTTCCCTAGTTGTCTTAATGGTAGTTTACTCATATTCCTTTAATTTTTTGCTTCAAGCTTTTCGAGTTATTCGAGGCTATTTATACTTTTATATATATCTATGAATCGCTTGTTATTAATTTTAATACCGATTATCTATTTATTTATGAAATCATATGGGCTATTTCCTGTCAAAAGTATCCATCCTACCATCTTGATAAAATTTCGCTGTTGAAGGCGGCATTAGGGTTTTTCCAGCTCCATTAAGTCCGACTTGAAAAGTTTGCTATGGTTTGAGTTATCGTAAAGATTTATACTATTTATAAACAGTGAGTTAGACAAAACCAGCGAAATTATAGTAAGCTTAACCAACAAAGTACTACCAAGCGAAAAATCATTTATATCCACAATATGATTATATGTACGTATATAAATATTACTTAAAGGTTGATACTAAGACTTATTAGATGTAGGGAAGTAGTATTAGTATATTTCCACCACCTTCACAGCTCACAAACATTACTGCCAGTCTGATAATATCAAATTCCTTAGCACAAAAATCTAAAAACTAGGTTTATAATGTGGCCTACTACTAGTTAAAAGCACAAAAATTCAATACCGGCTTCTTCGGTGTAAATACTGTAACTCGTCGGTATTAGTTATATCGGCCTAATATCCGATCGATATCTTAATTTACAACCCATCATCCATTCGAATTTGTCAAGGAAAATTATGTCACTTTTGATTTTATCTCATACCGATTACTGTAAATATCCAACCTTACAAAGCTTCCATCAAAGTCAATTTCGACACACTCAACTATATCCCATAATGCACTTTACTTGACTCAATTTACTACCAGCTACCCTAATACAGCTTTCTATTAAACATCCATGGAATCATTAGACATCAGTTTATAAGGCTATTGGCCTACTTACTATCCACTAGTTAGAGTGAAAGTAGGCCAACGTAGCCTCCTGTATATAACTTTTAGAGTCGTAGTTTACCATCCTAAAACTTTTCAATAACCTCTAATAAAATGTAGTAGCTTAGCATTCTGATTGAAGTTTTCATTTTGTACTTATAACTATAAGTTATTGAAGTAGGTTGTAATACTACATGTTTCCAACATATACATTTATTTTACAATTATACTCAGTGCTAAATAGCTACATATATGCGCCTACTAAACATTATCCTTTATATTTAGTGCCAAAAAATTACCGTCAAATCTGTTAAAGCTCCAAAGTATATACATCAATAAAAAGTTTCAATAAAGTTTTAGTTTCAATACATATCCTCATTTAAAACAACTGCTTAAGGTTGATCAAGAACCTCGAAAACCCATCCAATTTGATCATTCTCTTCAGATCCATGGTATCTCCTTCTTTTAGCTTCATAGCTTTGGTATCGAATCTATTAAAGAATCCAACTAAATCCCTATCACTACATTCCAATTCCTCCCTACAATTCTCAAACACTTCAACCAACTTGTCGCTATCGTTTATCCACTTATCCTTATCGATCAATAGCCTGACAAAGATCTTCAAATCGGTTATAGGTGGTATATTCAAAGCTAAACTGACATTGAAAAAGTATTGGTAATCTACAATTAATTGTTGGTGATCCAGCTGGTACTTCAATTTGGAGTTGGGGTTGGGGTTGGAACCTAACGACATCAAATAGTCGAGTAGTAGTTGTTGAGAGGATACAACCAATTTGTTCAACCAACTCTTTAACCTGGAGTTGGAATTAAGCTCGGTAGTATCTTGGCTAAAGCTGACTTCAAACTCTTGAATGGACCTTCGGAATGATCGCTTATCAGCTGACTCTACGCTATCGTCGGTAACTAGATATTTGGATAGGAATTCGAACTTGCTATTCTTTAGAAAGGGGTCCAACCCATCGGTCAACTGCAAAAGTAGATCACCGATCTTGGTAAACTTGTTGGAAGGCAATTTCTGTAGGAATTTTAGATCCAAACCCAAGGTTCTTGTTGGTGGAGGCGGTGGTTACTTTGGTTTTGTACTGTAAATTCAACAAAGTGGTACGTATGGGGTGGAATATTACGTCCAACATGGTAGTTCCGATCAACTCCAGACAACTGTCAAACTTCAGGTAGGTGGATTCAAACGTCACAGTGTCTGAATCAGCGCTTATTCTGTCGATTAAAGCCAGTAGAGGTAAAGTGCGATTAAATTGCTTCGCATTTCCTAGATTGTACCGATTGAAGACTTTAGAACTTAACTGTCTGATATCCTTGTCATTGGCGTTAAAGTTGGAATCCAAAGTGTCGTCATTATCCACTAATTTAAACTTGAGATGTACGAGTTGGCTGTTGATCAAGGTTTCCTAAATCGAAGATCTCTTTACCAAAGTCTACTGACAGGTCCAGCAGCTTAGTTAAAAGTTGGAAATGGTACCAATCGAACCGGTGGTTACTCTTGCTGCTGCCACTGTTGTTTATCGATAAGTTTATGATGAAGTGGGCTCTTAGGTTGGTAACTAAGGTATCGATGGCCTTGAATAAAAAGTTCAGGTTCTCCTCCAAGTGGTTTAGAAATAGGTCGAGGTGATAGCCCTGAGTTAAAATCAAGTTGTAGTTGAATTGCTGCACTACTAATCTATCTTGGAATATTTGTTGTATCGTAGTATTGATCAGCTCAAGTTGTGAATTTAAAGGCAAGTCGTTACTCTCTTCGAACTTCAAGTTGGTGTGGAGAGGTCGAAATTGGTATTGGAATAGAATATTATCGATATTGCCGTACGATTTAAAGACTTCCTTCAAGAAAGCCAAAGTGGTGATTAGGCTGTCAATCGAACTATCTGCGCTGGCGTTGTTGGTAGTAGGGGTGGTGCTGTCGTTAATGTTCAAATTGAAATTGTCGTCGTCAACTTTAGTAGCGTCCATCTGCAAAATTATTTTTTCGATACTCACCATCTTTCCATCCAAAAACATTACCAGCTTAACGATGCTATCCAACCCTTGCTTATCCTTAATGTTGGAACCGATAAAATCCTGGAGTACCTCTACTATACTGTAAAAGAACTTCACCACGATATCCACCAACAGAAACTTGAAATCGGATGGAAAAGTTACCTTCAAGCTGTTAACATTGTTGTTTAAACGGTTGAAGAATAGCTCCAAAGAGTTTAAAAGGTCGTCAACTTGGCAACTTTCCTCGCTTTTAGAGCTCAACTCTTTAATTTGAATGACGTTGGTCAGGCTGAATGATTTGGAAAACTTTTCGGTAAAATATTTGGACTCGTCCAGCAGTTTATAGACTTTGAAGTACCCATCCAGCTTCACGTACTCCAACTCCTTGATGGCTAGGAAGCAGGGTTGTCGACAGTTGGATAAAATTTTACCTTTGAGCCTGTCTAAAAGCTCCAAGTTCTCTTTAGCTAGTGCGTTACGTTGGTCTATGTTGAATTTAGAGATGAAGTTGGAGTAGAAGGTAGCAGCCGCCAAAAAACTGCTATTGTCCAAAAATTGATAGATGGTAGTTTCCAAACCGTTCCACTCTAGCTGTTGTTGGTAATCTAGGAGTTCGCCTTCCAGCTTTAGCTTCTCTTTGTCCATACTGTTTAAGCTGTTGAACCTATCTAGCTCCAAACTAGTTAAATGATGAACGTCGTCATTCAGTAGAAGTTGAAAATTGGTGTTGATTTTGTTAACTTTGTATTCTAGCAACTTGATATCGTTGTAGATCTTATCAAAGTTGTAGGTGAATTTATTGACCTTGTTCAGTAACTCGAACTTGATAGCTTCGATCTCATTTTCAATTCCTTCCTGTAAAATCGAGATATTCTCTAAACTGGAATTATTTCCGTCTTGATGGGAATCAGAATGGGCTTGATATAGTTTGTTTATTATTTGGTAGTTGTCTAACTCACTGTCTATTAACCTGCTAACATCTTCCAAATTTACTGTTCTCAAGTCTACCATCTTGGTTACCTTTTCTTGCCAAAGCTGATAAAGTCAATAGCTTTTGCTTGTTTCTTCACTTAGTTTGGAAATGATGGAATCGTCAGAACTTGAAAGTTTACTTGAAATTAGCCAATAAAAAGTCTAAACGTAGATCTAAATAGCTAGTACTACATAAATAGTTTAAGGATCCAACCAAATCGTTTTGGCTCAAGGTCAGGATCTTATATCTATTCCCAATACAAAAGAGCAAAGTATTCGGATAAGAACTTAGATGTCGTTATAAAATTAGTAAATGCTTAAAATCCTTACTTTATAAATCATTAAATATAGCATGCTGATATTCAATACGAAATAATCAAATATAAATACTTGTACTTTCTACATTTTATATTTACAACAATTCGAAAATAGATTAGGGAGCTGCTTTGAATTTTGTTTTGAATATTAGCCAAGCTTTATTATAAAAGTGCTTTATTTTTAGTCTAGAAGCAGTAAGATAATATTGTGTTGCATTGGTGATCAGCAATGCATATTTGAAAACTATATCCATAAGATCATCCAAAGAAAATATGGAGAGCACTTTTTGAATATCAAGAACCTGATCTAAAACATTTCTTATGTAATCCTATAAATTTTAATAAACTTACAATCAGGATATATACTATGGCAGCATAAAATATCTGATTTTCAAAAGACACCCATATATGATCTAGACCCAGAGATTTCTTATATAAATAGAAAAGAACAATAATCTTTCAATCTTGCAAGATCAAATACATTAGACAGCGCTTTAACATTCCTTGCATATCCATATATAATGAATTATATATAGAACGGCTCCAAAGTTGCTACATGCGTACCAAGTACCAATGTGAGAAAACATACATGCCATTAAATGGCGGTGCATGGCCAAGAGGCATATAAACGACGAAATGTCTCCAAAGCTATAGCTATCGAAGAATCATAAACTCTAATAGCTTTCCAACCACTATGAAATTCACATCCGCCTTAACCTTGCTTGTTGCTTCAGTATCTGTATCGGCCGGTCCGACCAATCAACAGAATCCCCTCACCACCAATGCAAAATTCACCGGAGGGCTATTCACTTCGTTCCTAAGCTCCATCCTCCAGAACAATCAACTTGGAATCCAGTTTGGTCAGAAGCCCGACTTACCTTCTCTCTTGGACAGTTTGTTTGGCAACGTTTGCAATCGTGGTCCCATTATCGGTGGAATCATCGACAAACTGTGCCCAGGATGTAGCCCAGTCGCCTCTACCTGTAACCTGAAGACCTTCTCGCTGAAACAGAGCGATGATGACAAACTCAATTTACAGGACTTGAGCAATGGCAATGTAGCTCTGACTTTGAATGGGTTACCCAAGTCGAAGAGTCAATCCCAAGGTATGTTGAAGGTAGAAGCTCCCAAGAAAGCCATCACCAAGAAGGGAGATCAGTTTATTATCGACCCTAACTTTACTTTTGAAGTTAGCTACCAATAGATATCCATAATTTATTTATTACATAGCCAAATTTAATCTAAACTTTATTGAATGGTCTTATACAGTGTTCATATTGTATAAATTTATGTTTTGCTATAAAATACTTTTATTGGGTAGTATATGTAAGAGCAAGGGTTTTCCAAAGGCTATAGTAGTCTTATAGAAATGATATATATTTAGATTGATAGATTCCAGTACTATAGTAGGATACTAATTTATGTCAAACTAATAACCACTCTATATTTTTAAATGCATCCCAGTTGGCTAAGTTTAGGTAAGTTTACTCAACAAAAAGTATAGTCAACTTGATTTAAATACCTTTAGTTCGTTTTTATAGATAAGAAAACTCTACTTCTAACCGTGTTTATGAGCATCTTGTACTTGATTTCACCTGAAAGCAACAATGACTGGGCAATTTCCCTACTACTTGGGATTTGCACAAGCAAAGTTAGGGCTAGAAAGTAAGACATCAGATTGTACATATCCTTTTTTAAACTGTATAGTTAGTCGAGTAGATTTGCTATTATTCTTGTAAGGACAAGGACTATGACCTTGGTTTATAAACTTGCTACACCTGCATATCCCTTAGAAATATATTAATGTCGGTTGACTAGTCAGTGCATTGTCTCAATAGATTAAATTTGTTTTCCAAACCATCAAAGCTTCAATGTTGAGTACTTTGGATTAAACTCCTATCCACATATTATAAACTCCTTGTAGCCAAAGTATATTCAAGTAGCACCGATTACCTATCTTACCAAATTAGATACCTAGACCGGCTTAAAGGCATCAAAGAAATTCAATCTGTACAACATTTCCCTTAATTTGATAAACTTCTAGCCACTTATAGCTCTTTCTCCATCCACAATGTCTACGTAATGAACTAATAGAATCCAATATCCTTACCTGTTGCCTGTCAAATAGGTGTACAATAAATTTACTATGAAAATTAGAAACCGGTTGTTGAAATACATACTTGAATACTATTTAAGCGGGTTATACATCCAATCATATGTCTTGTAATCAATATTTGCAATGTTGGTATCTATTTACGAACTTATTCTTAGAAATGTTGCAACGTCATCAAAGAATTTTTTCAAGGAACCTATTCTTTCTTCAGGGAGTTTATCTTCAAAGGTTTTTGGACTTGTGTTCTAGATTAGTTGCCACATTCAATATACTTTTAGATAAAAGTTCCTTGTCTTCATTATAAGTGTCTAATTCGATTGACCGTGGTAACCTATAGGATGTGCAACTTTAGATCATCCGAAAAATCTAAACTACAATACCCTACCGTAATTCGTCAAAATATATGTTCCAGCATGCTAATGTCCAATAGTAAATGCATATCTATGTTCAAATATAACTCAATGTATAAAGTTAATTCGGGACGAATTGAAAGTTCAACTTGTAAACTTACGTCAGCTCCCATATAAATTTTCTTAAAAACTGGGATGGCCGATGATAAAAGTAGCCCCTGCCTTACCCTTTAAATTTATGATCACGTCAGCTAAGTAATAGCAACCCTTGCTAATAGGTTTAAAGGATAGCTTTGATAAAGGTAGAACTTAAGCCTTACAATCCTAAAAAACAACTTTGAGTCAACTTTTCAAAATTTTAAACTGCAAACATCTCTTTCCTCTATTTTCCTACTCGAATACCTAACTCAACAGACATTACAACAAAACAATTATGGACAACTTAGCTCATGCTTTATCGGGTACAGACTCTAGACTATTTTTACGTTTCAACCTTTTAGCCTTATCTATAGAGCACACAGTTGCATTTATTTACCCTTCCAACTTTGCAAATCACTATATGAGATACTGTTATTGATATATGCATTTAGGTGCTGGTGGTGGCATCATATCTATGTTGTTAACCTACCCCTTGAACAACGTTTCATCCAGACTACAGATCCAACACAACACTGGATCAAAGACCTACCAAGTAAATAGTTATATCGGTACTATTCGCTCATAGTAAATCAATTTTAGGGTACCGTTGATGCCATCAAGAAGATTGTCGACAAGGAAGGAGTCTTTGGGCTTTATTCGTAAGCCACCGTTGTCACCAACAATTACTAATCAATGTTTGCTATGTACAATAGTGGATTAGACTCAGCACTTTTAGGCATTGCCCTCAACAACGGTATATAGTTTACACCTTTCGATCTCTAGTTGACTTTTGTTCAATTTAGGGGTCTACTACTACTTTTACGAGTTTGCTAAATCCGGCTTGGAGAAGGCCAACAGCCGTAAGCAGATCAACCCCTTCCAGGATATTTTGGCCAATGCGATTGCCGGTACAAATTATGCCTATAGCTTCTGTATACTAAATCTTCAATTAGGTGTAGCAACGGTTGTAATCACCAACCCAATCTGGGTAGTAAACGTAATCGAACTGAATCCTAGTTTTCTTAAGCTAATGTCCGTTATATTAGACCCGTATGGCGACCGGACGTCAAAGCTTGGACGAGAACGAGGACGTGGACAACAAGAAGGAGGTTAAGAATCTGAATGTCTTCCAGGCCCTCTACTACCTCTTCAAAGAGGATGGACCTCTCGCTTTATGGCAAGGTATTGTACCTTCCTTAGTCTTGGTGGTCAACCCCATCATCCAGAACACCTTGTTCGAGCAGTCCAAGCAGCTGCTCAACGGGCGCAATAGCTTGAACAGTTTCCACTACTTTTGGTTGGGAGCCATCTCCAAGCTCATTGCTACTACCTTGACCTACCCCTACCTGTAACTTTTAAGGATTCCAACTAATTTTAACTTTTTTACTTAGGGTAGTTAAGACCCGTATGCAGTTACGCCAGTCTTCATCCGACGACAGTATCCGCTACGAGACCTTGTATGACAGCTTGAAGAAGATCATCAAGCGTGAAGGTTTCCAAGGCCTCTACAAGGGTATTGCCTCCAAACTCCTGCAGTCCATGCTCTCGGCTGCCATTGTAGCTACCGTCAAGGAGGGTCTCTTCCAGTACACCTTACAGCTGCTGTACTCCCTACGTGGTAGATCCATTGGTGCTGGCAATCAGTTCCAGGGCCGTTACCCCAGCTACAATCAGGGCAGCAACTTGTATGGCAACTACGGCAATGTTCATCGCCACCACGCTACCGATATCAAGGTCCGTAAAGGACAAATCTAAGGTTCAAGTGCCTATCGCTCTGAAGTTTGGATTTCGTACCTTTGGCCCCCAATTTCATCTAGCTATCCAGCTTTCCTAAGTAAATTATCTGGTCTTATCAATAGCTTTGTTTAAGTTCGTCTATTTCCAAATACCCCATAGAACTATTCAATATGTATAAGTTTAAGTAATATTGATAAACATATATTTATGTAAGGGATGGTAAAATCAACAGCTTTTATTGGAATTTATAAACTTATATTTAGTATCACAATAACCTGTAGGTTACTAAGTTGCGTTAACTCGTTTAAAATACTGCTGCTGGTTATCCTTTATCCTTTCATCAAAGATATCTTTGAAATGCTTGGTTATATTTCTCTAAAAATATATGTATGAGATATGTCTGGTTTTTATATATCTATTATAAATATCCCTGATATAAATAGCTGAATATTTAATGTACTATAAGCTTAATTAATGCTTATACCTTTAATAACTAAAACATCGATTCCATTTCCTCTAAACTTAGTGACCTCTTGGAGTTTTCATTTTAGCAGTGAGTATAGGTGTCGACTTCAAGAACCAGCCTTTTATAGTACAATAAACATTTAAAGCAGTCAGATTTAGTAGTTTGGGAAGAAAAACTTATTGAACCAGGCCCTATTTTTAGGATCCTTGATCTCCAAGCTATCGAAATAGGCATTACGTCAGCTATAGTCGTTGCATTTGTTCTGACTCACATCAATATACAGCTTGTGTAAGGTTTTTAGCTTGGCTAAAAAGGTTAGCACTATATTGATTGCTGTATAGACTTTGATCAATTACAATGCCTGTAGTTATACGGCCGATACGAAATCAAAACATTTGTTTAGTAACATACCTTCCAATTCAAGTTTCTTTAAATTGAGCAATCCGGTGAAGAAGCTATGAAAGAAATGTTGGATAACTTTGCCGATATAGCCAAGAATCAATTTCTTTAGATACACAAATTTTCCAATACTACTAATTTTAAAATATATAATATTTATAACTTGGACTTCAAGCTTTAGTAAATAATATAGCGTTGCTTCAGATTCACCAGATTGACTAATGTCTAAAAGCTGCAATTCACTAACATTGAGAAAGCTGGAAAGACTTAAAAATTTGACTAAATGATGAAGGTATGTAGTCTTCCAGCTCTAAGGTGGCTATTAGAATTTAAGCTTCAAGGGTGTACTATAAGTAGCAGCTATAATCTATCAACCCTTAGACCATTTGAATACTTGAGAAATACTATATATGAAATTCATTCACAATATATATTCGATTATTTAAGCATATATTCTAGTTTTACTTTATAGTTATATTAACTTTAAAGAATAATGACACTTCAAATCAAGTATGCTATCAACCATACCATCAGTTTGGAAAAAGCCCTTAAATACATTTGATCCAAAGGTATTTTAAACACAAATGAATAGTATTTTCTGTATATAAGTAGTGTATACTATGTATTTAACTCAAGTGCTACCTCCTTTACTTTATGTATATGAAGGTGATTGACGTTTTACATTCTCTTTTAGAAACCGATTGTTCTATCAAGTTTCGCTATCAATGTTATATTCCACCATCAATCGTATCAAACTTTTACCAGATATCAACCCTAAATATGTAAATGAGGATGAGCATTGGCTTCTTATAAAAGAAAAGGTACCTATAGCCGATAAATATACACGTCGTATAAAGAATCAATTACTTTCCAGGATAAACGATATAGCTTTCAACTAATTCACTAATTTTATTGGGTGCTGCCAGGATATTGTAAATGTGAAGTATTTTGAAAGGCCATTACATGACAGCCCAAAAAGATTTAGAAGGCTAAATCGTACTTTGTAAGTGCTTCATCAAACGAAGCAATGGAAGCTGAGTTGAATGGCCTCTTAAATGTAAAGGATCTAGCTATCAGCTACTACGGAGATAGGCCCAATATACTAAAATGCTTTTTAATACCAGGATTGATTTATCTAAAATTGTAGAGCATTCACATATATTCAAATATTCTCAAATACATCGAAAACTCGTTTCCGGCTCAGATCCTTAAATTTGAAAATTATCAACCCATTACTTGAGAATGGATTCCGATGCTCGCTTTAAATTTACTTGCAGTTTGGGGGCGGTATAATGGGGAACCTATTCCACAAATACTTATCATCATCATACACAAAGGGCTTCTTAACTTCATCGCCCTGGAACTCTATGTCAACGAAGTTGAAATGAATCTCTCTTCTATTAACCTACCAACCTTCCCAAATCTCAAGAAGCTTAAACTTGAAGTATATTATCTCCACAGATGCAAGTTCAACTCGCCTGCCTAAATTCTTGCACCCTTTCAACTTCTCGAACATCACCCAACTTGAACTTATGAATTCAGGGCACCTCCCTGATATAATTTTTACACCAGATTCATGGCTGAGCCTTGAAACTTTTGTAGTCCATAGAATCAAATTAGACTTGGTGGGGATCTAGGAATTCGTTCGCCTTTCAAAGTTGGACGTCAACTTTGTAGCAAAGGTGAAGATTTAACTTCAGTACTGTTTATCAAGCTACCCAGCTTGAAAGAACTTGAAATACAAGCTGAGTTTTCAAGTGTTTATTTCAACCTCGTATCGTTACAGAAATTGACGTTGTACTGACTCGACAAGTTGGCCGATGCAACTGTACTTTTTTGTCTAAACTAATCACCTTGTACCGGCTGGAATTTGGTATTGATAGGAAGAACCACAGCTATAACTTGAAACTCAACACCTGCCTTGATGAATTGAAAGCTCAAGGATCAGATGTCAACTCTGAAAAGCTTAAAAATTTTACCTGCTTAGCAACTACCTTCAACTTGATGGCTTTGGAAGTTTCCAACATCTCTGATTCTGTGTTGATAGCCCTTATATTTAGACCTACTCTCACTCGGAAAATTGCTTCATAACCGAAAGCATTCAAGAAGGGAGACATTCGACTAGAAGATGGAGTTATAGAGATCAGTCTACTAAAATAGACATAGATTTAACTCAATATTACTAAACTTATTCTAAAATGCACAGCTAAATTTTAAATTATTTATTGAATGTCTTTATTTACAAACTATAAACTTAGTGTAGGATGCTCTGCCTCTCCTTTTCAAGCTTAGCAGCTTCGATCTTAGCTTGGCCTTCCAATTTGGTCTCCTGGCCCGCCTCTACCATGGCAGGCTTGTTGAAAGTTTTACCTAGGCCTTCTTGTACCGTACCTTTCAACTTATCGACAGTACCACCAACTTTACTAGGTTTTACATCAGATGGATGGATGGGGTTGGTGGTAGTACTAGGGTGGTTGTTCTGACCGATGACATTATGGTTATCTTTACCGTTTAGACCATTTTTGTAATCAGAAATATGCCCAGTTTGGTTGTGGGAAGTAGTACTTTGGCCAGCGATATGGTGGTTATCTCTACCGTTTAGTCCAGTGTTGTGACTTGTATGATCGCTGTTATGACCAACAGCATGGTGGCTATCTTTACCGTTTAACCCGTTGTTGTGACTAGTGTGATAATCATTTTTAGCGTGTGCAGTAGTATTATGATCGGCAATATGAATATTATCTTTGTTAACTGAGGTGTTGTGAGTGACAAGGGGGTCTTCTGTCAGATTTCCGGCTACCCCTTTACTACCAGTACACAGCCCAGTAACTTGTGGTGCTAAACCTGGCCCAGCAATACCCATACTAGCAGCAAATGGGGTACTGATGCTTGAACTCTGTATACCCTTGTTGTCCTTGTCTAAACGGCTGTTAGGATCAGTGACTGTACTAGCGGCTGAATGTTTGTTTTCTAAACCACCAGTAACAGCGCCGTGACTATTTAAATGGCCATCACGTCCTTCTAACCCAGAGTACTTGTGAGAATTGGCAGCTAAAGCTCCGTTATTATTGGGATTACCGATAACCTTGTCCTTAACGTTGTTGGAATGGCTGGTAGTAGCTCCATGAGTGTTATGGAGAGGGTTGTTTGAGTTGCTGGATTGATTTCCACTGTAGTGGCCAGTCAATCCTTCCGATACATTATGAGTGGTAGCAGGATACTGATTCGCTATATTGTGGCCGTTCAAGTTGTCAGTTGTATTATGGGTACCGGCATGATGGCCAACTAAGTTGTCAACGTTGTTCTTGACATCAGAATGTTGGTTAGTTGAATAGTTTCCGGCATGTTGGCCAGTTAAGTTATTGTTTACATTGTGAGCACCGACGTGATGAGTATTCCCGGTACTGGAAAATCCAGCATTACGGTGATTTCCATTAATATCATGACCGGTAGTATCGTTAGCAGTGGATAGTGAACCAACAGTAGAGTGGTTGGAAGTGTTACTTGATGCAATGGGATTATCTCCAACGTTTAGATTGGTTGCGTTAGGGTATTGGTCTTTCGAGTTTAACGAGTTGTTAAGTCGGTTAGAGGCTGTGGATTCGTAGGTAGTAGGATTCATCTTAATATTGCTTATTTGTATCTTGTTTTATAATTCTCAAAGCTGATGTTTCCTCGTTATTATATACCATTCCAGCATGCTATAAGCGATCTTTCTCATTATGAGGTTTAAGTCGAGAATGATGGCAAAGTTGAATTAAGTTTTCATCTTTGTTCGGATATGACTTGGTAAATTTTGAGTTGGAAAGCGTCATATCTATTTATAGATTTTTCCATCTACAAACTTCAATTTCATAGTGAGGAACCGATTATATTACAAATGATCAATGAAGTAAGGCTATATAGCCACTATATCACCATCTCGCAGGCATATCTATATTGAAATTTAAGTTTTAGATTTATATAATACCAAAGAAAGTCAAGCAATTAGTATTGTCAGCTGGTAAGTTCGGCCCTACACAGTAAAAGTGGATAGCTATCTCTACTGCTAATTGTAGATCTCAAGCTATTTTGAAAAAACAATCCTTATATCTCGTTAAATAAGTCAAGAATAGCAGATAATCATGGCACAAAAGTTAACCGCTATGGCACTATCCAGTTTATAGTGAACTCTAAATTAAATTGAAGGAATTAGGCTGTAGGTCGCCAACATTAGCTTTAAGCTTTAGAAGCACGGTTAATGTAAAATAGTAGAAATTTTGTATTATATAGCATTCACAAGTTTTGATAAAAAGAGTTTGAGGAATATATATATAACTTTTATATAATCTGTCTATCCTACCAGCCAATGTACTTGTCAAAAGGTACGGTATGCTTAAAATTTTGGTGACCTACAACATAAGTACGAGCACAACCGAAATCAATAGATACGTTGACATCAGCTTTTATTAAGCAAATTTGATAAATACAACTAAGTTTGCGTTTAAAATCAAACCCTCCAAGTGGAATGTCAACTACTATAAAGTATCTGCTATTATTTCTATTTCAAGGATGTTGAAGAATGAGAGCTTCATCAAACTTTTGATGACTAGAGAATTTCAAAACAATTTCTACATGGCAACTAACTGCAATGTAAATTTGAAGTATGTAATGCAAGAGAACTTGCCAAATAATGTCGTTTGACTAGATTCTGTTTTTAAATAGCATGCTATATAATTTATACACTTACACTCCTGCAATAAACTTTTGAAGCATATGTTGAAAGGATTTCTAATAAAAGTATTCAATTACAATGAAACCCATACCTTTTATAACTCCTTGGTATAGTCTTGGATAGAGGGAGGAAATTTAAAATGTGGTTTTGTTAACATTTATAGATCTGGTTAATAGAGAGCTACTACTACTTTGATTTGAAATTACTGTGCTGATAGCTGTCGTTATCGAAGTAGGTTTAAATTAAATAATGTACCTTGCCAGCTTTAGCTATCCGTGAAGCTAGATGACACTTAAACTGGTTGAAGCATGTACTTTGTTCAAAATAGTTCCTATTTCCAACTGGCTCTTTAAACCCCAAGTACGAAATACTTGACAAAAAGTTTATTACTTAAATATAAAAACAATCATCAAAGGATGAGTTAAAGGAAATCGGAAGAAGTCTCTCATTTGCAGAAACTGATATTGACAAACCTGGTTTCATAAAGCTGAGTTGCTGCTTCCCCTTGATAAAAGTAGAAAGCTTGAATATAGTTCATTTGAACCCACTTTTTAGGAAGAGGAGACATTCTATCCAGAGTATTATTTTTAAATACTATATTTATATAAAATAGTATAGTGGTAATGTATTAATAATACTTGTTACTTTACCATAGAAAGAATAGCATTTTTATAAGGCAGGCTAACATTGTACGCTACTATGAACAATAAATAGCTTAGAAAAGGTAGGCTATTATAAAACAATGAAAACTTTACTAGTTTAACTTACAACTTTGCCGGGGAAGATAACTTGGTCCAACTTAATATCCCAAGGTTCACAAACTAAAGGTTCGTCTACCAACTGCTCATCTAAAGCAAGCCCAACTATAAAAATTAATAAACCAACACATCAATTTAAATGTACTTGTAGTGGGGTAGGAACCGTAGGTATCAAGACACCTCTTGAAGAATTTGTCGTAGTAGCTAAAATGACATTGCTAAATAAATATACCCAATACGCTAAAATACCTACCCTTTACCATGACCTAGTCGATTCTTATACCTGTCGAAACCTAGGCCTAAAGAATATAAGAGATTGAATAAAAGCTATATACCTTACCTGGGACAATAATCACATCTAAGTTCTTTTCCAATGTAAAACCTAATTATAGATGTTTAGTTTAAGAAAGTAAAATATACAAACTATCCAGCAAGTTCATTTCTTTGGTAGGTTCCTTAATCTTCCAATTGTTTTCCGGTAAATTTAAATAGGTAGTGTAATTAGGGATATGGACCATAGTCATAGTATCTTTAGTGCACAGTGGTATGAAGCACTTTTTACCTATAAATAAAAACATCAAAACTCAATAAAGTAAATATAAAAACAACATGCATACCTAAATCCAACAAAGCCTTTAACAATTCACTAGTTTGAACTTCTGAATCGGGCATATTCAAATACAAACTTACTGTAGTAGCATCTTGTAGTTGGCGGGTATTTAGTAAATTAACAACTATCTTTTCACTTTGGGCTTTTAAATTGGGTTGAGTTAAGCTCTTCAATGATTTTCTCAGTTGTTTACGTAGTTCAAGTTTTGTCAAGCTTTGGGTCATGGTCGTTGATTTCAAAAGTTAAATTAGGCAGTTAGACTGATGTTCTGCTGTTTCTGGTTTAGAAGTTTGGTAGGGCTCTTGATAAACTCGTCATAAATCCTTCAATCTTCCAAAAGAACCTTTGATGAGAATCTGAAATGATGCAATAACCTATTTTTAGCTTTTATTTGAATGGATGAATGGGAAAGTTACACTTTGCAATTTCAACTTTAGTTCAAGTAGGCTTTCAACAATTCGACAATCTGTATTTGTATACGATGGAACTACCTCAAGTAAGCTAAATGTCTGCACCCATAGAAAACTAATATTCTCTTTACAATTTCATTCTCTACATAGGATTGGACAGAATACTTGAAGTATTTGGTCATCCCAGTTGTCACCTTTATAGTTTTCCAACGTTTGTTCACCACCAAGGTACTTTTACTTTTAAAATAGACATCCTAAATCCCCATCAAAATTTCCTTTTCATAATTAGGAACAGAAACCTAAAATCTTGACTGAAGCTCAAAAAGTGGAAGCTAACCTCAAAACCATAGAAGTCGAAATTAATACCAAATTCGTGCCCTTAGTTGAAGATTATGTCAATCGTTTAGAGGATATTAAAACTTTAGATAAAGCTTTGAAACCTAAGATGAAGTTGGAGCACGGTAAGTTGAGTGAGCAATTACTTCGATTTTTGATAAAGTTGGATGGGATCGATTGTCCAGCTGATAAACCTGAGTTAAGAAGCTATCGTAAGGAAGTTATTCGATTGATCCAGAAGAATATAAAGGATTTGGATACCGCTTGGTCTCCGTTTAGGGATGAATAGAAGTTTAAAAGTAAAGATGGACAAGTACATACCCTGTATAGCTAGTTTTATCTTTGTTAGAGTTAAGTCTTTTGATTCGTATTTGTTTATTAAGCTACAATTCATATTCATATTTTCTAAGATATATTTGTAAAATTTACTTGTTCTTGGATTAAGGCATTTACCGATCTCAAGATGTTGGTAGTACATATCTACATTTCCCTTTTATACTTCACAACTTTACATAGCTATTTAAATCACGATATTAGATTGACTAAAGATAACTTTTAGTTTCTTAAATAAGATATATCTTGTACATTACATATCATATCAAATACTTTTTGGCAATACCTAAAGCAATTTGACTTATGGTAATCGATGACCTTATGTTTGGATCCATATATGCTTAGGCTAGTTAATAAATGCCTACCTACAATATTTAAATTGTAAAGTAGAAGCTTGCACCTATTTTGTAAAAGCTATCCTAGCTACGATACTTTTATCCGTAGATGAAGTTGTTTTTATAAAGCATGGTCGAATTTCCAACTTTATTATCGACCCATTTCTTATTAAACTCAACGACGAGACTTAATTTGCTGTCTAATTCTTTGGGTTTTCATAGAATACTTTTGATTCTCATCTCCAAATCTTTAAAGTAAGATTTTCAAATTTCAACTTTCATTTCAATACCCCCAAATTCTTTAAAAGAATTCTCGAAATAATTTAAATTGCCTAAAGTTCTTTGAACTTCCTTTGATAATTACTTTGTTTTAGTGTACTTTTACAATGAAAGCTTTAATGCCCCTATCGTTTAAAAATATTGCCACGATTGCCCATAAATTATATTAAAAGCAACTCATCTACTGATTCTAAACATCTAGAGATTATTTCTATCAAGTGGTTTTCAGATCTTGGAGAAGTGTTTTGAGGTGCTGATGCCAGATGAAAACATATATTCATGTACTTGCTCTATATTTTTTGAAAATTGTTGAGAATATCACACAAACCTTCGATGTATATGTTTCTAATTAATATAAAATAGCAAAATATGGTGCAGTGCGTAGATCGGATAACCAATTTTGGTCTAATGAAAAGTCGATCAAACTTTGTATACGTTAACTTTGCAAGTAAATGGACTGAAAAGTTTATTTGAAGATATATGAGCTAAATACATTTATACTTCATACTGTATGGATGACTAAGAGTTGCTGGTTTACTAACTTTAGTTTAGTAGATATATCTCTATATAAGCCCAAACTCAAGTTGAACTTTTAACTTGAACTTTATTTTGTAAACAGCATAGCGTGTAACAAGCAAGCATGCCCATTTTCTTTGAATCAGTTAGAAGTTGATGGTGTCTAGATGTTTTAAGATGATGTGTCCCAGATCGAAGTGCATTTCGTCGAGACTAGCAGCGTATGTACATTATATATGCATCGTATGTAGTCAAATACTACAGGCTTTGGTTGTTGTAGGCGTTGGTCATGTTGCTGATATATACGGGACAAGTCTGGTGGGTGTTTAACACCTGTCGCAGCGTGCTGCAAGTTGCCTTCAACTCCTGCAACTGCTGTTCAAGTTCGATGTTCTGGTGGCTTAGGACGTGTAATTTCAACTGGGTGTCCTGGAGTCCACGCTTCTTACGCAACCTGCATTTAAGGGCAGCTATATGATGGAATTTAGCAAATTTGTTATGAAGGTGATAGTTTACCTTGTCGGTTACGTTCCAAAAATTCAATCTTCTTCTGGTCCATACCGTCGGTTGGTTTACGCTTCCTACCACCGGCTCCCTTCTTGGGTGGCAAACCGTTCATGGTTAGGTAGGGTAGGGGTGGTAGCGGGTTGGCGAGAGGGACTACTGACATGTAGCTGTTGTTCAGTAGCTCGGTTACCGGTAATGCCGATGCCTTGGTGTTTTGAAATTCAGGCTTGATGGTTATAGTTTGGCTCATCATAGAGACTTGTCCCATCATGTTAGGTTGATAGTTGCTGGCTATGGGGATGGGTGCCATCGTACTGGGTACGTTGGTGTAAGTGGTGTAGATGGTTGGTTGGACGTTGTTCTGGGCAGAGGCAACGTTATTTTGGATGGAAGCGTTGTGGCTCGTTGATACGGAAGCAATCGATGCCTCCGAAAAGCTGTGGTCAAAGGGGTTCTGTTCCTTGATCAAGTTGTGCTTGGGCTGGATGCTGTAGATATCTAAGTTTAATTTAGCTGATTGTATTTTTTTAGTTAAAGTACCTGATCGTGGGGCAATTTGTTTTTGGGTGAAGAACTGGTTGTGGGTAGGTCGATTTGCCATCAAAGCTGTAGCATTCATTTTGTTAATGTCTTTTTGTAATGATCTAGGTACTTGGCGTTATTGTCGTCGAGTTCGGAGTATAAAAGTTTAATTGCAGTTAATGGTAGAGTTGGAGTTTAAATACTTTTTGCTAAAAATCTTATTTCCATCTATATCCAAATGTGATTTCATACTTCCAAGTCAAAGCTCAGTGATTTCATAATCTTCGGATTAACTTCGGCTTGCATATTAGAAATTGGCCTTCAAGCGACGTTTATAGCATTGAACTATTGCTAATTTTAGGCCAGGGACGGCTTAACTCGATTGCCATTAGCAAAGCTTCTTAATGGACACTTTTCAGAATTTGGATGTTATCATACCTTGTACTATTGGCTGTTATAGAAGTTATATCATAGCTCTTCCACCAATAATTACTGTGAATTGAAGGGTTGGAATTCTAATAATTGGTACGAAACCAAGTTCTACTGTGATTTCATAGGACTTTGCTCCATAGTTGGTTTTGATTGGTTTCTATGAAATAATTATTATTTCATACTTCCAAAAACGAATTTACTTTCAGCTCAAAGGTTTCCTATGAAATAATGGCAATCGGATGCATGAACGTACCCCAGCATTGAACAGCCCGATAAATCACATGGGCCTTGCAAGTAAGAATTTGGCTGACATAAAGCAGTACATTGGCTCCCAAATGGCAGTAACTCTACGACTCTTATTGATAAGCATAATCCTGGTAGACGTAATAGATGCATTTATGATCCTATAATGCTGTTGCAAAGCGTATTTGGAATAATATACGGGTGCTATGGTATTGATGAACATAACATTCTCCAAACAAGGTTGTCAACTGTTTTCTACACATCGTTGGTATGAACTTTGTAATTTATTTAATGACCATTAGTTTTGGGATAAAACAACAGTAAAATGGTTGTGAAGTGGAGTCCAATAAACAGAAAGTAATGAGCCAACAGTATACTAGCTCCATCCATCCAGTATAGTTCTTTTTACTAAGGTATATAATAGATCAAGTAGGATTCATATTTAAGTCCACCTATATATCAAAGAATGCGTGTCTCTATAAATACCTGCACCATATTAGATTACTATAGAATAGGTGATGGTATTCATATAAAATCCCAACAAAGGCCAGTTGGATAAACTTCGAGGCTTGCTCAACTATAGATTTGATCCTTTGGTATTTACACCATTAGTTGATTTCTAACCTGTTCAATGTATAAAGATTCTAAATTTTATATAAAGCTCGAATCGGATATCGAAGTTTAATAGGAGTATGTACCAGATAAACGTATTTGCAAACTTTGCTATCCAGCTCTAAATAGTGTACTGAACGCTAAGTATTGTTCCTATTCTTAGTACTTTGTTTTGGTTTAATGCAGCTCAAAATTATAAGGATACTGGATGAATCTATAAATCTAACTTTGGAACTCAAGTTTTGCAGGAATTCCTATGACTGTATTAATGAAATATACCCTTTTTTTAATAGATCTAGCAATTTGAAATTAAACTTATAGGTCCACTTAACATTTAGTTGACTTTCCGGAAAAAAGCTAACCAAACACCATTCATCAAAGTAAAAATTATAGGAAGATTCAATTTATATATGGAATCTAAATTTAATTGGTCTCAAAAATCAAATAATTGTCGAGTTATATAAGCAAATTATCTTTTTAAAATAAAGCAGATAAAACTAAAGGAAACCGAACACTGTAATAAGAGAAACTGCTCAACAATACCAAAATACTTTTACATTGCATTTTATATCTCAGCCCTAAGTAATTCAAAATACAACTTTAATTCAATTGAAATAGTGATGCTTCTATATAACCATATACACTCACCTATAAATGTGAGAACATATAATTTCCGCATCAGATAGAAAATTAATTAAAAGAAGCTAAAAGAGAATTCCTGTGCTATATCAGAAATTCTTATATTTATCGTTCCGATGACATAGACAGGTATTTACAGATGAACTTGTAAAAAGTAGTCCAAATTTTTGGAACAAAAGTAAGAATTAGTTCCAAGAACAAATCTCGAAATTAAATCAATTATGTTCCAGTTTGGCTTGAAATATACATATTTAACGATTGTGAGAAATGCACTACAATAGTTGGAACTTGTAGTATCTTTGAGCTAAATAAGTATATTTCTTAACCTTACGCCGCTATCCAAAGGTATTGGATCTTTAGTTCTAGATACTTTATAGGCCTGCCACCTAAAATTTGTAAACGATAACTCCAATCTTTCCGCCCAATAATACATTTGTGTTGGTTATGAGCAAGTAACTCTACCGTTGGTTGGCATGCGAATTATTGGAGCCTTAATCCCTTAGTGTGCCCATTTGTTGACTAGAGAACTCAGCATCGATTTGAGTAGTGCTGGATTATTAACCACTTATAGATGTATCTCAAGTACGTTGAAAGCCCTACTATTCAAAAATATAAATACCTATAGCCTTATCGCCTTCTATGTAGACCATAGCTTACTTTTAGCTAGAAGCCGAATCACGTTGACAAAATTTTAATAAAACTAACCTAAGCTGATCACCTTATATTATCCACAAACTATATTTAGACTTGATTGTAGATCCTACCATTTTAAATCCATGGATTAAGTCTAAATTTGTAAATAGCATTCTGTCAGCAAATACATTTTCTTGGGATGGATCCATATGAGTAAGCAGTAATTTATTGAAAAGCCAATATAAGTATAAGTCAATCCTTTTAATTGGAAGTTTACTTAAAATATAGTTTGCAGAAACCTTGTGTTCCAACTTGCATCAAAGTATAAAAGATTGGTGAAGCCGAACTACCAAGCAAAATTTGAAACATCAGCACCAATTCATTTTCAATTTTAAAAGGTAGGACAGGACACGACACCGACATTTATAGATATAATCGAGTGAAATGGGAACACAAGATAGGATACCAAAGACGGGCTACGTACTACTAGCTCTAAACTTCTTGGCCTACATGGGCTACTACGGCTGCAAAAAGGTGGGCAAGTACTACCTCAAAGAAGGATTCAACTTGGATGCGCTACAGAGTCACTACTACGAGTTATTTTTTGCAGCCATCATACCGATATTCCACATAATAGGAGTGGCGTCCGACGACTTTTATGGCAAGTATATTACAGTAATGATCTCCCTGTTCGTTTACCTCCTCGGCATATTTCTGATGGCTATATTCTCTATTAACAAAGTGATAAATGTTTTCCACAAGTTCCCGTTGTGGAGCTACTTACTTCCTATGGCACTCATCATCTTGGGCAAAGGTAGTCTGCACCCCTTGATGCCCTCCTACGCCAGTGACCAAGTTTTACCCCATCTAGTCAACGCCAATAATCAAATGTTCTGCCTGCTGTACGTAACTACACAGCTAGGGTCGTTTTTTCCCCAGTTCTATACAACCAAGTTCGCCTACTTTGACTGCTTTGGCTACCCCTGTTACTTTTTAAGCTACACCATTGCTTTCTTGCTTGTGCTCTTAGCAACAATCCTAGTCTTTGTGTACCGCCATCAGATCCGCGAAATACCCCACCCCCACGAGTTCTTGTTCTGGAAAATCGCCAAGATTACGTTCGGTGCCGCTCTAAACTACTTTAGATCAGGTGGACGGGGTGACCACAGACATTTCTTGAACTACTACTCGACTGATCACAAGGACGAGCACTTTATGATCGACATGCGCAGGTTGGGCCAAGTGTTCCTAGTTACGTTGCCATTAATCCTGTACTTTGCCTTGGAATCCCAGGTCGAAGATACCTGGGAAGTGCAGGCCAAATTCATGTTAAATGGCAGCAGTGAAGGTTTTTTGGGCTACGACTCGTTGAGTATGATGGGTGACATATTGAAGATGGTCTTTGCAATGATTTTAGCTTATTTTGTCTACCCGGCTCTCAACCGCAGCGGCAAGATCTTCAACGCATTGCAGAGAATGGGTTTAGGGTACACGTTAGTACTGGTGGCGTCCCTCATCTCCATAATTCTCGACTACAAAGTCAGCAGTACGGCTTCCAATCTCAAACTTAACAGCAAAGGAGAGATGCTATCCTGTGACGGGTGTATAAGCAGTGCCGCCCAACTACCCCAGTGGTTACTTTATGCTTTAGGTGAGGCCTTATTCCTGCCTTCGGCTTTACAGTTCGTAACTATAGCTTCCGGTGACGAGCTCAAGACAACATCCATCGCCATCTGGATCATTTTGACGCCTTTGTTTGGGGATCGTATAGCCGACAAGATTGAAGGAGAGGACCTACTGAAGATCAGTACCAAGGTAAGTTGGATCTTCTTTGGGTGTGGATTAACTGGGTATGTACTCTTCGTCCTCCTCGCCAGGTTTTGGTACGAAGAACTTACCCCCGAGATCGAGGAAATTGGGATGAAGACCAAAGTTCTCAAGCACTACGCTAGGATCAATTGAGTAGCGCAGATTTTATAAGTACTAATTATTTTTAATAAACTTGTTTTGTGTGAGCGTTATTAAAGGTATATTATATTGAGAAGGTTATTTTGTTTCGAAAAACTCAACACTTAAATATATCTATAGCTGGAGTACCATCATAGGCTTCTTTACATATCTATTTTTCAATTGTTGATTTCATACAGTTTATATCAAAAGAATACATCCACATTTTATTGTTCTAAGCTCTAGAAATTAACAATCTGATTTAACACTATCTGGTAAGACTATGTACCTATATAGGCTTTAAAGGCAAGTGCAGGAGTCTCCAAATACTGGATTTTCTAAATACATTATCGCCTTAGATACCAATATCCATTAACAATAGTTTTACTTAAAGTAAATGCTACAGCCATCATTCATCATCTACATTCCTTTATTTCCTATTCAAAAACTGCCAAAATTCTGTTGAAAATTGTAGTTTTTAACTGACCAATGACAGCTGTCGATAGCAATTGATTGATTCGAGATGGTAAGATCCAAAAAATTTTCAAATTTCATTTTGTATTCTCGAAGATGGGTAAAAAAGGTAAAAGTCAACAAGGTTCAAAGCAGAAGCAGCAACCGACTGTCGCGCATAAGCCAACCCAAGCTAAGAATGGGACTCAGCAACCGAAAATCAAAGGTAGCGACAAGAGTAAGCATCAGAGCAAATCCACTACAAATTCAATTGCAGCCCAGGATGACGATTTCATCTTTACTATTGAAGACGATGCCTCCCTCGAAGATGTAGAATCCGACTTGGAAAATGACGCTATCAAGCCAAAAACCAAGAAATCTAACAAGGAAGCTAATGACATGGAACTGGATTCCAACCTTTACCTTCGACTTGGAGGTCGATCAAGCAACCGTTTTCAAACAGTTCAAGACTTTGGAGTTTGACTCGGCCAAGTCTAGTTTGAAACCTAGGAACTTATCTGGACGTACATCCTTGGACTCCAAGATTGCTCATCCAACTTGCTAAATCTAAGGCTGAAGATGGTAGTGATGACGACTTGGGCTCTGTTGATAGCTTGGATGAGGAGGAAGAGGAAGAGGAAAGTGAGGAGGAAGAAAATTCAACCAAGCGTCGTAAGGTCAACACCATCGACATGGACAGTGATTCCGATTTGTCGGATGAAGTAGAGGATGAAGAAAGTTTGAAGCGTAAGGCCGAATACTTTGCCCCCGAATCGGATACTGCTGTTGCCACTGCCGACAGCTTTAACCAAATGAACTTATCCCGTCCTCTCATCAAAGGTTTAACTAACTTAGGGTTCGTAAGGCCAACTCCTATTCAATCTCGAGCTATACCAGTCGCGTTGATGGGTAAAGATGTGTGCGGTGGAGCTGTCACCGGTTCTGGTAAAACAGCAGCCTTCATTGTCCCCATCATCGAACGTTTACTCTACCGTCCCAAGGCAACGCCACTGACGCGAGTTTTGGTCCTGTGTCCGACTCGTGAGTTGGCTATACAGTGCCACAACGTCGCTACCAAACTAGCTGCCTTCACCGACATTACCTTCTGTCTCTGTGTTGGTAAGCTTCCCAACTTAAGCATCAATCTCTAATTATTTTTTATTTTAGGTGGTCTCAGCCTTAAATCCCAGGAAGCGGTACTCAAAACGCGCCCCGACTTTGTCATTGCCACCCCCGGTCGATTAATTGACCACGTACGTAATGCCAGCAGCTTCAACTTGGAATCCATCGAGATCCTTGTCATGGATGAGGCCGATAGGATGCTGGAGGATGGGTTTGCCGAGGAGTTGAATCAGATTATCCAGGCCTGCCCCGACCAACGTCAGACAATGCTGTTCTCAGCTACCATGACTGACAACGTCGACCAATTGATCCGCATGTCGTTGAAACGTCCCGTACGTCTGATGGTCGACAGTGGCAACACGGCTGCCAAGCGGTTGACTCAAGAGTTCGTCCGTGTGCGCGCCCACCGTGAGTCGGATCGAGCCGCCATGTTAGTCAGTTTGTGCAAGAGTTTCAAGCACAAATGTATCGTCTTCTTCAAATCTAAAGCAGCTGCCCACCAGATGAAGATCGTTTTTGGATTGCTCGGCCTCAAGGCGGCTGAACTGCACGGCAACCTGACTCAGGAAATGGTAGCTTTTATAGATAATTTCTGTTTAAACTAAAATTTCAATGTAGCGTATGCAATCCCTCGAGCAATTTCGTGATGGTGAAGTGGACTTTTTACTAGCGAACTGACCTAGCATCTCGAGGTCTAGATATCCAAGGTGTAGACACCGTCATCAACTACCAGCTTCCCTCTATGATCGCCCCTTACCTCCATAGGGTAGGACGTACCGCCCGTGCCGGTCGCTCGGGGCGTGCTATCTCCTTGGTTGGTGAGGCCGACCGCAAGATTTTGAAGTTGGCTATTAGATCAGCCAACGGGGAGACGTTGCAGAGTAGCGACGGAACTTTTACTTCCAAAATTAGGCAGCGAAGTATCGATGCCGAGACTTTGGCTAAAGTTAATAAGAAGCTGGATAAGCTAAAGGAAAAGATCCAATTGATCTTGAAGGAAGAAAAAGAGGAGAAAGAGGTACTGTTTACATTTTGATATTGCATTTTGGATTTGAGGCTTATATTTTTTACCTTTTAGATTGCTCAAGCTGAGATGCAAGTGAACAAGGCTACTAATTTACTAGTATACAGCGAGGAGATCAAATCACGACCTAAGAGGACTTGGTTCAAGGAGGATGACGATAAGAAAAAGAATGGCAAGAAGTCAAAGGGTAAGGATATAACGAATTTCCAACTACGATACTAATTTTTATAACTTTAGGTGGTAATAAGGGACACCACTAAGCATCGACCTTTGTTAAAGAAGTTCAATCTAACAGCGAAGTAGAGCCTTGTATTTTGAGTTATTTTTAAAGTTGATAGCATCGACTTTACATTTAAAAGAGTTGATAGATATAGAGGTTGACATGGAAAATAAAGCTTTATTTTTTAATATTTTTGATTTGCTTTGATAAGCTTTGAAAATTTGTTGGTAGGTATGACCTACTATTGTTTTGAAGGGTAAAGGTGCAGATGCCTTGTTTGCGGATATCAGTTGAGGCTGGATATTTAACTTTATAGACAGCGTTGATTTTGACTGGGTGGTATACCTTCAAATATAGGTTCAGTCAAATTTGTATAAATAGATGCATCTATAAAATTGAGTAGCTAATCTTTTCGATCTTGAAGTTTTTGGAGTACTTACCTAAACGTAGATTGATTACCTTTCAAAACTCTAACAATCATCAGTTGATAATCTAAAGGCATGTTGAAATGTATAAGCTTGGCCTATTAGATAACTTTAGATAAGCTAAGTGCTTCTATCAACCTGAATGTTACTACTCGGACACTTTTCCAACACTAAACATCTGTTTCAGATTGTAAAAGTTTGTTCCCCTGACTTTTCGGTTCAACATTTTTTAGGATTCTGTTTGGAAATTATAATTGACAATTGGAATTCTTTAAATAAAAATGTAAGTTTGGACGCCTTTATGCAGAGGGTTGAAGCTTCGCTTGGTATACATCTTTTAAGTGTAGCTTAAACCTTAACAACATATTGTAGTAGCGTTGAAGGGCGTTTCTATATAGTCTCTAGTTTGTAATATGTCTTAGTAGACCTTCGTTATTGAGAACTAGGTCTTTTATTGATAACTTTTGGCTAAAGGTGCCCATCTTGTGTCTATATTTTCAGCTTTAAGTTCGTATATAACTGTGCTATTTACTATTACTCTTGTAGACCACAACTCGATAGAATTTATTGCACTAGAAGGCTATCTATTTAATAGATGTCTACTTTTCAAAAATTTCAATTTATTAAAGCTGTTATAGGATAACGGATCATTCTCTTTTTACTACTGTTGGCCTGTTTTAGTTTTATATATATAGTTGATGAATAATGGGTGTAGGACTATATGATCGAATCTGTTGGTTTGGCTTATCTGTATCGCTTCAATGGCAATAAATTTGCAATAGGTCAATAAAAATACCCATAACACTACTTGAATAGACTTTAGAATGTATTGAAAATATAGATTTATTAGACTTGATGGCTATATCGTCTATAGTATGGATCTATTTATCTATTCAACAGTCGATATAAGTTGTATAGGCAACAGTAGTGGTAAAAGGATAGAAATAGAAAAATGTAGGACGGATAATTACAATAATATTTACACAGCCGAAAAATATAAAAAATATAGCTTAGTTTTAATACGTTAATACACCTCTTAGGCAAGGCAGTAATAAATAGAAGTGATAGCAGCAGCGGCGACAGCCAACAGCTCTTTCTTGTTGGTTTGGGCGTCCGAAGAGTGGGCAGCACTGGCAGCCGAACTAAGTTTGGATTGGGCCGAGCTTATAGAACTCTGGGCGCTAGAGAGGGCACTCTGAGCTGAGGAGATGGCAGAAGCCTGGCAGAAGACACCGGAGATGGTGGCGGCGGCAACGGTTAGAGATAAGAACTTCATATTTATTAAAGTTGGGATATAAAGTTTAAGGATTTGGAAAATAGACACCCTTTTATACTTTTTGCGAGGTATGCATTATAAGATTACTCAAGTCTTACAAACGATGTGAGACTTGGTTTAGGTACATTTTGACCAATGTTAGTTAGATATATGGGTAGGCTATTGGTTTGGAAAGATGAGCTAGACTTAAATGACTAAACTTGGAGAAGAATCGTGGCTTGAACGTAGATAAATTTAAAGGCTTATAAAGTTTCACCTAGCTGTAATGATAGCGTCAAAAATTTCCGTCATCTTTCCAGCTAAACTTCAAAATCCATCCATCTGAAGGCTTGAAATAGTACACAATATTGCCGAAATCTAAGGGAGTTTACATCATTTACTCCAGCTAGACTAACTTCAAAGATCTTCATGGTACCTTAGTTGGTTAACATGCTTTACTAGACCAAATTAAGGAGTAGCGATTTAGGAATTCCAAAAGCAACTAAACTAAACTCCAACGTCCAATTTGTAAAAAGCTGTAGAATAACGGTTACCAGCAACCTCGTTGCTTCATATTCTTGATATCGAGGTCCAGAATGTGCATTGCTGAACACCAATTCTAGCTATAGTTTGGGACTTGGCAGTCCAAGCTCCAAACTTTAAAATGAAGCTAAATTTAGTTATATAAACAGCCTGTCGTTTTGAAGCAGTTTATAAAGTCTAATGGAATATCCAATCGTATCTATATGAGGTTTAATAGAATGTGTTACATATATTAAGATATGCTTTTCACTTTTTAATAAAAATATTGAGATTTCAAATAAAGAGGAAGTGTATATATATTCTATTACATCCATTATTTTAATACGTAAAATGGGCTATTTAGTATGAAGCTTAGCATCACTTGCAATTAATATAAGTTTTCAGCTGAGGATTCCTATCCAATCTACAAACTTCTATTGATGGATGAAACTATCTATTGCACTTGGAAAGCAAATAATTTTTACCCTATCCTAAGCATCTGTACCATGAAAATGGTTTAAGCTCTTATTTACTATCTTGGGCAATACTAGCTGTTTCCTATCAATATATACCCAAATATCGCTTCATTCTTCCAACAAATTGATATACAGATATATTACTTTCTTTGCTAGTGTTCGAAAATAGGTTTAGACTCCTAGATCAAAAATGTTTACTACATAACTGGATAGGAGCCCATTACGTTGACAGTAGAAGGAGAGTATCCAAGAATTTATATCTATTAACAGCACCTTCATATTGCACTAAGGCCATTTCCTACTTACTATAAAGATATATACAAAAGTAAGATAGGAAATGACCTAAGCGCATTTTCAAGGAATCTATAGATATCGATGGCTGTTATATCAAACATAAAACTTTCGAATATATAAATATTACTGAGGATTATCAATACAAAGCAGTGCTCATAAGTTTTCAAAGGCAAAAGAGTAACCTTAAAAGGAGGATACTAATATAAGGAAACAAGTTACAAGTTAAATAAAGATAAAGTATATTGAAAAATCCATTATGATGTTGTAAGCTTCAAGGAAGTGATAAGTATACCAGCTCATTAAGCGGACGCAAAAAGCTAAAGCTGGAAAATATCAAAGATGGAAAACCAATTTAGTTTGAAAAAGATAAAAGGAATAGCAGCTATCTATTTAGATAAGCTACTTCTAGTTCGTACTTCAATACTGTGCTATTTGGTTTAAAATCCATATTGGTTGTAAATTCTTTCCGTCTCTTCCACTACTACCTTAAAAGCTACTGTGTAAACTAATCAAAACAAGTACAAGGCTTCAATAAAAGCCATATCGATGTATCAAATTTACAAATCAAGGATTCAAAAAAGCTAAAATAGATGCAAAGGTTTAAAAAATCTTTTACATATTTAATAGATTTAGGCGTTAGCATTCTTGGCCAAGGCGATCAACTTCGGCACGTTGGCACCAATAATAGTTTCAACTTCAGCACCGTTCTTGAACAATTTGAAGGTGGGCATAGCAGTTACCTTGGCGGCTTGGGCAGCTTCCTACATAGCAAAGAATTAATTACCTAATTTAAAAAGGAATAGCTTACGGGAACTTGATCAATGTCAACCTTTATGAAGTCTACGTCGGTGACTTCTTTGGACAAATCCTCAAATTTAGGAGCTACGACCTTGCAGGGGCTATAAAGTAAAGCTTTGTTAGTAGGAGTTGGAGTTAAAAGTACTTACCCACACCACTCGGCAAAGTAATCGACAATTACCTACAATTTCAAAACTTTAGAAAAACCAATTGAATATAAATGGTTACAGGTTTGGGTCCGTTGATGGCTTCGTTGTATTCTTGGAAAGAGGTGATGACTTTAACCATTTTGTTCTGTTGTATAATTTATATGTAAAAGAGAAAGGTAAAGGTAGGTTAATGGCTTTTATATTAGATTCGCGTAATTGAATTTTATCAAAATTACTAATCTGATTGCTGCTTACAAATTTTTACCAATGAAAGTTGAATACGGACCTATAGGGGCTACACAATTGCATCATTTTGGTGATAAATTTTTGATTGCCTTTCAAAAGTAAGGTTTGCAAATTAAAAGTGCAGTTGGTTTGGAGAGATGTCATTTTAGATCCGTGAAACTCAACCTTTTATGAGCAGCTGGACTTTTGCACAATAAGCCGTAAATTATTGGTATGTATTAATGAGTTTCGTTAGAAATTTTTTAAGCAAGTGTAGTTGTATTTATAATGCTGAATACCGTCAATTTAAGTGGTAAGGAAGTATAGTATCAATTAGTGAATAGAAATTGGAAGTATGTAAGGGATAAACCTCAATATAAAGCTAAAAAGTTCTAATCAAAAATTGTATCGACTTTCTCAATATTTTAGAATGTACCTTTTGCAGTACATTTTTATGAGTAACTTTCAACTTCTGCTATAGGTTGGACTTGCTCAAATTTCTTATCTTTCGTTATATAGAATGTTTAATTTAGCACATTAACTTTCTTTGCAATATGGTTGATGAACCCAAAATAAAAAGCCCCTTGAGTAGATCAATATCAAAATGTAAATATATAGAATAGAATAGCAATCTGTTCAAATGGATTACAACTAGTTTATATTTGAATGTTGAGGTATTTTAATAAAGCTATATTTGAGTTACAAACTACTTTGAATTAAAGTAATAGCAGAATAGTAGCCACGGATGTAGCACTCCAGTAAAAAGAACATATACTACTTTTATATATATACTAAATTTCAAAACAAAAGGTACAATGTTATTTTTGAACTTTAATTAGCTATTGATACTACGAATTGCTGTTTGTGGTCACTGCTATCAACAAAAGCTTTAATTAATATACTTTTCTTATACAGCTTGAAGAAAACTACTTTTACCACATCATGTCCTGCAGCTTTCTAACAAAATTTAACAGATTTGAATAAAAATGTAAAGCTTACAGATATTTTATTAACATCAATTTTAATACATTTAACCTGAGGGAAATCTTGAAATAGTGTTCAAATATACAACTTATACTCTTACACGATCCCTGCTATACAAAAATTAATAGCTAACCGAATTTAAATATACTTATTTTGATTAACTAATAATGTAGTGAACGATTGACTAAAAAAGTTGAATGTTAAAACTAATTGACAAAAGTTGGGTACTGGTTTGCTTCCGTTGATTCTACCACTATACTCTTGGAATGATTCGACTTCTTTGACCATGTTAATACAAATTTATATAAAATGAGAAGTTTAGAAAACAAGATCTTTTATGCTGAAGTTGCTTCAACCTTGTAGGACCAACCCACAGGATTGAATAAAACTTCTGATAAAATTCATTAAGGTATGCCCATAGTTTAAAGTTTTTCATGCAAGTGCAGAAAACTCAAGATTGAAAACCACTGATCAAGGCACTTTCCAGATATCTTCAATAAAAGATCTGGTCTATAAGTTTTAAATATTTACATACAATTACTTAAGGTGCTGCCAATTAAAATTCCTACAAAGATCACTATATGGACGTAGTACTCAAATGAATCAAGTATCCCTTTTATTACATAGATATATAGCTTATTTCTTTTTCGATTCGTTTTTATTCGATGAATCATGCCTTTTTAGTCTTTCCAGACCAAGTAGCGATTGTAACAGTGGTATTTAACTTTCTTTGTGATGCACAGTTCTTTCAACGATGTATGCTGACGAATCCTAGCAATTTAAAGCTCATTGAGTGGCTGGAAGTCTGAACATTAAAGACAAAACATCAGATATGCATTACCTTATATAAAATGATCTTGTTTATTCAGCTTTTAGGAAGTGATTTGAAATGATAAGTAGGTTTAAATAGGAAACTTCAATACAGTATGAATGCAGCAATAAGCTCTAGCATATACGATGGCTAGTAGAGGTTTCTAAAACCTACATCATTCCTTTAAGCTCTACTATCGATTTGCTGGTATGGCAACTAAGTAGGATCGATAAAGTTTATTAAGGTAAAAGTCGTGAAATAAAGGTGGTGGCTTGAAAAGTATATATAAATTTATTTACTACAAATGGAATTGGTACAAAGTTAGTTGGGGACACTGGAAATCAACTCCTCGACGTCCTTGAGGTTGGGACCGGTCCGCAACCCCATATCGTATCCATCTTTATATAGTATGAAAGAAGGTAGACTACGAATTCGACTGTTTGGTGCTGCATACTATTTACAAAAAAGGTTGGTTGCGTACTAAAACAAGAAACTTACCGTCACTTTGTCGACGTCCAGCTCGACAAACTCAACACCTGGGTAACTTTTGGAGAGTTTATCGATTTGGGGTGAGATCTCCTTACACGGACTAGTGGTATTATTAGCTAGTTGTAGGACAAGATAGACTTACCCACACCAATCCGCTGAAAAGTGTACGACTACCTAGTTTATGTTTAGGGCAAGGACGTTGGATTGCTTACTGGTTTGTTGCCTTCGATGACTTTGAGGAATTCTTGGTAGGTTGTTAGTTCTCGTACCATTTTAGTTTGCAAAAAAAGCTGAGACTGGTTCGATGTAAAGTTTGTCAACCCTTTATATACCCCCGCTTTTTGATTGAAATTTGGACTTGCGGTATAGTTTATATAGGCTGGAGATAATCTACAAATCATGTTTAGCCACCTGTTTATCCGAATATTACCAATTTTGTACCGATTTGACAAGCTCTTAAAGTCAGGTGATGCTCATCCATATTGAGAAAGTGCAGTTTCTTTAAAGATACATGGTGAGGTACCAGCAATGTTAAAATTAATGCGTAGGTTAGATCCGAACTTATTAGTTGAAAGAAGCCAGACAGGCTAATTTCAGGAAGCAGCATATATTGATGAGTTTCGGAAAATTAGAAATGAAGGTAGATTATTTTAAACTATAGACCCGAGCATCGTTGCAACTAGTACTTGGATCTTAATATGAACAGTACCTAGAAACCCTTGGACTGTAATTGAATAGCATTTACCATATCCTCTATTCACATCATACCATCATTTAATCGATAGAATAAGCTATAGGGCAATAGAAAAACCAATCAACATAGATCGAATGTTATGAGATATAAGCGTAGACAAAAAGTTGCAAACTGTACATATTATATATGGCCTTCTTAGCCGGAAGTAGGCCTTTATTCGAATTCAAAGACTGGAAAAAGTACCATAGTCTTGATATTCCTGCTATCTGTATTAATAATTACTCTCACATCCTGGCCTTCAACATACAATCTGAAAAAAGGTAAGATAGAAAGTTATCTCCTTGTGATTGAGATTCATCTCAACAAATTCGATTTTAAAGTAGACCTGATGCAACTTCTCGTAGACAAGGAAATACTACTTACACTCATTAATGATGTTAAACAACTTTCAAAAAAGGGATACTTGCATACTATAAGATGTCGAAAAAAATACAGCTACCTAGGTAAGGATGTTAGAGGTAGAAAGGGCTCAACAGATTTACTAGCTTCTTGCCTTCACAAAGTTTAACCAGTTCTTTGAAAGTTTCGATTTTACTTGATATTTTATAAAAAGGTGAGGTTAGAGCGATGAATACCAGTCAATCCTCTTTATAACATTGCTTTTTAGTTGGATTAGAAGGTTTAACTATAACATATACTGTCGATTCAACTCTCAGATCAAGAGTAGGCACCTATCACATCTTTTTTCTGAGTAAGCTATCATAACTTTCATGCCTTGTATTTTTAATTAAAATTGAACATATCAGATCCAAAATAAAGGAAAGATAACAATAAATAAAGGGGATAGTTAAAAAACTGATACTACAGATACTGCTTCCTTGATAATCAAATAACCTCTTGTATGACTGATCTCTCAGGATGGTAAATCAAAGGTACAACTATAGGATAGAATGGTTTAAAAGAATGCAAAGTTTTTCAAAGAACTGCTATCACTAAATAAAAGATAAAAATACAAACTTGTAATGAAAGTTAAAGGTCTACTTTAGCATTACGTTTGAAAGGATGGTGCAAAAAGGCTGAATTATAGTTTTATAAAGATGTTAGAGGTTTAAGTCTGTGATTATTTTACTATTTGCTATAAGTGAGCTAAACCTACTCACTAAAGTAGATTTGATGCTTTATTAAAAGTGCCTAGTTGTTTAAGCATCTATTATTGTTGACTTATCCTTAACTTTAAAAAGATAGGATAGATCTACTGCAGACACTATGGTCAAATTTTTAAACGCATTGGATAGTGATGAATTTATTGGAAAGAATATTTTATTGGAGTATAAGTTCGATGTGGCGGACATAAAGACAAATAGGCTGTAAAAATCAAAACTAAATAGAGAAAGCTAGTTAAATAAGACTTTTAAGCCTATATTATAGGCTTAAGCTTTATAATATACTGACAAGTTTTAGTGGAAATCTAAGCGATGGCCTTTAGAGCCAGGTTTTTGATATGTTTTAAGCTAACTCCCGCTACATCGCCGAGCTTATATTTGTTTCTATACAATCTGAATGAGGATGTGGTGCTGATTTCGGCTTCCTTAGCCACCTCTTGGAACAAAAGTTGGCTGTTTTATGTTATAAAAGGTATTGTAATTTCGTTGACATCAATCTTGCCAAACTGGACCCCAACTATCGTCTTGAAAAGCTATTCAAAACTAGGAGCTACCATACGGGATGAGTTAACTTATATTTTAGTTGGGTGTCATTGGTGAGATATTATTCGTTCCAGATTATCGAAAAGTAGCCAAAGATCTAAAGTCAGAAGGTCAAATTTTGAGTAAAAGTTGGAGTTTAGTACCGGGAATTTGACGTTGATGGCTTCTCTAAGCTCTTGGATAGCTTTAAGCTGGCTATTCATGAAATTATAGAAAAAAGCTGGAGTTTCGGCTTTTTATAAGCACTCCTTTAATCACTATTGGTGTTCCTGTCAGTTTGTATAGAGTTGAATAGGCTTTAGCTGAAAGTTAGTTGATAGAAATGGGCTGTGATTTCATTTTGACGCCTTCGGATCTTGTGGGGTACGTTTTACCATACTGGATGACATTCCTTATAAGATCTAAACTGGCTCCAAGTTTGGTTGAATGGAGCTCTAAGAATATGGTTGGCTCGTCCAAAAGCTCATCACTTTGGTTGGAGTGGCATCCAAATTTGGTAATTATTGGAATTTCACCCAGTATATAATTTCCCCATTTCGAATCTATGATATAAGAATTTTAGTTAAAAGTGAAATTTTTAGGATACTACGACAGTAAAAGAGCCAAGGGTAGGACAACTTGCAACTCAGCTGTAGGTTAAAGGGCAGACCTTTATTTAGTCATTACTATAGATGGAAATTGTCTGGAGATCTCATTATCTCCTACTCTTCTACCATCCTACTTGACTAGCCAGAGGTCTGAAATTCAAAACTCCAATCCAGCTTAAATTATATTGTATATCAACTAAAAGTATATTCTTTAGAGAACTCAACTTAAAATGAGATCGTGATGTTTATATATTAAATTGAAATGTTAGAAAATCTTATAAAGGTGCTGAGTTAGTGGTTTTAAATTAAATGTACAAGATATATAAAAGATGATTTGGACAACTAAATATATCCTCAGCTCATTGCACTTTGAAAGTAGCTCAAGCTATCGCTACAGTAGATAAATGGAAAAGTATAGATATAAAGTTGATAACCATCAGCAAACTCGATAAAATTTAACTAAAGGGCATCACCTAGTATTAAACCATCTGGAACTAACCAACTTTGATAGTTTAAAGGTCTAGTATATCATTCGAGAGCTTTGAAAAGGAAACATGTCCCTTTAGTTGAGATTGAAATAAATTGTAGCTATAGGTTAGATGTTGGTAAGCTCATTAATAGGAAGTTGATAATGATGCCAATTTATGGGGGTTGGCTACAGTTGACTTGTCTAAAGTAAAATTGAACTATATGTTTGAATAAGTTTGGTGTTTCAAATGTTTTTGTTATTGTATTAATGATAGATGCTTTGACTTCATACAATAGAACTTATAGCTGCTAGTTTGTATTAATGAAGTAGTACTTTGATTCTCCCGTATTGGATTCAAATTCAATAGTTTTGAGATGGGGGTGCTTTGCTACAAGCTAATTATACTCTACTGGTAAAACATATCACCCAGAAGAGTTACAAGCTTAGCATATAACCTAAAATAGCATTGGCTTTTAAAAAATCGCAGTCAACAGAAAAATAGCCATCAAAAACATAACATTAATAAACAGCAGAAATTACTTACACGTTTATATAGCTTAAAGAGCCCTTAAAATTCAATTGGTATACACCCTAGCAATAAATAACCTGAACGAATACAAATGATTTAAAGTCAAAAAATATCGATCTACTCTCAGTTGAGATACTTGGGTTGGTTCAAGTTGCTAACAAAAGGTTTCCACCGGATTTTTGAAACGTCAACAACCAACCTCTTCTTGCCCATTGATTTTTCATACTGAGCGATCAAATTGTCGGACAAAAAGACAACGTACTCATTCCTATAGTATCGTAACGCTCCTACAAACTTCAACGTCGATAACACATCTTTGACAGCAAATCCTGTCAAATTGGCCAAGGCGTCGATACTCAACTGCTCATTAGGGAAGTTGGTCCGGAAGTCCAACAGCTCCTTGACGATGACTTCTGTCCAGTAAGCACGGTAACTTAACAGTCCTAAATCGGATAAGGGGACTTCGGGTGTACCCAACTTCTTCTCTAACCGTGAGAGCTCGTAGGAGAACTGGATGAGTAGTCGACCGTATCCTTGCTTCTGGAACTGAGGTAAAGTTAAAATGCAGGCCAAGTTGTAGCCTTCTAAAGAATCTTTCTCCTTGGAGAAGTATCCTATCATGTGGCAACCGTACTGGTCGTTGATAGTTAAGATGTAGAATAAGAAGGGATCGACGTCAAAGTACAAAGTCTTGTGGTCTAAAAACAGTTTGGAGAGTAAAGCTAAGTGTCGTGAATATTTCTTTTGGATGCGACCGTCCACCTCGAAAAAGGACAAGTTGTCACTTCGATAGATCTCATTGCCAGGCGGACACCGCAACTTGCACTTGCTTAAATGAGACTTGAACTGCTCGAACTTACCGTAAGGTGCTAAACAGAACTCACAAATGTAAACGGTTGGCAAATGCGTAAATTCGGGTGGATACGGTGAAAAGTACCAGGTTTCTACTAAAAACTTACCCATCTGGATGTGGTTCAAGTTTTTAACTCTGGAAATTTCGTGGCCGTTCTGGGTCATGGAACCGCTATGGCGTAACTTTTCTATCTCCTTCTTCTTAGCCTGATAGCTATTACTCTCCTGCTGACTACCCCAGTAGCTACCGTCTAGCTTATCCCTACCATAGATAACTGCGTAGTCTGGTTGGTTAGGTTTGGGATTCTGCTTCTGCTTGGAGTTGGACATACCTTTGACTTCGGTATACGTTGAAGAGAGCTCCGTCGAATTATGACTAGTTGACAGCCCACCCCTGGGCCGGCTGTACCCTCTAGGGTACTCGATAGCTTTGGTTAGGTCCAGCTTGTCAAAATCGATCCACTCATCCAATCTCTTGTTGAATTCGGTGTAGTGGACGTAGAATTTGGGTTCTTGGATTTCTAAAGCGCTGTTGAAGAACATGTCCTTTATGGAAAGAATTTCCGCGGGTCGAATTTCAAATTGTTCATCGGTTGAAGCGTCATCGTTAGAGCTTGGGTTAAACTTGCGCACCGAACATTTACTGCCTACTACCACGTGTTTTAATAAGATTTGCAGCTGGCGTTCCGTCACTACTTTGTCAATGGTGTTGACCTCTTCAATTGGATAAATTTCGTCATCGGCAAATTCTCCATTCACGCTGCTGGCGCTGTTCTGGCTTGGGCTGGCGTTGCTGGTCTGGTACCTCTCCTCCTCCTTTATCCTGTCGATCGGGTTGAACTTTCGGTTGTGGGGCATCTTTTCTTCTGGTAGATATCTTTATCCATTTCAATTTGAGACCATAAAAATTTGCTTATTAAATCTATTTTTAGATTTTCAAATTGAAATTCAAGGTTTTGGGTCTTGGATGATAAGGTTCGTCTCAAAGGATACACTAAAAATTCTAAATTAATTGCATTTTAAAATAGCAAAGCCAGTTGATTAGTTTATATTTAATTCGGAACTCATTGAGTATATCTAGAGATGGAGTATCTAGCAACCTGTTATGAATGGTATACAAGAACTTATATCTGTGCCTCAATAGACTAATTGTTTAAATGCAAAACTATAGTATTTGTTTGGTAAATATAATTCGTTACGTTCGTTATCATCCGAATAGGATAGCTATACTTTGGCATATGTTTCTTTGTTCCATTTGAGCATAGCAATTGTGAATTAAATTTGAGTTATTACCATCTACTAAGATTTGTCAGTCTATCCAGTGTTAAAAGCTAGATAAATCATTGCCTTTGATGCTATGTATATTTTTGCTTGTGAGAACTAACTGATTGTATACAAACCTTTCAATATACCTGGCTAAAACATGTATTAGCTACTAATCCAGTACTCTCTCACTTAGCAATTCGTAAATCAATCAATAGATTGTGCAATATGTAGTGAAGTTCTAGAACAAACCAAAAGTTGAAAGTGCAAATATGAAATTCAATCCTTTGAACTTTTCCAGCTTCCTCAACGTGCTAAATCTTGACCACCTCACAAACATGACACTCCCCAAGACGTAAATAATATATATAGCACATATATATATATTTATTTTAATTTATAGGTTCTATAAAACTAAAGCCGAATTCGAAAGGTGGAATTATATTCATCAACAGTACTAACTTCTCATTTTAATGTAGGTTTCAAGTCCAAATCAAGAACCATGAATACAATATAATAAACCAGTTGCGGGAGCAAGTGAACTTTGAAAATATCTCCAAAAAGTCGGAAGAGTATCAAGTTAGCTTTATTTCAAACTATACTTTATAAACCAACTTTGATAGAGTCTCTACGTAGGTAATCTATCAACAAAGTACATAGAGCTACAGAGCCATCTCAAGTTTCTCGAGATGTTAGATAGGGATATGATGGAGGATATTACCAATGAAGATATTCAACTAGAAGGTTTTTATTGCTTGATAATGTACTTATGCTATGTAGGTGAACAACTAAAGAAAACGATAAATGAGGTGAATATTTTGTTCAAGAGGATTCAGGAGAGTATGGAGAATATCGACAAGTGGGTTTTACGTAACTTGAAAGGTATTTTTTCTATTTTGTTTTATGACTAATGGGTTTTTTAGATTATCAGGAGATGGATAAGGATTTGAAGACGGTGAACAACGTCTACCAGGAGATCGAACATCTGGTAAAGAACTACTTATATGCATATATGCTTACTTTTATTTGGATAGAGTACCGAAGTAGATTCCATCACCTTATCCCTAGATCAAACCGAAGTAAATTTCTATCTCTTCAATTTTTTATTAAGTTTACATCGTTTTGTAGAACCCCGAATTTAAAAACTTGGAAGCCCAATCCCAAGAGCAAGTAAGGTCCACCCATCTTATCAAATACTAACCAATTTTGACGTCCAGTTTGCAAATTTACAGCGCATCTTGGAGGAGATTGAATCGACTGAACTGCACACCAATGACCTTAACTGGCAGATCGAACAAAGTCAAAAAGAGAAAGCCAATTTGGAATTGGAACTGGAAGCACTGGAGCACGAGCTCAATTCCCAACTTGCCAACATACCCGAGAATCCTAAACCTTTGCTCGAACTTTACAATTTCTACCAGGGGATCGACCGCATCCAATCCAAACTTAATCGCGACGTACAAATCAAAGTCGTCGATGAATTCTCGTTGCAAGTACATTTCCCCATTGAGGAAGATGTCTTTGGCTTCTACCTCGTTGATGACAACAAAGTGGATGGCGTAGGTAAACTCCCTAGGTTTAGTTATGAGGTAATTTTCTTGATACGTTTTCAATGTATTTAATGAGTTTTGTTTTGGTTTTTTCATAGCTGTTCCGCATGGTTAAAGGTCGGGAAGTTAGTTTTGAAAGTGTTAATATCAAAAATATCCTCGACAAGCAGTTGGAATATCTCAATTGGGATGATGAGGAGTATACAGTTATAGAGTTTATCAACGGTGCTGTCACTGCCTTTTTGTTAAACTAGTATTATCTAAAAGTTATTAGGCGTAGGATGGATTCGTCAGGTTGGTTAAAGTTTTTAAATGACATTAATTGCAAACCCTTGTTGCTGGAATTGGATTTGAGTTCCATCTAACGATGCCAGATGTTTGTTTAGAAAATAAGCTTAAATTGGATAGCTTTCCACCTCTCCAGCACCTTTTAGTTTACTTTTTGGTAATGTTTTGGATGTATATATGTTGATGAAATCCTATTTTATAGATGGTATAAAAATTAAAGCTTGGAACCGAATAAACTTAGATCCTTGATCGATCTGTATTTATATTTTATACCCATCCTTCAAGTACTACTGGCTTCAAGAGTATTTTAAGCATTGTGAAATGATCGATGGTAGTGCTAGAATGTTGTACTGCTAACTTTTTAGAATATCGACTTCAACTCTAAATATGTCTTTATTTTTAAGTTTAAGTATCAAAATGTTCAAGTGATGCATCTATAAATTTATGGTATGGAAAGCTGAGGTACTAAACTTTGATTTTAGGAACTTGAGCTATACAATCTAATTGATTACCAATACAATAAGATGGGTTATACTGGTTAGACACATTCCTTTCAACAGGATGCTTTGATATACCAAGCATTTTGATAACTGCATCTGGAAAATCACCAACTATCTAACTATAATCTGTAGCTAGAATATACATTAGTAAACTCCAGCTAAAATATAAGCATCTGTTCCATTTATATAGCTGAGTTTTCTCTTTAGAGTCTCCATTATCGAAGCTGTAATTCAACTCGAAATATAATATTTGTGCTTATTATATTAAATAAACTTTGCTAAATATGCGAATGAGTTTTCTTTGAATCGAAAAATTAATATATCATCTAAGCAACTTCCTTTAACCATTGACTTTGGTAATAGTTCAATGTCGCTCTATCATTATCCTTTCAAAGTCAAGCTTTACTAATTTTAAAACTAGGAATACCAAACTTTCCTACTATAAACTACAGTATGCAACCTTAAAGGCGATGCTTTCAATAAAGTTATGATTTGCGTTCTATTTTTTCTCTAGAAACCTTGCCGATTACAAAGCACAAGGCTTAGGAAATCAACCATAACTGAAGCTTAGAATAATTGCAATGCATCCCTTTTACAATTTTATCAAAACAAATGGACCGTGATATCCATATACCACAATTCTCTTCGTTCAAACCTTCGAAACGAGGTAAATTCACTATTAAATTCATACTACATAAACCAAACACACCATTTGCCTTACTAATCCAACATCTTTTTTAAAAATAAAATAGATGTACCATCTGAATCTTCACGAGAAGTAGTAAAAGTTTCAAAGACCAAAGATAAGAAGAAGGCTAAGAAGTCCAAGAAGAGCAAGGATAGAAAGAAAAGTGGTGGTAGGTATGACGACAGTGAAGATGACTACAGTAGTGATTACAATGATAAACAGCTAGTTCGAAAACGCAAAGTAAATGAAATTTATCGCAAGATGGTGCTAATTGAATAGGATAGAGATTTAGCTCCAATACCTAGATTTACATTTCCTAGCTAGTAACTGTTTAGTCAATTTTTTAGTTTTTAACTCGAGAATTTTTAGTTTAACTACTGAATTTGGGCTATACTTGGATACAGATCCCAATACTAGGTCCCAATACAAAGCTACTAAGCGAGTACCTGGATATAAACGCTTTGGATGTAATGTTACTTTTATTTACATGTATACTAAATTTGTTTTTACGGTAGCTGGTAGGGTTCTGGGCTTACCGGATGACTTCCGAATTGCCAACAAAGGGGTATTACAAACCATTGATGGGGTTACCGGCCTCGTTATTGAGAAATTTAAACCGAAAACTAAACGTAACGAGGTAATCCATTTTTAAATATGAAATTTGAATCTAAATGCAAGTAGGAATCGAGATATTCTCAAATGAGTAGAAATAATCCGATTTTAGCTCTTTACGGTGAAGCGTAGCTATTTTAAAACTTTCCAAAGATGCTAATTAGGCTACATTTATAGGTTAGACCAGCTACGCCACAACCAACTCTTCCAACTCAACGATGAGAACAAATTGAATTTGATCAATGAACTCGATCAAGAGTTTGATGAAAGCCAACCCACTATCAAGGATCCCACCGTAATAGCTACTCAGGAGATTGACCAGATCATTCGAGACAAGACAAAGTACTTTGAAACCAAACTCAAGGAAGAGAGTACCGATGTTGACACCTGGTTACAATACATCGCGTACCAGGAGGAGGCAGCCCAGCTACGGGCCAACACCTCGGGTCAAGTACCTCTAGCAGTTCGGGTGGAGATCCAACTCAGTATGTTCGACCGCGCCTTGAAAGCTAACTATGGGAATGAAAAGTTGACTTTAGCTTACCTGGCCTGTGGACAGCAACTTTGGGATTCGCAAAAGTTGGTAGAGAAATGGGATCAAACTTTAGATAGGTTTCCAACTTCCAAGAGACTGTGGCTGCATTACCTGCATATGCATCAGACCGAGCTGAGTCTATTCAGTTTCGAGAAGGTAGTTGACAAGTTTGGGTTATGTTTCGATAAGTTAACTACGGCAGCGCTGGCACTACCTGACTCTAGTGTAATAGAGCCGACTTTAATACTGGTGTTAGGTCGTCTGTGTAGCTTCTTTAGAGAATCAGGTATAAAAGTTTTATTCAAGTAAGTATTAATATCCTTTGTTATGTAGGGTACCAAGAACGTGCAGTCGCACTCATCCAAGCTATGGTCGAACTCAATTTTTACCGACCCAAGTCGTTGGATTCGGTAGCCTTACCGTACCAGGTTGAAGCTCTAGCTAAATTCTGGGAGAAGGGATGGCCTCGATTTGGTGAAGCTGGGGCTACTGGTTGGTCAACCTACGCCAAACTTACCATACTTCCTGATTTTGGTAGCTTGCAGCTTTCAGGTCCAGTTGCTGAACCTTACTACGACCCCGATGAAGTCAGCTGGATCGATAATGAGTTGAAGGGAAGTGGGTTACCGCAATCTACATTTGTACAGGATGGGATCAAGTTGAGTAAGGATCCTTACGCCACCGTATTTTTCGACGAGTTGGAACCCTTCTTGTTCGGCCTTTCCAACGGTATAAGTAAAGACTTATTCGTCAAGCTTTTATTCCGATTCTTGGCAAGTCCTAGCTTCGGACTTACCAGTTCGAAGTTGGACGATAATATATTTGATTTGCAGCTTTTCGATGGCTTAACTCCCCAACTCAGCCTCCAACCCGACGATCGGGATTCATCGGACGAAGGTGTTGATTTTGTACCTTTAGAACAGTCTCAAGAATCAGAAGTAATCGATCAACTGGAAGCTATTCTAAACAGGTCAACCAAAAGTTCTGAAATGGGATTCGGCTTACACCCCTACGACCCCACTGAAGTCCTTAGGGTAGCTACCACCGACTACCAGATGCACCATATCAACCAACAGATCTTCAACTTTGAATACCGCCAATTCGTAGTCAGCTGTCTACGTAAATTCAACAAGTTTAACAAGGAGGAAGTAGGTATCCTACCGGCAACGACTTCAATTTCGCTGTTAGTTTTACAGCTGGGTTTAGAAGCTTTCGGCGACGATGACGAAATCATCAATAGGAATCACCGCAAGCTGCTAAAAGAACATACAAATTCAATTGAACTTTACGCTGCCTACGCTACCTACCTGTGGTATTCGGGTCAGGAAGATAAGGCTCGCAAGGTATTCGAGTTGACTATTCAGAACTATTATACCCAACCCAACAACTTTGTAGATGGGATCGATAGTCTGTTTGAGGAATGGATTTATTTGGAGGCACTTCAATCGATCGATAAAGAGGTTGGATTTGGACTGATTGATGGTAAGTTTGGTTTTGAATCTGGTGATACTTACTTTTTCATTTGCAATAGCATTGCTATTTGCTTATTCTACAGACAGAAAGGTGGAGGTTGGAGTCTCGAACGACGCTTTAGATTTGAAAGCAGTTGGGAAGGTACCCTGTTCTTCTATTTCTAACGAATAATTAACATTTTTTACTAAAATTTAGAACTTGGTCACCAAATTGAAAACATTATCTCAGCAGGATACCGATCTTATATCGTACTTTTACTTCCACATCATTTACGCACTGTTTATCTATAGACGTGATGGTGTCGAACTATTTTGCAACCACATAATAACCGTCCTACCTAAACTTTATAATCTTTCCTCCGACCGTACTGAACTATTGATTACGAAACTAGTACGTCTCATTTCAGAGGTAACGTTGACTCGAAAGTTCGGCTATCCACCCAAGCTGGTACGTAAGGTGTTGACCCAAGCCCTCCAATACTTCCCATCTAATACGCGAGTCCTCGATGCCTACGCCAAGTTGGAATCCAAACTCAGCGTTGAAAACCGGCTAGGCTTACAGCTAGACCAAACTTTGAGGACAAAACCCAGTGCCCCGTTGTTTACGTTCGCCACACTAAGCCAAGTTAACGTGAATCGGAAAACCACTTTATTCAAAAAATTCGTCAAGGATGTCAAGTAATTTTTTATAGGTTTGGTTGTGGCTAATGTCTTTATTTTAAAATAACAGAGTTAATCGGATTCCTATTCTGTGGGCAAGATATTTATTACATACGGTGAAGTATGGATCTTATGATGAAGTTCGGGCTGTAGTTACCGATGCTTTGAGGCATTGTCCAGCGTCCAAAGGTATATTTTTAATTGAAAAGCGTGGTATTTATTGTATTTTTATTGTTGTAATCAATTAGGAATTTATGTATTAGTTGTCAAACTATGTAAGGAGAAGGACCTGATAGATGATGCCGTACGGTTGATGGTGGAGAAGGACATACGGATTAGATATCAGTTCCCGGCTTGATTCGATGGACTATTGATAGTGAGCTTTAACTTGAGCCTGAAATGGATGTTTCCACCTTTAATCGAACTGCCTCAAACCTGTAATTTAGAAGTTAATAGGTAGGAGAATTGGCTTCGATATAGCAATAAAGAGTAAGGATTAGTTGTATCTCATTTTACTTTGAAAGTTTTATATAATAGTCCGTAATGATGTTTTAAAATGGTGATATCAGTGTCTTGTGTAAGGTTTTGACAGAAAATGAAAGTATAATTAATAGCTCTGCATTGACGTACACATCTTCTATCAAATTTTTGAGCGTTCGCTGCTCCATTTTTAAGTAATATGATAAGGTAGCTCTACCCATTTAAAATCTCAAAATTATATCAATATATGTATCCTTTATATTAGTAAAGGTGGCTTTTAAAATAAGTTGAAAGTTGTAGAGCGTTTATTACTTTAATTAAGATGAAAATAAATCTTTGATATCCAAAAATGCGCGTTCAGCTAATTTGAGATGGACATAGGTGGTAGGATGGAAATCATCCCAGAACATCCTACGCTCTTGAAACCTACAGGTCCAGGAATTATTACCGTAACCTTGTTTCGTACCCGACTGAGGTAAACTGATATCGTCCAGGCAAGGGTGAGTTGCGTTCCATCTGTTTTCATTTACCACCTTCGTATCTAAAAGCTGCTGCCACGTGGAAGCAGGTTTGAACAGCCCTAATCGTAAATCCTTCTTGGGATTGGTGTCTTTGATACGTAAGACACTATCCTTCAAAAGTTGGTTGTGCAACTTCCAAATCTGATCAAAGTTTTGTGAGGCAGGGGCATTCCCTTCCAACTTGAAGTAAGGTAAAGATTGGAGCGGTACTGTCAGCCCAACAACTATGTTCTTGGCTTTTATCTTTTCAACTAAATGATTGATGGTAATAGTAAGTTCGTTGACAACCTGCTGAGGGGTGACTTTGGGATCCAAGTAGTCGTTGCCACCTAACCATAATATGAACAAGGTGTCGTCCAAGTTTTGGTTGGAGGAGGTTTGTAGATAGGTTGGTAAAAGTAAGCGCACTTGGTCGTCTACACTAGGTCGATCCTTGGCGGTAAAAGTCAAGTTGTTGTTGGAGGTAGCACCCCCATAGGCTAGATTGACAAGTTCGATTTGAGGGTTGAATTTGTGGAATTTTTCTAAAAGGTAGTTGACCCACATCTTGCCATTTGAGTATTTTCCGTTGCAGTAGTAGTTGGGATAAGGATAGGTTTGATTGTAGAGCTGGTAGACATTTCTGTCGTCGGTGTAACTGTCACCAAAAGTCACTATACGATTGAGTTTGCTTAGACGTTTGTGGACACTATCTTTGCATTGGAACTTTCTCAGTTGAGATGAAGTGAAATCGAAAGTTGAAGGTAGATCGATGCATACGGTTGGTGGTGCAGCACCTTTAGGGTAGTATTCAGTGCTGAGATCAGCTGCATTAGTGTTTAAACTGAGGACTTTGGTTATTAAGGGGAGTAGGAGTAAAAGCCGCATACTAATTTTATGAAAGTGCTTGGAGAATGAGACAAAGAAGTGGTAGATCAACACTTTACCAATTTATATAACTTTTGTTGGAAAACTAACTAATAATCCTAAAGTGAAAGTTAGTTAGATGAATGGGATAACGGAAGGGTCCTCATCTTTTGTCAAATTTGGATTGGAAAATTCCGTGTCTAGATTTGTGAAATTTATTACGATTTTGAATTTCGGTTACAAACGATCCTAAATGTAGCTATATTGAATTTAGGTTTGATTTTTAGTTCATATTAATTGGGAAATGTACAACTTGGAACGGTGTAGCTTGCCTTTTAATACCGACATGGTACTATGAAAGCTGAATAGGACTTGGTTTCCTTTATTCCAGTTTAAATAAGTCACAACTTTGAAGGTAGGTTGATTTTCGAAGGAAAACTAAAGAATTTTATCTTAAAATCCTATTGAAAATCTTTAGGCTATAGATAAAAATTAGAAAACCTATTGATAGTTGCATATAGTAAGAGATATAAGGAAACTAAATGGACACATGAATTGACTTGTACAAAATGGATTCTACTTAACCCTACTTTTTTATAAATCTCTTGAAAGCTAGTAAATTGAAGGTAGCCGAATTTTAACTTCATCTCAATTTGACTAAGTTCAACAGATATTGAAGTTAGCAGGTTGGGGTGGATATTCATATATGAGATGGAAAAAATGTAAGGTAAATCACTAAAATATACTTTATTTATGGTAGTTAAAGCTAAGTATATTAGATAAATAAGGTTCAATTCAATATAATGAATTTTAGCAAGGTACAGCTTTAAGCTATTCTCCACATTCCATTGAAGCGGCTGCTGGTTAAGTAAACAAATCTATAAAATGAATATAATTAAAGTATATGGATATATCATCGTATCCAATTTGATGCTATATACCTACATCATCTGAATATGCATCTACCATAAACCAATTTTTGTAAAATATACCAAAGATGAAAATCAAATACGACTTGCTTCCAACTCGAACTTTTACTTTGAATCATCTACCTTAACTCGACCTCAAAAGTATCTACGATAGCCTTGCGGACTTCTAATTGAATTTTGTTGATCTCCTCGTTGGTCACATTCCTACATTATAAATTTTAAAACAGGTTTTTAGTATAAACTTTACCTATCCATAGATCTATATATAATGCGGTAGCACCTTGATCTTCTACCCGTCTTGGGATGTTGGAACTCGTCCATCTAAATTTTAAAAATCAAGTTAAAAGGATGTGTTGGTAGACTTAATTACCAATTGAACGCTTTCTACCAGATCGCCCGCTTTATCTCGAACAAGATCAAAGAGATCGTTATCTACCATTTCCTTATCACTGTTTAACCAAAAAGTGACATCCTTGGGGCAGGGTGGGAAGTTGGAGAACTTTTTGAACTGGACTGGAATTGAGCTAGCAGTGCTGGTGGTGCTAGTTTTGAATTGGTTGATGAATCGAGAATCTTTGGACCAAAAGTATCTAATATCATCGATGTTGTGCAACACCATAGCCAGCCGTTCCAGTCCTAGGCCAAAGGCCCAGCCTCGGTAACCTACTCTACCTATTTATATAGAAAGAAAATATATTTAAGATATTTGTATAAACTATAAACCTTACTGTTACTATCCAGCATAGTCTGCTTCAAGACACCACAGCCCAAAACTTCCAACCAGCTGTCATTGAACCAGATTTCTACCTCAAAACTAGGCTGGGTAAAAGGGAATGTCGTAGAAACCCATCGTATCTTGAGACCTTCGATATGTCCAAATAGCCCAATTAAAATCTTGTTGATATGTACCTTTAGACTTTTGACTAGTACTTCAACTTCTTCCTTAGTATGCTGGTCTTGGATGACGCATTCAGTAGCTAAACTTTCGTCGACTATTTGTACTTTGGTGTTGGTGTTGTCATCAAGATTGTTAGCCTCCTGCTTCAAATCTTCAACTTTGAATAGGTTTACCCCTTCCAATTGATGGAAGCAGGGGTAGTGACTTTTGTCGATTTCGTCTCGTCGATATACGTCCGATACTATTAAAAATTTGTCTATGGCCAAGTTAGGATAGATGGATATCTCATCGGTTGTAGTATGTGTTTTCAACATGAACTCCTTGTTTAGATAGAAGCTATCACTTTTGCTACGACTTATATGGTCTTTAGGTACCAACAATTTGTCAAAGTTCTGCTCGACTGTAACCACTGCACTCAAGTCGTCAAAGAGGTGAAAGTTAGGCAAGATGGAGCTTATCTTCTCCTTGAGTAAAGTTAAAGGGTGTGAAGGAACTTTGAAGAGTTTGGCCTCGAGTTTAGTAAGGATGGAGGGTGGGATGTTGGTTTGGCTGTCGACAACGTATTCTTTGTTCAAAACGTTTTGGATTTTGAGTTTTGGAGTGGGTTGACAAGCTGCAGTTGAGGAAGAGGTGTAGTTGAACTTGGTAGTTAAAGCTGGTTTGAAATTTGTGTTTAATAGTTGGGTTAAGGGTCTAGATGGATATCTTAGTACACGCAACATCTTGACGTCGTTCAATTATCCTTTTATTATAAAAAGCTGCAACTTGGTATACGATTTTGGCTTTTAGGCCTTGAAAAGTTTGTTAAATTCTGGACGATTGGTCTATGGATTCAACCAATGACTAGACTTGAGTTTTTCTGGTGTTTGGTGGAAAATTTTCACCCGTTTCAACCAAGTGATAAAGAAGATTTATTGGGATAGAGCTTGCTTGAAAAAAGCGTCTTTCGTTACCAGTTGATCCGAAATTGTAGTTAGTAGGCTTTCAATTCAAACAACTTCAGCATCAAGCTAAAATTGCTACGTAACTTTTGAAACTATGATTGGACCAAGTCTTCCCCCCCATTTACAAAAGAAGCGCGAAGAGAGTAAAAAAGTTGAGAACCAAAATGAAGTTAGCTCGGTACTGCCTTCCAATTCCAGCAAGACAACTTATTCAATAGAGAACAAAGGCCCCTCCATTCAAGAAAGATTACCCAGAGAAAATGAAGCATGTAAATCAGACTCCGAAGACGAGTTTATTGGACCATTACCACCATCCAAGGACGATAAGCAGGTAATTATTAAAAAATAATTTAATGCATTTTACTAATTCTTTTTAAAAGTTATCTAATATAGAAGCAAAAATCCAAGAGATAGAAAATCGCGCCAACTCTTCTAAAGTACCTTTTTAAAAATGCCAAACTAACATTCTCAGGAACAAAAGGAAGAAAACAAACGTGGCGACTGGATGCTAATTCCACCTGAGCCCAAAGTGGTAGCCGACCCACTCAAAGTAGTTGCTAGACAATTTCAACGCAGTGGCACTACCAACTTGAACCCCGACACCAGCATATGGACTGACACCCCCCAACAACGCCTTGATAAATTGAACGGTAAAGTCGTCACCAAGTCCCAGTTCGACTACACCATCCAAACTGATTCGGAAATTGGTAAATTGGAGCAACAGAAAGTGGAGGTGGAAATGTTTAATTCTAGAAATCGCCCTAAAAGCCTGCTGGAGATGCATAAGGAAGTTAAAAAGGCAAAGAAGGGCAGCAAGGTTGATGAGGATGACCCGAATAATCGAAGGTTCGACTATGAAAAAGATATGTCCATCAAAAGTTTGGATCGTGGCAAGCAGGTGGAGCTATTGAAAAGAAGTGGTAAGTTGAATGATCGGTTCGCTGGGTCAAAGTTCCAGTAAATACCCGATGCTTATGTCGTGTCAAAGGGACTTTGAGAAGATAATTAGTCCAACTACTTTATTTATATACCTATATCGCTCAATGCCATTTATTTTTGATACATCCATTTTATTGAGTAAAGAAGTTGCTGTTTGTGAAGGTGATTAGATCTATATTAGAGTTTGCATTGAACTATGCATCTTTTATGTCCACTTTTTCCATCTTTCTAAACTTTAGCTTTTAGATTTTGAATACAAGTGTTCATTTTAAACATCAGCTGTAGTTGATACTTCCTACCCGAAATGAAGCATCTTTTTATATTCATCTATCGATTTTTACACTTTTAGTAACCATTTGAGTTTATTGGGAAATATTCATTGTTTAACGTTGATGAGAGAATGGTTAGGTAGCAACAAACTTTTTGTAAAAAATAAAAGTTAGCAAACTAAAGGAAGCAAGAACCTTATTTCATATAAAGTTGCAGTTTAATAGTCTTAAAGAATCCTCTTTACCTGCTTGATACTACCGTATATAAAATATTTCCAAAGTAATTCCTCTGATAAGCTATATTCTACGTTTCTATTCACTAAATTTATATAAAAGGCAGGACTATTCCAGTCGGAATGGAGTACATTCAACTTTTCTATCCACCGATAGGCAATTACAAAAATTGGTATCAATACTTTTACTTTAAGCTACTACCTTCTATTAAGCTAACTAAATCAATATCAAAGGTAAATAATGGAGTTTAAACTTTTTGATTTACAAGAGACCTTTAGGTTGTATAAGTTAGAGAAATCATAAAGATGGATATTAGAACTCTACATTAACTGGTTATATTTTAACCTTCAGATTTAGGATTGAATAACCAGTTTGGAACTTTGGTATACCTACCTTTTAGAATACATATACCTAGATCTCTTGTACTAACTGTTGCCATTTTTACTCTATCGATGTAGAGGATGTATTTTATATTCATAAAATCTTATCAACTGAGAATTTGTAACTTAGAATAATTATTATATGTGAAAATTAACAGGATAACCTCAGTATAAAGAAACTTATAAAGATATAGTACCTGAATAGAAGGCAGTTGTACTTAATTTGAACATCTATGCTAGCTCTAGTTAGTTTATCGAGCTAATATCAAAATTCTAAAGCTGCCAACTTTCTCTATCAAATTGTACGAAGTTCAATCCTCAAAATAGCAAATCCCAGAATGAAACTCAAACCTACCAGTCCAAATTAGGTAATTTCATTTTCCAAGAATATATAATTCACCCAATAATACTGCCACATTTCTTTAAATCACTATTGCTATATTCCATTATAGTTTATACTGCCGATCATCAACAAAAAATTGATAGTGCTTGTATATGACAAATTTTATTCTAAAAATAAATACAGAAACACAAAAGATTGATCGATATTAGTTAGTTTAATTGAAGCTAGTTCAAAAGAGTAAGTACATTACAGAGACTTCATGAATTTTTTCATATGCTCGATGGGGATGGCAATATCGTTACTCAATCGCCTGAAGTTGACAGCGGGCTCGAAGGCGTTGTTTATAGGTTTAGAAGTGCCCTGGCTCATCTCCGACTTGCGGTCATCGTTCAACTCAAAGTCGGTGACACTGTCCATAAAGTACTCGGCTCCCAACGGGCAGGAAGCTTGCTCGTCATTACGTAGAGCTTTACGTTGCTCATTGTTGAGGATGAAGTGATAGGTGAACCAGATGGAGCTGAACATGGGGTATTTGGTAGGCAATCCAGTGTCAGAGGAGTTAGAGCTTAAGGGGTGCAAAGCTTTAGCTGCTGAATTGGAAGTTCTACCGAAAGTGTTGTTTGAACTGGTGAAGCCGTCATTACTGTTAGCTAGGCTGGGGAAGTGCCTGGAGATGAGTTGGAATTTTCTTGAAACGATGGCGGCCGAAACGGTAGGATCGAATAGGAATAGAATTGTTGTTACAATACCATGCGAGGAGTACAAGATAGTACCGGCGACTTGGAAGTAGAAAGGGTTGTGGCCTTTAACCAAAAGGTAGATGAGATTGGACAAATTGAGTAAAAGGGAGATAGAAGGTACTAGGGGGTACAAAGCGATACGTCCAACAGTACGGCTGATCAATTGCTTTTGTAACTTGGCAAGACTGACGAAACCTTGGTCATGAATGCTTTTAGACTTCTTATCGACGTTAGTGGTGAATCTAGTGCGCAACTTGTAGATGATGGAGGAAACCAGTATGAAACATACCATGACCGACAGCAGTGCCCATCCATACAATGAGCACATCTCCCAGATGACAGTGTTGATATTCTGTTGATCAATGAACCAGCAGGAAACCGCCTCGGCATCGAATCCAATGATGCCGAATATGACGGGTAGCAGCGTGATAATGAGGGCAGCCAATATGGAACCCCCAAAGTAAATATACTCGATATACTCGGGTAACGTCTTTTCCATAACAAGGACTAAAAACAAGTTCAAAGCGATGCAGGAGGTGAAGAACTGGGAGAGTAGTAAAAAGAAGAGGAAGCCCCAAGTTGAAAAGGTACAGAAAAACCCAGGCTCCAAGAAAAGTCCATGAATCTGAGCGGCACTGAAGCAGGCGTCCGAGAAGGCGATACCCATTACTAAGCGTAAAGAGAGACGACGTTTGTTATTAGATCGGTTTCGTGATATACCATGGATGAACAAAGCAGCTACGAAAGCGGACAGAGCGAGAATAATTGATATAGAGTTGAAAGCCACAGTTATGTTGTTGTACAATAAGTCACGGGCCGCAGACTCTTCTTCGGATAGACCGTCTTCACCAAAGGGAACTGGTTTCGAATCTTCTTCTATATCCATCTTGTCGTTTAAATACAAATCCAACTGTAAAAGTTTGGGAGAGTGGATGGAGTCTGCTGTCGTTATATAGCATTTGGAATTAGCAAACGCATGCTGCCATACTTATCGCTATTTAGCCTACTCAATCTATGTCTTCAAAATGTAATAACCGGTCTTTGACCAATCTTGATATTTTATCCAGATGGTGCTCACTTGCTTTTTGAATAAGAAAGGTCGATTGAATGGATCGGACTATTCTACAGATTGGGTAGTTGCTAAACCTAGTTGCCTTTAATGGTAAATTTACACTTGTCTAGTACCAGCCATCCCGTTAGCTAGAATCGAGAATAAATAGCTTTAGTAATATCAGCTTGTACTATGTTTAGAATAGTAATAGCATTGAAAATTTGAATCTTTTTGTTGAATTTGTTTCGTTAGTTTATGGCTAATGCAATCTACTTAAAACCAATCTGACTTCCATAACGTATGCATTGCTTTACGATTGCTTTTTAAGTCCATTTGGACGTTGAACTTGCTTTAATAAGACTCTATCTGAATCAGCATAGACATCTGGGTCTATAAACAGATATAGGATGATTTGATCTCGTGGATAAATCTACTGTCAAAGAACTAAAAGTATGGCTAGAAAAGTATCGTAAAGACTAGGGCAGTCATGGCAACGATTGGCCTATAGAAGAAATTTCCAGTAAATAGTAGGAGAGCAAAGGCGGATTTCGGATAAGCAATCGAATGATAGATTTACTAGATAGAACACGATTATTGTTAGTAGGTATCTGTCTAAACAGTTAAATTGAGATGGATGTATCTTTTTCTTTTGGCTATATTTTTAGTTTCGCCTATAAAGATACCAAAGCTGGGGTAGATAATCCGTACCAAAATGTATGAAACTCTCACTCTTTATTAAGAATTAGGATCAAATGTAGGTGGATTCTTCCGTAATTCTTACCAAGGAATCATAGCCATGTTTGGAGAAGGACAGATGATTTTATGCTACCCGTCAACTCTCAATCTAAAGAGCGATAAGAGCCGAAGATTTCAGCCAACTCTTTGTTGGAGTTTCCACTCCAAGGTGTAAAATTCCAGTGCGCTACTTTACAACCCCATCCATAATCAACTTGATATGCAGATGTAAATGAACGTGAGCGGGCTTTTCCACTCGACATAAATTTTGAGAATTCCATCTCTAATCACCTTTAAAAACTGGACCTACAGTTTTGGTCAGCAGGTTGATTTTGTACTTAATGGGTACCAAAACTGACAATTGCAATCTTCAAAAAGACAGGGCATATATATAGATGCTGGATATAAGTACTATTTAGCTCATAGTCCGAACTCAGCATTATAACTAGTTTTGAAAAGTATAAGATTCTGCCTTTCAAAAAGACAGAGATTGTGAATGTATTTATTTGATGAGAAATAGTTGATGTAATGTTATGGTTTTCTAGGTAGCAAATTGCATGAAAATGAATGTGTTTGTTTGTATAGTCAACTAAAACCAAGTTGTATATATACCAATAGTCGTAAAATAAATAAACATTCACCTTGTAAAATTATGATGTCCGTATACCTAACCAAGGATTTAGATAATTATCGTTTATAAACCTTTGGCAAACTTGATTCAAAAAATAAACTCTGTTATGTGAAGATGCTTTTATAGGGAGGAACATTATTTTAGATCGTATACCTTGGATTTGAAATGTATGCTTAGAAATAATGGGCAATTTGGAAGCTACATACCAACGCAGCCAGGTCTTACCAAGAGGATGAATTACAAATATATTCTGTTAGACCTGGTATCTAGCAACATGTAGATGTCTAATTTATAATTGTATTTATCCTTGAATCCAAACTTTAATAAGCCTACCTTCAACTTCGAAGGAAATTTGTCAAAACTCTTAGTAAAAGTTTGGATCCCTTCAAACTAGTTTTCAAAGTCTTTCAAAACCGTCCAATAGGCTCCTTATAATCAGTCGTTTAGCAACGTTCGATTTGTTTACGGATGAAGTCGTTAGGAGCTCCTTCTATTTATATGTTGCAATCACATGGACCCAACATAACCATATAAAAGGAAAAACCTGGGTGATGACGGCTCCAACTTCAAATTCCCAAAATTCCCAGCAATACTATTGAGCAAATTTCAGATTCATCTAATAAAATTAGCTAAGGAGCCTGAACTTGAACTTTGATAAACTTTAGTAATTGGAAGCATTGGGTGCACTTTAGAATTTAGTTCAGAAGCGACCGACTTAGAGCAGCGATAGTACCATTTGCAAGTTGTAAGTATGAAGACTGTAAACGTAGGAGGTAATAGTTTTATGTAGGTGTGTTATATTAAACGAGCGTTGTTATTTTATACTATATTCTATTAGGCAATTTGAAATTAGCTTGTGTGGTAATCAATTTATTTTATATTATAGCTAAATTTCTTTAAACAGCTAGTAGGGCTTCCAGCTAGAGGCAAGACATTTATATCCCAGAAAGGTAAATTTAAACCTACTAAACACAAGTTCATCTATCCCCATAGTCTCAAGGTACCTCCGTTGGTTAGGTATCAACACCAAAGTATTCAACGTAGGCAACTACAGGCGTCGGGACTGGGGAGCCAGCCAGCATCACTCCTTCTTTGATCCCAACAATGAAGAAGGTAAGAAGCAGCGCGAACAGTCAGCTCGTGAAGCTTTAGAAGATATGTTCTCCTGGTTCAATATGGGTGGTGAAGTAGCTCTGTACGACGCCACCAACTCTACCAAAGGTCGACGTCAGTTCATCTTGGACCTATGTAGCAAGGAAGATGTCCAAGTCATGTTCATCGAATCGATATGCGACGACGAGAGCTTAGTCCTTCAAAACATCATGGCCGTCAAAACGAGTTCCCCCGACTATGCAGCTAGCGAGCAGACCCAAGCCATTCAGGACTTCAAAAATAGGATCGCTCACTACGCTTCAGCCTACGAACCTATCGAGGATATGGACTTGACCTTCATCAAACTTATCAATGTAGGATCCAAGTTCGTTGTCAACAAGATTCGAGGCTACTTGGAATCTAGGGTTGTTTACTACTTGATGAACTTACATATTGCACCTCGAGCTATCTTTATGAGTCGCGTAAGTTCTTTTAAACTGTAAAGTAAGCTAAATTATTTTTTCAAAAATAGCACGGCGAAAGTGTCTACAATACGGAAGGTAAGATCGGTGGTGACAGCGAGCTATCCCTTCAAGGTCAGAAGTATGCCCAAGAGCTACCTAACCTCATCGGTAAGCATCTCAATACCGACAAGTTGCGAGTCTGGACCTCCACTATGAAGCGTACCATCGCCACCGCCTCCAAACTTCCTTACCCCAAATTACAGTGGAAGGCCTTAGATGAATTAGATGCCGGTGTATGTGACGGTTTAACTTATGAGGAAATTGCCGAAAAGTACCCCGAAGACTACGCTAACCGCGACGATGACAAATTCAACTACCGGTACCGCGGTGGCGAATCCTATCGCGACGTTGTATTACGCTTGGAACCCGTCATCATGGAGTTAGAGCGTCAGGAAAATATCATGATCATCGGACATCAGGCCATTTTGCGATGCATCTACAGTTACTTTATGGATCTGCCTAAGGACCAGTTACCTTATTTGAATATTCCGTTACATACGATTATTAAGCTGACTCCTATGCCCTACGGCGCTAAGGAGGAACGGTTCCGAGTCGATATTGTAGCCGTTGATACCTTCCGTCCTAAGCCTACTGGCAAGGATATTTCCCCTCCCGCATCGAAATGATTGCTTGCTTTGGTTTCGATTTTAAAGTTTTAAGACCTCTCCTGTCCCCAAGTTTCACCTAATTCCCCATTAAACTCTTGTAACTTAAGCTTAGTTTGACACGATGTCATTTGAAAATTTGAATATCTGTCCTGTAGATGAACTTCAACTAATTTTAAAGTTTTAATACATAAGGTCTAATGAAGGAAACATATTTTAAACTATAAGATACATCACTTGTAAATAGGCTCAATATCTCCTAAAGCGCCAATAAATAATTACAATCTAAAGTCTATTTACAAGGTAGGACAGGCTAGTTGGAATTTAGCAATGTTATGTAAGATAATCGAGTCTATCCATTAGACTTTAGAAAAATAAATGGCAAGCAAGTGTTCCAATACTTCCTCCAATTCAATTATCTATTTTTATATGGAATATAAGATAGAGCTGAAGTTACGGTAAGATTTACCAGGCCTTTTATTTATGAATAGATGGGTAGGGTTCATTGTGTCTAGCCTTGAATTGGGTCCCAGTAGTAGGTAATGGAATATATTGTTGTAATAGAGCACAATCCTTAAAGCTTAAAAAGCTGGATATTCTATAATATTTTAGCCTAGAAACTGGTAAACTTAGCAAAAAGGGTGCTCAAGTCAAAAATATACTTAAATATAACTTTTAATTCCTATAGATTCAATCAATAATCAAAAAGAAAATACTTGAATAAGATCTAATCCAACTCATTTATTCTATTCCACCTTTTCCGAAACTTTACCTTCGATACGCTGCTTGTGCATCTCATGCAATTTAATCAGCTTATCCCTACCCGAGTGCGTGGTGTTGTATCCTTGATTGGCGATGTTCCTACCCCTAATCAAGTCCAACTTACCGAACGTCAAATACTTGGGCCAAGTCAAATCTTGCTTACCAACGATCTTCTTGAAGTATTCGGTCTCAAACAAAACATTTAACTTCAACTCCTTGGCCTCAATAGGCTCGGGGAAAACCTTCTTGTTGTTTACAAACTTGGGTAATTCTTCCAAAACTCTACATAGCGCACTAATCTTGTGTTCAGCTTGCTCCTCCATCTCCTGAGTTTCGCGAAGCTTGGTACGTAATTTCAACCAGTCGGCGTTGCGGATGGGGTTGGGGTAGGTCATAAGCGAATGCCAGACTATGTCGGCAGTCTTCTCGTGCTCGAAACCTTCAACTACCATTATGGGTTTCCAGTGATCTTTACGGAGCTTCGGGGGTGGCTTTTTGAGATGCTTCCAAACTACATCTAGCTACAATTTATAAAATAGGAAAATATTATTTTTTGGCCAATGGAAATATGCAATAAAAATAGTTACCTTTAAAACTTTGTTTCTGGAAGGTACCACTTGACCGGTACTTACGTTACGGAACAGGTAGACTACCTTCTCTAGAGCTAGGTTCGATGGGAGGGGTACCTTGGACATTTCAATTATAAGTTGCTGTTGAAAAGTTGCTACAGCTTGAATTTTTTTCTACCAAGTTCAAGTTTTCTTCTCAGAGGATTTCTATTGGCCAGTTTCCAACTTTTTATGATACTCAAGTTTGGAACAGCAAAGAACTGAAGATGTAAATCAAGAAAGCTTTTCAAAAATAGTAAGAAACATAAAGATGGTTTGGGGTCAACCAAAGAAGGAGGATGAAGTAGTCAACGGATGGATAGCAAAATTGAAGAACAACGATCCAACTCTGACTACTTTAACAATTTTATCTTTACGATACGTATCTTCAAGTCAATTCCAAAGCCTATTCACAGCTCTAACTGCTAACACCACCTTACAGAAACTTACCATTTCCGGACATAGCTTAGACTTACCTTCCATAGAAAGCTTAGGTTTAGCATTGGCTTCTAACCAAACTTTACAATTTATCTCTTTACCCAAATTTAAAGTTGAAGATAAATTGCAATGTTATAGTCAATACTTTAAAGGTTTATCAGAGTTCAAAGGTAATGGGCTACAGGTAGATTTATCAAACAACCAACTTTTGGAGTTAGAAGGTGTTAGGCCAATGTTAATTGACTTATTTTTAAACAACAGCGGTATCGTCGAAGTCAACTTACAGGATTCCCAGCTGGATACTTTAACTTTGAATGCGATTGGTACTTCCATTGTAAACAACGCTAAAGGAACTAGTATTAATTTAGATTTGAGCAGTAACGGCATCAACGACTTCAAGCTCTTCTTTCAAAACTTTTTGGATGCCAAATTCAATGTCGCCAAGCTTTTCATCTATGATGTTCAACTTATAGAGTTAGACTTAGTCGATATGTTAAACAGTATCCGTGGTAACAACAACTTAAAAACTTTACATATCTCAACTACCGACACATCTGAAGATAAGTTGATCGAGTACGTAGAACCTCAAGTCGATGTCTTTACCAGTTTCTTCAACCTGTTCTTGAGCGACGATGGAACGAGGTTTATCGATTCTTCTTTAGGTACCTTATATAGTATACTTAAATCTAATACATCTCCATTTAGAGCAACTCATTATAAATGGAGTGCCCTTAGGTAATAGTATTACCCTAAATCCCAGCATTGAAACCTCCTTCTTGAATAACAAGTTAACCCAACTCACTTTACGGCGGGCCAACCTAACTGACACCACCTTCTGCTCGCTATACAAGCTGTTGGGTGAACTTACCCCCAACTTGCAGACTTTAGATCTAGGTAAGAACTACCTCACTGATGCCAGTCTTCAATACGTAATTGCCAACCAACTACTCATCCAGCTTGAGAAATTGGTGTTTATCGGCAACCGCATTACCTTACAAACTCAGTTGCAGATAGATACCGGTGATACTGCTATTTTAACCGGGCTGCAAAGTTTGGACCTCAACTGCAACTTCATAGAACCAGAAAATTTCAAACACTTCCTTACCTTGTTAGAGTTGAAGACGGATGCCAAGTTCCAATACTTTGCCAACCTCAAGTTCTTGGAGTTTGCCAATATGACCGTCGATGAAAGTAGGGATAAGGATGCAGATAGCTTAGCTTGGGATGGAATAGCTACCAAGGTACAGGAAATTCGTAAGAATTTGAAGGTGGTTTACAAATAAATATGCTCTATAGATCTCCATTTAAAACAGATATACATCCCAATAACAAAATAAAAAATTCAAAAATATGCTATTTAATCAAAAAACTATACTTAGAGTTTCGATCCAGGGTTATGGTTGGGGAACCAAACCTTGAGGAAGAAGTACAAAATAGCCGCCGTCAACCCAAAGACATCAGCTTCTACATTACTTGGACTTTGATACCTAGGGAATCTTGATAGGGGTAATACGTAAAGTATCCCATTGTACAATATTCTCCTCACTCAACAGCCTTGATATAGGCAAGGTAAATACGCTTTCCACTTCACTTTTGTTCAAAGTCAATCGACTAATATCCATAACTTTACCATTGCTTCTCCCAGCACCCTCCGTATAGAATCCGTTGTCCTTGTCGACCAAGTTGAAGTTCAGCAATCCAATGATGGGATAAACCTTAATATTGAAGTACTTGTTGGGCATAGGTAGTAGACTCCCCAAGATTTTGATATCTAGTCTATCGATACCTATTTCCTCTTCTGTCTCACGTAAGGCTGTATCTACCAAGGTGCCATCCAGACGGTCGCGTTTGCCACCTGGAAAGGAAACTTCAGAGGGGTGGCTGGACAGCTCTTTGGAGCGTTGGGTAAATAGGATACTAGGCTCCCCATTACTGAGGCAGAGTAGGACCAAGACGGCAGCTTCATGGATCTTTTGGGTGGGGTCGTACTTGTATCGGAAGTTTGGGATTGTAGATAAATGGATCTGAAGGTTCTTTTGTAAAGTCTGCAGTTGTTGGTCTGAAAATAGATCTTTAGGTTGCGGATTGGTGGCCATTTGGGGTAAACTATTGTCGGAGTTGACGGCTAATTTGTGGTATAAGTTGATTGGTATTTTGGGGGCAGCTATACGTGAAAGTTGATAGTTGTAGTTAAAAGCTGGCTTCAACAACGCTCGTAGATTGGAACTTACCCGCATGCCCTCGTTACCTTTTATGTTTGTAAAGCTCTTTAATGCTCTGGTCTGGTGTAGATGTCCGTTCGTAAAATAATCGGTTTAGAGTTTTAGTGCTAATATTGCTTAGGTCACTTGTGTCCATTTTAATTGGTTGGTCGTTGGCAAAGCTGCTATCCCACAATTTAGGAAGATAAGAAAACTTTGGGGGTTTCCAATCAAGTTCAGTACCGAATTCCTCCATCTTTACAGATAGATAGTATTGAGGATGGGGTTATATAATCGAATGGTATCTTGGAAATTTAAGTTGAACAATATAGTAAACGACTTTAGGGCCCTATATAGCGTCTACCTGTGATATTCAAAGTATCAAATTAACCGAATGATAGCTTGGAATAGCTTTTAGCCTTACAATTTATCTTTAACCTTTGATACATACTGTACTACAAATACAATTCAAAACGAAGGTTAACTACTGACAACCGAGGTTATAAGCTAGAAAGCTCTTATCACAGGTTAGGTCTCCTAGTGACCCCTTACATTTATCTGAACCTCTGTCTCCTTGTCGTTAGATTATCTGTTAGCTCAACTCACACTATGATGGTCAAGTAGAATTTCCTAATCTTTTCCTTTAAACATTAAAACTTATAGATTCCAGCGATACTAAAGGCTGGTATAGGTACTGAGACAGTGACGTGGTCACTTCAACTTAACTATCCATCCTCTTGGGATAGAATTCAGGCTCCTTCAATGTGGAACCATGCTATAAACTTTAGTCCAGAAAGCTCTATATAACAATGTATGCAAACATAAAGGGCCGTTCCTCAATTCCTTTGTAGGAGCCGGTATAAAGTAGGAAGCTTTAAAGCTACCGAAGTAGAAGACATTTGAGCTCAGTTAATAGCCATCTAGCCTTACCAATACTACTTGGCAAAATTATTGGCACTTCAACTATTCCAACCTGATCATTCGATTTCAAATAGCTAATGTCCTTATTTGGTGCTATAAAGTACGAGACATCAAGGGATAATCCCATAAAACTGTGATTGACATATTTGTGACATGTATTTGTTCCCAAAACTAATATCAAGCCCAGTTCCCTATAGGAATTCTAGTATCTAGACCATCTTCAACTTTTTGATCGTACTATAGATCTAAATCGGACCAGATTTATTGAACGGATGATGGTCTCGTGAACTAGGTTATACTGCTTTTTTGAAAGGGCAGTCTCACATCTACGCCGCACCCATTTTTTATGAAAGGTGTTGCACAGGTTTTAGATAGATGGACATGTGCTCAACCCGAACTGCCCATGTTTGTGATGATAACTTTGGCTTTCGGTTCATTTTCAAGATACATTTCTAATGAAATTTATCCAAATATCCATCTATTTTCTTCAAAGCTCTTACATGTTCAAGGAGAGCGAAAGTTTTACTATCCATAATGAAGTGAAACTTCTATTCACTTACAGTATGTAGAAACAACTATAACAAAAATTATATTTTTAACTTTAAAAGTTTAGGAAATAAAGCGATGGAATTCCATCCACCAAAACTAGTAAAGCTCTATACAGTTGGAAACAGCATTTTCCCATTTATTGAAGCTAGGAATATGATCCAAATATCGTAATATATATACTGGTTCTTCAAATTCTTGGATAGGTCATATGTACGATTACTGACCTCAACTCCACACATTCAAGCTAATGGAAAGACTAGTCTTCTTTTATAGTTTGCCGAGCTAAAAGCGAAGCTCAATATATTAGTAGCTCTACAAAAATAAAATAACATTGTCATCCGTACACTGCACTAATAGCCGATAAGTTACATACCCAGCCTATACATTAGATTTGAAATACTTACAAATTACAAAGCTTTATTAGGAAGGGACCAGATACCCAAAGATAGGTATAGAAGAATAGATTCAATTAATTAGATTTTGAACTCGAACCTATTATCCCAAACAATGCTACTACAAAGACTTCATAAACCTCTTCATGTGTTCAGTAGGAATAGCTATATCGTTGCTCAACCTTCTAAAGTTGAAGGAAGCGACAAACGAGCTACTACTGTTCGATCTTACAACCTCCTGGGTTGTAGTTTCATCCTTGTTAGCTTGCAGAGCGATGTCGGCGTCATTTGTGCGATCCATAAAGTATTCGTCGCCTAAAGGACATATAGCTTGCTCGTCGTTGCAAAGAGATTGTCGTTGAGCTTTGGTAAGTATGAACTTGTAGGTGAACCAGATACTGCTGAATATGGGATATCGAGACGGGCTAGCTATGTAAGATGAACTTGATGATAGAGGGCGTACTGAGATAGTATCATCCCCTGAATTGTGGTTGATGTTGATTTCCGAGCTAGGTATAGGTTCCTTGTTATTAGCTATTGTAGGGAAGTGTCTCGCTATGAGTTGGTATTTTCGGGAAGTGATGGCGGCTGAGACAGTGGGGTCAAATAAAAACAGTATGGCCGTTCACAAGGCCATGAGAGGAGTAGAGTATGGTACCTGCGACTTGGAAGTAGAAGGGGTTCTGACCAGTTGCTAAGATATAGATCAGATTGGATAGGTTGAGTAATAATGAGATGGATGGCACCAACGGGTACAGGGCGATACGCCCCACAGTGCGACTGATCAACTGCTTTTGCAGCTTGGCGGTATTGATTGGTAGCTTATCCTTATTCCTTCGTGATCTCCTTTGAACGTTGGTGGCAAACCTAGTGCGCAATTTATAAACAATAAAGGATACGGCCGAAAAGCACAGGAGGCAGGACAGTAGAGCCCATCCGTACAGAGAGCACATCTCCCATATTATGGTGGTAGTGCTTTGCTGGTCGATGAACCAGCAGGAGACCGCCTCGGCATCGTACCCTACGATACCAAATATAACTGGCAATATAGTGATAATGAAGGCAGCTAGAATGGACCCACCAAAGTAAAAGTACTCGATATAGCTGGGCAATGTCTTTTCGAGGACTAGTACTAGAAACAGATTCAAAGCTATACAGGAGGTGAAGAACTGGGATAGCAGTAGGAAGAAGAGGAAGGACCAAGTTGAAAAGGTACAAAAGAACCCCTCTTCCAAGAATAAGCCATGGATCTGTGAAGCGCTGAAGCAAGCGTCTGAAAAGGCAATGGCCATAACTAGCCTGAACGAAAGGCGTCGTCGATTGGAAGATTTATTCTTGGAGATGCCGTGGATGAACAGTGCAGCTACAAAGGCGGATAGAGCTAATATGATGGACAACGAGTTGAAGGTAACGGTAACGACTTTGTAAATTATTTCTCGATTGTAACTCTCTTCTCTTGATATACCATCCTCAGCCAAAGCAACTGGTTTCGAATCATCTTCCATACTGCCAAAAAGTTAAAGTAAATGAAAAGTTGAACTGTCGAAAGATATATGGGACGGTTTTATAGCAATTTGGATAGATTAATGCTGGTTGATGAAGTTGCCATTCTACCTTACATTACTAGCATCACCAATCTATTAAAAGTGTGACTTGAGGTATAAGCGAGGCCTAGTCCCCTTTTTCAAATAGTTTATTTTCTATTTTAGATCATCCGTTCATTCGACTTTTATAAAAATTTGATCCAAGTCGGCTTATCTTATGAATGACTACCCTATTTTTGCTTTTATACCTTTGTGCTTGCAAAGCTCGAATTTTGTTATCGAATTTTTATATAGCCCCTGCTACTATAGTAAAGCATAGTCGACTATATAAAATTGAGTGGTAAACTAATAGATTTTAGGCCGGATGGTTCATATAAGGATTCCAACTGGTTAAGTTTTGAAATACTTGCGGTAGGTCACTGTTTTTAGCTAGTGGAATTCTTGGAGCTTGGAATGTGCCACACTATTAACTATTCAATATAAATAGGAAAATTAAATTGGATTCTGCCAACACGAGACCATCATTAGGATGTATATGAACTCGACACATTCCCCCTAACCTTGGGCATTGCAAACTTTTCGAGTGTGGTGCCGAATTGAAAAGCTTCACATAAGCGGAAATTTAGGTTAGAACCCAATACCGCTCTATTCAACTTTACAATCGGATTTCTCATTTTGTTATAAAAAAGCATGTGGTGGATCATTGCATGGTATCTTTATAACAGTCAACTAACTCTACGGTTCTAGACCTTGAGCGATGAAAGTTGCTAACGCTACATCTTGAATTTTTAGTGGTATTAGTTGAAAGATAAACTTAGTATATATTTGACTGCTAAAACAGAACAAAATATCGGAATAAGCATCCTATTGAAAAGGGCTAAATTCGTACTATTGTTAATGCAAAGTTAGCACCTATTTAAAATTCCTTTTCCAAGCTATGAATTCGGTTGTATATATCGCTTTCATTCAAATTAAATATATAATTTCAACTTGGATGAGTGTTGTTTCTAATTTAGATATTATACCTACTTTTTGTTTATATGATACCACAATCTTACCAAGCCTAACCCTATTATTTTATACAGAATTACTACTGCTATTGGAGGTGATGAATGGTTTAATATGCTACGCTTTGAATATACTTTTCTGATATGACAGCAACACTCTCTTCATATAATCAACAAGTTAGATACTTGGAATAGAATTTGAATAAATAGTTGCTCACAAATACATTTTGAAGCAATCAAGGAGGGGTTTTCATCCATCTAAGAGGATTCGTTCCTACCTGAATTGAAACGCTAGCAAAGTATATACCGAAAGGTAGGGGGTGAGGCCTAAGAAAATCAGACATTTTAGGATGTCTCAACGTACAAAAGCCAACGGATTCAACTCAATCCATTGTTGTGTTTTAAAATGGCTTATATAAAATGACTGGTCTTCCAAAAACTATATCCAACTACTGTAAATCCCAACTATATCGGATTTTACTGAATGAAGCTGAATGATGATCCTGTGAATCAATTTATATCTTTTTATGGGAGAGTAGTCTCAGACCTACTACGTCATATTTATTTTAGAAAGACTTTAAACAGGTAGCCATGTGGCAATTTATTTATACAGGTGATGGATCTAAATTTGACATGGTATGTTTGGCTTTCAGTTCATTTTCAAGGTACGTTTCCAATACCATTCTTAGGAAACTTATCCAAGCATCCATCCATCTTCTAGAAGTTTAATATATTCAAGTAAATCGAAAGTTCGAATACATACACCTGAGTATAACTTGCTTACCTATAATATATCAAAAAGACTATGGTTAAAAATGTAATTTTAGCTTGAAAATACCTTTAATTTAGGAAAATGAGATTGAAGTATGCTTACTGGAATAGTAAAGCTAACTAGCAATGAAAAGATCATTTCCACTTATGCAATTGATGGTTGGCAATAGAATCCAAATGCTGTATATCGTATAAAAATTGACTCTTCGAACCATATACCAAATCCTATGTAGCTATTGATGATCTTGAATCTACGTAGAGTCAATTAGAGACTAGTCCATTTCAAAAAATTATCAAACTAAATCGAATTTCAATATATTGATAGCTCATCCAAAGTAAATCAGCAATTAGCATTTTGTTTATTATACCGATAGTACGTTGGCTTTATATGAAATTTTTACAACAAATTTACAATATCTACAAATGCAAAAAATATATGCTTTATTAAGAAATGATCCGAATACCTAGAACTAGGTTATCAAAGTATGAACAGCTGGTTGATTTTTAGGCTCTGATGTGGGTTTTCAAGCTTGCATATTATAAAGATCCCATAAACCGATTCATATGCTCGGTAGGGATAGCTACATCATCACTCAACCTTCGAAAAAAGAAGTTCGCTACAAACAAAGTACTACCATGTACCGCAACTTCCTGGGTCGTACCTTCATTCTTGTTAGGTTGGAGGACGATGTCACTGGCCTGGCCCATAAAGTATTCAACCCCCAAAGAGCACGCACTCTGCTCATCATTTTTGAGGGAACTTCGCTGGATATCAGTAAGTACGAACTTGTAAGTGAACCAGATGGAGCTGAACATGGGATACCTTAGAGGACTGATAGCATAGGATGAATTTGAAGTGAGGGAAGTTATGAAGACCGCTTCATCGCCAGAGTCACGGTTGAAGATGGTTTGAGGATTAGGTGTATCTTCTTTAGTGTTGGCCAAACTAGGAAAGTGTTGGGTTATGAGTTGATACTTGCGTGAAGTGATGGCAGCTGATACGATGGGATCGAATAAAAATAGGATGGCAGTTACAAGGCCGTGGCTGGAGTAGAGTATGGTACCAGCAATCTGGTAGTAGAATGGACTACTCTGATTGAGGATCAGGTAAATCAAGCTAGATAGGTTGAACAGTAGAGATATGGAAGGTACCAGTGGATACAAGGCAATGCGCCCTACAGTGCGGCCGATCAGTTGTTTTTGCAGCTTAGCCGTATCAGATGTTAGTTGATCCAAGGACCGTCGTGAACTTCTATTTGGGTTGATGGAGAACCGCGTCCTCAGCTTGTAGACAATGAAGGCTACGGTTGCGAAGCACAAGATACAGGACAGAAAAGCCCAAATATACAAGGAACAGATCTCCCAGACCATGGTATTGATATTTTTCTCGTCGATAAACCAGCAGGATACGGCATTGGTGTCGTACCCTACTTTACCGAATATGACTGGCAGAATAGTTATGATGAAGGCAGTTGAGATGGATCCTCCAAAGTAGATGTACTCGATGTACCCAGGTAAAGTTTTTTCCATCACTAGGACTAAGAATAAATTCAAAGCGATACAGGAGGTGAGAAACTGGGATAGCAGTAGAAAGAACAAAAAGGCCCAAGTAGAAAAGGTGCAGAATAGGAAATTTTCCTTTAGAAAGAGCCCATGGATTTGTGAGGCACTGAAGCAAGCATCTGAGAAGGCAATAGCCATTACCAACCTGAAGGAAAGGCGTCGTCGATTGGAAGATTTGTTTTTGGAGATGCCATGGATGAACAAAGCAGCTGAAAAGGCAGATAAGGCTAGTATAATGGATAGAGAGTTGAAGATCACAGTAACGACATTATAGATGAAGTCTCGGTTCTGACTCTCTTCCTTGGATACGCCATCTTCGGCGAAAGCAACTGGCTTTGGATCGTTCTCCATACTGGCTTCAAAGTTTGTCGAAATTTATAAAAGTTGAAAAGCATGCTGAGGGACTATATAGCATTTTAGGTCAGGTAGGCTACTGCTTATTGAAGAAATTACCATATTATACCTTCATTACTAAATTATTAAGGGCGATTCAAGTTAGAGGCTAGGACTAATCCCTCTTTTGTCAATATTATTTCCAGCCTCGATAATAAGTTCGTCTGAGCCTTAAAGTTTTGGTCCAATCGAGTCTATCATGTGAACCCATCCTACTTTTATACCTATACTTTGCTGATTTTCAAACTCCTCATCCCAAGCTTCTATATAGCACCTGCTACTATACTGGGACAGTCAACTATAGGACTTAAAGAAAGTAAACTAATAAATTCCGCTTCGGACGGTTTGCTTAAATTTTTGCATTAGGTCAAGGTTTTAAAAGCTGGACTGGGATCATGGCTTCTAACCAACAAATTATAGAGCTTCGAAGTTGGTTTAGTACTGGTCATTCAATATAAGTAGGAAACTCCTTGCTGATTGCTGGGCATGAGGCCATTTTTAGATCACATATGGATCTGACACTTTCTTTTTAACTTTGGTAAATTAACTTTTTGGGCCTTGCTCCGGATTGAGGATTTCTTGCACTGAGAAGCTTTGAGTTTAACCTGATATTTCCATTCTTAAAAGCTTTATTTTTAATACAAAATAAATATGCATTTACTGGGTCGATGTCTTTATGACAATCAACTACAGCTCTACAATTCTAGATTGTGGATACTGAAAGCAGTATCACGACATTTTAAAAATGTATGCCACTTTTTTGCTGTTAAAATCAGTATCCCTTTGTGAAATAGAACGCGACTACTACTGGCAAATATTTGATTCAAAAGGATTAGGCTGGTATTATTGTCTAAATAAAGTTGATATATGCTTAGAGCCTTATTTTAAGTTGCAGGTTCATCACATAGACTGCTTTATTCCAACTTAAACTTAGATGGGTGTGGCCCTCAAGTTATATATGCCTTTCTACACTAAACTATATTTTTGATAAAGATTAACAACGATTGAATTTTACTATACTTGGAATATAAGATTTACTATCCAAATAGACCAACAGTGCAACTCTTATATTCCTCATAGAGTGTATACACCTAGAATTGAATATGAAAGATAACTGATTACAAGTACTCCTTAGGGCCTTCAAGGAAAAACCTATCCATTTAAAGGGATTTGTTCCTGCTCTAATTGAAAGCTTGATAAAATATGTAACAAAAGATGTATTGACTTAAACTTAAGGCCTATGCTATTGTAATTTGAAGCCTATAGTATCTAGTTTGTAGGATTAATACTGTGTTTATTTAAACTTGATTTCCAAGTCTAAGGCATAGGAATTTGTAAAGTTAAAATAGTATAGATATGATAGACGATGATGTGAAATTAAAGTAAATCCTTGTAATATAGCGTATACTTGGGCATTTAAATCCAATTTACTTTTATAACGTTGATAACAATCGATTTCTAATAGAGTAAACTACTCTAAGCTTTTAGTTCTAAACAACAGCCTCGAACAAACCCATCTAAACCTAAATTTTATTAATGCGGTATCTTGCAAGTGCGTTACCACTCTCCAACTACCGATATTTGCGGTACTAACTCACTCTAAATCTAGAAGGCTGGGTACCTTATTTCCAACTAAGACAATTTGGAGGTACGTAGATGGATACCTTAGTTACATATGACATGAATAATTTTTAACTGGTGTACCCAGTAGTCGTATGGGTGGGGTGGATAGGCAAAAAATTCCCCACTATAGCGATAGGGATATTGTACTTGTCTCTCCGTATCGTGAAAGAGAAGCAGCAGGCGATGGGGTGTAAGTCAGTTTGACTCCTACGGTTCTTCAAAGAGCAGGATGACAGCATAGCCTTTTGGCCAGGGTCAAAGGCGATGTTGCCATACTTCTAAAACAAAATTTAACATGGTAGAAGGTAGAAAGACTTACATCCCAGTAGCTTACTGCTGAATCTTCGGTCATCAGCTAAGTTATTGATGAGTTTAATTCAAAAGATAGGGTGCTTACCTCGTAGATACATACTCGGCCCTAGTAGAGAGAAAGATAGAATACTTAGGTAAACTAATTGTTGGCTAAATTTTACCTCTTTTAACTGGTCGAACGGGATGCCGATGAGATGAGCGAACTCCTTGTTGCCCCTGAAAACTTCTCCAGTCCTACGCCACAGGCAGGCTGGGACTCCCATAGCACTGAAGACACGGTCATAGTCCTATCTCACTTTAGTGTCTTAAAAAGCAGCCAATAACTTACCAGTAAAAGCCTTTCGAACCCTTCCTCAACCAGTAGGAGATCTACATCGGTCAAGCTACGGGCAATGGCATGGAACGTCGGTCGGAAGGTAGATATCACGTTCAAGATACGTTGTCGGGACATAGGGGACATGCTTCAAATTGTAGATAAAAATTTTAACCATAGATCGGAATACAATAGCTTACTTGGTATCCATGTACTTTTGTAGCCGTGAGTATCCGTTGACATAGTCGTAAGGTTTAAGTAGACCGGCTTGGTACTTGGCATCAATAATCTGTTTCAACCTCTCTTGGCTGGTCCCGTCGCTTGGATCGGCTGCAGTTAGGAGGAAGGATTCGGTACGATTTCTGGGCAGGAAGTGGCTTTCGTCGTGGGAAGTTTGCAAATTCTTCATAAAATCGCTGTTACATATAAAGTAAGTATATGCATTGTTACAAATATATGAAATACCTGATAACTTTGTACTCGTTATCCATATGCTCGCTAGCGAATGCTATTGGATAGGTAGGTAGTGGTAATGGCTGCGGTTTTGGAGTAGTATTTGGTGCTACAAAATAAAGGTAATTAGTGGTGCATGTTTGCTACTATAACTTACCGGCGAGGCTAGGACTACCAGTCTCGGTATTTATGTTGCCAGGGCTGTTGTTTAAACTTGGGCCTAGGGACTGATTGCTATTCTTTTGAGAGCTGGACTTCTTTATATCTCGATCCTGGCAGAGATGCCCTATGTTACGGATTATACAACGTTTACAAGGGCGCCCTAAGGATAAAATTGAATATAAGGAATAAAAACAAGCTCCCAGAAAAGTACTAACCTACGTCGCAAGTCATATGCGAGCGATGACAGTATATACATGCTTCAATAAAATAAGTAAAAGTAATTTGAAAATAAAAAGTTACCTATAGGGACCTTCTTCTTCTTACCCTTCTTTTCCTTCTTCTCCTTGGAATCAGAGACTTCCTCGTCATTCTTAGTAGTACTTTCGTCGTGCTTTGAACTGTCGTTCGTATCGTTGCCCAATTGTTCTCCGTTACCATCTTGGGTACTCCCGTTAACTTCCGAAAAATTTACTGAATCGAAATTCATGTAGTTGCTGAAGAGTTGGTTGCTGTTCCCAATGTTGGGGTCCAAGTATTGGTCCATAGTGTTGAACTGCTGATGGTTCTGTAAGCTCTGCCCCGGGTTCAGTCGCATAAGAGGTAGCTTAGGCATGTAGCTGTAGCCCTGCAGTAGACCGAAACTTTTGGCGAACTGCTCGGCAGTGGCAAAATTTTGGGCGTTAAACGGTGGGAACGCAGTTGCAAGCAAGGGTGAGTTGTTGGGTTGGATAGGTTGCATAGAGTTGGAAGGGTCATGTTCCAGGTCATTGGAAATTTGGTGAGGGTCGTCGGTAATGTCGTTTTCGTTATTCATTTTTGGAAAAGCTGAAACTTTTGAACTTCAGTAGAGATAGTTGTTAGGAAGTTGTATACTGGAAGGTTGATATCTAATACCCAGCAAAGCTATTTTCGAGGGTACTGGTTGTAAAACAAAGGTAGCGTCAAACTGATTTTGATGAGATTCAACTCGATCTTTCAATCAGAACTATAGTGCAGGATAATTGGCCCTAAGTCGTACTAGCACGGTGAAACTCCTTGATTTTTCCATATGCAGTTGATGACAAATAGAAAATGCTACATGCTAAGCAAATCGAAGTATTCCTACAGCAAAAGGCGTATAGCAGCTACCTAGCATAATTCAAATTCAGCATATTGTCACAAATCTCAAAATCAAAAAGCATTTCATGGTATTAAATGTTTTTGATAATTTAGATGTGTTAAAATTCAGTACAGAAGCTTTTAAGGTGCATGGTAGATGCTATCCGAATATGGGAATTCCCATGGCCAAGATACTATATACAATACAGTATTTTGAAAGCCCAATAGAAAGAGTACTATAACTTGACTAAAGTCTATTTAAGAAATTTCATACCTATCAGCCTACATACGTAGTAAAAACCAAACCAAAATTTGATAACTTAAAGGATCTATTACAATAAAGACAATAATCTACATCAAACATCTATCCAGGAACTTTAGCTTATCTACTATCGAGAGTACGCAAACAAATTTACCAAAATAAAAACTTTTATTAGTTATCCAATACTTTCAGCTTATACTCTTTTATCAACCCAATTACCACTACCAAATTAGGTATCCTTACTCACCCTAGAAGCTCAAGCAAGTTGATCTTAAACTCCGTATATCTTTACAAACCACTTACTGATATCATCTAAAAGGTATGTAGCCGAACCACACCAGATACATCACCAGTCAGCATACGATTATCAACAAGGTGCAGAGCCCACACTTTAGCCAAATTGGGAGTGATGAGTTTGGTGTGGAATGTAGTGCGATCGTACATCTAAATAAAATAAAAAATCAACACCTTGAGAATTTAACTATAAAAATTTACCGAGACAGCGGTACGATTACAAGCGGCTAAAATTCTATGGCTATCGAACTGTACCGAACTCACCAAGTCGTCGAATTTGAGCTGCTCCAAAATTTTACCAGCGCGAAGATCCCAAATCTATAAAAAAACTTAAAACTGGTACTTGATAAAAAAAGTACCTTGACACTCTTATCCAACGAAGCCGAGACAAGATGGTGGAAATCGAAGCTCAAGCTTGTTATAGGAGCTGTATGGCCAGCCAATTGACGATGTGGTTGACCAGTTCGTAGATCCCACATGCGAACGACGCCGTCGCTGGTACCAGAAGCTAAACCATGCTTAAAGAACTGTAAGGCACCTACTGTCGATGCCAACGCTTCATATTGTAGACCTTTGGCTTGTAAAGCTTCCAAGCTACGATTGCGGCCTAGTGCTAAATTGGGATGGTGGCTGGTCCAAGTCGGGTCGAAGGTGTTGACCAATTTACCCGACTCCAAATCCCACTGGCGCATGGTACCATCGTTGGATCCCGAGATCTAAAATTTTAAATTAAGCTACAATCGCAAGTAGTTAAGACTTACGATGGACTTGTCATCCATGTCGAGGCATTTGACGTAACTGCGGTGACCTTTGAGGGTGAAGGCAGGGATGAGGTCAGAAGCGCGAGCGGGAAAGTCGACGGACGGCGGTACGGCCAACGACGCTGACGAGTTGGTGGCCGAGATCCTACGCGAACCTAGTGGTGAGTGGGAGGATTGAGGTGTTGGGATGGAGCTAGGTGATAAAAGTGGCGACCGGTTCCCATGCCCGAACAGTGGGTCTTCGTCTTGACGTTCCTCTTCCAAGGCTTCAGCAGCATCCAGCAGGTGTCGGCAATTCCAAACTCGAACTACGGCGTCTTGGCCGGCCGAGACTAGTATACCATCCAATATCTTAACGCTGTAGACGGGGCCTAATTTCCAAACGGTAAGATAATTGAGAAGGTCAAATGTTACCTTGATGGAGATCTAAAGCGGCCTGTAGTTCAAAGTGTCTGTACTGGGATGGTGAGCTGTAAACTTTGCTGGGGCTGAGCTCCGGCTCGGACCATAATCTAATCGTGCCATCCAGGGCAGCGGTCGCCAAAAGTGGTCCGTTGGGATCCTGAAATAGGGATGTGACGCAGGTTTCGTGAGCTTGCCAATCCTAGAAGCAAAAAAAATTGTTAAAATTTATACAGCACTAATAATATGGTTGGATAATTACCTGGAATGGTGAACTCAACATGATAGTGTTATTTATCCTATCTACCTCATCGCGCTTTTCAACTTCGCTAGGCTGAGTGACTTGGGCCTGGGTTGATTTAAGCTCTGCCTGAAGATTGGTTACATTTTCAGATGCCTCCTGGAAATTTGCTTCAACTTCTACGCTAGTTTCGAGAATTTCCGATTTCAATTCTTCATTCACTTTGTCAGCATCTAAAAGCTCATTGAAAGTTGCCACTACATCATCACCGTCAGATTTGGGGTTGGATTCGAAAACTACACTGGACTTTAAATTTTCCTGTGGTAGTTTATCTTCGTCAAGCTCTATTTGCTTAGATGTCGGAGCTTCCATTTCTTTCAAGCATTTCTCAATTGAACTGTCGATACCAGCTAGTTTAGTTTCAAGCTGAGTTTTCTTGGCTAAAAGTTTGTCTAATTCAAGCTGCAAGTTTACCAGTTTGTATTTGACCTTCTCCTTTTTTGAATTGAGTTTGTTTATTCGGTCTTTAACCTTTTGGTTATCTCCAATTTCAGAACCCATCTCGTGGCTTTCTGTCTCTCCATCCGAATGCTCCAGCTCAATATAAAGTTTGGTAGAGCCATATGTTGGCGTTAAATCTTCATCTTCACTGTTCAAAGTCGAACTTTTAATCTGTAGGTAGTTCTGATATAGGCTTGATCGGTTGGATTCGGGTTGATTTTCATCTAAATTAACGGTTCGAGAATTGGAGTTGGAAACGTCACCAGCGGCTATGGTCTTCTTGAATCCTATACTTCGACTGATCGATGCCATCAAAATGGCTCTAAAGTTGATGGGGTGCATAACGAGCTCCGTAGTCGCCGTCTTTATGTTGTTTATTGCCGTCCCAAAGTCCATCATAGGTAGTTGGCCTATGGCTTCGAGTGGGGCTAGCAAAGTCGAATAGGAGCTTTCTAAAGTTGTTGGCGGTGCAGGTTCCAAGGTTGGTTCGCCGATGGCTGGAATTCCGTTGCCATGCCGCCTACCTTTCCGTCGCGTTTTGGGTTGGCTCATCCCTACTTTTAGCTTTCACTTGAGTTCAAACAAAAGGCTAAATTTTTGAATTCTGTTTGTAGTTGAGTTTGGATTTGATGCTTTTGACTTGGTAACCATTGTGCCGAAAGTGATGTTATCAGAGCTAGAAAAATTTATGCAGATAGCGAATCAATCTTATGAAAACTTACGTCATATTGTAATCTATGTTCTGAAATATTGGTTATTTATTCCTTGGAAGTATCTAATAAAAAATCGTTCCACATCTATAAATTGAATTTGTATTACGATATACCATTTGATTGATTCTTCATATACACATATAGCTTTATCTACTAGTGGACACTTTATACGACATTTATATAAATGTAGGTTGATTATTCCGTAAATATTTCTATCTCTGCAGCGACAGGTAGGTACCCTACTTGACGTCTTTATTGAAGTATATGTAACATAGTGTAAGAGATTATAATCCTTCAATATTAAGTACATACATTCTCTTGATAACATTTACAGTTTTTATTAAAAGGCAAGTACTTTAAGTATATTTCATTAACGTCATTGAGAATCTTTCGATGGACAAATTCCTATCCTACTTCTATTTCAAAGTAAATGAGCATCTTATTGACATCTATAATTACTGCATTGGATAATATGTAGCTAAATTACATCAAAGTTTAATAATCTCGTATATATATAATTTGAAGTTAGCCTGTCAAAATAAATCACAATAAAACAACACATGCTATCTCCATTTATTAAACAATATACTTATTCCAGATAAGAGACATCGATTAAGATACTAAATATATATGTATTAATAGGCACCAAAAGTATAACTATGATTCAAAATCTAAAACTTCATCAAAACTACTGTAGTATTTAGTGCTCATACATAAACGCCAAGCTACAAATCTATTTTAAATATATATGCAGTGTTTATTCAAGAATTCTTAGCTGCAGTGTCTAAAACTATTGTTGTTTTGTAAGCAATACAAATGAAGCTCCCAAGAACCATCAGCCAGAAATTCTATAGAACGACTTGTAACTATTGCTGTCAATAGCTTTAATAGACACTATTATTTACCTCCATTTGGAAGATCTTTAAACCTATATATATACCCCATTTACATAAGCATAAAAACATATTAAAGTTTTTTGATATAATAATGGTGCAATACTTGAATATCGTTTATGGAAAGGCATCAAATTACAAAACTTAGTTTTTGAAGATATCGGAATTAATTTCGAAATTAAGTAAATTGATATAAAATCTAGAATTTTTGATTAGGTGGATATGAAAACGTAGCTAGAATTCAATTTAGTTTGCTTGAAATGGCTCTTATATAATTTAAAATTATAGGTATAGACCATTTAAAGAGAAGGTCGGCGACTGTGTTAGTATGACTGCATCTTTCGATCTTATAAATAAACATATATTCTATTTAAAGAATTTTGAGCCATTTTAAATGTGTGTTGAATTGGAACATATGTCTAGGCTTGATATAATGATACATCAAGTTATATTGAGGGTAGATCTTGAATAGTTGAAATAAGCTTCCTATACATTTCCTCTGGGGCGTCACATTACTAGATTTCTATCGTAGAAGGTACCCTTTCCTATGGAAAGAGTTACATCAATACTACAACTGAAACCATTTCGAACCATCATGTTAAAAATCAGATACAAAGTGATACGCTCCCTATACAGTGGTCTTCTGTTCCTATGTATGGGCACAACATTTTAAATGATCCATATTAAAACATGCTAATACTCTAAATGAATTTGTCTTCATACAATGTCGAGAATCACTGTTCCATCCTTATCTATCGGCAGAGTTTTACTATAAGTTCCAAAATATAAAGGTATATTTTGCTACTAACCTAAGCTTGAAAAGAAGCTTAGTAGATGGGGCTTTTCAACACCTATAACTATAGTCCCTTGCTTTAATGGAATTTAACAGACTACTGATGTGGTCATGGAATTCAAATACTATATGATGTACGATTTGACACAACAATTATTCTTGATATAGGTGCTGGATTTCAGCTTCATTCAAAGTATGGATATCAACTCCATATCATTTATCCGATATCGGATGTTTCAAAATATTGGAAAGTACCTTCAACCAAAGGATTTCTCAATTTAAAAAGGTAAAGTGCCGAGATAAAACAGCATAGATATTTTGGATTACGAATTATAATGTGTAGGCATTCATCTATGAAACATTAATCGCTGATGCAAGTACCTCTCCATTATCCTTTATCCGCTAAGGTTTATTATAAAAACATACAGATGATATCTAAATCACGATTTTAAAATTTAGCTGCCATATAATTTTCACCATAAACGTAGACTACTCTAGTTGGTACCTATCACTCCAAGTCACTTCAATATTTCTAGAGGCCTGGAGGAATGGACTCCAACTAGAATACCATCGTTGATTGCCTCACTACCTCCTATAGACAATCCATATGTATAACCAACACGACATTCTAATTATACATCTATTTTCTATTTTTACTATATGACCTATACCATGCGTTCGACACATTTATCTCACATTTCCAAATATTGCATTTAGAATTCTTTAAAGAACATAGCCTAATTGCTTGAAAGGTTTATAGTGCTAGATTTTTTCGTATACGTGCGACTCTTGCAAAAATGATTTAATAATTCTATTTTTATGTACTTTGAAATGACATATCCTAGAATTCAATCGCATTGAAGAGGCGTCTTCTATGAAAAAATGGAGTGTAGATGTATTTAACAAGTTCTCCGCCCTCCGGTAGGTATTAATAGAGATACCTAATGTTCATAAAAAAACTAGGTATATTAGATGACATCCAAATCCAGGTCACGATCTGCCCATCCCAATTAGCTAAATAACATTTTCAAGTGATGGCGAACCTCATACAAGTTGTTACTTTGACGAAAACTCCTTTTGTCATAATCCGCTGCTGACTAACGGAAAGTTTAGTACGAGCGGAGTTACAGGCTGATGTGGAATAACGGTAGTCCAAATTAGTCACTAATTGACATTAAGCTTCTTATTTGGTAAGTAGGTTTATTCTTCAAGGAAATACAAACGATAGAGTTCTACAGAAACCTAAATTTGATAAGCCCTGGGTACTTCATTCCGAATTAAATGCTCCTTTTTCAAGCTTAATCATGAGTGTAAGCCTACTAATTCGGAACGATTTGGTAGATGGGTTGAACTGGCTTAGTAAAGTATAAGTTGGCTTGCGCACCTAATTATTCCTGCATTAACTTCAGCCTTGTCTCAACCTTGGTTAGGCATCCATGACCAAGGTTATCAGAGTCTGGAAGTGAAGTGGGTCCAAGAGCTTATTTCCAAAACCAATCTTTTGAAGGCAAGCCAATTTGTCTCGCTTTGATATCTATTTTAGTCCAGCTGCTGAAACTTATTGGCAGCTGTAAAAACGAAACCTTTAAAAGGGCAGCTCCAAGTCAGCTGGTCCCATACAATTTCCAATCAATCTGCCTTCATTCAATTTGAATTGTTCAAGTTCCAAATCCAGGGCAAAAGGAGTTCTTTTGTCATTTTGAAGGTAAAATAAGCGATGCAGTCCGTTACCAGCTTCAAGTTCAGGATAACCGAGTCCAAGACCATAACCAAAACCAAACCACCCAAGGTAGTCAGCGACAACAACTGTGACTTTTGTTTCCAACGCCACCTCAAATGCGATAGGGAACCGACATGCGGTTGTTGCAGGAGATTGAATTTGGTTTGCAAATACACAAGAGTTTCGATGCGAAAGCGACGCTTGAAGAGCTACAACGGTCAAGTAGGAGTTTTGCTGCTCACCCCACCCAAACAAGCTACCCCGATAGCACTACCTATAAAGAACTATCAGAGAACTGAGACTATGCGCAAGCTCCACTTACTTCCCAACAAATCGCTACTAATGAATGTGATGGTACTGTTCCAGTTTCCAAGTTTAGAGACCAGCAATCCCGACCTACAACTCATGCTAAAAGTGATATCGGAAGTCGTACTTATTGGGCGGAGGAAGATAACGCCACCGCTTACCGGCAAAAAGACCTTCGTCGAAAGCTGCATACTAGAAAGAGCAACCGACCTATTCTTCCAAGTACAAAACAAACGGCTAAACTTCTTTACCAAAGAGACCTACCTCAGCCGACCGCGAGCCAGCGTGTTGAAGCTGGCCATAATAACTGCCGGATTGCGAAATTTGAGGAACGAGTTCGACGTAAGCCAAATTTACACGCACTTTTTGGATCAACTTTTCAAGGAGCTGGCGCCTAGTAAAATAATGCCCTGTCTGGATTTCGTCCAAGCGTTGGTCATCACCCTCAACTGCCTTTTGGACGAGCAACGTACCATCAACATCGCCTGCCGTCTCTACACGGTAGCCCTTAAAATAGCGCAGCTGATGGGGCTGCACAACATATCCTTCTCCAAAGACAAGATGCAGCTGGAGAAGATCTACACCTACAACTCCCTTGTCCACCTCATAGCCCATAGCAATTTACTTTTGATCCCAGTACCCTTTACCACCAGCCACAACTACATGCTTCTCTTCCAGAACGAAGTAATTGAGAAGGGGGACTACATGCTGACTTTCCACCTAGTAATCAACTTTATCAACCATGGACTCTACGAGATCAACTGCCTCCAATATAAAACCATTGGCAACCCGTACACCGAAGACTTGGCCAACGAATTGCACAAAGGCTCCAAACGCATCTTCAAAGCTAGCTTTGAGCTCCTCATTCAAATGCAACAGCTCAAAAGCACCCACCCCAATGGCCAAGAATTGGAGGACATCATCCACCTACTTTCTATCTACCACCACTACTTCCAATTCTTCACCAACACTTTGCACTACTACAGCTATAAGCAGTACGGCAAATACTGTGACGAGATCTACAAGTCCAGTGAGAAGCTGGTGGCAGCGTTGGCCCGCATACCTACCTACTTCTGCAACCCCTTTTTATCATCCATATTGACGCAGACTATATGTTTCGCCTCGCGGCTACCTCAAGAACCGCCCTTTTTGCAGGTTGGGATGGACTTGTATCGTAGTTTCTCTCATACCCCCTTTGCCAACTTCTTCATCTATGATCACAAGTTTTTAACTGCTACAAGACATGGTAAAATGGAGTTGTCCAATAAGTAGAAGCTAAGGAAGCACCTCCTTTATTTAATGCTAATGTTGATTATTAAATGCATCCCTATATCTTACTATTTAGCCCCACTTTTTATCTTAAATTGGTACTAGCAGATATCGAATCTATCTGTGTATAGTTGTAAAGTCTGATTTTAGCCTGATTGAAATATTTAGAATTAAGTTTAGTAAACTGTAGATCTTTCCTTTCTAGGTCGATAAGCTATTTTATAAAAGTTGGGCATATATAATTATAGTTTTTAAATAAAGTTTAAATATCTAAATTCTATACTGTATGAGATATATATGTATGTTTATAAGGAATCAGCAGCCATCAAAATATTATTTTAATAATTAATATTTACAGCTCGGTTCAGAAAAGCTATATAGCTTTTTGTAAGAATAGTTTGAAAAAATTTACATAGTTTTCCTAAAAAGAGTATTCTTTGTTCTACTGCTATTGAGCTAAAAATCAATAATAAGAACCGATAGTTCCCATCACTCTCGGTAATATAGGCTAAACTTTTATGATTTGATGTCCATAACCATCTTAGAATGTAAAAACTAAACATATAACAAGGTATCCCAAAAGCCGGAAATATAGTCATCCAAATAAGAAGTTTATCACGTCATTACCAAAGGAGTTTGAAGTTGAAGTCTTGGAAGAATCCAACTCCAAAATTTACATTCAACTCAAATCAGTTTTATCCAATAGCCCAAGTAAGTAGCCAATCCAACCAATCATCACCTTTACAGTTTCCACCTACCACGACAAAAAGGTCCAAAACTCTGAATTCTTTGCCATCTCAAATCAAAACCAACTCAACTTTTAAAATCAAAGCAACTACCAACATGAGTGTAAGAATCAATGCCAAAGCCGAAAATTCCGAACTGGAAGGGGAGCGCCTCCTGCCAATTGCCAACGTAGGTCGTATAATGAAACGTGCCTTACCCGACAATGCCAAAATTTCCAAAGAATCCAAAGAGATTATCCAAGAGTGTGCTTCAGAGTTTATTAGCTTTATTACGAGTGAAGCTAGTGACCGTTGTTTACAAGAGAAACGTAAGACTATCAATGGGGAAGATATTTTATGGTCTATGCATAGTTTAGGCTTTGAGAACTACTCGGAAGCTTTAAAGATCTACTTGGCCAAGATTCGAGAGGTATAGTTTTTATTTTATTGTGCTTTGATTTAACTTTTGTAAAACAAAATAACTAACATTCTTTGTTCTTTTTGATAAATAGGCTATGAAGATGGAACGGGGTGAAGAAGATACGACAAAGCAGGAGGATACTTTGACTGATGACGAGCATGGTGAATCTTCGGCTAACCGAGCCCTCCTACCTAAACCTCGCAACTTCATCGTTTAACTTAGCTACCAGCTACTTTATTACATGTTAAGGAATCTGAACGTATATAAAAGCACTACCACTTTTTTATTTTGTTGAAGGAAGCTGATACTATACGCTTTATCTTTTTCATTTATAATACCTTTGATCGCTTCAATCCAAATGGTTTTTCAACAAGTCCTTGGCTACTTGCTTTAAATTTACAAGACGCTTAAATAGCTTTCTAGATGTAGTCTTAGGGATACTAATTGGAAATCCAATGCTAATGAATATATATAGGTCTTCACCAAGGTAGTTATTGGCACTACGGTTCAATAAGCTCAGTAACTTTTAGATAGTCTATTATCTAAACTCTTCAAACTAAATAAAAAGTAAGTACTAAAGATTTGCAATAGAGCCTTCAAAGAAGGTATAAATTTACAAGTTGGATTAGCCTTTATAATTAGCTTTTAATACATTTATCGTAGCAAAGCTTAGTGTACAGATCACCAGTATAAGAGCTAATGATATAGATGAAGGTAATTCGGCTTCCAGCTTCAATACATCTAGATATCCTAGCAACCACTGCCTATTACATAATTTTAGAACTTATATCGCTTTTAAAATTATACCAATCTTGATATAAAATCAAACGACATTTCTATCAAAGACTTCATAAATCTCACAGTGCACTCCATTTGTTGACAAGGTATAGTTCCTTTGTACTCCACCACTCTCATTCCGCTTTACATGCAGTAATTGAAACTCAGGCAGGATGTGGGTATACCTAATTTAATAAAGTTAATTAAGTATTCAATCCAACTACTAAAAATACTGGAACAGCTGACCAATGCCAATTCCTCTATTAATTAGCTCCATAAACTTGGGATCGGTGACTACAACTTTACTTTTGGCGTTGCAGACAACCTTTATAAATTGATGTTAGACCACCTTTGTATTTAAGAGAGAATATTTACTTTGTTATTGTAAAGTAAGTTGATTTCCCTTAGATATACATCTTGCAAAGACTTGGAATTGGCTTCTAAATTGACGACTTTGATGTTGGATATGATGTCCACCTTTATAGGGGCGTTGTAGTAGGCACTAGAGATGGCAGATACTTGGTTATTTTTGAAAACTAATAATTTACCTTAGGATACGCTGGAGGTTTCCATTGGAAGTTAGGATTATACGCTCCAGTGGTGTATATCCATCAGGAAGGGTAGCTGTAGTTACGTTTAGTGAAAAGGAGACATTAAGTTGAGATGGACTGTTGGTTCGATTTGTTGACGGATCTTTTGTAAGGTCAGCTTGGACTGGTTGGTCGTCGAAGGCAGTATTGAAGAAGTTTATGAGCTCTATCGACTGTGCTGAAAGTTTCTGAGAACTTTGGATATCTAGAATTGGATATGGGATGACGGTTAGTTAGAGATTTGGTTTTAGTATATACCTTGATATCGACTGATAACCGTGGTGAGAAAGAGTATTGGGATGGTAAAGGAAAGTCGCATTTTGCTAAGGAATTAAAAATTGGATCTTTGAGAGTGAAGTGTAAGATTCCATCAATATACCTTTAGCTTCAGGTCATTGATCCCTTTCAAGCTAAATTGATAGTGTGTTATTTGGATTTTTTTTGTAACATCCCTCAGTTTTTATGGAGAAACCCAACAGCAACGTCAATATTATCTATATAAAGAAAGTTGAGCTGCCTCTTATAATATAATAAAGCTATCAGCACTTTTAGCCCACGTTCAAATGTTATATTTTTATAAAAGAACGTGAATGAATGGGAACTTGTTACAACTATTTCATATGCATAAAACGAACCTTTATAGTGAGCAATATAAGTCAAAAGACTAATGCTTCAATAAACCAATACCTTTTAAAACTGATTCTAGCTTTCAACGTTTGTTTTCTACTTGTAACTGGTAAATATATTAGCTATACTTTGAATAGATTTTAATCGTAACAAACTATTGGCATGTGTCTGCTATGATAGTATTGTTTACTTGATATGCGATAGGACACCAGTTTCTTATTTTACAACTTTGAGCCGTGTATAGCTTATATATATAGACAAGAACTACTTGAAATAAATAAATGCCATATATAGTCAAGCAAAAGTTAGTACACTTCCATATACAAATGAATACATACAACTTCAATATTCAAGTCTCAAACGAACTATATATATAATATACAAACAAACCAAAAATCTTGTATAAAATAATCAATTTTAGTACATACGAATAATTATGGCCACTCAAAACCACCTATATCCAAAATTGCGTTAACGACGACGTTGGCTATTGGTCATCAGCACCAGCTTTTTCTTACCCCCTTTCTTGCTGCCCTTAGGTTCCAAAAGTGCGATATCGGGGATCTCAAAGTTGTAGGTAGAATTGGAAGTACGGTAGTACTCGGCATCTTCAGCAGGGGTGGCACTAGGTTTATTGGTGGCCCACGAGGTAGTTGAGGTGCGAACGCGATTGGCCATCTCAGCCCAACGGCCGGGGCTGGAGGCATTGGCTGCTTGCTGCGGCTGCAGTTGTGGAGATGGAGTTGGACTCTCTGATATAGGAGGAAAGTCGAAACCACTTCGATCGCTGTCGTTAGGTGTAGAGTAAAAGGTGGGGAAAGCGTCAGGATCCATTTGGAAGATGAAGTCGTCGCTAGGACCTTGTAACGAGCTATAAAAGTTGCTGTCAGCCCTGGCATTAGCCTTGGCTTCTTGGCGACGTTTGGCTTTTAAGTGGCGAGACCGGGCCTCCAAAGCACCTTTAAATTTGTTCAAAGTGTGCTTTGGCACGATGGCTTCAAGGTCGATCTCAACGAAGCTGATGTCACATCCTAAAGGTAAGAAGGACATGTATTTAAACCTTCTGCGGAAATCCTATAGATATTAGTTGAAATTTAAAAAGGCATTTACGTCATCGACGGTTGATTCTTCGAAATGTACAGCTTTGACGTCGAGAGTAGTAGGTAGGTTAGGACCTAGACCATCAGCGAGGATGCGGGCATGCAAGGGGTGCAGGTAGAGATGCTGACCGTCGTCGCTGCGATAGAAGTGGGCAATGCGATCGTGATCTACGATCTCATGCCCGTGGGTCGATCCAACCGAGGTATCGTTGGGTGAATGGGATCCAGTAAACTCATCCTAAATTATTGAATAAAAATCACTTAAATAGGCTTACCAAAGACATAGCTCCAAACGAACTAGTTATAACTTCCGTACTGAATCCTGGAACCAAACTCTCATTGGGTTTAGGGAGCTTGACATGGGGACGTGGGGATGATGGGTTAGCTCCCAAAGCTTTACGGTGCTTAGCCTCCAGCAACTTGGAACGGTAACTGCCATCTCTAGGAGATTTGAGCTCGGTCATAGTCTTTTCGATAGCTTTGATGGCATCGCTTATAAAAGGTAGCTCCAGCTCATCCCCTAATATCAGAGCGTCGTTATAAGCTTCCTCCAAATCGGCCTTTTCCTTCTTCAAAGAGCTGATGAGGTACTCGTTGGAAGCCAAAATAAATTTGGCAAAGGGTAAAGCTCCTGGAGTGAAGTCCCAAGGCAACGTCTCGAAGCTGTCAATATCGGAATCGATAGGCTGGTTTTTAGCCGAAGCATCGGCGCTCATCCAAGCCTTTTTAACCCATAGGCTCTCGTCCTCTGGCATTGTTAACATGCCACTCTAAAAATATATCATTAATATGACAATTTTAAAAAATGTATACCATATGTCTATGGATGAGTCGCATAGTTATGTTGGATTTGGAACCTTCGGAAGCTGAAGCATTCTCGGTGGTCATCCAGAGCAAAACTGGCTTGAGTGCTTTGGCGTAGATAGAGTCGTAACAGATAGGGCACTTACGCCAGCTACGTTTGGAATCCAAATTCCCAAGGGACAGGTAGTGCAGAATACAGGAGTAGCAATAGGTGTGGCCGCATGCAGTCATGCGTGGAGCACATGGTTTGTCTAGACAAATTGGACAACTCAATTCCGAAGCCGAGGTAACAATCTATAAAAGTTAGCTCAATTGACAAAGCTGAACTTACCACTTGCTCAACATCCGTCCACTCGACGTACTGATCTAAATTTCCAAAATTTAATTTAGAAGGCTGTTGCAACTAATTAAATCGAGCTATAGATATTTGAAATAATGACTCACCAGGATCAACAAGTTGAGCTGTATAATCTCCATCGCTTCGAACTAGGAATCGGAAACTATTTGCATTAATTTATAGTAGACAAGGAAAGTTACTTGGCGTTCATAAACCGGTACTTGTTAAAAGGTGGGTGGATTGATGAGCTTTGAGAGTAGCGAGTACGGTGGTGGTTCGTTACGACCGTCGTTTGACGTGGGGGCAAGGTGAAGTTGAGTAGATGGTTCAGGTTGACCTTCCCTTTGCGTCCCATCGATGCGAAAACCTATATTTTTAAAAGTCCAGCCCATAAGTATCAAATAAAGATAAAACTGCTTAAACGTACATCGTCGATATCATTGGGGCTATAAGCCAGATTCGGCTTACGCGAATTAGATGCTACTGAAATTGCTACATTCTTAGGGGTGCCCTTCTTAGGAGCCGCTTTCTGTTTGTTTTCGCCTTCCACGCTCGATCCATTTGGAACTTTGTTGTGCTTGTATCGTCCTCCCTTGTTCTTTTTATTTTGGTTATCCTTGTGATTGGTAAGTTGGTTTTGGTAGTTGTTCTTATAGTTCAAATCTAAAACAGATGTTAGTAAGTGCACAAATAAACTCCAATTTAGGAGCAAAACTAAAAGAAGCTTGTAATGCTTAAACAAGGAATTTGAAAGGGAGATCATCTATTGTACTTACGTTTAAAGTTGGCTCTTCTACTTTCGTTGGAACTTGAGCTACTGGTCGCTAGTTGCTTGGAAGAACTTGAGTTGATAGCTGCGTTCGCTGCATTGGGTAAAAAAGGTGTGGCACTTGCATTGAGAGCCATGTCTGGATCGGTTAAATTGGACAATTTAAGAACTACCGAATACATGTTAGTAAAAGGCTATAGCTAACAAAAACTAGTAAAAACGCAAGCTTTAAAATAAAATATAGAATATCTGCAATTGAATTACACGGATAAAAGCTCAAGCAAGTAAAATTCTTGACGTCTTTAGAACTCTTTAGCAATGCGCAGTAATAGTCGGATATTAAATAGCAAGTACCTATCTAATGTTAACAGTCGATAAATCGGTAGGATCTATTTGAATTGTACAATTGAAACTTATCAATTCAATATAAATCCTTTGTTGTGAGGTTGGGTTGTAGTAGATCTTTGGCTAGACAGCAAAGATTCAAATTGGCTTTCAGCTTCTGCTTTAATTTGGTTTTGCTTCCAGGAACTAACCTGATTGACTATGCTCAGTGCTATGCAATGAACTCCGACTCAAGGAAATTGCTCCTAGAATCTTGAAGCCCATTGGACTTGTCTATTTAGCCATTTTAGCCAATGAGCCGGCACTGTGACTGACTTTGATTCTTAAAAAAGATTTAACCCACAATCAATAAGGTTCGAGTTCTAAAAATGTGTAGGAGTGCAAAACTTATTCTCTACCCGTTTTGCTTTTAAAATGTAAGTCTAGTTCGCGTATATGTTTTGTTTAGATGATTACAAGTTTTTCTCTTAGTGATAATCTGCTGAATTTTACCATTTTCAATGGAATTCCTCGTTTCTGATTTTGCATATATACTAAATTGGCTCTAATCCAAATCATTTTACTAATTTTTATATTTAGGTACTATTCGACAGTGTTGAAATAAATACTATTATACCATATGCTTTATATCTAATTGACATTATATTTCTTTTTTACTTTAAATTGTTGATAATATTTCTATGTAAATAGATAGTTTTACCCAAGGCTATATATAAGTGAAAGATGGCTCACAGCTGTTGTAAAAATTTAGCAATTATAAATCCTTAGAAACACATAAGACAGCTGGTATTTTTACATAGTATGTCTATATGCATTCTATCTATAAATAGTTGTTGTGATTTTGAGTAAATTAGTCTATACATATTGACTGATATATTCAACTTTATAATCATCTAAAGTGCTATAAATTAAATATATAGTCCTTTAAGCTTACTACATTATATAAATGTATACGAATAAATCAGATAATGAGAATGAGTGTTGTTACTATCAGCTTTAATACAGCATTTACCTATACATATCTCCAAGATATAACTAAAGCCCCATTTAGAAATTCCAATCAATACTCAACTGTAAAAGCCAAGCCAAAACTCGTTGATATCAACTTTTTATTTTATAAAGCTAGAATGTCTCGGAAGGTTCGAAATGCTCATCAAGGACGATGGGTGAGGTTTCGATCTCCAGTTTCCCTAGCATATTCGGTAATAGGTCGATGTCGTGGTTAGTTTCGGGGCTATGTCCAGCTCGTTCACTGGCCGTCTCCTATTTTTAAAATTAAATACATTGCCTAGAACTTCAATGGCTGGGTATAAGACTTACCTGTGAGAAGAGTACCGTTTGCAAACGTTCGAGGATATAGTGGACGTCAGGGTTAGCTACCGATACCACTTCGTTGTATAAGGATTCGACTTCCCGAAGTTTAGTGTAGTAGTAGTCTCGCTCTCCTTCAATGCGGGTGACAGATCGCATAAGCTCGGCTACGTTTGTTTGTGTACGTTGCAGTAGTGGTGAGCCACCAAAATCGTTGTGGTTGGGGGATGAAATGTTTTGGGTGCGGCTGTTCTTTTTAGGTGAAATTAAGTAGTTGTTGGGTCGGTTGGCAAAGTGGGGGGATACCGGTTTACTACGCCCATAAGGTACGTTGGAAATCGAGGTCATGTTTATTTTTGGTGAGAACACCCGACTCGAAGGTCTAGCTTCGTCGCGTAGCTCTTGAGCGTTGTAGGTGCCACCGGGGAAATATTCCTCCCAGTATCCTTTCAAATAAACTAAAAATTCAAAGTTGTCTTGGAATCGCTTTTTGATAAGTTTGTTTACTGGTATCTCCTAGATCGAGTTTTAGACTGAATTGTATAAAGATTTAACCTTTCTTATCTTGTGTTTGTCGAAGCAGAGTTGAAGGATCTTGTAGTTGCCAATGTACTCGTGTTCCTGCTTGGCATCGTATTTCAGCTTATTTAAAGGTATATCGCCTTAAAATATTCAATAGACTATAAATAATTATCATTTACCATAGATTGAATCCATTATTTGGCAGTAGGCAATACCTTTTAGTATAAAAAATAAATTCAATTAGCAAAATTTAAAAACATTTTAAAAATAAATAGAAAGTAATTGCATTACTAACTATAAATTACCTGAACCCGCTTCCTCAACTTTCGTATAGTTCAACTGCAGCAATTCGTTGACCCACATCAACAGCTCGACCCTTCCAATTGGTTTCGACATTTTTATTGTTTTATTAGCGGCCTACAAACTGATAAATCTTGCAAAGGGATGAAATTGAGGAAATTGACTTGAACCAATTTTGATTGTCAATTTCTAATGAGTTTGAACCTTACTTGAGGACAATAGTACCAATTTGTAATTTAAATTTGCATGCTATACAAGTCAAGATTTGATCAAAATCTTTGGGAAGTAACTTCATCACTTACAGGTATATTCCACCATCCTTATCCAACTTCATGTTTCTGTAAAAGCTTAACCTATAAAAGTAATTTTAAATGAAGTATAAACAATACTTTGACTGGCATCAAAGAACTTAGCGTCTCTGTATCTATAAAGAAGCTAACCAAACTCTTTAAAACTAAAATATTAGATAGCCTTTCATCCGTTTGGAATTTATACAACAATACCAACCTTATTCAAAAATTACTATGTGAGGTCCATTAGCAGTCTTTATGGAGAAAATATGTGTATCTTTTTTGCTGCTATCATTACCGGTAGCTAATTGAGCACTGGTGGAGACTATTTTTCAATAGTAGTATACTGAGGTATTAAAGTATCATAAAAATTATATAAAATCAATACAATACTAAACTTTAAAAAACTATATATGTATAAAGTAGAGTCTTGGTTTCAAAGCATTTATTAATTGAGATTTGGTACTCAATATTTCCTGTTTATAATGCTAAATTCAGATTTGTGTATACTCCCATGAAAATTTTAAAGTATTATATTACTATTAAATTGTCGCTCCATTAAATTACCAACGACAGTAGGAAATTTAGTTTACAATAGGAAGAGTTACATACACTATAGTATATTTTCAACTGTGTTACCATTAAACATATATCTACAATGTTGGGTTGAAGTTGTAAAGTCGACGGGTATAGTGTAGCTTGATAAATCTACTATAAAGCTTAGTTATGTGCTTCAATAGCATATTTTTGGATTTGAGAAACTACTCTCGTAATCAATCTACCCCTACACATTTACCAAAGCACATCATATAGGGTCTTCAAATATAAAATACTATTATTAAATTTTACCCAAGTTGGAATCAAATTGCTTTTATTGTGGGTTAGTCCTTTAAAAGTTTGAGTTCCAGGAAATTTTAAAGTGAACTTCGGTAGTTGTTGGCTTCTCGGCTATCGTATTTACTAAGGCTGGTGCTGAAATGTCGGTAGTCTTGGACAAGTTCTTCAAAGCTGATAAGTTACTCTGGAACCAAATCTAAATTTTTCCAGATCAGTTGTTCCATTTGAAAACAAAGCATACTTGGTGATTTACATTACATTCCAACCAATAAACAATCACCATTTTTAATCAACTTGGCTCAACGATCCAAACTTCGAACTTACTCTCAAAGGTACCACCAAGTTGAAAGTCTAATAATCTCAATCACCCTTCCAAATACCAGCCAAAGATATGACGATAAAGAACCGAACTACCGAATTCCAAGCTGTTGTAAGGACCATAAAGAACCGACAGTCTCCCTTGAACAACAACCAACCACGTAAACCGGACAGCAACAAGTTGAGCAAAGGAGAATTTTCCAAGCAAGCAGGTATCATTAGTCAAAAGATTCAAGTTACCGCCCAAAAGCTACAGGACCTTACCAAACGTAAGTTGAACTCCATTTATTAAGTATTTTTTATTTATTAATGCAAATAGTGGCCAAACGTAAAACATTGTTCGATGATCGACCAAACGAAATTAATGTATAATTCAGCTTTATAAATAATACTAACTTATATTCTAGGAATTAACATTCGCAATAAAGCAAGATATCGCCAACATAAACCAACAGCTGAGCAGTTTGCAACAACTTAACAAATCGAAGACAGGGGCCAAGCAACAAGATGAACATCAGACCAATGTCGTTGCCAACTTACAAAATCAACTAGCTAACGCCAGTATGTCTTTCAAAGATGTGCTGGAAATACGGTCCGAAGTAACCTTTACTTTTTTGAAAAATACTTATACTTGTAAAGAATATAAAGGCCACAAACCAACGTAAGGAACAATTTGTCCACCAGCAAAGCTCTTTCCAAGCTGCTTCCACTTCAAGTAAAATTTAGGGTTTGGTTAGTTTTTAATTTTTTAACATAGATGGTATGGTACCCGACCCTCAAGCTAGCCCCGACTACTTAGCTTTGGATTTAGGCGACCCAGCTTTACAGCAGATGCAACTTATTGAACGCCAAGACAGCTTTGTTGACAATCGAGCTGCCGCTATTAATAATATTGAGTCTACTATTGCTGAATTAGGATCTGTTTTCCAGCAGTTGGCTACTATGGTCGCTGAACAAAGGGATGTAGTGCAGAGGTAACTACTTTTTAGTTTTAGAAGGGTGTTAAAATTTACTTTTTTGTTCTTAAAGGATCGATGCCAACGTAGAAAGTATTGAAACCAATGTCACTGGTGCCCAACAAGAGTTGTTGCAGTACTACACGTCTATCTCATCCAACCGCTGGTTGATCCTCAAGGTTTTTAGTGTCGTCCTCATGTTTTTAATCCTCTTTGTCCTACTGCGTTGAAATAATTTAGCTTTTGGTGGGATATTGATTCTACTACTTGTCGACTTTTCAGTTAATATAAAATTTGTAGATCGACACAATTATTCTTTAAAGGGAGGATGTAGGGGACAGTCCATAAAAACTTTACCCCTTTCCCAAGTTTAATTGGGCTTTATGGTATATAGATCTTGAATTAATTTTTAATTTATTGGAATATCTTTATATGCTTGCTTTCTAGGCATTCTACTTCTTTAATGGACTTTATTATTTGTGCTAATTTAGCTAGATAAATCGATCTAAATATAATGCTCTTTAAAGTGATATATACTGATGGTATTAAATTTTATATAATTATATACTTTTAAAGTAGGTGAGACCTTTCAATCCTTTCATTTAAATAATTGGTCGAACTTTTTCCGTTACTACCATCAATTGCATCGTATTCAAGCCTAATGATATCTTTACTAGAAATTTCATTTAAATGACTTGGAATTATAGCTAAACTAAACTATACTTAAGCCAGAGTACTGGACACCAACTAATTTTTTGTTGACTTGTAGGTTGGAGATCCATATACCCTTACTCCTAACATCAATTGTAACTTGTTACACTAGCTTTTGGTAGTGAAGTATCAGTTGATAGGTTAAAGGAGTACACCTTACTATCGTTGCAATTTGGATATATCAGAAATGAAAATGATTGTATGTGATAATTCTAGACTATTTTTCTTATTTTTTTGACTGAGTATCGTTTTATGAAGCCCAATTTTCAGGCCTATTTCACCTACGTATCGCCAATGCAACTTTAAGTTTGATCAACTAGTTTTTGGAGCTGGCACCCAACTTCCTGAAGTTGAAAGTCGGTCAAAGAGTTGTTTATAGCCCAAAACCTAATCAAAGTTTTAATTGAGATACATGGATTTTTATATAAAAGAGCTAGCCGCTGTAAAGTATATTATATTTCATTTTTTAAACTTTGACAATAAATATATGCTATACATAATAAATTCATCACCGATACATTTAATTATATTTATTGAGTTTTAGCCTCTCTATTTTTACAGTGAATAGTATATCTATGTAAATTTACCTTGGCAAATTGCATTATATATTATATCTATCCAAAACCTTTATAGTTTTAAATATATTTAGCATCCACTAAGCTGGTTGCTAATTTCATAATGCTAAATGAATCTTTAAATCCTCTTTATTGTATAGTTTGAATAGATGTAAAGTTTACGTAAAGCATAATACACTATATTGAAACCTTGCTAAAACTTTCTCAGTGCCAACATGTACATTGGTATCGAAAACTACTATTATAAAACTAAATAAAAACAATTGCAAGTTTTTATTTTATCGGGATACTAAATTATCCTCCTTAATTTCTGTCTCATCCACAGGTCTATACCTTACTAGATTGGGTATCTTGCTATGCACCATATCTCTGTACAACCCCATTAACTTCATACTAACGAAACACTTCCAATCTATCTCCTCTAAATCCAAAAAGTAATTTCTAGCCTCACATTCCTTGGGTAAAATATCATCTAAATGTTTTCGAACTATGGACCACCCTTTACCGTTGTAGTGGAGATCTAAAGCCCGAATGATTCTATGAAGATGCATTTGGATTATCGTATGGAAAGCAGGTTTGATGCAGGTCTTGTAGAGACTTAGCTAGTTGGTAGGCACCTTCTTCCTTGAAGACTTTAATTTTTAAGTTGGTGGTTTGGGTTAAAGTAGGTTGGTAGCATTTTATACCACTGAGGTCGCGGATAGCGAAACCTACGAGATTGTATTTGTTCTCATGAGTGTTGAATTTGAATCTAGCCATGACGTTTTGCAAATGGGCTTCAAAGGCAAAACCATACTTGAAGACGGGGACCAAGAAACACTGTAAAAATAGTTGACAGTAGTGCTGGAAGAATTGAACTCTCTCAATCTCAGTATCTAACTTCAATAGCGTCTTTAAGACGTAACTCTTATCTGGATTACGTTCGGTCAAAGCAGCACATACGATCACTTTCTCATTGGGACATAGTAGATCGACATCCTCACGTAAGATACAGGACAGGTGGCGGGCGATATCGGGGTCTGCGTGATTAACTTGGATACTAGCCATCTCATCTACAATTACCAGCTTAGACTTATCGTCGATTACATGGTCGGCAATTGGTTTTATATGGGGCCCAGCAAAGGTACCGTAAGGAGATATAGTACGTAAACTTGAGGTGACTTTAATGCCTATAGTCACTTTGACAGCTAGACTGGGTAGGGAATCTAAGACTAGAGTACGTAAAGCACATTGGGCTCGCGAGCTGAAAGCTAAGTTGAGGTTGCGGGCGAATGGAAATTTTTCCAAGATGTTGGGGATCTGTAGTTCATGGATGGGGATGATGGCTTCAATTTGAGGGTTGAAATTTACATCTTTGTCTTTGATTAATGGTTGCAATAACGATTCGTATGGACCTAGTATGGTGACTTCAGATTTAGGAACTACGAACAAATATATTTTAGGGGTCAATAAGTCGTTACAAGGATCTATAGGAGGGATTGGTGGTAAAGCAAACCTAGTCTTGTTCATGGGGTGGGTGGGATGTCCTTCGACTATCGACTGTTCCCAATCTAAACTGGAGTTTGCAAAGGTGGGGTGTGGTTTACGGCTACGATAAGCTTGGTCTTGGTGCTCTACGCAACTTACAAGTTCACCTAAGATTGGTAGAACTAAAGCTGGTTCGAGTTGATTCCAAAGTTGGATTTGGGATATCAATAGCTCGGGTCCTTGTAAAAGGGTGATGGCGTTGGAGTCGAAGAAGTAGATAGGGAAAGTTATATCTTCGGTGTCGATAAAATTGATCTTCTTTTTATTTTGGACTTGGTTGTAGGTGAGTATATTTTGTAGACCAAAGTAGAATCCTGAGTTGGTTGTGGTGGAAGCGTTGGGTTCAACTAGCTGACAGAATTCCAAGTAGCTGGGGTAGAGTTGTTGAATCTCATGAGGAAGGTCTTGGAATCGAACCAGGAAGGCGTCAACTAAACGTTCGTTAATTAAAGAAGTCAGTAGTCGCGATAACATGGCCTGTTGGGCTAAAGCGAAGGTATCTCCATCTTTACAAAGCTGGGGTTGGTTTTTGTTGATTTTTTCGTTTGTGGTTAGCATCTCAGTTGGTTTAGGTTAAAGAAAGCCAGGAATGAGAGGTTACCTGCCTGCTATATATATGACCTATAATTAAAGCTAGACAATTTAAATTAGACTGTCTTTAACCTTTCGTTCATCTATGTTCTGTGCTCATCCTGAGAAATTTACTAAATTTGGCATTTTAGAGAAAGGAAGCTTCCGTATTTCTATAGTTGGAAAACTATAAGTTGAGCAAGCATAATTTGATCAGCTAATTGGCCAATAGATTGAAGCTATCTGATACTTTTAGTTCCATCAGATAATAAGATGGAAGGTGAATAAAGTATGCTATAGGGATGATGGAAATCTGATCTAGCTCTTGAAGATAACGATCTGGGTGGTTGAGAATGGCAATCGACGCACTAAAATTTGAGTTTGGAAAGCAAATAAAGGAATGAGCGCTTCAATTAGGATTTTATCTGATGGGAGGATGTAAGAAGTAGCGTAGTTAGATTGGGATTATATCTACATTTTATACAGCTGTAGAAATACAATTTGAATTGCATATGATAAGAATCAACTTGATAAAAACATTGTAATTGAAAATACAATTTTATTACTTTCCAAAAGATAGGATGGAAATGTAAGTATTTTGGATTTGAAATATCAAACATTGTAAACTTCAAACAAAATTTTAGGAGTAGTATATTGAGCTAGTTGCCATATTTCTTGCTGTTTTTCAAAGTATTGAAATGACATTGATTAAAAGCTCTATTAAGTCGATGAATCTTGTCAAGTTGAATGATAAAATTTGAGTTAAATTTATGATCATCTAGGTTAGTTGAAAGTCTATTCAATCGCTATAATAAAGCTATGTACGAGTTACTTGTGATGGATAGTAAATTGCAGCTGACTAGGAAATAAGTGGTTAGCTCAGTCTAAAACAATTTGACTTGATGTAAATATACTTTCAAGTCAATTGTGTAAATTGGCTAGATTGTAAAGACGATAAGTGGTAGCTTGCTACAAGATTCCCATCCATCAATCTAAAATTTAACTATAGCGAAGTTACCATCACCATCTCTCTATTTCAAAGTACGAATAGGTGATGTAGAAACTTTAAGTTGGATATCAAAGTACCAAATACTCGATATCCTTTTAAAATTGAAAATCGAATGTACATAGCATAAACCTAAACACCATCATCTATATTTTACAACAGATGCTGTATTATTCCTAATGTGCTTATAAACTAATCGAGCTAAATATACAAGATTCTTCTTCAACTTCTATAAAACTTGAGTCAATTAATGCCAATTGAGGTAAAGGAATTCAACAAGCTGTTAAAAAATGTATTGGATTATACCAAATAACCAAGCCAATATAGTCTAAATAACACACTACTTTTACTAAATGGTGTTTTCTTAATGTAATTTGAGGATTTCACAAATTAAACTCTAAGCCATTAAATTTTGAAGTTCTGAATCTCTATTGGCTATAAAAAGATTGCAATTGATTTTTGAAAATGAGTAGCAACTATTGCTTATGTTAGGAAATGGTCAAATTTCCCAATCCAACTTTCCAATACAAAGCCTCAAATCCATTATAAAGTTTAAACCGATCATAATGAGATCTGATGGGAAATGAAAACTGACATAAACCTACGTCAGAATGAACTGCTTTACTCTACTCAATTACGTACTTCAATCTACCATATCGAGCTAAAGTTATAAAATGTATATAGACCTGGCACTACCTTGAATAAAGACCCATACAATTTTTAATACTAACAATGGAAGTAACGACAAACTCAACCGTAAACACCAAAAGGGGTCTTTGGCTAAAGTTAATCAAAAGCTACTGGCAAGACTATGTAACATTGATTTTGATTGGCATACTCAGCATCGTCTTCTACAAGCTACCACCAGCAGCCACTAGAGTTTTCCCAATCTCCAACGATTTGCTACCTTCCTCGACATCCAATGCAACACTGAATGCGACACAACATAATCCCAATAACTTCAACAGCTACGAGCAGGACCTAAGCTACCCTATCAAGGATGAGATTATACCCCTATGGCTATCGGCTCTAATTTCGGTTCTGTTCAACTTGCTTATTTTTGGGATTTACTTGGTTCGGAATCGGGACCCCAAAGACTTTATGGCTAGTTTAATGGGCATGCTGTACAGTTTGGCTGGATCCAGTTTCTTTCAAGTTACTATCAAGTGGTTAATCGGTGGTACTAGACCCTTCTTTTTGACGATATGTCAGCCCAATTTGGACAAGTTGAGTACGGAAGGGATTGCTAAGCTAGGGCAAGGGTTCGGTAGCCAATTTTTCGATCGCAGTATTTGTAATGGCGATTATAGTTTGGTTTCCGATGCTTTACAATCTTTCCCTTCAGGCCACAGTAACTGTGCCTTTGCTGGTCTACTGTTTTCGACAATCTACTTGAACGCCAAGTTGAAACTCTTTGGAAACCATCAATCTTCCTATTTAAAGTTGATTGTTGTTACCTTTCCGGTTTTACTGGCTACTGTATTGAGTTTGACACGATTGGTGGATTATACGCACCATTGGTACGATATCTTTGCTGGATCGGTTATTGGTATTGTTTTTGCGGTTATTAGCTATAGGATGGTCTATTGTTCGGTTTGGGATTACAAGAATAACCATGTTGCATTGCCGAAGCTTGAGGAGGATTTGCAAGTTGGTGTTGGCAATGAGCTACATAGTTATCCGTAGTGAGTTAGATAGATAAGCTTTTGAAGGCTATGGAGCTGATTCTTTGGCTATGTGTACATGTGAGTATCCAGCATCCATTTATATTCTCCAAGAATCGGATTTATTGACTGCTATCACCCTTTCAAAAGTCTTGAATATCTCCTCCCTATAATAAACTTTTCCTTGTATTTCTTTGTGATGTGGAGTTTAAATTTTACTTATGCTTGATTTGTCATTCCAAATTACAAATTTAGAAATGATGTATTGGCTCCTATAAAATAAACCAAGTTGCTGATAGCTATCTTTACGTCTTAAAGAAATGAACATCAACCTGAACAACGCCAATAGTCTGAAGTACGACCAACTTCGCCAGGAAGTCAACTTACCCAAGCGACCCATCGAATTGAAATGTACATTCAAAGCCACTATCCGTAGAGTGGTTGTCAATTACTCTATGAGCTACGACGAGTAAGTTTACTTTGTAATGTATTTTTGTTGATATATTCTTTTCATAGGTTAGTTGTCTTCGTAACTCGACTATTCAAACCACAACTCGATAAAACCTTCCAAAGTTTGGTTTTAAAGTATAAGGATGAAGGTACATTTACATTTATAATTCTCATTTATTAAGCTTTTTAGATGGAGATTTAAGTCAGTATTGTCGACGATATAGATATAAACCATGCTTTAGTGAACACGAGTATATTGAAGCTACATATCTATGGTAGTTTATTTTTAATGAAAGCAATTATTTACCTTTTCTTTAAAATAGATTCGGAATCGGCTGAAATTGCCACCCACGGCAACTTGAACGCTCAAATCGTCGACTTGAAGAGCAGTATTGAGCAACTGAGTGCAAAACTGAGTTTGCTTACCACTAAATTGAACCATATGGAACTTTCTGCCTCAACTACCGATCATTCGAAATCTCCAAAAGCACCCCTCTACCCAAAAGTCTTAAGTCCAGATGAGATTGGTACTTTTACTATTAAGGAAAAATACTAACTATTTCCTATAGATAATTTAACCTTTAGTGGGAATCAGGGTAAGGCCGACAAGAAGGATGCTAATTTAGACGACGATTTTATCACTACGCCTCAGTCATACTCCAACAAGTATTACAGTAGCAACGCTACCCAACAAACTCAAGTCAGCCAACCGTCCCAACCACTTCAGCAGACACAGCAACAGGTACCTCAGACTCAACCTCACCAACAACAACAGCAGCAGCATGTGCAACAGCAACAACAGACTCAGTACCGTCCTACTATGCCTAGTTATCCATCTACCCCACAGACCCAGCCTGCTTTGTCGAGTTACCCACCTCAGACACATGTTCAAGTTCCAACCCAGCCTCAGCCCCAGCAACAACAGCAGCAGATGTTTTTAGGCCGTACCAATTCCCAAATTTCCAGTTCAAGTGCTGGCGCCAATGTTGGTGCTTACTCTACCATGCCTAGTCACCCTACTGCACCTGCCCAACAAATATATCCAAGTGGAGGTAACCGACCTACCGCGCCCAGCCATCCACCTAATCAGGGGTACAATCCCAACTTTGGCGGTTATCCCGGTAGACCTTAGGTTTAGCTGTAGCTTTTCTTTTATCTTTTGATTTAAGGAGATGGGTATTTGGAGTTATGTATATTAAAATGTTATTGGAATTTGTTGCTTTTATAGTTTAATAGGGAGGATGTAAATTTTGATGTTGTAAATTGGATATGTTTATCTTGGATTATATTATCACTTTTTCAAGCTATATTTTTAAATGTGAATTTATAATGCTGGTGTATATGTAAAAGTACCAACATTTGTCTTTTAAAATAAAGTATAGCTTAGATAATGGTACTTTAAGCTAAATGGACTTTATATTGGCAGCTGAATGTATAATTGTACAGTACGATGTCAACTTACAACTCTAATTACATTATATTGCAAAGTCCATTATAGTCAGCCCTAGTTTACCTCATTCTAACCCAAGCCCAAATTCAATTTTAGCTTGTTTGAACCAAATGTCGATTACAACACCCAAATACCCCACAAGTAATTTTAGCTAAACATGTAGATCTAACAAAGATTTACAATAAGAGCTAAAGTGAAGATGAATGCAATACGGTATAGTGGACTAGTGGAAGCAGGTTAACTTTGAGAGAGAAATTGTAAAAAGCGAATGAGAAGCCAAATATGAAGAGAAAAGTCCAGTGATGCAAAAAGAGAACCCCCTGCGGGACTCGAACCCGCAATCCCCAGATTCGAAGTCTAATGCGTTAGTCCATTACGCCAAGGGGGCCACCTAACCATCTGAAGAATCGGATGATTTTGTATAAATTCTACCTTTCAAATAGATACTTATAAGATATAATAGGTTTTGCTAAGCTTCACATTTCCTTTGATATTGCTAGAATAGAGCTGGGAATGAGAAATCTATAAGGTTATCCCCAACTGTATATTTGTGTAGAAGGTATAATTTGTTCTACATCTAGGATTGTAAACTACATCCATTATTGAATTCATTAATTGGTATATTTAGATGGATGAATTAGGTTGTGGAGGACGAGTTTTAGATTATTCAACTAGAAACTGGCTCAACATAAATAGTTGGTTACTAAAGGTAGATACATATGATGCTGGTATAATAAGTGGCAAAGTTGAGCTTTTGAATTATAATGAAATTCAAAGTTTTACAATAGCAAAAGTTTTTGATCCTGATTTCCATCCAATTTGTTCGGTGTGTGTTGAAATTCTTTCCAAATTATTATATATAGAGTGTCCACTTCTCCGAGTTTAGTAGCTAAGTCTCGATAGCTGATTTAGTACTTATTTTGGCTTATCTTTGGCTTCAAAATTGGGTTATCAAAGTTTATCGGTATAAATTATAAAGTTCGAGTAGTGCTTCCAATATCTTAATCATAGTTTCTTATACCACAGCTACTTGAAACTCATATAGGTAAGTGTAAAAGTATCTGTAAGGTCCAGGGAGGTATCGCTGGATCCAGTCAATGATGACATCATATTGGGAACTCATGACGTGATAGGTCAGGAAAACGGAACTAAGGCCCACTACTGCATTGGTGACAAAGGCTTGAATTCTCCGGAAAGCAGGCCGGACAGCCAGGTGAAGGAGGTACAACATAAGGAGTGCCCATACAATGGTAGTCAAGTCCCAGTTCCAGGAGGGAACTAAAGAGACGGGTTGGGACTGGGAAGTGGAGTGGTGCTGAACTAAAGGGGGCCGGCTAGGTGGTGGTTGCGCAACCACTGATACCACAGTGTTAGGGTCAAAAGTAGGGGTTGGTTGATAGGTCAACGTTGGTTCAAAGGGGTAGACGGTGTTAGTAACATTAATTACCCAAAGAAAGTGAGATCCGAGGGTAGCGAGGATCATCAAAAGGTAGTGGGAGGCTGGAAGGACGGGGATGCTAGACCACATAGTATTACTATGCTGAAAATAAAAGTACGGGTAAAGGATAAATTTATTTAGGGACAAGGACGAGACCGGGCTGCTGGGGACAGTTACGGCTAGGGACAGGGGGTGAGTAACAGTTATTAAAAATAGCGAGGTGGAACGTTGTCAAGATACTGGCTTTTGGTAGTCACCAAGGGGTTTAAATATCCTTTTGGTACCTTGGATGCAGTGAAGTTAGCGGGGTTGGATTCCCCTGCGGCAATCCACTACTCTATAGATTAATTGAGTGTTTACCAAGTTTATCCAAAAGGCCAGTAATTATCTTAACTACTACTGATGTGTTTTCCATTGTTGGAAGATGTGGATCAGCTAGTGTGCTACTAATCGTTGAAGTTCCCAGGTTATGGTCAAGTTTAAGAAAATAATAAAGGTAATCGAAATAATTGATATATGAGGTGGATTTGTAACTAAGATAGTTATGAACTGGAGAACAAAAAAATTGGAAAATTAGTAAGAAATAGCAAGAGGAAAGGAATCTAAGAAAAAGAGTAGGTTTATGACCTAATAATTGGGATTGTGACGACCAGGGTTGTTACAGGTATTACCACTTCTATATTTGAAACCTAGCGTCAAGACGATGGGAATAGATCGAAATACCTGAAAGTTTAGTTAAAGGCGTTTGGAAAGGGTTGAGCCATAGCATCGAAAGCGGTCCAAAGTATTGGTATCATAGCAGGTTCAAAACTTTAAGATGGATGATATCGCATCCTTCTCTATATTGATGCAATGAGTTGGGTAATACTATAGATTTTCGAAGGGATTAATAAGTGAAAGATATTGTTCCTTTGATCTTTAAAAAACTGATAAGCTTCAACCTACTCTAATAACTCCCTATATTATCTCAACTTGGCTAGCTGCACCTCTAGCATCAATATATTACGTTTATAAAACCTGTGTCAATCTAGTGGATCTTAGCAGATCCTCAGTATTGAACGAAAATGTAAGTTCGTGAAAATAAGTTGAGTTAGACAGCTATGTTAACATTTTAATTGCTTTTTTAGCTACACTTGTAAACTCTACACTTTAGTAGCAACACCATTTAAGTAAAAGTGCACTCTACCTCAGCAACTTGAACTTCGAACATGCGATCTTCGATATTGGTAGTTAGCAATACTTTGACATTAGCTGTGCTAGCCTTCCCAGCTACTAGTATTTTGAATTTCAATATTTTCCATCCTGACGACCCTCATTTTCCTCGTCGTCACGATGCTAATCACTTTTACCATCCTGGAAATTTGCCTCCTCGTCTTGGGGTTTTACCTGGTCGTAGACCTTGAGTTTGATAGTAAGAAATCACACTCAAGCCACTTATTTATGTTAGAAAGTAGTGTCTGTATGTATTTAAATAAATCCAACAGTTGTGTATAGTTGTTGAAAACGTATATATTTAAGCTATAAGATCAGGCTAAAGCCAGCTTTTATCAAATACAATCGTTACTCGAATTGCTTTGAAGTAGAAGTCACCTTTTCACTTGAAAAAGGGTAGTTGATTTATGGTGGAACAGCTTCAACTATCCCCATGTTTGCATCCTATTTCCTCGGTCCTAGAAAATCTACATGGAGACTTGCTTATAGATCTACTAAAAAACTTGAAGAGCTATAAGTTTGGAACATGCATCACTTTCCGTCATACTATTACACTAAACTGGGGTATGTCCTTTTACTCTCTGATGGAATAGCTCTTTTCGCCAACTTTTAAAGCCATTTAAATTCCACCTGCATAACTGAGGAGGTCAGTGACATAGCAAACTTAAGATTCGAAGACGGACCTTTATCAAAATGAAGCCGATGAAGTTGATGACAGCTGAAAGGCAGGATGAGATGACTGTAAAGGCAACTTCGGAGCTTGGATATCCGTCCTTACCAAAAAATTCTTTAAAATTTGACATTGAAAAGGTTGCAATACTATAAAATATAAACGCTGATCTTATAAAATTTGTTAGATCTGCGATATGAAGTTGAACACAAAGGATGTGCAGGCAAAATGCTAAAGCAGTAGCGTGAGCCAATATATCTAGCTAATTCTTCTTTATAACACTATATGTAAATTTCTACAAGCTTGTACTATCATCAAGAAACTCTACAAGGCATATAATCCAGTCCTGTCTAAAGAGAATCGACTTCCAAACCCATCATAAACTTCCAACATGAAGATATCTCTATTAGTAGTTGGTAGCATGCTATCTTTCAACACATACGCCATGCCAACCTCTCCACTCCAACTCAATTCTATTTCAGATCCTTTCATTCAAAACGAAGCTGAAGACTCTACTAGGGTTGGCCTAAATATCAACTCCTTTCACCCCAATCCATGGCGCCGTCCTTACTTCAAAGAGTTTCAGGTTGGCTACAGCCATCACAACCGTCCTCCTCACAAACCTCATGGTCCCAAAAATCCTACCCCAGCGAACCCAGTTAATAAAGATTTAGCTTCTGACAAGCCTTCACGTTGAAATGAGTAGTGAGTCGTATTTAAATATCTTTGTGTAGCTTTCAAAACTCAAATAAATGTTTATACTTATAATTCATTAACTTTGCAAAGCTTTTACTTCAAGAAGTTGTTTTGCTTCCTTACTCCTCTCAAGAGGATAAGTAGACCTTCAACCTTTGGTAAGGCTGTATTTAAAAGGATGTGTCTTTTCAAAAGTGCTTTTAGTTAGACCTAGTCTTGAAGTTTAGATTTAGGCTGGAGGTCTATAAGATATCCTTTAATCCTATCTCAGGCACAGCTGTTTGACTACAATTTAGAGTGAGAGTTATATCAAATTGTCAAATTTAAAGTAAAAGTGCATCTGGATAACATTTGCTCCCAAAATACGGTTAGGAACCCAATGAGTGGCATATCTATAGCAACATATTCAAACTAATGTATTTTTTACCAGATATGATCCTTTTATTACGTTTTGTTTTTCCCTATTGACATTTATCATAGGATTTTTACTATAAGTTAGTCTCACTTTCTTTTATACTGCTGGCTGGATCATAATTGATTTATTAGATATTTCTTGATAGGTTACGATTGTTCATAAAGTACTTTTCGAAGGATCGGTTTCTGTAAGGATCCATGGCTCTAGATCTCCAGTTTGAGGTGGAAGTCTTGAACCTATAGAGAGTTTAGGTTTTCGGTTCACACGACAGTTCTTTTGTAAAGGTATCATCTACTTTAACTGGATAGGTATAGTCATTCTGTCTGAATACAGTTTGAATACTTGGGAAAATTGACCCAGCTTGAAATTAGTTTCAGTTAGCTGAACAAGAGCACTTACAGGAGGCCTATAGAAAGCAACTATCTGTCGTTAACGTGACACCTTATTGGACTATCCAATCAATAAGATCTCAATTTGAAATCTACAGATTTAGAGCTGCCGTCACCAAATTGAATCCTAAATATTCCAATTTAATTGCCCTTACCTGCATTATAAATACTTTATAAAACGCAATTTATTACGAATTTTAGTTTCCCAGCTTTCTATCTCAATACCAAATCTTGATTAGATTTCAAATTCAACTTCCAATAAAAATCAAGTTGTAGGATCTTAGATAATCTCAGCCAGATTGCCATTTCTTTAACGTCACTAACTCCTTTACCTACTTACCTTCTCTAGCTATTTTGAAAAATAAACAAACGCTATGTATACCATCGAAGAGATCCTCGAATTCCCTGAGCTGAAACCTCATGCCAAACTTTTGAAGGAAAAGTTGGATGCTATAGCCGAGCTGGAGTACCAACAAGGTGATTTTTTAGCATTTAGCTCAATATTTAGGTTGATAAATATTTATAATGCCTTTATTATAGAAATCAATCAAAGCATTTTGGATATCAAGAAAACTAAAGATCTAGTACCTATCTTCAACAAACAGAGAGAAATCTACAAGAAGATTGACAAGTTTTGGCCCCAGTTGGTAAGTATTTTATAAGTATATGCACCCTTCTAACTTCTACCGTAATTGGTAATGCTGTTAGTTCACCCATTACCGGAACTTTGGTAATACTTTTAAAGCTGTAGATAGGAATTAATGTAGTTTTGTAGAAGCATACGTCTTCGATGAAGATATGGATGTAAAGCTCCTGTTGTTGGATATATGAAACTAATACTTTTTATTTGTAGGCTATCGAGTACATGACCGACGTCGAGGTGAAGTTTACTAATGCAGACTCGAAACCCTTTGCCTTCACTATCCGCTTTGTAACTTTAGCTTTTTAGAACTCTACTGATAAAGCTATCCTTTCTGTTAGTACTTTAATACCAATCCTTACTTTGAAAACAAGGAGTTAGTATTCGATATCATTCAACAGAAGGATGGTACTTTGAAGAACAAGCCTCAGACCATCAACTGGAAAGATGGGGTAAGAATTTTTGAAACTTTAGTGTAAAGTTAACATATGTTATTGCTTAGAATAACATCGTCGAAGCAGTTCAAGCTAGACAGAATGGACAAGTAGGAGGGGTCAACGAAGTTGCCGAGTCCTTCTTCACCTGGTTTACCCATGAACACCCGGACTCCATAATCCACATCTTATTTGAGATATTTGGTAGATTCCATGGGTAATTTTTTACTTTTCTAAAGTTGTTCAGTAACACCTTTTTCTTTTTGGATATTTAGATATATAGATGAGCAGGACCAGGATGAATATGATGCAGAGTTTGAAGAGGATGCCGATGGTGAAGTCGACTTGGGAGAGGATGAAGAGGAAGATGAGGACGAATAGTTTTTTGGAGTTGGTGGTATTTATGGTACTTGATCACTTTCTCTAAATCTACTATTTGCAATTTTGAGAAGTATAAACGACAATTCAGCTAATTGTTCTTTGCTTTTTTTGAGATTTGTACTTTTTGTTCATTAAAGAAAGTTAGATAGCCTGATAGCTCTTTCATTGGCTTCCATATATTACTATTTTTATGTTCATATACTTTGCTTTTGATTTGATATATTTCAGTCGTATTATAAGCTTATACTAATATTGATTTGTGGATTAACCATTCTTCACTAAACTTCACAATTTCACAAGCCTGCATCTTTATAGATAAGATTATAAATCATTTTTGTATCGAAATCCATCCGGCTCTTAATATTTCAATTACATTAGCCCTCTGAGGATGCAAATTCGTCAAGTTTATTCCTAGCTTTGGAATGTCATTATATCTGCTATACTGCTGTATACAGACAATGGTGCTTTCTCCAAAGAATGAGTAAATTCTGAATTCAAAGCTTAAAATCTCCAGAATTCAAATTGAAAACTTCAACTCCAAACTCCACCTGATTCACTTTCAAAATGACATTAGCTCAAACCCAACTTTTTTCATTAAAAATACCTAATTCTCCAACTTAACAACGATGGCCAACTTGAGCGTGACGACCAGTTTGAACCAAGGTGGGAGATACATGAGTGACGACTTAGTGGAGGCCCAGTTCCACTTGAACTTAGAACCCAGTACTCCTTCAGGCGGTAGTGCAAGACCCAGCATTGATGAACCTAGGTTCAATCTAAGCTTTGGGTTGCGACAAGGCCACCTAGCTTCCAACTCTCAACCTACCAACCGTAGCAGCTTCGATTTGGGTGTCTTTACGAGGACCGCTAGTTCATTATCCAACTTGGTTACAACGCGCGATAGTTCGGACACATTTAACTTGAACAACAAAAGTGATGGGACAATAAATGTTAGTAAAATTAAATTGTTAATTGGGTTCGCTCAGATAGTTGGGTTGGTAAATTTAGACCATAGTCTGATAAAAGTCGATGAAGTCGAGGCCAAGTTGAACAAATTCGACCAGCTTAAGTTAGGTTTAGGTAATTTGCATTTTCAAGTTTTTACGTATTTAGAATTGTAGATGGTAGGAGTCAACCATTCTATCTCAGTTCACCCAAAGTACTTTTCTGCGATGTTAATTTGGAATCAGGTGTCCCATTGACATGTAAATATTTTATTTTACTACGTTTAACGCTTTTAAAAGTCAACTTCCAACAGATGTTGGATCCTCAACTACCTTCCAGCTACCGGGGTAAATCGGTGAAGATACACTACCAATTGGTTCTATCGTTACAGTTGAACGCTGCTGGGACGGAACCCAGGCTGGTAAAATTACCCCTAACTTTGTTCAGTAGACGTAAGTTATTTATTAAAGCTGATGGCTGATATAATCGCTTAGGGCCCAATGAGAAGTTCGATTTGTACGCCTGTGTGGCCGATACTCCGAAACCTAAGGCCACCCCAACTTTAACGCCGGGTAGATTTGCTAACTTAGATTTACTAATTTCCTTTAAGCCAATGTAGTCGTCGACAACGATGCCGAATTTATCAGATTGGCCCTGGAGCAGCTAACCCTCGACCCCAACTACGAACCAGCCTTGCAATCCCCAACCTTCCAATTCGACGTTCCACATAGACCTCACAAGTTCTCATTGAGCCAGCAAGACTACGATCTAGGCAATCTCTACTTATCCAAGTCAGCGTTTCGCCCCGGGGATGTTATTGACGTCTTGTTGGAGGTCCTTGCCCCCAGCCTTAAACTCTTTCAGGTATTTTTACTTGAATTCTAATCTAAGTTACGTAGTTGAACGTCACCTTGGAGTCATTGGAGGACGTATCTGATAGGTTCGCTAACCTGCCATCAAGTAAGATCGAAGTTCTGACCAAACAGATCCTAGCCCAGCAACAGTTGCCTACTACCAACTTGCAGCGGTGCCTCATTGAAACGGTCGTTCCACCCAGTACGACCCCCTCCTTTTCTACAATGCAAGGTAATTTTTCTTACTGATGAGAATACTTTCGTTAATTGCATTTGTTACAGTGAATTTGCGATATCAACTGCGGTTCCAGTTCAGCTTAGTTAAACGTACCGAACCGTTGTTCGTTTTGGGTAAGATCGACAAATATAGGGACTTTAAGGCGGTTGCCCTACCCAACCACATGAGTTTGGAGATGTTGAACTGCTGTGTACCTATCGACATCGTCAAGCTGGGTATATCGGACGAGGCAACGGCTGTTACTAAGGTCAAATTGGTGGTTGGGTAGATTTGGATGTGAAATCGATACTTTCTTTTCCAACTTTTACCAAAACAGGTTTGGAAGAGCTGGTAAAAGTTTGTTTTTAGGTGAGTATTGGCACTAGTAGATACCCAGTTTAATAACGATAAGGTTGACGTGGGATACTGATGGTAGTGTTTGCATTTGACTTGTAAACTTGCTGAGATCCTGCAATATTAAAAGTTTGTTGTTGATAGGTGTATTTAGGTTTCGTTATTATTTGAAGATCAAGTTCCTTTAGAACCGATGTCCTCATTATAAATTTGGTCTTGAACTTTCACTTTATAGTTTAAATATTGATTTTGTAATAAATATAATGGGTTGAAGTTTATACAAATTTAAACTGTAGGCTTTCTAGTACTTTAAGTCTATCATCGGTGCCTACATCATTTCATTAAATGTGAGTTAGTTAGAATAACAAGTATCTCAGATTCTTATGTTGGAACCAAGAAATATTTTGAATTTTATGATTAACTTTAGAACATCTAAAATATTAATAATGAACAGATTGTGACAAATATTGAAAAAGCGATCCAAAGAAATAAAAATTAGTATAATTGCAATTTTAAATATAGATGAGCAAAGAAATTGATAGTCAATATAAAGCATCTGTATCAAGAAACAGAGCTAGTCTCAATAATTAGCAACTTTTATAATAACTTACACTCAAATGTGCTTTAATTTTAGCAAACCCAAGTACTATTAGTAAACACTTTAACGGAAACGACGGAGGGATAAAGTGTTGCGGCGGTTCCAGGAGGCATACTGAGAACCACCCTTGGTCTTGTTGAAACCGTGTCCCTTACCGATACCACGGGCCTTCTTACCGCTGGCGGTGAGACCACGGGCTTCACGGCGCTTGTGGACAGCCTTGGTGATCCACTGGATGCGGGGATCCCTGCGGATAGCCTTGTGGCTGGGGTCGACGAGAATAACCTCGTAGTACTTGAAGGTACCGTCCTGGTTGATCCAGTAAGAGTTCAAGACACGCAAGTTACCGCAGCGGCGGCCGACACGCTCTTCGGCGACGGAACGGTGGGAGCGCTTGGGCTTCAACTCGTTGATACCCTGGTTGACGGGCTTACCGAAGACGGCACCCTTCTTGACCTGTCTCTTACGACCACCACGACGGATACGGATACGGTAGATGACGTAACCTTGCTTGGCCTAAACCAATAAGCTTTCAATTCTCAAACAATTGTTACCTTGTAGCCTAGACGACGAGCCTTGTCGGGGCGAGAAGGACGGGAGGCACGAGTGATAACATTAAGTTGTCTAAGCAATAGAAAATTAGTTTTGAACGTGAATGCCAGTCATTGGAATGAGAGGGAAAGGTTCACTATAGGCGACTAAGTAAATAGCCTGTCTAAAATGAACCTTTGTATACCCAAACATTAACCTAAGGAATAAGGACTAACCTGTATTCCCAGCATCTTACACGGAGCAAGAAACGCATAATATCAGATTGCTTCTTTCTAGCAAGTTCCTCAACATATTTGTAAGCTTTGAGCTTTGTCAGTTTGGGTTTATATAGAAAAATACTTACCACCCATTTTAAATAATCGTCTGAATGTTCATAAATTCATCCATTAGAATTTGTTGACAAATTGAATATTGGGGTTGGCAGAGTGGTCTGCGCGACTTTGGTTGAAAAAAATTACCTCTAATTTAGATTAAGATTGGACGAGTCAGAAGGAAGAGGCTGGCAGCGGTACAATAGTCGCGACATAATACTCTTGGGAGTACTTAAAAATTCTGGAAAATTTTTTCAAGCCAGCAGCTAATTAGTTGCTCTTGATTGATTGAGACTGCTTACAATTTTAATTGGAAGCTCATTGTAGCTTGTTCATATAATCCAAGTGGCTTTCGTCATTAAACCCATAAAAGTGTACGCAGATTTTCGGAACAGATTTGAAGGTTATATCTAAAAGTAAAGTATCAGAATAGATGGAAGCTATTTAGCATATAGGCATATATATAAAATTTCATTTATATTAATGTATTGATACCTTCATGTGTATTTTATAAGTTTGTATTTATTTATTTTTAAGTAGAATATCAAAATATAGACTATAAATATTTTATTATAATTAAAGATTTAACAAGTATTGAAGCAAGCTTAATAAGCTATTTTGTTTATACTTGTGTAGTATATTAGAGTTTATTTGGCAATATTTCGCTAAGCGAGCTATAGTTTTCATTGTAAAGCTATCTTTCATTTATTATGGCTTACTCTACATTCATTGAAAGTATTTCAACTTAATAAGATAGACCTTAGTCTATAATAGTACACTATATGAAAGCATTTAGCTATACATACTTATAAGCTTCGACAAGTAAAATGTAAACATTGAAACCAAACACAGAGTTTATCAAATTCCAAATTAACTGCGTCTTGGTTATAGTTAGTAAATGTTCTATTCAACAGCTAATATAGAATGCTTAAGTTCAGCTCATGTCCCTTACTATTTAGTTATCGTATCAAGGACTGTTACTCAAATATCTTTATTGACATCCATAACTGATAGACCACATGGGTCCACTCGTCTTTTAGGATAGGACAAACATATAAGCAGCATCCTTACTTAGGGATAGTTTATCGTACTAGACACTCTATCCCTCATAAGCTCTTGCCAGTTTAGAACTCCTTAGATTGGACTCAAAGTCGATTTCAGGGGCAGGCTAAGCAGAATCTCAGCTTATTAGATGCCTCCAAGTTTACCTAGTGTCCAATGATATTACAGGATTTGGGATGACAAATATCAGGATTGGCTATTTAGCCAAACAAAATCCGCGAAATTAGCTGAAATTTAAAATTTTAGTTTTCTTTCCCGTAGAAAACGATTGAATTTACGCGCCCTATCCATCCAACTTGAAGCATTGTAAGATTTCCATCCTACATCGACATTCAGCCTCCTAGTCAACTTCTACATAAATAAACATTATTTGCCCGGCTTTATTCTTATTCTCGAATGAGGTTAGCTTCCTTTTTATTCCATTTTATTAAATGTTCTTTAGTAATTTTACTGACGATAAAAATATGATGAAAGAAAGCCCTGATCAAAGTATCAACAATGAATTAAAACTTAAAGTTTCTGAGCCAAACAAAGGTTAAATTATTATTATTTTTTGTTAATTTTTGTAAAGGTTATGAATCCGGAAATGACGCCTCTAGTGTCAATTTCTCGTTCCTAAATTCGAGCCCCATAACACCCACCTTTATTCCAGATGAAGAAGCTACTGTAGAGCCAGATTCTGTTCCAGAACCAAAGCGTAATGACTCTACCATTTCAACCTCGGAAACTCCAAAGCTGCCCAAACCAACTTCAAAGGTATTTTATAGCATATATGGCCTACTTAACAGTATAGCCCGCTCGCAACGTCCCGCTGCCTGTACACCGAAAGCCTACTTTAACTCGTGAAGAGCTAAAGCAATGTAGTAGCATAATTAAAGCTCTCAGACGTCAACCTGAGTCTGGCCCCTTTTTGGAACCTGTAGATCATGTGAAACTACATATCCCCGATTATCCAACTATTATCAAAAACCCTATGGATATCGATACGGTTGAGAAGAAGTTGGAGGTATGCCAATACGATAATATCGAAGCATTCTTTGCCGATATTCAAAAGATATTTGACAACTGCTACCTTTACAACGGTTTGGAGCATGAAATTTCAAAAATGGCACGTAAGCTTGAGAGATTGGTTGGTGAGTACAAGGATGACTTTTCCCATGCTGTAAGTTTTACTCTTTTACTTATACTGAGGTTATTTAGACCGAATTACTCGAGCACAAGTCTACACCTATTAATCACAAGCCTCCTACTCCTAACTCTAAGATTCCAAAAGTTCCCAAAGTTAGAAATAAGCAGGTAATTGCCTAGTGCTACTTCTATTACTCATTATTTCAGCCTTCTCGTAAAGGGTCTCAGACTTTTACATCCTCCAAAGATGCTCATTATCTGGAACCTATTTCCGAACGCCCCCGTAAATTTTCGGGCATGAAAGGTAGTATGCCCTCTGAGCAGCTCAAGTATTGCCACTCAGTCCTCAAGGAACTCCTTAAAAAGAACCATCAGCCCTACTCGTTTCCCTTTTTGGAACCCGTTGATTGGAAAGCTATGCAGATTCCCGACTATCCCAGCATAATCAGACACCCTATGGACCTGGCTACCATCCAAACTAAACTTGACAAAGGAAAATACCGCACACCTGACGACTTTGAGCAGGACATCCGTCTTATGTTCAACAACTGCTACAAGTACAACCCGCCTTCCGGCCAAGTATACCTCATGGGTAAGAAGCTGGAGGCAGTTTTCGACAACAAGTGGGGGTTGAGACCTTTCAGTAAAAAATCAGGATCTGCCAATGATGGCCTAAGTAGCGAGAGCTCCGACTCCGATTCCTCCTCTGATGAGTCTATCAAGATGCATTCTTCAAAAAGTAAGCATGGGTCCAAATAACTTCTAACATTGCATAGAATCCCATCGCAAGAGCTCCAAATCGGAGATTTACTCCAAGCCCGAGAAATCTAGCCACCGTGAGGAATCGCGAAGCAAGAAGCGGTCGCACGAGTACGTCTCCAAATCGGACAAGCACAAGGAGAAGAGCTACAAGTCTCCCCTAAAATCCTCCAGGAAGGAGTATGTGGAACCCAAGCCCAAGAAACAGCTGGGTATCACCTATAACCAAAAGAAAGAGCTCAGCTTGGCCATCAACAACCTACCTGAGGATCACCTCAACGTTGTTGTTGATCTTATCCACCGCTCCATGCCCCGATTGGTTGAAGTAAACCAATGTTTGAACTATATCTCATTATTTTAGAACAAAACCGAGATTGAGCTGGACATTGACGCCCTGGACGACAACACATTGTCGAAGCTCTACAATTACGTCATCAACTCGGCTTCGGCCCAATCCAGCTCCAAATCCAAGTCCAAATCCTCCAAAGGATTAAGTGAGTCTAAGCACTCGTCCCGCCGTATCGAAGAGAACCCCTCCGGTAACTTTACTGAAATTTGCTTTTACTGACATTGACTAGAATCGCGACGCTCTTCCAGCGCCTCCAAGTCGCACCGGAATGCCCAGCCCTCATCGAGCTCCAGCTCCTCATCCAGTTCCTCCGAGTCGGACTCTTCAGGTAGCAGTAGTGATTAAGCAGTCAACCTACAACTTTTCGGCCTCGGCTAACTTTATTTTTATGTGCTCTGCATACTTCTATGGCCCAAACATTAATAAATGCTTATTTTTCTACACTTTTGCAGATAAACTTCCATCTTCTAAGGTACCTCATTATTTTTGTAAAGAATATTAATTTACCTTGTCAATTAGAACAGCCCAGGTTCACGGCTTGATGAACAAAGTTCCAAGCCCAAGTTGCATGAACGCGAGCTTGCTGATAGTAATCAACTGATTTAGCTTTTTAGTTATGAATTTGTAATTTAGGAACTTATGACCGGAAGCTAAAGGTCGATTCAAACTCAACAGTGGAAATTAAGGTAATAATTTCATTTGAAGTGTGCTAACAAAGCAGCTACCCATCCACAACCGCTTACTCGATGCTGACGTCGGGTTCTCCCCCTCAACCAAAGTGGAAACTAGTGAGTCGCCCAAAGTGCCTAAATCAGCTGAAGATATCCAAAAAGAAAAGGAGGCTCGTCTAGCTCGCAGGTTGGAGATTCGGGAATCTATACGCAAGTACTTTTACATTGTTGCGAGTATAAAAGCTTATTTTTCATTAAAAATAGGCGTCGTGAGAAAGAGGAGGCTAAAATCAAGGAGCTGGCCAAGGAAGCTAAACGAAGTCGCGAGTCTTCTGTGGTACTTGGCTTGAACTTTTATTTGTTTTACTTACGATTTACAGGTCATACGCCGTGATTTCTTGCAACAGGGAGCCATGATGAGTACCTTTGAAAGCATTTTAGCTAGTAAGCAAGAGTGGGGTTCTGGCCAAGAGTTCATATTTTAGGCTCCAATTTTTGCGGTAGGTTGGTTTTAAAATAGTAGCTATAGACTATCAAATGGACCTTTCTATTTGAATAGAATGCTTCTCAACCCTTCAAGATAAATGTAAAATTTCTAGTTTATATATTCTGGAGTTAGTTTTCAAATTATGACTATCCATTTCAACTAGATGTATATATAGTGTGTTTGTATTCCAGATAGTAAAAGTATAGCTGCGAATTTTCAAACTGATCGCCATCCTAAGTTTTTGATTTTATTTGTAATTTGAAATTCTTGCAAGCTCACTATAACAAACTTCATTATTGTATAGATATATCTTTTATTCAATTTATAAAAGTTCAAAAAATGGGTTTACATACATATATAAAACTGTTCACATCCAACACTAACATCTAAAATTGCAAAGGCAAAACTATCTCCCTTCGCTTACATTCTAAAGCTATGGCAAAGGTTCATCGATTTCCTTATAAAAGCTTTCTAAATACATATTTGAATTTTACTTTATCCATCCAAAACTAAGAGTCTAAATATCTAGAAACCAAAATAAAGTACTAGCAACAACCCAATTAGAACAACCAAGTTGTACCATCAACTAGAAAAAACAAATCCTTAAAGCTTTAAAAACAAGGCTGCATAGCCCATATTTTATTTCCCAACTGCAACTCTCCAATTTCTCTAAACTTTTATATTTTCAGGAGGCGGGCGTGACACACGACTCAACCACATTATTCAGTCTCCCAAATCCAAATCGATTCCCCGGATCTACTTCCGCCTTGACACACTTATCATCAATTGTCGCCAAATGCTCCTGTTTAACATCTGGCACCTTCTCGTTGGAATTCAAACTCAAACCCAACCCCAAACTTCGCAAAGTGTATTGCAAGTCATCCTCGTCGTCCTGGACCCATATGCAAGCACTTTGCACCTTAGTGTATCCCAATCTTTTACAATCTTGAATGTGGTTGTCGAGATGATTGATGAACTTGGGTTCCAAATAGTTGGTTGGTTTGTAGGTATTGGATTGGTTTTGGTAGAAGGTGGAATTGATGTTGAACTTGGTAACTTGGTCCTCATTGTCGTTGGCCCACCGGTTCCACGCTTCGACGTACCCTTTTTCCAAATTACGTACCCACCTAGGGGTATCAAATAGCCTCGAGTGGTCACGAGTTAGGAATAGGGCTTTGCGCAGTTGTATCAGCTCCCCCTTACCTAATCTATGGATTTCAACTGGGCCTTCGGGTGGTAGATTGGAACTTTCGGTAATACCGAGTCTATTACAGACGATGGCGTTGGCGGTAGCTTCAACATGCTCGTATCGCAATGATTGTGCTAAGGCGACAGCCCGTTCGACGTAGGCTTCTTGACTTTCAGTGACCATAAACCTACCGTATCCCGAAGCGTAGGCGATGCTGGCGGCGACCCTAGAGCACATCTTGTGGGTATGCCTGGGGAAGGTGACGATTGGGGTGCCTGACCACAATATGTCAGCGGCTGTCGTGTGGGCGTTGCACTCAGGCGTATCTAAAAATATGTCGGCAACCCTACCTCTATGGATGTGCACGTGCTTGGGGGCGATGTCGGTGAAGATTATTCTACTGGCAACTGAATCCCCAACTTTGGCTTTAGCGCGGCTCAACAGATGCGGTTCCCCGGCTACTGGGAATCTCAACAACCAAAGTACAGCGTGCTCAACGCGACGTAAAATCTCCAACCAGCCGTCGAAAATGACGGGATCCAGCTTGTACAACTGGTTGAAGTTGGCAAAGATAACGGCATTGGGGTCCAGGTTAGGGAAGATCTCGGTACGCATGCGCCACCTTCGCGCTTCTTCGTGGACCCAGCTCAGTTCGATTTGTTCTAATGGTAGAGTCAACGGATGGGGCTGGACGTTTCCACTGTTGGCATCCGAGTACTTGGGGTCGTCGGGGTCGCGGAACCCTTGTCTATGGTCGTTGACAAAGTACGAGTGGGGTAAGTAGATCAATTTCTCGGTGTAGACCCAAGCTTCGCTGGCCTCTTCAGGGTCCAAGTCGAGCGGACCCATCTGACCGACAGCACCGAACTCGTTCTCATCGGCGCTGCGAAGTAACCGTTGGTCAGACTGCACCATGTGGGGTGGACATACAACCGGGTCAGCGATAAACCAGTCGCACCAAGTACCCCCCAAGGACCCAGCAAAACCCATGTAGGCCATGAGGATAGGTGCCGGTCGCGCCGCAAAGACTTCGTTGCGAGCCCCCTTGGTGTACCCGTTCAAGTTGATAAGGATGTGAATACCATCCTTGACAATCTGCTCGACGATGGCTTGAACTGACCAGGTGGTAACATCTAAGAAGTTGCGTACTGTCGATTGGATTTTGGCTCTATAGGGAGATTGGTCGGGTGGTGAGGTCGCGTACAGATAGACATCGAATAGCTTTTCGTCGTGGAAACCAAACACCGACTGCATCAGATGGGCCAGCGGGTGGTTGTTGAAGTCGGATGAGACATATCCGATCTTCAATCGGTTGCAAGGTGGAGGTGGGGGCGGGTAGACGTGCTTGGGTAGCCAGGTTGACGACAACATAGTATGGGAAATGCGTAATGCGTTGCGGTGACTGATGATTCGAACCTGGCGGGGTGAAAGGGGGTAGGTGAAGGTGTGGAAGGGTAGGACGGTAGGGATGGGGGTGACGGAAAGCTTGGGTAAGGTAGGTCGTCGGTACCGCTCCATTTCATTGGAACTCAACTTGGAAACTTCGATACGCTTAGAGTAATGGTTGTTGGAGTAGAATTCCTTATACCACAGCTGCTGTAATGCCTTGATGGCGTGCTCGATGGATCTTATAGTCCAACTCCCTTCGTTGACAATAGAAATCGGGTTGTTCGTCACTTGCTTCCACCACTCGATCGATCTAGATTTCCACATTCCATCTGGTCGAGCTCTATTAAAAACACTGGCCAGCTCTTGAATCAGCAGATGGTTGGTAGTGGATGTTAGTGAGAACACAGAGCCGCGACCCCATTCGGCACCATCGCCTAATTGTTTGTTAACAATATTAACTATTTTATCCATCCATCCTTCCACCAACAAATTGTTCCTGGTGTCGTACTGAGAGTTCCTATGGGTCCAGTCACATATTCCTGATAATGACCCAACTAAACCACATACCGCCTCTGTAAAGTCGGGGTTAAGTTCAACAGCTTTGGAGTACCATACGATGGCCTCCTGAATTCGACTCGAGTCCTTGTAAGCGTTGCCTAAATTGACCAAAGCGACATCGAACTTGGGATTGCAGTCGACAGCACGGTGATACATGTTGATGGCTTCGTTGACATTACCCATATCTTTCAACAGACTTCCCAAGTTTGTATACAGGTGGGGGTGATGGGGGTCCAGCTGCAGCCCGTAAGTGTAGTACTGTAAGGCAAGGTTGGGTCCAGTGAGGGGCATCTGACCGTTAGGGATTGTCGTGTTGGGTGGAACTTGGATGTTGCTGAGGACGATGCCCAAGTTGTTGCAGGTTGATGGGGTAGGGTATAGCGCCAACGAGAGATAGTACAGAGGTAGTAAAATCGGTAAAGGTACCGGATTGACGTAAGCATCCTGGTAGATCTTGGCCAATGCCAGTAAAGTCGTCGATGTGATATGTAGGGACATTGTGTAGGGATCCATCGCCGGTCCACCATTGAGGTTACCGTTCCCGGACCTTGGGATACTGGCCAGCCCAGGAGGGACACCGCCCGAATCGGCGAATAATAACGATGAAAGCTGCGTGCAGGACTGCGGTGGTATCAGTAGGTTGCCAGCATTGGCAAAGTTAAAGCTGGCTAGATCCTCGGCTGAAGGCACCATGGACTCCGGGAAGAAGTAGCTTAGGATCTTGGATATTAGTTCCATAACCGTTTTACCTCCACACAACAGTTGTATCACCTTTTCGTATTCTGTTCGAGCTTCCGCCAACTTACCGGTTGTACTACAGATGTTGGCCTTGCTGTAAACTAAACTTTGGAACCTGGAGATGTGCCCGTAAGGAAGTCGTTGCGTAACTGCTTTGCTGAAGTCAGTGAAGCTCTCGTTGCCTAGAACGTTTTTCTCAACGAAACTGCACAAGTTGTAAGCCTCCGAGTACCTGGGTTGAGTAGGCGTAGTCTGCCCATGGTTAAGGGGGCCGTTTGTATTTTTGGATACAGTCAGCAGTCCCAGCAAGTTTTCGACGGCATCCCAGTAACTTGGCTTGAGGTTGATGGCCCTACGCCACCACAGTTCGGCTTGAGCTTCGTCCCCCAGGCTCTTCAACGTGGTTCCAATGTTGCTCATGGCTTCGACGTAGTTGGGATCGACTTTCAAAATGGCGTGGTGGTATTTCAACGACAGCTCATTGTTACCCTGGGCGTAGTAGACGCAGGCAATTAGCAGAAGTAACGGCAGGTGGTCGGGGTGTAGCTGGTTGAGGACTAGAAGCATGGGTATTAGGATAGGACTCTGCGGTGTCGAGGTGTAGAGACTGTGAGCAATCTGCATAATATGGTCCCTCCACTGTATTGTCCTGGCATCATCGATGCGGACCGAAGTACCAGGCACCAACCTATACTGAATTCCCATGCTGGTAGGTTGACTGACTTGCATCAGGGGAGGTCCACTCGAATACATGGAGGCTCCGCTCATGTCAAAGTGGGTGAAGCTGTTGGATATGGGCCCGGCGCCGGTGCTATGCCTATCGTATAGTATTGGGTAACCGGATCGTGAATCGATACCATTTATCGTTTGAAAACTACTGCCCTGCTGGCTTCCGTTCTGTAGGAAGTTGTATTTGTAATTTACAGGCTGCCCGTTGATGAAGCTGGGATTCAAATTGGCACTTCCTTGGCTTGGTATCCAACTTTGCTGGTTCATGCTTGGATTCCGGTTGGCATTGAAGGATTGGCCTATCGACTGCAGTTCGTTAGGATTTGTTTGTGTCCTTAGGAATTGGCCGTTGTTGTACATAACCCCCTGATTGTTTACTATGTTTGGGTTGGTGCCCCAGAAGGCCGGCATCTGCATCGTGTTATTGAATTGCCTATTTTGGAAATGGGGCATGTGATCGTACATGTAATAGGAAAGCAAGTTGGGCGAAGGCGGTGGGTGCATCAAAGCGTCGTTGACTGGCAGTATAGGTCCATGGTTCTGATTGGGGTTAGCGGTTTGGCCTTGACCTTGGAACTGTGAGAAATTGAAGTCCGACTTGAAGTTGCTTTGTTGTGGTAAAAATTGCGCATAGTTGGATACCTGTTGAAAGGCCCAAGGATCATGGTACCTAGCTGTTGTTATGGCAAAGTGCCCGTACTGGATCTCGTCGTTCATATGCACTGGTACCGCGTTGTTGAATATAGGTCCATTTATCTGCATCGGATCTATCGATGGTTCCAGTAAAACGTGCTCATTTTGGTATGCGTTGCCGAGTTGTTCGAAGTTGGGTTGCCGTAGTGTATTCATGCTGTTTATGTCGTTGTACTGCAAGCTGCGGTTCATAAATTCGTCGTATTTGGTATTCATATTTAGGCTTATTGCCCGCTGATCTTCCGGATGTAAATTGAATGGGTGGATAAACTGCTGTCCTGCTTCCATCTTTTAATTTGAAAACCTTTTATAAACTGTCAATCTCTGTAAAGTACTGCTTTAATGAATAATGAACTTACCTTGATCTAATTCCTTGTTCCGTAAATTTTGGGGTGAGTGTCTTCCTTGTTAGTGCTTTGTCAGGACTCTCTTTCGTGGACCTTCTCGTTTGTACGATCGGTTTGTGTTAGTATTGTCGTGTAGTGTTGGATAACTTTTGAACAAAATTTTGTCCTACAAATCGTATTTTATCTCTGGGCAAGTTCAAATGGGTATTAGTTAGGACTCGCACAATTTATCAAATAGAATAGCCCCTTATTTCATAGAGCTTGGATCAATTTGAGATGTGATTTAGTGGCATAAACCTTTAATTTGATTTTACTGGGCTTTGAACTTGCAGTGATGAAATAATTCGTTTGCCTAAAACCTTTACCCACAATTCCACTTGCTTATTCCCAGCGCGAATCATTTATCCGAGCTACTGCTGTTGCCTTTACAAGGACTTTATGTTTTGGGTGGCGTTTATCCACCTTGGTTTTAAAAAATAGCAAAGGCTCTATCCAGTTTGTATACCATCGCTTTGGATCAATACCCAATGACTTTAGCTTTATCCAAAGTCCAAGTTATTGGAGCTGCCTTTGTTGCTTATGGTGTTCAGTCTTAATTGACCATCCTTTGCACTTTGTTTGATTTTCCACATCACCACATTCTATTTATAAGGTTTCATCAAATCATAATACATCTACAAAACCTATCGATGTTGGGTTCCCCTTGTCCTTTTGGGTTAAATTGGCGATCTAGTGACATTTATGGTAGCAACACTTGTGAAATTACCGCTTCACTTGTACTACCCAACTCGATTTAAATGCTTATTTGCAATCTATTTTAAAAGTGGATACGTACCTCCTATGCTGTGTCAGTTCCGTATCAAGTTCCACATTTGGACCTAGCTATGCTTTTCCAATATATTGTTATCAGCGATAGAGTTGTACGCATCGCTTTTCCATATACATATTTTCACTGTATTAGTTTGCTTTATAAAGACAAAGGCTACAAACTTTAAAAGCCAGCACAGCTGTTTCGGGATAGTAGGAAATATAATCATCCTGCACCAGAATAGTCTTAACTTATTCTCAGCTCAGTTGCCACTTCCTCAAGAAATCTACAGTCAAACTTGAAATACTGTGAAGCTTACCTAATAAACTGAGGCAGAAGGTAGCTGATCTATCGGTAGTAATTGGAGCGAACAAATCGCTATTTTTAACTTGATATTGCTTTTGCAGATAGCACTCGTTAACTTTGTTTAAACAAATACCAATTATGGGCAACGTGCGATGGGCTAGCCAAGAATAACACTTGAGGAACAACAAAACTATCATTTCGAATCTAGAGTTTTTAGTTAAAAATTGAACCCACCACATTTACCAATAGTGGGAACGGAGATTGGTAACCGATGATAAATATCGCATCGATCCAATTTGGGAACTTGTAACGAACTCAATAGATTGAATCGATTTTATGGAACTAAATATGTCTAGGAAGCGGACCAATATATAGACTCAAGTTCAACCGTTTGGTTGAGGAACGGATAGGGCACCAGCAGCACCACTTATAAAAACTCCATTGAACAGTTATCTTAGGTAGCAGATCCTATAAACATCGAGACTTGAAAATAGCTAAAAGTCTAACACAATATTCGTATACAACCGCTTTCAAGCCTAATTGAAATGGATCTAAACTATTAGCTACCTCAATGTATCAAGTGTTTTTGATGCACATTAGGACGAATAAGCTATGTATAGGTGACAATCTCGACCTAGCCTAACTCATCAAAACATGTATCAACTTTTCAGCAAGAATTTAAATTTTCTTTCCTGTCACTATCAGCTTGTAAAGGTTTACACAGTTTTTATACAATTGATAGAACCAATAACTGATGTAGAATGGGGTACTTACCTTAGGCGATTGGATAGCTAAGTTTATGCTTTTTCAATAGCCACCTGGATAGTCTTAAGGGTTTCATTGGAGTACAACACATACTTTGAAATAAGGGTAAAATAGCACTACAATCGTATAAATATTAAAGCGAATCTTTCAACCAAGGACTAGATACCAAAAGCTTAAAGTAGCACCTACCCTATACCTTAAAGCCTGAAAGAGGTATGTGGCTTACAATATAACTCTAATGAAATAAGGATATCAATCGAAGGGGTCTAATAGGCAAGTATAGAAATATAGTTATTCGCATTTTATTATGTAATATAGACGAAGGCTTAATAAACCGACATCCTAAACTGCAAGAGGAAGCAATAACACCATCATCAATTTCTTTGCATCCTCATAGTGATGTAAGGAAAGCTAAACATGGTAACTTATATTGTGTGATTCGTTTATTCAAAAGATGGGAAAGTTGGTGATTCAGTAGAGATAAACTTACTATAGAATACTACTAAAGGTTTATCTCAATAAATAGATATTCGTGCCTACCTTTGATGTAAAAACGTGGAAAGTTGAATATTACTCTGATTTTAATTAAAGTAATGAACCAATTTCATCAATACAACTGTGCAAATGATTACTGGAAATGTAAAGGAGATTCATCAAGCTGGCTTGGAAGTTTGAAGTGTTAAGTTACTCAACATATCAATCAGAACTTATAGAGCTACTAAACACAATTTTACTAGACTTCCTAGTCTACTCATGTTATTTAAATTAAAATTTGTTGTTATCGATATTCTTAGTATATAGGCCAACAAGATTTACCTAAATCCAAATATATTTAGATACTGACATCTCATTTTAGAATGTAGACGTCACAGCACACCGTTCATAGTACACAATTAGACCAGCTACATATATATACCTCTTCATCACTGCTTTTGTCAAGAAATATCTAACTCTACGACTCAGCTTTCCTAATTTTATCAGTAATCATCAATATCAACTACTTGGCCGTTTCACTTCAAATTTAGAGTTTGCAACAACTTTACTGCAAATTAATAAGCCTATTATCGATTGCTAGTTGCTAACAGTTATAATGCAAGTCTGAAAATGGGTTAATAGGCAATTATGCTTTCTTGAATGTATGGGCAAACTCTAGCTTATAGATGGTATCCAGTTCAAATATAAGCCTTTAGCATTCAGCTGCAAAAGTTAAGAATCTTATCCACCCTTATCGTCAAGGTATTTGTCCAACACCAAGTTGCGGGGACCAAATCCAAACTTTGGACTTTACCTCCAAGACTTTTAAAATTTACACGCCCATCTAATCAAATCTATCCATCATAAGCCAAACGCTTGGCACAATGGCTCAAATTTCACTCCCATTTCCAGCTGTGAGGTCAGCTTAAATGACATCATCCATCTGTATAAAAGTATCAAACTCCCTAAAGTGAACTTCAAAACGTTTTGAAAAGATGACTGATAAAGTTTGGCCCAACTTCAAATTCCCCGAAAAGGAAACCAACCGTCTAGTCCTAGTTACCAATCTAGCACCTAGCACCTCGGAAAAGGTTATCAAAGACTTCTTCCTCTTCTGCGGTAAGATCGAGCAGTTCGAAGTTACTCAAGCTGAAGACGGGGCTACTAAGCTAGCTTTAGTTCTTTTTGAAAAGGAAAATGCAGCTAAAACGGCGTATATGCTCAACAATGCCATGGTTGGTGAACAGAATATCGTTGTAGAGTCTTATTACAAGCAAGGCGAATCTGCAGCTACTTCATCGCAAGCACCCCAAAATGAAGCTTCCACTTCCCGTGCGGCTGAGCCTAGCCAACCTCAGGTATATTTTTATTTTGGCATTTTTTAACGTTTTATAAGACTTCCTTCTTTGGAAGTTTTTTGGGTACTACCTACCAGCTCTCCCAACAAGTTTACAATACGACTAAGGAGTTAGATACCAAGTATGGCGTGTCAAGTCAAGCTAAATTGTACTACGATAAAGCGGTTGAAGAAAGTAATTTAAATTTTTTGTTACATATATTTATATTTGCTAAATAGCTAAGAAACTCGATGAGAAGTTTCATGTTTCGCAGAAGGCTACTGAGTTGGATACTAAATTAGGTATCCGAACTACCATCAACCAAGCTGCTGTTACTGTATCCACTCTAAGTCATCAGGTATTTTTTAATTTTTTTGGTTGAAGCTTATTGAAAAATTTAGGCTTTGGAAACTGAGCCAGGCAAGAAAGTGCAGCAGATCTTCCAGCAAGCCGTACATTCAGCCCAAGAGTTGAAAGATGAAGCATTGCGTGCTGCTGTAAGTTTATATAATATTATTATTTTTGTTGAGTTTCCTTTCTCATTAATCTTGAATAGAATTTGACACCAGTTTCACCACCAACTGTACCTTCTGGATCTGGAAATGAAAATGGAACCGAGCCCCGTACTGAGACTCTTTTTAATGCTGATGCTGCCCCACCGGTAACTACCCAGCCTACCAAGGAGCCAGAGCCTAAAGTTGAGCCGGAGACTTCCACCTCAACTAAGAACTGAGTGCAAGCTTTGGGTGTATGCTTACTAATATAACTTTTTCTTTTTGACTTTTGTATTGTTATATCCACTCAACAGATATACTTTTAATTTAGTTTGTAGACATTATTACCGTACATACTTTATAGCTTATTTAAGGTGGTTTCTAATATCATTAAAGTTCAATATTTTTACCATACTATAAGTTGATACGAGCTGCAGTAGCTACAAGTTTATTGTAAAATTTTGATGGTGCAAATTTGATTGGCATGACATATCAAAATAGTATATCTACATCTATAGCTTCTCACTACTTAGCACATAGAAGTTTAGCTTTGGACAGTTAATTGTCCTACATACCATCCACCGTCCTCTTGGATCGGTGCCTAAACTTTGGAGTTGACGACTTTGTTCCTTTCGATATGCTCCAGGTGTATAGAACTCTGGGTACCCAAGCTTACTTTGAAGGATCCAATTTTGGCATCGTAAAGTTTCATAAAATACTCGGCAGTAGCCAAGGGAGCTGTTGTTTTCAATTTTAAATCATTTTGGATTGATCTTAAGAAGTGGATATACTGAAAAAGTTGCTGGCGATCATCTCAATATAAACTTAATATAGTCCTTGTATATATACGGAGATAATACTGCATCCATGAAGCTATAAAACTATACGGTAAACTTTTGAATATACCTTGGTACCTTTAATACTTGCTAACCGATAGATAGCTGACCCTCAGATCTTTAGTTATTTCTAATAGTTGAAGCTGCCATTGATATCAAAAATTTTAGGACGGCAAATTTATTCAATCCAACCTCATTGCCACTTACAAAGTTATATAATTTCAACCTTGCTAGTCATTAACCTTAGCAAGGGATACTACCGCTAATATGTATGAGACACTATAAGATAGAAATATTTTTGTAGGGCCTCTGTAGCACAACCGAATGAGTATATCGATTGGCAATGTATTTACTATTAATTTCATGTATATGCACCTAAACAAAACAGTGCAAATTGGAAACCGTACTTTATTGCTATCTATCCAAAAACATAAGCAAAGTCGAGATTGGGCAGAATATGACATAGCTATCCTGCTTACACTTGATAGCAGTGCCTTATTCCCTGTAGATCCACCTACTTCTTTCGCAGGCTTCAATTCCTGAGGCACCTGATTTGACAGCCCGTAATTCCATTAATGGTGCAAGTATCGTTAAAAATTGGCTGACTAGTCATAAGAACCATTAAACTAGGAGTAGGAGGTAAATGGTTGTTGGTTTAAAGATTTATTGTCTTTCATCCTATATACACTCTACCTTACCCATCTATTTAGATACGTGAAATCTAGTTCTAGCAAGACTTGTAAAGTACTTATACTGGATGGTTAATGAATGTGGTAAAATGGCTCAATTGTTGCCATATATCTACACATTTCACAGAGATTTGTAGCTGCTGATGTGATTTTCCGCTTTAAAAATTGGTACTTTGATCGTCTGGCTATCAAGTGAGATTTAGTTCTCAAATTTATCCTTAAAGCTGACACTCTGTACAGTAAATTTGTTTTATGTGCCATTCATAGGGTTCGATGATGTCCGAGTTTGCAGCTAAGTTTTGTAAGAGTATCTTTAAATTGTAGACTAGCTTTGAGCCAACCTTCAAAATTAGTTTTGAATCGAACTTCATATGGCTTATGTGTCAAAAAGTTGTGCAAAGGGTTGGGTATGCTACTCACAAGTATAATTAGGTAGGACCTTCCATGATCCCTTTGAATAGATACCTTCGGTAGCCTTACTAGTTTAAGAATACTTTTGCCTTTTTTCTTTAGCTAGATATATCTTGTAGGTTGACACCTTTCCAGTTGGATTTTCCACAATCAATAAATGCCTTAGGCCAAAGTCGGCAGTTTTAAAGCTTACACAGATCTACCCAGCCTTGTGCAATTGGCTTCAAAGGAACAAGGCATCTTTCCACTTTGCTGAATACCAAATCAAACTGTACTTAGAAAAAACTACAAATTTTGAGAACTATCAGCTCATCAAAATTTCTGCAATACAGACACTTTTTAGATGAACCAAGGCTTGCATCCATTTGCAATGTAGTCCGCTGTTACAAAATACTCCTATATCCAAAACGAATAAAATGAGTTCAAGAGAAAATAAAGTTTACACGATTATTTTATTACTACTACAGTACAACTGTTGACCTGTAGGGATCAGTTCGTAAGAAAGTTTTCAAGTTGATCAATGATATCCTATAATTCTCCAAACTATTGTGTTCTTTCATGTGAAGCATATTAGTTTTACATTCACGAGTTGGCGGTTATACTGTAGTACCTTATATCCAAGTTTCATTTCTTAGGGACAAAAGCTACTCCATGCTCATCTACTAAGCAATAGGAATCAGATTTGCATTTAAAATGTATCAGCTTACCGTCCCCATATACAGAGTGCTCTTTGCGTTTGCAAGTGGCACTATATTAGTAGTAGAAATTAAGCATCTAGAAAATAGTTGTAATTACATAGCTGTCAAAAAAATTCAATACAAAATGCTTTATATTTGCTCTATTTATAGCTATATAGATGTGGAATATATAAACCAGCCTCCAACTTTAAAACACTAATGATAGGTAATGGGTGTATGTTTGCTATTATATATTAAATATTAAGTTATAGTATTCAACAAAGCACTTTGATCTATCTTACTTTTACAAAAATATATTTGGTTAGGGTAATGTGGATTAAGATGGTAAAGCTTTTGAGGATGCTCCTCTAGGATACATTTTACATTTCAAAAAACCGGTAACAAAGGGATTATACCATAGCCATCAGTCTATTACAAGTTCTATCTAGCTAGTTTCAATTTAATAAAATATATAATATCATCCATCCATTCCATACTAATTTCCAAGATACAAAATTTTAAAGCAAAGCTTGACTTAGTACTAAGAAATCTCCATTTTCAAAATATACTTATGCTGGTTTTTATGGGTTGGAGTTTGACTATCAAATATCCTTGTGCTATCTACCCATTCCTAAAGTTAACATTCCAAAATGACTACTTACCTGGTGTCGGTTTGATTTTTATGTGCCGATGTAAAGATAAAAGTAGATAAAATAAGTTTACCATTTTGCGAAGGTAAAGGTAATCTGTTTTACATGAAAAAACTCCAACACTTTGGAAGGTGTAATCGATTCGCTTGAAATTTTTTACAAGTTGATGACACAGCCAACAATTTTACTGTGTAAATAATTTGGAACTATAAATCAAACAGCTACTCTCCAATAGGCACCTTTGAGTCTGTGGTTTATCCTTCTAATTACTAAGGGTATCTTTAAAGAATAACCATAAAGTTTCAAATTGTAAATATGGATTCACATACTCATGGAGTCTAAAGCAGTGAAGAATCAAGCGCTGGCATATCTAAAGAAAATCATAGAGTCTCAAAAGATAATTTATAGAACCGGTTTATCATGCTTATTGAAATATGACGTGGGCTTAGTGTGATACAATACATTGTATTTTAGAACCCTGACTATGGCAATACTCAGTGATATAACATTTTTTGGCAACCAGATGATCATTTTTACATTCGAAGTAGTCGTGGCTCTTATCGAATTTACATTTTGAAAAGCTTCCTGAGCATTTATCACCACTTTGAAGTTTCAGGCCGGCAGCTAGCATCGACAGGCTGGAGAGTAAAGAAAAGCTTGTCGGATTCGCATTTTGATTAGTTGTTCTTTGTTACAGAAATCCTTATAGCTCATCCTACATATTTATACCCTAATCGACATATATTTATGTGGACGGTTAAATTTAATCCCGCTTCATAATATACCGGTATTTATATTGTAGATAGATAGTTGTTTATAAGTGCCCTGTTTTCCAATTGCTGGGATCCGGCAACTAGAAAACTGAGCCAGATAAACTTCGATTTAGAAACTATTGATCAGATGTTACCCCAGGTCAACTGCTTAAAAACTCTGATTTTTACTAGGATGGTGTGGGTAGTAAATTGGGATCTCCCAAGGAAATCTTCATTGGACATATTGTATGTTTGGGCAAGTTAAAATTACCATTTCCATCCATTTGAAATTTTTGCTAATTTGACTGGCATTCAACAAGCCTTCCAAATAAATTTTGAATAAATGTCTATATCCCAAAGAAATAACGAAAATGAAACACTAAGAAGGTCATCAACTAGAAATAAGTTACTTCTGACTTGGTTTTCTTTAATTTTGCTTCTACTACACTTTTAGTCATACACGTTATCCATAAATAACTTGAAGCTTACTCAGGCGATGATACCTTACAACACTTTGAAGGAATTTTAGCATCACTATCAACCCATGACGACTAAACTTCAATTTATCAAATTTGTGAGCCTCATATATCCATATCCAACTCATTTTCAAGATTTTAAATCTTGAAACAAAACTTCATTTTATAACGACGGCGTATCTACTTTGAAAATGCATTTCAACTGGGCTATTGAGTGCCAACTCACTACTCATTTCCAATAAATCTAGCATTCTGAAATGCCATTTACCTAACTTAAGCTTCCTATGAGATACAGTTCGGTACAAAAACTGTAATTGGCTTTTTTAAGGATTTTTTAGATGATAGGACAATCTACATACTAGCTTTTAGAGTTAAGGCATTTCCTTAAACTTATATCTACTTTTACTTTACATAAGTATATAAAAGAATTGTAAATAGTGCCTATGAATTAATTTTTGCATCTACTTGCTAGATCCTTGAAAATATGTATCTTTTATAGCTTATATATCTTGAAAGCATATATAGACACTCAATATATGGAGAGGCATTTATAGGGGCAAAGAATGGTGGATTTAATTTCAAGTAGCTGCCACAGTTCGAAATAAGCAAAAATAACATGGGGACTGCTGCTAGTTACTTTAAAATTGATTTGTAATAACCTCCATCATGTATCGAGGTGTCAGTAAGACATGTAACTACGTACAATATAAGTACTTGTTGAAAGTTTTACTTCCTTCAGCTACTGTATGATCAACAATAAAGTATAAGATACAATCCCGAATATATATGGTGCTAGACTATCATAAGTGCTAGAAATTAAAAAAATCAAAGTTTATGACATTAAGAAAAGGATTTCTTTCAAAGCTGAGTCTATATACCTGTTTTCCAAACTTTCTGCATTTCTAACCCTTCTAACTACCAATACAAAGCTTTACTGTTAACTTCGGATCCCATCGGTTTCTCTAATAAAACTATATTTAATAAGGTTAAATGCTTTCATTTAAGAATAATTATATATATAATATAAAATAGTTCAAAAGCGTGTTTACACAGCTACTTTATTATACCAAATTATCATAGAGCTTGAGCTTATATTGAAAAAATACATGCTATGGAGGAGCCCTGGGATTGAAAAACAGTGCCAAGGACACATAATCGTTCGATCCACATACCTTGATGATATTTCAGAAACCTAGTACTTCTCGGTGCGACTCAACAGTAGGTTCCATCGATGCAATTTTCTTCTGGAAGTGCTAAACTAATTATTAGGAGTAAAGGTGGTTAAAAGTACATGTTGATTGGCTTTTTCTAAAAAGTTATCATTCCTGCCTATATATATTCCCATTTATATATCTATACTTTTGAGGGATATTAAAAATCCAATAACACTTTTGTAAGACTGGATTCTGCACTTCAAATTGGTATATATCCCCTTAAATGATCTTTCGGCTCTAGAATGTTGATGAGCTGCACTACATTTCAGAGAAATTGTTTAAAATCTAAACTTCAGTTGAAGATTAATTAATGATTAGGAATGTAATAGTTTTATCCCATGGCAAAGCTGTAACCAAACTTTACATGTAATCTAAAACTAGATTTATTTGTAGCCCACTTCTTAACTCAGATACTACCAGCTTGTCAAAGTTGGTTGTATGTTGGTATTAAAAAGGTTTGAGTTATCAGTTTCAGGATGATTTTTTCCTCATGAACGAAAGATACTCGCACCTTTGATAATCTCTCCATCTTGAGGACTTGTTTTATAACACTTAACATATTTTATATAAATAAAAATGTTTTTATAGTTTGATAGTTTTGTAACCGATAGGTACCTTGGGTTGAAATCAACGACTTTAGCACTTGGTGTCAGCTTCGTTCAAACTCACCTGCACATTCTAATACTGGTTGTATCCTCCAGCAAAGCTGAGAATCGGGTAAATTTGACTACCGTTCTACTATAAAAATTTAGGAAAGGGTCACTAATCTCATTGATTCCTTTCAATATGGGCGCTCCTATCACAGCCCAATGTTTAGAATGGCTGGCAATGGAAGCTATCATTTAATCACTTATATATATAAAGTGAATATAAAATCTATCAAAAAAGTACACTGATACTTTATTGTATTAAGGAGTATCAAACTCCAGTGATGGTCGAATCATAGGCAGAGTGCGAAGTTGTCTTGTTCCACACATTTGGTCTTAATTGGGCATCTTTTGGGATGCCAACGTTGGTTCAAACAGATGTAGTAGTCTCCGATTAAATTCGGTACTGCAGTAGCCTTCTCCTTCGTAGCAGTCAGGAGGTAAAGGCGCATAGCCGGTGATATGGATTATATAGCTGAAAAGTAGTAGAAGCCAAAGCAGCTGAGAGTGCATGTAGTTTTATTTGATCTTATCTTTACAAAACTTGTGAAAAAGCACTTCCCCCACTTTATTATATATTTTATATATTTACTTGTTGGTGGGGTGACCAGTTCTAGCTTAATGATATATAGCCTTTTAAGGTTTATATCCACGATGTGCAGTAGCTTATATGTTCATACTTATATAAAAATCTTTTTTATACCTAAAAAGTTGAATTCAACTTAGGCTAATAAGATATATATTTGTATGGAGCTAGGTTTATAGCACCTATGCCTCTAAGACAGCTCTTTTTTAAAACCCCTTAACTTGATACCTACCCTAACCATAGCAAACTCTACAAACCAATTTTAAGCAGAAATGGTGGTTTTGGAGCTAGTCTTTGTTGTAATAAAAAACCCGAAATTGAAGTAAAAGACTTTAAGACTTGGTGTTACAACTGTCCAAAGCTAACACCCACCTTGGAGGCTAACCTACATCTTTCGACCTAACTTAGATAACAAATCCAGCAGGTCTTCTAATGTAAGGCTTTAGGAAAGACGTTAAATTTCATTAATTTTTTCGATAGAAAAGTTTATGAGATAACACAACATCTAGATCGATTGGTACTGTGATCTGCTATTTTATATTATTAAATATTGAAAATAGATGTGAAAGTAAGTACAAAAGCGGATTCTTTAAAAAATTTTATTGTACTAGATTCCATCAAAGTTAAGAAAGCTTTGGCTTAGTGCATTGGGTATTGTAGACATGCTGTACACATATGATTCCAGGAAGGCAGTTCTGTTTAAGCCAGACACTATTCGTGCATAGTAAAATAAACTGACTTCCCAATGAACTACATTTGAACTTTCCATTTATACATTTGGATGGATCGGTAGGTGACTGACAACTAAAGCAAGTAAAAGAAATAGTAAGAGCCAAAGTAGTTGAAAGCACATGCCGATAAATTGTCTTTGGTAAAGATTTTTGAGCCTTCTATCATGTATATATTCTAATTTGTATCTCGATACATATGTGAGATATTGAAATTTAATGCTACTTTAGAATTATTAATTATCGGGCCATGGGTAAATATTTGGTTTTAGGTGATGCTTCAACTTACACGATTAGCGATCATGGCTTTCAGAAATTTTAAACTATTTCTACTGAGATGTGTTGAAATGATAATTAGGAGTGGAATAGCTTAAGGCTACCCTTTTCAACATTTTGAAGAGCTGTACGATAAGGAATTCCAGCTATTCACACTAAATTGAAGTGAACCCTACAAAGACGAAGCTCCTCTTTTATATATACATGGGCTCCATCTATCTCATTAAAACTGTCTTTCAACCTATTTTCAAGTTTAAATCCTTGTGCAAAGCTATAAATCGATCTAAGCAAATAGAATTGCAACAAAAGCTACCTAAACTTGGATCCTACAAGTTAAAATTTGACATATGATAATAATATGGCATATATTTTATAGCTTATATTTGAGGTTATTGCCTAGTCTAATTGTTTTATCGAGTAAAAATCATATATAAGTTACGGTTCAAACAAAGAATATTAGCTAAGCTTTATATATAGGCAGTTTCCAGTTTAACTTCTAGCTAACTCTTTAGTATGTAATTGCCCCTATTTCGATTTAAGGACCTATCGATAATATAATCTGAAGCTACTGGTTTTGAGCAGGTTTACTAGTATCTACAAAAGGTAGCAATTACTTTTCCTTTTGCTTGAGTAAAATTTAACTTATAACATGAAATTCGATGGAAGTTGCAGTCTAAAAGACTAAAGATGTAGATCTGGATAAAACTAGGACCACTTCCTACAATTTTAAAAAAAGCCTGACTATGTAGTCTTTTGAACCTAATATGACACTACAATATCTCACTAATGATACAATTTATATATTTAAAACTAATTTAAACTAAATAAAGTTCTATTAGAGCCAGAGGCATCCAATTTGAGCAGTTTTAGGGTACTCACAACTACCACCTATCAGTAACAACGTATATAATTAGAAAAATATGAATATTTACTCAAATACCACCAGTACACCTGTGATAGTACTTAGTATCTGTATTAGCAATAAGATTTATTGTCTTTTATACAGGTCTCGACAGATATAAATAGTAAAATACTAACTAAGGCCGGTAAGGTATATAAAAATATAAGCAAAGGTGATTTGAAGTTCATGTTAAGGGTATTTTCTTTCACAAGTTTTTAATAATTGATCTGTATAAACTATAATATTTACCTTTTGACTTTTGGGTTAAGTCAAATTCACTACAAACGAGCTCTAATAATCGTAGCTATGAGTAAATATATACGGAGTTAGGTTGTATTCCAATTAATGATGATAAATGACGTTCAAGTCCAAACTACTAGTCCTACACTTCTATAACAGAGCAGATTTTACTGAACCCACAGTTAGGACCAAAGTAACAGCCTAAAGCAGTTTGGAGATCTAGCTTTATGATAGGTCCGAATATAATTCTCTACAGCTATAAAAAGGTCAAACTAACCCTACAAGCTTTTTGCCATACTGTTGTTCCTATCCTATACTACTTCCAAATAGAGCTTGACAAAAAATTCAATAAATATCTCCAGTCAACCATTACTTTTCTCATCTGCTTCTACTATGGTTTAAACTGAGAAGTCCATTTCAAAAAGTACATCGATAAAAATATATTGAAGCTTAACTTAGAAACTTAACCTACTAGAGATAGCTACGGAGGATCTTAAAGTCTCCTTCATATTTACATACTATAGCACCTGCACACAATTGAGCCAGTCAATTGATATCCTTGCACTGCTGGAGGTTGGTTTAATATACATATTGATAAGCATCGTTTAAAATACTGAGGCAGTGTCCGTCACTTCCTCTTTATGTTACTATCAAGATTTACTTATGAAGATCGGGTTTTTTATCGCAGCCTTTATTTTTGTAGACAGTTGGGTTATAAGATGGAAAGTTGATAAACATTTCAACAGTACCCCATCTTTACTATTGTAAGTAGATAATAGTTTACTTCACATTAGAGACCATATTACATGAAATTGATACAAAGCTATACGATCTGGAAATTGTAATCCTAGCAATGAAGTTTATTGCAAAATCTCCAATAGACTATACCCATCCACCTTTTTAACTATTTATGGTGCAGAAATCACCAAAATTTTAATATTGATATCGGTTCCTTTTATAACTTGATATTTCAAAGTTTTAGATTTGAATATCTTCATCAAAGTTAGCTGGATTGGGGACGACTGTTCTTTCCAATTAATATTGCTCCTTTCCTAACTTACACCATAGCTTTGTTATTGCGTACAGCCGGCTATAGTGTAGCTTGTAATAGCTATAGAGAGAGATTTGTGCATAGCGCGCAGGAAAATGATGTTTAAATGGGTGGTTCCCGGCCTTGCAGGTACTACCTAACATCTTAAATAAACTAGCTCAAAAGGCATGGTTTGTTTTGTTGGATTTGGTTGGATTTACAAGCCATGGGTTGCATCCATAGTACTCTACAGCCTTTAATATGAAGCAATTTTTCAAAAGTATTTTATACAAAAGTACATACTACTACACTCTGCTGCCTAAATTTACTATATAAATTAAAAACAAGTTCAAGTAAAATATTTATTGCATAAAAAACGTCCAATTCAAACTACTAAGGCTGCCCGCAACGTGTACGGGTGCCTTGTTGATAACATACCAGTTTGGAAGGACACTTCAAGTAGGTCCATGTCCCTTGATTACATTTGGAATAGCTACCGTTTACCTCTGGGTTCTGGCAGACACTGGTTCCATCTACGCAGTCCGATTGAGCTGAAGCTGGTTGACTGATGACGAAGGTCACTAGACTGGCAAGTAGCATGAGGCTGAAGTTTTGAAAGTACATAGCAGTTGTCTTATTTTTTCAAGTTGAAGAGATCCTTGCCATTCAACCTGTATATATACTACTTTTTACATCCATGTGGATAAGGAATGGCTAAACTTAGCACCTCTTTTGAACCTATTATCGAGCTGTAGGTGCATATAGACCTTTTAAGCGATACTTCAAAGTTTAGCAGGTTTACTTGTTCTGATCCGATGCGTAATAACTTAGATTTCTTTAACAGCAGTTGGAGTAAGTTAGATTAATAATTGGGGATAAAATGCTCTAAGTCTCTGGCCGGGAAATTCTTTCTAGACTGTACTTCACAGTACCTTAGGGGTTTGGGTGTCAATGGAGTTTTACCGTCGCCACCGACCCATGACAAGTCTACAGTGATCTGATTTCAATTGAATTTTAATACCTATGTTTACCCCTCATCTTATCATTCTTCAACTTATTCCATGAATTCGAATTTTCAAGCCAAGTTGGCGCTCAATACAATCCCATCCCTACGATTTATTTAGTAATTTGTCATCAGCTAAAGTCATTCTATCAGGCAGATGTTTCGCATGGAGTACGTTTAGCCAAGAATCAAGTCGGAGCTTTGTAAAAGACATATCTTTTAGCTATCAGGCAGCTGAAAGATCGACTGTATTTCTCCAAAATTCAATTGAAACGAAAACTTCAAACATTTATTTGCTGAGGAATTATTATTTGCTAGATTTATTATAGATCTCTGGTAGTGAAGGGTTATAATTAAGTTTGGTCTGTAGCTCTTCTCACTCGTCCTACAACTAGCACCACATATATCTACTGATGTAGTGGTAGAAAAGATCAAAGCTATCACTACTATCGCTGAATCTACCTATGATCGATATAAAAGTGGTATCACTTCTCAATTGCGCTTATGATCTAGTCTCACCATAAATCTATCTTAAATTGTAGGTATTAAATATAAATGTGGTAATCTGAAAAATGCTGAGTACGTATACTTGAACGTACTGAGTTGAACTTCTACGACCCTCAAAAGCAACGTTCGCTTTACAAAACTTGTTAACTTGAATCTACTTCCATACTATACTATCCAAACTCATATGTATATCTTAAATAATATTAAAAATATAAGATGGCTTCCAAATAAAACCACTGAGCCTAGTCATAATGGATATGTGTGCCTTTTTTAGCACATACTGTTGATAAGATATTTTAAATCAACCCATTGTCCTATGTTACAGATGGAATATAAGTTGCTTACTTCAGTCTCCTAGTAATGGCCACTTCCTTCTATATAGACTGTGGAAGCTAAAGCAAATAAGCTAGAAAATAGCACAAAGCTAAAGGTTTAGAAGTGCATATCAATTGAGTAGATTGGTTTATTGGAAAAGTAACTGCCATCTAGTCGATATACATATTACTTTTCTATCCATGTTGATAGAGTATTACTAAAAATAACCCCATTTTTGAATACCAGTTATTAAACTGTTGATGATATATTTTTCAAATGAAGCTTCGGGTTTAGCAGGCTTACCTATTTGACTCTGATATAAACTAACTTAAAACTCTTTAGCTGAGGCTGAAGATGTTGGATTTGCGGTTGAGAGCTGAATGTTCAAAAGCTTTTGGCTAGGATGGCTTTCTAGACTAGACCTCATAATACCTTAGGAGATTGGATGTCGATAAAGTTTTACCATATGTGCCTATATCTTGCTCCACAAACTTTAATTTATTCCAAGAACTTGAATTTATAAGCCAAGTTATCACTCAATATAGCTATATTTCTACAAGTTATTTCATAGGTCAGTATCGGCTTAAGATGCTTTGTCGGATAAACTTTTTATATATGATACCGTCAGCTCAAGAACTAAAGCTAGGTTCTGTATAAAGTTCAAAGGTATTTAGGTTTGTAAAATTTATTCTTTCATCCTACAATTGCCATTATATCGATATACGAACTTACTGATAGTAGAGACTCTAGTATTATCATTTTTATTACTGACTCTAACTATGGCATATCTAAAAGTGAAACTTACTACTCCCCTCCCATTGCATCGGTAACTTAGCTTAGATTTAAACCTATCTTAATTTGTGTGCGAAAGCATGGGTTAGTGAAGCAGTAGCAATATAAAAAGGCGGAAATATAGTCTATCAACTAAGCTATACCTAAATCAGCGATTACCAATCCTGTAAGTGTGATCAAGTCTTCAAATTCTATTGAATGGTATCCGCAACTTAACCATAACTATTTTATATTTATAGTCCATATACTATTTTTCAAACACTCCACATACTACAATGTAGGCCTATCTTTTGAAATTTGGTACAGCTAATAACAAAAACTAAACTATTTAATCAAAATCACATACAATGCTGTCATTGTTCTAGAAGTATAGTGAATCACGACATTTAGCACTGACCAATGCGCCATTTATGCAATGTTTGTAATAATATTTATATAAAATTTTGCAACAATAAGCTCCTCCTTGCAGGTATCAACATATTGTTGGGCTTGACTTTAGATTGAAAATAATAGAATGAAAAGAGCTTTAAAATGCATATTGGTTGATGAAAATTTGATGTCTGTCACTATTTTTTATGCTGTTTTCAATCTATTTATCCTTTTATTGGATACCTAAATCCAACCCAAAATTGTAGAACCGTTGTAACATCTGGCACTGATAGAATATCTACCAATTTAGTAGGTACTTCAAATCTAAAACTTTACGGGCATCAATTTGATACTAATTATTCCAAGTTCATTTCAAGGAATCAGACTTGTAATTCAGATCCAAGTAACCCAGGACTTTTAAAGATCTCCTGTAAGTTATATTTATCAATGTTTAAAAATAATGCACCAAGTTTGCTGTGGCGTTACCATTAGCTTTTACTCCAGAAAATAAAATAAAGTTTTAACTTGACCAAGTAAATATGCTAGGTGTTCCTCGTTTCAAATGCCAAACTTACCTATTTCCGAAGATTAGTGTTTTTGGGTATAGTTAACATTCAATCTTACATCCTACATTTGTCTCAATACCTGAAGAAGCTTTTCTAACTTATAATAGTGTTTTCTTTAAAATTATCTACCTATACTTGGATCCTATGCATTTAAAGCTTGGTACTTGACGATTATAGGTTAACTTTTGCAATACTGTTAACCTAGAAACTTAGTAAAATTAAAACCTCAGCCTATTGTAAGTCTCTAAATAGGTTAACTATAGATTGACATCATTATTAAATCTATAGAATTGGTTTACAGTGATTACTCATCATAAGAGAATATTTAATATTTTTTATGACATTTACTATGAGATAAAAGTTCAATAAGTAAGGTGTAGCTAAATTGATAGAAATTATAGTGAAAGATTGATAAATTACAATTTGTCCTTCAACTTATTTTCTACTACTGCCTTTATTCAGTTTCTCTATACATCAATGTTTAACGAATTTATAGGAAAAGTAGGTAGAAGGTCTAAAGATGGTATCGTATAAATTATATGTAAAAGAGCAATCTGTTAATTCAGATGTCAAAAGGTTCAAATAAAGATATGTATTTAAGCTTTGAAGATATAGTATTATCTAATAATTGATTTACTATCGTAGTTTTTTAGCTTTAGTATATATTACTACAGTACTTACGAAACTCTAGGTTCTTGATAATCTAAGGATTCTGATTTAAAACTCTTTGTTTTCAAATATTGGACCAACTCTCCAGCTTAAAATAAAGTTTTGGTTACAGAGGGTTGTATGTTGTTCCTATAATAAGTTCACTGTATACCTTCTTTCACCTGTAAATCAAACACAATATTCAAAATTTTTCGACTGAGGTTGATAACATATCCATCTTACTATAGAAGCATATATATGTATTTGAAATATATAGCTTAGCCTGTATTATAAAATAAAAAGTGTATAAAGCAAAAATTTACTTTGACTAAAAGTATCGATGCCAATTGAGGTTTAATGAAATTTAAGCACAGTCGACGCCAGTACCACGTTGCTGGCAGGTGGAACCTTGGGGACAACTGGCTGTGACCCACTCGCCGTAAGTACAACGTTCGAAGCCAGAACCATTGGCCTTAGCGCATCGATAGGCATTCTCAGTGCATAAGTTTTTGTTTTCAACAGATGAACTTTGAGTTAAAGTTGAAAAGGTGGAGAGGAGGACGATAGATAAGGTTTTGAACTGCATATCGATGAATAGTCTTTTTTATATTTCAGAAAGTAGTTGTACGCACAAGGTATTTATACCATTTTATATATCCAAGCATTTTTTATCCCTCGTATATCTAATTAATTTGTTCGGTTGATCTCGTAATCCAACTTAAACTTTTGAAATGCTTGCATATTTTGGTATTTGATGGATGTAGACTTCCTTACTTAGTAAGCACCTTTATTATTGTCGGGCAAATTGGTCTACTTGGTTTCAAATTAATGGTTTGATAAGCTTAGATGAGCTTGAAGTGAATTGGACTGATAGTTCAAATCAAGAGCGTAGAGTATCTATATGAAGGACAATTCCCTATATTAGATTTCTGCATCTTTAGAAACATCGCTAAAAGACAGCTGTGGAGTTGCAATCAAGTATATCTAAATCTACAATGGTAAAGTTCAAATTTATTTGAGTACATGTGCCATATATTTTCTGACTTTGAGGCTATATCTAACTAATTCTACAGGTTTTCAATGCTTTTATGAAGATGTAACTCAATGCTAGCCATTTATGGACATTTTTATATAAAAAAGTACCTAGGCTTGGATCACATGGTCCAAGACGTCAATTTTATGTTGAGGGCTGAAGCTTACAGTAGAATTGCCATGTGGTACTTATTTTGCAGCCTACATTTAAAGTTCCTATAGGTTTGGGACTTTCAGTTGGTGCAAGGATTCCTATGGGATACGTTTTAGTAAGCGTGCTGCGGCTAAATTTAATTATAAAAAGTTGGAAACTGGACTTTGTAGCTGGATCTCTAAATTTATTAGTTTGTGCCGATTTTATATAGTTGATATACAAATGGTGGTGTAATTTACACAACGAAATTCGATATATACCTTCTACAAATCTCTAAATAGCAGCTCAATACAAGAATTTGTAGCTCAGCTTTATCTGTAAATTTTAATTGGTTTAGTTTGTGGTTTTGCTCTTAAATTCTATCACTAAGAGCGGGCCGATTCGATAGCATGGTGATAGTAAAAGGCAAAAGTGCTTGTTTATGGTGAATTATTTGTAGAAAATGCAGGAATAGAATTATCTTGGTAGGTCTCTCTAGCTCAAAGATTCTTCGCATTGTAACTCGTTATCGAATCCAATCAACAAGGGAAAGATATTTTATAGCTGAAACTGTTTTGATAACTAGTAATTTTCTTTAGTTGAATGTGATGACATCAAAATGTCGAAATTGTTGTATTTCAGCCCTACAGACCTCATTATTGAAGCTATCTTCCATCTTGAAATCTTCATTGACTCTCAAGCTTTATTTGTCATTAGATTTGGGCTCTAGGGAGAATCATTAGCTTCGTTAGTTTCTTTCGGTATGGCTGTCAGACGTTGAAAAATGGAATAGTATACCTGCATTATAGGTGAATATCTAAAAAATCGTGTATTTGATCCAAATTTACAACAAATTCAAATAGGATTTATGTAGATAGTTTTATCACCATAGTCTCTTCAATTCAACTTTTAATTGGGTAGGGTGCATACAATTGAGATATCTCTTTGGGAGCATACGGTACCAGGCTTGCAAGACTTTTCCATCCACTCTGAGATACAGATGTAGTGTATTAGGAAGTTATTCATATTGAACACCTAAAGTTTTTCCCGAGCAAACAGTTGGCTAGACCTGAAGGCAATGTGTTGAGAACTAAAGCCATTAGGCTAAAGATAATGATATAAATAATAGGAAGTGCATGTCGGTTAGTTGATTTTTTATTGAAAATTCGAGTCTTTCGCTTTATACATTATAGTTTACCTATATATATACAAATGTAATATTAAATCTAACCTTTCTTTTATGAATGTTGGTTACAAGTCTGGGAGTGAACGTATGCCTTTTAAATGTTATTTCGTCCATCAAGAATCGGTGAGTAACACATTTTTGAGATTAGTTGCTAGTCTGAATTTGATTTAGAAAACTTGGACTAGAGTTTGGATACAACAATAGCCAAGAGCTTTTGAAAGGATGGATATGTAAGTTATATCTAACGATGTTCTATATATTTTTAAGTTGAAAAGGTCAAGGCATCATCATATAAATAAAAAATTATTTAGACTAAAGTTTAACCTATATTAATACCTGTACTACATTTATAATTTTCCCATTAACTTGTAACTGATCAAAGAGATTGAAATGGTTAATTAAGCTATCAACCAACTAGATTGAATTTGCAACCTATCTCTTAAGCTTATAATCATAAATGTCTATAGAACAGCTTGATGATCATAAAGAAAGCCAAAATTACTGATTTATTATACAGTTGATATAAATCTTGCTATTACACCTCTCTCTTTCCCTTTAAATTCACACAAGTTCGCCAAGTTACAAAATACACAATTGGTATTGAGAACTTTACCAGAGGTGGTACCTTTATATTTGAGCTTATGAAATATAAAAAATAAGTTGAATATATTTCTCTTACAGCATTTAGAAGTCAAAAATACCTTTTAAAGTGTTTAAATTCGATACTATCACTACCACCTATTGCCAAGTAAGATTATATATAAAGGGATGTAGAGTAGGTAAAAATTTTATTGTAGCCAAACTTGTTCAACTTAAATCCAGAGAATTCACAATAGATATAAAAGTTATCAAAATCTTTACATATCAAATACATCACACAATTCTTATTGATTTAGTTGTCATCTAAGTGCCATTAAAAGTACAGTTATTTATCTTTTTTAATTTGATAGCACAGAATCCCTTTTACACATCCTTCTGAATTTGGGAGTAAATTGGCGTGATCCGGGCCAGAAAAGTGAAACTTAACACAAAGGAAATTGTTTTGACTTACATAGTGGTTGATGTTTACATTCGTACTGGAAGGTTGTTTATTTGAATTAAAGTTTATTGAAAAGCTGATTCCATCATCATCTACTTATACAAAACTTCTACCGATTTAGTTACCCTAAATTGAATAGTTAGCCTCAAAGCTCTAAAATAAAATTACCTACTGAGATTAAGCAGCTTTTCTAACTTTTAGGTTGGTAATTTCAACAAATTTACATCCATTAGGATTATATATCCTAGCTCAATAAAATTTTACTGGCAGGTGAATAAGATCAAAAAACTTTATTGAAATACTAGATATTGGCTTGGTTTGATATATAAAGGTTTCGAAATATGGCCTAAATCGTTCAATATATATCAATTGCCTTGAATTTCAGATCAAATAGCAGGTTTAGCATTACACAGGAAGTTATAGCTCGAACTTTTTGAAGCGACCCGAACCCTAAATCATTTAACTCAAAACTGCTGCTAAAAAATAGACACTTTAAAGCAGTAGGTCATATCACTTACGAATTATCGGTAACTAATGTAAAAACTTGGATATCTTACATACCGTCTAAATAGTAAGTAACTATGTCACCTAAATTTGGTAGTTAATGTGGTAAGATCTACCTTAGGTTTGGTAGGTGACTAAAATTGAAGTCGATGGATCTTGAATACGCAAATTATCCTAAGTCGATACTACATGTTCACCTTTCAACCTACCTTGATCGCCAATCTTGTTAATCACTAAGTTCTATCTGCAACCTTTACAGAGCATCGTAGAACCTATCTAACCTTCCTATAATGTGGGAATATGTAGGATAGCCCAAAGTTCTCATTATTTATCACCAAAGACAATTTTTAAGCATATTATATATAAATATTTCGAAAAAATTCAAAATAAAGAATATATATTTATTAAATTGGACGCATCACTATCACTTGTGTTCGGGTAAGACACACTTCACCTCGTTGGTATCTTCACACATGTAGCTCAAATCACAGGTTTTGAGGCGCCACTGACTGTTCTGACAGATGTAGTAGACCCGTTTTAACTTGGCATCGCAATAGGTATCCCCGTTATTACAAGTAGAGACTTTCTGCAAGATCTGGCAGGTAGCGAAAAAAGTTAAACTGGCAAGTAGGAAGAAAAAAGGAAAGTACATATTGCTGAATAGGTTTTTTGCTGTTTTTGAAATAAGATGGTACATTTCATCCTATATATACTTTAAATCAAGCCATTTGTACGTAGGTGTAATATCAAAAATCTATTTCATATTCTCAAGCCTTGATTTCTTGCTGTGGATAAACGATTGCCTTATTAGATGATGCCCTCATTTGGTAAGTGAAGATATAGCTTCAATCCAGGTTGCTTGTCCAAAAGTTTGAATATTTTTAAAATAATATAGACTGATAGCTAAGAACGGGACAGTCACAAATTTGAGAGAGTGATTCATAGATTATACTGCTACATAAATAAATATTTGTACATAGGGGAGTGTAAACTATCACCGATATGGAATAAGTCCAGGCGAAGTTTCAATTTAGTTTTAGTCCAAAGTTCTATATTTCTTTATAAGTCGCTAGTCCGAAACATCGGTAAAATTGAACTTTAGATAACACATTCCAATTAATTAGCTAATGTAAAGCCCAGGGGGTGCCGTTGGATTCAACTAATGATAGCGTCATAATGGGAGCATATGAAAAAATAAATCGGGAAAGTAGAGCCAATGCTGATCACTGCGTCGATAATATGGATTACTCAAAGAAGATAAGTCCGAAGGGAAGCGAAGAAAGTCAAATGTAGCGAGCTGAGAGGACAGAGAGTTCGAATCACATAGTCACATTATACTAATAACTAAGAGACTTGCTAAGAACAATATTTTATTCGTAAACTAGGGAACAGAATCACGCTATTGGGAAGAACAGCTATGACTAAGAGGGTAGGTGGCAGCTATGAATAGCAAGGTGGAGCATTGCAAATATACTAGTTTTAGGTAGTAACTGAAGGGTTTAAACACCTTTTTGACCTTTTGGCAACAACTATATTAAATGAAGTAGATTTCTGTCCTTAATTAACTACTTTATCGATTAAATTTTTTGCCAAATTTAACCAGAAAAAGTCTATGGTAATATCGACGACTACAGGATAGTTTACCATTGTTGAAATACCAAGATCTGATGCTATGTTACTGATGAAGAGGACCAAAGATATCTAGAATATGGAGCGAATTGGTGGCTAAAATAGCTATGAAGTAAGGATTGGAAAATCGAAGTTAGTAAGGAAAGTAGCAAAAGAAAAACAGAGTAATAAGTCTACGACCTAATAATCAGCATTTTAACAACCTTTGTTGTTACAATAAACGCCTAACCACTATATAGAGTAGTTAATTGCAAATGGAAACCTGATTCTCTTGGTATAGCCATAACCAAGATATCAAAGAAGTATTTAAACCTCTTTGTCACTGCCCAAAGCCAGAATCTTGACAATATTCTACCTCGCTACTCCTAGCTGCTCCCAGTAGCTTGATTTCGTTTCTTAGTTTCTGAATAAAGTCTTGTCCCTTACCCATATCCTTGTTTTCAGCATAGTATTACTATGTAATTTAGTCCTATCTCCTCAGGCTCCTATTACCTTTTAACGATCCTTGCTACCCTTAGATCCCACCTCCTTTGAGCAATTGATATTGCCAATATAATCAGCCCTTTCGAGCCAACATTGACCTGCCAGCCAACTCTTATCTTTGGTCCTAATACTGCAACATCGACTGTTGTTCAACCACCACCTGATAGGTCCCTTCCTACCCAGCTCCAGTCCACACAAATCTCAATCCATCCCCTCTATCTCTTCCTGGAACTGAGACTTGAGCACTATTGTGTGGGCGCTACTTATGGTGTACCTCCTTTACCTGCCATCTGAAGAGTCCAAACCTTTATCACTAATGCAGTGGTAGATTTTAGTTCCGCTTCTCTAACCTACTATGTTATTAGCTTACAGCATGATGTTATCATTAGTCGGATTCAGTGGCATCTCCCTGGACCTTACAATGATCTAATAATAGGAATTGTAGCGACCAAGGTTACTACATTCTTATCAGATTTATAGTTAGGTTTGATATACTCATTCAACAAAGCTAAACAATTACTATATATATTATTTACAAACTTTCCCTTTCTGCTCTTGAACTTAAGAAATCCTCTATACATAAAGAATCACTTTCTTTAGTAATGGATTCCCAATTACTGATAATATTTGTAAATATCCAGTATATTAATATAGGTTAAAGTGAAATTGGAAGTACAATGTGGTTTTTTTTTGCCAGAATATGGAGAGTAGTGATGCTCGACATAGCGTAGGAACTTAAGTTTGGAATCTCTTTCATGTCATGTAAATTTTCTAAACCAGTAGTTATAAAGAAGATGCTTGGTTAGGATGGCTGTGATAGTTTTCAATCAGAAAGGCAACGGCTATAAATAGAGTAAATATTTTGATCAAGAAGTATGGCTCATCTTTCAAATTGGAATTATGTTGGAAGACACTCATACATAAATCTCTACCCTGTTCGAGATCATTAGTACTCGGTATAGGTTTTGGAAAAGAATGGTCAAACTTGTATAAGGAAGGATTTTGAAGTGTCATAACCGTATTATTTGTGTACACCTTTGTTGGAAATGTCGTTGTTAGTTCTTGAAAGGGGATAGGTAGGGTAATCGAAATGAGGGCGAGTGTCCTTTGGTCTAACAATTGGATCCCTGAAAACTTACTGTTCTCTCTAAACCTGTAAATCTCGATCAGTATCAATTAGCACCTTCTTAAACTGATTTCTCAATCCATTAATATATTGCAGGATATTTCCTTTACTGATATTATGCTTGTCGCCAGTATGAAATAAAATAAAGTAGTACTGGAGCTTGTGTAGAATAAAACTAATGTTGTACCTCAAGGAACTTACAATCAATATCCCGTTTTCGAATTTATCTTCAACTTCGTCTAAATTTTGATATATTTTCAAATCCATATTGTTGTAAAGTACCTTAAAACTATAGTGGTGATGGCCATCCTCAACAACTATATTGGTATCGAAGATCGCAAATATAGCTAAAATTGAAGTAAAGGCCATGAATCGTTCGCACAATGCATCCTTATTAAATTTAAACCATGAAGGATTCATATGGAGGTCTAGGTGATAAGCTAAAGGTAAGATGTTTTCCGAGATACAAGATGGAGATGTATATTTGAGCCTTATTATACTCAAGTTCAATATGCACAATTTCTGCATCAGCGCTAAAGTAGGCTTACATAGCTGTTTCTTTAATGTCCTGCTGAGGTAATTTTTTATCACTTTGGCTAAGGTGCCAACTACGGTATTTCCTTCCAAGATAGCAGTTCCACATAACTGCACAGCATACTTTAGAAATATGGGGCGCTCTCAAGAAAAAAAGTTTCGCTTGGTAAATAGAGTTGGAAAGATTTTGTGGTTTCGAAAGTAAGCGTCAATGGCTCTGATGTAAGTAGCATAGTTGGTAGTGAATAGCATCAACTTGAGGTTGAGGTTTGGGCTTGGTACAACTGCTTCCTTTGTAACTTGATCCTGATTTTGAATGAATACGTAATTGCATATCAGGAATTTCGTTTTGTGCAGGAGTAGCAGATCTTCCCAGTCGAATTTTGGAATCATCAGCCTGTTGTTAGGTATCAGTCCAATAGTGAACAGTAGAGCCTTAAACTTGGGTATTTTGAGTTCGGTAAAGTGGATTTGGAATCGGTATTGGGTCAACGTACCAGCAGTAGAGTGTTTAAATGCAGTGAGCTTAAAGTTAGCTTTTGTAATTTCACCACTTGCTCGCTTTTTTGATCTATTAGAAACATTTTTACTTAATCCAGAGCGAGTCTGAGATGTACTTTTCAGCACCAATATCTGCTTCAAAAAGTCTTCATCGTCAGCTGTACTTTATCTCACTTTTCGTCAGCGATCCTTCTACATTCAATTTGGATCAATTGACATTGCTTACATGGCGCCTCTCTATTGCATCGCGCCTTCATATCGTAGCAGTTGTCGTAAGCTGGACGTGTAAAGTCGATCCCATCTTTCAAAATGAAGCTTTTAAACATAGGCGTTTTGGCAATGGTGCTTTGGAAAGAAAGAGATTGTAGCTTAAGCCTTATAATTTTTAAAATAGGTTTAGACCTGTAGTCAGCTATGTTATGATAAAATATAATTGTAAACAAGACTTAAAGAATATAGACTGGCTTTAATTCAAGTAAATATGTCTGTAGTTGTAACTAACTAATTTGGCTAAAAGGCTCCAACTCTGTAACTGTAACTGCTTTTGTTTGAGAGCATTGATTTAGCTCGTCCTAATTAAATTAACTTCTGAAGATCGGACTGGCCCAAAACTCTGATAAAGAGGTCAACTAGAATGACAATTTTCCTACCATTAAGGCTGAGGTGAATTGAATATAGCATACGTCGACTTTCAATGATTTCAGTTCTTGGACTCATGTTTGTGCTGAGGTTTTCTTTCATACTACAAAGTTTCCAATAAACTATACTATATTTAATAATTGAATCATGCAAATACATCTTCCAATAATGTACATTTATATTTTCTGTCTAGAATCCGCAGGTTGACTAAAACCTTGAAATCGGATGGATGATGTATCCAGTTTAGTTTAGAACTTTGTAAAGCTGATTAGTGAAGCTCACCTTGCAGATAAATATGGAAAGAGAGATCAAACTATATGACTTGGTTGACAAACATGGACCTCAAAGTCACAACTTTTCGTCGTTCGGGTGGAGAGTACGGCTTGCTTTGAAACACAAGGTAATTGAACTATCCATCTTGTATTCTATACTTTGAATCTAACCTTTTATTTAGAACATCCCATTTGTCTTAATAAATCTAACCTTCAATGAAATTCAGAAAGTTATACCTACGATAACGTAATTTTTATACCAAATTACTTTTTAATTCCTCAATGCCTTTTCCATTTTTAAAATAAAGGCTTAAAGACCCACCCCTCACCCCCGTTTTACAACTTCCCAACGGGAACGTCATAACTGAATCAAGAGATATATGTATCTATCTTGAGTTTAACTTTGGAGGGCCTAGTTTGTTCCCCAACAGCCTATATTTTTCCCAATTTATCGAACAGACATTGCTGACTCACGCTTCGGGACTATTCCAGCTGTGCGTCACCCACATCTACGACAACTTGGAGGGGGAGGATAAGGTGTACTTCAAGGAGAAGCGAGAACGTCAGTTTCAGAAACCCTTAATCGATATCGCTGGCGATCCTGAGCTTATCTACCCAACCATCCAGAAGGTTTTGATACCGTTCTACGAGCTGTTGAAGGAGCAACCCTATTTGGAAGGAGAGGATGGTAATTTTTATTATTTGAGATTTATTTCTAAATGCAATTTTGTAAAAAGTTACTTACTCGGACTACGTGCTATTTGGCACTTTGAAGTGGGTGAAACTTCTAGCCCCCTTCCACTTCCACAACTGTATTTCGTTGTTGGATACTCAGAGCCCCGAGCCAGTGCTTTTGGATTGGTTTACTCGCATCGATAATATGTATGATAGCTATGCGCAGGGCTAATATTTTTACAGTAAAATTCACTCGAGTTTCATATCCTTTTTAAGGGACTGTTTTCAATAAATATATTTTATTTTCGTATATACACATTGTCTCGCTTTAAGTTACTGTGTATACACTGTGTAGATTAATTGGCTTAGGATGGAATTTGCTTTTATAATTTAGTTAGGGAATTAAAATACATAAGTTTCAAATCTTCAAGCATTTATATATACTGTACTTTAATTTTATCTATACAATGTTTAATACATTTCGACTATTTGAAAGGATAGATATGGTACTGACTATTTACGAATTATATATCTACTCCAGTTTTAAACCTCTTTGAGCCCTACAAGTAATAAGTCAATAGAAATCATTTTCCATTCATGAGTGAACATATAGCTATTTAAGAAAAATGGTATCCCGTCTTTAACAAATAAATTTGGTGGTTGTAATAACTAAGAATATACGCTAAATTAAGCGAATGCAAGATCAGCCTTTAAATATAATAAGCTAACATTTAAAAGCTATAAACTATCAGAAATCAATATGGCTATCTCTACTCATCTCTGAGCTATATATAGTATCTCTATTTAATACTACAAATCATCGAAATATCAGCTGTCTTTAAGAACTGTTGGTAAAATTTAAAGCCTTTAAGTAACAGGAGTAAAAACAAAGAAAGCATCGATAAATAGAAAGATATTTACTAAACATTCTTTTTCGTTATGTTGAGTTGGGTTAGCGACCTAAAGCAAACTAACTTTACCAAATTTCCTTTTTGTCTCTTAAACTTTGTTCATAGGGGAGATATACAAAACTAAATATTCAGAAATAAAAAGTATTAGGTTAGCATTGCAATCAATCAATTAAAAGTAGGTACCGTTGTTCCCACGTATGAAAGCGTCGCCATAGTCATTCTTAAATTGATTGTTGACGTACTCCTTGGTCTGCTCCAGAGCGATGTTCATGTAGCCATCTAAGCAAGCTAGTCTACCTACCCTTACTAATGAATACACAATTTAAAATGTTAATTATAGTTTACCTCTGTATTCGATACCCGAATTTAACTTTACCGAGACCGGCTGGCCCAAGATGCTGGTCAGGAATTCACTGGGGTTGCGTCTACCACTCTGCTCCATCGTAAGTTTTTGAAGTTTCTTGTCAAAAGTTGGGTTCTCAATTCCCAAAACTACTTGAAAAGCTGCTAGGAACTTGATATTAGACTTGGAATTCCAATCAAGTGCAGCTTATTGTGTATACTAACATATCATTGGACAGATGGAAAATTAATTTGGATGCTTCATTTACCCCGAACAAATCCACTAAACTGGAAGAACTCTGGAGTTAAATTCCCATTTCCATTTTCTTTTGAGCCTCTTACTTTCACCTAATCAACAACTTCAACTTACATTCTACAACATGAGCTTAAAAGGATTTAGAGAGTTGGTAGCTTTGCGATACTACCAGTACGAATTGACTACCGCCATCTACATGTTGGAACCTTGGGAGAAGTACATAATAAGTAAGTTTTATCTTTTACCATCTTTCTATTTCTTATTTCAATATTAATACTTTCTTTTCTACTTTCCTAAAGATAGTTTGGTGTTGACTGGAGTTTTGCTTTCCTTCTATACTACCGTAAACTACCTACCCGAGTACGTCAAAGGCACCTTCACCGGTTTATACAACTTGATCCCTAGTTTAAGTAGCTAGTTTAATGTAATTTATTTTGAGGCCATGAGTAGTCCTATCCCAAGGACCCTTAACCTACATGTGTGAAGATGGGTTTATTAAATTGTATTTTCAAGTCTTTGGTTTGGTTTTTATGTGGGATTGGTTTTACTAAGTTCGTTGATGTTTGGGATGAGGATGAAGATTTATAATGACAGTTTTATAAAAGCTACAAGGCTACTTGTATTTATTCAACTAGCAATAACTCGGATACATACAGTCCATCCAAATTCTTTCTTACATGCTCCCATATTCTCAACATGATACAAAATACTTCGTACTGTTAAAATGTAATGCCCTGGTCAACTCGTTTCCAAATTCAAATTTCAACTCTTTACTAGATTGGTATGTTGAAGGAGATGATAGATGTTGGATCTTAACAAACACATCCTCTCCCCAGTACAATGCAATACCAGAGATCTTAGATAACTCAATCGCTAGTCGTAATTAGTACTACATTTTTTAATTTTAGATTGGTGCTATCACCACTAGCATTATATTTCTCAAGTATACTCTCAAATCGGCAACTGATTTTATAACTTGTTTTAAAGGGATGAATTCATCTACTATATTTCTAAATTCTGTACTTACCCTTTGGGTATCCATGTAAACGCATATCGTAACTACATGTGTATTGTAGTAAAATATACATCCAAACTAACATGACAAAAACTAAACGTGTGTTATTGACACTGCTATTAAAGTTCCTATTTGAACTTAGTAATAAGCACACTAAATGTACGATATATAGCTAAATAGTGACTAATGCCTATCAGCCAAGTAGAAGACAGAAGTTTAAAAGGCAGAGTTTATTGAAGTAGTGCTATCACCTCTGCTTGAATGATAAAAATCAAATTATATTTTAAAGTTCGAAAGCTTATTATATCATACTCAAAACCTAAACCTAAGGCTTGATACATAAAATCCAGCTCTAGGTTAATTTACAAAGTGAGGGACTGGGAAGTGTATCTGGCATGAAAGTACCTGACAATTTAAATAAAAAGACTCAATCCATCATAAATTGAAAATAGCTTCCTTCGAATAAAGTCTAATAACTTTGGTTTAAGGTTATTAAATTTATGACTTGAAAGCTTGTAAACTTTAACTGGTCAACTCTAGTACCAGCCTAGTATCTGTTAGTAGTGGTACAATTTAGCTATATATAAGGACTAGTGTAGAATAGGGTAGAAATATACCGAGTTCTTAAACCCAAGTTAAGCTGAAGTCTGTAATACGTAGTTTTAAAAGGAGATTGGAGGCACCAATTTAGAATAGATTGTATAAAAAAGAGTGCAATATATGGGTAGCGTACATATTGGCATTAAAGCTTTAAAGTACATAGCTGCAGAATACTTTGAATAGAAGCTTTGTTCCAATAGACAGTAACAAAAGCATAGGTATCCAATCACGACCAACTTATTTAAAAATATATCTTCAAGAAACTACTATATACAGCCATCAAAAGATTTCTATTTAGCCCAATATTCGATTCTAAAAAACGTAAAAGAAATAGACTGACGCTCTAAAGAAATAAGTATATATTATCTATATTAAAATTACAGGACAATGGAAAAGTTGTTCATACCCTTTCCATCCTTCAACAGTACCTTATTAAACTTTCCATCGACCTCCTTACTCCTATCACCACTCCCATCACCATTCCACTGGTACAGTATATATATTAACTTGTTAGAATGCTTGACATATCTATTAGTAAAATTCAAAGCAATCATCATATTATCCAGCTTCTCCAAAGTTAGATACCTTGAATTGGTCAAGCAAGGTTTAGGTAGAACTATAAAGACTAACCCACCACCTTCGAGCTTGGCTTTATCTTGGACCTTCTTGACGTCGGTTGAGTTGGGCTCTTCAGTTGAAGCTGATGGAGGGAGATAAGTGGTTAATAATTTGGGTAATTTCTTCAGCATGTCGCCTACAAAATAAAAAGATGGTTAAATGTTGCCAAAAATTCTAAACGAAAAAAAGGAAAATGTTTACTTTACCTCGCAGCTGTGGTGATCCTACAAAATTTAAAACTAAAGACAAACAGACTACGTCCAACTTATCCTCTACTTTACTTGGGACTTTATAGTTCAAGAAATCCATCTTCTTAATTGAAGGTAGCTGAGGATTCAAGTCAATAGCCTCTACCTTCAAGTACTTGTTGCCTTTGTAGTTTTCGGCCAAGGCACCTACATCTAACACTTTAATCGGTCGGTTCTATTGATTTAAAAATGAGATAGTGGGATAAGTAAAAGCAGTAATGGCAAAAGATTTGAAATGAAAAATGATAAAAGAAACTTACCAACTCCAAGAACCAACATTTAAACTGATGTTTACAGACTTGCTCTAAGACGAATGCTGAGTTCAAATTCTTTTCTCCAACTTTGGAAGCGAGTTGATAGGTGTTTAAGCCACCTAAATCGTCCACGAAACCTTGTAGCTCCTTGACTTTGTTGAGGATGCTGTTCTGCTGTTGGTGGTCATTACTTGGATTATCAAGCTGGAGTTTCAATTTGTTTAGGAGATGGACTTTGCTGATAAGTTTCTGATGGTCGCCCTTGCGCTTCAACTTCTCCTTGCGGTCAACTTTGGTTACTGGAACCTTCTTGTGCTTCATCTTGGATTTCTAAGGTTGAGGTTGGAGCTGTGGGTGTTAAAATCGAAAGGCAAAAAGTTGGAAAAGTTGGATGCATCTCCAGTTATTTTGAAAAGGTTTTAGAGCGACCCAATTTGTTTGATGGAAATCTTGAACTTCATATATTTGGCACATTTATATAACTTATAGTGGCATTATTATCGGTATTGATGTCTATGTTTGCTTTTAGAAGAAAAGACTTTACCAATCCCATACTTGCTAGTAAACTAAACCTTGGTTAAAGGTAGTTCAAATTGATAAGGAAGGAGTAGGATATTTCACTTGCTCCAGATTTGATAGATATAATAAATTGGTTTTTCTTTGATCAAGATACAACTGTAAAATTAATTTCTAGAAGGGAGATTGTAATACAGTTTAGGTTGGTGCGATATTAGTGATATATAAGGTAAGATATTCGCTCCATTTTTTCCATGTATACACATCACGTATTATTTAAGTTAGAACGGTTGAAGGTAGAGATTTGCTACACACCTACTTTTAGACTCTTAACTTAGAGTGTCAATTCCAATTTAGAGGTAAGTAAAAAATCAATTTGAATATTTAAACGTTCTTTTTAGCTACATTCTATATATAAGCTTCCCAGAAGAAAGTATAAACTTGAATTATAGTATCACTATAAGCTCAGGTTATAAGAATGCAAATCCCATCAGCTTATTCCTAATCGGTAAATATAGCTTGTCTAGAACCAAACCTAGCCTAAAAATCCATCAACTCTCTCCTCAGCCATGCCAGTAAAACTTTATTATAAAGTTTCTCATAGATACCTCACTTATTCTAACCAAGTTGACTTACTAAGACTTCTACAAGCATATTATAGACCTAAATCTACCATAGCTGACTACAGCCATCTGAAAAGTTACCAAAATATCCAAACAAAAGTTTATTAAAATTGGAGAGCGACATAACATACATTAAAAAGAAATAAATAAATTAGGAGTACATGTACAGGCGTCGAACTTGGCCACTTCAAATCAAGTAGTTTCTACCCAACTGGTGTTAGTCAGCAAATCACAAGTCTCTATAGGATCTTGGTTGTTGTAAACTTCGTATTTCCAACTGCGTCTAGAGTTGGAATTCGTCGTATTGATCGACAACATATTCAGCAACTTTTTGAAGTTCAACTTGCTTTTACCCTTGACCTTCTCTTTCTCCTCCTTGGGTAGAGGTAGCGGCTCTTCAAAACTAACTTTGTCAACCACAGCTTCCTTACACTTGGAAGTTATGATAAGCTCGTCAATGTCGTCAACTTGAACCCTCTTACTGATTTTGCCTCTGCTGGTATCAATGGATTCCATCCCAAACATACTTGAGCGGTTATTGTTCCTTTTCGTCAAGCTCATGGTACTGTTTCTTCGGTTCAAGCTTGTAGTCGTGTTCCTTCGGCTCAAATTACTGGTTGTGTTGAAAGTTAGAGCTAGCATTGTAGGGTTGAAGCCTTTATATACTTTGTCAAAAAGTTAGTTTCCGGCTGAAATTTATAAGCTATAAATAGTGGGGACTAAAGAATTGCTGGTTGTGGATGGTTATCGGTTATTTATATACTTTGGCAAAGGCACCCTCTTTATTGTCTCCTAAATAATAAATCGAATGTGGATTAGGTTTTGGTGGGCAAAAGATTTTTATAGCCTACACTCAAGTCTAGTCTTAGGTAAATTGGGTTATCAACTTATAAATGTTTACCCTGATCTGCTTTTCAGCAAAGTCTTACATTTGTATAGGAGAGATGGTCCATATTTTTAACTGAAACTGAAATCCAACCAATGGAGCTTTAATGTGGGTAGCTATTTTTATAATCGTTGATGTCAGATTTTCTATACTTCATCGTTTATGTGGTTTTATACTTTATACAAAGAACTCGCTATCAGAATCATCCTGCTTACAACCTATTTTCGTTTATGCGGCTTGCAGGGCTGCAGTAGTTTTGAAAACTTCCCACACTCAATATATACAAAACTGCACACTGAATTTGAGATCATTGACATCTTTTATTGTGTATTTATTGGACTTTATACTATCGCTTTCATGTTGACTTGCACTAGTCAATGGTGCTTACTGATATGTTAACTATACTACCATACTTTATCTACTTTCTATAAGTTAATTAGTAAATTGCCGACCCCTTCATCGCCCTATCCCTTGACAAAAGAGCCAAGTAGGAGCATCTGAGCTTAACAAAGTTAACGGATAAAGGTATAGTAAGAATTCATTACCACTGTTTGCCAATTCTTCACTATAACTATAAATTAGCTACCTAAAAGGCATTGGAAACATTAATTTAGCTGTATAGTGCAATATTGGACTTGTCCCCGCAATTTAAAGGGATATTTACTGCTGTGCCTATTTAGCAAAGTTCTAAGCATTATATAGGGTTACAAATTAACATATGTAAATATAAATTAATATTTATGCTAAGATAGTTATTTATACGTTCGTTTTAACATATAGGGATTCCTTGGCTTGTACATCTCATGGAAGGTAAGGATGTTATTTCTATTGAGAACGCAAGTCCATTTTTTACAAATATAGTTGAGAAGAAAGTATCTTATATTCTGAGTTGACTAGTATTGCTTTGTCGTAGATTTAGGATTGGTATAGTTTGGTTGGATTGTGATGGGTGAAGTTCTTTAGTGACGGATTGAAGATGCTCAGTTTGAACTATTATTAATTTCTAAACTTACCTGTCCACAAACTTTGAAAATATTTGAAGCATATGGTAGTATATTTTTGTAATTATCTTTGCCATCAATAGTTAGTTGAAATTGGTACAAAAGCACGATATATATTTGCAAAGTCTTGGAGTCCATATTCAAGCGTTGTTTTAAGTAGATATTTCCATCATCTATTGCTAACAGATGGATAGATTCTATACCTCCTATAGAAAGCGCTTGCTGTGGAAGAGCTAAGAATCTCTATTACCATATACTTTTAGAATAGTCATGTTGCTTTCAAGGCGGATGGGATTCTAGAATGGTTGATTATAGACACCACTTCAACTAAAATTGAGTTTAAGGTCCAGCCAAGTCCCACAAATACGCCACCGTTCTACATTTGCAAAATATCAAAGTTTAAGGTTAGAGAGCTAAAGGCATTCGTGTATAAATAGATTTTGTAGTGTGGTTTATCGTATAATAGCTGCCTTTCATCATCATCTTCTTATATCGAGTCAAATAATGGAAGCTCGTAAAAAAATCTAATAAGTATGGATAGAAGCGATCCCGATATACCTGCATTTCTAATCCAAAATAGAGGCATATATAGATAAGATTAATAGTGATCTATATATGTATTTAAAGTTTTCTCCCTTATTACTCTTGGATTGTAATTTACCTTTTCATAGAAATCCTAGCATGTAGATTTCAAGGTTATGGACCTGATACTGCAACCTCAAATAAAAGATATACAGTAACAAGTGGTGCAGCAGCTATCACGCCGTAAAAACATTCAAAGGCATACCTTTTGTCACCTGGCACTTTTAAAGTTAAAGCACCTGCCCCTTGAAGAAAAAGGGAAATATGGTAAAGGTATGATCCAAATCACATTCGAATTGTGAGGGTGCAATTTCACTTAAGGCCAAAGTCACACTGGAAGTGGCAGGCAAATACCGGTTGCTAATCTCACTTGTGTTCATTTAAAAGGTGGGAACTTTGATATACTACCGTAGATAGTAATATTACAAATACCATCTCCCTAGAACTATATAGCTTAGAATTCTTTTTAGCGTCACACATGTGCCTCGAATGGTTGACATTAACTTTCTAAAAGTAGAAGGTATGACCTCGTTGAGCAACCCTTGTAAAATATAAATGTATCGATTCCCAATTATGATATCTATCAAAATAGTATATAAAGAGCTGGTAGCAGCCAAGAGCTTTATAGCAACAAAATATAGCTAGCACACATGTACTTCAACCAAATCTCCCTCCTCATCCTTTCCATCCTCCTAACTTTAACTTCAGGTCAAAGCGACAAGGTAGTCGTAGGCTACTTTACTGATTGGACGCTAGGTAGTTACCCCGTTTCAAAAGTGGACTTCAGCAAGCTAACCCATATCAACTACGCCTTTGCCCTATTCACTGATCAAGGGTTCAACCCCACCATCGGTACCGGTTCCACCTTGCAGGATCTAGTAACAAAAGCCCACCAGACCAAAACCAAAGTTCTTATTTCCATTGGTGGGTGGACCGGTTCCAAGTATTTTTCACCTATGGTAGCTACCGCCCAGAACCGAGCCACCTTCATAAAGAACACCATCAACTTCGTCAATACCTACAACTTGGATGGTGTAGATTTCGATTGGGAGTATCCAGGACGTCCTGGTGCTGATGGAAACTACTACAGCGGTGCCGACACTGCAAACTACTTGATCTTCTTGAAGGAGATGCGAGCTGCTTTAGGAAATAAGTTGATTACAGCTGCCGTACGTGCCCAGCCTTTCGATGGGCCTAGTGGACCTTTGAGTGACATCAGCCAGTTTGCTCCTCTTTTCGACTTCATCAATTTGATGACCTACGACTTGAACGGATCTTGGTCCAAGACTACTGGGCCCTTGGGTGGTCTAGATTACGAGCCAGGTAAGGGAGATCCTTTCTCAGTCAAGCAAGCTAGTCGCGACTGGAGTAACGCTGGTATCCCCAAAAATAAGTTGGTGGTAGGTGTCCCCTTCTACGGGTTCTCGGCTGGAGTAAGTGTAGATATGACAAATACCGATCAGTATCAGCCTATAACTAACGCCAACGTCGGTTCCTATACTTACGGTTCCCTCTTCTCGAAACGAGCCTTAACTTCCAGTTTACAAGCCAATACAGCTGAAGGATGGGTCCGTAGGTTCGACAATATCACTCAGACCCCTTGGTTGTTCAACAAAAACAGCAAGATCTTTATAGGTTATGACGACATCCAATCGTTGAAGTCAAAGACCGATTTTGTAAGATGCAATGGCTACCGAGGTGCTATGTTGTGGGCTTTAGATCAGGACTACAACAGTGAGCTGTTGAGTGCTTTACAAAACGTATTTAACACAGGAACTTGTGACGGAACTCAACCCCCTACCTCCACCCAGGTTCCTCCTACTTCTACCCAACAACCACCTACCTCGACTTCCAAACCACCTACTTCTACTTCAATCCCTACTAGCACCCAAGTTTCGAGTCAACCACCCCAACCTACTGGATCCTGTACCGAAGGAGCCTACCAGTGTACGAGTGCTAAAGGCCAAGGGTACAACCAGTGTGTACATGGTAAGTGGGTTAGTTCGAGTTGTCCACCGAATACCGTATGTATTCAATCCGGTACCTCCATCTACTGTGGGTTTCCCTAAGTTACATTAGTTTAGCGCTACTATTTTTTGTAATAAAATGTTTGTATTCGATCGGATAAATTTATCTTTGCATCTTTTTGAATATAGTAAATGTTGGGTAATTAGATAGCATACTAATCCAACTACATGTCTAAAAGTAAGTACTTTGAAGAAACTCTATTAATTGACTGATAAAGAGGGCATTTTCTTACAAAATCTAAGTATCCATCTACACTGCAGTATCAAAAAGTTGGATACAACATTCCAATTGAAGATGGCGACACCAAATACAGGAAGACTATTGGATCATCAATTTTGTTAAACACCATAGAAGGGTGAAAATATATCAAAAGTGCTAATATAGATAATCTAAGGGATGCCATACAGTTATGTATATACTGAAGCACAAGCCATCTACTTTACATGGTACCTACATACTTTATTTGAGTTTTATCAGGGTGCTCATGGGAGCTATCATAGCAATTGAAATATTTGAAATTAATATATAACCTCCTCAGTCCAGTTCAGCCTTGATGGAATTATGATTGCTCATTAGTAGATTTTTTAAAAGTATGTATCAAAGTAGTTGACCCTGACAGGACCTATCTAATTTACACACCTAAACTAATGTAGCTATAGTCCCGGAACTGGCATCCACTTTTCGCTAAATCAGTAGATTTTCTAAATTTTAATACATTCACTTAGATTACAACCTGTCAACATTCGAGAAAATCTATTAACAGTAGTATTTTTACAATAGATTTATCAGCTATAGGCATGGCACTTGCTATAGAAGATTATAAGAGCAAATTTAAAGTTTCTTTCTATCAATATCAATATTGCTGTGATGTCTTTGAGAATTTCAGCTTGGAAGGTTGGATCGACTACACACAACCAACTTGCGATAGTTGCTGAATATGAAGGTACAATGCGATGAGAGGTATCCTGTGGACGATGTATAAAGAACCGAATCGAGTGTAAGACGAGCCATCAATGAAAAGTGAGGGGGAGTATAGTAAACAACAAATATTTCTGAAATAAGTGATTGTGTTGAATTGTATGTCTCAAGTTGACCCTGTATTAAATAATAGACCAACCACTATAATAATGAAAACAAATGGTACAGCTACTAAACACAGAACCAAGTTTAAAGCATTAAAACATTCCACTACTGGTACTTTGATCCGATATCAATCCTAATTCGCTTTTTCGAACTCAAGGCATTCGCATATAGGATGCTGCTATTCATTGTAGAGTTGAAATCGAACAACAAGCTGATGACACCAAATTTCGACTGAGAGACTTCCTACTACTGTACAAGATAAAGTCTTTGATGTGCATCTACCTATTTACCCAAGACTATATTAAAATGGAGGTAGCTGCATTAAGTTCAAACTTCGGCCTCGAGCTGACGCTATTCATCAACTACACTACCTACATCAGAGTTACCGGCGCCCACTTTCAAAACTACAAACTTTTTTAGTTCTATTTACCAAGTGAATCTCTTTTACTAAGGAGTGTCCCCTATTTTTGAAGTACACAGTGTAACTGCATGGTGTCGTCTTCTTAGAGAATACCTTAGTACAATATTTTCCAAATCCCCATTTTTGAAACGAAGCCCAAATAAAATGGAAAACGTTGCCTTGGTGGGTACTTTGGTCAAGGTTGTAAAAGGTTACCTTGAAAAGACGTTGAAGCAGGCGTTGTGTATCTTAAATTCAAGCGTGGTGAGGATTCAGCATATGCTTCCATCCTACCTTTCAGATAACATACTACCCTAGGCTTATCAATTAGACTTTCATCTAAACTCTTCACGATTTAACTTTAGCAGGTATGTTAATGCGAACAATTCATGATCTCTACTTCAATTTTAACTATATTTGTGACTGCTGATATCAACGTACTTTTCAAAGATGACCATTACTCTTAGAACTTCAAAGTGCTTTACAATCCTATGAATCTAAAAATGTATTCAGGTTTAGACGAGATTAAAGATAAATTTGAAGGAAATGGAATTCTAATCGTATGTTACTTGAGGTATAAGTTTAGCTTTATATTAAACAAGCTTCAACACTACTTTGGTTTTTTCACATCGATATAAGCTGTAAGGTTAACAAGGGAGATGCTTTGAAGTATATCGATGGATTGCGAAGCCAGTTTTAAAACGTATTGGTTAGCACTTTGGTGGAGATCTACAAACTTAGAGATATCAGTAGATACTTGGATATTGGATCTTTAGATCAAAAGGTATCTTCCCTAATCTTCATTACTTCGCTTATATCCTTTAGGAAGCTCATAATGACATTTTCAGCTAAAATTTATGTTTACCAAGTTGCCGCCTCAACTCAAAGTCCCTCAAAAAGCTTTACCAACCCAATTAAAAATCTCAACCCATACAGGCTCGACCACTCCTTCCCCAAGCTTGTACCGAGTCAAAGTGATCTCGAGAAAGGAAGGTAATTCTGCAGGTTTGTCTTTCAGTACAACGCTAATTTGAAAGATGAGTTCTACTCCATACCCAAAAGTTTCTCTCTCTTTATGGCCCTCATCTTAATAGAAAGCTACTATATATATCTTGACCAGGAAGCACTGCTTATAGAAATTGGTTTGTTAAGTCTAAGCGAGTTGAAGCAAGTTCCCACGTTAGGTTCCTACGTCGTTCCCACCGTCAAGGCTGTACGTAAGTTAGCATCAAATAATCATGTTGTTTTGCACAATTGAACTAAATTTTGTATTTGTTAATTTTAAATTGAAAATGAACAATAAAAACAGTTACAGTTAAATTTGTTAAAGTACATTTGGCTAAAGAATCTTAAGATCAGAAATTTATTGAAGCATTAGTTACCTAGCAGAGTGGATCATAGGTATCTTGTAAAAGAAATAAATCTTTTCAATTTGAAAGCTTACCACTAGTGAGTTTATCAGCTAAGAAAATTACCAACAGAAGACTGCTATTTCAATATCTTGCTGATTGTTGGAATATTACTAATGGCCAACACTCATCGTAGCATAACTTTTCGTTTCGACTTTTAAGCTATCCTTAGAACTCTGCTTGACTTTCTTTTGTCATCTAAATTTGAATTCGTCTTTGCTTCTAACTTTGATCCGATCAACTGCATCAAAGATGAAAAGCTCATTCTACCTTTCTTGGAATCCTAGTTTAGATTTACTGAGTACGTCATTTCAGATTCTATAAGCACAAGCTTATTTTTACTATGCGTATTTCTTGAATACATTAGTTTGGCATAAATTTGGTATATATTTAAAGTACTCTCTCCTAATATCTATAAATTTGTTTTAAATGAGCTATATTTTGAAGTTGCAGATTAAATTAAAGCTGTTCAATTTATACAATATAAAAATTTCCAAACTAATAGTTTCAACGAATTTGTGGACATGTAAGGAATTTTTATAATGAAAGTATCACTTTATAAGGAGGTGGGTGTGCGATAAAGCCGGACTTAAAAATTGGGTTCCCATGTTTCTAAATTAAGTCTTTTTAATAACCACAAGTTCCCCTACTTCCTCTGATTGAACCGGGACGATATTCTTATTCCGATCTCATCTGTCTGTAAATAAGATCTTAACTCAATATCTGTACAATGCTGAACCAGGGGACTTAATTATGAACAGCTAAAGATGTAGGTTTCAATGATAGGGTCCTAAAAGACTTATCAAAACGTCTACTTGCGTCTTTTTAGTATAATGAATTAAAACAGCTGGAAATAGTTCATGGGAGCTATAGATTAAAGCTGAGAATTTTCTACTTGACCAATCTCTTTATGTTCAGAAATTTCGGATTGGGAGGTGAAATCAACTCTGCACGTCCAGCTTGCGACAGCTGTTACAATTCAAGTGCAAAATGCGATAGAGAAGAGCCCTGTAGACGATGCAAATCGAAGCGAATTGATTGCAAGACGAATCGAAAACAAAAGGTAAAAGGAAGTGCAGTGGTCAACAGAGATTTTTTGAAGCAGGTACTTGTACTGGATGGTATTGCTCAGGTCAATTCGAGACTAAACAAAAGTAAATCCACTGCTATGAAAAAGACAGAAGGCATGACTGCCAAGTTCAGAATATCTAAACAATTTACTTCTGGAACATTGACCCAATACCGACCTCAAATCTATTTTACCAAAGTCAAAGCACCCAAATACAAGATGCTACTGTTTAGCGTTGGATTGACTCCAAGCAACCGATTGATGACTCCCGATTTAAATTTCGAAGATCTAATATTTACGTACAAGTTTAAACCTATGTTAGCCGCCTATGTATTTAATCAAATGAAAGGTACCTTTCAAATGGTAGTACCGATCGTGACTTCCAACTTCGATCTCGAATGGACACTCTTCAATGACAACTACAATATATATATTAGAGGCATCGATGCCTACTTTGAAAGTCAGACAATCTTCCCAGTTCTATTCACCAAGCGAGGTTTCTTTAATCAAGAGCGCCCTCTATTTTTAAAATGTGTTGTGTGGATGTGTGGTGCAGCCATGTTGGACGAAGATGCTGTGACAAATACTTTAATCAAGTCTGCAAAAAGTTACCTCGAAAGGACATTGAAAGAGCAGCTGCGTAAACCTACGTTGGCATTGGTGCAGGCAGTATGCATCTTAAATTCGAGTATGGCGAGGATCAAGTATACGCTTCCATCCTATCTCTCCAATAATATACTACCTTTGACTTATCAATTAGGCCTTCACCTACACCCTCCGCGGCTTCAATTTAGTAGAGAGGCGGCTCGAGAACGTTTCAGGGCTTTCACTACGGTTCTGACTTTATTTGAAACTTCCGATATCAATATACTTGCTGAAAGCGACCATTACTATTATAATATAAAGGCATTTTATACCCCTATAGATCCGAAAAGGCATTCAAGTTTAGAAGAGATCGAAAATGAGTTTGAGGAGAATGGAATGCTGATTGCTTACTCCATGAGATACAATTTTAATTCGATTCTACACAGGCTTCAGTACTATTTTACTTTGTTCTATACCGGTAACAACATTAAAATTGACAACGGGAACGCTTCGAAATACATAGAAAGATTACAAAGTCAGTTGAAAAGAGTATTAGTCGATACTTTGGCGGATATCTACAAGCTTAGAGAGGACAGTAAATCGTCCGGAATCCAATCACTAGATCAAAAAACATCGACCCTAGTTTCAATTACTTTACTTGCATCCTTCAGGGAGCTAATAATGACATTTTCAACAAAAATATACACCTATAAAACGATTGCATCGACTCGAAGCCACATTTCGCATAAGCTTGACCACCCTTTCCCCAAGCTTATACCGAGTACCAGCGACCTCGAACGAGGTAGAGATCTCTGTACCAACGCCTTCCAACATATTTCTAACTTGAAGAGTGGGCCGTATTCCACGACCAAGATCTTCACTTTGCTTACAGCCCTTGTCTTCCTAATCGAAAGTTATCACAACCATCCCGTTCAAGCGGCACCACTTATAAAGGTCGGCTTGGGAATTTTAAATGAATTTAAAGAGGCTCCAGCTTTAGCTTTCTTAGCTGTATATGTTATCAATACGCTACTAGTTTTAGCCAAGAATAATCATGTTGTACTATATTTTCAAATTAGCTCTCACTATAAACGCTAAAGACATTTCCATTTACTTTAATTTATATAACCTTGAATGATATGTTATTAAAGCTTTGTTTGAATGATAATTGCCTGCCAGTGTGTGCTGTAAACATCTTGTTAATGAAGCGATCTTTCCAGAGCATAAGCTTATTACTCCATTGAACAATCAACAAAGAAACTTGACAACCAATGGTACCTGCTTCATTATCTTACCTATGCTTGAAACTTTACTACTAGCTAATACGTATCCTGATAATAAATAGCTGTTCTTAAAACTCTACTTGAGCATCTTTACCACTTTGATTCAATTCTGTCTTTTGCTATTTCTTCTAGTTTTGATTAGTTTAGTATTTTAGATAGAAGGCTTTCTCACTTTTTTGATAATTTATAGGCACAAATTACTTTTAGTTTCCAAGGTTTTTAAATAAACTAGTTTTGTATAAAATCATCATATATGTTTAGTACTTTTATCTAATACTATTGCATAGTATGCTAAATTAATATAGAACACATCTAAAAATTTCCAATTTAGATCCTAACAATTATATTTTACAAAAGATCTTGAGAACATCCTAAATATATTCTTAGATAGCGCATAATGTTCGAATTTCATACAAAATTGTTGGTGGAAAGGTGCCATAGTAAAACTTTAGCTATAGCAGAAGTATTATTATGTATCGTTTTTGTATGAATGTCCAGTGGTGATAGCTTAGATTGAAAATCCCATTGTAAATAACTCTAAATAATATTATTTGAGTACAATGTAGATAGGATCCACCCAAGCTAAAGCATTTATCGGTCCTAAATCTGTCCTTACCTCCTTTAATACTTGCATGGCATTTCATACTTTACCTATACCATGATGCTTTGGTATATTGGGGTTTGGTTTTCCCAATTGCTATGAAAATGGAATACTATATTGAATTATCACTTACCGATATAGTCTAATAAATAGGTTTTAGAACAAGTTAGGTTCATGGTTCATCGTAAAGAGGTAAATAAATCTGGTTGATGGTCTTAATTTCCATTTCTTTTATCCCTTAATAATATCTCAATACGCTTTCAATAGTTAACTAGAGTGTTTAATTATGAACTTGACAAATCGATTCAAAACCTTAAGTATTGCCGAGGATTCATGGAAATCACATTTTGATCTATATTTTTAGCGTTTATGAATTCCTACGGACCTGGGAAATAGTTTATGGGAACTATAGGGGTGAAGTGCTAAACCCTTCATATCCAGGTTCTTTGCTTTGGAATTTATGTTTAAAAACTTTGGGTTGCGAGGAATTATCGACTGCATACGGCCAGCTTGCGACAACTGCTACCTCTCGAGAGCGAAATGTGATAGGGAGAAGCCTTGTGGACGATGTATATCGAAACAAACAGAATGTAGGACGAGCCCAAAGCGAAAGGCAATCGATGATATAAGGGAGAACAAAGACTTTTTGAAGCAAGTGTTTGTAATGGATGGTACGGCTCAAGTCAACTCTAGATTTAATAAAAGCAACAAATCCACATCAACAAAGCCATCAAGGGGTGAAGCTACAAAATCCAACGCTAAGATCTACGTATTCAAACGTTATACAGATGGAGCTTTGACTCAATACCAACCCCAAACTCGTTTTATCAAAGTCAAGATACCCAAGTACAAGATGCTGCTTTTTGCCATTGGATTGACCCCGGGTAACCGACTGATGACTCCTGGTTTTGATTTCGAAGATCTAGTAGCTACGTACAAGTCTAATCCAGCCCTACCCACCTATATTATTTACCAAAACCAAGGCCAAATTCAAATGGAAGTACCGGTAACAACTTCTAACCTTAACCTCGAACTGACGCTCTTTGCCGACAACTATAAAATTTATCTTAAAGGCATCGATGCCTACTTTCGAAACCACACACTTTTCCCAGCGTTGTTCACCAAGAGAAGGTTCTTCGCCTGCGAGAGGCCTTCATTTTTAAAGTACGCTGTGTGGCTATGTGGTACAGCTTTATTGAAAGAAAATGTTTTGATGAGTGCTTTAGTCAAGGCTGTAAAAGAATGCCTTGACAGAACGTTAAAGGAACAATTGTGTAAACCCACTTTAGCACTGATCCAAGCGCTATGCGTTTTAAATTTGAGTATGGCGAGGACCAAATACCCACCTCCAGCCTACCTCTCCAACCAGATACTGCCTCTAGCTTATCAACTAGGCCTCCATATACACCCTCCACGGCTTCAATTTAGTAAAGAAACGTTACGTGAACGTTTTATGGCTTTTACTTCGGTGCTAACCATATTTGCAGCTTCCGACGCCAACTTACTTGTTGAGGATGACCATTATTGTTGCAACTTCGAGACCCTTTATAACCCCATGGATCGGAAACTATATTCAAATTTAGAAGAAGTTGAAGATAAATTTGAGGAAAATGGGATGTTGATTGCATGCTTTATGAGGCACAACTTCAGCTTCATTCTACATAAACTTCAGCACTATTTTATTCTATTCCATACCGGTACTAACAATAAAATTGACAACGGTAAAGCTTCGCAGTATATAAATAAGTTGAGGAGCCAGTTTAGAGATGTGCTAGTCGACACTTTAGCGGAGATTTATAAACTCAAAGAGAACAGTAGATACTCAGAGATCCAATCGTTAGACCAAAAGACGTCGGTGCTGGTTTCCATCCTTTCACTTACCTCCTTTAGGGATCTTATAATGACGTTTTCATCAAAGCTATACTCCTATAAAACGGTTACCACAAGTCAAAATCCCTCAAAAAGCTCTATCAATCATACTCTAAATCCTTCTCTACATAAGCCTGATCACCCCTTTCCCAAACTTGTACCAAGCAGCAATGACCTCGAACAAGGTAGAGATCTGTGCAAGAATACCTTTCAGCATATTTCCAATTTGAAGGAAGGGCCCTACTTCATGACCAAGATCTTTATATTGCTTACAGCTCTCATCTTCCTAATCGAAAGCTATCATAACCATCCTAGCCTGGCCGCACCACTTATAAAAGTTGGCTTTGGAATTTTAAATGAGATGCAAAAAGTCCCAACTTTAGGCTGCTTCGCTGTATATATTTTCGATAGGTTGCATGCTTTGGCAAAGGACAACTATGTCGCTTTACCATGGCCAAACTAATCTTTTAAAAATATGGATATCCATTTTAATAAAATAAAAGTTGTTATAAATTCATTAAACTTAATTATTTAAACAGATACTGTAAAGATCATAAGTTACAATAAAATTTTAGTTACCTGACGAAATGAGCTTCGGATATCTTGTTGAAGCGACCATCCTTTTCGAACTATAACTAGGAAGCTTGTTCACATTTTTTACTTATATTTTGTAAATTTATCTGCCCTAAAAAAGCAATACTTATTGAGCCTCGACTTCATAATAAGTTACTATAACTTGGTTGATTTGATTATCTGAGCCCTTTATTAGACTTTATTCATCACCCATTGAAATTTGCAAACTACTTCGTCTTCTGCTTGTCCTTCCAGCTCTGATCAAATCAGTAGATTCAGTAAGACAATTTCATTTTCCAAATCTGTGAAGCTTAACTAAAACTGAATATGCACATTATACTAGCTAAATGGAACAAGCTAATAGTACTTTTGAAAATCTTTGCAACTACAAGATTGGCACAAGTTTGTTATCTTCAAGAAAAATTCTATAAATGGAGGCTGTAATGTACACCCTTTGAATACTGCTGAGAACACACTGAAGTGCAGTATATACCTAAGCTATTCCAAAGCCCAATTGAAAATGTATTTAGTTTTCGGCTCAAGACTATATATTTATAAAAGCAATCTACTATTTCCTCTTTAGGCTTAAATTCATCCGATTTTGTTGCAACCTGGTAAGATTTGAGATGTCAATCTCAAAAATCTACTACTTTTTGGGTAAGCTACACTTCCAAAAGATGTCTAAGATCAGACCTATCTAGTTTACATGGGAAAAAGCTTCTGAAGTTACCAGCTTCAAAACATATCTGAGCGTATAAAGGCTCTATTTTATAGACACCATCTTTTAAGGAGAAAAGTGTCCGATATAACTGCTGTCATTCAAAATGTGTTCCCATACTTCTAAATTAAGTATTGTTAATGGCTATAATCTATTCCCAAATTAATTGATCAGATATGAGCGATGTTTTCATTAATACTTTGTTCACGAAAAAGATCTTACTTTATTGTTTACAAGTACTGAATTAGAAAGTTTAATTGCGAACAGTTGGAGAAACTCATTTAAACAATTAAATTTTAATGTATACTCATGGAAATCACGTTTGCGGCTATATGTTTATACACTTTTTAGTCAAAGTATAAGATACAACTTGCTTGTAGTTCATGAAAGCCATAAGATTAGCTTTGAAAGTTCTTTGGCAATTTTCTTTACATTGGAATTTTTATGTTCAAAAACACAAAGTCGGGAGGTTTGATCAACTACAGGCAACTGGCTTGCGACAGCTGCTACCACTTAAAAGTGAGATGTGACAAGGAGGAGCCGTGTGGGCGATGCAGATCACAACGGATTGAATGCAAAATCAGCCCTGAACGAGAGATGAAGGATAGTATATTGGGCAGCAAAGACTTCTTGAAGCAGGTGTTTGTATACGATGGTAAAACTAAGGCCAATCCTAGATTGAAAGGAAATCGATCCACTGCCAAGTCGAAATCAGCAGGAGGCGTGACAACCAAGTTCAGAGTGTCCAAACAGTTTACTACTGGCACGTTGACCCAGTACCAGCCTCAAACTTACTTTGTCCAATTCAAGATACCTAAATATAAAATGTTGCTGTTCACCGTTGGACTGACTCCTGCAAATCGACTTATAACCCCCGATATCGACTTTGAAGATCTTATGTTCATGTACAAGTCTAAGCCGTTTCTATCCGTCTACCTATTTTTCCAAAGCCAAAACCAAGGCCAAATTCCAAGAGAGGTACAAATACCGGCTTCCAATTCTAACTTCGAATTGACACTCTTTACTGAAAATGCTACTATTTACCATAGAGGCATCAATGCATATTTTAAAGTTCATAATATCTGCCTGGCTCTATTTACCAAACGAAACTTCCTTGTATCGGACCGACCTCTGTTTTTGAAGTGTGCTGTATGGTTGTGTGGTGCAGCCATGTTGGAAGAAGATGCTTTAGTGGATACTTTGGTCAAGGCTGTAAAAGGTTACCTAGAAAGGACGTTGAAAGAACAGTTACGTAAGCCTACGTTGGCGTTGGTACAAGCGTTGTGTATCTTAAATTTGGATATGGCTAGGACCAAATATGCACTGCCTTCCTACCTCTCAGACAATATACTGCCTCTGACTTATCAACTAGGTCTTCACCTACACCCTATGCGACAACAGTTTAGTAGAAAGACAACTCAAGAACGGTTTACTACCTTCACTACGGCTTTAACCTACTTTGAAACCTCCGATATCAACATACTTGTTGAAAATGATCACTACCATTACGATGTCAAGGTACTTTACAACGATATGAATCCGAGGCTGTATTCAAGTCTAGAAGAGATCGAGGACAAATTTGAAGAGAATGTGTCATTGATTATATGTTACATGAGGTATAGCTTTAAGGTTATTCTAAACAAGCTTCAATACTACTTCAGTTTGTTCCATGCTGGTGACAACACTAAGATTGACAAGGGCAACGCTTTACAGTACATAGATGGATTACGAAATCAGTTCAAAAGGATACTCATCGATACTTTGGCGGAGATCTACAAGCTCCAACAGAACAGTCAACTATGTGGCATCCAATTGTTAGATCAGAAAACTTCGGCTTTGGTTTCGCTTACCTTACTTATATCCTTCCGAGAGCTGATAGCGACGTTCTCAACCAAGGTGTACGAATACAAAACTATCAGCTCAACCAAAACTTCCTCCAAACATAAGTTCGACCATCCTTTCCCCAAGCTTCCACCACGAGCTTGCGACCTCGAACAAGGAAGGAAGATCTGCAAGAATGCTTTCCAGCACAATTCCAACATGGCAGATGGGTCGCATTTCTTTACCAGAAACTATACATTATTTACAGCCCTCACCTTCCTAATCGAAAGTTACCACAGTCATCCTGACTTGGCAGCACCGCTTATAGAAGTTGGCTTACAAAACTTAAACGAGTTGAAGAAAGCTCCAACCTTAGGTTCCTATATCGTGCCTATGCTCCATTCCATACAAACTTTAGCAAAGATCAACCAAGTTGTACTACCAGTGTCAAGTTAACTTTTTAATTTAATTAAAAAATAGTTTTTGAAAATAGTTTCATTTACATTTATTTAAGTACATTTAGTTGGCCTATTCATAAGCTAAAAGACTACATTGAAACATTTGATATCTAGCAAAGTGAGTCATAGACATATTGTCAAAGAAATAGCTTTTTCAAAATGTAAGCTCACTAAAGCATTAAATTGGTTAGGAGACTTGACGATCAAGAGTTACTGTTTCATCATCTCATCACTTTTAGTTGTTTCTAAGAGTATCGCTACTAGTACACATCTTCATATTAGTAGCTGTAGTCTTTTGCTTCAAATTTTCAAGCTACTCTTAGAACTCCACTTGGCTGTCTCACTATCTCGATTCAAATTCGTCTTCTATTATTTCTTCTAACTTTAATCAGTTGAATTGAGCAGAGATGGAAATATTTGTTTCCCTTCCTTTGAATGTTGGCCTAAAATTTAAACACATCTTATCAAATTATAAAGATATAGTTTGCTTTTAATGTAAATAATTGTTTGCTATATTTCAAGGTATACTTTCTTAACATTGTTGTATATCTTTTCAAATTAATACGGCATTCATTTAGAGATTGCCAACTTAGGCTCTAGAAAATATAGCTTTGTAAAAGGTCCTATATATATTCCAAAACATCCTTTAAGATACTGTATAACATTCAAATTTCATCAATTTTGTAATTTTCGACTGATCAAGATGAAATTTTGGCTGAAACTTATAAGGAAAAGTTCGATGATTGATTTTCCTAAATTTACTTTATTATACCAATAGCATAACTTGGATGTACCTTCCCAAAATAGCTTTGAGATGAGCTATACTTTCAATTCGAGGCCTAGATCGCAGTCATCTAATTTATAGGCTGTATTAGTCAGATTATTTCCTACTTTCATTTGTAAATAGCATCTAATTTCAGTATCTATAAAATACTGAACTAGGCGATTTAATTGCGAACAGCAAAAGGAATAGGTTCAAATGATCAGGATCCTAACAAAAACTTGTGAAAAACCTGTTGATATACTTTTAGCACAGACATATAAATATAGATCTAGGAATAGCTCAAGGGAACCGCAAGCTGAAATCTGAGAGTTCATTCTTGCAAGATTTCTTGGGTTGAAACTCTTATGTTCAAAAACTTGGGATTGGAAGGTGAAATCAACTCTCCTCGTCCAGCTTGCGACAACTGCTACAACTTGAGGGCAAAATGCGATAGAAAGGAACCCTGTGGACAATGTAAATCAAGACGAATTGAGTGTAGGACAAACCGCAAACGGAAGGTGAAAGGGAGGGCGATGGCTAACGAAGACTTTCTGAAGCAAGTATTTGTATTAGATGATAGTTCTCAAAGCAAATCAAAGTTAACTGGAAATAAGGACCACCATTATGTCCAAGGCAACAGGAGGCATGGCTATTAAGTTCAGAGTATTAAATCAGCTTACTGCTAGCGCGTTGACCCAACGCCGACCTCAAACTCACTTCACCAAAGTCAGGATACCAAAGTACAAGATGTTGCTATACAGCATTGGATTGACCCCAGGCAACCAATTAATGACTCCCTGACTTTGATTTCGAAGACCTACTGTTTATGTACAAGTTTAAACCGATGCTAGGCCGTCTATATATTCAACCAAAGTCAAGGCTCTGTTCAAATGAAAGCTCCAATAGCAGCTTCCAATTTTAACCTCTTCAAAGACAACTACACCATGTATATTAAAGGTGTCGACTCTTACTTTAAGAACTACATCATTTTCCCAGCTCTATTCACCAAGCGAAGCTTTTTTTCACAGAAACGACCTCTATTTCTAAAATATGCTGTATGGCTAAGTGGTTTAGCTTTGTTGGAAGAGGATGTTTTAGTGGACACTTTGGTAAAGGCTGTAAAAGGCTACCTTGAAAAGGGTATTGAAGGAGCAGCTACGTAAACCTACTTTGGCGTTAGTCCAGGCGTTATGTATCCTAAACTTGAGTATGGCGAGGACCAAGTATTCGTTACCATCCTATCTCTCAGACAATATATTGCCTTTGACTTATCAACTAGGCCTTCACTTAAACTATTCAGGACATAAGTTTAGTAAAGGTATAGTACGCGAACGCTTCATGGCTTTCACAACAGCTTTGACTCTATTTGAAAGTTCCAACGTCGATATACTCGTTGCCAACAATCATTATCACTATAACATTAAGGCCCTTTACAACCCTATGGATCCGAAACTGTACTTGAATTTAGAAGAGATCAAAGATAAGTTTGAAGAGAACCTGTTGTTGATCATATGTTACGTCAGATACAACTACAGCAATCTCTTTCATAAGCTCCAGTACTACTTTAATTTGTTCCATACCGGTACCAACTACAAAATCGATAGGGGTAACGCTTCCAAATATATCGACGGGCTGCGAAGCCAGCTGAAAAAAATACTAATCGACACCTTGGCTGAGATCTACAAACTTAAAGAAAACAGCAAGTTGTGTGGGATTCAATATCTCGACCAAAAGACCTCAGCCCTAATTTCTATAACACTACTTACCTCCTTCCGGGAACTGATAATGACGTTCTCAACTAAAGTATACGCTTATAAAAATATCAATTCAACAAAAAGTTCTTCCCAGCATAAACTCGACCACTCTTTCCTCAAACTAGTGCCTAGCCATAGCGACCTCGAACAGGGTAGAGATCTCTGCAAGAATGCCTTCCTGCACAACTCCAACTTGAAGGATGAAATGCACTTCTTCACCAAAAACTACGCTCTTTTTACGGCTCTCATATTTTTGATCGAAAGTTACCATAGCCATCCCATCCAAGCGACCCCACTTATAAAGACGGGGCTGGAATTCTTGAACGAGATGACAAAGGTTCCAGTCTTAGGTTCCCATGCCGCATCTATCCTAACTTCGTTACAATTGTTGGCGTTTAATAACAAAGTAGTACTACCATCTTTGAATTGAAGTCTATTCAAGCGTAGAATATATATGCACTAAAGCATGCATTAAAAAGTGGTTTATTTAGGTTAAACATAAATATTCACAATACTAAAGAATATTTTTGCCTGTATATTACTTGGAAAAGTGAGCTACAGATTTCATTCCAAAGAAGTATTCTTCACAAAGGGTAAGCTTACTGATTAACTGTATTTTTATCCTATCGTCATTCCTAGAGAAATATAAAGTTCACTACCAGTTGCTCCTCCATAATCAGTGCTTCATTTTAGTTGGTGCAATCGTTCGAGCAATTATAAAAGTGTGCCTGACTACTCTTTAAACCATCTAATCCACTTTATTCTCTGCTGTCTTTTGAACTTCGATGACTATCCTACTTCAAATTTCTTTCCTGAGATCAAATTCAAAGTTGTTAAAAAGCTGAATTATCACTCCATATTTAAGGCCAAATTAATTTGTAATACGTCATCTTGGTTGAAAAATCATGATTTGCAATTAACTTCAAGGATTGGTAAGAATAAAAACTGATTCTCTCCTGCTTATTTGTTCCCTTTAAACGATAAAATAGAAATTGGTCTATATAAAGAGAAAATGGTAATATGTGTTTAATATAAATGCTTTTAATTAAAACTATGTCCTAAAAATATTGCTATTTCAAGTTCGAACAAATATACAATAACATTGTTTATAGTATAGCTATGCTCTATCTGTAACAACCTTGGTCACTACAATTCCTATTATAAAGTCATAGACCTACTCCCTCTGCTTTTTTTCTTGCTATTTTCTTTCATCAACTTTTAGTTTTCAATCCATAATTCATAACTATTTTTAGTTTCGAATCTGCTCTACACCAGTCATTTTTCTACCTTTATTCTTTTTCTTAGTTCCGATGGCTATCTAGAAATATCCACTATTAACAACCGAACATTAGATACTAAAGCTTTGGCAATAGTAAACTCACCAGTAGTAGCTCAGATTAGTAGGGACTTTTCTGGCGAAACTTGGACAAAACCTTAACCTATAGAGTAGCTAATTGCAGATGAAAACCTAATTCCTCCTGTTATAACTACTGCCAAGATACCAAAGGGATATTTAAACTCCCTTTCGTCGCTACCCAAAGTGGGTATCTTGACAACGTTCCACCTCGCTATTTCATAGCTATTACTCACCTCAATTCCTAGCCATAGCTGTTGCGACAGCCTGATTTCGTTTCTTAGTTCTAAATAAAGTCTTGTCTCTTTACTCATATCCTTGTCTCAGCATAGTATTCCTATGTGGTCTAATCCCCCTGTCCTCCCTACTTCTTATTACCTGTTAACAATCCTTGCTACCCTTGGATCCCACCTCCTTTGGGCAATTAATATTACTAATACAATCAATCTTTTCGAACCAACGTTAACCTACCAGCCCACCCCTACCTTTGATCCTAATACGGTGGCACCGGCTGTTGTTCAACCCTTACCTGATAAGTCCCCTCTGGTCCAGCCCCAGCCCGTACCCAAGCCTTTATATGTTCCCTCTATCCCCTCCTGGAACTGGGAAGTGACTACCATCGTGTGGGCGCTTCTTATGGTGTACCTCCTTTACCTGGCTATCTGACCTACCATCCGGAAAATCCAGGCCTTTATTACTAATGCAGTAGTGGGTGTTAGTTTCGTTTTCCTAACCTACCACGACATTAGCTCGCAATTTGATATCATCATTAGTTGGATCCAGTGGCACCTCCCTGGACCTTACATAAACTTTAGACCTTTGAGTTTAAATTATAATGTAAATCAAATTCTTAGCTCCCCACAAGGTTGTTGACTATACCAGAAAAATCGAATAAAATCCACTATTTAACTAGCCTAGTCAGTTAATAGACTTGGTTCGAAATTTAATAGGTATTTTTCTGTAAGAAATTTTGAACTAAACGGTATTTTAGAGACAAGTGCTGACATGTAAGGCTTGCAAATTTTTCTTAATACTCTGTGCTTTCAATCTATTCAATCATCAGCGCAAATTTGATCAAAATTTTTACTCAAGCCTTCGCTCTGTCAAGAATAAAGTTTTAAAGTTCGCCAAACTGTCCATTTGAGCTCAAAGCCAAAACTTTTTTATCAAGTATAGGGACGCCCATCGACAAAAGATAGAATCAAGGAAATAGAGTAGAGGTAGTGATGAGTACAATATCTAAAAACATCAACAAAATTGCCGACAAGGATGGCCTCAAAACGAAGACCAAGACTAAAACTGCCAAGAAGAAGTCGAAAGTTTCGACTGGACCCAACAACATAGGTGTCCCAAGAAATGTATCTTCAACTAAACAAAATGATAAGATGGACGTTGAAGAGGAAGAAGGTTTAGAAAAAGACTTGGAATCCTTGAAAATAGAATTGGATGTAAAGGCAGTTAAGAAGACGAGGAAGCCAGATGTAGTATCCAAAATATTTTCCCCATTCCGTGCAGTTGGGTATGTCTGCAACCATATCCCCTTCACCCTCCAAACTTTGGGCGACGCTACCTTTATATTGACATGTGTCGGTGATAGTTTCCACATCTTCAACGTAGGCATTTTTACTTTTTCATTTTAGCTAACCTAAAACGTAGAATGAGAAATTAAACGTAGTTATGGTTGGTAAACCTACCCCCGAACCTATAACCGCCATCACCGTTAAACGTGAGAATACCTTTGTCGCCAACGGCAACAAACTTATCAAGTATCGAAGGACCCATCCGGTAATTTTCGTTTTAAATAAATGGAACCACAACTAATTTTCATATAGGTAAAAACGGTGGTAACTTCCGAAAAATCAGGCTACATCTATCACTTGGAGATCTTTGGCGACCACATCATGGTCCTGAGTACTGACAACTACTTCCAGCTTTGGGAAACCAAAACCTGCGGTACATTATATATTTCTGTTCAATAGCTAAGTTTATTTTACAATAGAGATGTACACCAGCATCGAATTCCCCCACAGTACCTTTAGAGTCTCCTGCCTACTGCACCCCGACACTTATCTCAACAAAGTCGTATTCGGTAGCTGGCAGGGTGGCATGCAACTATGGAACATCAAGACCCGCAAGCTTATCTTCACCTTCCCTAACTTCCACTCACCCATCACCTGCCTAGCCCAAAGTCCAGTCGTCGACGTAGTAGGAGTAGGTCTGTTCGACGGTACCATTGTCCTGTACAACTTGAAGCTGGCCAAACGTATCATGAGCTTCAAGCAGAAAGGGAAAGTTACCGCCATCACCTTTAGAACCGACGATCACCACCACATGGCTACTGCCAGCGTCAATGGCGATGTAACAGTTTGGGATCTAGAGGAGCGCAAGCTATTCCATACCATCCTGCAGGCCCATACCAACGAGATCGCTAGCTTGAAGTACTTGAACAACCAGCCTTTGCTGGTGTCTTCAGGAAACGATAACGCGCTTAAGGTAATTTAGGCTATATATAAATGCTCATATTCCATTTTATAGCAATGGCTGTTCGATACACACGATGGTCTACCTCGTTTATATCGCACACGATCCGGGCACTTTGCTCCTCCTACCAAGATCCGCTATGAGATGGGACACATCATCCTCAGTGCTGGCCAGGACGCCACTATGCGTAAGTTCTCGGTCTACAACGACAACCGCAGTATGGAGTTGACGCAGGGTAAGATCCAAAAGAAGGCCAACGCACTAGGTGTTGATGTTAGAAGTCTACGCATGCCACTGGTGACGGACTTTGCTTGCAACACAGCCAAGCGTAGGCAGTGGGCCGATCTAGTTACTTGCCACCTCGGTAGTGGCAGCTTGAAGACGTGGCACGTCGCCGACGGGTGTATGGGATCCAAGCAGCTGGAGGTCAAAGATAAGGATGCTATTGCTAAGAGCGTAGCCATCACCCACTGTGGCAATTTTGCTTTGGTAGGAACCGACAAAGGAAGTTTGTATATGTTCAACTTGCAGTCGGGTACTCTGCGCAAGTCGAAGGAAGTAGCCCACCTAGCTAGTGTAACTGGCATCTTTGCTGACATATCCAACCTAACCTTCGTAACTGCATCTTTGGATTGCACTTTGAAGGTATGCCTCTTATTTTTGAATTTATCCTAACTTTCTTGTAGATTTGGGACCTAAACAAGTTCGAGATCCTATCCGAGATCAACTTGGAATCACCGATTGCCAAAGTGGCCCATCACCCTGACAACTCCTTAGTCGCCATTGCATGTGACGACCACCTCATCCGGGTTTACGACCTGGATACCTTGCATTTGGTACGTAAATTCCAAGGATTTAGCCACCGCATCACTGACTTGAGTTTCTCTCCCGATGGCAGATGGTTGACAGTCGCCAGTTTAGACAACACGTTACGTACTTTTGATATTCCCAGTGGTCAGCTGGTTGATAATTTCAAAGTACCTAGCACCGTAACTAGCTTAGTGTTTTCGAGCGAAGGGGATCTATTGAGTACGACCCATGCCGATCACGTAGGGATTTTCACCTGGTCCAACAAAACAATGTACGCAGATGTCACATTGAAGGCACTACCCAGCTTACATGTGCCCCAGCTGACTTTGCTACCCTCGGCTGGACGTGAGGTCGAGGATAGTGAGGAGGAGAGCAGCGACAATGACAGTGATGAGGAGGAAGGCGAAATCATCGGAAGTGACCTATACGTTAGCCCTGATCAGCTGACTTCCAACATGGTAACCTTGTCCAAAGCTCCCTGGTCCAAATGGTTGAAGCTGTTGAACTTGGAGACCATCCAGAAGCGTAACAAGCCAGTTGAGCCACCCAAGGCTCCTGAACTTGCCCCCTTCTTCTTAGCTACTACTCAGGGAGTTAACCCCCAGTTCGTAGCCCCTACCAAGGATGACGAAGCCGAAGATGAAGCAAAGAGCCACGTGCTTACTGGCGGACCTCTAGCTTTGGAGAGTGAGCTGATAACGTGTATTCGTAAGGCTTTGAATAGCAACGATGAGGAACTGTACGAGGAATTGCGCCGAACTATGGAGAATCTATCCCCCGCTCAAATTGAAGTTGAAATTGGGCTGTTATCAGCAGCAGCTGGTTTGGAGGTCCATACCATCCTACTCAAAGGCTTCACCGAGCTATTGCGACGTAGAAATGGATTCGAGATGGTGCACGCCTACCTCAACAAATATTTGAAGACGCATGGCGATCTCTTGGTAGCCAACTCAGAGACCTTCAATGAGTTATTGCGAAATTTGAATTTAGTCAACATGCCGGCTTGGACCAAGTTGGAGCATGGGGTCAAAGGTACGCAAGCTTTATTAGAGTTCGTAAGAAGGTTGTAGAATTTGAAAAGAAGGCTATAGAAAATAAAGAAGTTTATTATTTTATTTTATTAAAACTTTAGAAACTTGGATTGGACTTGACTACCAACTCGTCCAACATCGATCTACCAGATAGGATGTTGGTAGTTAGGATAATGAACTTTCGATTGGCTAAATATAAAAATTAGTACTGTGGATGGGCCAAAAAATCTACCTGGGTCGGTAGCTGAGAGGTAACGTAGAGCTGCTATTTCAGCGTAGGTTATACCTCCCAACATAACTACCACAACTACTTTACTGGTCGTAGATGAAGATGCATCCAGTCCCATACCTTCCCCTTTAAATTATTTTAAAATTTTGGATGGAAACAAAAGTTACCCAAGACCTCCGAATTAGCGAATTTGGGCACGTAGTCAAAGAGGCTACCCTTGACCATCCCCAACAGATCTTCGAACCTTGACCATCCCGGACCTAAAGCTAAGTTCTCGCTGTCTCTCTGGGTAGAAGAGGAGGTCGTAAACGCAGTAACTAATCCGTTGAACTTGGCTAGGGCCGAAGCTTTGGTAGATCCTTCAAACTTGGCTAAAGGGTCAACGAGGACCCCACATTGGATGAGTCTTGTAGATAGAGGAGCATACCCCGAGAATACATAGGAGAGGTCGTTAGGCTCCAATTCGTCCACCTCGTCGACCAGGAGACGAAACCCTTTCTTCAGATTTTCGTAGATCAAGGTCGAGCTCTCCTCTTTGAGGAGGAGGAGGCCTACCTTTTCCAAGTTTTGCAAAGTGGCAATGTGGTGGTAACCATAAGTCTAAAGTGGTATTGGTATTGGTCGGTGGAAGTTAAATTACCTGGCAGATATCTTTGGCGTAACGCTGATAAAGTTGGGTGGGTAGGCCATTGTAGATTTGGGATTGCAGGCAGAGGACCTTCAGAATTTGGATCAAGTCGTCCTGTCGAGCTATGGCATCCTCAAGATAATCTAACGAGGCGATTTTACGGGGTGCATCACTTACGAGACCTAGTTACTTTTAGCAGTTTTTGTGGTAAAGCTTTACCTTGTTCGACCTCCAACTTGGAGTTGAAGGGCTCCCCTTTAGTAACTTCGGTAAGTATTTCACCCAATCGTATATCTAAATTCCTGAGTCAATAAAAATTAAGGACTATGGCAGTACGTAGTTTTAAGGAGGTCTGTTCGGCTTGTAGATCTCCCAACTGACTTACAAACTGCCTCAATTCGGATACCGAGTTGGCAGTATGGTGGCGTTGTAAATTCGACTCCAACTGTCTTGCTTCTCTACTTAGAATGCCACCGATTTGGGCAAAGTTTTGGTCGCGAAGTTGGACGTACAAATTGTCGCTGTTGTTCAAGTTGTGTCGACTTGGTTTCGATTTGGAGTTGGTGCTGGAATCGAGATCCAGTTCTACTACCCCGTTGCGTATAGTCAAATGGTCGTCAATCAATCCTTCATAGGTTAAAGGAGTTAACAGTGGGGTAATTAGATCGGAAGTGCGATCAATAATTACGAGAGATTGGAGTAAGGTTGAGGGTTGGGTGGAAAGGGAACCAAGTTCTACCTCACGCTCTAAACGTAGACGGTGAATTGTGGCATCAAGTTTCTAAATTGATTTTTAATTGGGTTGGTTACCATTTGTTATCTCAAGGTACCTTTGCTAAGTCCCCTTTACCCAAGATCCGGTTGAAGAATCCATGCTCGACTTGGAACTTCATAAGCACTTGACCGATTGAAAATAGGCTAGATAGGTCTCCATTCTAAAATAGTTTAAAATATAATCCAAACATAAATATTACTAGGTATAGGTCGCTGAAAGCAGTATCCAACTGCAAGGAGTATAAATCATCTTCGATGGGTAACAGCTCCAAAGGGAATTCTCCAACTCTGGTTATAGAACCTAAAACCCCTTTGGATTCTAGTACCCGGTCCACTATCAAGCTCCGTCTCGGAACTAAGTAGAGATTGGTTTGGACTTTGCTTTGAGTTTGACTTAGTTGGGCTATATGGTCTATATTGTAGGGCACAAGTCAACATTGCATTGATAGTAGAGAAAACTTACTTGAAACTATGTTGACGTTGGTTAAAGTCGGTCGTATCAAATAGAGTAAACTTTCAACTTCTATGGTAGGTAAAGTATCCTGTAGGAAGTAGACTTTCTCTATACCACGACTCTATATTATTCAATTTTTAAAATGACCAATGTAAAGTTAAAAGATACCTTTAAAAATGAGAATTCAGTTATTAAAGACAATGGACCTGATAAACTGGTATCCAGAATTAAAACTTTCCTACCTAAAATCTTGAATTGGTTTCCTATTTAAAATTGGAAGTGGCTGGTAAAGTTACTGAATCTAAAATTTGGACCAAGGTGTTGCGCAACTCCTCCCGTAGCTTCTTGGCGTCCAGGTATTTGTCACTTAGTTGACTCATGTCGTTTGCTCTTTCTTTTTGCCTTTGGTAGCTGAGTAGGCGAGATTATTTGTTCGTATAGTGATAAAAGTGATGGAAAAGTAGATTTGTAAAATTGGAGCTTTGGGATGGAAGTTACGTCATTGAAGTTTATTTTAGATGGGATTATCAAAACTAGCTTGAAGCAGTATTGATTTGGTGCTCACCAACTGTAATTGTAAGTGTCGATAGTAGAATTAGCTTTGGATAGTTGGAAGAGGCTACTATCGACTATACTAGAAAAATTAATATGTAGTTTTGGCGTTAACTAGGATTTTAATAGTAAGATGGAATCGATAGTAAAGGGAGTGCCATTTATACAAGTGCAAATGATATACTTCATTAGAGTTGCCATTTTAAGATATCAATCTCAAAGCTAACTGAAAAGATTATTATTTTTGCAATTAAATCATTAAATTATCTTAGTTTGAAAGGCTTCTTAGCAGATTTATTGGATATATACAGGTTTAGAGTAGCTTTAGTTTTGATAATAAAATCTTTAGAGATTCAAAATCGAATTTAAATAATAATTACACATAGAATACACCAGAATGAAATAATATATCACTTGTAGCTATGAGCTTTGCTATCAAATAAACTTTTGATGATAATATATATTAAAAGTCAAATCTAACCTCAAAGTTAGGATTTAACTAACCTTACAAGCCATGAAAACAATAAAACTCAAATCAAAGGAAACCGATAAAACATATAGAAAGTTTAATAAAGTTCGGGTAAGGTAGGATTCCCGAAAAGATGGGACCAGCTTGGAGGTGCTTTCCAACCGTTGATAACCTTCTGATTATCCGCTGTATATTCTAAAAATAAACTATATAAGCATATTATAATGACAATAGAAGAGTTACCAGTCTCCATTGGATAAGGTAAGGGGCTGTTGAACAGAGGCAATAAAGTTGTAGCAAAGTTGGCGGCATCCCAACCGTTATCTTTTTGAAATGGAATCGTTAAAACACTATATGAAGTTAAAAAAATACCTCCTTCAGTTACCGATAGCAGCAGCAAATTAAGTTTGGTAAACTGGTGCTCTTTTGCTAAGCGATAAAGTTTTGCAGCGTAGCCAGAGCCTGGCAAACTAGTATCCAAATTCTTATCTTCGAATTGAGACTGTTCGTCCAAGGAAGTATCTTTGACTGGTAAAGGTAAGACATCCGTCAAATTAGTTAAAGTGTTGTCGGTAGCAGTAGTTAGATACCAGGTGCAGTCTCTGAGTTATAGAGATTGAGATTGATGTTAATCGCAAATATTAAAGAGGTTGAAAATTTTACTTTTGGATCATGGTATCCTCACGCAAAGTTTTGTCATAACTAGTCAGCATGTAGACCTGTTGGAAATCATATTGGACAATTAAGCTAAGTAGGTCGGCTACGAAGTTGTTCATGTAGCTCTACAAATTTATTAAGTTGGCTATGAAAGACTAAAAAATTACTGGGATTATTGGAGCTCTCAGCTGAATTATTGTTAACTTGCGTGAAGGGTCAAAGTAAACTAAAATGCAAGATTTGAGAAAAGGTAATAGTCGTAGTTGAGCTACCTTCTCCATTACTAGCGAAGTTGGTGGAACTATCGTTGATGGAGGTGAAAGGGTTTGGACCATAAACTTTAGTTAGGAACAGACTGTTCAAAGTCCCTACTCTTTGTAGTTGGAAGTTTTCAATTATCAAGTCGATGGTCAGTTGACCTACATTACCTAAAGCTACTGAAGGCTGGAATAGAAATAAAAAATAGAATTAATTTTAAATTCTTAGTATTGCTCAAATTACTAGTATCAAGGTTGATGACTTTAGGTCCTCGAGGTTGAAGTTGTTGGTTGGGTTGATGGTGGTTGTAGCGGACATGTCAAGTGCTAATTTTTGAGATGAGAGTTTGTTAGAATGAAACTATTTTACGAGTTAGTAGATTTGTTAGGTGACGTAGCTCATAAACTTAGTCCAAGCTTTGTTCCAGTTTAGACTGCAAATTTTTATAGAAATTGGCCAAGAAAAGCGGGATATTAAACCAGAACAAAAGTTTAAAGGTTTGGATGGCATATCAATGATACATCCTGGGAAAGGTAGGTGCAGTAGTGGATTGAAAATATATACCAAACAAAACATGTATTAATAGTGTTTAGTGTGTGAAGTGTTGACTTATATGTTAGAAATGCCATAATAGCCTCTATGAATTTAAGTCGTGTATAAGTTAGGAGGTTGCTATAATTTGAGAAGACTGGTTGGTATGACAAGATAGATTCTATTGTATTAAATAAATAGAAATATATCCCTGGTCATCTTTATAGCTATTTCGTGATATATATTGCAGGTATAGTAACACCGTATTTTCGAATCGTAACTCCAGTTCCATTTAAATTGTATTTTTATATGTGCAAAGTTAGTTTCTCTGGAGTATTTGGCTTACAATTAGGTGTGTATTTGCAATACACTATTTGTGAATCCAACTATATTTTTATATAAAACTTATGTTTGTTTATCTATATAGTATTGGCTTCAAAGCCGTCATTTTAGTTCTGTAGTTGATGAGGTAAGTGGACTTGGCTTTACAAATTGACACCATGGTTCAGATATTTGAAACTAAAGCTGATTTTTAGACAAAGCTCAACCTTTCCATCCTATTTAGTCTTCTGAAAGTAGTACTAAAATATCAGCTGAATAAAGATACATTCACTATAAATATGAATAAAAGTTACTATAGACAACAAAAGGTTCGATTCCATTAATCTTCAGATTCGTCTAGTCAAACAGTTGCTAAGTATACCAAGCTCAACCTGTTTGATTACATCGTCTATTTGAAATTAAAAGATGTAGATTTATACTTTAAAGACTATATCTTTGATACAACCAACTTCAAATTCCAAACATATTATAGAACGTAGCACAATATAACAATATTTTTAAAATTTAAAAGTAATATTTTAATGTATATTACTAAATGCCACAAATAACTCAGATCAGCTCCAACTCTTTATTAAGGAACTGTACATAAAGTACTACAGTCTCAATTATCACATAGGCTCTAACAATAAGCAGCTTTGTTTTTAAATAGGAAGCATTCAGTCCATGACCAAGTCCAAGCTGGTGAACACTATCCAATATTAGCTGAAAACGTTGTGCTATTTGATATGCATTTGTTCATTAAGAATATTGTCTGTCTTAAGTTTCTCTACATGGCTTGGATACAATCCAGTTTTTCGTTATCTTGAAACCTCTAGTATCCACGAATTGCAAACTATATGTTGGGTTCTCTATATTCCGAAACTATTATAATGATAAAAACTTATCCAGCTTCCGGTCCGAATGTAAGCGAAGCAGTGATAACACAGGAGTTTACAAGAAAGGATAGGCTATGCATATAAGATATTCTTAACTTTGACCCCCAGCTACCTCAAAGAAAAAACAGAATCTGACCTGCAAAAAGTGACTATTGGAATACTAGTAGTCGATGGCATAAAGTTTGAGAACCTAAGTTTCATTGTGAAATACCTATATATTAAAAAGATCGATGTCGAAGCACTTGAAGATGTTTCTTATAAAGACATTGTTGAAATAGCTGCCACGTCAAGACTGTGGGAACTAGATACCTTCAGTAGGATAGTTGAGTGCATGCTATTTTACTTGAATATTTCAATTGACTCATTTGAGAGGTTGAGTGTGCCTTATAAAGCCAGTGTCAAAGGTACATTGTATGATAGAGTGGTTGAAGGTTAAAGAAGGGAGGGATTTATAGATGGTGTTGAGAGGAAATTGTAAATTTTTTTGTGGTTTTTTCACTAAAAAATGGACCGCTTAGGTAGCTTGGGTTGACTCGTCATGTAGAACTAAAATATGTGGTACATTATATAAGTATATATCTTCTATTCATTAAAAATTATCGATTTAAATAAAAAGATGCAATTTAAGTAGCGGGTTAAGCCCTTATTATTGACTTAAGTGTAACTACTGTCCTACCAACTCACTTATCACAACTATACGTATGTATAGTCAGCATTTCTTCTAAACTACTTGTACATAGTATATTTAAAACCAGAAGAGCTTACTTAAGCAGCAGTCTTCTATTTCCTTTAATTTTGCAGTTTTAGCAAGGACTCATCTTTAGTATCAAGTTTACAAGCATTATCGGATTCTCCAACTATATATTAGTAGATCAATATAATAAAAATATTACCCTAATTCAAAAACCTATATAAATTAAATTAATAAATTTGAATGACTTCACCTCATTGAGATTTCTACTAAGTAGCTTTATATGTTTATACCAAATATGCCTTGTAGACCTTTGATGACTATTGAGCTTTAAATGTTGGTTTTACCATTTATATTATACTATATGCTGAGCTGTTGTTACACTTGGTTGTATTTTACGGATGCATTTGAATATAGAATTTGAACCATTGTTTAGCCAGGTGATAGCTTGAATCAACTGATCGGAAATAAAGATTCATATATACTAACGACTCTAAAATCAATTGCTTGATCGTTTTCACGGATGGAGAAATGGGAGCCCTTCTTGATAACAAGTGACTGGATCAGGCTGAAATCCAAATCTATGTTATCACCGGGTAGCACCATCTTAAGACCTTCCGGGAACTCTAAGGTGGAAGTGATGTCGCTCCCCCACAAATGATTGTGGCGACGATAACCCTTAAAGAACAGAGCCTTATACCCACTTTCACCCTTAGTTAAGATATATATATAGATTTGAAGGCTGGTGTAGGGTTTAATCGAACTGAAAACATTTAAAATTTGACTAGGCTGCAAATTATTTAACTTGAGATTACCTAGTATAATATTGACCTCCTGTCCAGCTACATCCTGCTCCATCGCCTTTCCAGAAACCTCGACGCTAGAGATAGTATACTATTTGGTATATACGATATCGAAGCCGTCAACCTTGATATTAGAAATTATGGTATCACGTTCGATACATCCTTTAACTACCATATCATCTTCAAGTGTAGTCTTTTTGTTCTCAATGAATATCAAAAAATGGCTAGATGTAATAATTTGGGATAGGAGTGTGTGCATCGATAGCTACAAGTAATTTTCCGATGGCTTGGGCACCAACTGCAGGCTTACTAACTTCTAAAGTACTTGAAGTAGAGCTAGAAATGATGGATATATTCAAATCGAACCCAACTTGCTCTAATAGTTCTAAAATATTCATTTTATAAGCTGTAATAGCTCTTGAGCTTGTTTAAAAATATGACCAATTTCTTAATTCTGGCACTGGTCAATATTATCTGCTTACAAGTCTCCTACTCTACACTTTTGACTATTGAGACTACAAGGATGGTAGCGTCCATCTGAGTGGCGCCGATAACTAAATCTTTGACATAGTCGGTGTTCTTGAGGCAGTCAATTAGGTTGTAGCAACAGGTTTTCATGATGTACCCAGGTAGACAGCATTGAATGGAATATCTTGACTCGTTACCTCAAGTACATTGTGAAGTTGGTTGTAACTCTTGAATTCGATCCTGCTTTTAGAAGCTGAAAATTTACTGATGGCAGCAATCAAGGTCTTTCTGTGGCCTTCCTAGCCAAATATATCGATATTAGCCATAAAAATTGTAAGAGGTAGGCTTTTGGAAGGTCAGTCAATATAGAGATATACTTTTAAGTAAAAGATGGTTTAGATGTAAAAATAGGATTTCGCTTAAAGTAAATTGTCTAAGATTTCAAGTGTACTATAGTCTTAAAGTGCCTTTTGAGCCAATGAACCCAGAGAATAGCTTCAGTTTTCATACCTATTTGCATATTTTTAACTATCCATTCAATATATACGAATAACATATCCAATAATTAGGTTAGCAATTGTTTTAAGGGTTAATATAGCTTAACCGTAAATATATGTAGGTTGCTATCAATCCAAGCGATCACAACCTACTTTAATATGCAAAAAGTATTCATTTGAGTATCTCAGTTTTACTTTAAAAGGACAACATTGGTTCATTTGAAATACAACACTACTATCAAAATGTAGGTATACTACAGCACTTTTGATAATCGCTCAATATATCCATTATAATCTCACTAATATCGTGCTTGCGATGTGAGGCTGGTAAATTAGAGCTGAAATTCAAAGTTGAATACTATTACTGGTTTTTTGTTAGTAGTCGTACCGAGTTACTAAAAAAGCATCAAATCCCATTGTACCAGTGATATCTGGCCTATGAGTATTCCTACAAAAGGTTAAACTTCATTAATTAACTTTCATAATGCTGGTAATCAATATCTGAAAAACATAGTTGAGTTTAAAATCTTGGCTTACTATATAGTGCTCAATAGGTTATTGGTTACCAGTTATTAAGGAATGAAAGCTAATATTATCTAATACAACAGGTTTTGACAATTATTTATCAACATATCCCACATTTAAATTTTGATAAAAATTGTAAATAGCCCAAAACTTAAATTACTTACCTAACGCTCCTTATAGAAAAGCATATATACCAATCTAATTTTAGGCCTTTTATTGAATTTCCAATTATTATACTGCTTGAAATCGGCTCATAGCCAGAGTTAATAGTTAAGCAACTTTACCAAAGGCCAAGGCTTGGATCCAGTACTGTCTCAATCCAAACTTTTAGCTCATATATAGACACTTTGTAGTACTTACTTTTGCCGGCTTTTTGGATTAAAGGTAAATTGCCCCACTCACCTCCAAAATCAAACTTACTAACTTCAAAAATGGCTTTGCTTACCGGAGAAATTGACTGAACCCAAAATGGGTAGCTAATGAACTGCTTGGATAAAAGTTAGGAAGTAGACTTTACTACTATTCAGGCGTAGCAAAAGTCGGCTCATATAAAAATCAAGGTGTAATTTTATCTTTATCTTGTACTGCCTCGTGTACGCTTGACCTTTTGAACTGAAGTTTACACTTGGCTTCCAAACTAAAGCCAAGTTCTTTTCTTGATGTAGTTTGGGTTGGGGTACTTCAGGTTTTGGAATTATGAAAGAGGGTAAATAATCCATGGAGCCAATCAGAAATGGGTCTCGGGGTTTAATGAAAAGCAATAAGTTGGTAGTAACCCAAAACTAAATTTTGCCTTATGGGAACAACTTGACTAATAACTTCCACTCTTATAAATCAACTTACAGACAGCAGCACAACTAATTAATCGACAAAGGTTCCTAGAGAGAAGTATATACGATGGTTATGGAAAAAATAATGGAGGTTATAAACGACCCTAAGCAGACGACCAACTTGATAGGAGTTGCCCTCAGCGTTACCGGTAATGTAAGTTTAAAATTTGGGTATTAATTTCCATGTCCAGTTCTTTAATACATTTGGCTAAAACCTTAATAGATACTTATATCTATTGCCTTGAACGTGCAGAAGTTTGCCCATAACCGTATCCAGGCCCGTATCAAGAGTGACGAGGAGGAACGTTTACTACCTGAAGATGGTTCCAACATCGAACTACAGAATTTATCAAAGAAACCTAAAAACAAAAACTACTTGAAGTCGAGGTTCTGGTGGATTGGATTTATCTTGATGTTTGTTGGTAATATTGTAAGCAGCTATTTTTCCTTCTAACATGTATTCTTTTTATTTTATCATTTTAGGCGAACTGGGAAATTTTTTAGGTTAGTGGCTTTTATAATTTTTATTGCTTACAATATTTGTTCAAAAGCTAATTGTTTAATTTAGCTTATGGGTTTGCGCCAGCATCGGCAATCGCCCCATTAGGTACCGTCGGTTTAGTTTCCAATGCAATAATCGCCCCCTTACTGCTTGGGGAACACTTCCGCAGGCGTGACTTTCTGGGTATCATCCTAGCTATTGGGGGTGCAACTTCAGTAGTGCTAACTTCCAAGAATTCAGAGTCACAGGTGGTTTGACTTTTTCAAACTGTTTACTCAAGCTCTTACGATTCTAGATACCCCCCGAAGATTTCTACAAGTATTTCCTACGCTCGAAAGTGTTGACCTACATCGGGGTGTGCGTCACGTTGATGGCTGTGTTTATAAGTTTATCAGACACCTATGGCAAAAAGTTCGTTTTTGTCGACCTTATGATCGTTGCCCTTTTCGGTAATATTTCAAATTATTCAAGCTAAATAGTTAGGTGGGTTTACGGTCCTCAGTACCAAGGCGGTCTCCTACCTACTTAGTACTACGAATGTAGAGATGTTTTTGCATGGATTCACCTACCTACTTTTGTTCGTTTTGATATCAACGGCAATTTTACAGATCAAGTATCTCAACAAAGCACTGCAGCGCTTCGACTCTACAGTAGTTATCCCTACCCAGTTTGTTCTATTTACATTGAGTGCGGTAATTGGTTCAGCAATCTTGTACGATGATTTTGAGACGTTCACAGCGGAGCAGTACATAACATTCACCATTGGATGCTTATTGACATTCACTGGTGTTTTTTGTATCGCCTCTGGTCGTGACGACGACGACGTAGATTCAACTATGGCCCCAGCTCAAACTTTAACACGATCCCGCTCCTCTTCTTCGGCGTCATACCGTAGCCATTTAGGAGTGGGTGGTTCAGAAGGTTGGAACGTGCACTCTCCAAGGCCCAACTTCAGCCGTCAGTTCTCTACGGCATCGGCCCAGCACTGCACTGGATTGTCATCCCTCGGCTTGTCTTACTCTTACGGCTCCGCCTATGAGATGGGCGATGAAGCCCCTATCGCTTAACCGTTACTGCCTTAATATCAAGTTTTCTATAAATTTTAGCTATTTTTAGTTGGAGTGCCTATGGTAAGGTTTAGTTAACTTTCTATCTACTACTATATTATTTTTATGCGTAGTGCTTAACATTCCATTTAGTACGAAATTATGGCGTGATCTATTTAAGCATTCTACTTCATTATTTGGATTAGTATAATTTATTTTTAATCTTATCTTTAGATTTCAACCACTACTTACATTGCAGTATCTATATTTTAAAGTAGATATTAAATCTAATGGATTGTCATGATCATTCAAAATATAGATCAACAAGTCATTATAACTGAATGTTTGAGATGAATGCTTTTAAAGAAATTATTGTGGACTATAAGCGTTTATAGCTAAAGGTATAAGCCAGAAAACTTAATTATATGTAAATACAAAGCCAAGCACGATGCTATCTATTGTTCAATATTTGGAGGCAATTGCTTTATAGACAATGATTATATTCTATCCAATATACCTTCATTTTATCAAAATAGTGATGGACTAATGCTACTCTTGTTCGGATTTATGTTATACTGTTAAATATGCTTTATTTGAGCTGTAGCGTAAATTAAATCTTGAACAGATTTAGTCACTACAAATTCAATAGATTGAACTTGGCTGATCATTGGCCTCATTTTTCTGAAAAAAGAATTGAAGTTTCACCATAATTCACTAGAAAATCCTTAGAGGAAACTATCTTATATTAGAAGCAAGCAGTTCCAAAGAACATCCGATGGGCACCGTTTTGAACAATTCACATGGAAACAATTTTATTGAGATACTGGGCTCAAAAGACAAAACTTTGTACATAGGTAGGCATCACAAATCCGACTATGTAATCAATGTCGACACCAAACGAATTTCAAGGCTGCACTGCATGATAAAGTACAATGACTCGAGCGACAGCTACTTCATCAAAGTGCTAGGTAGTAATGGTGTCAAAATAGATCATAAGAGATACTGGCCCAACGAAGTGATACACCTTGCCAACAAGCAGATCATCGATATTGTTGGTATAAAGGCTATCTTTGTAGTTCCTGGCCCAACGAAACATGAGGCGGAAAGCAATTTAAAAGAGGTGAAATATGAAGAGTATGAGGAGAAGGAAGGTATGATGATTGATCCCTTGACAGATAGGGAGATCAAGTTTGGCGACCGACCCAACTTTGCCCTCGACAACGAAGTTACGCCAACCGTACGCCACAGCTCCCCAGTTGAAGGAACCCCACGCAAATACCACCCTAGTTACTACAACGAAGATGTCTTTGACTATGTGACGGAGCAGACAGCTACCTCTGAAGATGAACTCTTCATTGACCTCGTATTACAGACCTTTGCCGGCATGGATAAGCGGACGCCGATACCCCTCAGCGACCTACACCGCGAGTTACACAAGTTCTACCCCGAATCTAGCTTCACCCTCACTTTCTTAAACGCCAAGCTCAACTCACTCCCAATGTTTGATTTGGTGCAGCACCTCGACAATGGCAGTAAACCTAAAGATGACGGCCAGAGTTTCTACTACAAGTCGGAGTTGGATTGGAACGGGGACCGTAGGTTGGAGATCGGTACGTTGATACGGAAACCTAGGGAGTGCACGTTAGGCAGTAAGCAATATTACTTCAAACCACCACCCAAACTCCCAAAATATGCTGGTGGTGGCAAATTTAAAAAATAGGAAGTTATTAAAATCATGTTGTCTTACTATCTTTATAGTTTTTAGAAAGTTTATACTCTATTATTTTTATGTACTTTGAGACTATATTATATTGCGCTATTTGTCAAGGTACTTCAATTTTTACTATAATCTTAGAAATCAGTATATAGGTTACACCTACATGTATATGTGGTATAAATAGTACTTTACCATCTGTCTAGATCTGGATAAGTGTGTAAAATGGGGTTAAAGTATCAAAGGCATAGGTTTACTATGTTTACCAAGCATAATTTCTCTTCAGTCATTGGCATCCTCCAAAATCCAAGTTTAGAAACTTTGTCTTTTTGAAATAAGCAAATGAAAACAGTCTTCGTATTGCATCAAACTTTTTGTACAAGACCTTTTACAAATCTAGGAACACTCAAGAATTTTGTTGTCCTAAAGATGCTACAGAAACGATATGGGTCGAAAGAGGATATCAACAATTGCAAGCAGGTTCAAAGTACGCCCCAATGTACCAACTACCCTTACTACAACCTATAGTTTTCGGGATAATTTAGCTTACCACTCTTGTATGTCGAAGCGAAGTAGGAAGCCATTCAACGTCTTGGCGCAGCTCAATAGCTTTCATCCGGCTATTCAATCGAATAAAGGTAAACAGCAAGAGCAAGTTGAAAGTCTACGATTGGAGTTTAATGAGATGTTTGGGTATGAGGCAATAAGTAGCAATTTAATATCAGGTTCGACCAGTAATGCATTAGGAAGCAAATCCTTCTATTCTGAACCTTGCTTTAAAGCGCATGAAACAGGTAGATCTACTCATAGGCTTTCAAAGACAATAAATTTTCACGACATCTCCTTCAGTTGCTCCAATTTTATCGACGATATGCAATCGCTACCCTTTACTGACAATTCAAAAAGTACGACGAACGACGAGTTAAATCGAGTTAAGGAGACTTGGTTGTACGAGAACAGCTACGGATCGGAAGAGTTTCTACCTTGCAAAGATTATATTTCGATATTTCAAGCTTTAGCGTTGTTCCAGACAGAAATTCGAAGGGATGTTATCACCGAGATCTTTTCAACTTTCCAAGAGCTATCCAACAGTAACCTTTGTTTCACGTTGGAATCAAAGTTCGTTCAACTACTATTGCTCAACAACTTTGGTGGTAACAAGGCTATCTGTTCATACTTGAATTTAATAAGCGGTGGTGAATTTCGAAGAAAAGTGCCGAGGTCCTTGCAAGTTAAAAGCCCTTCAAAGTACTGGATTTCTTCAGCGGGTATATGTGCCGATGCGCATATGGCAAACACTGCCTTCTTATCTAGTTTAGTTTTACACGTAGCAACGACTTCCCAATCTACGACCAAATTGCTTATCGATCTGTGGTTAAGCAAAATTAAATCGATCCTCAAGGTAGACGAGCCTTCCCAACTACCTACAAAGCTAAAGTTACTCCTTATGCGCAATATATCCAATTCCAAACCCCATCTCATCGTCTACTATTACTACAAGTTATATCCATCTCAACCGAACGAAGCTTTAGATATTCTTTTGGATGTATACTTCAAAGCCAACTTAGAGTATAGGAACAGTACTAAGGAATTGGGTAGCGGTATATTAGACATGTTTTCATTGAGCCAATTGCGAAGTAACATCAAAGATACTATAGACACGGTCATCGACTCTTCAGGGCATATCGTAGCTACTAAACCTTCCATCAACCTGACTAACAAGCTCCTTGTATATCTCATCAATGATTACTCCAACTTTGACCTCCAGTTCAAGGCCCAGAAAAGTGATGATTGGGTACGACATTGTTTACGGTACGGTCGGTACCCTTCCTCCTTTAACCTCAATGCAGCTATTTTGGGCTTACGTGAGTGCAGCAAACATTACTTGGGCTTCCAGATGTTTGAAGCGGTCCGTGAGTTCAAGTCTAGGTCCATCAACCTACTTGGATTACTCTATAGATCCCAGGTGCTTTCGTTACGGCCGCCAACGCACTTGTAGAATCTGATAAGCCGACCGAAGTAGTTTCATCGAGCCTCCACCATCTCTTTCAACATTTTGATGCCCTCGAAAAGACTAAGATTGGTAACCTCAACTCCAACTACTTTGATCTTGCTAATAGCCGTTTCCGCCTCCCTAATGGCATGCCCTTCTACTCCAATCAAAGGGACCAAGTCTACATGTACAACACTTTGTTGAAGTTCAGTTTAGGTACACGCCAAAAAATGTTAACCAAAGTCCTCATCAAAAAGTTTTCCAAAGAGCATATCGACGAGAACGGAGGCTCTTTAGATTTGGATCGCGTTACCTTCCACATGCTCATCCGTGAAGCTTCCCAGCTTAACAACCTTGCTTGGCTAGAAAATTTACTACAGTCGTTTGTCAAGGTTGGCAAGTATCAACTGACTGCTGACACTTACTTTTACATTCTTCGCGCTTACTTGGAGTGTAAGCAGTATGATTTGGCCCAGTCGTACCTTCATCACCTCGCCAATGCTGTCCACCCCCTACCACCTAGCATTTTGGAGCTCTTTGAGAGGTTGTATAGACCGGATGGAGATAAAGTTGATATGTAGGCTTTGGTATATTTTTAATGTTCATTTGTTAAATTGTTGAAAATGTAGTTTGTATGCTTATATAGCAGATATAAAAGAATGGATTGCTTGTTGATTTTAGGAATTTACATTTTCAAAGGTACAAAGATAAATTATGACTTCTATAAAAGTACTGATGTAGTTTAAAGGATTATTCATTTGCTTTTATCTTCACAAGCATATATTTTTGCTTCTATAAACTTGAAATATGCAGATCTATATAAACCTTTCTACCTCATTATTCAATTCAAGTTTTCTATCCCACAATTCCAAATACATTATTTGAACAATGGCATCTCCGGAAAAATTAATTTGATAAACTTGAGCAACCATTTTGCCTGATCTAAATTGTAAAGTATTTATCTCATTTCCAGCGTTGCTAAATAAGGCTTTGAGGGCAATCCTCTTTGGCAGTAGCCCATTAATTACTTGTCACTTTTGTTCTAACGTAAAGTGAGGAGCAATACAAGCTACCACATGCTTCAGTTTGAATTAGCCTTCAATATATTTCTAAAAATCTATTTGAGTGATATTAAATTTAGAGATTTAAATTTCATTATTACTCTGATAGTAAAGAAATTATACAATTTTTATCCATGAAGCTTTTCTATAGTATACTAGCATTGAAAGTAAAAGGATCATATAGGGCTATGCAGTTTCTTGACTCAAATGTGTTGCTGAAAACTAAAGCTTTAACATTCCAAAATTACAGGTTGCCAAATCTGAGAACAGATATGTGCGTTTCATCAGTTTATCGTTGAAACTTTTATAGCTGCAATTTACATGCTGCTTTAAAGTTACAATCTATTAGAAGAGATGTCTATTATATCGGAACCTTCCAGCCTTCCATCAAATTCGTTTCCAAACGTCATCTACTTGATCCCATCAATCCAACCTTAAAATCCAAACTCAAACTTCCTACCTTGATCTCCTAAAATCAAGAACTGCAAAACCCAACATAAGCGAATCTTGAAGAACTATGCGCCAACCAACTGATCCTACCAAGAAAGCTCTACACCTAGATATCTCTATAACAACAAATATCGCTACCAATAGCGCCAATGATGTCGAACTTTTAGAAGAGTCTCACTACCAACGTCTTAGTTATCTAGGCCGTTCCAACATCTACTCTTTAACAATACCCGACCTCTCCACCTCAACAGCCTCCAAAAACAAGCTACTTCGACGTAGTATTTTAGTTGCTCTAACTGATGGCGTCTACATTATGCATCAGAGTGGTGATACTTGGTTTCAAATTAAGGAGCCGGTTGACGACGGTGACTTGTTTTGTAGTTTAGATGCTTATTACTTAAGTAACTTTGTTGAGGAACCTTTTTTTATATGTTATGGCAAGCAGTTGGGTAAGGGTGGGTTCAGCATCAACTTTGCTAAGTTGAAGGTGGGCAAAAGGGATAAGCTACCCAACATTGGTATTGGAACTTTATTTTGCTAGTAATAGTATTGACTTTTTTATTTTAGAGGTATTGGATCGGTTCCACTTACCTTTCGATGGGGCACCTTTGAAGATCACACATACCAGGTAAATCTATTTCCAAATGTTCAAATGATGAATTTTTTATAGCTTCTATTGATGGTAAAGATAGCCTTATCACCTTTTTAGTATGTAGCTCCAAAGGTACAATCCACTGCTTCCAGTTCAAGGTACAACCATCAACTTTACTATTTTTTATCAAAATTAACAACTATGCTGATTATTTTGTAAATTATAGAAAGGCAAAAAGCTACAGTTCGAAGAGAAAGTCATCCAAAAGGTATACCCTGAATTAGAATTCTTAACGCAGCTAAAGTCCAAGTAAACTTTTTACAATAGTCTAAGGTTTTAAAAGCGTTAAGTATTTTGGCTCTAGTCATAGAGACGGAAGCTAACTTAAGGAGAATCGTAGTAGGATGTCAGGACGGTCGACTTTTGGTCAGAGTAGTAGAGTACGACCCATTATTTAAATCGTTTGGTAAATAGTTTTTTAAAATTGAACTTTAGATTTAACCACCTATTCTTTAGTAAATGTAATCGACTCCAAAGCGGAGCTGATGCACCCTATAACATCGGCAACTATGTTTGATAACTCCAAAGTCTTTAACAAAAGAGAAGGATTAGCTGTATTAGTTACCTGTGCTGTAAATTTAGCTTTCGTCTACAAGTAGCTTTTTATATTGAACAAACATTAATTTGTATTTGACTAGATCCCTAATGCTAGATGAACCCAAGCCGTTACCGATCCCCAACATGAATGACAGCGTTTTATGTGCAACCTTGGCCGACCTTGATTTAGATTTCAAGTTGGAAGTGGTGCTAGGGACCTACCACCACCAGCTTCTCACTTTTAAACCAGGTAAGTTTTACTTTAGTTTTTGCTAGATGTACTTATAAAATAATGCTAGATGATGAGGATAACTTGAGTTTAGTCTACCTACGTAAACTTCCCTACTCTATATACGGGATCTTGGACTGTGACTTTGATGGCGATGGGTTGAAAGAGTTGGTCGTCATGACGACATTCGGTCTACATGTACTCAAGGTAATTTAAACTTTTTGTAGTAATTTAGTTATGTATTTATTTTTATACGGATAGCCCAAGCTAGCCAACGCTCGAGATAAAATTTTAAGTATCTTGGATAAGTTGGCTAAATTGGAGATTAAGCATTAGTTGGTATAGTAGCAGTCGTAACTAATTTAATTGGTTTTAATGGATGGTGGTTTATTTGTGTAACGGTGGTTATAAAAGTCAATGGTGAAACTAAGTAGATGAAATACTATCAGTTTTGGTAAAGAAAGAGGGGTACGTAGTATCCATAACAACAAAGTACTTATACTAAAAGTTGGGAATAAAGTGCATAAAGTTAAATAGGTTTTTAGTTTGGATTTGATAATTTTGAAAAGTTACATTGCTTTGTAACTGTTTTCATGTTAACAAGAGTAGCGGTCTTTAAATATAAACTTATAAAATAGCTGATCTACCATCTCCTTTCTACAGTTACAATAAAGTCTCTAAAGGAAAAAAGCCAAAAGTTGAAGTTGAAAAGAAAATGTATATGTGGATTTCAAATGGAATCTGTTCGCTTAGATTGAGTTTACAAACTATAAATAGAATTTGTCGAAAATGTAGATAGTGATGCTTTCGGATCAAAGTGGTGATGCTTCCAAGTTCTACAAATACTTGAATGGGATATTAAAATCGATTCCTTGGATTTTAGAGAGTTAGAATAGTGTCTATATACATACTATTTGATAACTAAAGATTTTATACATATAAAATATATCCAAAAAGACTAAAAATTCAAATCCAAACTTTATACCCTATCAACTTAGTTGTAGGTCATGTATTTGGGCGTCGATGAGAACTTGGCGTAGGCCTTAATGACCTTGTTGACGGCATCCAAGAAGTCCTTTTCAGTGGCAACCTAAATTACAATGAAAAGAAAGAAAATATGTAAGCAAAGGCATCAAAAATATTTCAATGGGTTACCTTGCGACGTGATCTTATGGCGAACATACCGGCTTCCGTACATACCGAACGCAATTCGGCGCCTAAAATTAAAAAAGTTAGTTACCAAGTTTGAAATAAAAGGAAAAAGGGTAGGGAATAAATAGATAAAGTACCAGTAGAGTTGGGACAGAGTCTAGCAATGAGTTCGTAACGGATATCTCGTTCAACCGACATGGATCGGGCGTGAATCTTTAGGATGTGAGTACGGCCCTAAAGGTGAGGTAGTGGCAGGTTAGTGGACTCTATCATTTAAAATTATAAAGCTACCTCAAGGTCAGGCAATGAGAACTCGACTTTGCGATCTAGACGACCGGGACGAAGTAAGGCAGGGTCCAAGGTGTCGGGTCTAAAAAGGAAAGAAGCAAGACATTTAGCAACAATTATTTTGAATGATACAGTACCTATTTGTTGCCATGAGGACCTTGACGTTACCTCTAGGGTCGAAACCATCCAACTGGTTGATGAGTTCTAACATAGTACGTTGAACTTCGTTGTCACCACCGGCACCATCATCGAAACGGGCACCACCGATGGCGTCAACTTCGTCAAAGAAGATAATGCAAGCCTTCTTGGTTCTTGCCATCTCGAACAACTCACGGACCATACGAGCACCCTCTCCTACATACTTTTGTACCAGTTCGGAACCGATGACTCTTATGAAGGTGGCGTCGGTGCGATTGGCGACAGCTCTAGCACATAGCGTCTTACCGGTACCGGGTGGGCCGTACAGTAACACTCCCTTGGGGGGGTCGATACCCAAGTTGATGAAACGTTCGGGCTAAATCGGTTTAGATGTAATAAATAAAGCCAACTTACGTGTAGTAAAGGTAATTCAACGACCTCGCGCAACCTTTCGATCTGCTCCTTGCAGCCACCTACGTCGCTGTAGGTGACATCTGGCTTTTCTTCGACTTGCATCATGGTAACGGAGGGGTCAATCTTGGGGGGCAAAGGAATTTGGATCTGATACTTGGTACGATCGACTCTATTTTAATTTATTTAGTAAATGGAATTAAAATCTTTGAAATTTACCCGACTCGCATGCCTTCCTCAACATCGGTAGGAGCAACGTTGTCGCCTAAACTTACGACAAATTTGGCAATCTGTCGAACGTTGATAACGTACTTGGCATTTCCTTCTTCGCCGTCCTCACCATTGCTCTCGATAATCTTGGTGCATCGCGCTACCTGTAACGGTTGCTCTGAACTCATACGCTGCTTGTCGGCGGCTATATCCCATAACACTGGGGGAGCTAGACCAGTATCCGACTCTTTGACACCAATTTTCTCATTGATACTCTTCTGCAATTGCTTAATGTCCTTTTCAATGGTCTTCAAGTCGTTGGCGTACGGCCCAATACCCTATATGAATTAAAATGGTTAGCTTCATGTTTGTAACTCAACTTCTTTACATAAGTCTTCAAAAGAGTGATATCTTCGTCGTCAAGGGCTAAATTTTCAAATAAATTAAAAGGATAATTAAGATAGTTTACGTTTAAATGTCTCTTCCTTCTCCTCACCTTCGGTTTTCGAATCTATAAAGTGATGTTATTACGAGGGCGGATAATTAGTATGCTTACATTTTTCCCAATCTTTCTTTGGTGCTCCCATGTTTGTTGCTTATATAGATTTCCTGTTGAGTTTCTAGTGGTAAAAGTCTTGAAATAAATAGAGGTCTGCCAGTGAAAACTTTCCACTTTTCTAAAGATGAGCTTAGCTCTTCGAACATAGGTGACGTACTTTGAAAATTTTAACCTTTGTTTTCATAAGCTGAATTCTTTCTAATCGTTTATTTGACTTTTGATATGGTAGGTAGATATCTGTATACCGACTACAGTCGGCCTACTAGTTTAGTATAGAAATAGCACTTGTAGTTAATGTTTATAATTGTTTAAATACCCTGTATTTGATTTTCAGAAGCAAAAAGCTTTGCGAGATTCAACCTCTTGTAGATTGTCCTGTCTACCACATGATAAATATCTCAATTCAATACCCTTTATATATTAACTTATGAGCCTTTTTATAAGACGGATGCAACACCTATTTTAAATATAGTGTCTTTTTAGAAGAATATATATTAAATAGTATGATCGAGCGACTTTTAAACAATCCAATACCAGATAAGAATATAACCATAGTATTTCATTAAATTTCGACAGCAGCACCAAATTTCAAAATGTAATCACTGTATTACTAAATCTAATATAGTTAATTATTGCAAAACCAAGAGAAATTACTGTCTTTTGTAGACCAACCTATGCTTTTCTTTGAATACTCCAAGTCCTAATCATCAAGAATGCTATTAGTACTCACGAGTAACAGTTTGAAAGCATATCTTTTAAGTGATTTTTGGTAAAAATAGCTTGTAAGTAGCACAGCTGTTTAATATCCAAGCCGGAATCCCTTTTAATCGTTAGTATGTATTATTGAAAACCGTAGATAGACATATTATCGGTTCAGTTGGATGCCATGATCCATAACCAACTTGACCATCCTTACAGCTATCAGACCTATATGTATCAACTAAATACAATACGAAAACATTTAATATATTTCGTAGCAGAATTTCTTTAGCTAACTGGGTAGTCTCTGTCAAACTACCTTTACTATCAAACCTATTGATTAGACTCATATGTAAGATCTGTTTGATGTCCAACGCTTTGGCAATAAAGATCAATTTCTTAGCTCTAGCTAAACCGACCAACCGAGTTAGTCTTTACGTACTACCGGCCTTAGTAAAAGGTTAGTTTGCAACTTGAAGATAGGTTATGAAATTTTACCCAGGGATAATTGCCAACTTGATTTCCGGTAGTCCTAGTAAAGCTCCAGAACTGGCAACTCGTATATCAAAGCACAGTGTCAGCCCCAGTCCATCACTTAGAGCTGCTCCTTTGATGGAAGCTATAGTTGGAATGGGTATCGACTTTTCAATGTAAGTATAAATTGTACTATTTAGTTTAGGGTTATAGTTTTTCGTTCCTACATAACGTAAATACATCATTGAAAAAGTATGACTACTTTCAAATCGGCACCAGAACAGAACATCCTATATACTTTACTGTGTACTGCAACTACACGAGCATCTCTATATTTTAATGGATAAAGAGAGTAAGCGTAGGTTGATTGACAATAAGTTTACTTGTCAAAACATAATAAACCAATCTATCTCCAGCTGCTTTATAAATTCATTACAGATGGCGTTTTGAACTTTTGGATGATCCATAATTAGTGTGGTGATACCTATAAAAAATTAGAATAGATAGGTGCAAGGTAAGCTACCTCCATCTTCACCAGACAGCCTCTCTATGCAGTACAACCTTTCGACTAGGTGGATCGCTACGTACTTTATCTTCATATTGTTGTTTGGCTACAATTCATACAAGCCTTGTACTCTGGTTTTAAGTCAAAGCTGAAGATTTAATTTGCGTAACCTAGAATTACGGATCGTGGGTATAATAAAGGTATCTACTATCCTGATTATCAGTAAGACTAATATAAAGTTGAACATAATATAATAAGCAAACATGATTGCAATCAAGAGATATAGCATAATATATACGTGTATATTGGTAAATTTTTTATAAACTTTGGGGAAGTAATTGCTTCGTCAACAGCAACATTCAGGTTCCTAACCAGCCTATATCTTCCTTGTTGGAATAATTGATATCAATATTAACTTAATACCTGCCTGTTTCGAAAACTATATAGGGAATTTATTCAACGTAGAAGCGATTGCATGTGGTGAAGCTCAATAGAAAGCGTAGTTAAGCCCTATATTGACTCTTATTGATATTTCACAGCACGCAGTCAAGCTCAATCTATGAATTCTTTAATATAGGTCCATCAGTATAGGAGACTAAGTACTGCTCTAGCAATTTGTAAGCTTGATTGAAGGTTTATATTTTCCTTTATAATCCGATATACGGAGAATATGAAATGCTATATTTATAGATGAATAGTGGAATAGTGAAGAGCAACTTAATTTTATTATAGCTAAAATATAACCCTGTATAGCATCATTTATCTTTAATATATTGAAAAAACGTACTTACTCATCTAAAAACTACAAAAGCATTTATTGAAATAAACCAATTCACCTAACTAAGCTTTGGCAAGTAACTCGGTATTCACCATAAGTTTTAACCACAAGACAAACGCACTACCAGCCAAGGTGCTAAGGCCCGAAAAAACTATGACCCAAAAGTAATTCTAGTGATTGGGTACTCCGTTGAAACCTTCGTTAGATTTCAAAATAGCGGTAGCTATAGGAGTACCAGCCAAAGTAGGTAGAAGATTTGATAAATACAACACCCCGTTGGTGGAAGCTATGTTTTCAAGACCGAGCAGATAAGGAGATACAGTAGGTAAAAAGCTGGAGTAAACACCGCCTACGATACCATATACGATAGCAAATACAACTATAGGGCCTAAACTGAACGTGAAGGTTCAGATGAAGTAGGAAGAGGAACGCTATAAAAAGCCCAGTGAACATGACGTTCAATTTACCAAACTTACCGGCCAAAGTGTCTATAAATACTTGACCAAAGGCTGAAGCCCCGTTCAACAGCCCTAAAACTAATGAAGATTCAGTAGTTGTCAAGTTCAAATTCTTGGCATAGAGCGGCAGTAAGAAGAATGGATTAAATATCCAAAGTTGGAAACGAAGCTGCCTAACCATAAGATGCAGAACTGCTTGTTTTTAAACAGTAATAAGTCAACCAACCTACCCTTTCGCTTAGAGACGATGCGTTCCTTGACCAAGAAGGCGGAGTTTACACCGATGACTAGGGCGAATATGGACGTTATATCTAAGGCCCAACGTACTCCCAACCTGTCGATCATCAACTGGGTTAATGAGGATATCACAAACCCACCTATTCCGAATCCTGACACACATATACCTATAGCTAACCCATGTTTCTTGTTGAACCACTGCGAAGGTATGGATATAGCTGGGAAGAAGGCAACCGAACCGCCCAGACCGACCACCACACTTTGCGTTAAAAACAAGTGCCAAAATTGAGTGGCAAAGGAAGGCAAGCAGCAAGCCTAGAGAAAATACGATGACACCGATCAAAATCATGAGACGATAATCAAACCTGTCGGCTAGTCTACTGGATATTAAGCCACCTGCTAACAGGATTGCATTGTTTATAGCGCCTATTAAACTTAATATTGATTTAAGAGTTGATATAAATTGATACTGGGCGTAGTACAATAGATAAACTCCAAAGGAATACTAGATGCCCAAAATGACAAAGTGCAGCATGAAAGATGCTATTACTATTACCCAGGCGTACCCTCAGTCATAAATTAGATCCTTTTCGTCTATGGAGACTTCTGATCTTGTATTGTTATTGATGGTCCTTACTTTGATCTCCTTTCTATCTATTAGATTTTTGTTTGTAGATAATGTTGGTGTTGGAATCAAATGAAAATAAACTTTAATTACTTGGAAAGTTGAGACAAGCTTTTGCAGAGTCATCTATCAATTGGATATGGATGCAGTCATTAGTCTACTGGGACTAAAGTTTAACTTTGTAAATATTAGTTTCAATGTGTAGATCTGGAGTATAGTAGTGGTTACTATTTGACAAAACATTTATAAACTTTTGGAAGTAGATTTTTTATAATATCCGCTAACTCTACTTCAATATATCGACCAAATTTACTCAAACAAAATTGTTGGTTTTAACTTTAGAATTGTAAAAAATTCTTGACATGTCTACCATATAAAATATAGTTATCAAATTTTCAAGCTCATTCTGAAATATTAGATGGGGAGTACTAGCTGGAGGCCAATTATTCCATCCCATGCTCGATCCAATATAAAACGATTTCGGTAATTCTTCCAATACAAAATTTCTTTCTATGTAGAGTAGGTATGGCTATTTGCGAAATTGGATAAAGTTGTTGGTTTTAGCCTTTCAATAGCAAGTTCTTGAGCTTCATGGTTGGTGAAACTGGGTAGCTGTGGTTTAAGAATGTTACTTAAATAATGAATTATGGTGTTATTATAGCTTGGCTATCGATCTACATAAGGGTCGAATAACCTTTTTTGCTCAGAGTCAATATACATTTCAGTTAATGGAAAGACCGTATTTCTCTAATTTATTGATACTTTACAAATGCAAAAGATCCTATAATAGTATCAATACCACCGTTGCCTGATCATAGTCTATGCAACTTCATTAAAAGATGGAGCTGGATTTGTAAGTGAGAGATGAAGCAACGTGCTTCGACCTGAGTAGGATATGACTGGCTTTAATAGTGCTTTTTGAAGGACACTGGTATTTAAAAGGTATATCGTGTGGTTTGGGTAGGAACTAAAAAATTAATGGTATTGGTTACAGGGTATAGAAATTGGGCCTAAAACAACTACTATCAACTCAAAGAGCTAAATTATGGGAGTTGAGCTAGATATATATTTTTTCTTAGACCGATACTTTTGTAATTTGAACAGCTACTTGTAAATATAAAATGGTAAAAAATACCATATGAGTCTAATAATACTATTAATGAATACCTTCAAAATATATAAATGTAGATTTTGAACTTTAATACCCACCGTCACATCTCACCAATGTAGCAAACATCCCCACTTCTAAGCAACTTAATCAACTCAGCTTTATACTTCATTCTCAAGAACTTATACATTTTGGTACTTTTGATAGACTTACCTTCCATATATTAGCTATTTCGACAGCGTCGATCAATATCTCTTTCTTGTTTGAAGTTTTTTTGATCAAATTACACTTGAGACATTCAATACCTGGTAGTCGTTTACCTCGTAACAGTATATCGTGTAGTAAGCTGGCATTCTGAAATAGGATCGTAATATGGTGATCATTACTGGATTTAATCTTGTGGGAAAGTCTACTCTGAACTGATTTGATAAATTAGTATGGTAAAGAGTTGCTAATATAGTGAGTACCATGCGCAGGAAATCTCGGTTCTCACATATGACTTTGCAGTCGTAGCACAGGACCAGCATCTAAGTAATCAAGGAAATATCGCCAAGTAATGCTGTAGGAACTAAAGTAAAGCTTCCTTATTATACCATCAGAGAAGCATACTCCTTTATAGCAGCTATCGTAGGTATAGGTATCTTTAAAACCCCAAGACACAGCTTGTGATAAAAGTCGATAAAGAATTGCTTTTAAATCGTAGTGTTGGTCAATGGAAATTAGATCTAAATCACTGGAGTAGATAGGCTTGCTTTCTATCATTACCAGGGCCACCAGTAAGTGATAGCATTCAATCTCATATAAAGTTAGAATTAGATTAAGACATTGTCAGTTATATATATTTATAAACTTTAATATATATTCTGCCTTTCTCAGCAATTGCGATATCAGCTTTCTCGTTTATCTAAGGTAAACTACCTTCCTATTGAGCTGGAACTTGGATCGTATATTCAATTTTAACTTGTCTCGATAGCTAGGATTAAGGTTGGGGATGGTTTATTAGTATTAGAATTTTACATGAGTGGTAATAAGAGGTGTATATATTCCTTAACTCTATGTTGAAATGACATGTTGGACTTGGCACATGTAGCCATTTTTATGACTATGTCGCTATCATGAATTTATTATTCAAAGCGAAAAGTATTGTAAAGATAAACTTCTTATTCTGGTGGATAGTTTACACAAGTGTTATATCATCAAAAGTCGATCTTTCAAATAACCATTATATAACACACTATATATAGGCTACATAATAGAAAGTATTTATACTATAAGAATATTAGCAAACTAAAGAGAAGCACAACTGTACTGCTTTATTAGCTTTAACTTTGGTAAAAACCTCAATTTGAAATTCCAACAGCTAAATCGCAACAACTTTTATTGCTAAGATAAACTAGACTATTGTCCCTTGTAGACTGGCTTGCGCTTCTCTTTGAAGGCTTTAAGGCCTAATCACCAAAAAAGATATCAATCTCTGCAAGTAAAAGCTTGAAAAAGTATTACCTTCTAGACGATCTTCGGTAGGGATGACTTGTGAGTAGCATAGCTGTTCGACATCCAAACCAGAATCCCTATTATATAAAACACATATCGTTTAAAATTATTCTAATGTATAAAAGTATATTACTTGTCCAATTGGATGCCACGATCCATGGCTAATTTCGCCATTCTTATAGCTACCGGACCTAGATATATTAAATTACTAAAAGTGAAAAGGAAAAAGATACCTTGAGGTAAGATTTCTCTGGCTAACTTGGTAGCTCCCTCCAAACTCCCTTGACCATCGAATCGGTTGACTAAACCTAACTGTAAAGCCTGTTCGGGGTTGAGGGCTTTGGCAGTGAAGACTAACTCCTTGGCTTTAGTTAAGCCTACCAATCGAGCCAACCTTTGAGTACCACCAGCTCTAATAAAAAGTTAACATTTGAGTAGGTAGATAGGGATTGGAGTTTTACCCAGGGATGATTGCCAGCTTGGTTTCAGGTAGCCCCAGTAAAGCTCCAGTACCAGCTACTCGTAGGTCGCAGCATAAAGCCAACTCCAACCCACCACCTAGAGCAGCTCCTTCGATGGAAGCAATGGTTGGGATGGGCAATGACTTTTATTTACAATTACAAACTACATTTCAAAAATAAAATTTACTTCAAGGTCGCCGAAAGTTTTACGTAACTTGTACAAAAATTCTACCACTTGGTTTGGGGTCATAGTTGCTCGTTCCTACATTTACAAAAGTCTTTTTTAAAATATAGTAGATGAATTAAATTACTTTTAAATCGGCACCAGCACAGAACACCTTTTCTACTTTACTGTGGACGACAACTACACGAACATCTCTATAATTAACAAAACATAAAGGGTATAAATGTAAGATGTTGGGATAGAAGGTTACTTGTCGAAACGTAAAGTATCAATTTGACTCTTCAATTGATTTAAAAATTCAATTGATATAGCGTTCTTGGCTTTAGGTCTATCCATGTTTAATATAGCGATACCTATACAAATAGATATGTTAAAATAGGCTGAGAATAGATATGGAATTACCTTCATCTTCACCAGTCAGCTTCTCAATGTAACATAGCTTTTCCACTTGTTGGACCGTTGAGTACAAGAGTCGCGTACTGTTGTTTAATGCCAAACGGTTCAGGTTCTGGACTTTGGTTGTCAGTTGTAGTTGTTTACCTAAGTTGCGTAACATAGTTGGTTATTGAAAAGCAATATCTGATAAACTTGCAGAGGTGGGTGTACTTGATGAGATTTGGTTTGCTTTTTGGTTCTGGGTAAACTTTTACGTCATAGGATAATTCAAGTTCTAGAACGTTGCAAAATGGGAGTGTTGATGAGTGGCTCGTCAAAAAGAATAAGGGTATAGTTGTGGGGAAGTATGAAGGGAAAATGGTAATGGGACTAAACTATAAAATTTATTAATAAGACGTTGGGTGGCATCACATAAAAGTAGGGTTGGGTGTAAGGGTACCTATATTTTCTATATCGATAAGGTAGTTATGTAGGATGATAAACATACTTTAGATTGGAGATCAATATGAAAAATAATTAGGAGTAACTGTTTTTACAGCATATTCAGGGGATTGTAGATAGTAAATTTTAAAAGCAACTCTAGACTATGTACCTTATACCCTAGATAAATCAAATTATATTAAAACTAGTGGCGATTTTAACTATAAACGATTATATTTGGTGGGTTTATAGAAGGATTTGTTTAGGAAGTTTTGATAAGTTGAGATGTGTTTTTAAACTTTGGCAAATTTATATGTTTTTGTTGGCAAGGTAGAATGGTGAAATACTGTACCTAGTTAAAAGTTTCTATTCCACCTACCCTTTGCAATCATTCGTTGGCACGCTATATCAGCAAAATTTAGCTCGATTCTTTTTGTAGAGGTTGGATATTCCAATCAAACTTACCATTCTATCAAGACTAGTAGATACTTTGATTCTATTAAACTAAAAATTCGATTCAAACATACCAAAGTCAACTTTTATACTATGGCTAGGCTATGTTAGTTTGAACTCATCAACTTTTGGATATGTAAATGATGGTACTGCATCATCTTCAAAAACCATGTAGGTGAAATCAATAATTTTTAATTTTGGGAGGCCTGAGCTAAATGTATGTCTCATCTTTGCTTGATAGGTCTACATCACAGTGTTTAATAAGTATTTGATAGGCATTTGATGTTTCAAAATAAGTGGTATATATGCTTTAATAGGATAATGTATTGAAAGTGGATTAGGCCAAGTACCAACTCGTAAAAGTTTTGAAAGTCGACTTGGTGTCCTAAGTTTACTTATAAACAATCAAAAACAATAGCAAAAGTTGTATTTTAATCCTACCACCACTATCCTAACTATTAACTTTTTGACTATAATTTCGACATCGTAGACCTTTTCATTGTATATCGTACCTCTCAATCTACATCTCTCCAGTTTAACTGTCCAAAAGTTGAACTTGTAGTAGATCGGTACCCTTAAGGTCGAATGGATATCTAATATGTTTTATTTTTTTGGGATTTGGAGCTTTAAGAGGAGTTGGAGGGTTATTTAGAGACATCACTACCACGTTTCCTCAACTCATATCAAATTTCTTTTGGAAGGTACAAAATACAAGACATTATAACAATTGGAATGCCTAGTTCTTTTAAATAGACTTTAGCTGGTAGTCTACTTACTTTGATGGTAAAAGATCCTTCATCTTGGAAAAAGAAGTAGCCAACCTCCAATTTTATATATAGATAAGGGTATAGAATATATTTGAAACTATTATATAATAGCTTCATAACAAATGCAAACTTGCAAATTTGGTAAGGCTTCATTTCACCATTTAAAATATATAAGGTAAATATGACTTCAATCCGTATACATGCAAATGAAATACCTATTGAAAATTAGTGTTGCATAAAGGATACTAAACCAAAAATAGCAACATTTATAAATTAAAAGTCATCACTAAACTGTATTTACTTATTACCATCGTCACCTAAGCCTTCACTTCCTCGGTAGTTGAGCTAGCATCTACCTTTTCAATTGCTTTTTTCTTGGAGCGAGTGACAGGCTTCCTCTTTTTACCTTTTTTAGTTCCCTTCTTGGGGTTATAGTCATCGTCATCATCATCATTACCTTCAACTTCATCAATCTCCAATTCGTCATGGTACCGCATACCTTCCTCCACCTTGAGTAAAAATATTAACCTTTATAAGCATAAAAATCTTCAATGTTACCGGAAACAAAGGGTCAGCGTCCAAATCGCGTAAAGAAGAGTAGTGTTCCCACCCATGTAAGCTAGGAAAAGTTAGTGGGGTGGGGGTTTTGAAAAGTACGCAATAGAGACAACTTTACGGCCATTATTACCGGCGGTTTGCAAAGTACCGTTTTCGGCACTTCGGGGGTAGACTAGATTGCTTGCATTGCCATCGTCACGGTAGATAACTATATCTACGTTGAAAACATCACTGAAAGCTTGCAGCTCGATGTTGTCACCGTAGTTCCCCAGTTGACGCATGGTAGCTACCATGTCCTCGTAGCTTCGTGGTTCGGTAGTATCTTGATTGGCATCACTTTTCTCAACATTGGTATCACTTTTACCTTTTTCACCTTCACCTATGTCCTTATCTTTGTCTTCATCCTCATCCCTGGTAGTTTTCTTGGGTTTAGTTTCAGTTTCGGACTCAACTTCCACGTAGTCAGCCATAGCATATTTATAGACCTCCTTGTTAGCCAATAAATAGTCGCATACTAGATCCCTTAAATATTTGTGGCAGTCTTGTGTGCAATAGAATTGGTCGCTTAGCGACCTGTAGACGCAGTTCCCGTCGGGTAAAATGTCAATCAAGGTCAGTTTGGTATCGTCTATCTGCTTGTTGATGCAAGCGTAGCTGGCCAACTCGATCTGCCTCTATTAGCTGTAAGTAAAATATTAAGCTATTGATGTAAACTTACTTGTTTGGATACTCTCTTTGTAGTTTTGACCTGATGTAAACGGTTAGCATTTGATACTTGGTTTCAAAAGACTTACATTTGCAGCTTTTCGTTTGGTCATAGTATTCGATTTGAGAATTGAAAATGGATAAAGCTGTTGGAATGGTTGGCTTTGGTGTTTATAATGTGAAGTTTAGAAACCGGTTTATATTCAGATTTACGAATATGCTTCCCTACGAACTGTGGCTGAAATGAGGATAGTTGGGTAAAACTTTTTGCACTTTTACTAGGGTTGGGACCTATCATCATTGAGCTTACGTAAATTGGGCAACAATTGCAACCAACCAGAGTCGAAGTATAGCATTCAACCTACCTTTACAAGGGTTGCCGTTTCGTGATACAAGTTTGCAAGTATATAGTAGGCCTTTGATATTTCTCACCTACAAAGAGAATCTGGAAATCAGATTTACAATTGAAAGCAGACGTTATCTTTTGGATATTGATAGATCTGTATTTGGAGAATGGACCTATGGAAGACTACTAAATAGAAGCTGTGGTTGACCATGAGTCGTTGACTGGTCAAAGCCTTGGACGTAAATTGTTCTATTTTACCATTGAGTTTATCTTGTTGGAGCATTAAATGCTACGACAACAATGGAGATGGTACAGGATTAATATACTCAGTTTAGTATACTAAGGTCTAGGTACGATGTATTTTGAATAAGAGAAAACACTTGCAAGTAACTAAGATCAGAAGACTGTTGTAACATAGATAGTAAAAGCTGGAGTTTGGTAGCTTGATTTTTTGAAATGTAGCGGTCCTTTCAATGATAAACTATATAAAAGATATGTGTGGAAAGTAGGATTAAGCTACAATATCAAATCGCAATATAGTCGAAAAGAGTTATTGTAGCTTAACTTTGAGGTGGTGAAAGTGCATCCAATTTTATCTTATCAAAGAAAGCCTAAAATGTATAGATTCCTGCTAGACATATTAAGCTAAAAATACACCTGTTCCTACTAATATAACCGTATAATTGAATACGTCAACCTACTTGCCTCATAAAAATTAACTTCACTACCAATAAAATTTATACGAAATATAGAATCTGTACAAGATAAAATAAATTTTATTATTATTTTTTGCAGCCGACCCTAGCGTTACTTTAGCACATAGAGGTGTCGACAACATAGTAAAAAAGTCTATGCAACTTTTCGACACAATATAAGATTAAAAGGAATATAAATTAGTATATTTTGAACTTCAAGTTCAAGTTCTCAAGCAGCTAGACTTGGAGTCGTATTGGAGATGGAGCTATCTACCTTGAGGTTACCGTTTTGCATGGCTGCCTTACGTACTCGAAAACTTTTTGATTTGGAGACTGAAGATGTCGAAGCAGTTGAAACTGAGCCCGAAGAAGCTGAAGAAGAATCCTTTACCTTCTCACCACTGTTATCCAATTTCTGTAGAGCAAAAGTCATCTGTCGAACTTGAGCGCGTTTCTTTGTCAACAAGGTGTACTGACGCTTTTCCAGCTCAGTTGCAGTGTTCGGTAAAGGATCTTTAGGTACCAACCGTTGCAAAACTTCAACTTCTCGCTTAGTATCAATCAACATGTTGTTGAGACGTTCACGAGCTTGCCTCTCCGCTTCTGATAAGCCAGATCTACCGTCGTCGGAGGTGCTGGAGGAAGATAACGATGCTGTCGAAGCTTGGTCGATGAACTTGCCGTACCCTGGTAACTTGACTTGAGAATAGAGTTCGCTAGCTATCTTGCGCATTTCTGTTGAATTTTCAATTGGGGCGGTAGAAGATTGATTCTTGAGCTTGGAGTCGGGCAACGTAAGTTTTAGGGACTTGTGGCGAAGTTGGGCACTACTGGCAGCCAGCTTGAGACTGCGGTCGGATAAGGAAGATAGAGTAGGTAGGTCGGAGGTAGGTCGTAAGTTGGCGACAGAGCCAGATAATCGGAGGGAACGGTAGGCTGAGATGGAGCGGGAGGATCTTGGAGAGGTGGTACTGGTACTCAAAGTGCTGGGTTGGCGTTGCAAAGTGGAGGTAGCATTGGTAATTGACTTCAAGCCATGGATGGAAATGGACCTACGTAGTCGTAGCTCAGCTAAAGTACCGTTGACGGGCCTAGGCACTAATGAGGAGCTGTCTTCGTGAATAGTCGACTTGATCAACGAACTCTTGCGGTTGCGTAAGCTGGAGGCACCGTCTGTTGATGACCTTGTGCTGAACCTAGTAGGTAGACTACTACTAGTTGAACCATCAATTGATCCTGAAGCTCTCGACCATCGCGACCTAGTAAAACTTTCGTTGACGTAGGTTTGTCGACTCACTTCGGTGCAAGAGGGGTACATGGTATGTCGAACACTTTTAAGGACATCTTCACTCGACATGCGCTTGTGGCTGGGGTAGGGGCTTATCTCGAAGTTGGATTCAGGTGAGTTGCTGAAGAAGCTGGAAGTTGGTGAACTTGGGACGAGGTCTGGAGTACCAAAGATGGAAGAGGTCCGACGCTGTGATGCACTGAAGCTGTGCGACCTACCGTGCATGTTGCTCGAGCTGTTGGAATCCCTAGTCTTAATCTTGTCTAGGTAGACTTCCAACCTGTGCAGCTCGTACAAAGCACCCAAATGTTTGGGGTCGCTGGAATGTAGCTTGGTCTTGATGAACTGGTCCTGGAACTTGATCTGGGCCGAGAAGGCTTGCAGTTTGGTGTGGGTTGAAGCTAGATACGAGTGATTGGTTTCCATAGAGGTTGATAATTCGAGGCACGAGTGCTCCAAATTGGCGTTTTGCAGCTGGCGGAAGCTAGCTTCAAAATCCCAGGCCCAGTTCTTTAGGCTGTGGCTCTGTGCTACATCTTCCTTGACGTCCTTGGCCTCTTCCATACTTTTGCGTACGCGAGCTAACCAGTTTTCGCGCACTAGTACCGTCTGGTTCAAGCTGGTCTCCTTAGCTAAGATGGAGGCTTTGATCTGGTCGGTGAACTGGTCGAACCAGGTGATGCTGCTTTGGAACTCTTCGACACCAGCCGTCAATCCTTCAATGGTACCGTCGATCTCGGTGGAAATAGAACGCAAGCCCTCGCGTACGGTAGGGGATCCAGGTGTTGAGGGAGAAGAGGGCGAGGTCGATGGCTTGGATTTGCAGCATGAGATCGATCAGCTTGCGTGAACTAGCTTGATCGTCGCCCGTCGATATTGAAGGTTTGCGCTTGTGGACACCGCTGCTCAACGAAGTGGAGCGTTGTAGAGAGGGTCTAATGGGGTCGGCCGCTTCCAGGATGTGTTCTAGCCTTTTGATGGGGGAGACCTTGTCCATCTCTTCTCTGACGACGATGATTTCGTTGGCTAACCGCTCATTCTCGTCGATGAGCCGTTCCAAATTACACAGTAACTTCTCGTGCTGGTCAGTTAAGACCTCAGCCTGGAAGGCCAAATCAGAGAAGGAGATAGAGATTCGCGACTTGGGTAGGTCCCGTCGACTCATGCGGTGGCTGCCATCTCCCATGTACAGCTTGAACTGGCTCAAGACGATGTTCTTCTGCTCGCACAGTTCGGCCAATTTACTCTTGGTGATGTCCATATCCAGCTGGATCTCCTTGGAGTTCAAAACTAGTGAATTGAATCGCGTTTCCAAGTTGTTGGAAGCTTCAGCTTGAGCCTCGGCACCTTTATTCTCAGTTGAGCAGGTTGCACTTTGCTCTTGTGTTGGAACTTCACCACCTTCCATGGAATCGGCTCCCAAAATATCTTCGAGTGCCTGGTTGTTGCTCTGAATGTCAGACTTCTGGGCCAGCATCATACGTTGAAACTCTTGCATGAAGGCTAGACGCTTGTTACCCAAGGCCTTGACCAAAAACCCACACTCTGAGCTCAACGCATTTAAACCCGAGGACAGGCATCGCAAATCATTCTTCAGTAAAGGTAGGAGGTCGGCGTTGAGGTGCCACAACAGGTCCAAGCTCTCCTTGTTCTTGGCAAACTGGATCTGGTTCTCGTAGAGGTCGTTAACTATAGTATCCTTGCGATGGGCCAGCATGTGGAAAAGTTGGAAGGATTTATCCATTTGTAACGAGGCGACCTCGACCAAACTGTTGAACTTGGTTATTTCAGCTGGGGAAGTCAATTTGAACTGGTGTCGTGTCCTACCAGCTAGTACTCGTGATAGGACTAGGCCATTGAGATTTTTGAGTAAAGGTAGCCAGTCCAAAGCAACTGCTGAATCGAAAATGCGGTACTGGTCCAAGAAATCTTGGATACCCTGCCCCAGGGACACTTTTTCGCTGATGGCTGACTTTACAAGCACCGTTGACGTCACTGAGGATTCGGCAACTGACTCAGTTGGGGAGTTGTGGTCAGATACAACTGAGATGGGGTCGACTTGGCGAGCGATGGGTGCCACCAAGGATTTGGCCACCGACTTGCGTCTAAACTGACGTATCCTCGTGATGATAGCTGGGCAGTCTGAGACTTCGGCTGGGGATTTGTTGGTTTGGTCCAAAGCTAGTGAGTCGGATCCCTTTTCCAGCAAAAGGTTGACCAAAGGAAGTAGTGATTCATCACCCTTGGAAGCATAGTGTAAAGGAGTCTTTCCCTTTTTATCGACGACGTTGATTAATGCACCCAGCTCGATGAGCTTTTCGGCGAGTTGGACAAAGTGGTCGACGCTAGGAGAAACTAATCCTAATGAGCTCTCGGCTGGCGTCAACGATTGGACAGTCCAGTAGACAGAGGTGGTGGAGTGGGGTGCGGCCACTCCAACTTGTACTGTTGAGGTCAGCACCGGCTATATACAAAGACTCTATCAACAGCACGCCATTTTGGCTCTTCCCAACAGCCTTATGGGTCGGCGTCAACCCAGTTGATTTGTCGTGGAAGTTTATCAAGCTGGCCTTGTTAGGGTTCAAGGGTGGCTTGAAGTATTCGATCATCATGCGATGAGCTTTCTCAAAATTTCCCTCCTGGATCGTATTTAAAAAGTTGTAATGCTCCTCGTCAAGGCTGGGCTCGCTGCGGTTGAAGTCCTTGAGTTCGTCGTCCTTGAACAGTAAGGCTGAATTCCTTTCGATGGTATCCGAAAGTAAAGTACAGAACTGCTTGAGAGGTAGGGATGAACTTTGCAGATCTAGTAGTGCTATCCGCTTCTGAGCTAAAGATCGTTCCAGTTCGTAGGTTATTATTGGTGAGTTGCGGGCGTACTGCAGTGCTGAAAACCCTTCCTGGTTTGTCAGTTCGGGTTGGGCTTTGTGAGCTATCAGTTCCCGCACGATGTTCTGGTGGCCTTCCCTAACTAAATAATAATAAGTAACTTGATACTCAACTTGTACTTACCTGCATACATGAGTGCAGTAGCACCTTTACAGTCCACCGCATTTACTGCGATGTGCTCACACCCTAACAGAAGTTTGACGGCGTCAATTTTGCCGAGATAGCAGGCGAAGCATAAAACGCTAGTCCCGCTCAAACTGTTGAGGGGTTTGTTCATCGTACTGATGATCATGTGGGGTATTAATATCCTCAGTATTTCGATGTGTTCAACTAGGCTGGATGACAGGTAGGAGAAGGTATCGGCTTGCATCTTTAGAGAATCTATCCCGTACAGCGCGCAGACGAGTGCATTCCTAAAAAAAGTTAGCTTTGGCTTGGTGTATTAAAAACCTTTTCCTCTCGTCTTCACGGTTAGGGTCGGCTCCACTTTGCAGTAGTATCCGCACCATAGATTTGTTACCGGTTAAAACGGCAAGGTTAAGTGCCGTGCAGTTGTAAGTTTCGGGATGCAGTTTTAGAGGCTGTAGATTGGCAGTTGAAATCGAGAATGGGGAGTTGGTTTTCGATGCGTCCCAAATGTAAGGTTCGTTGAGGTCGACGGGGCGGTTGTCAGCTAGCTGATCGAGTACTAGGCTCACGTCGCCGTTGTTGATAGCTTCGAGTAGCGTTGGTGTCGACATTTTTATGTGAAGTTAGTTGAAGTCGTTCTTCCAGAGAGGGCGTGGTAAACTTGAAACGAATGTAAGACTTGGTACCGGTGGCAAAGTCGTCGATTGATATGGGAATGCAGTTGTTTGGAACGAAGTGAACTAAAACTTCAAGTTAACTAATTAATTAGTGTCGTTCGACTTTGTATGCGATGTAGAAAAGTAAAAGCTAAACTCAAGCAGTCAAGCCCCGATGGATGATGATTGCAGTTGAACAAAATTGGATTGGGTTGGGCGCTACCTGTTCTTGCAAAAGTAGAGTTAAGGAGTGAAATGTGAAAGGCAACCGTCAAAAGTAAGATTGGGGATATGGGGTAACTGAACCAAAAGTTGAGATGGCAAATTGAAGTTGTGGTTTAAAACTAAGAAAGTGGTTGAAATTAAATTGTTGTTATAAATTAAAGTTTTGAAATCAATAGCAACACAAATTTAATTTGCACGATAGCCTCCTGCTCATAAAAAGTCCAGTTTCTGGAATTCCTTGACTTGGCCAGTTTTGTCGATGTTTACTATCCACCATTCCAGCTTGATGGATTTAGCTATGAAACCTATTACTCCGTAAATTACCACCCTTGTTTGTCCCTTAAGCGCTAAACATGATTGGCTAATTGCAGGACTTATTCCAGTTTGGGCTTTTACCCAAATGATTCTAGCAAGTTATGCACCTATACTCAAGTCGACCATCACATTCCTTTTGGAAGTGAATTGGGCATGCTGTAAAACTTTGTTTGCATTAGTGGTAATTTATCCACTTCAAGTTAGGGGCAAGTGTTTTGGTAGTGAACCTTTCCCAATTAATTGGAGACAAACCATTCAATTATAAAGCATGCAGTGCATCTCCAAAAGGCACAGTCGGTCCTATTCGCCAAATTCAAGGTAAATGCCCTGCCAACGGCTCGGTACCTCCCAACACATTGTCAGATGAAGTATAACTTTTGTAACGGATACACTTTACACCTCTGCCAAGCAGCTAGACTTTTCATCCGAGCTTTGGCCGGATTAGTCAACTATTCTCACATTCTATACCTGTTATAAGTTACTCTATCCAGCTCTTTCGGTTTAGTTTGGTTTTGTAGATAGAGCCATTTTCGAATTTGAAATCTATTTTTAGAACCATCAGTTGCACAAAGCTACTTGACTATCCCTAATTCGATTCATCACCTGATTTGGCTTATGAATATGGAGATGAAATCGGTATGGTGGAAAGGCATACTTTAGATGTAGAAAAGTATATGGTAGATCGTCTCAAGGTAAAAACTTTTATAAGCCTATTCGTCAGAGTAGGCCTGGTAGAACATATATGTTTTAGTTTAACTATGTTTCAATTGATTATACAACTAATCCCTCAGCTAAGTTAAACAGGCTACTTCAATTGTACTCCTTTCCATTTCTATATCCATAACCTACTATATTTAAATCGATAGGTTAAAAATAAATGAATTGGCTGATGGAAAGTCTAAATATATTCAACTTTCATTGCCGAAGCTTCTGGTACAATCCCATGTCCCGATATTTCCCTAATCGTTCGTTAGGCGGCATAGCAATGAAAAGTATACATTATCAGCCCATACTTTAGATAGCAAAGTTTTTATAAACGTAGTAATAGCTTACGCTAATGGAAAGGAAACAAGATAAAGTGGGTCACAGGGCTGAAGGGTCGCATTTTCAAAGGTGTAAAGGATATCTAGACAGGCTTGCTTGTGGTCAGACTCATTAGTTTGTTTGAGATATTTAGCCCTAGAGTCTTGAAATTTTGATCCAGGTACATAGGCCATAGATTGGGGGAGTTTGCAACATCTGTTGCAGTTTTTTATTAGCCATCACAAATGTAAGCTTCACATCTGCTTCATTTTGTGAATGGTGCAGGTTGTAAAGTGAGATCAGTAGCTACGGGGAATTTAGCTGCAGTATAATAAGCTCACTAAAAAGCGCATCCAATAGCTTGGCTTTCTATTTGAAATAGGCTAAATCAATTGAACACTTGAAGCTCAAAGTTCCGCCTCTAGTTCCCACTTAGCACTTGAAGCGTTCCCTCTCGCTCCTCCAAAATTTTAGACTACTTGTCACTCAGAAATTAGTGGTAGTAGATAGTTCTGATCAATCAAAGTTTAATTATGACTTTGTACACACCTCTCCTATCGATCTTATAAAGGAGCAGTAATAGAATTTCTTAGGTACTCAAGATTTTGAGAGGTTTTCAACAAAAAGCACTTTCAACGTTCGCTTTTACCTTGCGCTTTTAGTTAATACATCTATAGGTAGAGGTATAGTGTCTTTACAAACAGCAAGAGTTATGTAGCTGAATGCTAAATGGTGGGCATTTACTATAGATAAGTAGTCCCGAACTCTATATCGCTTTTAAATGCTGATGGGATGGATCTGGACACTAATAAAGTAAGGAAGTTCGAATGTGTAGGAGAAACATCCGTAGATGATATCGGAAAAACTAGATGTTTTCTATATATTTAAATGTATAGATGGCTATCTGCAATAGGTAAGATAGCTTGTACTCCATAATGTAGGTGTGTTACCAAACCATGTCATCGTACCTTCGGATAATTCGGATTGCAATTCAATACCAATATATTGGGAGCCGCTAACTTGCAAGTTGGTAACTTTTGGCTAAAGTACGACGTAGTTATACATGGGTTAAAGCTAAGTTGGACTTGACATTAGACTTGCTTGAATATTAATATTGCACTATGTGGAAACCTTTAAAATTGTTAAATTTAGATGGTTACATACCTAATCCATATACTGCGTAGATATATACCTTCAAAACATTAATTTTCATACAATATGAATATTGCTATTTTCGATTTTTAATTTCCATACATTGCCAAAGTTTTTAGTAGACCAATGGGATGTATATGGTTTATAGGATATTGATATACTCTTCGGAATGTCTTCTACGGATACCTTTCCTCATTTACATGGACCTATTCTCTGGTATTCTTGAGAAAGGAATAAAGCTCCCGTAAAATTTTGGTTTTACATAGTTTGAAAATTATTTTTGGAAAGGTAGCGGGTGCAGTTTCAATGATTTGAACAGTTATAGACTGGTATTTCAAGAGAGGTTGCAATTTGAATATTTGTAGCCTATATAAAGATGGAGCCTTTATACCGACATGTTACTCGTACTACTCGGACCAGCAAAATCAAGTGGTTATGTTTAAGTTTAGTTTAAGCATAGATACTCAGTTTTACTGAGCCGAGTAGTACAATAGTATACTCCATATATCTAATATACATGGCATGAGCATCTGAAAATTTAGTGTAAAATATTCAATAGGTTGGACCAGATGAAGTAAATTTACAATACAAAAAGCTTTTAAGATGAACATAACCAAAATGGAATTGAAAGTCTAATGTATATGTTATAGTGGCAATGCCATCGTGATACCTATCAAATAAGCCAATGTTAAATAAACCTATCAAGTAACATATAGTTAAATATAGCTTGATTAGAAATAGTGATGTTCAAAGTATAAGCTTATTTTAGCAAACTATTTTCAGTAGGTGCTTGAATACACTTTGATTAAGTTGAGGTTCTAGATAAATACAACCGTCCTGCTATAATAAAAGGATATATTTCAATATAAATAATCAAATACGATAGCATAGGCGAAGTATCAGCACTTGGAAAATCATTTTAAAATTCAAATATAATGGGTAGGAAAGCAACCTAATAGAATCTTATAAAATGATATATACTTATAAAGCATCACTAAAAAGCTATCGAAACAAACATTTATAGCAGCAGGTACACCTTTAACTACATACCAGTTCCAAAAAGCTTGAGTTACTAAATTATTAATAGAATAGGTAAAGAAATAGTATTTATGAGTATCATCCATGGAGTTTAAAAAGCCTATAAATGGGATATGTAGCAAATGGACAAGTAGGGTTAATTGAAATATATAGGAAATTTGAATACTTTTAGTTAGTTGTTTTGAAATAATTTGATTGAAATGTATGCTACGCTTAAACGATTGTCAAAATTTTACCTCAATAAACTACTTACCAAACAATGTATAAATGAAATAAAATATTGATAAATTTATTTAAAAGCGATGAATTGATAAAGTTATTTGAAGGTATGTAGTCCTTGTGAAGTTTCAAGTAATTGTAAAGAGCTTGGGCTGGATACTCATATATGAATAAATTTAATAGATTACCATGTGTAGGATGTACAAATGGTAATCACCAAACTTAAGGGTATGGGTGGTATCACTAAGTTGGAAGGACGATGTAGGACTTAAAGAGGTAAAGTGCAAAAGATGTTACAAACCCGAAAAGATTTATTGAAGTTTGAAAACTTTATTCAGTAAAGTATTTGGAATTTATGAATTCTAGATACATCTTGATACATAGGTATTCATTATCAATGGTTATCAAACTGTATATTAGAATATCGTAGTCGTAGAGCTGCCTTTGTTAAAACTATCTTCAATGTTCTATAGATTTTCTGAAGGGATTCTAAATGAAATTGATGTAGTAAATATGAAATATGTAGAAATTTAACTAAATGTAGACTACTTGCTTATAGGCCGATAGTGCTATTCAAATTTCATCTTGTAGAAATTGGTGTTTGGAGCTGATGACTTTCCTCAATAGGGTATTTAAAAGTAAATCAAAGTATAGCGATGAATTGAATTCCAATATACTATTGTATAAAAGTTAAACTTTTATAGTAATAGAATGAGAATAAATGCATTGGTTAGTCGAATATTATTAAAGTAGATACTAGATCAAAAATTGAATACATAAATTTAATTGAGTTTCATACCTCAAAATAACGACTGCAATTAATTTCGATTTGTACCTTCCTGTATGTAATTTCGTTTTTATTTCAAAATTTCATCCAGATTCACTACCATGTTGAAATGATTCAATCTGAAATATTGCTTTTTCATTTTTCTACTTTGCATACACGTCATTTGATTATGTTTTATCTAATTCAATAGAAGCACTGAAGTTTCATATGGATCCAAGATAAATAAACTGTTTTCTATAAGGTCAATTGGATAATTAATCCATTTTATTAGAACATAGTAAGTTAAGCTTTGGTAATCCTTTCTCTTCCGAAGCGTTTATAAAAGCCGACATCGTTCTTTAGAGGTTTTTTGCAGCAAATTGGTATAGAGTAGCCTATAAAATATTGGATTTAATTGGCTATATTTGAGTAACTGTAAAATATCACCAAGCTTTTTGAACAGATCGGAAGGCAAAGGAGTAAAAAATTCGTTAGACTTGATGGTGTCCAAAAGGAATCGTCTTATATTTGAAGAAAAAGCGTCAGATGAAAATATAAATACATCAATTAGTAATACTAAACCTTGTAGAAAACTATAAAAGCCGGCAAGAGAACTAAACCTTCAACAAAAAAAAGCAAAGGAAATAGCTATACACTCAACAAAATGTCATTATTCACCAACTCTAACAAAACTACCGTCGCTGTAGCTGGAGGTACTGGGGACCTTGGCAAGTTCTTAGTACGTGCCTTATTAGCCGAAGGTATCTACAATGTTAAAGTATTGTATCGATCCTGTCTCAACCGCCAATACCCTACATCAAGAGTTCAAAGCGAAAGGCGCCAAAATGATCCCTGTCAACTATACCTCAATATCCAATTTGACTCAAGCTTTGCAGGGAATCGATATCGTACTATGTGCATTTGGATTTGGTGGCATACTTGATAATCAACTGAATCTAATTCAAGCTTCTAAAGCAGCCGGTGTCCGCAAATTTTGTCCTTCCGAGTTTGGTGTTGACGGTGAAGCCCAAAAGTTTGAACTGTTCGCTGAGAAGGATTTGGTACGTAAGGCAATCGAAGCTTCAGAGTTGGAGTACACTTACTACAACAACGGATTCTTTATCGAGCATTGCTTTAGTGCTACTTATGACTTAGATTTGACTAATGATAAGGTTAGGATCGTTGGGAACGGGGATGCTAGGTTAACGTTGACTTCTATTGAGGATGTAGCCAGCTATATAGCTAAAACTTTGACCAAATCTGAAACGAGAAATCGCAATGTCAATATTGTAGGTGAGACGACCTCTATCAATAAGGTTGTCAAGTTGGCTGAGAGTATCAAGGGGAAGCCATATTTGATAACAAAGGTTCCAGAAGCTGAGATTTTGGCTATACCGGATTTACTTGCACCTGAGAAGCGCGTCGAGCATGCAGCTAATAATATACTATTATTTGTAAACAAGGGGGAAGTCTATGTCAACAAGGATTCCTTCAACCCTGAATTGGCTGGTTATGGGTTCAAGACTTTGAAAGTGGAAGATTACCTCAAGTCATTATTCGCTTGATGATAAGTAGCTTTATTAAATAATTATTACTAGTTGTATTTTATCCATAATATACTTCCATATTTACTATTAAGGTTCGGTTTTTGAATTTTTGAGATGACTGAGCAAGCTGATCTTCGTTTAGTAGGTTCTTTTTGAGTTTCGAATTTAAACAAAGATTGGATGTATGAAAGTCTAAATTTTGAAAGACAATTATAGTACCTTTATTGAAGCTAAATTTGCACGCCTACATGCACATTCCCTTGCTGTAACCTGGTAGCTATTGCTTGCACATCCAAGTATTGGCTACTTATATCTGCCTAAATCTGTTGAACTCCTTCTGGTTTTCGATGCTTTAATTCCTAGCCATCTTGTCTCTAGAATCTCTAGTTATAGTCGCAAAATTTATACAAAAACTTATCTATTGGGTATAGCTTTGTTGCTTCGCTATAGGCTTTGTCTTATAAGATTCCGATATTCATTTTTTTAAAAGTACCTGAGTGTGCTTTTTTAAATTAACTAGCCTTCACATCTTCTAAGTATAAGCTGTTGCAGTTTGGATTTTATCGATGGGTACGTAAATTATACCTTCTCGGTTGCTAAATATCGGAATGCATTAATCAAAAGTCACAAATTGTGACTAGTCCGTAAATTGGAAGTATAGCTTTGCCAAAAGTAGGTTTAATCCGTCAATTGCTATTAACTATACTGCCAAAAGTAGGTCAAGTCCGTCACCTATACCACAAATAACGTTTTTACTTGAACCATAATAATATTTCGATATTTGTGTAGTTAAACCTGGATGAACAGGCAATTTGATTTAATATAAATATATCACCTAAAGGAATTTGAGAGATATCAACAAAAATGGTACAAGGTATAAGTATGATAAATGGGTAATACCTGGTTTAAATCAAAATCGAGACTGGCGTTTATATGGTAAACCTTGACGAAAAAGTACTTTACACTGACTACCAATAGATTGGCTAACGAAATTGTGAAGTTCAAAAATGACAGCAAAAGTAAAGGTATAAATAGGCCTTGGCCACCTTGATTAAAAGAGATAAAATGAAGATTTTAGCTTTAGTATCCCTGTACCTCAAACTCGCCTACAGCCTCCACTTGCCAAATCATGGACTTAGCCCCAAGACATTTGTATCGAACTTCGGGGCAAGTAATCTACAAGTCGACAACTTGGGCAAGCGATCCCAAACCGGGGAGCACATCAAAGTTAGAGACATAAGCCAAGCTACCGCTGATACCAGCCTAAGTTCCCTGCTCAAACGTGCTCTCTTCAAGCGCACAAAAAGCAATATTTCCAAGTGCAATGAAAAGAACTGCAAAATAGCACATCAAAATCACATCGCCAACAAGCATAAAAGAGAACAGTTCGATTGTAACCGACCCGAATGCGTCGACGCGAGAACCTTTCACAAGTTGGGTCACAACGAGGAGAAGGCACTCAGATTAGAAGCACTTAGGCTTGAATCCAAGGAGAAGAAGAATTCGGTTGCAATTCAAGCTGGCTCAGATGGATGCTAACCAAGCGGCTAAGAAGGAGTAGTTTACTTTTAGTTTGGGAGGCAGTAAATGGCACACGTATAGCAGCAGCTTTACATCAACTAATAAATAGTTTGGTTTTTAATAAAGGAAAATTTACTACTTATAATTTAATACTTTATTTTGAGTTTTCCATCCCATTTCATTCATACTATAGTTTATGGGTGATGGAGTATGGATATCGAAATATTTATACAGGAAATCAACAGTCTTGAGCAGAATTCCTCATAAAAAGATTGCTAGAATTAGACCTACTGTATTGTATCAAAAATAAAAGAATTTAATCCAGCAGAATGGAATCAACAATCCCAGCCCCTATAATAGGTCCTTTTCAAGGAATTCAACTTGCTATCGCTATAATAACTGGAAACGCTTGTAACCTTGAAATTTTTTGTAAACTCTTAGTTCAAGATAACTGTAGTGTATAAGTATTAGGATAAAGTCTTCAAAATAAGCCTTCGGACAAGCTTTTGGGAATGATGGTTTACTTGAGAATCAGCTGCAAGTCTTCAAGCAGACTGACGCAACAAAGTATATTCCCCTTGAGTTTTGATTTTACTACCAAGTTGATGATTTTTAACTTCAGTCGATCAGAATAGATATATAGAGTCATCAGAGTTTCAGAATGGACCTCATAACTACAGCAATTTGTTCTTCATAGAATATTACCCTACCCTTACAACTTGAATCTGAATAAAGACGACATCAAGGTTACAAATAACAGGGATGCGATCTTTCTAAGCTTTCATCGAGGATATAGCTAACAACATCACCAAAACTCGAGCTGAACGGAGCTCTAGGCTTTAATGTAGATGTTTAAGTGTAGCGACTTCCATTACTAATGTCATCTAATTGACTGAAAAGATTCTTGGAAATCAAATTAGGCTACCGGTATTTAAGAGGCTGAAGAATTGACGGTATAAAATCTACACACACCTGAAAATATTCGAAATGTGTTTAACTATATTTTTGCTGATTATATGTGGAGATCAAATGCTTTTAGCAGCAGATTTTTGAAACTGAAAGCTTGCTGGTGATGGCTTTGGACCATTGAAGGTAGAGAAATTGTGCCAAGACATTGTTGATCTAAGAATAATTAATTTGCAGCTGTAGTTCTATTTTAAACTTTATTTAATACCTAAATTTAGTAGCCAATATAGTACGACTACGTTTAAATAAAATTTGACTGGTAGCATAATTTTTTGACAAGTGTAATATGATCTATTTATTAACTTTGAAAGGCTGTGCTTACCGATTAAATCCCTAGCTAAAATACTTTTATGTATAGTATATAAAAATACGTATTCAATTGTATACTAAATAGCCATTTGAATACTTTACAGCCCGATTAATGTGTCTTGGTGCTGACTCCTTACTTGATATGGTAAATACTTTTAAAAAGTACTCGTATCTCAATTTAGCTGCATAGTTTCCAAGTACAGATGTCTAAAATCTCAGTCACCACCTCTGTTTACTATCAGCTTCGAGTACAAGTTCTTTCAAAACTGTATTGTTTCATCAGTAGAGATGCTATAGAAACCGGCAAAAAACTACCAAAACAAATTCCTGTTTTGTTCCGAATTAGTAGATCCAATTTCAAAGTTTTATAAATGAAGCTTAATAGATAATGGCAGTAGTTTCCCTATAAATCTGAACTTAAGCTATTTATGTTTCCGATTATCCGAAAATCTAAAACCTCGGTACTACTTGTGAGAGTAAGTTGCACCGATCTTTACTAGCCCAGACTAAGAGGTCTTTGGGAGTACAGGCTTAAATTTACAGTCACCACAAAACTATGAAGCACTTTCAAGTGGATCAACTAGAAAAGTATGAAAGGTATAAATTATTAATGTCAAGTTTAGGATTGTACTATATAAACTAGCAAGAGAATTAATATTCCATCAACAAACTTAGAAAAGCAAGTAACACAAAGCAGATAAAACACATTTTACATCATGGCTCTATCCAACAAAGCTCAAATTATCACCGTTGCTGTAGCTGGGGGCACTGGGGATTTGGGGAAGTTCTTAGTACGCGCCCTTCTAGCCGAAGGTACTTATAATGTAAAAGTCCTATATCGATCTACATCGGCCACTTACCACTCTGCATCAAGAGTTCGAAGCAAAAGAAGCCACTATGATTCCAGTCGATTACACTTCAGTATCCAACCTGACCGAAGCTTTGCAAGGAGTTGACATCGTCCTATGTGTATTTGGGATGAGCGGCCTATTTGATAGCCAAATGAATCTACTGCAAGCTGCCAAGCAGGCTGGTGTCACCAAATTTGTTCCTAGCGAGTATGGCGTCGAAGGCCAATATGAAGAGTTTGCTGATTTTGCTGAAAAGTCCAAAGTACGTAAAGCCATCGAAGCTTCTGGATTAGACTATACCTACTACAACTGCGGGTTCTTCCTAGAGCAGTGCCTTACTTTATCTGGCTTACTTTAACCTTGCTGAGGACTCTATCAAGATCATTGGCAATGGAGATGCCAACCTCTCCTTAACCTCCATGGCAGACATTGGCTAGCTACGTCGCCAAGACTTTGCCTAAATCTGATACGAAGAATCGCAACGTAAATATCTTGGGTGAGACGACTTCTATAAACGCCATTGTCCAATTTGCTGAGAAAGTGCGGGGAAAGCCGTACCAAATTACTAAAATTTCAGAGGCTGAAATCTTGGCGATACCCGACCTGTACGCGCCCGAAAAATTCCTTGAGAACGTCTTTGATATCATCTTCCTAATTATAAGTAAAGGCCAGGCATTTATCGAAAAGGATTCTTTCGATTTGGAGCTAGCTGGTGATGGGTTCCATATGTTGAAGGTGGAGGATTATATTAAAACGTTGCTGGCTAAAGATAATTAGCCTGCAACCATATTATTGCTATGGGTTTCATATTCTGTGGGTTTATTTTAGTATTTGCTACAGTACAACTGCAATTAAATAAAATATACCTTTGATAACCTAAATTTTGATCTATGAAGGAAGGCTAATTTGGAGCTTTGTAAGGTAATGTAAAATATGAAATTCAACATAATAACCAATTCTATATTTATAGTTGAATTAGCAGAATTTGTATGGATAGTGAAGCTTTGATGTCAAGTAAGATGATTCTTAGAAGCGATAGAACAGAGATCTTAAACTAAAAGTTCAGTAATTACATCTTTTTGTGCTACACCTGCATTAAACCTTCACCTATACAATGACCACTAACCTCTGTGACCATTTACAACTGTCAATATCACATCTCATTATGATATATATAGCCTTGCTAACTTTCTCCATTAAAGATATCCGCTTATCTTTTTATACAACTATTTGAATACTATAGTATATTAGTTTATTACCTTCTTACCACAGTCTCTACCATTTTTACAAGTTACATATTCCAGTAATATCTTTTACGAGCCCCAATAATTGTACCGTTATTGCTTTCATCCTAACCTTTAATCCCTGTTTCCCAATAGAACACTCTAAAGCCATCGCTAATTGGATCGCTCTGCCTTTACCCTCGGCTATTGCTATTCACATCCATCAACCAGGCCTCCAATAGTTTTTTTGATTGATCATTGGTAATCCTCCTACCAACGCTCGTCTCCATAAACTTATATATTAATAGGTAGCATTTTTTGGAGATGGCACCCTTGCCATTTCGGGGTGTTGTAACGCCAGGTCTACCGAGTAACCATTGTTGGTATCTTAAATATCAAAGAGCTTTGTTATTTATGCTATATATAAAACTAATTTCAATTTTACGGCATCTCAACATTTTTATTGGAATCAATAGATATCATCTTTTGTATCCTTATGCTTAGGTATGAAAATACCATATGCTTTGAGTTACAAATTTTGATAATCTATAAAGCTTCTATTTTCGTCCTCTTATTTTCTTGGTACTGCATCAATCTTATTCTTCAGGCATCTCTTCATATCCTATGTAAATACTTTTAAGCTAATCGATTCGAATTAGCTGTTGTGCAAAGTGGTGTTGCTTTCGAAATTCATCTCGATATAGCCATCCCAGTATTCCAAGAATGTCAATGATACAGTACCAAATCCCATGAACCCTTCCATCTTTGCAGTGCTACTTGAGCATCAATATTGTTAATATGGCTTTAAAAGGAAATTCCTTTGAAAACCACAGTTTAGGTAAAGTGTTTGGACCTACTGCTACCATGTTTAGATAAGCTAGCAAAAGATATAAATGAAATAGTAGAAAATTTAAAATTAATATCAAAAAGTAATAATGCTTCATTATATACACCATGTATATAGAAGTAATTTAATAAGCAGTTTATATTTGTGAAATTCTTAGATTTGCGGGTTATAATTACGCTATGCTTTATAAAAAAGCGTACCTTTTCGTCTCTCCTTTTTCTCCAACTGTTTCTTTCTGGCCTCTTCCTCAGATTTTTTCTTTTCTACCTCTACTTTTCCTCGTTCCATAGCCTTTTCCATGCCTTCCTGGTGGCCGTTGTGGTAAAGGGCTCCTCTTGCACAGTCTCCCCTCATACACGTGCTTACTGGACCTTTGTGATTCTGATTTTTGTGTTTTTGTGTAAGATCGGTGCAGAATAAATCTGTGCATTTGGCTACCTTGTCATCTTCGTTACGCTTGACGAGGGTACGTTTCAAGAGAGAGGCCAGCTTGGTGAGGATACCACCTCGAACTACATCTCGAACTTCGATGGACTGCTGAATCTGCGATGGTTTGCTTAAGCTGTTAACTTGTAGGTTGTTGGTACTTAAGTGGGATCGAAGCTCCTTTTGACTAGGTTCCAGACCTAATAGATGGAGGCTGCTTGCCAGTGCGAAGTAGATAGATATTAGAGTTAGTAATTTCATTGTATGACTTACAGCTAGAGCCAGTCTTGCCTATTTATACCTTTACTTTTGCCACTACTATGACTACCTCTTTCAAATTCATTTTTATGTAATATATTGGTAGTTAGTGTAAGTTACTAATTCATCCAAGTTTACCTACAAGATATTAAATTCTTTATTCTGATTTCAATGCAGCATTACCTTTTATATCGATTACGGGTTAAGCTCATCTTTGGTCAAAATATTTGATCGTAATTTTCGGACTTGGCCTATCTTTGGTCAAGCTACAAACACTATTTACGGACTAGGCCCAAATTAGACTTTGTAATTAAAGCATTTCAAAACTAAATGCCAAAAAAGCTATTTTATAGGCCTGTAGATGTAGTTGAATTGCTGTAATCTATTTTCAATAAATATAGTAAAAATTCTAAAATACTGACCAAAATACTTCATTTTACATCGCCGTAAGCTAAGTATAATTTTTTAAATCAATTTTAGCTTGTAGCAAGCTAGCTTATATAGGTTTCTAATGAAGTTTGTTGTCTATAGCAAGGCTTCCCTCAAGCTAAAGCGCTATAGTAAAATTTAAATGCAGATTTTCGATTATAGATCTTCATTTGGAATCTCATATCGGATGCTAGTCTGCCTGAGTTTTTGGAAGGTATTTGTGCTTTAAATAGCTATAGTGTTTATAGTGTTTGAAATACAGATGCAAAATGACGCTATAAATCAATCAGAATCTAAATTTGCTATGATTTCTGATTTTTATTTCATATATAAAATATAAGCATATCTTTACATGTCATCCAGAATATCGTTGGAAAGTAAAATAAGAAATATAGGCACGATGGAAGCTTATTAACCTCAAATTTAATGCTCAAAGGAATGTATTTTTGTGTTTATACAATCGCTTTTTAGTTTGATCAGAAATTTAAAATGGGTGGCACAATCTATTTACTGGTTTACGAATTGCTAGGTGAGATAATGATGAATCAGTAGCTAGTAATAGGGTTTAACTAAATATACTGATTCTTTATATACAGCCAGTTAGTTCATACAATGCAACATAATAATAATATCAGAGGTAGTAATTATTTAATCTTTAATATTGGATAATCGGAAATTTTTATAGTGGATATGATAGCTTCGTCAAATTTACAATCTCTATATTCGAAATAAAAAAGAAATATATATCAAAAATGACTTTCACAATTGAATAGTATCAGAATTATATAAAGCACACATATTAAATAAATCTCATAAACTACATTTAAAGAGGTATTTTATTTGTATTTATTTAAATATGGCTTACGATCAATATCTATATATAGTCCATCTCAAAAGATGTACTCAAAAAATCCCGAATTAATTGCAATATAATAAGTTTTTTCGATTGCTTTAGTTCGCTGCAGGTTCAAGGCTCAAACTCTATGCCTATCTATGGGCTCAACAAAAATTATATTAGTAAATCAACTTTACAAGCTGGATTTAATCAAATTTACCTGATTCTTCAAGTGTTGTTGCCGACTTAGGGTATATTATTTATCAAGTACAGTTCGATGGAAATATCAACAACTTACATAAAAGTCAGGACAAGGTCCAACTCCAAGTGGAGGAATATTTTATAAACCATGGTAAGCCAAATTCCACGATATAGGTTGTCCAGGAAATATCCAGAGCTAAGAGTTTGAACCACTTCAGATGAGCAAATGCAGGTACTCCTTCTTACCACTCTAGTAATACACCTACCAATTCTATGTATGTGCCAATTTGGACAGTCTCTTTATAGAAAGTTGAGGCAGCTCAGGTTTTACCTCAATAGGTATAAGTTATGGTATCAATCTGGTAATGCAATCTATAGGCACGATAATCTTTCTTTCTTTAAGGCGGACAGTGATATCCACAAAAAATACCCATGGCACTTGGTTCTATTTAAGCCATTTTTAGACCACAAGATTTTGTACTTTTACGTCGATTCCTTCTTGTTTTACTTACTTTTCAACAACGATCAATACGGGTGCTACATGGTCGAATATTTCTTCAAAGGGAAGAGTTGAAAAGCTATCACTTAGCCTGTAATCGACGTTCCTCCAGTTTCAGAAACAGATGTGTTATAAACTATTCATCTGATTTTCTTAAAAGTTTTCTAAGTTGAAGAAGCTAGGTACGCCAAAAATCCCCTTATCTGATTTAGAGCTATTGAGTTCCCTTATCTACTGGACTAAAGCTATCTCTGAGGAGTTACTATATTTCTGTTCCGATATTCCTGATGGGAAACTGAGTATTGATGTCTTGAATAGACTGACTGGCTTTGCTGTTAAAGCTGTTTTGTCGACTTTGAAATCCATAAGAATGCTATGGTACTAAAAGAAGTGGTAGGTCATATTTTCGACCTATAACTTTGTAAATTAGTTCCAAAAGTCGATAAACAAGAGGTGGTTGTTAGTCGATACTATGTAGATTGGTTAGAAATTTATCTATCACCAATTTGAACTAACTCAAGCATCTTGATGGAGAATGGATAGTGGGCTTTTAACTTTAAATTTTTATATTTAAGGTAGATTCCATTTGAATTTATGAATTCTTTAAGCTATATAAATGCATAGGGAAATTTTATTATCTTTTGCATTGTAGATTTATCAATTGTTTGTTGATTTGCTACAAAATTTAAAAAATCATGTTTATCTTTCCAAGTCGTATATTAAGTGATATAGCTTTCCTATAGGATGAGATATGCAGAGTAATTATTTTACTAGCTTAAAGCCACTCTATTTTAAAGTCGCTGAACTTGAAACAATATAAGCAATTAAAGCACTGTTTTGTTATATGAACTAGTAATTAAAAGATCCTTTGTTGAGTTTAATTGTTGGATGCCAATACAAATATCAAAGATAAGACTAGAAACTATGAAGCTTTTTGAATTCTATGCGTGAAAAGAAAAAGCTTTTGCGATGAGTGTTTAATATACTTTCAAATTTTCAATATATATCTTTCAACGGTATTTATTTGAAAATGTATTTAATTTTTACTAGAAGAGTAGAATAGGATACTATCTTACCGATTCCATATAGATGATAGCTTTTTGGGGAATCCTATTAATGTATCTATTCTGTGAATTTATGTCTTTGATTTATATCTATAGTTGAAGCCGCCAACTTTTATTAGGACACTACACCTACTACTCAATCACGATTAGTTCACCTTTCGAATTGATCACTCTATAGGGTTTATTTCTTAGTAAACTAGAATCCATATTGCCACTCCTATACCAACTGGCAGATATCGTAATCAGTTGAGGCTACAACATTATTAAATGCAAAAAGGCGGTTTATTTCAATTGCAACTTTCCGAAAATCCGAAGCTTTTAATTTTCCATAAAGCTCAATTTTGATCGGATTTTCAAACTTCCGACTCATTTACATGGACAATAATTTGAAAACAATATGTTTTACATGAAATATTCAAAATGAATGATGCCTTTAAGGGAATTTAAAACAAGATATTGAAATTGTTATTAGTAATTCTTAGTTGATGGGTTGTATAGATATATTAATAATGTCGATGTGTAAGTTTACTATAAATACTACAAAGGAATTCAAATCTTCAAAAATAAAACATTAAAACATCCTGCAATATGACTCTATCCAACAACATTCATAAGACTACCGTTGCCGTGGCTGGTGGCAGTGGCGGTGTCGGAAAGTATATAGTACGTTCTCTCCTAGCTGAAGGCATTTACGACGTCAAGGTGCTCAATCGATCTGACTCGACTGCTAATGCCACTCACCAAGAACTCAAAGATTTAGGAGCAACTTTTGTCCCCGTTGACTATACCTCGGTACCCAACTTGATCCAAGCTCTTCAAGATATTGATGTCGTCCTATGTATTTTCGGATTTAATGGCTTATTGGACAATCAGTTGAACTTACTTGAAGCTTCCAAACAAGCCGGTGTTAAGAAATTTGTACCTTCCGAGTTTGGCGCTGCTAGTGTAGCTGACAATTACAAAATCTTTGCTAGTAAGAACCAAGTACGTAAGGCCGTCGAGAATAGTGGGTTAGATTATACATTCTACAACTGTGGGTTCTTCACCGGACACCTTTTCCACTCTAACTTTGACTTGGATCTTACTAAGGGTGACATCAAGATCTTTGGCAATGGCGATGCCAATATCTCCTTAACTTCCATCGAGGATGTTGCTAATTACGTCGCCAAAACACTTACCAAGCCGGAGACTCAAAATCGAGATGTTAATATTTTGGGCGAGACTACTTCCATCAACACTATTGTCAAATTAGCTGAAAAGTTGCGAGGCAAGCCGTACGAGATAACTCGAGTTCCTGAGGCTGAGATGGTAGCACTGTTAGAGAAACCTACTTTTGAAAATCCTATTCAATATGCGTTGACTACCCTTCTACTAGCCATCAGTAGAGGCGAGGTCACTATTGAAAAAGATTCCTTCAATCCTGAATTAGCTGGTGATGGATTTAAGACTTCGAAGGCAGGAGAGTTCGTCAAGGGATTATTTGTCTAGTGGATTTTGGCTTAAAGCTGATATTATTATAAATACTATTAGCAATTTTGTATTTAACTTGGTTTTTATTTTTACTTTAATTATGCTTGAGTCCATTTTTATGTATTAGTTTTACATTTTCCAAATGCAAGTTGGCACAGTTTCGTTAGATTTTATCGACAAGTATGTTGGCTTACAAACGAGCAGGTCTGTTAATTATATCCGAGGGTTTCAACCAAAGATGGATCGAACTTTTTTACAATTGAAGCTGAACTAAATCCTGTACAGTGTAAATGAAGTGCCCACAATTAATTACAGTCCAAGAATTTAAGTTTACGCAACAATCTTTGCCAAAAATGTAGTTTGCATCGACTAACAATATATTACCTAAAATATATTGGAAAGAGATAAAGAAAAGTGCACAGGTAACATAGTATAAAAGATGGGGATTCCTTTGGCTTTATAAGGAACAATAATGGTTTTTATTTTACTATCCCCGTACCTCCTACTCGCCTTAAGCCTCCATCTACCCGGCCTTAAATCTAGTGTCAAGGAGCTTACAAGTAGATAATTTAGCCCAGCATTTCCAAACCCCAGCTCAAGTTAGAAATGTAGTCGTAGATAGCACCCATACCAACTCAACTTTCCTTTTATGACATGCCCTCTTCAGGCGTACCAAAAACACATAAATAAAGAACACAAAGGGATTTTCGAACTTATAATAGGTGGGACTGTAGACCTGTAGTCATGTTCCACAAGGAGTATAAGGAACTTACGAGTAAGCCTACTACACAAAAGGCAAAAAAATTGAATAAGAAATAATAAGATTGAACTATTATCTATAAACGCTGAAAGTACCAGGGACTGGCATAGTGCCAGCCGTAAAATACTGAATTCAAGCTAGACAAATATCTTACCAGTTCCAAACCTTATATACGAAATAAATAAAGCCATACCACCATTTTGCTTGTTTTCAATTTCAAATTCCTTATCTCATTATATTTACATATTTTATTGATTGAAAGTATGATGATAGTACGGGTATGTAAATATTTTTATATAGAATCGACAGCTTTTGGCAGAATTTGCTAGTAATATTGATGCTGATAAAACACTTCAAAAATAATGGGAAATGGGATAAATTCTGTTACGACACTAATGCTCTAAGGTGCTTTTGGTAGCTATAGCATAATGGCTTTAAAAATATGTCACCTTGGCTGAAAGCTAACTTTAATAAGACATGTTCGAATTGATCCTTTTCAAACGGATATATTGGGTTGATATGCTGGAATCAAAATTTCTTTAAAAAGGAGATATTGTTTTGAGACTTACAAAGGTTTGGGTACTATATAAGAATATATCTTTAAACCTAATTACAAGCTTGTAAACTTTGATACTTTTTGTTATAAATGAGGTATTTTGGATTTGTACGTCCCATCATTGCAAGGAGTTTTAGAACGGTCATTCGATAGACCTAGTACTACGATACCCTGAAATGATTAAAGTTCTATTTACAAAAATATATATTTTTGAATACATCTAGTTAAAATTATGATAAATTTTCTTTTTCAGACAGGTCACCTTTCTATATAGAAATTTCAATTATAGCTTTGGATATCGTGCTTATCCTAACTTTAAATTGGTGCTAATTTTTATTAACCAAATCCCAAATCTTTGCAGTAAAGCCTACCTAAACGCTATATTTTATAGATATTGATCTAAGCGTACAAATAGGAAGCACCTTTAGATATTCGAATTTGCTGTACGGTAGCATAAACTACTTTAATTGGCAATATATATTGGCTAGCGAGACTTAATAAAATGCATAAATTACTGCATGTATATATTTAAACCTTTGCTAAAGTTATAACTCCATTTCGATGGTAGTTTTACTATGTAGTTTACTGAAGTGTAAGTATTAGATATGGGATTTATACTAAATAAGAACGTAAGTCAATTGTCCTTAACTAAAAATATCTTGATAAAATCCCTCACCTTCAATGGCTTCAAGTCATTACCAGCCAGCTCGCGGTTCAAATTACCTTTGCCAATTTTTGCTCGATCTCTAATTATAGCCAACAAAATTATGATATAGATATTTTCCAAGAACTTTTTAGGTGCGCTTATACCTGACATTGCCAAGATATCAGTCTTCGAAACCCTAGCTACTTGGTATGGTTTCCTCCGAATTTTCTTGGCTGATTTTACAATGGTATCGATGGAAGTTATATCCCCTATGATGTTTAGGTTGAGGTTCTTGGTCTTCGATTTTGTCAGCGTTTTAGCAACGTAGCTAACGACATCCTCAATGCAAATTAGAGAGAATTTGGCGTCGCCGTTCTCGATAATCTTGATTTAGTCTTGGGTTAGATCCAAATTGAAATTATATATGAGAATATGTTTTAAAAAGGATTTATTGTAGTAATAAGTGTACTCTAATCCGCTAGCTTCTATTACTTTACGTACTTGAATTTTACTGGTATAGGCTAAAAAACTTTGAGCATCACTTTCTCTACCGTACTTGGAAGGGATGAGTTTGGTGACACCGACTTGCTTGATAGTTTGTAGTAAGTTAAGTTGGTTATCAATTGTGATATCTAACCTGAACGTGTATAAAACGATGTCAATGTCTTGAAGGGCTTGGGTTAAGCTGGGTACTGAAGTGTAGTCGATGAAAATTATCTACACTCCTGGGCCTCAAACTCTCAGTGTAAGGTGTTGATTGTTGATGCAGATCGATACAATATTTTTACTTTATAGGTGCTCTCAGTTAAGAGAGACCGTACTATATGCTTTTTTAATTCACTAGTACCTCCAGCTACCTCAACGGTGGTGATTTGTGAGTTGGAGAGCTGATGGTTATTTAAACTCTGCTCTTTCTTTTTACTTTTTTGCTGGGAAGGCGGCTACTTGCTTCATTTTATAGTGTTATTTGAAACTCAATACTGCTAGTAAGTACCTCTGGAACCTTACTAGATAATTCCAAAGGAAATATGCATATTTTTAGCTACATTTTAATGGTAAACAAAATTTTCAAAGATTTGTTAGTTTAGTTGATATTTGTCGATATTATTCGCAAAAGTAATTGGACTGATAGCTAGCCAATAGATGATATGTGTAAATATACTGTATATATCGTTGTCTTAGTATCTTTCAAGTTACTTTGGCAGATAATAGTGACCTTTAAATTTCCAGATAATTGAAAAGCTAACTATTGTTTGTTTAGAATTACTATTCCAATTAACAATTCTCTAAAAGCTATATTTATAAAAAACTATTGGAATTAAACTTTATTAATTATAAATGATGGCAGACTTCCTTTTTGGTTTTGCTCTACCAATTTCGCAATGCCTCTATTGATAAAGTAACGTGGTTTTATAGTGGCCTGGGCTTGAAGTTGGTAATTGACTGGGGGTAACCCTTGAAATTTATATGCCTGCCTTTTATCGACTTGGAAGTTTCATTAAGGTATGGATGTTCGAGAGGGATATTTATGGTGGTGAGGATTGCGTTTGTCCAAGGAGATGTATTAAATTCCAAATTAACTAAACTATAAAATAGCTAAAGTAATTAGTTGGAACACAGTTTAAATATAGTTTATTGGGAACTTGCTGAGTATATGTCGGATATAGGATTATATGTATGAATATTTCGGCCAGGAGTTTAGTTGATGGACGATATATTCTAAAATTGACATTGGATATACTTTACATATTTAAACTTTTAAATAGCAATTTAAAATTTATTTGTATAGGTATATTCTAACAAAAATTAAAGTATAAATATGCAACAGAAAATTTATGATAAATTGCTGTTGCGGGTCAATATCCCTACATCAACACCGATTTGATATACTCCTCCACCTTCAAGAGACGAAAATTCTGACCAGCCAGCTCCTGATCGAAGGAATTTTCGTCGATATATACTTGGCCTCGACTTACTGTCAGCAGTACCATTGTATAAACGTTATCCAAAAAATTTTCCGGCGAATAAAATCTGGCTGCGCCACCACCTCCGCCTCTAAAATCCGAGTAACTTGGTAAGGTTTACCACGTATCTTTTCGGCCAAACTAATAATGGCATTCAGTGAAGTAGTTTCACCCAAAATGTTTACGTTGCGATTCCGGGTTTCTGGCTTCGTTAACGTCTTTGCTACATAGTTAGCAACATCCTCAATGGAAGTTAACGAAAGCTTGGCGTTGCCATCCCCAATAATTGTGACGTTGTCTTTAGTTAGGTCTAAGTTGTAGGTCGAGGTGAGGCATCGTTCCATAAAGAACCCGTTGTTGTAGTAGGTGTATTCAAGCCCTGAGGCTTGGATCGCTTTGCGTACTTTAGCTTTGTCCTTAAAAGTCTCGTATTGAGAAGCCTCACCGTCGATAACGTATTCGCTAGGGACGAATTTTTTGACGCTGGCAGCTTTGCAGGCTTGAATTAGGTTGAGCTGGTTGTCGAGTAGACCTTTGAATCCGAAAGTACATAGGACAATGTCGATACCTTGGAGGGATTCTGTCAGGTTGGATGTTGAAGTGTAGTCGACGGGAACCATCGCTACACCTTGAGCTTTAAATTCTTGGTGGAGGCAGGTGATAGGTGAAGTTGATTGGTGAAGGATTTTTACTTTGTAGGCTTTTTGGGCTAGGAGGGCGCGTACTAAATACTTGCCAAAGTCACCAGTACCCCCAGCCACGGCGACGAAGGTGAGTTGGGAGTTTGTAGGTGGAGTCATATCGTAGAGCCGGTAGCTGTTAATATTTGCTTTCGCTTTGCTGATAAAAATTTTTGTTGCTCCAGCCTTTTATAGCTGGGATGGAAGCTATCCTATCTGATCGGTACCTCTGGAATCTTTTCCTGGCTGTACTGCATGACACGAGTGATATTTTCAAAACTGTATATAGGCTAGGTTGGCGGGTAATCGGAAATTTTAGCTTACAAAGATGTTTATGGTTTGTATTCCTACTGTAATAAGTTTTCTGCAAGATTTATTTGATGAATTTTGCGTATTGTAACCTACTAATTTTAAACTGGTCGGACTTTGAAGTTTGGAACCGGAACTTGACGTTCCAGTTATAGACTAATTAGTATCTGCCTTGAACTTTGATTTGATGGTTGCTAGGGGATTTTGTATTGGTGAGATACTATGATTTTATTTAGTGGGCATTTTTAGTATATAAATTTATAAATCAAAAGCTCTTATTAAATAAATTAGTAATATAAGTTTAAAACTTTATACTTGGAGCTGGCAAGTAGGAAGGCAATAGCTTGAGAATTTGTAGCAACCAATTTTTTCATCGACTTATTCGGTTGAGGTGAGTGCGTTCGATGGAGTAGGTACCCTATCACTTTTATTTATAGGCTGTTGCTACGTTTGTTGAAATTGTTTGTACTTTTGTATTACTTTGACTTTTAGGAGCTTGATAAGCTAGTTTCTAGAGGAATATAGAGACTGTATAGTAAAAACCACACTGACAGTTGTTAAATAAACTTAAATTAATATCAGTTGCTGATTTAACCTTGTAGTTTTTTAATTTTTATAGACCCATCAATATGCACACAGATATATAGTTTAGTGGGGATATATGTTTAGTCATGCTCGCTTTGCAATCTGCCACTTGTTTGGTATAGGAACATTTGCTATAGGAATACTGACTAATTAATTTGAAAACTGGCTACCATTTTATAGTATGTTCCATTAACTAGATAAAAAGGTAAGTTGTACTTGTGTCCGTGCATGTGTTTAATTTAACGGGCAGGTCTAGTTTAAAGAAATTTTTAAATTGGAACTTGGATATTTTGAGTGTAATGGTACTCCAGACTTTCGGTAAAAAGTTTCAAAAGCTTTCAAAATAGTCTGAAAGTGGAGGGATTTATGGTATATATTTTGATTAGTATAGTACTTATAGAAAATAGAAATGTAGTGCTATACTTTATGGATTGTAACTATATGTATGGGTAAATAAAATGACATTGAAAGATTAAGGAACTCCATTTAATTGCAGTATAGTCGATGATGCGTAAAAATTACTTTTGAGCTTAAAGTTGCGTTGACCTACTTTAGTAGACCTTGGTAGGATTCTTCTTGACAATAGTGGCACAACCGATCCTGGTCTTGGCCTTATCACCCAAGTGAATAACTACAGCAGTCTTGTCTACTAACTGCGATAGGGGATACAAGGTGGCGTCAAAGTACTCGTACTCTTGCTTAGTGCCCTTCAACTTACCGAACTTGCCGCTGAGATCGCCGACTTCACAGGTCGAAAAGTCGGTAGCTTTGCAGGAATAAGTGGTAGAGTTACCGTTGGGGTTCAAGTGGAAGGGATCCAAATGGAGCTTAGTTGATTTGCAATCGGTGGTGACGGGAGCTTCGTGGATGTGGAAGGGGTATAGGTCGGTGGCGTTGTTGAAGTCTTTGAGGACTGAGACGTTGATCTTGACCTGCTTGGCAACTTCGGTGAATTTGAAGTTGACGGTGGCGTTGATAGATTGGATGTTGGCATATGCCTGTCAAAGGGTAGGCGCACTTGGTCATCTTTTGTTTTTTGTTGGAAATTAGGTAGTGAGGATTTAGAAGAGTGAGGATTTTGGTTCTCTCTTTGTGTTTAAATAGGTGTAAAGTTTGGGATGCGCTAAATTGGCTACAAAACAATCTGGACAATTGAATTTTATAATCGAGATTTGGAATCGCTCAATTAATTGAACTCGGAAAGAATCAAGAACCAATGGGGCAGATTGGTAATTGCAACGATATGGAAGGCTTGGTAGATGGGTAATTTCAGGTTTTGGATAGAGTAGTAGCCAAACTGATTGGCATAACGTATTAAACTTTAGAATATGTAACGCTGTTTTAAGTTGAGACTATGATTTCTTGTATAGTTCAGTTAATTTCACATTTGTAACTTTGAATGGTATTTTTTTGGTAGAGGGTAAAAGATACTTTTAATTCTTCTAGTCTGGTTTCGAGAGCAATATATTGTCTTTGACTTATATTGCCAAAAGGAATAGATTTTGGTAGTAAATTCCACACTTATATGTAACTAGTCCATATCGATCAAATTAGCAGCGATATGTTTATGGAAGTTGCTTGGAACTACCAACCTAATTTCAGTTTGCTGGATTAGTTCCATTTAAGGTGAGTTCAAAGGTTGGATGGAGAATGGATAGTTTGGTGGATATATGTGGGTAAGGTAAAAAATATTTTTGGAAACCTATTTTTACCTAGCTTCGAAAGATAAAGGACCTTTTCAAGTGCGGGAAATCTACTAAAACTGGATCGGATATTGTTGACTTTGGATATAACCCTGTGATTGTATTTTCTAGGTGGCGATACAATAGTTTATAACTCATATAGTGAAGAGTTTCAATAGTTTAAATGTATTTACTTTATTTCTTCGAAATTGAAGATATCGGATATAAATTTTGATACAAATTGGGTAGTGAAAATGAATTGGTATATCTAGTACTTTTGTTTAAATATTTTTAATAAAAGATATTTATGGCTGATAAAGCTCTATAAGAGCCATTTTTGGTGATATTCCTTATATACGTTTCGTTATCTTTTGGTATTCCCTTCAATATTGACACTTTATTTCCTTGAGATGCATCTTTTGTAAATCAATTCCTAATTTAAAAGTCGCTTTTCACACAATAGAATTACTCTTCCTCCATTTCGTTCGATTTGATACTTTATTTATCGCTTATAAATGAGACTCCAACCAATTAAATAGATTTCGCCTTTCCTTTGCCGGGCATTTACCCGTTCGTCTTGTAATTTCCAAGCACCTCTTTCGTCTGTAGACTCATATGCTCGCCCTTTCGTCAACCTCCACTACCGAATCGATCAATCAATCTACAACAGGTTATAGACTTCCAGCCGCTTGTAAATACCACCGTGACAACAACCAAACTAACTGTCACTATCACTACAAGCCTCCAGCAATATCCACCAAGTTTGAAGTAGTTATACCCAAGTCCAAAGTCAGGTACGTTATGAAATCTACTGCTCAAGAAGTTAGTCAAGAGATTCATATGGAGGGTAGTAGCTCTCAGTTAGATAGTAGTAACATCGATTATCATTCCAATAACTCCAATGACAAAACTCAAGTTACAAAAGGCAAAGGAAGTTACATGCGAAGAAGGAAAGAAATTGGTACTTATAAACCAAAAAGTTGGTGAAGCGAGCGATATAGAAGATAGTGGTACTAATGACATTGATCCCAGCAGCTCTAACGATAAAATTCAAGATATAAAAGTAAAGGAAACTACATATGAGGAAGAAAAGAAGTTGAAACCAGATTTCAAGCTCACCCCTAAGCTTCGTAGATCCCAGCAACGAACTAACTCCTTTAAGGTCGAAGATAGGCCAGTTAACCAATCCAAGCTTCGACTCACTAAGTTAGTTTCGGCCAAGGTACCACAACTCAAAGATAAACTTCGGACCCCAACCAAGGTTACCAAAGCCAAACATGAAGTTAAAGAAGAACCACAAGTCACTATGCGAAGGTCTTCGCGTATAAAGACACCCATCAAGTACAAATTTGACACTGTTATAGAATATGATTCGTTTGAAGAGGATGAAGCTTTGGAAAATAGCAAGTCAGATACAAGTAAAAGCACTGCTTCAGAGGAGAGGCATACCAATTCGGATGATAATTCATTCAACAAAGATGGGGAGTCAGAGGATTCAGTTGGTGAATATGTAATAACTGTAGCGAGTCCCAAGAATCTACACAGGAGGATGAAGCGACCTAAAGAAATTTCATCGGAAAGTGAGGATACTGAAGATGAGTTTCTAGCTGACGGCAGTTATAGCACCAGCAGTGATGATGAAGTTGAAGAGCTAAAAGGCAAAGGAAGAGGAAAAGAGAAAAAGAAGGTAATACATTTTAGCTTAACTGTAACTTTATATTCGGATAAAACTAAATGGCTTTTCATTTAGAAGCCCGAAGTAGATGATGAAGAACCCATTGACCCAGCCGAATTTTTCTCATCACCACCCGTTCATTTCGATTGATAAAAAGGGATAGTTGTGCCGGATATTGTCTAGGGGCAAAAGTTCCTACCTCCATCTAAGGACCTTAGTTTGAGTACAACTTATCCCTTCCATATATATCAAAGTAAATGGTTTACCAACTTCGCTGGGCCTCCAACTTACAACTTACTTTCAACCCAGCTCCAACCTATACAATAGTTCCATTTCGAATATGGTATATAGGTACCCTAAAAGTAGTGGCTCTGATAAGGTAGCCATTAAATGTATATGTATAACAGCAACCTTTTATTTCCAATGCAGCAACAAACTATATGTTTTTACTTTATTTATCGAATACCAACTTATCCAACGTAGCAATTTCTTCGACAGTCAACCTCCAAGCCAAGCTTTTTAGTAAACCTTCCACTTCCTTTGGATTGTCAACCTTCACAATAGGGATCATGCCTTTTACCATTATATAGTTTAGGTATAGCATCTGGAAAGGTAGCTTTCGTGATGCGATAATCCTCTGTAATTGGATATCTGACACTATACTCTTTGAGTCAGCTTTTGTTGATTTTGAGTTACATTGGTATACAAAGTTGAGCATCTTGGTTAGTAGGATGGTTTTCGATGGCTCAATTTTTTGATGGTCCAGGTTAGCGTTTAGGTGGATAAAGTTGATATCTAAAAGTAGCTGGATGTCGTTGCAGGTACAGAAGTGGAAGTAATCTATTGGGATAACAAAGGTTAACATCTTACGTATAAATTTCACTTGCCTTTAAAATGTGAATTCAAACTAAAACTATCAACCTTCAGCATTAAGAATGGGATTGAAATGGCCATCAGCCGTAGTTTGAAAAAGAGCTGTATAAAGAACTTGAACTTGAACGTCTGGCTCAAGCTATATATAGATAGGTGGACCTTGGGCAACAGCTTGTGAATACGTCGAATGACTTTGATTAATAGCTTTTGATTGACCTTGAAATCTTTGAAGTTGAACTTCAGATTCAAGATTATAGTTTGATCAATCAATGGTAACGTGCTGTTGTATTTTTTAATGAATTGGTTAATGTCTCGAATACTTAGGGTGATTATAAAGGTTAGATTCTTGAAGTTGGGGTGGCTGGTTAATCGTTGTAGGCTGAACTTGTTTTTTAGAGGGAACTTCAATTGGATCAAAGGGTTGTTGAAGACATCCAAGTTTTTGGCTATTATCGAAGCTGTTAGAGCCGGATCCTTTTGGATGGCTTTGATACTGACGCCTAAGAAAATCAGTTAGTAAGAGGTGTGATAGTAATTGAGTTACCTAAGGATGGCAGTTTTATCGGATTGATGGCACTGGAAACCTTTATCTGCGCTTTCGAACTGGGGAATAAAAACATGTCTATACAGAAGCTTTTCGATATTATGATGTATAAAAAGATTACATTATTCTGCCTATATTCTCCATAAATAAATGTTGAAAATTATTAATGTTGTAACGTTCTACTTTTAAAACTTGAGTGCACTTTTACTGATACATTGCGAATAAACTACCGATTGTTTACATAGAAGGATGGATACTATATAAATAGCCTTTAGGAACGGTCTCCAACTTATATTGAAATATAAACTAGATAAAAACTATTTATAGTTATAATTTATTTCAATGTTATTAGTTATACTATAGGATTGAAAGCCATCTCTCAACTACTTTATCGTCTATTCTAAACTCACATCCAAACAAATACATTTTGACAATTCCTTGATACTGAAAGTGCTATATTTTATCAAATCTTTAGTCTAAAGTTTGGTAGAGATACGTGTCATTCAATTAGGAAATCTCAAGATAGAAATGGTGGGTTTTCATGGCTTCGATAGTTTTTGCCTATCAACTTAAAGATGTAGCAAAATCAAAAATGTAATCAATGGTCTAGCATTCAGTAGGTTGATGGGCATCAGTTTAGCAACATGAGAGTTCATCGGTTTACTTTATAGAATGATATCTACCTGGACTTGAGAAAGGCAGATATAGCTAATATGTTTTTTGAAAGGGTAGATGGTTGAGTCATGATAGCTTTGGTTCAATTGAAATTGTAAGGATATATATGTAGAAATGGAAATGCGTATATCTTGCCTGGAGGGATGTTACTGAATAAAAGAATGTATAGCTAAAAGAATGAATGAAGGTGAATACATTTGTCTTTTGAATTTAGTAGAGAAAGATCATTCCATCCATACTAAAAAATGGGGAAGATATACTTCCAATATAACCTCCACCCCAGTACTATCGAACACAGAATTCTAATTTGCAGATTCATGCCGGTAAAGTGCCTAATATAAGCTTGGAAAGTGATTTAATAGTTACCTGGTATAGTTGCCCGATACTACAGCCACATGGTTTACTTGAGAAGTTGATCAAAGTTATCAACTTTGGGGTACCAAAACTGTATTGAACAATTCAACTGATGGCAATGTAGAATATGGTAATGATAGTTGTAGGAGCCTATCTAAACAACCCAAATAACATATTGACTATATCATTGTATCAGCAATTAGCCGACATATAGATACGGCCAAATCCACACCAGAACTAAAGTCAAATTAACCCCAACAGAAAATATAACTACATCCACTACATGGCCCACGTTCCAATAAAAATCGTACGTAAATTAGGGTAAACTATTGATGAAGTCATAATGTTCAACCTTTATAAAGGAGATCAAAAATCGTCACCTTTCAAGCGAACAAATCTATTCGCACTACCTGATTTGGTAAAAAGTAAGCATAAGTTAATTCAATGAAAGTGGTGATAAAGGCACTGACAAAGTTCAAGCAGCACCTTTCAAAATTGAGGAACAAGACAATGAGTAAAGATAAGGCAAGCGACAACATCAACACTAGTAATATGGAAGGAAGCCAGAGACTAATAGTTATATCCAATCGACTACCCATCACCATAAAACAGGATGAAAACAACAAAAACTACACCTACTCCATGTCTTCGGGTGGCTTAGTTTCAGCACTATCTGGTTTGAAGAAGGAGATGCGGTTCACTTGGATGGGATGGCCAGGTAATTTCTAATACTTTTATTAGATACTAACCTACTTTACTTTCACCTTCACCAAAATTAGGTAAGGATTTTGATGAAGTAGATCGCCAAACTATTAGTAAAGAACTAAAAGAAGAGTACAACTGCAAACCCATCTTTTTAAGCGACGAATTGGCTGACGGCCACTACAACGGCTTCTCCAACTCGATCCTATGGCCACTATTCCATTACCATCCAGGAGAGATTTCCTTCAACGACTTCAACTGGGAAGCTTACAAGCAAGCTAATCAACTGTTTGCCGATGCTGTATTTGAAGAACTTAAGGATGGTGACCTCGTTTGGATCCACGACTACCACCTCATGCTACTGCCCAAGATGCTGCGTGAGTTAATGGGCGATAAGTTCCCTAATGTCAGGATTGGCTGGTTCCTACATACGCCGTTCCCTTCTAGTGAGATCTACAGAGTTCTACCGGTACGTGAAGAGGTGTTGAAAGGGGTGCTGAGTTCCGATGTTTTGGGATTCCACACCTATGATTATGCCAGACACTTTTTAAGTTCGTGTACCTTGGTCCTCAAGCTGCATACAACCCCGAATTCGATTGAAGTCGATGGGAGGAAAGTCAAGGTGCGTGCCTTCCCTATTGGTATCGAGCCTAGCAAGTTCTTTAAGGTAAAAACTGATTTTGTGTATAAATCCGTTAACGATTTGTTGCGTATATGTAGGAGCTGGAAAGTCAACCGGTGATCGACCGTATTGCAAGACTCAAAGAGAAGTTCAAGGGTATGAAGGTATTAGTCGGTGTAGATCGATTGGATTACATCAAAGGGGTACCGCAAAAGTTGGCAGGCTTAGAACACTTCTTCGAGAAATACCCCGAGTTTGTCGGTAAGGTAGGTTCATCTATTAGCCCATAGAAACTAGGTTGACTTTTTACTGTTAGGTCGTCCTCGTTCAAGTAGCCGTCCCTTCCCGTGGTGACGTCGAAGAGTACCAAAATTTGACCTCCCGCGTCAACGAGCAAGTCGGCCGTATCAACGGAAGGTTTGGTACAGTTGAGTACGTGCCTATCCACTTTATGTACCAATCCGTCAACTTCCAAGAGTTAGTTGCCCTTTACGCCATTTCCGATGTCTGTATCGTCTCTTCGACCCGCGATGGTATGAACTTAGTCAGCTACGAGTTTATCGCTTCACAAGGTCAAAACAACGGCACTTTAATTTTAAGTGAGTTTGCTGGGGCTGCTCAATCTTTAAATGGATCTTTAATTGTTAACCCGTGGGATACTGTTGATCTAGCGGATACTATTTATCAAGCATTGACTTTAGATAATAAGACGAAAAGTGAAAACTATTCCAAGTTGGCTAGGTATGTCAATTTATATACAGCAGCGTTCTGGGGCAAGAGGTTCGTCGGTGAGTTGACGAGTAATTAAATATAAATACTGGATTAGCTTTGCATTTTTAGTTTTTTGGATGGAGTTTAATATGTATGTTGAAGCTGTAAAGGATAATCTAGCTCAAAAGACCTTTACTATACCACTGCCTCTGTTTGGATGTTTGTTACACTTTTCATTCTAGCTTTACTAAGAATGTTTAGTATATACAAGCAAAGGTAGTATATTTTTGAAGTTTATATGCTTTGCTCTTTATTGAAAAGCCATGCACATGTAAATGAATGCTTGCCAGGGTATGGTCTATTAGTGATAAGCCTATTATAAAAGTTTGCTCAGGCTTTTAGTGTCAAGTTAGAGAATCTTTAGATCAATTGTTCCATTTGGCCGAAAATGCTGGTTAAACTCTTAAATAGATATAGATATATGCTCCCAACTTTACTAATTTTTTCAATAGGTTCGAAAAGCAGTAAGATTCTAGCTAGCATCAATAACTTGCAGATGCGTTTGAGCTGAAGCCAGTTTCTAAAGCTAGGCAGCTAATTAGGTTGACCTATCCTCCTTATCGTATGGAACTTGTGGATAAGGAGCTTGCGTCATCCGTTTAGCTTCTTTTATTTATAGCCAGTCACTAATTGGTGCCATCTTATTCTATCAAATCCTTGTCCAATTAGAATTCCTCATAGCTTCCAAAATGTTTCCTTATAAAGATTACACTATAAAAAACTTTTAATGCCAGGGTTAAAAGTATTAAAGTAGCCAATTGGAAAGCGCTCAGTAATTACATTTTCCTTCACCCGCTCTAATTTCTATCGTGTTCTCAAAATAGCTGGCTTGAATCAGTGACTAGTCGGCCAAACTATTTTGCCTTCAATAGATTATGAGTTGAAGTGTCCAGCAGCTTCCAAAAGGAAGCAGACTATATGTTGTAGCCAAAACTCCTAAAACACCCATGTCTCCTTACCACGCATCCATTGCTGTAGCTATCCATTCCTCTGTAATACGTACATATGCCAAATATTGCTCTTTCGTGTTGTGTAATAGACTTTGAAATAAATTTGCTGAAATTGAAAAAGAATAAAGGGAAAGCGCGCTTTTAAGATTGATTCAACCCCTTAAATAGGAAGCCAATTTGTAGAAAAGCAGCTGGTTGGAAGCCTATAATTTAGCTAGGATGAAGCTGACCTGGCCTAGTCATCATAAGCAAACCTATTAGATGTATCAAAGCCAGCAGCCAGTATATATCCCGCAACTTTCGTTTCTTCCCAATTTGTAGGTTCAGTATCTCCATACAGCCGCCCTAGCAGCCTATCAAATCTAAGCAAACCAAATACTGAAAATCTAAGCTCAGGTTTAGCATTGAGCAGCCAACAATTTGTTGACCAAAATTTTCAATACTCTCAGCATATAACTCTGAAATTATGACCTTAGCTTTTAGGAAAATGGCTGTAGCTTCACCTAGTTGCTTTTTTCAAAATTAAACTCTACTAAAAGTTGTATAAAAGTGCGATACATCATAACGACCTAAGTTGCCAACTTTACTTCCTTTCACTCTCAAGTTTAAATACCTCTTACTTCAGTTACAGTTAACCGGTACGCTATGGAGGAATACAGTGCGAACGAAGAATCGGGTGTAATACGATGTATATGCAAATTAACCCATGACGATGGCTTCACGATCCAATGCGACAGCTGCCTGGTCTGGCAACACACAGTTTGTGTTGGAATCTACGAACACTCAGTCCCTGATATCTATTATTGCGAGGAGTGCGATCCACGCGAACTAGATGCTGAGGTAAACGAATGCTTAATTCTTAAAAGATCATTTTGTTTCCGGATTAAAAGAATGGCTTTAGTCATTCTTTAATGGATTAGAATGTACTTTCAATTCAGCTAGAAGCTCATTTTATTGATTACAGCTATTATATGTACAAGTTCTAACTATTTAATTAGAGAGCACATGCCATTCAGCTTAAAAAGCTTGGGAAAAAATCAAAAGCCGGCAAAGCAAAGCGACAAGCCGAGCGGGAGCGTAAAAATTCGATATCGGTTACCCGCAATTCATCAACTGTTCCATCTCCAAGCTACCTGACACATAGGATAAAAAAGAAATCAATGAAAAGGTCGACGATAAACTCCCCCAACGTGTTCTCTCCAAAGGAAATGGTGTCTGATGATAACTTTAACAGCGAGAGATTAAGCTACGATTCTCAGGAAGCCGAAGCACCTCGTTAATGAAATCTGCCAAGCCCTCCACAAATTCAAAAACCAATTGAGTAAAAGGTCATGGGATGCGACGTCCACGTTCCCGTCTGATTCGCTCCCCTTCCCATATACCCTTGCTCCAAGCTCCCCCCAAAGAGACAACGACCATAGGAGCGTGAGCATCATGGATAAAGAGTTTCTCGAACAGGCTAGAGCCGAGATTGAAATCAAACGTGCGTCTCCCAAAGGAGCTGGAAAAAGAATCGTCGACGGACTTTTTGTGCGATCGGATGTTTCGAAAGGGCAATTCGTTTTCGAAATCATTGGGAAGGTGGTTCTCAAAAGCGATTTTGTTAAGGAAATGGACAACGCCTATCCCGTCCTTGGCACTGTCCTCCCCGAAGTTATCTTCCATTCCCACCTCAACTTGGCTATCGATTGTCGTAACCAAAACGGCCCCTCCAACATTCTACGTCGAAGCTGTAGCCCCAACGCAGAAATACGTAGCTTCTTTGTCTCCGGCGTCGATACGAATGTGGTCCATTTAGGCGTCTTTGCTATTACTGATTTGAAGGATGGAGACGAGGTGCTTATTCCATGGACAATTTCTTCCGATATATTCCCCGATGGCTTACCAGCAAATACCAAAGATCTAGGATCGTTCCGAAAGTCAGTTACTTCTGCCTACTCTGTCGTATACGACCAGTTTGGGCAAAGTTTGACTTCGGATCAAGCGTCGACGATAATGAATGCAATGAAGCGGGAAAGCTGTCCTTGTCTTAAAGAGCCTCTCTGCCACATGAACTTGCTTTTCAAAACTCGCAAGGCATTCTGGACTCGTCAAAAGCTGGGAAGCATAGCCGACCATGGTAGTTCTTTCAATTCACCAAAACGAAAACCCCTGAAAGATGAGCATCTTCCACGGATTTCACATGCCCACTCGAAGCCGTTACCAAAGTCTGCAGTCTCTGATGTGTTTGATAACGAGAGTATAACAGACAAACCACTATCCGGATCGGAAACAGAGATGGATTCTTCTGCCCATTTGAACACAAAAGCTTCGGAAGAAATCAATAGGGACTTTGCCAACGACCATTCCCCTACCAACTCTACTCTTGATATACTCGAGGATGATATAAGTGTAGCCGATTCACAGCCCCCGCTCCCTAAAGTATCTAAAGGTAAATCCAACGGTGAAGTCGAGAAAAATGGTAATCAATCATCACCCCTTGAGATCGAATCAAACTACTTTTCCGAAGCTGGGGATCCACAACCTGCTGCCCATTTTGGCGATTATTCGGAAAGGATCCAAATACTCAGCACCATGAGCCTTGCCAAGTACTTTATTAAAAAGTGGAAGTTTGAGAAGAAGGACTGGCATGCCGGCAACATAGGACCTGGACCCCCGAACGACTTCAGCTCCACCAACTCCCCCAGGCATAGGGCCGGCAGTCCAGACTTTGACCTGATACATCCTGTTTCCAATTTATCTAAGCATAACGGTGAATCTCCTAGGATCAGGTCTCCCCCGTCCCCAATCTTACGACCGCCGCAACTTCACAAGAAAAAAAAGTCAACTCCAAGCTCGTTTCAGTCGACTAAAAGGATCTCAGTTGACCAAGCACCATTGTCAGACTTAGAAGAACCCTCGAGTCCCACCTATAAGAATGTTTCAAGCTCTGCCTTCACTCGGGATTCCAACTTTAGCCCGCGTAAAAGTACTTCAGGTGGCCATAAATCCGATCTCAGCTTCGAAACTAAAGGAGGTACAAAAAACAAGCACCTGGAAAGACCCAAACCAAAGGTATCTGACAAGGAGTTGCACTTGAAAAAAAGATCGATCGAGCACAAGAGTTCTAAAGTCAAGGAATTGAAGACGGGCGCATCCAATACCCCATCATTAACAGCCAAGCTCCCTGGAATGCCAAGACGCAGACCTAAGCTCTCATGGGTTGACTTTGCCTATCGATCATTCCTCCAAGCTGGACGATCCTTCTGGCTACGGCGAAGAAGAAATAGCTCCCGAAGATATCCTCAACGCCTCTCAAAGGCCAAATCCGCTAAGGTCGCAAGACAGGACACCGCAAAAGGTAGCTGACGAAGATGTTGATACCAATGAAATTAAGCCAGCTATCGAACCTAGACAAGAGAGACCCAATCCTGGCTTATTGCGATCTGAAACACCTGTAAAGCAAAATCCAATCGATGATGCGAACCCTGGAAACGACTCTATGAATGATGCTAGTTTAGAGGTTGTTGATGTTCCTTTACCAAATGAGAGTCCAAACCTGCTGCCAAAGATTGCTAACCAAGGTGCTGATCAAACTAATGCCTCCCCTCTATTAGATTCCCATAAGCAACCAGTACCCGCTTCAACTGGCAACGTTTCCGATCCTCAACCTCTTTCCCCAGACTTCAGCCTCATCAATCCTACAGCCATAATCCAAGATGACTCACCTATTCCACTAAGCAAAATATCTCTCAATGAAGAAGCTTCAAACTCCAATGATCCAAACCCTACAAAGCAAGAGTCGCTGCCACCTTCACCAAAGCCTACACAGCAAGAATCAGTTCATTCTTTGAAGCATTCTTTCAACTCGCCGTTTCCCACAAGCTCCAAGCCAGTCGTACACGAGGATTTCGAACCTACCGAAAACCTAAAGTACGAGGGCCATGAAGCTGAAAGAATACTGGAGCCTGATACTCTAAAGGACCCGATGCCTCAGAAGATTACCAAGGTCTCACCACCCTACCCATCTAACGACTTTGAGCCTCCGGAAGAGGGAGAAATCAAGCCCGGAGTTTACTACGACCGAAGCCAGAATGGGAGCCGAAGTGGGTCACCGACGCGTGACTATGACCGCGATCGCAACAACGCCAACCGCTATTACTCACAGTACCCCAACCGCTATGGTGAAGATCGACCGAGGGATTCTCCTGGGCCACGGAGGTACGGCAACTACTCCAACTCGTATCATCCCGGCCCTAAGCCCTACTACGACTCTAAAAACCCAACTGGAGTTCCTGACCATGTACGCTACGGCCCCAACAACTACGATTACGAGCGGAGAGGAGCTTCTCGCGGTGGAAAACGTGACTACCAAAGGGATTACTCAAGAGATAACCCTAGGCGGCGGGATATGATGCGAGGAGGGCGCCGCTACTCCAAGTCAGCGCACTATAGGGACGACCGATTCAACGATAGGCTCGATAGAGGCCCAGCTGGACCTTACAGCCGTGACTACCGGTATCCACCAAGACCCAACTCGGAGCGCATCGACTGACGCCAACGGCGATCGCCCCTTGTCCACTACTGAATCCCCTAGCTACTCAGGACATCGAACCCCCGGTAATGAGGATGATTCAGTCACCTACATGTCACGTTCCCACTCCAACCCACGTTACCGCGCCCGCATCGGCTCCCCCACCTTCAATTCGTTAGATCGACCTGCAACCCACGCTAGTTTTCCACCTGCCTCCGACCCCATGACGAGCAACACCTCTCAAGTAGAAGGTTCGGCCTACCGTGTGGCAGTCCATAGTTCTAACCCAGCCCAACGTTCTGACGTCGATCTCTATAGCCGAGCTGGTCCCCATGAAATGTCGCCTACTTCCAAACTCCACCCCTCCCCGCCCAAAGAACTATCTTCCTAAACTAAGCTTTTCAATTTCGACCTATGTTCGATTATTTCCTACAACATTACCTGTTACTTATAAAACTACACCTGCTAAAAGTTAGTATTTGATTTATCTTGTGAATTTGCAGTTTATTTTATTAAAGTTTATGCATCGAGATTTAAGTAAAGGTATATCCATTGGATAATAGATATTTAGAATATATATTTTGGTATTTGTCTAGGGTAGTATAATTTTATACAGTTGGTGTGTAAGTTTTATTGTGACAAGCTATATAGTTATTTGAAGATGCGAAATATTAATAAGGGAGCTGACTTTAGATGATCTAGTGTATAGTTTAACTAGTAGATAGATGTGCTATAAGCTGGGTGTTTAGTAGCTAAATATAGTAAAAGTTGAAAGTATATAATTGAATATTACATGGATGTTCGAACCTAGAACCCAGAAATAGTAGTTCTATGAATTGAATATTCTTAAATTAACTGGTCTGGTCCGAATCAAGTGTTACAAGCTATTTCTATTTTGTTCCGATAAGAAAGACAGTTTTTGCAAGTGAATTGGCAAATAACTACCCAATTTATCTGAACATTTAACTTGCAACACTTGATTTTGACTAGAGTAGTGTTGGGTGGAATTGCAGGTAGCAAGTATAGTGTAAGTTTGCCGAGTTTATCGTTAAGCTATTGGTTGTAGATAGATACCCCCGAAGGAGCTTTAATATAAATTTAAACTTTTCTGCTATTTTCAACGTATCAAATTGATGCTTTCTTATTGGACTTAAAGCTTAGCTGGATTTGATTGTTGATTAGCATTCATGGAAGTGTAAATTGAGTAAAGAATAGACTTTCCATCTTTCAGTTTTATTAAAAGATCAAGGCTTATTGAAATAGTTAGTCGTGGAGTAAACTTGTCAACATGAGTATCAGTAGATTTTGGCTTGGGAATGTGGACCAAAATGGAAATCTCGACGGCTATGATGAGGTTGTATTTTTTTATAAATCTACTAATCCGCAAAATAGGATATTATGGGAGCATTTGACCATGCAAATGATACTATTTTCGACATGATCAATCAACCGTTAATTGAGGAAGGCGATGAAAAGAAAGAGCCAGAATCTGTAATTAAGAGTGCTCAAGTTATCCCTAAATCTAAGGCTATCGATTATTCCGACTTCAACGAATTGGCGGAGGATACAGTAATTCATACGCTACCAATTACACAAACAGCTATTATACCAACAAAAACGCTTACTAAGTTAAGGGATTATGACGACGATTATGACGATGATGAGTCTGAAGATAAGCCTGTTAAAGAGAAAGAAGCGAAGGCAGTTTCTATCCTTGAAAGTACCAAAGCCCAAGTTTCGATTTCAACTCCAACTCCACCGCCACCATTTACAGTGCAACCTATTAAAAATGAACCTGTTAACGAAATAAAGATGGATGCTCTGGTTGACTCGCCAATTGCTTTTGCCCCAGAGGCTGAGCTGACTTTAGAGGATGTTAAGCGAGCTTACCCTGCTTTCGAACCGAATCGAGTTTTGAAATTCTCGGAGCTGTTCGCAAACCCAAATTTCAAAAAGTACAGAGTGGATGCACCTAAGCAAAAAAGTAATATGTTTGAAGCTTATTTACTAACCATCCAAGTTAATGCTTCAAAGAAGAAAGTAGAGGTTGTTTTGGCTAGAGATACCCGAGAACTTTTAGGTGAGTTGGACGATAAACCAAAGCCTGGGTTTCTCGAATCTCTAATCAACAGGATGGAAAAGATGCCTCAGCCTTTAAAGTCTGATATCAGTGCATCGATCGAACCTGAAGGCTCCACCAACACATTAGCTTCCTACGTACCTATTGAGATGGAAAATTGGGAGGATAAAGTTATATGGAGTGATGAAGACAAGTAATAATATCCCACTTTTATACTACTAAATTATTAAAATAGAATGGAATCAGAGAAGAAAACAACTAACGTAACTTAAACATATAAATAAGTAATTCTTACAGTTTAATAGGTCATCGATTTCCATAACTATGAACTTGATGATGATCGATGGGAGAAGAATGTGTTCTGGGATAAAGAGGATACCTCCAAGCTACAGTTCCCTGTTGTCATGGATCTTAATGACACCAACATGTTATTCGAGATCGTCAAGCACAAAGCAACCATACACAAGGTTCGAAACCACGCCCGTGGTATAAAGCTTTTAAAGCGCGTTAAAAAGATGGGTGTCAAGGGTATCGATCTCCTTGGCGATAAGGTCAACCGTGACCAACTCGACAAATTCAACTTATCCAACGACCTGTACTACGAAGCTTTACAATCAGGCAGAAGTCAGAAAGTTCGTCAAACATTTGGTCAAATTGTAATACAGCACAGTACCGTAGCACTCCGTACTCAACCTCCCTTCGTAAGTACATTACATGGATACTTTAATGACATTGCATTTAGTTTAAAACAAGGCTTACCAAGGCTGACTTGAGACGCTGGCACCGTCCCCCAGTTCATTTCCCCATTGGAGTCAACTTAAAGTTCACTAGAGTTAAATCTATAAAGAAGAAGAAGCTCAAGTTGAAGCCAAACCAGGAGCTTATGCCTACCCCAAAGGAAGTCACTCTTAAAGACAACGCCCCATTCCTTCTAGTCGAATACTCGGTAAGCTATTTAAATTAATAAATGCTAAATTGTTTATTAGGAGGAATATCCTCCGGTTATCCAAAATGTTGGTATGGGGAGTATGCTCATCAACTATTACCGTAAGAAATCTCCGGAGGACGACTATATACATGACGTATATCCTTTATACTTACCTATCTCACCTTTAAATAGCCACCTCTTGGTGAGCCTATCACTTTAGAAGTTACCGACGTCTCCCCATTTTTAAATTTCGGAAATGTCGAGCCCGGAGAAACTATGCTGTCCCTTTACAACAACTTACTTCGAGTTCCTGTCTTTCGCCATAAACCAAAGACCACCGATTTTATTATTGTCAGGTAATTGATATGCTACTTTTGATTTTATATATTTACTCTATTATACTTATATTTAGACAAACTTTAAATGGTAAAACCAAATACTATTTAAGGAAAATAGCAGACATATACACTGCTGGTCAAACCTATCCTACCCAGGAAGTACCTGGCCCCCATTCGCGTAAAATCACCGCTACTATAAAAAACCGATTACAGGTAGTAGTATTCCATTTTATATCCCTAACTCGAATTCGTAGGCTGCTACCTACCGCTTAATTAACTCCAATCCCCACAAACACCTCAAGATTCAAAGCCTTTCACGAATGTTCCCAGAGTATAATGAAGGCCAGATTAGGACTAAGCTTAAGGTTTTTATCTTTACAAATCAAATGCTAACTTGGATAGGAATTTGCAGAGTTTCAGCGTGGAGGTCCTAGCGTAGGATATTGGAAACTTAAATCCAACGTCGTTCTGCCCGATGAAGAAGAACTACGCAAAATGGTGACCCCGGAAATGGTAAGGTCGGTAATTAACACATTGACTAATCTGCAATCTAGTTGTGTCTTTATGAAAGTATGTTGGTTGGAAAGCGCCACCTACAGGATGCAGGTTATGGTAAATCTGCTGAAGTGGAAACAGACGAGACTACCTCCAAATTAACTATCGAAGAGCAACTTGCTCCATGGATCACTACTCGGAACTTTATCAATGCCACCCAGGTAATTTTTAATTATATATTATGCTGATAAGAGTAGGGTAAAGCTATGCTTAAACTCAATGGTGAAGGGGATCCCACTGGCCGAGGCGAAGGATTTAGTTACATCTGGGTGTCGATGAAAGATATTTTCTTGAAAGCTGGTGAAAAAGCCGAAGAAAAATTGGGTACAACTTGCTCTTGATTCATCTATTAAATTTTATATCAGCTGAAATCGAGGCTCGTCCCAAAAGTGCACATAGGTACAATGTAGCCGATCAACAGCAGAATTATAGAGAAGAGGTAGCATAGCCGCACAGTTGGAAACTTACCTTTTACTAGATTACTCGTATCTGGAACAAGCAAAAGGAATCCCTTGGAAGCAGTAAAAACTTCCCATTGACGGACGAAGAATCTGACGAGGATATCGACCTCAACCACCCATTGGTAATTTGCTTTCCGATACTTTACTAAAGCTCACTTAGACCAAACTCCCGGGTCTAATAGATGATTCTGAACTCAAAACTAATGGCAACCACGGGAACTCTTCTAAACGCCCCAGTTCACCGCACACTGATATCAAAGACGATGCATCCAACCTGAGCTTCGATTCCAAAGTCAACGAGAACATTAACCGAGTGCTCGTCATAAAACGCAAGGTTGTCAAGGATGGAGTTGAAGAGTGGGTTACCGAGACTTTACGTAATCCTGCTGTTATAAAGGCATACACCCGACGAAGGGCCATTATCAACGAGAATATGGAAAAGTAATTTGATATCTTTTAATACCTTTCTCATTGATTTCTGTAGCGAACAGCCTTCCATTGAAGTAAAGCGTAGAAGGTTGGTTACTCTTTCATTCGCATAGCTAATTGTTACTGTAGAACTCAAGATCAAATCGAAAAGGTCCGAAGGAGCCGCGAGCGTAGGCTTGACAAAGCTAGGGAGCAGGCAGCAAGCCAAGGTGGCACGATACCTTCTCACCTGGCCCCCAAAGGCAAAAAGGAGCTGGTGGTACTGCACTTTTATCACTACATTTGGGTACTAATTTTTTAATTTATAGCGCCGCTGTGGTAACTGCTGGTGAGCTAGGCCACATGAAGACTAACCGGGCTTGTAAGAAGTACCCTAAAGGCGATGAACCTACCTCTGTGCTTACGGCACCCTCTACACCGAACTGAGGTTAGACTATCAACTTGTTGGTGGATGGTGTTTTGAGCTTTTAAAGGTATTGATCAACGTTGAGTACATGCGCTTATTAAGCTGATAAATTGTTGTATCATAGGGATGTGCTTTGAAACGATAAGAGTCAAGTGGTACGGAAAATAAGCTTATAGCACATGTTTTTTACACATCAATGCTACTTACAATAAAGTGTCAAGATTTATACACTATTTTGTGCTACATATTGAATACTATATCTAAACCAGCACTGAGGTTTTTCCTTGAAAATAGGGTGGTAGTGTTTGTTTTTGTTTCCAATTTCTGGTTTCTTTGACTACTTTGCACAAATTATTTGGTTTTTAGTGATTCCAAAACCAACCTTTCTTATTTACGAAATTTAAGCACACACCGTTAGCAAGATGGATATTGTCAAAACGAAAAGTGAAGAAAGTTTAATTTGCTCAGTATGCCTCGAGAAGATCGATGAGACAATAAGAGACTTCAGTTCCTTACCGACTTCAGATACACCTTCCTCATTTGCAATTGCTTTACAATGCACCCACATCTTCCATGCACCTTGTATTCTAAATTGGTCCGGAAATCAGTAAGGCTATTATTTTTACTTTTAAAATGCTAACTATAAATAAAAGCTGTCCAGTATGTCGAAAAGAAGATGGAAATCTTCCCTTTAGAGCTCCCACAACTAAGGCAAAGGTTTCAAGTTCAATGGATATGGGAATGTTACAATGTAACGAATGTGGAAAGAACGACAGTATTCAACTATGTTTAATTTGTGGCTATGTAGGATGCAGCTTTTCAAGTCAGAACCACTCTTTACTACATTCGTCTATAAGCCAACATTTCATTTGCTTCGACCTAGAAAATAGGATAACGTATAATCTTAAAGACAACGAATTTCTATTTACTACTGCCCAAGATAATTTTTCCGATACCAAGAGTTCAAAGTATGACCTATCCACCGATTTTAAAGGAATGGGCCTTGCACGAAGTAATTCAACATCCAAAGGAAAACGGATGGATAAGGGACAGCACATTGGCTTCAGTAACAAACAAAGGAATAATGTCTTCAACACGGAACTAAACATCGAAGCCATCATAGAGTTATTAAATCCAGCAGTTGGAGACCCAGGAACTTTACTTTACATCTAAATTGGACAAGTTAGATAGCAAACACGACAGCATAAACTCCAATCTTGAGAAAACTAAAGTACAGATCAGTGAACTGGAAATGAAAATCCAAACTTTGTTGAAGGATGAAAGTTCCAGTGCACCGCAACCTTCTATCAATTATTTAAAGCTTCAGATTGACTTGACGCAAAAAGAACTCGAGTACCAGAAGCTACAGTTGGAGAAGGAACGAACAGAGTACTTGAAACTTAACCAGAAGACTAGCCAGACTGCTAACCATGTGCAAGGTCTAAAGTTGGCCCTAAGTAAGCTGAATTCTGATAGGGAGCTCTTGAGTGTAGAGTTGGAGAAGAGGATGAAGCTTCTTGATTAAATCTATGTGTTGGGTAGTCATAGAGCTGCTAGAATTTGTATATTAAACTTTACTGAATTTCATATTTAAGGCTTATTATCAAGTCAAATTAATTATAAAAGTACATTAATGTATATAATAAACTTACATTTGCTTTTACATATACCTAATAAGCAAATGAGTATATTTAGGCAATACCATTATACTAATGGACTCAATACTGTTAAAAATTAAAGTGTATCTAAGCTATTCTTTACCTGCATTCACTATTTTAACTACGTATATGAAATAAACAAAGTATGTTAAACTACCAATATTACAATTCTGTTTAATTGAAAATGCTGCTCTATTTCCCTCTATCGGTATCTCCCGCACCAGGTTCATTTTCTGTAAACCCCAAGTTTTTGAAGTCATCTTTTTTCATTAGATCTCTAAATTTATGAAAGTTAATAGAAAAGTGAAGAAAATTCGTTACCTATCCATCCTACATTTCAAATACAATTTAGATAAATCTCTACAGTGAATAGACACGTTCTTGTTCTCCTTTAGACAATTCAAGTACAGTTTCATCAGAGGTTGGCATTCGCTCTCATGGTCCAATGGGAATGCACCGCGTTCCGGCGGTATCGGTTTAAAGTCGCTAAAGGTTGGTGGTCGTCCAAAACTCATCTATTCTAATCAACTGACAAAGAAACAGAAGGCTTGGTCATTTATACTGCAAAAATATGACGTCAGTATAAATCGAATGATCTTCATTTCAAAGCTGATTTTGCCAAACTTGAACTTGAAATGCACAGTTTACAGATCAACTTGACGAGCCATAGTGAAAGCCCGATAATTAACAGAAATATCATCAGCAATGAACATAGATTTTTATTTACCAACCCACTGTCCGTCTATAGGAAATTGAACTTTGAAGTTGAACTTGACAAAAGTTTAGATTCACAACAATGGTATCAACTCTTACATTTTCCAATTACCAACCAGCCCAGGACTTTTGAATTTAATGATAAATTCGCTATGTTGAGTCTAGAGCCTGAGCTAGGTAGCACGTATTCAAATTCAAATATAAAATCAAGCTTTAAGCCTTTAAGCACTGAAGAAGAGTTTTTGCATTCAACTAAATTTACATTCAGTAGCGCCAACTCCAACATCCCTTACTTCTACCGCATATTTAGTGGTGCCAAGCAATTCGATAACTTTGAGTTTAATTTATTTGTAGAACGAGACGACCTACTACCTCAAAGCTTTGGTAACGACAATTCCATTGACTTTAAAACTTCTGTACCAGTCGATGACGAGGAGACGGTTGTGGCTCTACTAGGACTGGATATCAATCAATTTACGATATTTAAACTGATGGAGCGTATCGAACCTTTTTTAAATCAAACCGACAAGTGCCCAAGCATCAAAGTGCTTTTTAAGGAGAGTAAGGAGTTAGTAGTGTTAATTCAGTTCAAACTTTTCAACGCTGCTCTAGCATTTTACAACCGATACCACAACCAACCTCACTTTTTCGATCCCGACAGTAACCAAATTACCTACGTTCTCTTCATACAGTTGGTTAATATCAATTTTTCCCATGTTGAAACGGTTCCCAGGATGCTTGGCTATAAACTACCGACCTGTACCTACTGTCTCAACCAAATCGATGCTGCTGTAACCGGGCTGAGGCACTTTGATAGCGATTTAGAAAGTTGTAGTATTCAGTACAACACTTCCGAACATAACAGGTAACACTTGATTTTAAATTTTATAGTAAATAGCCTATAGCTGTATCGTATGTCAAAACCGGCAAACTTACTACTCGATAAGTACAAATCAAGTTGCTGATACATCTATAAGGTGCCAGATCTGTAAAATCGAATCCGATTTGTGGGTGTGTAACCTGTGCGGGCATATCGGATGTGGTAGGTATCATAAGGCCCACGCCTCCATGCATGCCTCCCAATGCAATCACCTCTTAGCCTTAGAGCTGGAAACCGGAAGTATCTGGGACTACTGTGGCGATAAGTACGTGCACCAAGTACCATTAGACCCCCAAAGTGTCGATCTACCTCCACCCTACGAAGAGAACCTACCTTTCGAAGTGCAGTACCAAGCTAGTCTACACATGCGCGATAAAGAGCACGTTGTTAGTTTAGTTGAACATCTCCACGACAATATGTACGAGTTTAACAGCAAAGTTGAAGAGAAGGAAATTATTAACCACAGCCTACAAATGGAACTCGATACTCATTATACAAAAGTCAACCAACTCATCAAAGAAGTACAACCTCTCGACTTGGAAGCGACAAATTTGCACAAGGAGTTGGATGTACTGAAAAAGAGGGTGGAAAGTGTTGTTGAACTGCAAACTAAAATCTGGAAGCCCAAAATCGAAGAAGAAAGTGAGCTTTTAAAGAATTTACTTAGCAATCTCGTTCAAATCAACAAGGAAATTAAAGTTGGAACCGAAGATTATGATGATTTAAGTGCCCAGCTCCGTGACATCAACTATACAATCCAAATTCAAAGGCAGATGGAAGATGAAGATGGTTTGTTGAATGAGGTTAAAGGTGGAAGTATAACGTTCGGGAAATAAAGTTTATCTGAGAGTTTTTAGTAAGTTTGATGATTTTTGTTAACTTGCGTTGATGATTATTGTTAGTAAATGGCAGTTTCTTTGACACGCTACTACTTTCTGTTGATTTAACGATAAAAGGATATAATCTTTTAAGAGTTCTATTAAACTTTGTTGATCAACGTGCCATATGTAATAAATATCCAACCTGAGCTGGAATTTTAGGTTAAGAAGTAGGTAGGGATCTCAAATCATCATTAAGATAATAGGAAATCTATTGATATCTATATAACACACTAAAGTGGGTTTTCAGCTTATCGAAGTATGGGCAAGATCTAACTACAGCTTTTGTTTACCATCTACATTTTTTAGATAAATAGTGTAAATACGAAAATTAGTAGCTCATGACTTTAAATATATATTTGTATGTACATCTGAGAATATACTTACAATTAAAGTCAATACATTAGGAGCTGTAAATTTTAGAGAATTTATATATATATTTAGGAGCCGTATCTAATCTTTTTATATTACTATTAATAATAAAATTAGCTAAGCCTTAGTAGGTATAGCTAACATCTAACTTATTAATATATAAACCCATAAGTTAGTTATATGCTTTAAAAATAGAATTGTCAATTTACTTACTACTACTATTTTACTGATACATGCTATGCTAATATATACCATTTAAATCATTCATAACTTTTTGGCGATGAAGCCTATGATCGAAACTAAAGCCCTCGGAATAACCCTTTAGAAACTGTTGGCTCTCAACACTATCGATGAAATAATATTTATTCCACTTGATTCCTTTGGCCATTTCATAGTGTAGTATATCTTCCACATCGATGCTGTGACATACCTTCAGTAGCTTCAAAGGATTGAATTTAGTTTTTACCATAAAGACAACCCTCTCAATGTCGTTCCTAAACCTGTCTACCTGCCACTCTTCACGCTTGGCAACTATTTGAAAAAGGCCTTGTAAGGCTATAGTTTTCAATGCTCCCAGGTCGATCCTCTGAGTGTAGAAGTACTTTATTATGAAGTTGAGGTTTTCGACCTTGATGTCATTGATTATTACGACATCACTGTTGATCTTCTGTATTTTGGAATCAAACATTGTTTTGAAGTGGAGGTTGAAACTAGAGCTTCCTTATGGATTTGGATCGCTATTACTAACTAGCTTACAACCCAGTTGGATGTCTGAGATATATTGGTCATTGTATCATTTTTGGAAGGGAGGTATCTGCTGTCGAAATATTGTTGGGGATATCTAGATATCACAAAGTAAATTTAAAGTGGTATTTATTTTCTAAATTGGATTTGGATAGTTGGTAGACGAAAATTTTAAAAGGATGAAAAGATAAAGAAGCATGATAGTTGCCGAAAAGCCTAATGTCCTTCAATAGTAAGGTGAGGATCTCCTTAGAATCCGCTTTGATGTAATACGAGTACTTTCTTGCTCTTCTTTCCATAATTTACTTTGGTTTCGTACTTTACGTTGGATATTTCTATAGGAAATGTGTGCTGTTCGGAATTGCTGATGATGTGTGCCAAGGTTAAAACTACAAAATTAAGGAAGTTTTCAACTATAGGTACTTTGGTGGTAGCCAACCTTATAGTATACATTGAATTTGAAGTTGATTGAATCAATAGTAATTTGATACACTTTGCTTCTAGAGTTGGATCAGTGAGAGAAGTCGAATAGGGATTGAATCCAAGCTTGAGTTGGCTCAATATGACCAAATTTATGGAAGTAGGCATATTTTACTTTGTAGATATATTTTGATTGACAAATAGGCCTCCAATAGGTGGCACAGTTGATGGTAAAGAAAGATACAATATAAAATTATTGACAAAGCATATGCTGATATTCTGTACGTAGAATTCCAAACACCATAACTTCAGATGGAATTTATGTACTCTGTTGGGTATAAACTTTTCGTTAATAGGAAGCTACCAATATATATCTGTACTCATATCTAAAAATATATTGTCAACTAACTTTGTAACTAAAGAAATGTAACCTTCAGTTGAACCATTTCCTATTTATAATATACAACTTTCTCAACATTGGCCATTTGAAAAAAGTTAAAATTATTTCAGATTTCATTGCTATCAAGTTTAGTAAATATTAATAATATCTAACTTGTAAGGCGTAGAAGTCTATGTTAATTTATATATATATTGCTTTAAACGCACCTATCGCGCTAATATTCATCTGCATTTAAAAATATATAATAGAACTCACATTTAATTAAATAATATAGATATATTGATATATGTAGTAAGTTAACTTACGCTACCTAACCCATCCATTTTTTAGTGATTAAGCTGTTTATAAAAGCTTTGAACTCCTTAAGACAGTCTATAAAGACTTTTTATTTTCATCACTGATTATGAACGCTTTGTTATCCTCTTTGATCACTTCAATCATCTTATTATACAATGCGCCTTTGATATCTGCACCATGAAGGACTTTTAAAACTCCAAGTATGTTTATGAAAGCTTTTATACGAGCACTATATTAATGATCTTATTGAAGTCATTCAATTGTTACAATTTACATCTAAAAGTCATTTTGATGACATCCTCAAAACTCATATCTTTTAACACTTTGACAACTTTTCTAGATATAGACATTCTATAATAAATTGGAGGTTCTCAGGCTCTATATCATTAATTACAACGATACCACACTGAGCTTCCTACAAGCTTTATCTTAATATATTTTTATAGTGGGAGGATAACATTAGGGCCATCCTATGTGTATAAATGATGCTCTCTTGTAGGACTTCTATGTTGTCACCACCTTGTTTACATTTTAGTCGAGAATCCAATACTTTTATCTTTGAAGATCCAAGAATAGGGAGCGTAGTTGATAGTTTGTAATTATAAGATGCTAAAAGTTTCAATTTCAATTCAATAAACTCACCAATGCCCTCAACTGATCTTTTGGTAGCTCTTTAACATATAGATGTTTAACATTAGGAAATAATAGGTATGTATCAAACACCATTACATTTTTCAAATTGAATTTTATAATGAACTAGCCATTTCCGTTTTAAAAATTGAAACTCCCTGTTGCCGTAATTTCTGTTGCCCAGGCTTACTCGCTTGATGTGGGCTGAATTGATGAAGTGGTATTATAAAGGTATTAAAGTAATTTACCCTGGACTATTTTGGTTTAATATACTTCGCTTATATTTATATACGATATTTTAGCCTTACTATATAGCTCTCATACAAGTTAAATTACACTGAGATATGATAAAATGTTGTTTTATTGATAAGTATTTAAGTTTCTTATATTTAAATAGGTAATATAGAAATCGTATTTATAGAATACTACAGCATCACTTAAATAAATTGATCTATTTTAAAGATAAAATCGGTAATAAGCTATGAGTCTATCAGTCATGTATTAAAGGCCTAATCTAGTGGAATCTATTAATTGATTCAAAGAGATCTGGAAGTATTCAACTGATCAAGGTTTTGCTATAGTAATCTTTTGAGCTTGAGACCAAGCTGGGAATCTACGAGTTTCTTCGAAATGGTACTAATACTTGAGGACTTGAGCTTTCTGGTACCTTTTACTGGGATATTTATCAATGCCATCGGTATCCTTGGCCAAATTTAGTGCCTTATTGATTTTGTGATATATTCTCGTCATCAATCATCTCCCCTTGGTGCAACTGTTGATTGGGAACTTTGGGCCGATGTTGAATATTTTACTTTTAAACTACTTGTTATTATACAGAAATCATCAATCTTATATATACTCCTTGATGTGTTTTTCCTAATTGTTTCTTTTGATCACCTTTTTGTGACTGAGCTTGGTGAGATGTACTTGGTTAGTGCTTGATCTTTTTGAATAAAATTTAGTAATGGAATATGGCAAATAGGATTACCTACTGAATTTACACAATCAGGTATTAGCTTAAGCTGAGAAGAGAAATCTGGGATTATTCTTATGTAATATCTATGTGATGATGATATGTTATAGTTGGTTACAATTGAACTCTTGGAGGATGTTTGTGAAATATTTTACTCTGATTTCTTGATGGTCTGTACCGACTATTGTTTTTTAATGGGCTGTGCTGATGGTTTCTTCGGATTAGATATAGTTTGCTTTTCTTAATGTGGGGCTTTTGCGGTTACCTATAGATATTGTTGAAGTTAGCAAGAAAGCCATCAATCGTACAATAAACTTGAAAATATCTGTTAGCTTTACTTCTATTTAAGAAGACAGGTTGAATTGAATTAATATAAATTATAAAAGTAAAAATGCATCATTGGTTGTTTCACTACGAAAACTTTTAAATCTTTTAACCACTATCTATATAGCTACTTTTGAATATGAATGTGAAATTGAAATTGCAATTTTGTATTCTTACTTAATAAAAGCTATATACAGTAATTGACGATTTAGTTCAAATGCAATATAAAATATTTGTTTATGATGGTAGCAAGTTTTAAAACTAGTTTAGTAAACTTACATACGATATAATTTCTAGTTTTAATATTAGTTTTACCTAACACGGTACAATTTACCTTCATGGCTAGGCAGATTCAGTAGAAACTTCTAGGCAACTTTGACAATCAATAATCTCTTAGGTAGCTTAAAGATATCTATAAACGGAGGTTGAAGTTGGTACTGTATTTTAAGAAAAGAAAAGCAGTAGTTAGTAATAAGAACAAGCCATCAATGTCATTTATTAAGAAACTAGAATCACCACCATTTACTAAAAATCCACCATGAGTACTGCCCATGAATAACTCAACATTATCTAGACCTAACTCGACATAATATTGCATCAGTTGCCTTTAATTCAATGAAATTCATATTTGTACCGACCTTCGATATACTTAGATAACCTAGCTCGAAAGGCAAAAGATCTAGCACATGTCCACTCTACTAATAAATTCATAGTTTATTTCGCTTATTAAACAATCATCATCAGTACCACTCCTCAAGAAATTTCCATCAACTAGTAGTAACCTCCAAGCTTTGCCCTCCTCTGACAAAAAAATATACATCAACCATCAGTCAAAAAGTGCTACGGACCCAGTTGCCTGGTCAAACAAATGGGCCAGGCCATTAAGAAACTTGGCGTCGAGAAGCCTAAACGCACATGAGGGAGATACCCCATAACAAAGTATTATGAGGCTACAATCATTCTTCAATTAAAACATCTCAAAACTAAGAAGAGTCTGCTCTTATTCTTTCTTAATTATAAGTACAATCTAGTGATATATATTTACCTTATCATGTTAGGCTGGTTTATATAGTAAAGACTTTTTATTGCCTCTTACGATGCAGAAAAAGCAACATCGGTAAAAGTTTTAAAAATATACCTCTATATATTGTCTTCCATATACACCCTTTTCTTCAATTTTTAAACTTGCTTTGAATGTGCTATTTCAAACTTTATCTCCAACATATTTAAACCTTTGGTTGGTGGTTTATTTGCAACAAAGTGATAATACCTTCCATTTTTCTAACTTTAGCTTTGAAAACCTACTAAATTAAGCCTCAAATATGTAATTGTTCAACTTGCCGAATTTTACTTTTACAATGTACAAATTTACTTTGAAAATCCATTTCCATCAACTTTGATCGAAATCGAAATCTTAATCGAGATCGATGTTGAAAGCTAAATTTCAAGCTGGTTACATCACTTTTATGAACATCATATAAATACGGCCAAGTAGAAATTTTGAATACAGCTTTGTAAAGCTATATTGAGATGCCGATGCTAGAAGACACAAAAAAAGAAGAATCAAACGTCCTGTTTTGGTTTAAATCGGATTTACGCCTAGATGACAGCAGAGGTCTACAAGCTGCAAAGGATACATTAGAATTATATAATTCGAAAGGTACGAAAAGCAACTTATTTTGTACTTTTATAGTATCACCAAAGGAGTACAGATCCCACGACATGGCCCCCATAAAGTTTAATTTTATTATCCAACACCTCAATTCCTTATCCGACCAACTTTCTCAACTCAACATCCCATTTATAGTAGAAATTTTAAACGACGACGAAAGCTTGAAAGAAAAACTTTCCAATATATGTAGAGAGTATAGTATTAAGAACTTTTATTATAACTACGAGTACGAATTCGACGAAAGCAAGAGGGATGTCGAAGTATCTAGTTATTTACGAGACAATGGTATCAAAGCTCAAGGCTACCACGACCAATGTATATTAGAACCAGGCACCATACTAACTAAATCTAGTTCCAAACCTTATACTGTGTTTACTCCCTTCAAAGAGAACTACTTGCAAAGACTAACCGTCGAACCCCAACACCTCAAACTATCAGATTCGGTACCACTTTTACAGGATGAAGGTTTGAGGGAGAAGTACAACCAACTATTCCAATTAACTATGGATATAAACATCGATAGTTTAGGCTACAAGTTAACTGATAGGCATCTACAAGATATGAAGGTTCGATTTCCAGTCAATAAAAACGAAGCAATCAACCGATTGACTAAATTTATTGAAGGCAAATTGAACCGATACAAGGTAGATCGCGACTTTCCCGACCTGCAAGGTACCAGTCAACTTTCTCCTTATTTGGCAGTAGGCTCTATATCCTTACGTAGATGTATGTCTCTGGTTCAAAAAGCTAATAATGATCGGCTGACTAATGGAGATACTAATAAGCTAACGTTTATAAGTGAATTGGTAGTGGCGCGATTTCTACCGACATATATTGTTCAACTTCATCCGCGTGTCCAAAAGCCAACCCTTCAAACTGGAAACTAAGAATTTGGAATGGAAGACCGATGAGGATAAACTTTTAGCTTGGTGTCAAGGCAAGACTGGGTATCCTATTGTAGATGCCGGCATGCGACAACTTAATGAGATAGGGTGGATGCATAATCGATTACGGATGGTAACGGCCACCTTTTTAACTAAAGATCTCCTAATCAACTGGCAGCTTGGTGAACGCTATTTCATGAGCAAGTTAATCGATGGCGATTTGGCTAGCAACAACGGGGGGTGGCAATGGTCGGCCTCTACTGGCACCGATGCTCAGCCTTACTTTCGCATATTTAATCCCAAGCTGCAGAGTCAAAAGTTTGATATAGAGGGTAGTTTTATTGCCAAATATGTACCCGAGTTGAAAAAATTGGAGGGGAGGAAGGAAATTCATGACCCATTTGCCATGCTGGGTAAGGAGGAATTTGAGGCTTTGGGGTAGGTTAAATATGTTAATTTTGGTACTGATGATTATTCTTTTAGGTACCCGAAACCTATCGTAGTACATAGCAAAGCCAGGCTCCAAGCTATTGAGACATACGCCAAAATTTTCAAAAAGGTCAAGAGATGATAGGTAATTGGTTCAATAAATATGAATGAATAGTTTTTATATTTTTATCGATTTCTAATGAAATTTATATGTTGCTATTGTGTAGTTTACCGAAATAAACTTTGATTATAAATTTATATGGGTAGCTTTAATAGTACCCATTCTAAAAAGTTGGAAATTTCTTACGTTACTATTTGGTTAAGAGTTTAGATACATCTAGGTCAGTATTTTATTTAGTAAACTTTTTAGGCCAAGAAATCTATGTATTGAACTACAATTAGACCGTAAGTACAGCATTTGAAACAACACCTCCCATTGAAGTACATCAAAGTGCATTTCAATCAAGTTATCAGATGCATCAACTCATATACATAAGCACCCTCATCTTTCTTTAGGAGTTTAGTGTACCAATGTGATAGTGAAGTAATTGAGATTAAGCTTGAGATAGTCCACTACGGTACCTTGCAATGTATAAATAAATGAATTTTAATAGATTTTGATAATAACCTCAACCCCAATCACCTTTCCGTCCTCACAAACGTGGAACAGGAACTCCTCCTCGACAATGAGATAGCTCAGGTTTATAATAAAAACTTGTGTAGTTTCCAGCATTACCGGCTCAAGACTCTCAGGAGATTGAATTGTAGAGTTGGTATAAGCGTGCTACATAAACATTTGGGATTTATAGTCGTTGGAAATGGTCGCAAAACGTTCACCTTTCCGCTCATATAAAAAATAGATAAAGGTATTAAACTTGGAGAATGTTTTTATGGAACTGAGCTCACTAAAAGCTTTGCTTTGCACCATGCTATTTCAATTCAGTCTACCGAGTGCGATATTGACTTTTCCCCTAGCTCCACCACAATTTACTACCTTTCCCAATAATTCGATTCGAGATACTTTGGATTACACAATATCGTTAGATCATATGGCTTTCATCCCGAAACAAGCACCTATTGTGTCTCACTTTATTAGCTAATTAGCTACCCTATCGATCCCAGATATGAGTGATGTATTTGTAACTTACAGCAAGAAATATTTGGCTAGGACGTCCTAAGGAGTGGTGATATGTGTGTTTACAGCTACCAAGAGTTTTACAATGGCAGAGTATTCATTTTTGGCCCATTTTCATCCAAGAAATGCTGGACTGAACCTTTTATGACTGTGATATCATTATCGAATCTGAACTTCTCCAGTAGCTCTTGCACTACCTCCTTCAAGTTTATCATATCAGAATCGGTAATATAAACCTTGTTGACAAAGACAATTAGATTTTTTATATCGACTTGATTGTTCAAAAGGACCTGCTCCTTAGTTTTGTATGATGAACTGTTGGTGGTCGATACCACGAGAATGCTATCACTGGTCGAAAGAATAACCCCAGCTAACATGGCTTTGATGTAGTTGTGATACTTAGAACAGTCTATTAAGGAGTAGTTACGAGACTCTGTCTGGTATCCAATGTAGGCTGCTTCCAAAAGGATACCACTAATATTCTCTTTGGTTATACCGTCAATATTCCCATAACTATTGATATTGGACAATTCTTTAGACGCTTGGAATTGTAGAATGGCGACTACTAACGTTATCTTACCCTGATATTCCTAGTCAAGTAGACAGATATTTATTGAAGGTTTCTATTGGTGGTGGAGCTTTCAACCTTTTTATTGATAGGTATAGTTGATAAATTAACCTAAATGGTTGATGGGTGATTTGAACTTTACTTCAACTTGGATCATCGGGAAGATTGCCTATACGAAATATTTTGAATTTATACTTATAATTGAATACAAAGACGAATGGAGATGCGTTTTACAACTTCTATCAAGCTTGAGTTGATTGATAGAGTTTAAGGGTATTTTAGTCTGAAAGTACCTTTTAACCAATAGTTCGAAGGAATAGATTCCTTCTTCTTTAGTGTCTATCCTTCAACTGCTTACTTTAAATGGATGGATGGCATATCGAAGCTATATGTTAGAAATAAATGTAAGAGCTGGAATAACTTGACTTTAAACAAGTGTAAATAGCTGTAAAGGCCATCTCAATCCATTTTATTAGTTTACAAATGCCCACGTTACTATTTCAATTTCTTTCCTAAAAAGGATAATATTAGTTTAATTGTAACCTAGCCTTGATCGTGGGTTTTATGTTAGTTTTCTCCATCAAAAACTGTTTTATATATAAATGAAGTTTTCCGTAGCTGTTGTCCTTTCTATCCAATTTTTGTATACCTTGGATAGAAGCCAAGGATGGGTGATTGCAGTATATCACTTGTTAATGATAGTGAACTATTGCAGAAACACCTGACTTTCAAATAGAACGAGTCTCAAAGTTGAACAAAAGTAATCTAATCAAATGAAGCAGCATCCTTTTTCTAATATACTATAGAACTTTGGACTACCAACTTTAACTGTTTACAATGGATTGAGTACGATCAACGATTGCCAATATAAATAAATGAGAACCTACTTGTCGAAAGATGAGGTACCCCTACAAGCGCATATAAATAACGATCAAATATATTAAATGACTATCAGTTCATACTAAGTTTGTTGTTGTTATTTATCAATTTAGCTCTTCAGCTAAATCGTAATTGAATATATAATTATTTTATTTTTAACCTATATTGGCGCTACTATCCGACAATGTACTTTGAGTTATATGTTTCTATATCTTATATATAATTTCCGCTACTTTAAATTATTGCCAGCTCATTTGAATTTACCTGGGATTGATTGCCTATTATAGGTATAGTTTCCATTCATCTTGGATTCCAGCCCTCTAAACTGCTACTCTGTAGACTGATCGGGTTCCAACTTTGATAATAAACTGCTACAATCATACTTTGTCATCGGAAAGAATTCTCTTACATGTCGCCAAGCTATTATTTTCTTCAGAACTGCGATATATATTAGGATTTTCGCCCAGGGAAGAAGAGGAAGCCCTTTTTGTGTATTGATTTGGTTTTTGTTGGTTTTGAGAATCTTTTGGATCATCTTGGGATATAAATTGAGTTTGAATTATTTTAAGGCTTAAGATTCTTAACCTATAGTTTTGTGAGAATTAAGAGTTTTTATTATAAATTATAAATAATTCAATCACATCTATATTAGCCAGCCCACAACACGATACACATATCATGTCCCATGCCAAAGGACTCACCAAGTACAGTTGAGCCCACTCGACTGGGACTCTGAGCCAGTGATCAGACACTCGGTGAGGTTAACCAGCTAACATTTAATTTTTGATATAAAGTTTGGAAATAACCAAATCGCTACGATGTCTTGATAAGAAAAATTCCAAAATAAGCTTAATCTCTAAATGCACTTACTAATTATTAAAAAAAACTATACAATTCATATAGGTAAACCTTGCTAAAAAGCTGATATATTCTACCATCAATACATTAAAGAATATTGGAAGCGTAACGAGACCTTAGGAAGCGAACCATATAAAGGTGGTTGAAAATATGCTTAGAATATCAATCTCAAGATGAAAGCAGCTGTAGCATCTCTATACCTTTCACTGGTCTATACCCTCTACTTAGTCTCAGATATGCTCTCAATGATATCGGACTAAACTCCAGTGCTGATAACTTTAAGCAAGCAAACCTAAACTTCACAAGTCTTTGAATTTCGAGGTAGAACAGATAACAAGAGATCCCACAAGTAGGAAATTTCATTTAGAAATGATCCTAATACTAGAACTTTAAAGCCCATCAAGAACTGTGATTTACCGAAATGTAGTAATAAAGCACCACGAAATCAATTACATAAGCATGTCAATTTACCAATGACAAAATATATTTTGTAAATATGGACTTGAATTCTACAACTCTGATCATTACCCACAGGTAAAATTAGAGCTTACCAAAAATACTTTGCAAAAGTTTCGCAACAGGGCACACTAACCCAAGAAAAGCAGTTATAAACATCGCTCAACAAGTAAAACTTATAAAAATATAGTTCTAAAAATACTACAAATCACTGCTACGTTTTATTAAAGAAATTATACCATTATTTTGCTTTGGAATTTACATTGCATTGGCTATTCTGTTTGTTACATCCTTTTGAGTTGGATAAATAGCAGCACAGTATACTGCCAACTTGTGGAAGCTAATATGAATATTTTATAAAGTTAGTCAATTAAACCTTTTTATTTTCCAAATCCTTGGAGCTTTTTGCAAGAAAGTACAATGTTCTTCCACGAGTTAAAGGTACTATTAAAGTACTTGAAAGTTCCTACCTAATAAAATAAGAGCTTGTTTCAAGATGGTTAACATAAATTCGATTTAACTGCACCATAACTAATGATTTTAGCTATTTTAATGTATAATTAATTTGGGATTTAGAGTTTATTTTGAAATGGCTCTATTCCTAAGCTATATAGTTTATATATTTGTAAATTTAAAATAGTATACCATCTATGATATATATATTATTGTGATGGATTATATGGACTCAAAATAAGACTTTAGCTTTGGTGATTGGTGTTCTTTTTGTTTTGAATATGGGGATGATAGGCTTGCTAGATCAATTAGGATTAGAAATTGACATTATAATCCAGCCTAAATTGAAGTTTTGAGTGGAATAGTTTTCATATCACCTACTCGCAACTGTGTTCAATTATTGACCAAATATAGGTTTAGTCAAGATAACGAAATGAGAGATTACCACTACGAAGAATATAATTCATCATCACTTTTACCTTCGTCTGATATATCAACTCTGACCTAATCTCTAGATAAATTGACAAAGCTCAGTTCGCAACACTCTTGTACCATCTACAACACTAAGCCCAATGTAGAATTGCAATTTAGAAAATTTGCTCAAGTTGATTGACTTCGAGTTCAAGATGCACTACTGGGTCAAGAATTATACAGATAGCTATATTTGTTGGATTTTGAAAATAATGTTTTAGTGTATATACTGCTAAATACCATAAGTAACCTCGGTCACTACCTAGTATTTGTTGATAAGTCTAGTATAAAGTACGACAGCTCAAACTATAGAGGTTATGAGGAGCCTGAATACCTCTTCTTGAAATAGAGATATTTAGTTAATAACCAAGTTCAAGTTGGTGGACATTACTCAATTTTTTGATAAGCATTCATTTTTATTTCATCTTGTAATCTCGTACTCTAAACGAGTACGAGATACCTAAAGAAATGTTGGAGCATTTCCAAGACTTTGAGTTTATTTTGAACCCCTTGACGATTTTCAACTATCGACCGATGAGTAGATTCTCTTGATTAAAAAGCTTATACAATGAAAAAAGCACTCTGGGTACCCAGTTTAAGTATAGGAAAAATAATAGTAACGCTGAAGCTCAAATTAAAGCACCATGTACATTCACAAGAAGGTCCTCATGGCGACCTCAACTACTTTAAGAAGACCTTGGAATCCGACTTGTAAAGACCTGATAGTGTAGCAGTAGTGATTGAAGATCTTAAACTCGAACACGTTAAATTCATTGTAAAATGCCTTTATATCAAACACATCAACATCGACGCTATTCAAAAAATTACCTTTGGAGATGTCCTCAAAGCAGCTAACTAATCTAAGTAGCCAATTGAACCCATAGTGCTTCATATCAAAGCACTAACCCATCCACTTGAGCTGTTGAATATTTTCTATGATGCCGGTATTCAAGGTATACTATACAAAAAGATAGTTGAAGAGATCAAAGTAGATGCTGGCCAGGAGCTTGCAACTTTTGACAACTTCATCAAAAAGGTAAAGATGGGTTAGAAATGGAGTTTGAATTTCTAGATATATATAAATTTTGAGTTTTATTGGAAAATACTTGCCTTTTTAATATATAATAATAAATAGTAGCTCAACAAGTACTCTTTAAATAAAGTAAATGACTGCGTTAATTGATTGGTTTATATATTCACTAGGCTTTTGATAGTCATCATATTTTAAATGTTTTCAGCCGTTAAGTTAAATAGCAAAATATTGAACAGATTACTATAATTTGTAGCTATAGGTATAACTTAACTAGATTCTATGACTTATAGTATCAGCACCAATTGATTTATTTTAAACATGGATATACATATATAAATGAAGCCTGTCTATTTTCTGAGAGTGCCAACATTTTTACTTCACTATTGCATGAAAATAGCGATAGTTTTCTCAAACTTGAACAAGATCTCAGCTACCATTACTTATAGGATGTACAACTTGATCTCTGGTATACAGATTATTTCACCCTCCTCTTCATGGTACAGACTACTTCTGACACAAGGTTAAGACTAAGATGAACTCTAAACTATAGTTCTACTCAATTATTATAAAGGACATATACAGTTTATAGTGTAATTAAATTAAAAATGTATCAAAAGTCATTATAAACCGCGAATATAACAATAGTACATACATAAACAGATGGATCTATCTTAAACTCAACAGATAAACAAAAATAAAAATGTCATTGCGCGGAATCGAACCGCGGTCGTCACGGCCACAACGTGGAGTACTACCACTATACTACAATGACTATTTACTAGTTGACTTTTTAAAGTATGTACATATATAAATTAACTGTAGGGAGATGTATTTGGGTTTCAATGTTATTTTGCTATACTATCAGATTTAAAAGCTTGTATCCAAATCTTGCTGTTTTACTTTTACCATAGCATATTCAAGCATTTTTTGAAAAACCGATACATTTTTTAATTATAAGCACTCCTATCACTTCAAAACTTATACCCTCAAGTACCACCCCTTATAATCCAAACCCCAAGCAATTGGTACGAAAAAGAACCATACAAAACACTGGGAGTAGATCAAACTCCCTAAAGAATCGGGCATCCATTTTGACCATATAGCGAAATAAGCGGCGTCCCACAAGTTGGAGTACCCATTGACGTTATCCCTACCATCCCAAGGTACCCTTATGGAGGTGGCACTTCCCAGCAACATTTCTGACATAATATAAATCAATAAAGGGTTGGCACCTACTTTCAACATAGATTTGAAAATGAAGCGGATGATACAATACTGCGATTGTAGGAGCATCAATATATCGATAAGGTACATCAACAACGCTAGTAGAATAATGGAAATTCCGCCGGCCGCAAGTACAAAAGTTGGCGTCCACAAATTTTTACCGACTGGGATAATAGGGTCAAAGGCATAAGCAACAAACAGTAGGCCTAAACTGACCAATAATAGTTGTGTAGTCTTACGGAATTTAGAGGCTTCTGTAGTCAATTTCGATCGATTCTTACTTAGGTGGATGCCCACCATCATCCCCAGCCAGCAGCTGATACAGGCAGTGATCATGGACAAGAAGCCTTCAGGGTCGAACTGCTTGCCTTGGTAGTTGTGCGGCCTACCCCAGATGGCACTGTCGATATAACCTTCAGCTGAACATTCAGAAGTTAGAGAGCCTCTGCCGCATTCGGGAACATCCAAACCAAAAGTTATACCTAACCAGATAACTAGGGCTACTAGAGGGAATCCGTAGTAAAGATAATAGTATTTGAAGCCTTTCTTTGGAGCTTTCAAAGAACTTCTACACAGTATGAAACAAATTGAAGTAACCAAATAGCATAGCGCAAGTCGATGTAAAACTCCAACAAACCTATACATCTGCGCCAAGTCGGGACGGGTGAACGGGAATCCATTCAAAAAGGCACCGAAAGCCCACAATAACACCGAACGCTTAATTAACTTGTACCATAGTTTCCATCCCTTTAAGCTGGGATTAGATAGAGCTAAAGGTATAGCTAGACCCATGACAAAGATGAAGGCTGGAAATATCGAGTCGGCTATAGTAAAACCAAGCCACTCGGCATGAGAAATTTGAGGGAAGGGGTTTATAGTTTGGTAGTTGGTGGTTATCATCAGTATTATAGTTAAGCCTCTTAGCGCATCCAAAGAGAGTAGACGTTTAGGTTTGTCGTGAAGAGTTGGTACTTGAGCTTCTTTTTTTTCGGTTTCATCAATATACTGTTCTTCATCTTCTATCTCTACGACAGTATGTGTCTTAAGGCTAAAGTCTAAAGCTGGACTTACTTCATCAACTGTTACCTTCTCCAACATATTTTAAAAAAGTAAATTTGATATAAAGATAAATTATGAAGTTGCGGGATAAGCTCCATTTATATTACCTCTTACACCTTTATCCCAACTTTGAGATCTTTTACTGGTTTTCATAGTTTAATGATTGTCTATCCAACTTGTACTCGATAACTGCGTAAATTTACTTTATCAGGCAATTTAACGATACCCAGAATCATTCAAATTACCTTGCCTAAAACTTATTTCGCTGCAAAGCTTGTCATATACTATTGTCAAATTGAGTCCATATCCAAAACTAAACTCTTTTACTTGCCACTGTCTACTTCTAAAGACTCCATTGTAAAGCTATAGTAAACATCAAGTAGCCAAAGGTTTAAAATGCACATATACATAAAATTATTTAATTAAAAATGTTCATATTCGACAACTTATACTCTCAAATACCATCCCTTGTAATCCAAGAACCAAGCGACAGGGACAAAGAAGATCCAGATGAAGCACTGTGAGTAGATCATACTACCTAGGGAGTCGGGGATCCATCTAGACCAAATTGCAAAATAGGCGGTGTTCCATAAATCCAAGTGTCCATCGACATTATCTCTACCGTCCCAAGGCACTGTGATGGCGAAGGCACAGCCCAACAGCAGTTCTGACATTGTGTAGATGAGTAATGGATTAGCACCTACCTTCAACATGGATTTAAAGATGAAGCGCACAATACGATACTCCGATTCCAAAAGGTTCAAGATGTCAATGAGATACATAAGGAGAGACAGTAAAATTATAGTGAAGCCACCGGCGCACAAAGCGAAGGTAGGCGTCCACAACGGTTTGCCAACTGGGATGATGGGGTCGAAGGCGTAAGCAATAAATAAAAGACCTAGCGCAGTAAAAAGCAACTGTGTAGTTTTACGGAACTTGGCAGCTTCTGTAGTCAGCTTGGTACGATTCTTGGATAGGTGGATACCTACCATCATACCCAGCCAACAACTTATACAGGCCGGGATCATGGAAAGGAAACCTTCGGGATCAAACTGCTTGCCTTGGTAGTTGTGGCTTCTACCCCAAATAGCTGAATCAATGTAACCTTCGGCCGAACATTCGGGCGTCAACGAACCTCTACCGCACTCGGGGACATCCAAGCCGAAAGTTATGCCTAACCAGATGACTAAAGCGACTAATGGAAACCCGTAGTAAAGATAATAATATTTGAAGCCCTTCTTGGTAGCTTTCAAGGAGTCTCTACATAGGACGAAGAAGGCTGAAGTAACTAAATAACATAGGGCCAAACGGTGCAACACCCCAACGAATCTGTACTTCTGAGCTAGACCGGGGTGGTTGAAGGGGAATCCATTTAGGAAGGCGCCGATGGCCCATAGTAAGATGGAACGCTTAATCAACTTGTACCATAACTTCCACCCTTTCAAGTTGGGGTTGGATAGGGCCAAGGGTATAGCTAGACCCATGACGAATACAAAAGTTGGGAAGACAAAGTCAGCGATAGTAAAGCCGAACCATTCGGCATGCGAGATTTGGGGGAAAGGATTGATGGTCTGGTAGTTGGCGGTAATCATAAGAATGATCGTTAAGCCTCTTAGAACGTCGAGAGAAAGTAGACGTTTGGGCTTGTCGGGCAAAGGGGCGGGGACTTGCACTTCTTCACCTCCATCAACTTGCTTCTCTGGGTCGACGATCTCTACAACAGTATGGAGTTTGGGATCGAAGGCCTCTTCGACTTGGTCGACTGTTACCTTGGTTGCCATAATTTTGAGACTTACTGTTAAAAGTTTGAAAGGATGGGCAAGACTCTCGTTTATATAGTATCCTTTGACTCTCAACCTCAATTACGATTAGGATACCATTAAATTTAATCAATGAATGCAACTATCAAGTAGAAATTACCCAGCTACGTAATTTTACTATATAAAGTAAATGAACGTCGCCATAGGTCCCAGTCGAATTACCCTGCTTAAAACCTGCTCTATCACAAGGTGCGTTTAATGCCTTCGTTGTAAGGGTCTGTGACCCAATTTCGAACTTACTCCGCCTAAACTGTACCTCTTGCTAATGATTGCTTTATAAAGCTATAATGTTTGATACGAACTATAGCTTGAAGTTGGCAGCCATTCTATTTGTTAGGTAGAGGTAGTTGGACTACTGGCGATATTCCTACATCCACTTTATTAGCAACGCTTTAATATCAACACTTTTAGACTTAGTCCATCAGCATTGCTTACTCTTTAGCAAATTTGAGGTGAACTACAAAAAGTAATATTACAAAATGGGAGCTGCAACCTTGTGATCGATCATTGGAAGTTGCTGTAATAACTTGGGCAAGGCTTAAATAAGCTGTACGAGGTCATCTATTAGAATTCTGCTCAAAATCAGAATTTAGTTTTAGTCTTAACGCGCTGATCGAAAGATAGTTGTTCTGCCTATGTTAGGCTTTGCTTATTGTAACCAAAGTTTCGCATACCTGATAACGATCACAATCAACTTTTACATATCCCAGCAAAACGCTACTTGATATCTAATTCTGCTTAATGATCCTGAAACTGCAACAGGTACCAATTTTACTAAGGAGCTATTCTAATTTTACCACCATATTTGCTATACTAAATTTAACAGATGCTATTATAGAAAAAGTATCTTTATTTCATATAAGCCTCTTGCTCGAAATTCCAAGTTCTGTATTTTTGATTAGCTCATCTAGTCAACGTATCTAATGATCCTTTTCGTTATCTTTGGGTCATTCATATCAAATGTGATGGATGTAGTGATGTATTTCGAATTATAGGTCCTTAAAATATAGGTGTCGTAGTACAATGTCTTTGTTTCCATAGCGATTCTGATATCGAACCTCCATCTTTTGGAAACAGGGATTGAAGCACACCTCATCAAACTAATATATTCAAAGTATATAAGGATAGCGTTGAAAAATCTCTATACAGGTGTACTTCAACTGGGCAAAACCCAATTAACTTTAGATTTAAAACTGGGTTGGACAGTAGAGCACTCAAATAGTCCCGGTATTTAGCTGAGTTACTTTTGCTATTTTATTGAGATTTGGATATCGAACTTTAGCTTTTAATATCACTAAACTTTTATGCTTTGAACTACTGTTCGTTATTCAAGGTAACCGCTTTCCTTTGCATATTCCCTCCAAATGAAGAGTTGTCTGAAGTAGGATGGCTTTTCATATCGTTTACAAAAGAAATTAAGATATGCATATACTTTATGCTAATAAATATTATCAACTTAAATAGAGCTTGCAAATGTAAAGGGATATGAAGTTGATGGTGAAACTTGCAAAGAAAATAGCGAATGAAAGTATATTTTATTCAATCATAAAAATAGTACCTCAAACTTATAACAGCATACATGTATATGGATAACATACTATTCATTTCTATACTCTAAACTATATCAACTTCTACATAAAGAAGCTTTCAGCTTTCCAAATAATTTTGAAGGCCGTAAAACCTTCAAACCTTTTTTCCATCTCCATCCTAGCTTTTGGGTGGTAGCCTTCCTTTCCCTTTCCCTCTCTCTCTCCAAAAAACGTGCAGACGGGCCCAATAGCTTCCTAGATAACTTGGAATCCTTACGCTCATTCAACTGATGGATGACCTTCATCAGATCGTAACAGATTTCATCGTTGACCTTGGAGTCTTTCTTGTACTTGGAGTGGTTCAAGACAAAAGTTCTAGCAAAAGTAGCTCCCGTCATCAATTTCCCAGATGTTCTACGACGTATCAGATCAATATAAGGCTTTAGCCCAGCCAAGACGGAACTCTTCGTATTAATCTCATGCAAGTACCGATAGATCAATGGAATCAGCCCTACAAACTTACCATTCCCATTAAAGATGGCGTTGATGGACATAGGACTAGAGGTACAGCCGTCGTTACCTTGTATGTTGACTCTGAAATGGAATTTCTGTTTATTTATCGAATTTGGAATTTCAGCGACTTCAAAGTTCTTATCAACCTGGGACATGGGAATATACAGGTTCAACTTAAAGTGTAGGATAGTTCGAACTAATAAGTTGAGAATGATGGCGAAAGCAGCATTCTCAAAGTCGGTAAATTGGACATCCATAGTGCGAAACTCTACCCTCCAACCAATACCATCCAAATTGGAGTTAAGGGGTGGTGGTTTCAACCGAATTGACTGCCAGTTCGTACTTTGGATGTTCTCGAAGCAGCAATTACCTAAAGTACCGTCAGCTTCAACCTTCAGCCCATTTTCTTTTAGCATTTTTTGGCTGACCATCAATGGTTCCCTTAGGAAGAGATAGGCGAAATGCTTGGAAAGTTGGTCACCTACGTTGGCTTCCATTAACTTGGCGTAGGAATCACTATCAAAGGGGACGTCTAAATCGTTGTACTCTGACCTAAAATAGGGATGATTAGCTAGGTACAAAGAGCTGGGGCTCCATCGCGATTTGGCCAAGTAAGTAGGTGAATCTAAGGTGCGTTCAGCTGGTGTTCGATCGTCCACACTTTGACATAGTAAGCTCCACCTACAGTCGACGTCAGCTAGATACCCCTTAAATATAGGTGAGTTGGCTGTTAGTGCTAAGAAAATAGGTGCTAGTGGCATGAGTTGATCGTACACAAAGCGCGCCTCATCTAAACTTTTCAATTGGAAGGTGGTCTGTAAACTGCAGCTCGACATCCCGTAGTTAATGCTGTTGAAATTGATAAAGCTATCTACCGTAAACTTATCCTTATTTATAGGGATGTTGACATCTAGCCTATCTTGTCTTCGTTTTTGGATGTTTCTACTCAGCATCTGATATCGAAGATGAGGGTTTACAATGGCATTTACGTCGAACGGCTTTAACTCGTTAGTAATTTCGTTTACAACTGATGTTTGGCCTAGGGAAGGGAAAGTCGGTAAGCTGACTAGAATTTCCTCATTACCAAGCAGTGTTTCCACTTTCCTACGTCTATTCAACATACTGCTTTCGACTTCCAAAAGTGCTTCCAAGGAATCCTTATAAGGTGTACCAGGTATTCCTTCCAACATAAATTTTGAAAATTCGGGCCGCCATAGGCTGGATATTGGAGTTCCATTCAGTTTCCCTTGCTCTTCCTCATTCTGTAGTTCACCAAGTAGTCGATACGCTCTCAACGATGGGTAGGCTTTCTTGTCGGTTGGATTCAACTTCACTAGCAGGTATTCAACCTCTTCACCCCACAGTAATGGAAACTCCTCACCTTCATGATTCAGTCCCTTAACTTGAAATATACTAATTAGTTGTTCAATACCCAACCTTCGTATCTCTTTCGAATAGTTCCTAAGCTCTAACCAATCTACTAATCTAAACGCTTCTAAGAATCCCATCGCAAATTAACTTGAAGGAATGAGACCAACCAAAAAGTAAATTTTATACATATGTTGGATAGTTAAGTTGATCTGCAAGTTCCTATTTATTTTTATTAACGCCACGAGACATAGTATCTGTCAAAACATATAAGTTTCGACTATCTCCCCAAGTGTCTACAATTCACCTTTCCATAATACTCCAAATTTTCGAAAAACGTTCAGCTTGGAAATTTAAAATTGCAATTTCAAGTTGGAGGCAGATCATCGGGGTAATTTAGTCTTGAGTTTGGTGCACTACGATCCAAAACTATAGCATCAGCTTTCTTCTAGCTTTATACTGTTGATGCTGAACTGATATTTGAAATAGGAGTATAGTAATTTATCGATGCAATCACTTTGGAATGGTAAAGTCAATGGGAATTATAGATAAGTTGATGTTTGAAAGGAAATAAGATCAAAGATCAGGTTCAAGTTAGGAAAAAATACATCCATAAAAGAAACTATATCATTCAAAAAGTTGAACGGCTTTTGATGTATAATATTTCTGATCTTCAATTTCATAATGGTAAAAATAAAGGCTATCTAATAGAATTTAAAAACAAAAAGAGAGGGCTCGACTGGGAATCGAACCCAGGACCTCTCCCACCCTAAGGGAGAATTATACCACTAAACCATCGAGCCAACCATATCAACCCTTTTAAAGTAAGTATATATTAGATTTGACTTTAATGTAGTTTTGCAATTCATTCAAGATGCTATCGTCTTATCCAAAAATTATAGCATCAACGTGCTATAACTTTAGGCTTGGATTATAATTGTACATCTTATAGCGATGTAGAAATATACTAGTTAGTTTTTTATTTATAAACTAAAAGATTGCTGTAGGTTTCTGATATCGAGTACGTTCTACAACCCACTTTGTTACTATGCATCACAAGGTTTTAATATATGACATATGAAGTATATCTATATTTTATACTTATACACTATCTCTCTTTTATTTTTCTACTGTTGACTTTTATCCTCAATTAGGTATCTATAACTCTACCACATGCAAGCCAGTATTCAGGTATCCTCATTTCAATGTTTCCTCAATATTAGCCTAGTTTGAGTTTGTTATCTCTGGGTTCTAGTGCCACTTAAATCTTATAGTTGATACAGATATCCCATGTAAAATTGTGCCGATAGTTGATAATAAGCTTTAGGTTCAAACAAATAGATGGGAGTTCGAGACTGTACTAACAAGGTGAAGATGTATATTTGTAGCTTTACTTAGCAAGACTCTTTTGCCTAAATGCAAACTTAAATACACCAGAAGGTTTGGGATGTATGTAGTCTGGTCTACTGCTTTTCTATTTATTGACTTGAGTAACAGTGACTAGATCTCCAATAACTTATGCTTGCCAATTCTTTAGGATCTTTTCCTAATTTCGATTCTATCATCATAACTTGTTTTGAATTAATAGACAAATAATTGCAAACATATATATATATATATATATTTTTATAAATGTAAGTTATGTCAAACTATTTCAGAACATCTACTATAAACTTTGAATGTGAATAGTTTAGCCAACCATCTATCACCATAAAGTTCAAAAAATTTCTTTTCGAAACTGTACGTTTTACAAGTAACAAACTAGCAACCGACAATGCCGGGAGAACTTATTAGTGCCGTCAAGATAGCCGCTACCTACCGGTAACCCCATCAAAATTTTGTGCCTCAAACTAAAGTTATTTTAATGCCAGCAACGAGATCAAGTCGGTAGTCGAAGCCAAAGGTATCCATCCTACCTTGGTTGGCTTCCTAGCCAACGATGACCCAGCCGCCAAGATGTACGCTGATTGGACAGCCAAAACCTGCCAGGAAAGTGGCATTAACTTCGAACTACGTCAAGTTGATAAGCAAGACTTGGAGTCTAGATTGGTAGAGGCTAATTCCGACTCAAAAGTCCACGGAATTATTATCTACTACCCCGTCTTTGGTGATCGCCAGGTAAATTTCCATCTTTTAGATTTTGTATTTAAGTTTAACGTTGGTAAATTTTTAGGATCAGTACTTGCAAAACGTCGTTAGTGAGAAGAAAGACGTCGAAGGTTTATGCTTCAAGTACGTTTACAACATGTACCATAATATTAGGTATTTAGATGAACCTACCAACAATAATAAATGTATTGTACCTTGTACCCCCCTAGCTCTAGTCAAGGTAATCGATAAAGTTTATTGACTTGCCTTTTAACTTTTATAAATAGGTTTTGGAGCATGTAGGCGTCTACAACAAGGTATTGAGCTACGGTAACCGTCTGCATGGGCGTACCATCACCATCATCAACCGTAGTGAAGTGGTAGGCCGACCTCTAGCCGCTTTACTGGCTAACGACGGTGCCAAAGTCTACTCAGTCGACATCAACGACGTCCAAGAGTTCTCTAGAGGCGAGGGGTTGAAACTGCAGTTCCACCAGGTACCTTTCAATATATTTTTATACAATCGCCTAGCTAACTAACTACCTTGATTTTTAAAAATAGACTGTTACCAGTGAGCTGAAGATGGAAGATGCCGTTAAGATTAGTGACGTCGTCATCACCGGTGTTCCCAGCCCCAACTTCAAATTGCCAACTTCTTTATTGAAGGAAGGTTGTGTCGCCGTCAACTTCTCGACCTCCAAGAACTTTGAGGCTGATGTCAAGGACAAGGCCAGTATTTACGTCCCCTCTGTTGGTAAGATCACCATCGCCATGTTGGAACGTAATTTATTGCGTCTCTATGATTACTACCATGCCAACAACTGATGGGTCAAACTTAGCTACCGTTTCAAAGTTTTGGATTACAACCAAAGTATTTTTTATTGAGAGGATTTTTCCATTTAGACTAGTAAAAGGTACCTATATAGAAATAAACCATAAATATTTTGTATATTTTCCAAGTTTGTAATCAATGGAGTTGAATCCCTATATTTGCGTCGAAACATAATTTCAATAAATGTGTTTTTTGTTTGGCTGATATCTACTATTTTATACATATATACTTTACCTATACTCGAGTTTAAAATTTTTGATAGTGAATTTAAGTGCTGTGTTCAATATAGAACCCATATAATTCTTTCTAGCAAATTTAAAGATATAGCAATCGATAAATGTAAACTATATATACATTTAGACAATATATATTAGTTTACCATGCACTCCATAATTTAAAGTAGCAAATTTAATTTACACATAATCATCTATAGACTACTTTCTACCTCGTTCTATCTAAACTTTATCCATCAATTTTTCTTTACAAAACTTCAAGGGTTGAACAGATTATTACGCTTCATATCCAAGAAAGTCTGATAGGGAGGCTGGATGGGAGCTTGGCCTGGTTCCAAAGGTTGGTAAGCATCACCTTCCTTTTATAAAAATTAGTATAAGGATATTATTGAAAGCTACTGGAAGTGGGTAGGTCCGATTAGAGTCATAACCTTCCAAGTCGCCACATGATATGAAGGGAACGACCAGCCTATTTATTCCAACTAGTGGGTTGGTCTCCGAATCTAATATTCAAAAAATTAATTGGGTGAAAGATTAGGTTGTTGTTGTTAAGATGAAATATGTAGAGAGTTTACCGTATTGGGCATCCAACATGGAGTTGGTCATAGTTGGTTGGTAGCCTTCTGGAGGATTGAAGTTCCTACATACGATAAACGCCTCTATTATATATATGTTAGTTCGGGATGGATATGGTTGGTTGTTTAAATTTACCTACGGACGAATTTCTCGACGATCTAGGTTTAGCGATGGAAACTTCTTTGAAGAAAACTTTGAGTTGGGCGTGCATAAGGGATGTATCCCGTCCTCGAAAGATCTTGGCTACGAATGTACCCCCATTTTTAAGCACAAAGGTTGTGATGTTGAGGGCCTATAATAAAATTAGTGTTTGAGAGAAAGGAAGATAAAGTAACTGCCAAAAGAAGTTGAGCCTGCAAGTATTCATCGAGGTCGTGCATACCAGTTACTAAAATATAAATTTCATAGTAAATAATAAATTGTACCGTCAGGTGCACCATCACATACAACCAAATCTGCTAAACCCCCTTCGAAATGGTTGATTATCTCCTTTGCAGTTGAAGTTTTGGTGATATCCCCTTTCAGTTGGATAACGTTGGGGAGTGGAGCCTTTTTTATTTATCAATAAAACAAATTGAAACAACTTTACCATCTCTTGTAAGTCTACAGCTACTATCTTGGCTGGGGTGCCGTTTTCATTTCTAGATATATTTTAAAAAAGTAAATGAAAATTTATTAATATAGGATTGGATATAGGTGGTAAAGTTTTGTTGTAAAGAAAGCTTACGATAGAGTTTGACTTAAGACTTGAGACCAAGAACCAGGTGCTGCACATAGATCGACTACCTTGCTTACACCTAGTTTTTATTGAAAAATAGAAGGATAGGTTATAAATAAGATGGAGTGGAATAGCTACTGTACCTTCAAAAATGTTATACACCTCATCAACTTGAAGCAGCTTGAAAGCGGAGCGGGCACGGTACCCTCGCTCTTTAGCCAATCGGTAGTAGATATCTCGCTTATCCTTTGAACTCTTTCCCATACTTTCTCTACTTGTACTCTATCGATTATCTACAAAAATTGAAAGACAAGCTTGAGTTTTAAAAAATATAAAGTTCAAATGATTTGAGACTTCAACAATAAGTTATCGAAAAATTTGGTTATTTTGTTGACAAGTTGCTGAGACTAAGGAGAAGATTAGAAAGGGGAGCACTCAAAATATACCTTAAGCCAGTGCAAAAATATAAAAACATATGTCATTGCGCGGAATCGAACCGCGGTCGTCACGGCCACAACGTGGAGTACTACCACTATACTACAATGACTATTCGATGATAGATCTACTAGAATATCTACATATTATTGGTTTTCCAATTAGAATTCTTGTTGATTCAATAGTTCAGAATAGTAAACTCTATGAATTCATTTATCTATCAATAATAGTATATCTAGTAGAAAGTTATACTGAAATTAACTATAGTTTATTGATTCATATTTACTATACTTGGTAGTGCCGTGAATATATTTTTTAACATCTTGTAAGAAACTATTGTGTTTTTATCAAATAAGGATAAGATTGATACTATCAAATTAAAGTGTGGTAAATCGAAAATCCTTCATTTATATGTCAAAATAAAAGTGTGGTGAAAGTAGATACAGCGCAGTCGAACTTTTAATATATAGTGAGATACCTTTTATACTTTTTTAAAAACAGCAAATACTTAATAATATCCTATGTATATGGTATTTACTCATTATAAATACTCTTAACTACATCACAGGGAATAATGGTCAGTTTTGTTTGACAACTCATTGCAATTTATAGCCAGTTTGGCTATCAACACTCTTTGGAAACTTCAGCTTACATCGCCAATCGAAAGTAATAAAACTGTAAGCATCTTACAGTACTAGCCGTTTAAACTTAGATCAAAAGTTTATTATGTTTGTACAGGTGCCTATTTCCTCAAATGTAGCGCGTAGAGCTAGTCAAATATATAAAGGATTATCGTTGATGTACAGATTCTATGTTGTGTAATCAAATTCCTTTAGTCAAAAACTGGCTTTAACTTTGATTTATGGAAGCATACCATGTCTATTGAAATGAAAGGTGACGTCTTTATATAGTGTAAGTATATGCGATCAATAATTAGCTTAATCATCAGGCTTATATTAATATTTCGTCGGAATTAAAAGGTAGCTGATCATTATGATTCATATCTCAACTACGGAATGGACCGTACAATATAAAATATTTCGTCGTATAGTAACACTGATATAATCCTTTTAGTAACTTGGCTATGCCAATTGATGTATTTTATGGACATAGCCTAAGAAATCCTGTCAAAGCCAACTTTGATCCAAGGGGTATTTATCCGAGCCTAATAGAAACGCATTTATACCCGAGAATTTTACGGCTCCAATTGCACTAAACGCAAGGGCATCAACTCCACCACCAAACTGACCAATTAGCACACCAGCTGTTTTCGTTCAATCAATTAAACTTTCCAGCAAAAATTTTATAAATACCAACATTTTGCAAGCCTTCAACTTTCAAATACAAAAGAAATCCATCGATATGAGCCAAACCGCCAACCTGATAAAAGCAGCAGCCATAAGTTCAGCCATCACTGCACCTTTAGTATACGCTCTATTCAAAGGATTCGACGTCAAGAAGAAAGGAACCGAGAGCCTATCCTTACTCAAGGAGCACCAGGAGCTTAAGGCCAAACTCGGTGAAAGTGAAGTTAAAGTTAGCCAACTTAGCAAAGAATTGGAAGCCAACAAGAAGTCAGAGGAAGCCCTCAAGTTTTTGGAAGCCGACAACCAACGCCTAAGACAGGAGATTGAACTTTACACTTTGTCGGAAAAGGTCGAGCTTGAAGCCAAAGTTCAAAGCTTAATTGCTGAACTCAATGAAAATAGGGCCCAGTTTAAGGAACTCGAACAGACTAGTGGAAGTATAACCGATTTACAAAAGGCCATCGAAGAGAAAGAGAAGGTTATTCAAGTTTCTGAAGGTATAATAAGTAAGCTCAAGCAAGATGTCGAAATTGCTTCATCCAAAGTGAAAGCTTTGGAAACTGAGTTATCGACCTTATCCAAGAGCATTGAAGAGGCTACCAGCAAGAATGCTACTTTGGAAGCTACAATCAAAGAGCAGAAAACTGAGAAAACCAACTTATCTGCCCAATCTAAGGCTTCTAACGACAAAGCTACCAGCTTAGAGTCCCAGGTCAAAGAGTTGGAAGCTTCCACCACCAAACTCCAAGATGAATTGAAAGTCCAACAAGGTAACCATCCAAGAAGTCGAAAACCCTCAAATCCCAGCTCGATTCCTTAAACCAAACCATCCAGGAAAAGACTCAACTCGCTGACATGGTACCCTCGTTAGAGACCCAAAACCAAGACTTGCGCGCTGAAATCCAAGCTATCACTTTAAAGGACAAAGATCTAGAAGTTGAAGTCAGCGAGCTCAAGCAGAAATTGGCTGAACAAGCCCAAGTTAACGGAGATAATCAATCGACCAAGGACCAGTTAAGCCAGCTACAAAAAGATTTGGAAGCCAAGGTTCAAGAACTCGAACATAAGACTCAAGAACACAGCAAGGTGGAGCTTGAATTGAATGAAAAGTATGATAAGCTTAAAGGCCTGTACAGCAAGGCCCTAAAGGATCTCATGGAGGCTAAGTCTCAAGAGTCCAAATAGTTGAGTAACGGGTTCTAACTCTACACTTATAAATAGTACCGTCGATTTTTTACAAGATTTTTGTCCCCTGCGACTTTGACTAACAAGTTGGAAGCGTTCCCCTTTCTTCCCTTCATTCCACTCCTTTACCTTAGATTCTATACTGCTACATATATCAGTTTTTTAATAAAGATGTGAAGTTGTAGTTGATTGATAATTTTTGTTGCAACTGCTATTTCATATATATTTATACTGTACATATAAGCAAGTCACCATTTGCTTACATTTTCAAAATACTTGTCCTTCAATTCAACCTGACATTTATATAACTATACAAGTACTTTAGATCAAATCGAAAAGTCTTACTAGATTTATTATGATGGGACCTAATATACCTTTGAACTGTATGAAATAGTGACATATAGCGTTGGATGTAGTTTGAGTAAATGGGTTGAATTAAGTTGAAGGCTTTTGCAGTTTTATAACTGGCTATTTTGAAGGACAAGGGCCTACTTTCATAGACTCGATTCAGATGCTAAATAGTGGTGGTATTCATAAAGATTTTCAATTCGCTTATCCAGTTCAAAGCAGCTGTTTAGGTCTCTAATCGTCATCGAGAATGAAAAGTCAAGATTACGGAACTCTTTATACCTATCATCTAGCAAAGTTCTTTTCATATAATCCCTTACTTTCGATAAATCGAGTCAATTGATGAATGTGTTGGCTTATAGGTCTTATGGGGAAGTAGTGCCAACATTCGATTTATAGAACTCTTGTTTCGACGAAATAAGATATGCAAGGCTGGACTGCATTATAGTTTCCAACGTATATCAAAGCTATGTCCATCAGTCCTACCGATACACTATAGGATTTTTCTATTTTGTCAATTGCAAGCAAGCCTACAAGATAGTGAACTTGTTGCTAAAAGGTATTGAACATCACTTGATCAAATTAATTGGATTACAACTAAATATAGTCAATACATTAAAAAGGATAAATTGAGAAATTTGTAGTTACTCTTTTTCTTCAACAACCACTAGACACCTTTTCAAGTGATATAACACAGCATGCTAGAAAAATATGTAAATTTCCTATATGGGTAAACTACACACAAATTTCAATTTAAAAGATGTATATTAGCCCTCTTTACAATGACCTACGTTAGATATCTCGAAAAGCGCAAATCGGATCCATGAATTTAAAGATGTACAAAGTCGGTATAAAGTGGATAAATCGAGCAAATGTTCGCAGTTGCCTAAACTTTTAATAAATATATACTCCCATAACTTGCTAATACTTCCATAAACTATTACTTTGAGTACAAAACTCCCACCTAGCTTTCATATATAAATAGGGTGCATCCCATCCCATCTCCAAAACTTATCACCAAAAAATGAATTTCAAGTTCCTAACTAGCACCTTAGCTTTACTCCTCCTACAAGCTCAAGTCTCAAGCGTTAGCAACAAGGTCGTCGTCGGGTACTTTACCGACTGGGCCACTGACATCTTACCCCCCTCCAAAGTCAACTACTCCAAGTTAACCCACATCAACTTTGCCTTTGCTGTATTTACCGACAAGGATTTTGTACCCAAAATTGAGAACGAAGCCTTACTCAAGGACCTCGTACAGCGCGCTCACAGCTCTACTACGAAAGTTTTGATTTCGATCGGTGGTTGGGATGGGTCCAAATTCTTTTCCAAGATGGTATCGAAATCCTCTAACCGTGCCAAGTTCATCAAGGCAACCGTCAGCTTCCTTGACAAATTTAGCCTCGATGGGGTCGATTTAGATTGGGAGTACCCAGGACGTGAAGGTGCCGAAGGCAACATAATATCACCCAAGGATAGTGAAAACTATTTGTTGTTGCTCAAAGAGTTACGCACCGCTGTTAAAGACAAACTTATCACTGCTGCTGTCCGTGTTGAACCGTTCGATGGCCCCAAGGGCCCTCTCAAGGACGTCAAAGAGTATGCCAAAATATTCGACTTTATCAACGTCATGGCTTACGACATCAACGGTCCATGGTCTACTACCACCGGTCCAGTCTGCGGTTTGGATTTCGAAAAGGGCAAAGGAGAACAGAGCTCGGTTCGACAAGCTATTGGCGACTGGAACAAAGCTGGGTTCCCTAAAGAGAAATTGGTTGTAGGTGTTCCTTTCTACGGTTACGCCGAAGGAGTCAAAGATGACATGACTAAAACAGATCAGTACGTTAAGATTACTAACACTGCTCTACCTTCTTACGCCTATCATGATTTGTACGACAAAAAGGTTCTCGTCTCTGCTACTTCTCCTAATTCGGCTGATGGTTGGGTACGTAAATTCGACTCCAAGACTCAAACTCCTTGGTTGTTCAATACGAAAACTAAGACTTTCATTGGGTACGATGATGTGCAGTCTCTGAAAGCTAAAACCGACTTTGTACGTTGTAATGACTACCGTGGTGTCATGTTGTGGGCTTTGGATAATGATTTCAATGGCGAGCTTTTGGATGCCTTACAAAATGTACATAACCAAGATACTTGTTCTACCAAGTTGGCTCGGGCTGCCGTATATAATAGTAATGCTATTCCTACTAAAACTAGCGTTGAGAAGGTTGGTATTCCAGAAAAGGTCTCTAGAGAGTAGTTTCATTTGTAGTTATGTTTAGGGAAACTTATGTTGAGTTTTATGAAAAACAATAAACTAATTAATAGTCTCTGATTTATATAGTTTGAATTTTTTGTTATATGGTGATTCTTTTGTTGGTGATATATTTACATGCTATATATCCTTTGGAAAATAGGTACTAATAGTAAACAGTCATACAATCTCCTTGATACAAATTGTCAAATAAGTTGAAAGTACTTTAGAGAATTTATGGGAAATATATTTTACACTCAAGAAGCCTATAGTATTCATATCTAGAAGGTGTTCAATAGTATCTCCAATATTGGATACATTTCAAAGCTTTAATAGGTAGTTTTACAAAATTTTACCCTTGTAAGTTCATCATACGGAGTGCCTTCAAGAACTGATTTTGATCAACTTTTTCCAAATTTACAAGCCTACTTCAAAAATTGGACTTTGAAAGCAGTTCTAAAACTTTTTACAAAGCAACTAGAAAGATGGCTGACAAGGTAATCAAAGTATCTATACATCCTAAAAACAAATTTTCAATATTTAGGATGAAATTAAAAAGGACTTGGAAGTTTTCAAGAACCTGTTGAACACAATACCCTCCAAATACTACATATCCGATCCAGTCGATGACTTGACCGAGCCAGTATATATTCAACTATCTTTCAACTAACATAACCCAACTTTAGAGTTTAAAGCCAGCTTACCTACGAGGCAAAACCGACAAGAGTGAGATTAAGAAGAAGGCTCAGGAGTCCAAGCGAGTCAAGGTTGATAAGTTAATATTTAATTTTTCTAACTTTTAATAAAGTTGGATCCCGATAACAAGGAGGACACGATAACCGTTGTTGAAAAGCATATTGTAGCTAAGAAAAGGATGCTAGATAGTCTCAAGATTAAGACTGCAGAAGAGGAAGAAGAGGAAGAGGAAAGTGAGGAAGAGGAGGAGGATAGCGAATTAGAAGAAAGTGACGAGGAAGACGAAGAGTCTGAAGAAGCTGAGAATGAAGATAGTGAAAATGAAGTTGAAGATGAAAGTGAAGAGGAGGAAAATTCAGCTGAAGATTCAGATAACGATGACTCTGACTCCGAAGCCGAAGAAGATTTAAATTCGGAAGCTAAAGTAGAGCTAAGTGACTCTTTGAAAAGTCTAACACTAGGTAAACAAAATTTATTCTCACAAATATTAACCTATATTCCAGTCAGCCAAGGTAAAGTTGTGGCTAGTGACACAAGCGATAAAGCACAACTGCATCAAAAGCTCAAGGACAAGATCCAGAAGCTTCGTGACCAACGTAAAGCCGACGATCCTAAACGCAAACTCGCTATCAAAGCCAAACGCGAGAAAAAGAAGGCATCCAAGTTGGAGCAGAAGAAGAAGAACAAGGATAAGGCCTCTTCCAAGTCGGTCCCTGAAAAAGTAAATTTCCAACTACTTTTAGCGTATTTATTTAACAACTATCAATATTTTTAGGTCTTGGTTGACGAATCGTTCTTGAAGGAGAAGGTAAAAAATTTCACTGTTTTTAGGTGGTGGTTAATAATTATTTTTTAGAAGGAAACTAAGAAAGGAACTAATACCGTCAACATGGATGGCGACGTCAAGTTCGGTAAGTTCAACTTCCAAGGTATCGAGAAAAAGAAGAAGGGTCCCTCCACCGCTAAGCAGTTACTTCAGAAGGTAACTTTCGTTTCCATTCTCTCACTAACCTCCATATCCCAAAATTTTAGGTCGAAACCGACAAAGAAAACCTGGCTAAACTTAAGAAGGTCGATAAACAAAAGGTAAGCTGCACCCATCCAAAATTTTAAATTTCCAAACTTAATCAACTTACACTCTTACTCTCCATAGGCCGAAGCCTTAGAAAAGAAGACTTTGGAACAGAAGGCCTTGCAGCTAGCTACTGGTGAGAAGGTGAAGGACGACCCCAAGTTGTTGAAGAAGACTATTAAGAGAGAGCTGCAGAAGAAGAACAAAAGCTCCAAGGAATGGTAAAGTTGTTTTTTAAAATGCCATCCATAACCGATTTTTATTTCTATCTCTACTCTTTAGGATCGACCGTAAGAGTAAGATCAAGGAGGACGAAGCCAAGAAACAGAAGAAGCGTACCGAGAACTTACAGGCCCGTATCGACTCCAAAAAGCACAAAGGGAACCCCAGCAAATCCAAGGGAAAATCCAAGGGGAAGGGTAGAAAGTAAGAGGAGACGAAATGAAGTTTGGTTAAGATGATCCGTAGGGTTTCGGTTGAAGATAATAAAATAGATTTTTGGGTTTGACAACTCGAATTATATATTTAAATGTCTGTGTTTTCTTTGATACTTGTTTTAACGACAAGTATATTACATATGAATTGAACTTACCTATCAAATTTCCATTACAATTTGATTATTATATGAAATATACAGTTAAAATAGTCTTATAGATCAATTTAAATATCTCGCATTTATTAATTAGTACAGTTAAGCATGGCCACAGTAGATGGTGTTTCCATTCTGGACACAGACCGAAGCACCGGCACAAGTTTGAGTGATCCACTTGCCGAAAACGCACTGGTAGAAGGTGGGGCCCTTGTCGGTGGCACATTTATAAGAACCATCAGTACAAGATCCAGTAGGTTGAGGGGCACTACTGCTGGTAGCGACGCTGGTTGAAGAAACTGGCTTGGAGCTCGAAGTGACTACACTGGAGCTAGTAACTGCGGTAGTAGTAGGTACTTTGGAGGTAGACGATACGGTAGAAGTAGGGGGAGGGGTAGTAGTATCACAAGAGCCTGTGTTGAAGACGTTCTGCAAAGCAGTCAGCAATTCGTTGTTGTAGTCGTTATCCAAGGCCCACAGCATAGCACCACGGTACCCGTTGCATCGTACGTGGTCAGTCTTGGATTTCAAAGATTGAATATCATCATAAGCGATATAGGTCTTGGAGTTCTTGTTGAAGACCCAAGGAGTCTGGGTAATAGGATCGAACTTGCGGATCCAACCAGCGGCTGTGTTGGCTTGGAGAGAAGAAGTTAAAACGTTCTTCTCAAACAAGTCGTGGTAGGCGTAGCTAGGCAAAGCATTGTTGGTGATTGGGGCGTATTGGTCGGTGTTGGTCATATCGATACCTACACCTTCAGCGTAACCGTAGAAAGGAACACCTACTACCATCTTATTGTTGGGGAAACCGGCTGCACCCCAAGCTTTGAGGGCTTGCTTTACACTGAAAGGCTCACCTTTGCCGGGCTGGTAATCTAAGCCACCTACAGGACCGGTGGTGGTAGACCAAGGTCCATTCAAATCGTAGCACATGACGTTGATGAAGTCAAACAGCTTGGCGAATTCAGAGACATCCTTAACGGGGCCGTTGGGGCCATCGAAAGGTTGGATACGTACGGCAGCCGTCAACAATTTAGTACCGATAGCAGCTCTTACTTCCTTGAGGAAAGTCAAGTAGTTGGCGGTATCTTGAGGCGAGATGATGTTGCCTTCTGCACCTTCACGCCCCGGGTACTCCCAGTCGAAATCTACACCATCCAAGTTGTAGGTGTTGATGAAATCCACCGTGTTCTTAATAAAGGTGGCACGGTTAGCAGCGCTAGCGACCATAGGACTGAAGTACTTGGATCCAGTCCATCCACCAATACTAATCAAAGTTTTGGTGTTGCCAGCGTGGGCTCTAGTGACTAAATCTTTCAACGTAGAACCGCTATCGATCTTGGGCTTATAATCCTTGTCGTCGAAGAGGGCAAAGGCGTAGTTGATATGAGTTAGCTTAGAATAGTCGACCTTGGAGGCTGGAAGGATGTCCAAAGTCCAATCGGAAAAGTACCCGACGACTACTTTGTCGCTTTGACCCAAGACTGAAAGCTGTAGGCAGAAAAAGGCGAATGTAGTGGCTACCGATTTGAATCCCATTGTTGGTTGAGAACTTTTGATAATTGTTTTTGGAGTGGTAGAGCTGACTTTTATACCTCTTTAAAGATCTTGAATAGACTATACTTTGCTAATATATGTATTTGGTAATATTTCCTTTAGATTTGTCTTTTTATTAGTTGGATACCTTTACAAGAACCTGAGCGCTACCAACCTGTGCCAGGTACATGACTTGAATTAAATGGATCAAAGTCCTCATAGGTGGTTAGAGGGAACATGCACTTCTTGGATAATAATATTACTTGCACCGCTGCCTTGGGTCCGACCTAAAGTCTATACGCCATTTCTTTATTGCGAGCCTTTTATCTAATTTATTCCATTCATTTGTTGAAGCACCTGGGCGACTTGATGCCTGCCTGACCTCTAAATTTTTATTGTAGGGGGGAAAGTTGTATAACGTGATACTGCCTTTGATCCTTGCTTTGATGGAAAAACTTGGCCTCTTACATGCAAGTAAAATTATTTCTAGTAATATTGTAATTTTGGTTGCTTTAGGCATCTAGATGCTAGCACCTGGTCTATTCATATGGTAGATCTATGTCACCTGGATAGATAAATCGCTAAAATTTGAGGATGGTAAATGAAAGGCTAGTCAGGTTGTATACGATGTTATAGATACAGTCATTCACATATATATGTAATGTAGGAGGTATTTATTTGTAGATTCGCATCTCAGCGATAATGGGGTTTGCCCTTTTCATCTGCTGCACTGCTATGTATAGTAATATTTTAATTTAACATGTTTACTGCTTTATAGTTGTGGTGCTGTATAATAGAAATGTTATTTTACTATATAGAGGAGGATTATAGCAGCTTTGGTATGTTCAGATATCCCTTATCTATGTGACGCAAGAATGACACCTAGTTATACTGAATCTGCTGCTTTAAAATTGTGGTGTTGTATAGCAAATATTAGTATACTGTATCTAGGAAGACTTTAAATTAGTAGATGATTCTGACATATAATGGCTTTAGCTTATACAGGTGTTTCTTATCTATACGGTACGAAGCTGACGCAAGGTCATTAGTTAGTCAAGTGTATATACTTTTAATTATAGGCCATCAGTTTATTAATTGGTGCCTGTAAATTGTAAAGTCCAAAAAGGTACTATCTGCAAATAGAGAAAAGCTTATTACTGATATATATTCTATATGTATCCTTACATTGACATTAAAAGTATAAATTATAACAATATGCAAATTGTATCTAAAAGCTACCAAAGAAGCGAATTTCAAAGTATTCAAGTATATTTACATATATATAAATTTAACGTACTTTTATAATCAATTTAATAAACTTTCAAGTTGAAAATACTTCAAAACCTTTTAATATTAATTGAATACTAAGAAATATAACTATAAATTTGAGCAAATCTATTTACTAAACTAAAGCCAAGTTCTATTATATAATCGTTAAAGTTTACCTTGGAAGTTGGTTAAATTTTGGATGGCTTGATTCAAGAGAACAGAAATCTGAAAAGCTACTGATTGGCTGATTATCCAATCCATCAAAATTTCCAAATCGACCCAAATGGTGACAGTTCAAAACTGTTGTCAAAGCTCCAAGCTCTTGAAGCCTTTACCAAGTCAAATTGTCTTTACCAACTCCTACACTAGTTTTAATACCTCCCAGTAGTCTTTAAGCCAGCATCAATATAATATAATCTTAAAATATATGAATATGGTAGACAGGTATCCAAAACTTCCAAGACCTTTCAAAGTCTTATTGGTAGGCGCGGGAGGTATAGGTTGTGAAGTTCTAAAGAACTTGGTCATTTCCGGGTTTAATGATATTGAACTGGTAATGTATTTGCATATTTATAATTAATTTTAATATTATTGTTATTTAGGTGGATTTAGATACGATAGATATAAGTAACTTGAACCGACAGTTTCTATTCAATTTAAGTCATGTCAACCAGCCAAAGGCTACCGTAACTACAACTATCCAAAAGCTATTCTTATCAATGCAATTAAAATCTAATAGGTTGCTGCCGAAACGGTACTAAAATTCAACCCATCCGTCAAAATAGTATCCCATCATAACGATATAAAGGATAAAAAGTTCGACTTGACTTGGTTCAAGACGTTCGACTTGTGTATAAATGCTTTAGATAATTTGGGTAAAGATTACTATAGAGCATTATTAATATGTTGAAATTTAGATGCTAGGAGATATGTAAACCGTATCTGCCTTTTAATTAACCTACCACTAATCGAAAGTGGTTCGGCTGGTTACCAAGGTCAAACTACATTGATATTGAAGGTAAATATCTGAACAGCTCTAGTAATGATAAAATTTGTTTAACAGGGGAAAACGGAATGCTTCGAATGTGTTGAAAAAGAAAGTGGAAAAACGTTCCCAGTTTGTACTATTCGACTCAATCCAACTTTACCAATTCATTGCATTGTATGGGCAAAGACGTACCTACTAAAGTAAATAATCTTTTATAATGTCTTTTAATCTTATTTTTTTAAAAGCCAACTTTTCGGCGATGAAGACAAGTTAGATTTAGAAAGTATCGATAACACCGAATTGAGCAAAGTCGAAGAGTTGCAGTTGGAGCAGGAAGCTATCGACGCCATCAAAACTCTATTCGATGAGCCTTATAAGGTCGTCCAAGGTATCATAAGCAAAGTTTTTATAAACGATATCGTCAAGATCAGCCAGTTCGAAGAGGTTTGGAAAGATAAGGTCAAGCCTGTCCCCCTAGATTGGAATTACTTGGAGACTTTAGATACTGCTGATGTTACGGATTGGGGTATCGAATCAAAGTTGGCTCAGGATAAACCTACTTTGGAACAAAGTTACCTACTGTTCTATAAGAGGTAATTTAGCTTGCATTTTAAGTATATCTATTTATAACCTTCTTTAGCTGCACCGAACTATGTCAAAGGATTGTGCAGTTACGTCAAATGGATTCTGAGGCGTACCTAAGTTTCGATAAAGACGATGCTTCGGTTTTAAATTTCGTCGCTGCGGCTGCCAACCTACGTGCTACCACCTTCCACATAGATCCGACTTCTGTATTCGATATAAAAGGTAAATCAACCAACTGACCTGACTATGTACTTATTTTACAAATTTATAGCGATGGCCGGAAATATCATCCCAGCCATAGCTACCACCAATGCCATAGTGGCAGCTGCCGTCGTCATGCAAGCTACCCACCTTGTATACCAAGATGCCCAGAAATGTAGAAATCTCTTCATAGCCACTAGTTCCAAGCATACCAAGATTTTGATAGATGAAACACCCTACCGACTTAGTAACTTCAACTGTAGAACTTGCCAGAACTTACCACAAATTGTAAGCTTGAGTGGCGATTTAACTTTCGATGTCTTTGTTAAATTGATCTGTGAAAGGATCTTAGAGCTGGTAGATCCCACCAAGTTGGATATATCGTTGGATGAGGTTTTGGCTTCGATAACGGTAGTCGAAGGCACAAGGTAACTTAAACATCTAAAAGCATCCTCCATCTCATTAAACTCTACCTATAGAGAGCTTTTTGATCCTGACTCAGACTACCTACCTACCAAAAAGTTGATAGACATGGGTATCGTTGACCGTAGCAATTTAACTCTGAGTTTTGATATTGATAATATTCAACCTATATATATCTACGTTGACAAGGTAGGTATCAGTGTTGGAGATATGGATGTTCAGTTTAAATTCGATTTGAAACGGGATATTGATGCTGTAGATGAGGATGACAATATTGACGAGGTTGATGAGGAGAATTTGGAAATTTTGGATAAAAAGGTAAAGAGTAAATCTGTAGATTCGGTTAGTGAATTGGTTGGTGATATTACTAAAGGTATCCAGGATTTAGGTGCCGTTGTTATTGAAGGGGGATATGACTCCGACATCATTATGTTGGACTAAGATACTTTAAATAAATATATGACTCTGGCCTAAAATGAATAGCTTATCGATGACTCAAATTTTTACAAAATATACTGCTTTTCTTTTTATAGTGCTTTTGATCTTACCATATAAAGCCTGTACATTTGCATTTTTTCATTCAAGTTACATACTTTCCAGTTCAAATATCTAAGCTTCTAGTGCTTCTATACGAAAAGAGATGGGTATAGTTTCTACATTTTGGGAGTCAATGGCAATAACTTTAGCTTGCTTTGAACGTCAACAGAGGGCTAAAGTGTTGGTCAATTTAAATTCATATATAATAGTGGTCTTATTTTATGGCTCTTAAAAAGCTCTACCTGTGTAATAGTATAGTTTTTATAGCGTTAAATAAAAATATAGGTATGGGATAAATTGATTTATATATAGACTTTATTGCTATTGCTGATCTAAAGAAATCTAAAGGTAAGGTCGAACGTATCTATTCTCTAAGTCAAACTTGATCGGTTGTTGGGGTGGCAAACTTACACTTGCACTAGCAGAGCTCTTACTGGTAGAAATCACTGAAGCAGTAGCCTTGGATTTCACAGTTATAGAAGAAGTTGGTCTCAAGTAAGAAGCTTTTGAAGGGGTAGAAGTAGGATCTAGTACGGTCGAAGTTGAACTGACAGCAAGTCTGGATGAAGTTTTAGGTCTCATGTAGGGCTCGATCTTCGAACTAGATTCCGCAATTAAACTACTAGGCTTTATGGTCAAAGTCGCCGTAGGTAAAGTAGATTTACTGGGACTCAAAGGCATACTTGTAACTACTCCCAAAACTGAAGTGGGTCTAACGTACTCCATGAAGCTGGTGTTGGGGCTGTGGGCTCCACTATACAGATTTTTAGACTGAGAGCTAGAAGTAGAGCTAGGAGGCAGTTGATTTAAAGTAGTAGTAATTACTATCACCTTACGTATAGTTACTTTGATAGGTTTATCTACATAGCTGGGGGCGGTGGGGTGTGGATTGTAGGTATTAAGTACGGAAGACATGGACGTAGATGTCGATACCAAAGTAGAAATCAAAGTGGAGGTTACGATGGTCGGTTTGGAGATCGATGTAGATGTCGATGTAGGCAACCCTTTAATTGACGTTGAAGTAGGTTTTGGTGGGGATGCGATTGGAGATGAGGACGATACAGATACTCGAGCTGTTGAACTTGGGCTCGGTTTCGGGCTGGGGCTGGGATTAAGGCTTGGATTAGGGTTCAAGCTAGGACTGGAACTCGGTTTTGGGATTGAACTGAGACTTGGTTTTGGGACGGGACTGGGGCTAGGCTTCGGGATTGGACTAGGGCTCGGTTTAACTTCACCTCCACACTGCACAGTAAACCCAGGGCAGTTTTCCTTACACTTGATAAAGTTTTGAACCCAGTAGTTGACCCCCTTACTGTTAACTAGACCAAACCCGACGTGTGAGTAATCAGGTCTCAGTATATTCGCTCGATGGCCAGGGGATTCCATCCATTGTTTCATAACTTCTTGGACAGTAGGCTGACCGAAAGCTATGTTTTCACCTACCATTGTCCATTTGATGGAATTTGGAGTTACACGTTGGCCGGGGGTAGTTCCATCAATGGCGTGACTTATCTCCACCTTGTTACGATTACTGTTGTGGTTGGCTAAAGTCTGACCGTACTTTTGAGCTACGTCGCTCAATCTAGGGTCGATCAACAGTGGAGTCAAGCTGGCTTTAGCCCGCTCAGTGTTTATGAGACACAACATGCCGTTTAATGACTGCCCTTGGCATAAGGTGAGATTGAAAAGTATTAATTGGAGTAGGAACGTGAACTTTAGGTTGGTCATCGTAATGCTAGGGATGCTAAATACAAAGTATCAAACTTTGCTTCGTTTTCGTTGGGTAAGTGGCAATAAAAGTCGATATATCTACTAAAGTATCAAACTTCGTAGGTAGTCTGCAAAATGGTTATTTAAAAAAATTGGTATACTTTCCGACTTATAAGTTTGTCGATACATTATAAAGGTAGTCGCCATCTTTTCATTAATCCGCAATTAATATTGGTTTTGGGGGTTCTTGAAGGTAGGTACGGTGGGAGTATGTATCAGTATCCCATACCAATACATTGTATAAGGCTGAGGGTATCAGTACCCATTTTTAAGGGATATAAATGTAATATATTTTGGAAACCCTCTAAATTTGTTTGCTTCATTAGCTTCCTAGCTTTTGGCACATTTTCAGATGAATGTTTGCATTTTTCAAGCTATATCAGTACACATTATAACTAAGTTCTGGAACTAAATTATCGATGGTCAAAGTGAAAGTTTGGCTTCGTAACTATTCTCTTCACTGCACTCACCTATACGATGCCTTTTTGAATAGCCTAGTTAAATCTTATAAGAAGTATTTCATTGTTTGAGTTTAATTAATTGATGATTAAACATTATCGTGGCTACCTCATGTCTTATATAAAGTATCTGTACTAGATCCTACCTACTTTAAACAGTATTCAAAAGTAGGGATCTTTTTAAACATACCTCGTACTATATACCACGGTTAGTTGATATAGATTTGCGCCACAACATCAAAAAACGTTTCGTTTACTAGAAAGAATAGATGCTTTTCAAACTTTGTCGATATTCTTTATGTAAGATCATAGTCTCTCCCCAAACTAGAAGCTTTTTGAGCTTGTCCATTTTCTGAAGGTTGGATCCTACTCAGTATCTATTAGTAAATGGAATAGAAAAATGGAGGTTTGCAGTAAAACTTTTGTAAAGGATGTATACCAGTAAACCCAAATACATTTATGAAAAGGCTGTTAAGTCTAGGTGAATGTATAGATACATTGGGTAGTTTCCACTATGAGCTTTATTCAGTGGGATATTCCTTTCTAATAATTTTATATCAAAGTCAATGCTAAGAAACTTTGTGGTTGATTAACAAATGAAGGTAGGATGAAAAGGAACACTGTCTATGTTCCTAAATAAATATACTAATTTATATCTTATGAATATAGAATTAAGAAGTTTATTTTGGGATGAGGATAGTAAAAAGTTTACACCCCATACCGAAAGTTTATTAAATTAATCGATTCAAATAGCTTGAGGAATGGAATTTTCCAAAGTGGTATGCCTAACATGCTAGTATGTTTCAGTTACAAGGTCAATATAAATGATACATTAGAAATGGTAATATAGATGTAGGGACTATAGCGCTGTTACCCATACCAAATTCAAGTTTTAAAGGGTCATTGAACCCAAAGTAAATGAAACCTTTGGCACAATAGATAAAACTAGCGGTTTTTCTATACCTTCTTTCAAAGGTTTCTTTTACATAAAAGAAAGCACCATTCGTTTCAAAATTGCTTTTTGAAAAACTTTTAATTTTATATCTACTAGCTGGTACTGGTATTTTAAAATAGTAACGACTTAGTCAAAGGTAAAGAATAGGGATAAAGATTAAGTTATTTGACGAATCGAAGATAAAGGAAGGATATATTATAAAGGCAAGCCCTACTCAACGACCTAATTACCAGCATTGCAAAGATGGCACTTGACGTCCCAAAACCCAGCTACCAACGCAATTCAGCCAACTCGGACCGACTATCGCAACTATTAGCCAACACCTTGATGGTGGGGCAGTACATGGAGTTCGAAAACGAGAAGGAAGGGTTGATCCAAGTCCCCTTCGAACAGCGCACCTTACCAACCGAAGAGAAGATCGACTGTCGCATCAACGAACTTAACAAGCAGTTGGAGGAGGAACTCAACAAATTTCGACTGTCTAATTCTTCCAAGAAGGACAATAGTCGTACCAGCGAAAACAGCTGGACGAAACAGATTCGTAACTCATTGTTCCCCAAACCAAGATCCAACTCGTCGACCCATAACTTCAAGGATTTGGAGAAGCAAACCCGTAAGCGCTTCAACTTGAAATGCCTCATCTTGATGGTGGTTACTGTCCTGCTGTTGATTTTGTTTTTGACGATCACGTTGGTATTTGCCATCAACAAGAACTACCCCGACCAAACGCATACTTCCTCCTTATTGGAACATGAGGAAGGCTTACAACCGCCGACTGAGACCTGTAGCCAGGTTTTGAAATGTTTTAACGATGGTAAGCTAGTTATGTTGAATGGGAATTGTGTCTGTTTGTGCCCTAAAGACTTGACCGGATTGGATTGTAGGAGTAAGTAGCCTATAGTATATATATATTTACTAATATTTTTATAGCTTTTATAGCGCAGCCTCCGACCAAGGGTTAGAGTTAAATTAAGCTGAGCTGAATGTTGAACTGGTGGCAATGTTTGAACTATATACTAATGATAATAAATTTGGATAACTTCATTGTAGAGTATCGTGTACTTTGTTTGAAATGATTTGATTCTCATTTAAATACTTTGAAAAACTAGTATGTATCTTTTGACTCTTGAGTTGATTGCTAATTTCACATTGAAATTAGTGCTAATTTGGAAGAATACTAATTTTGAAGTTACATCGATCGAGATTTTAATTGCAAACTTTTTTGTATGATCTTTAATTTTGAGCAGTTCTAGTTCTTTTACTAAACTAATTCCAACTTGACTAGATGTATATGGATAGTATATTGTTAGATTGGGATTTAACTTATCTTTTTAGATCCTTATAAACACTTTAAATTTCTGTCCATATGAGTAGATGTGCTTCTTATTTAGAGTCAAATATATATATATCTCTGTAAAGATACTGTCCAAACTGCATTTCTCATAGCCATAAAGATTTGTTGTCCTCAATACCTATATATTCCCATTTACCTTTATTTGGTTTCGTTAGCTTGGTTATCGAGTAGTGCCTGTTTGAACTTAACTAAGCTTGCAGGGCAAGAGATCTATAAAGCTTTTGCAAATGTACTTTGAAATTTTGAAAAGCATAAGCAATCATCTGTTTATAATTAATTGCAACATAGCCTTAAAATCTGATGATAAAACTAACGGTCATTTGGGAACAATATCCTAAAGTGCAAAATTGATTCCAATCTAAAGCATCAAGCCAAAAATTTTAGCTTTCTCTTTATTCCAAAAAGAACTTGACTACCGATGCAAATAACGCCAGCCAAACTATCGTCTTTAATAAACATCCAGCTCAGTGAAGTTAAGGAGATCAATTTGAAAGCTAAAGAGATCAACCACGTCGAAGATATTAGTTGTTGTACCAACTTACTACGCCTCAACTTGAGTCATAACCAACTAAACGATGTAGGACAGTTGCAAGGTATAATCTACTTAAAAAGCTTAACTTGGTTACATTTGGGTAATAATCAGCTTAAAGAACTGGAAGTCTTTCAAAATTTGACCAACCTCATAACTTTAAATTTGTCCAATAACCAATTAGTTAGAGTACCTAACAGTCTGAGTAGCTGTAAGAGCTTGAAAGCTTTGATTATAAATGATAACGAATTGAAAAGTGTCGACAACTTACGCAACCTTACCAGTTTGAACACCTTAGTAATCTCCAACAATCCTTTGGCCTCCAACCCTACCTTGACGAAACTAGTCAACTTGACCAAATTGTCGATAAGTAACTGTAACTTGAAGTCGTTCCCCAACTTGCAGAACCTGGCACTACTCAAGGAGTTACGCTTGAACAACAACAAACTTATTAGTCTACCCGAAACTTTAGTCAACTGTAGTTCGTTAAACATATTGATTTTGGCCAACAACCTGGTGGCTGAATTTAGGTAATTTAATGTTTTTTAGAAAATTTATTTATGTTATTTATTAGTGACATAGAAATTCTAAGTAAACTGCTGTACTTGAACGAAGTCAACTTTACTAACAACCCTATCCACGAGTTAACCGATTACGACGAAAAAGTACATTTTTATATTCTACTAAACAACATTAACCCCATCTGTTCTTATTTTTACTAAAATAGGTCAAGAAGCTGATCCCCACCTTACGAATCTTAGATGGCAAACGATTCGACGCCAACTACTTGAAACGCAAGCAACAACCTAAAGGAGAACAAGCCAAGCCCTTGATAAGTAAAAGTAGATTAGTCACTGACGACAGTTCAACTTCCGTTTTAGACTGTGGGTTCAACAACTTTAGGAGGAATAAGCCCTACGTCAAGAAGGAGTTGTACGAGAAGGCTAGGAGTGAAAAGGTTAATAATGAAAAACCTAGAGGTGAAAGAGTTAGGTATGAGAAGCCTAAAGGCGAGAAGTTTAAAAAACAAAAGAAGGAAATGAAGGAGATAGAAGAGTTTTAGTGGATTTAAAGTTGGTATTAAATATAGAATAGTATTTTTATTTTTATCCCTATGGGATCCTTGATAAATTGCAATGCTTATAGTACAATATCACTACTGTAAAAATATATACATAGCCTCCTACTACTTTGTCACTTATAGTAAGGTTTGGCTATTAAAAATGGTAGCTGATAGCTTATGTATTGGAAAGTTCAGTACATATATCGTTTCTTTAAATTTCGATAGATTATCTTTTTAATGTTTTGAAATTTAGAATCGATACAACTAGCCGACCTACTTCCAGTTAGTTTGAATAGAGTACAAGTATTGCTTTTAATAAGCTTTCTATATATAATGTGTATTGATATGGATTGTACCTTTTGCACTCTATTTATAAATTGCAAAATAGCCTAATTTTAGACTTATGGTTAATAGATGCATTTAACTTGATAGTAAAGGCTAGTTAGATGTTGATTCAATTGGGTTGAATAGTTCGACTAATAGGCTTATTAAATCCTCTAATTCCAGAATAGTATTGGATGTGGCATACATAAGATAGCGTAAACTACTGTATAGGTATGACTGTAAGTAATAGTACTGAAAGTTCCTACATTTATGCTAGGAACTCATTCAGGTATCTAGCCTGTAAAAGTGTTTCATTTTATTAGTAAGATTTTAGCGGGCTTTCCTATTTAGTTAGTACCAGTAAATCAGAACATAAAGTATATGCTTTTCTCAAGTTATTATTAGACACTAGGTTTGTTAGTATCCAATCAATTCATTGACCCATAGTAGAGTACATGCTTGATTTGCCAGATATCTTGCAAGTTTATCAAGCAATGTGATGAAACTCAAATACACGTTTTCTTCAGCTTGGTCTTGGCATTCAAGTTCGACAGCTTAGCGGAATGTAAAGCTTCTCTAGAATTCTATTTAGAATCTTCCAAATAACTGTCACTGTACAGGTATACACTTTTAAGCCAACTGATATTTTATACCTTTTTATTAAGGCTAGCTTCTATTTATAACTTTTACTTTCAACAATGGTATTCATAGACAAGACCGGCTTGCCAACCTACAGCAAGCATGATCCAATCCTAGATGAGTTAAGAGGATTAGTACTGCCCAGTCCAACAAACCCCTTACTTCTAAATGAACTCAATGCGGTATTGGCCAACACCGATAGTTTGGAATATAAAGCGCTCCTAACTTTAGTCAATTACCTCGCAAGCAACCCAAGCTTATACGTCAATGGCCTAATCCAATATCCCCTCCTCTACAAGTTCACCAAGCTCAACAAGTTGGTATCAACCATCGGCAAACAGCTAGTGAACTATAGCCCTGGATTCAACAGTGACTACTCGTTAACCAACTATCAAAAGTTTGTAAGATTCCATAATAACTTGGCTGCCAACAACTTTCCAAGCTTCCAGCTCATAAAGGTAATTGATCTATCTAGCGTCAACATACCTTTCGACGTAAGATTCTATGAACTAGAGCCCAACTGGTTAAATTTAATATTCAAAACTCTACCCAGCCTGATGACCTTGAGACTTGGCAAGGACAACGTGACCCAACTCATCAACTTGAAGCTGATAAAGAACTTTATCAAAAGCTTAGGCAACAGCAATCCCAAGTTAAATTTGAGATGTCTCTTAGTTCCCAACCTACATTTCGCATTATTGTTGGAGCTTCTGCCATACTTTCACAACCTACAAGTACTCGATATGTGGAGCCCGTTGAGTTTAGAGAGTAGTCAGATACAGACGCTACTGTTAGTTGGTATTAAGTTGAAGTTCATCAAGGTGAATACCAAAGATCACTCGTGTCTCAATTTGGTACGGAAAGAGAAAGAAGAGAGTTGGTATCGGGTAGTTAAAGTGAAGTTTTAGCTACATTGATAAGTATGTTTTATTGTTTGGGGCTATTGTATATACCTCAGTGCCTTTACCTATAGCTCTTTTATCTAAACAAAACTTAATATATTAAACATCTGCTATCATTAGCTTTGAAAGTTTCTACTAAGCTTCTGTTTTTTTCAGATGACAGTTCAAGTTTTATATTTTATAAATGAAAGATCAATTAAGTGTTGTGACACCTCTAGCAAAGACACAGCTCTCCACCATAAAAACATGAAAAAAAAGTCCAGAAATAGTATTTTATTGATACAAGTTACAGCTGTTGACATCGATAATCCCTTGGTTAGAGCTGCATCTCCCTCTCCCATCATTGATATAGTTGGCACACATCCACCCACTCTGACTTCGGTACCAACATGGCAGCCTATTGCTCGAACTTGCATAGAAGACTTGTCCATACACATCTCTGCAGTAGTCACCGCGGCTGGGACATCGGTTATTGTCATTGTTGGAAAAACACCTTTTAATATTTAAATAATTTGCATTGTTAGGGCAAGTTCCACCATTGTTGCTATTTGAAAACTGGGTACACCTCCAACCGCCATCCCACTTGAACCAACAAGGAGGTGCGCGAGAATCGGTAGCTAGATAAGCTAAGCCACTTTGATCGATACAGTAGTTGGATCTGTCTGGGCATGTAGTTTGGCTGTAGCAGCTGTTGATATTGAGAACTTGGGTCGAGTAGGGGCATCTACCATTGTAATAGTTGAAGCACCTCCACCGGCTGCCTACCCACTGCCAGCAAGGTAATTGGTTGCGATCACCGGCGTAGCGAATTTGGCCGTCATCCGTCCTACACTGCGTACCTTTTGCTGGGCAGGTAAGTCTTCCGCCATTCTGATTACAATCTTTGACATTAATGTAGTTGCTGGGGCACGAGTTATTCAACCAGTTTTGGATATTGGTACACCTCCATCCGTTATTGATGCGAATCCAGCAAGGTGGTACGTTGCTATCTCTAATTCGGTAGGTAGTGCCGTCGTTCCCCCTGCATATCTCGTTGATGTTGGGATTGGGGCATTTTTGGTTGTTGTTGCATCGATTTATATCCAGCTCGTAGTAGTTGCATCCGTTCTGTAATGTTTGTGAGTTACACCTCCACCTTGAGTTGTTGTAGTCGTAGGACCAACATCTAGGTCGATCATTTGATGACATCAAGTAACTTCGGCCGTAGTTGTCATAGCATCTGGTTGATGGTGCTGGGCAACCATTTTGAACTGTCTGAGAAGTCGATAGGTTGAAATTGATGAAGATGGTTACCAAACCCAAAATATAGTTTAGAAGCATGTTGGAAAGAAGTTTAGATCAGAGCTTCTAATCAAAGTCTTGAATGCTACTCCTTATATACCTTTAATGTCCTTTTTATAGTAAAAAGGCTTGGTAGTACTATGCTTTCAAGCATTTATGGATTAATGTATAGCGTAATCTACATATTTTTAACGTCAAATTGGATAACATATCTAACTTTTTTAGTAATTCTTGCCAAGTATATCTTTGAGATCGACTAATAGATGTGATGAATTCTCATAACCAGGAGAAACTAATGATTTACATATGCCTATTTTTATACATTTTGAACAGATTTTTTCAAGTAAACCTGCGAATATTGACCATCTCAAATAAAGAACTGAATACGTTCTGAATTAACTAAAGTTTAGCAGGTTGTTTGAACAAATTTATAACACAGGTAATTTGGGATTCTTGGCATATTTTCTTGAAATAGTCCCAACTCTGCACTTAATTTAATCATATATCAGTTTAGGGTGCCATACCAGATGCTAGGTAAACTGTTTGGGTTTGATGTTATATATTTTTGATTTGAACTAGTAATTAGCTAAAATTATATAGGTGCCTATTTTAAAAGAATTGATGTAGGTGGTGTGGCTTTCCAGTTTTTGATTTTTTAGCTATGTATAGCATTAGTATTAGAAGTGGAGGATGCTTTTACATTATAAATGTATAGTAAAAAAGTGACCGCTATTTCCAATCCAAGTGATATTGATTCACATTCTAACAAGAGTCCAAAGCAGTACTCCAAGTAAATCTCGTTAGAATCTCAGTTACTCAAGAATATGTGTATTTGAAGATGCTAGTCTGATTTTACAGCGTCATCTCAAAGGTATCATATACCTTGGGGAGATTAGTTGATAAGCAATATAAATTACAAAGTGATAATAAAAGCTTTAGATCGTAGTATAAAACCTAGCAAAAGAACCAGCTCTCTAATATAATAAAACAAGTAGATACAACTTCTACAAAATAACCTTGTTAATCAACTCTCAGCTCCTATTGTTGCTGTAGCTAGAGGTACCAGTGAGTTCGAAAAGTATTTGATATGTGCTTTCTTAGCTGAAGGTATCAACAAAGTAAAGGTACTGTATTGATCAACCTTAGCTGCTAATATCTTCAAAAATTCAAAGTAAATGGAGCCACCATGATCCCCGTTGATTATACATCGATATCCAATTTGACTAAAATTCTATAGGGAGCCGACATAGTTATATATACATTTGGATTTGATGGTATTTTAGACAATCAGCTATACCTATTGGAGGCTATCAAGCAGGCTGATATCGGAAAATTTATCTCTAGCGAGTGCAGTATCAAAAGTAATACCAATAAGTATGAAAATTTTACTAACAAGGATAAAATTCACAAGGCCATCAAAGCTTTGGGTTTAGACTGTATTTACTACAGCAATGAGTTTTTTAACCACCACCTCACTTTTACCTATCGCTTGATCCCAATCAAGAATCAGCTTAAAGTCATCGGTAATAGGAATGTCGACCTCTCACTGACCTCCATCATTGATATCACCAGCTACGTCATCAAAATTTCAACTAAGCCTGAAACTAAAAACCGCAACATAAAATTTTTGATGAAACCACCTCCACCAACATTATTGTCAAGTTGGCTGAACATATCTATGGGAAGCTGTACAAGGTAACTCATATCCATGAAGCTGAAGCCTTGGCTATGTCTGATTTATTTACCCTTGAGAAGCTCCTCAAGCATGCCTTCACCATGATTCTATTAGCTATCAGCAAAAGCAGTGTCTTTATTGAGAAGGACACGTCAACCGCAATTTAACTGGCTCTGATTTCAAGACTTTGAAGATGGAGGGCTATACCAAATCGTCATTAGATCAATGAGAGTTAGCTTTGTATTTGTATAATGAGGCTGAGTATTTTATCAGTATAGTTTTATGTAGGGTTTACTGTGTTTATAATACAAAATGGGGTATACAGTGATAAAAGCTTGGATTAGCCGATCGTAATACAACAGCCTTTTATAGCTATTTTATCAATACAATTTAAAATCATACAAACTATTTATTTCCCATCAGTTCTTCGATATCGATACCTTTCGACTTGGCCAATAAATCATCGTACTGGAATAAACCTTTGGCGCACTTGTCCCTACTACTAGCTTCTTTCAATAGCCATAGGCTTCGTTTCAACTTGGCCTTACTCAAACTGGATATATGTAGATTTTCTGATAGGATGTCGTCCAATAAATAAGCTATCGATGAACTTAATGGATAGAATCTGAGGATCAAGCCAAACTTTACAAACATTGGGTTCATATTGTAGTAGTCGAGTATTTTGTTGGAGTTTTGATGGATGATTTGATTTATAAAAGATATAGAGTTTTGGTTGACATTAGATTTGGCGATAGACACTGCTAGCTCGTCCCAAGAACCCATCAAGTAGCACTTGAACCCCAATCGCATAAGGTCTACTTTTGTTTGGGACTCTTTGCAGCTAAACTGAAAATTTGAAAATATGCAGTCAACCTCACCCATATAACCTAAAATTTTGGCTTGGCCGACTTGGACAAGCTGGACTACGTCAATTTCGTTTTGAGTACCTTTACCTTTGATATAGTGTAGTATGCTGACAAAGTAGTCGTGCATCCAGTTAGACCCTATGACTAAGATCTTCTGTAAGTTGGCTGAAGCTTCTGTTAGTAAGAATTGATTAGTATTTGAAGGTAAGTTTAGATTGTCCATATGGAAATCGTTGGAAAGCTGACAAGTGCTATCAAGGAGGTCCAAGGACCAAGGCCGTTGGAACCCAAAGAAGTGCATGTTCTTGAAAAAGTGGACGTACCACCAAGCTCGAAGCCGCCGCTCTCTTGTGATTGGGTCCATATCTTTGGTAGGTTTGTGGTGAAGTCCAATTACTTGGGCTATGTACGTCATCCAGCCTATATATAGGGATACTTTAGTTAATCCACTTACGTCGGCAAATGATGCTACTACGAGTAAAAATATATTAACAGTTACTAAATCACACTTGTTGTAGTTGTGCTTTATGTAGTCGGCAGTATGATCATCCAGCATGCGTACCAACTGGGATGGCCTAAAGTAGCCCAATTTTGCACCAATGGAAGCAACCAAATAGATTAGAGATCGAGGTATATTTTTGTAGTTTGCTAAAAAGTAGGATTTTATAAGCAGTGGAAAGAATGGGTGAAAGTAGTCGAAGTAGGTCTTTACATAGGGGAGTAGAATTGTGTAGCTGGATTCCAAGGCCAGGCATGAGCTTGAGATAGTAGCTGAAGGTGACTTTGAATTAGATTTGATGTTTAGGTCGGCTGCTAATACGTCGAGATGAAGGATGAATCCAAGGGATTTTAAGGCTGGTTTTTTGTCTGATGGTGTTTCTATTAAGACGACGAGATTCGTATTCAAGTGCCTCCAATCGATCTCCATTGGAACAGAGGTGGGGATATGACAAGTCTTCTTTCTGATACTGTTACTCAACTTAAACTTGACTATGTTGTTGCTGGTTGTTCGAAACTTGATTACGCTGTTGGTTAATGAAGCTGATGGGGCTGCTTTGGGATTGCTTTTAAAGTTGAAGTTGGGCTGGTTGTAGCTAGGAATGAACTTGTAGTTGGTTATTTGCTTACTACTGGTACTGGAATGGGATTGAGTTGAAGGGTTGGGATGTTTACTGGTAGCTATATGTTTGATGCTATTCCTTTTGATAGTGCTCATTTCCAGATGCTTAAAGTCTAATCTAAACTTACTCGTCTGCTTCATATACTTTTCATGCTTTTTCAGTTCCAAGCCATTGCTTAGACTGAGTATTTTTTCGAAATCCTTATACGAATGTCTACACTTTCTTTTGGAATGCTGCACCTTTCGACTGTTATTTTTTAATACCTGCCTTACGGACTTTTGATCTTTGTTTTTGACTGATCCATTAGAGCTCTGTGTACGTTCCCCAATCATAGCTAAACTGAAGCATTCTACATGAAAGGTATCGGCCATCTATAAACTGAACTGAAAGAAAGGGTTTAGTTATAGCAGCTGATATTAAAAAGGTAGGTGGCTGAGGCTTGTTCATATACTTTTATGGAAGGATCATTGTTGCCTATAGACAACCGAATGATAAATCTGATGTCTTTATTTTCCTAAACCCAGGAAAGCCCTATTGTTTCATAAAAGTATTGTCAAAGCCAAAAGATAAATAAAAGCTATAAACCCTCCACTACCCACTTAATTTTAGATTATATAGACTTTATAGGTGGTTTTGTAAATATTTAGTCAATCCAATCTATTATATTAAATGTTTTAGGGGCAGAATCTTTTAATTTACGTGGCAAGGCATAAAATGAAACTATCGACCTGCAAAGTAGCTTGTATATTTGAAGTTAAGGTTTCAAATATACATGTTATGTGTGCATTTAAAAGTTCTTGAGCATTCTTTCAATGTGGTTCTATTGGATATCAACAAGGGGAAGGTCTTTGTTGTGAAAAACTTTCTCAATTGTGAGCTGACTGGACTCAACTTTGAGATTGAAGGTGGAGTTCGGTGAGACGTCGGTTTAATGAGGATTGACTGGCTGCTTTGTAAAATAGAGTAAATTAACTTCTAATGTTGCTGAATATTGTATATATATATATGTTTATCGATGATTAATATATAATATTACTTGGAGTATACTATGCTCATATATACAGTGATAAAGACAACTCAACTGATTATAAACCGGCATTTATATAACGAATTTATTATACCAACATTGGATTTATATGCTATGGGTGTTTCTCATTAAACTTTCGACATATATACCCTTCGATTTAATCAGGATATTGATATGTTGAATAAACCCTTGGCATCCAAAGGAGCATTGTCAGCTTTAAACTTTTTTTAATTTGGTCTTACTCAAGTTAGATATTTTTTGATCTTTTGATACTAAATCATCTAACAGGTAAGCTGTGGACGAATATATTGAATAAAGCCTGTAGATAGACCTGACCTGCAGAGGACAAATTTAGGGTTTTGTTGAGGTAGTCGATGATATTGCCAGAATTTTCATAAACAACCAAGTCTATGCAAACTACTGAATTCTGATTAACATCCAATTTCTTCAGATACAGCCAGTTCCTTCCAAGACTCTGCTAAGTAAACCTTGAATCCCAGCATTATAAAATCCATTATCATTTAAAACCCTTTATAACCTATTTGAAATATAAAAAATATACGGTCGGTCTCACTCAAATAGCCAATAACTTTGGCTTGGCTAATCTGGATAAGCCATACCACGTCGACTTTACCGCCAGTACCCACAGTTCTGATATGCTATATGATAGTGAGAAAATAGCCGTACAGTTAATTTGACTGTACTATTGAAAGCTTATACAGCTTCGCTACCACTCCTGCCAGAAAGAATTTATCAGTACTCCTATCCAAACCTAGGTTATCCATCTGAAAGCCATTGGAAAGCTAGTAGGAGGAATCAACTAGGTTCAAAAACCAAGGCCTCTGCAGCTTAGAAATTCAAGTTCTTGAAGAAGTGGATGTGCTATCAAGCTCAAAGCCACCACTCTATTGTGATTGGGTTCATATCTTGGGTAAATTTGTGATAGAGTCTAATCACTTGGGCTATATTGGTCATTCAACCTAGGTAGAGATATGCTTTAGTCAACTCAAATACATCGTCGAAAGCAGCTATCAGAAGTAGAAAGATGATGGCAATTACCAAATTATATTTGTTGTAGTTATGCTTTACGTAGTCCATAGTGTTTTTGTCCAGCATGCGTATCAACTGAACAGGTTTAGTATAGCTGGGCTTAGCTCCGATGAAGGCAACCAAGTGCACTAATGGTTGTGACATACTTTTTTAGCTGGTCAAAAATTAATATTTGATGAGTAGTGGAAAAAAGGGTAAAAATAGCTGAAGTAGTTCTCTACATGTGGAAAAAGTAAAGTGAAGCTACATTCTATCGCTAAACTTGGGATTAAGATGGCTGATGAAGGCGGATTTAAATTAGTTTTGGCACTTGGGTCGGGCGCCAAAACGCTGAAGTAAAAGCTTTAATAATTTCAAGACTAGTTTGGTGTTCAAAGGTGCATCTAGTAGTATGGTCAAGTTCTTATTGAGATTTATCCAGTTGACTTTAGCTGAACTGGAGATGAAAGTTGGAATAGCCTTCCTGATAATATCGATTACTCAAAATTTGATGATGCTGTTAATAGTTCAAAACTTACTGTGATTTTAGTTGGAAAAGCTTGTATGCTCGCTTTATAGATATCTTTCAAGTTGAAGTTGAATAGATGACAATCAGAAACGAACTTATAGTTGGCCATTGGCCTGGAGTTGGAGTTTGCTTTGGTTAAAGTGTTGTCAACTTAGTTATTTAACTAAGCTGTATATTGAGTATTAAATTGTTTTCATAGGTAGCCTACATTTGTGCCACTACCCGACAATGTACTTTGGGGTACATAGTTTTATTTTCATCTATCTTTTTTACGCTTTAAATTGCTATCTACTCAGATCCCATTACCTTAATTCACTGCTAGTTCACTCAAATTTACCTGGAATCAATTTCTCATTATGGATATAGTCTTCGTTCACCTTGGATTTCAGACCCTCCAATTGCCTCCTTGCAGATTAATCGGATCCTAACTTCGGTGATAGATTACTGTAACCAGGACGCGTGTCCTACCTTTTCGCTGGAAATAAATCCACTTACATATCGTCAAATTATACCTTTCTCCAGAGCTACGACATATATATATCAGAACTCTTGCCCAGGAAGAGAGGGTTCTCTTGGGATTTAGGTTTTCATTTGTTTCCAGGTCTTTGGGTTTTCAAGATTGAAGATTTAAGTTGGATTAGTTTGATTAAACATTTCAAAGGATTCCCGGCCGATAGTTTTACAGGGATTAAGAGTTTGAAGTATTTTTATTGATTGTAAAGAATTCACCGGGTTTATATTAACCAGCCCACAACACAATAAACATGTCACATCCCATATTGAAGGACTTACCAAATTCGGCTGAATTCACCTGGCTGGAAATCCAAGTCAGTGGCCAGACACTCGATGAGATCAACCAGCCAATATGTAGTATATGTTTTCTAAATATTTTATCTTTTATATAGTGAAAAAGCGAATTCGGCTAATATTAGCTGAGTGAAGGTAATCTGAAATACAATGTAGCGTCTTGAATTTAAACTGGCATTGATGTGATTGTAATTGCTATATTTCATTTGTAAAATGGGCAAGCTTTAATATGTTTCCTTAGTGTTCAACTCTTGGAATCCATACTAAACATATTTATATTCCCACAAAATGGTAGCAACTGAAATATATATTTGTCAATCGAACAGTGTAGCCTCATTTATTTTTAGATGTAGCATTCAACAAGCTTAGGTAAGAAGGTAGGGCTTTGATCTGTAGTTGATATATGTACTTTTTAGTTGAAATAAGAATGTTGATGGCACTTGTTAACATTTATCCAAGATGGCATTTCATTTTTTAGGATGGTATGTAGAATTTGAACTATGAGGCTACATAGCCTAAACCTAAATATTCTTATCTGCTAAAGCTTTTGAATTATATATTTCAAAAATTAAAGGAAAGTACATATAGATTCAATTCAAGTGCCGCCTTGACGACATATACAAACGGTTATGTTTGGAGTTAAATTCTTTTGTATAGTAAACACATCGACATGGTATTATATTTCTGCAGCATTTACAGTGTTGTAACCAAGAGATATATCTGTTTGCAACTTTAATGGCTGGTAGACACTACAGTGTTGTTTAATAACAGGATTTTATTTAGATTCCTCTATTGAGTAAATACCTAAATATCTAAATCTCCACTTGAATTAATTTAAAGGGAGTGCAAAACTAGAAGGGTAATATAAAACTATTTATTAATGCACAAAGGCTAAGTAAATACAGTTGGTTATTTAACTAGTCAGATTTAGGCTCCAGCTTGGTGATTATTTCTTTAGTAAAATCTGGAGGTAAACCCTGGGCCGGAGGTTTGGACTGTGAGGTACCAACACTTTGGACCAGTGGCTTGGATTGCATATGTGGGGTAGTGGCACCTTGATCAGATGGCTGGGTTTGTACCTGTGGGATGAAGGACCTATGCTGACCGATTGAAGGCGCATCGAAACTGTTAAGAGCGGAGTTAAGTGAACCTTGGCGGCTGTGGATAGATCGGGGATTGAAAGATGTAGGCTGTGAAGGCATTGATCTAAAGCTTGGGTTGGCATTGGATAGTTGAGACGCCACAAACATTTGAACCTCGACCTGGGACGCAGTAGAGGTAGCATGGTTGTTTATGTGGTGTTGCGTGGGCATAAACTGCATACGAGGATCATGGGCGTTCATGAGAGCATGGTTCTCGGATATGGAGGCCCGGGTAGCATGGTTATAGAAGGCCGGTTGGGTAGGGCTAACGTGAGGATAGTAAGGGTTGTAGTTTGACTCGAGTGGTGCAGGGTAACTGTACTGCGGCCTCGGATGTGGGAATCTCTGATTTATAGAGTGACTGGATCTCCTGGAGCCTAAGTTGGATGAGCCGGGATAGCCGGAAGTTCGAATGTGGCTGGACCTGACTCTAGCGCTAAGCATTTGTCGAACTGCTATCTGAGCTCGTAAAGCTTCGTTGGGAATGTTGGCTTGTGTTGGGGTACTGGATTGGTTGGCTGGGTATGCGTGGAACTGAGGTGCACCGCTCGAATCCATTTGATTGTAGTACCACGATGAGTCATGGGCAGCGGATCTAAAAGCCTGATTTGGAGTAAACTGGTCATGTTGGATGCTATTTGATAAATTTCTGGCAGGCATAGACTGGACAAGGAACGTTTGGCCAGATTCTTGTATTGGGCCGTTGTTGGATAGGTGTTCTGGAACACTATGGGTTGCAATCCGATTCGATCTCATTTGGGCATGGGTGGGGATAAAGCCAGGGATAGACTGCAAAGTATTGAACCGGGAAACTTGGGCGTTGAAAGTAGGGCGGCCAAGTATTGTCGATGTAGCCAAATTTATGGCTGCTCTTGAATTTTGAGCATTTGAAGCGGTGGTTGGAATAGTTGTGTGAGGAGGAATCAAATTTGATATAACCCTTGAAGTTAAAGGGTTCACAATAGGATATAAGACTGAGGACGATGTGGTTCGATTTGATACCGGTCTTACCATGGTTGCGCTATGAGTTTGTACGTTGGTGCATTGTACAGCTTCAGCGTTGATAACGGCATTCTGCAGCTGAACCAAATAGGGGAAAGGTAAGCGTAGTTTGTCGGAGGATGGTACGGGTCCTGGGTATGGAATCAAGCCCCTTTGCTTTCTATCCCAAAATTGGAATACCTTGTACATCGGATCCTCATCAGCAAGGGCAGGATCTTGATATAGAGCCTGGCACATATGCTTGACGTATACGTTGTATTTGTGCAGGGGACATTGAGTGTTATGGTTATGCATGCACCATCTGCAGAAGTATATTTCGGACTTTCCTTGGAATGGTGTAGCAGTCAAAGAGGATCTTCCATGTGCCTTTTTACCTGTGGTGGGTATATGGCTGCCAGGCAATAAGTTGGGTGTGGTGGGATGGTTCGCATTTAAAATTCGTACATCTGATTCGACATCCAAATCGGAAGCGATCGACTCTAACGTGCTGGCAGATGCATATACGTAGTCTTTATCGACCTCGGGGTTATTCACTATGATCCCCTCGTTCTCAACGGATCCATCGGTGAATGGATCTTCAAAGTTGAAACTGCAATCAAACCTAGTTTTCCTCACTCTAGCTCCTCGGCCCAACACCTCTTCTTTGGAGTCTTCTGCAGCACTCAGGTCTTTGATGATCGTATTCCAATAGTTTGTGTCCTGATCCGCAGCACTGTCGCTTTCCATAAATCTTTCGTCGGTAACCCATAACTTGGAAAATCCAAAAGTGCTAGGTTTGGAATTGGCTTCCGTCTCATCCTGAGACTCGACTGCATCTCGATCTAATAGCTTGTCCAGTTCATCGTTGTTATATGAAATCTCTTTGCCAGTGCCTTCGAATAGCGCCTTGGCACCAAATCGTATTGCACTTTCAATATCGGTTGATGTTACCTCCTTATCGCCGAGCTTTCCAATGATCAAGTGGTCCAAAACCAGTTTCCCCTTTGCTATTTGGAGCATCCTTTCCTCAACCGAATCGCGAACTATCAGCCTAATAACGAGAACTTTGTTTTCCTGGCCAATTCGATGGGCTCTACTAAGCGCTTGAATATCAGACTGAGGATTGAAATCGAGATCGTAGATGATGACGGTGTCTGCGGTTGCCAGATTCATTCCAACACCACCGGCTTTTGTCGACAGCAGGAACAAGAAGTAATTCGAATCAGGCTTATTGAAGTCGTCGATCCTTTTTTGACGTTCCATGGAATTCACTGAGCCATCTATTCGTAGATACTTGTGGTTCTCGTTACAACAGAAATCTTCTAATATGTCGAGCATGGTTGTAAACTGAGAGAAAATAAGAACCCGGTGGCCTTCAGCCTTCAGACGGATCAGGATACGGCCCATAAGCTCAAGCTTTGCGGAAGCATTCACAAGTTTCTTATGGATGGACGCTTGGCTCTCTGAGATGCCTTGGTCTTCGACATTTTGGAAAAGGTAAGGGTGCAGTAGGCACTTTCGCAGTTCCATAAATATGTTCTTGAGGTTAGTTTGATGCGCTGACTGGCTATTCGAAGACAGTTTTGACGTTATTGAAGCTAGCAGCTTGGCGTTCTTGCTTAAAATACCCTTATATAACTCTTTTTGAAGAACGGACATAGACAGTGGCACAATAACTTCAATCTAAGGCTGCTTAATATACGAATTAAAACTTCTTACCTTTTTTGGTATCTTTAATTTAACACCATCTTTAGTTCTTCGAAGGATATAAGGTTTCAGCTCCTAACTAAATTTGAACAAGGAGTATGTTATATATGTCTTACCTCATGTAGCTGGGGCAGGGAATCTTGATTTAGGTCCCCATATTTATCCATGAAAACTTCCTCGTCATAAAACTTATCGGGATCCAAGCAACTTAGCAGAGAGAAAAGCTCATTCAAATTGTTTTGGATAGGCGTCCCAGTTAATAAAACTTTATGTTGGGTTGTTAGTTGAGAAACACTTGAAAACACTTTGGTAGCCGAATTCTTGATCTTTTGAGCTTCATCCAAAATCGCAACCTCCCATCTCACTTTTTTGAACACGTTCAAATCCAGATTCACCACATCGTAGGTCGTTACGAGGACATGTGCCAAAAGATGCTTACCCTTGAAGAGGTTAGAGTTTAAAATGACTTCGCGGCACTCTTTTTCACCGAATAATTCATCTACTATCATATCAGGGGCCCATGTTTTGAATTCTCGGAGCCAGTTAGGCAAAACCGCCTTGGGCACTACAACCAGGAAAGGGTAGACCATATGGTTTTTGAAGATTGTATAGAGAAAGGTTATTATTTGAATAGTTTTTCCTAAAAAATAAATATATATATCGAATCAGAAAAAGTTTACCTAAGCCCATCTCATCAGCCAAAATGGAGGAGTTGCCTTTTGTCCACTGGTAATATAGCCAGCTATAAGATATTAGAGTGAGAAAATTGCACAAAAAGTACTTTAATCCTTCAAGCTGATATTGATAAAGACTGCGGTCATTGCTTTCGAATGCTGTGGACCTTACTTCCTTGAAAGAAAATGACTTTCCACTTGAGCTTGAAGGTAAAATACTCATCTTTTTGTTATATCGTTCGATGAGTGGGTCAAACTGCATCCTAAGGTTTTCGGACGCCATGTTATACGATTCCCAGGTAGCTAAAAGACGGTTTTAATACATAAACAAATAGACATTACCTTTCGAATACGGTAGACTGCACCATTTTATATAAAAATGAGCATCAAGCTTATCGCTTATAAGCTTCGAGTTACTACCGGTAGATTCCAACCTTAATATAGTATCTGGAATTAGCCATTCCTGACTGATAACTTCAGACTGCGATGGCATTACCTCATCCTCACTATACTTTTTCTTAAAATTCAATAATCTCATTTTGTAATTTGTCTCCAGCCAAGAAGATAGAACCCAGGAAACGTTGTGGTAAGAACAGCCTTCCCATTTTATAAGATAGACGATTTGATCATCAACTACAAACAAACATTTAAATGAAATAAGCAGATTTAATATACCTTTTTTCCGTGTAAGGATGCTATCTATGACTCCACCAAATTTCGAACAATTGAAACAAAGCCAGTTAGTATTTTTCAATTTACGTATAGCTCCATTTTTGAACTCTGAAATTTCTTTTGCAGTTTCGTTGCATTTCGAACACGTATGAAAGTCACACTTGGAACAGACATTGAACTTTTGAGATGTACAGTTGCTGCAGTGGTCGACTTTATCTAAGGAAATCGATGATCTCTTTTTGACGGCTGTCGAATTCAATGAAGAATGTTCGGAATCCGAATCAACTTTTGTAGATGAAGACTGGACAACTCTTTCTCTGGGCCTTTTTAGATTGTTTGAAGGCACTTCTAGCTCAGGTGATGTTGAAGATTCCTCGATAGAAGGATTTGTTGGCTTGTGAGTAGCTTGCTTATTAGTTATACGCTCAATTGGTCGATATGGTATAACTAATGTTGGAATACTGGTAATAACTATGGCTTTTGTTGAGCGAGTTCTCCTAGAATATTCTTTTTTAAAAGCGAATTCAGGTGATGTATTATCTAGGCTATCTTTTCTAGAATCCAGCGAAACATACTTTTGACCAAACCTCGATGACAACTCCTTAATAGACTGTACTGAACTGTTTAAACCTTTGTCTTTACTATCTAATCTCTCCAGGCGCCTATTTCGCAATTTGTTGTTTACCATCTGTTGCTTTAAGGTTGGTGATATAGGATATAGAACTTGAATACAAAGTTTAGCTTCACAATTGCTTAAGACATCATCTAAAGATTCTATATGAATGTGATGCAAAAGTCTGCAAAATAAGCATTGCAGCTTATCAGAAATGTATAAGAATACCAATAAATTTGTAGTCTATAGGATAACTATTGAAACTGCAAATTATACCAACTTTAGCCTGCAAATTTCAATTTCAAGTTTATTAATTGAAAGCTGGTACTTAACATTTAATTCATCCAATTAAAGGTAATTATAACCAACTTTTACAACTTATGATTCATTTAAAATTTTTGCAATGCTTAGTTAAAAGCCAGGATATAAATCAAAAGATATGATGTAACAAATTAAAACCAGTTATTTTAGAAAGTTTATAAAGTTTAAAAATATAGATATTATTATATAAAATTAATATATATTTTAGTTAAAAATTATTAAAAATTTTAAAAATATGCTGTTAAACTTAATTAATAATAGTTTTATATAAGAAAATTATAAGGTTTAGGAAAATACTACTAAATCTAACTAATAATATAATAAATAAAAAAAGTAAAACTAATATCTACTATTATATTAGTAATAAAGATTTGGATTTTAAAAAAAATAAATTAGGTAGTTAAAAATATACTATAAAAAGTATCTATATAATAGTAGTTATATTTCAGTTTTAAAAAGAAATAAAAAATATATATAAAAGTTTAAGTATAAACTAAAGCTAAACTAAAAGAAATTTATTAAGTAAAGGCTAAAAAATAGCTAGTACTACTATACTAAAATTAAAAGTAAGGATAAATTGGTAGATTAATATTAGCTTAAAAGAATTAATTATATTAGTAATATTAATTACTTGAAAAATATAAGATCTAAAAGTAATAAGAATTATTATTATTAATAAAAGGTAAAAAAATAAAATTATATAATAATACTATACTAAATAAAAAAATAAAACTTTATTTAAAACTAAAAAATAAAATCAGGCTATTATAATAGCTATAGCTAAAAAGTAAAGTAATAGCTATAAAATAGCAAAATAAAATACTATTAAAATATAAGTCTTTAGTAGCATTTTAAAAATTTAAATATCTCTTTAATATATTAGCAGTAATTATATATAATAATTAGATTTTTATCTATAGTTAACTATTTTATAAATTAATTAAGATTTTGTTAAGTTTAGTTAAAAAAGTCTATACTAATCTAAACTATTACTAATAAGTGTTAAGAAATATCTACAAGAAATGTTTACTAGTATTGGGAAATATTTACAAGAAATGTTTACTAGCTGGGGTTAGCCAGGAAGCAACAGTAACCAGGACTTTATAAAAGCTAAGAATGTTAACCATAAGGTTATATAAGGAGGAGGCTTGTACTTGTAGCCTAATCTAGAGATAGTGGGCAGATAAGAATACTCTAAAAGCAGTTATCAGGCTAAGAAGCACAGTTAGGTTTATTAGTTCAGGAGGGTTCTAGGGTTTAGTTCAGATCAATTTGGTTCAGTTCTATCATTTGGTTCAGATTAGTGCAACTCTTTACTGTAGAGGGATGCCAATTATCAGTTCTATATTATACTATGCAGAGAGTCTATACTATACTAATAGCAGAAGAAATATCAAATAATTTAATATATTTATTTAATAATAACTTAACCTTTTACTAAGTTTACTATAGGTCTTATATAGGTGACTTATCTTTAGTAGTTGGTACTTGGAATACTAGTAATTAACATTTTCCCTAATCCATCAGTAATACTATTTTTTTATTTTCTAAGCATTTATTAACCTAAAAAATGCTAAAACTAATTTAAAAACAGTCAATGCTAAATAAAATACTTAATTCATACTAAAGAGAAAAGAACTTTTAGCATTGCTAGAATCAATACCAAACTGGTAATCTATATATCCAAAATGTAAAATTGAATTTTAGTTATTAAGTGAAGCTATAGCTGATTAGAAATATTTCCTTATAGTAAGTTTATTATTGCTAAACTTTAGCATCTAATGTTCTACTATTATTAGTAAAGATTTCTAAATAGCTATTAAAGCTAAGAAAAAAATAAAAATGAAAAAATATTTAGTATAAAGCAGATTTAAAATTAAAATAGTTATAAATTGCAGATTAAAAATTAAAAGTTAATAAAAAATAGTAAAAAAAGCAAATAAAAAAATAAAACTATAACCTTATTATAGAAATTGTAATAACTAGGATTATTATAGCTTTAATTATTATAATTACTTAGATTCAGCAATATTTTTTAGATATTATACCTAAGAAGTTTTTTAAATATACTATTATTATTATATTAATTATAAATAAATAAAATTTTATAAATAAGCTTATTAATCTAAATTTTAAAATTTTAAAATTTTAAAAGTAAAAGGATATATTAAGTTACTATTAGTTAAATAAAGGTTAGCTTTATATCTCTAAAATCAAATAAGAATTTCCTATACAAGTTTAAAAATTTTATATTTAGGATTGTAAAAAGTGTAGTATAGCTAATACAGATTCAACAAAGATAGTTTAAAATTTAATTTAACATCTTCTTAAAACTAAGATTAGCATATTTCATTTATATATGCTGGCACATTTTTGAAGGTTACTTTAGTACCATATAGCATCCAAATTACTATTTCAATTGATTATATTCCTTCCACTTATATATTTTCCATCCCAATCTAATCTGATGGCAGTGATGTAGTAAGTTCGTATTCTATCTGATGTTCTATCTAGTCTTTATTATTTGAAGAAGTACCCATCTCGGATCAGATAAATTTTATTCCAAAAGAAAGATTTGCAATCCATCAGATAAATTACAAAGGCTCGATCCAATTTATTGTACTTTGCAACCCTTTGTCACTTTATTCGTTGGTGGATGCTCCATGTTCTCACCGTATAAGAAGTTCCAAGCCATCCAGGTCCACATCCGCAAATTTGTCGCCAAAAACTATTACTCTATCCAAATTTTTCAAGTAAATTCGATCAGATATACACTACCAGATAAGTTCATTTTATTCTTCTCTTGCTTTGTAATGTCTGCAGCATGATATATCTCTAGCAAAGTTTACGTCCACCTGCAAATTTATTGAGAAACTCCTGCCTTGAGTAAGATGGGATGTAGAACTATCTCATGCATTTTACAGCTTGAGCCAAGTATACCAGATTCTAGCTCTACCTTCACACCTGCTGTAGTTTTGATTGTAATATAGTCCTATATGGCTTTTTTAGTTAAAGCGGCCTTGTAGTCTGTTTCAAAGTTTTACCATTTACGCTGAACTTGCTATCAAAGCTTTTAGTAAATTCGAGTCATGTTGAAACCAAAACAGCTATTTCCGGTAACTGCATATATTGCTATTCAATTCAGCCAGTCGTTATGGATCACAAGTCCATTTCATTGATCACTCTATGTTTTTATTATCAATGGCATACACCACCGTCACATTGGAGCTGATAAAAATATGGAGTAAATCAAAGCTAGAATTATGGGCTACAAATTGACAATTTATCAGATTGCTTTCGAATAAAAAGACGAGGTACTGATAGTATAAAAGGTGGCTAAATCTCACGTTTGCTTAATTTCAACTTGCTTTCAATTTGAAAATCATGGCATCCCTCCAACTGCAACAACTCCCCGACCTCATACTAGAGGAGATCTTCCACATTCTAAGCCCCAACGGAACCGTAAAGCTGCACCTCCTCAACAAGCAGATCTACAGATTGTTGATCCCTTATCAGTACTCCAACAAGGTCAAGACGTCCAATTTACCAAACTTGAACCTCCACTACAACAGATTGATAAAGTCCATCGAGTGTAAGGACGTCGATGCATTATCAGCTTTGCAGTCCAAGTACCCCAACCTGGTTAGCTTGACTTTAGTTTTGAACAGCGATTTACACCTTTTGACATTAAAGGACAACAAGAATCTAAACAAACTTAAAATTTTAAACTTAAGTGTCGACTTCAGCTTACAGCAGCCTCTGCCTACTTTTATCTTGGACAAGCTGGTCGATTTGACATTACATTTTGAGCCAACAAATGTCGACAACCTGATCAAGAACTTGAGTAGCAACTCCTGCCTCAGCTTGAATTTGAGCTGTACTAAGTTCAACTTGGTTGATATGCTGCTCATAGTCAACAACTTCCCTAAGCTCAAGTTTTTTGGGTTGAAGGCCGAAAACTTGGTCTCCCTAGTCGAAACTGATGATGATAACGTCAATGGCGATGACGATCTGACTGTGGCAAGTACCGATAGCAGTAGCGACTTGGATTACTTACTCGAAACCAACTTCAACCTCAACATCCAGAACCTAAAGTCCAGCTTGATGGAGATGGATCTCAAGATCTTCTACCAACCTTCTCAACACCAGCTCGACGAAGTTTTCCCAAAATATTTGTTCCCCAAGTTAACTAAATTATCTATAAACGCCTACCAGTGGCTAGACTCCTCTATCCAGAACTACCTGTACCAAAACTTCAACACCTCCTTAACATCTCTACAGTTCCGAGTAGTCATCCCCCTCAAAGACCCCAACTACGACAACATGTGTCAACTTAATGACATCAACTTAAGTTTTAATCGGAATTACGGTGAACTTGTGATACCCAAACTGCTTGCCAACCTGCCCAACTTGAAAAAGGTTCAGTTTAACGGTAGGATTACCGACACCACCTTTAAGAACTTAGTCCCCAAGTCTTCGACCATCAATTCCATTATTTTAGTGGGATGCCATTATCTATCTTATCATTTCCAAGTGTTTTTGATATCGCAGCTCCCTTTACTGCAGATTTTGAAGTTGGATGGCACAGTCCTGGGCTGGAACTACAACTTGGAGCATAGGTTTAGCTACCTTATTGATTGGAAGTTTTCGAATTCTATTGATCCCAGGTTTATTAACTGGATCCACAAGTCAAGGAACTGACTTTTAACTTTACTAATGCCTTTTCTTTTTTATATACATTGTTCTAATAAACTTATACATTTCTTTATGTTTCTTGTACACTGGTTGGAGATATTTGTATAAGACTCACAAGAAGATATAGGTAATGATAGTTAGAATATTTGTAAGTTTTCATTATAAACAAATAGCCTATTTTTGCAATTTGAAAGTTTAGCCGGAATTTATAGTGGATCGTAATAATTTGCCAATATGTATCGATTTCCTTTAGAAATGACGGCAAGCGAGAATAGCTGTGCATCGTTGTAAAATATATAATGCAACCAATATGTATAATGTGCTATACTATCTACCATCCAACTTTAACTATACAGTAGTAGTATTCTTTTTATAAGCCTTTGTAGTAAATCACCATATACCAAGCCTGCAAATTAAATAGAATGTAGGCCAGCCTATCGTCAACCGATGGGATACAATAGTTTGGCCTTTGTTACATGCTTAAATTGAACCAAAGTAATTCCACTCAATTCTAAAGGCGATCTATCTGGTTTTCTAGGAACAAGGTTATGTTATTCATGTAGCTGATGCAAGGATATGCTCAACAAGTTCACAATAAATTGTACCATAACTAGCCATTTTTATTTGTAGTGCAGTTCGGAGTTTTAAATATATCTTTTTGGAATGGATTCTAATGAAGTGCTTGGTTGGGAAAGACCGGAATCAAAGGGGATTCCGATATGCATTTTATAAAAGAACCATCGGATGGTATCGACAGCCAGGAGCATCGGTCCAGGTCAAGCCAAACTAATATACCAAGAGTTTTACCTAAACTAAACTTTCAACAACCAGGCTTTTTATAAGAAAATCCCAAACCTAAATCCACCAACTGT